>HG995158.1:20440383-21717769 GCA_905333025.2 Pyrochroa serraticornis
TTTTGAAAGTGGAACTAGAACTGTCTCATCATATTTTGTATCTCCTCGTTACATATCTTAATCCTTTTAAGACTTTATAGTAATATTGTCTGTAGTAGAGGACGGTAAGCACTGTTTCAAATAGTTCGAGCATTGGTATTTACCAATTCTTTAATTTTGTCCCAACTGGCGTTTTCCACTGTGCAAGTTAGAAATTTCTCAAAATCATGACTGTAAACCCATGATTTATTGCCTTACACAATGCTACAGTTTTCAGTGAAATGTTATGTACTGTTGATATTCAACATTGGTAGTCTCTTCAAACGTTACTTGCTCTGATTATTGGCTTTATTTCTCATTTATACGTTAACATTTTCCATCATTTTTAAACTGTAGTTTTTGATTTCTTGCAGCTTCTTTTCTCTTCGTGTACCTGCATGCTTTCAATTTTTACGAGGCGGCGAGACTTATCTTTAAGCGCACAGTCAAATTCCAACTTCATATTACATTTTCTATCCAAATTTATATCTTTGATTTCTTTTTCCCTTAAATATTGCACTGCCGGTATATTTTAATTCTCTCTTCCAGGTATATTCATACCTTCCAAATTTTCCTTTAAATTAAATTTAAATCTGAAACGACTGTACTGTTATATGATGCGTGCATAAAAAATTATCCTAAAACAAATTCTGTAAAATAATCTTATGAAGATCTGTGTTTTTTTTAACCTACAAGTGCAAGTTGGAGTCTCAAGGACATTAGAAACAATTGAAGGGCGTGTCGCTATACCGGGCCTTAGTGAAACTAAATACAGAAGATAGTAATCAAATCAGATGTTCTGTTTTGTTAAAATTTAAAAGAAACACATCATTATTCATAATTAATTTAGGAAAATAGGAGGACGTCTTACCAATTGCACAAGTGATTGCTGATTGTTAGCGCTTTGTCAATATTTACCTATTTATTAACATGCTTGAACATAAATTTAAATTACATACTATTAACGTAGGATCCAGTCTCGGATGACGATTAATTTCGAATTGCTAATAGAGCCAAATTAACACCGTCATATTCCGGTTTGGGCGTACTTTTTATAACCTCTCCCACAAAAAACGCAAGTCTTACGGTTTTCTTTTCGTTTTCGGATTTTTCACTTTGCATCTGAATATCTACTCTCATGAGCTAGTTTAAAGATCTTGAATGATTCACTTTTAGCATAAATTATTAACCCTTACTAAAAGTACGTTTTGGTCTATATAGCTGTTCTCCAAGTTCATTCTGAAATAAATGGTATACTGATCATATCGTAATTGGCAATTACTGAGCATTACTGATAACCAAATTTTTCTTTTTAGTGTTTAACATCCATGAATTCATTGGATTTAAGATATAACTTCTACAGTCAATCTTAAATTTTGTTTCAATTTGTATCTGCTTCGTTGCTCAAGTTAGACTGATTGAGAAATACCAAGATTGAAGATAGTTTTCACGAAAGGCTTTATTCAAACTTAATTTACGCAAATTGAAGAATATCTTTCACGTCACTGCCTTTAAAATGTTGTGATTTGATAGAATAACTGTAGAAATATAAATGTTTGTGCTTGAAAAGATTTTTTGTTAACCATTAGAACTTTTATTAACCTCAAGATGTAAGTCTCTTTACGCTATTTGTTAATGGTAATGCAGACCGTTTTACACATGTATAAGTACCTCTCAGTTAACAATAAAAAATTAAATCAATAGTTTATGAAAACGTTAAAAAAATAAGTAAAGTATTATATTATGGTGAGGGACAAAGTTCTATGAAAAGTTATCATTTTACTTTAAAATAGAACTCCTTGGGGTAGCGACGGGCCTTATGGAGAAGACTTTTTAAAGGCAAAAAAATATCGAAATCTTGATTAATGCTAACCCTTACATTTAATTACTGGAATTTACCATATTAATTTAAAATTACAAATCTATGATTAAAAAATTATTTTACAAACAATACATTTGATACGTTAAATTACCAACAACACAAAACTATTAAAAAAACATAATATCTTCTGAAAAAGCACCGATTAGACGAAAGTCGTTCTTGCCGAACACCGCCTTCAAAAACTGGGGACATTTAGATGAGTATGCAGCTGGTCTAGGCACTGTCACCCGCAAAACAATCTCCCTTTCATTTACTTGCGGAAACGAAACATTTCCCTTGACAGATGTCCCGTCGTCCCCCGTTTGGTCGGTCAGTATCATATTGGCCCTTTTTTGAGCTTCCGTAAACATTGCTACAATTCTCTGCCCCAAATTACCTTCAGCCTTGTCAACGATTTCTACTTCGCTTCCAGTAACCAAATTTGCAATTAAATTAGATAAGCTGTTATCGAAAGCTCCCGAAGGATTAAATTTGTACATAAGCGAGTTTACTTCTGAAACTTTTAGCTCCAAAGCTGTTACCTCTTGGATAAAAGATTCAAATCGGCGCGTTTGCAATTTACTTTCTCTAGAAATCCGTTCCGCCAATTTGATGAGAGAGTGTAACCTTTCGTCTGAATCGGGAAGCTCAACAGAAACCTGCTGCACTTCTTCCGATAGCTTATAGATGGCGACGTGAGATAGAACTGGTATTAAGAGCTCGCAACTTTGAGCTAAATTTCGCGAATCCAGATAATGAAGAACTTTTTCAGCTTCGCGAGTATCGTCAAACAGGCGTTTTTGACGATGTGCCGGAACTGGTTTAGCCGACTCCCAAGTTTGGACCCAAAAATTATCCTCAATCATCATTCTAGAACTCAAAATTCCCTTTTTTTGTCCCCATTCATCCAGTTCTTCCGATTCAATCCAATCCCTCGGCGAGTACCACCGGATGAAATCTTCCAAAATCGAGCCCGGATTAGCGGCTTTAAATGACTCCATATCGGAAAGTAGCGAAGCGCTCATCATTTTCGCCCTCAGTTCCGACCCTTGAGCATCAGAACCAAGTTTTAAGAGAACATCGGTGTCCTCCTCTAATTGATCCTCGCTTTTCGGAACCGGTTCTTGAGTTATGGGAATGAATAAAGGGTCGCCTGTTGATATCAGCTTCAAATCATTAAACTGTCCTAATCTTCCTACAGGTTGGTTCCATAATGAATATTTTTCTTTCCTTTTCGACTCATCATCTGGTTTTTCGGTGCAATCAAAGAACTCTTCTTCATCGGTTGACGAATTTTCCGCTGAATCGAAATAAGTTGCAGAGTTCTCCCTGGCTTGTTTCCTTTCGATACAGCAATTCAACATTTGGAGTTTCTGATGTAACAAACAAGTTCTTAAGTCGGGATAACCGGGTGTTAATCTGAAATAGAAACAGTTACTGTTTAATTTTGCACAATTCACTACTCTGATGATTTTGTTACAACTGCATCTTCGCAATGGTACTGTTAGATGGTATTCCTATTGTGTAAATAAGATTAAAACGTAATATGTGTTAACTAGTTCATTTTTGTATGCCAGCAGTTACAGCTATCTAGTCAACTCTTGTACTTATGGTAAATGTTAAATATAATTTGATGACTTGTCCATTCACTCAATTTTTTTTGTGTCACATATTTAACACCTTTCATCCTGACAAATAAAACTAATTAAAAAAAAGAAAGTAATAAGAAAATTATTACCAAAATTATTCAGTCAAGAGGCAGAAAAACGTTTTAACGCATTTAGTTTTATCAACAGTACATAATTATGTACCTAGTGATAATAATGGTTCGCCTAATTTTGTCGTTTAATTTTTGTATGTTGTTAAAAGACAACAGGAAATTATAATAGGTTCATAAAGAAGAAACTAAAGTGAATGCAATTCTGATACGACAAATAAATAGATCATAACCCACTAACATTATATCACAGTATATTATTATTATTTTAACATCATTTGCACAGGATAAAAATCTATACCTACACAAGGATTTCGGTCTTTTTGCAGACTGAAAGTAATTCTCTATATAAAATAAATCGTCATTGACGTTGAACTTCCTTATATCAAACCTACTATAATTATTGCATTTTAAAAAATGGTAAATTCCTTTCCATAGACAAGACGAATAAAATTTATGAAAAAAACAGATCAAATAATATTATAGACTTCGAATAAGAGAAAGTACTCAAATATAAAAAAGTCGTAGTAAAATAATAATGAACAAAGATAATAGAAAAAAACATAAAAAATATAGGCCCGGTAAAGAAGAAAATGTTAAAAACTCATGAATCAATGGGCATAAAAGCAAAATTCACCAAATATTCAAATACGAATGAAAGAGCATGGTTAGATGACCAATGGAGGTACTAAAAAAAAGAAGAAATATCAAAATAATGAAAGCACAATGGAATTAAATATGATTACAAACAAAAGTTCAGAAGGCAATACATAGTTATTATTAGGGTTAAAATAGGGCTAGAAACAAACGAAAATAAGCAAAATTATAAGGATGCAAGCCATAACTTACAGAAAAAGATAGAAGCGATGTACTATGAAGTTGCGAAAAAGATAACAAAAATATGTAAAGGAAAAAGAATACAAACAGTTAAAGGCAGAGAAATTTTAGCAATATCTTAGCTTGATTCTAAGTGTTATTCTGATTATAAGTATGTTTCTATCTTTTCGATGTGTTACTTTCCACACTTAGTATATTTTAGATGGTATTTTAGTTTAACATGAATTTGATTGTAGACATATTTATTGTCAGGCCTATCTTTTCAAATTTTAGATGTAGTTCTTCTAACATTTATTTTAATTCTGTATCATCGTTTGGAAATATATAAAATGACATTATCCGCAAATATGAAATTAGTAAGCTTTGGTATTACGTTACGTTGAGTGCCTTACTCCCGCATTTTAACTCTTTGAACACAACTTTCAGGTTGCATTCTTGTTGAATTATTTCATTAGGTTGATGTATCGCTGCTCTATTCTTGAGTTTCTCAGTGTCTTTATAATCGCATCTACTTTTACGGTGTTAGGAGCGTTCTGAAAATCTACAAAGGACATCTACATAGGAATATTATATTCTGTTGATTTTTCCATGACGTGTTGTCTTATTTGTAAGCATTTTGCTGGGTCATAATTCTCCCAGTTGCTCTTTTGTTTCTATCTAATCTGTTAGTCATAAGAAAACATAAGAAGTTTATATGATTGAGCTAGGAGGTTTATAGACCACTAATTTTCTAGATCTCCCTTCTTACAGATCAGAATTACTACCCTGATTGCTAGTTATCCGGAATTTCTCCCTCTATCAAACATTTATTACAAGTATCCTTATGGTCTCCAGTGCGTATTCAAAACATGTTTTTAACATTTGGGGTAAAATATCATCTTCAGCGGCTGCCTTGTACTTTTTTAGTGGTTTTAGAATATAATCATGCGAATATACATAAATGATTTTTGCTTTTTTAATTCTCTGGAAGCTCTAATAGAAGGTTCTTCTCTAGATTCATATAGCTCTTCGTAAAAGTTTCGCTCACTTTCAACATTTTTCCTATAAATTCTGTATTCTGTATTCTTTGAGTTGTTGAGAAGAGAAGGCAGAGATGATCAAATCATTCATTATATTACAATCTTTATTTGGCGAGTAAACAATGTTGTGAGTACCTTCAGAAATTACAAATTTGAACTAATTATAGAGAAAGTCATCCTGAAAAAAATTGTAAGGACTTGGTAGGTTCGCAAGGATGACTGCTTAGAAAATTTGTGATGACGGCCTTAAACATTGCTAGAGAACTATTAGAGCGGTTAACGTATGCAAACTTTCGCGTTTTTTTTTTTCAATTAACACATCCAATAAGTTCCTGGCGATATATCGAGATTATTGCAGGCAACCCCGCAGAAATTCCTTTCTAAATAACGCAACCGCCACTAGTAAAAATCGTGTTTTACGATATGATTATGCAAAATCGTGCATGTCCCATCATCGTAGCGTAGTCGACCGATTGAATCCCATCATCTGATAACCACTAACTAGACGACCAGACAGAAAAAAGCCACCATCCCGCTTTTCTCTACAAACAGAACCAGTGTAATTAAAGTCATCTTCTCATCGATTGCTGCCCAGAAGAGCATTCTTGTGCGCAGAGTCGACTTACCGAGCGCCACAAGTCGTCTTTGGCAGGTGTGCCGACTTAAGACCTAGCCAGTTAGTTCAAAGAATTTGTGAAAGACGGTTCTGGCGCGAGTGCATCCGTCTGTAAGTGCTCGTGCTAGTGATTAAATCTGGAATGGACTAACCGTGTGGGTTACTTAACACTCGGATTAAGTTTCGGTAAAAATTACTATGGATATTTTTTTATATGTATGGACGATTTTAATTGTTGAGTAAATAGGTTCTCGAAATAATTTTCCTGTCACGTTCTAGATTATAGAACCTATAAGAACGGTTATCTATCGAATTACAGTGTTACCAGTTCAAATGGAATTAAAAACCAAAAAAACATGTTAAACTACTTTGATTTAACTACTTCATTAAAACTTCCTCGACTCATCTAAGAATATTAAAGTTAATGCAATATTCTGCGAAATACAAAGTAGTTATGGGCCAAGATTCGCCTACTAAGGAAGTTGCATTTTGCCTTGGTCATATTGGGAAAATATGCTTTGCAATAACACAGCTACATTCGTAAAATTATACGTTGCCAGCGTGAATCTGCTTCCAATTAGAGCACATAAAATAACTATGAGAAGTAAGGACCAATGAACTCAAAGAATTATGCTTGATAGCTGTATTTATGCTTTCCTGCCTATGATTCCTCCTGTATCATTTTCATGGGAAAGCCCTCGCAACGGCTTTCTAAATTATGTTGATTTAGTGAAATATCCAAACTTTATGGACCTTGGATCATTCCAATTAGAGTAGTTTACAAGTTTTAGCCCGTTTTCGGAGAAAGTATCTTACCTAACACTCACAAATTTTCATAAAGTTATCCCCGTGTCAACGTTCTCACTAATTTCACTTATTAAACTATCTTAAGCGTTACATAACCCTTTTGTTTATTAATGATCTTCATGTCGCCAATTTCATAATAATTAATCGCGAGTTGACTCGAAAATTGCTCCATCTTCTCAAATCACTTGTCACGCTTCTAGCTTCGTTACTTAAAAATCAAAAACTTGGAGGAATCTTCAAGAAAAACTTCGAGGTTACGCCCAATAGTTGTGTTCTGAAAGGTTGCAAAACTATTAGATTGGTATGCGGAATTAAAGGATGCACAATACTTCATTTGCCTTGACATATCAATGATCTAATCGCACGAAGGAATTATTATCACCGACGACATTTTCAGTTTTGTGGTGAAAGCCATACTGAACTTGTTCTATGATTTAATGGAATTTCATTACGCAATTTTTTCTACTTACTTATTACATATATACCGTTAAGAAATCGGATTAGCCAATATATTGAACCTGTAAATAAAACCGACCTTTCCTAAATCTAAATCGAATTGAATTAATTGCTATAAACTATTTCGAGGTTTTACACCTTAGTTATGTGTCTAAAAGGAGGTTGCTAGATTATCAGTGATCGATACTCAAAAATGGCGAAATGCGTATAGTAAAGATTTTGAACATTCTTCCAATTGATCATTAAATCAAGTCCTCATGAACGTTTCAAGGCTATTGTAGTTACTCTTGAAGAATTTCAAACATCGGTGGTTAAATGGTTTTGAGAATGGTTACGCTGGTCACGCTTTTACAAGAACACACCTCCATCTTGTTAAAAAATTATTATTGTTTTGGACTTGCTTAAGGCACTCACGTGGTTCTCGTAAATTTGTCTGGTTTAGTAACCTCGATTCAATTTAAATTGAAATATTGGTGAGCTTCGAGATTTGGTTCATCACCGTCTCCCGTAGTGTTCAAACGATTGAGTAATTTTCCTTTTTAAATTCGACACAAGTTTTTTATTATCTAAGGAATGGTATTTCAATCATAGTTTAACTTTACACCCTCGTTAAAAGTCATGGTTACCATTGTTATAACAATTGTCTCTGTGGTTGTTAACTGGCGTAACCATGACTGCTTAAGTCGATGATATATTTTCGACCTACTTCAATTAGATCCAAGTATCCAAGTAGTTTTGAATTTAACCAGTTCAATAAAATTCACAGAATTTACTGATTTGATTTCCAAGATATTAAAACAATATAAAATTGTAAACTTGGCAATTCTGAACAGTAAAAGGAAAAAACTGAGATGTTTATTATAGTATTCATTTAATGCTTATAGGTACTATTTCTTAAATGAATTATGTACAAAAGATAATTGTAGATTTTGCCTTATTGGCGAGAAAATGTCTTTTTTTATTTCTCTAAATTTTTTAATATTCTTAGTTTCACGCTTGTTCGCATAGACACAGATGGATTCGATTTCACGAAATAATTCTTTTCGAGCGGATAATGCCACCAATATTACTTCTTATTAAACAGAAAGTATATGAAAGGTAAGCGATGTCTATCTAAAGATAAGGGCCTAAAAATAGAAAGGGAGGCATTTAACACTTGACTGAAAAAACGAACTGAGAAAGACAATATAATTTACAAAAAAAAACGTTGTTACCCATCAACTATAAAGTTCATTAAAATTATGTTTAAAGAAGTTACCCTAGGTGGGGATAAGCTAATTTAATTAGCTCTATATTTAGAATTTGAAGTATCACTTTACGGTCTAATAGCATTAATTTTCAAGTAGATGACGTCACCACTTTCAGTTCAAATTACAACGAAAAAATAAATAAAATATAATTCATAGATACAATAACACAATTTAAGCAAATTCATGAAAGAATAAAAGCATAACAACAAAACGAAAGGCAACAATTATTATAGAAATGTAAAATCGAGTGAAAATCTGAAAGATATAATGTTAAATTAACTTAATATACATATGTAAATACATAATGAGTAATATCAGATCAAACTGAGATAAAAGTTATAATACAAAATGAATAATAACATTTTTTAGAAACCACCAGCATTTAGGTTCAAGACTAAGAAAAAGAGAATAATGGAGCCACAGTGACTAATAGATGTGAAGAATGAAAATAACGAACTAAAAATTGTTAATAATTCAGAGAAATGAGATACATATGATAGAAAATTGTGTCCAAAATAAAGCGTGTTTTGTTTTAAATACAATTTCTAGTAGTACTTCTTGTACACGAAATGGTACAAAAAAATTGTATGATGTATGCAAGTTAGGTTAGGACCAGAAACGTTTCACATCATGAAAACCAGTACAAAATCGTCTGTGGTCAGTAGAAGAGATTTACGCCACTAGTTATTTGTCATGGTTTTATTAAGATTCTTTTCACTACTGTTGTTTTAAATTACCACTTTATACACTGGTCATGGTCGTAGTTCCAAAGACCAAACTGAAACTTCCTGTTCGTCCGTTATTTCATAGAATTGAAAATTGGAGTAAAACATACCAAAAGCAAACATTTCTCGAGATACCTTGAAGAGCTATAGAAAATTTTACAATATGGTTTAGTTATCTAAAAACTGATTACGTCAACTTTATATGATTGGAAAATACCCTCTACCATTTGCTTAAGATATAAACTGTTCTAGTAATGTTGTTGCAAATTTCAGCTATTTGACGCATATTACGTAAGCGCTGCAGGAATTTGAAAAAATGTTCCGTTTCTTTTAGTTAGATACACATTAGCATTGATTCGGGTGGATGTAGTTTGAAAAATGTCGCAACGTAATGGCCAGTTTTCGTGTTTCTTGTCCAAATTATGAGAAACTTACAGTTATTTCGACACGTTGTTTAACAAATAGTTATGCTAATATCAACCCAAACAAAGGTGAGAATCACGCAGAACTTTTCACTGACTTGTCAGATCCATTGTCAAACATCGGCTATATATGTTGGACGCTTTTATTTTTCCGTCCACCTAAATGACATGTGTTGGATCAAGCTATACAAATTCCTACTGTTTTCTAATTATTATTATTCGGAGTTACTTTCGATTCATCTAACGAAAAAGTCACAAATTTCAAACCAATTACCATGAAGACGCCTGCAATGTCACCATCTATGTTTTCAAACGGAATTAATGGGGCATAAATTTGACCAGAGTTACCATATTGCTAATGCTACCAGTATGGGTCGATAATACTGTGTCACATGTGGCAATAACGGACTTGCCAATCAATTATCTAAACGGTGAAGGTTACGGTACAGGAAGATCCAGGATTACGCACCATGATTAGTTCAACTGTATCTTATAGTTCCGTTGTGATAAAGAGCAGTTCCGTCGTCCCGTGTATGTGATTTATGTTGTCCAGTTGGTGATTTCCCGAGGTGTAACAAATGATGACTAGTTCTCGGATGGTAGGTAGGATTGGGCAACAGTTTGGCGGTCCGTTAGAGTCAATGAACGCGGCGCGTCCGGCTTGGCCTTCGGCCCATTTCAGTCATCTTACACTTGCCGAATACAAATTAACATCTCGATCCGTTTAATAACCACGTTCGCCTCATAATTATGCGATCTGCATCCTTGCCCTCCCTAACCCGGTTTCTCTAGAGCAGTTCGACCGGATACCGAACTGCATATTTCACGGTTCTCGCTCCTACATCTGGAAAAAGTGACAAACCCAGTTCTTCCTCACAACCAATTCCGTTCTACATACAAACGTACTTGACGCAAATACTTGACAATTACAAAGAAAGCGCTTCAAAACTGGCACATCCTCCGATTAATCGCAACCTTGTCCGATTGTAATCATTTGTTCGTCTGGTTACGACAATCACACCTTTGCCTTGTCTTAACCATCTATTATGTGATCGTGGGTTTCGATTATATTACCACCATAACATATGGCATACAGAACCTTCAGAGATTCCATGATTGTTGCCGTTGTACAGCTAGCCTTTCTGTTTGAGGCAGGCAGCGAGTCGTTGCCCTCAAAGGGAAATTCTAATAGTTGGCATCAAAATTAATAATTTCTCGCCAAGATACGCTTAGTTAGCAAATTAACTTGAGGCTAATCAGAAGCAACTGTTTCGCATCAGACAAAGTAGCGTTATAGCGGTGTCATCTGGTTCTCGGGGTAAGAACCTGGTGGATGCGTGAGGTATTAAGGTGAGGCTTACCGCTCTAGTGATTGGTGGATTATTGTTACGTGACGAAGCTCGACGTTCACCCATATATCTAAGCACGTGAAACACGGATCTTTAATAAGTCTATTAGGAGGTTAATTCAAAGGCCTAAGCGTAAAAAAAAAATTCATATTCCCTATTTTTTATAACGAGGTACTTAGTACCGTTTTGCTTCTATTGTACAAAACTAGTTTCAATTGTGTCTCGATCTTCCCATTCGATAATTGTCGACACATGCTATAATTGCTAGTATTTGTACACAGTTGACTTTCACTCTACTCCTACAGATCATAGCGCCTGGAGGAATTTTCATAACGCAGTAACAATAGTTCGCAAAAGTATAGTAAAGCTATTCAAAAGATTTTTTGTACTCGTAATTCAAATAGTTTCTTTCTCCCAAACCAAAAAGTTAGAATATAAGAAAATAGAAGATTTTGCGGAAATATCGATGTCGAGAAAAACATCAGAAAGGATTCTCCGATTATGAACATTTTAAAATATTTCAGTGCTATATGCTTATAGTCTTTCGGTATACCTTATTACCTGGTCGATTGTATTGTGAACTTAATTAATTTAAAATGAAACTGAAAGCACTCAATTTGGCCAATCTTTTGGTTTTCAAAAATATTGTTGCATAACTTTGGAAAGCTTGAACACTTACAGATCAATTATGAATTAACCATGCGATCATTCTTAAAATAGGAACCAAATATTCTCTCCAGGGCGCCTTTTCTACCGGTCCTTAATAAAATTCTAACAGAAAACTAGTTGCAGGTTAGATTATGTTTTAATTTTTTCTAACTTTAGTCTACTATTAATAGTTTAATTCTTGAATTATTCACGTTTATGCTTTCATAAATAATTTTTTATCGTATTTTTTTCACTAGTTTTCTACTTTTTTTAGTTTAGAAAGATTTATGGCATTTTTTCTTAAAATCAGTTCTTCATTCTTAATTATTTAGAAAGGTATTCCCATTTAGTTTCTCGCATTTTGGAATTATTACCTTCCTCTTCTTTACTATGAAAAATTATCTTCCTCTAATTTCCCTTTACTATCTGCATGCCACTTTCATAGTCTATTCTATCTATTTGGAGAATATTTATTTCTGTTCGACTTTCTTCTCCTCCGAAAGGCCTCTTACATTTTTTCAATTTTTCGCAGTTACAAACAGCCACAGACAATTCTTCCATGCTTTCATGTAATCTAAGCATGAGCAACCAATTTTTGATTTTCCGGGGTTTCTTTTGTACACTGGATGTTATTTCCTGTTACACGTTCCGCTTATCGCCTTTTGTTTTTGACAATGTGAACTAATCATATTATGACTCTTCTATCTTATGAACACTCTTATGCGCCACTATGATTTCTTGAAGACATTCCGCTTTATATTTTACTTAACTAATTTTCTAGAATTTTTCGTGTAGATGTAGATATGTCTTATAAGGTTTGAATATTTGCTATCGATTCTCGAGTTCCCCCTCGGTCCCTGCAAAATGCATCAACTGCCTTCTGGTAATCTATAAAAAGCTGATCGAGAAGGACGTTATACTTGGTGCTGAAACGGTTTCTAAACCTGGCATGTTGAAAATTTTATTTTTTTTTGCTGAGGAGGTTAGTTACGATTTTGAGGCTCCAAGAAGATGCACAATGAACCTCGCAAGATTCTAGTTTTCATGCTTTATGAAATCTCCCTTTTTGTCATATTTGTCACATTTTCTTAATCCCCGAGGTGTTTAATTTCTTTATCTTTAATTTTTCTTTTAATATAATTTTTTGGATGATCAATCAATGTAATATTAGGTGATTGAGTGAGGAAGTAAACGCAGTAGATAAGTGAAAATAATTATTTCCTCAACTCTAGCCAAACCACATTAAAATGTTTCTTATTCTCTGGAATCGAGTTATATCAAATATTTGGTTATAGATAAATGATTAACATGGCATACAAACCTATCAGCTATCTGTGCAGTAGATCATATCACCCTATCCAAAGACCAGAAGTTACTATTAGTGTTCTGTCAGAATATAGAAAGTTAATCAAAATTTGGAATCAACTGTTTCCTGCGTAAACTATTAGTCCCGCGAAAACCAAACCCTTCGTTAGGGGTTATATAACAGTGGTTTTCTTACTCGAATCTTACTAAATGTAAAATCTAGCCCTTTGTGAAACTTCCAATACACGTAAATTCGATCAGAACTGCTTACCTGGAGAATGTGCAAGTACTCTTATTGACAATACAGGATCCTAATAGCGATTACTTTATTGTGTATTAGAACACGCCTACATTCTTTAGGTTGTACGTTCTGATAGAATTTCCATACAACAGGCATTCGACAAAGGGGACGAGTTTAAGCTTTTCTGGCGTTTAAATGCTATCACAGTTGATTTTTCTACATAAAATTACTTAACGTTAGAAAAAATGTAATGGGCGTCAATAATTATAATTAACCAAAATGGTTATGTGTACTTAGTCAAATAGATAAGTTGACACAGAAAAGGCGACGTATCCAAAAATTAGTCATCATTCTTCTTCCCTCGGATCAGCAGTTTGAGAGAAAGGTGGACTAACCCAGTTTTTACAGTTGATTTCCGAAAGGGAAACCAGAAATATAATAAACGATGAACAAAACGCTGGTTTAAAGCTTCATCATAGGCTATCGGCAACATTACAACTGATCATATCGAATTGAGGAACTCTGTTGAGCTTTCAATTTTACAGAACTTGCTTCGCGTCGGCAGACCGAGTTGTTGACGAAATTCAAAAGAACGAAACGAAATCGATTATTCAATTTAAAAGATACAGCAGTGGAAGGAAGCAGTGTCAATTTAACACCAGTTTATATAAAAGCGATGCTTCTTATAAAACTACTATCCTTTTTAGTTCTAAATTAATTGATGGCAATAACCAGAGCGTGAACTTTCCACCACAGCGAGGCCATACTGTTAAAATTTTTGTTATGAACCGCCTCTAGAAGTTTTTGCTGTTATATGCCAAGCATCGTCCAATTTTCTTATGGCACACGGTGAATAAACAATACTTATCAATTTCTCGGTAACTTCCAGAAGTTCTTTTCGTTCACATCTTCATTCTCTGCACCGCCTCGAACAATAATGAAACCATTGTAAACATGTGCAATGTTGAAAATACCGTTTGCCAATTGAAGAATTTACAAGGCGAACCAGCCTCCGGTCGGTACACCTCGCATTTTTTCATCCTCGATACCTGTTACTTCATGTGAAAACACACGACCGCCCACCTTGACCTTACCAAGTCACGTTTTCTGCGGCAAAATAATTAACATTTTAATTGGAAAACTTGCGAGGAACGCCAGCGAGAGATGAGCCGGTTGAAATCATGCCCCAATTCCTGATGCAGATTCGGTGAAGGTGTATATAACGTTTAGTCAGGAACTCGATTGCTAGCTTGTTAATTTAAAAAAAGTTTGAATTTACCCAAAGTTTAATTATTCTTAATTAAATTGTGTGAAAAACGGAACGTAATAATAATTAAACAGATATAACAGTGAACTTGGTAGCAGAAGCCGTTACTGGTATCGCTACCAATTAATTATGCTGTGCATATTTTATGATTTAGTAACATAGTTCGAAAAACTACCTAATTGTAGCTGAGCGGTACTGAATACAGTCTAGATGGTTGATAACGTTGGAGTTTTGCAACGACTAAAACAATTTCATATCGACACACCCAAGGAATGAATGATGCGAAATGCCAAAGGAAAAAATTGTGTCATAAAAAGTGAATTGCACAACCCACATGTGTTGCAGCTAAGAACTATAGAACTTATTATAGTAATAGCACTTGCTTCATTTTGTGGAAGTTACAGGTATCCAATGACTTATAATATTTGAACTCTCAATCTTCAAATAGATGCTTTATAACGCTTAATTCCAAGCCCAATGCGCTAATTATCATTTAGATAAATTTGCGGTACCAAGTAGCTACAGTAATACCAAAAATTTCAGATAAAGAGAAGAATAAACAGTTTCGTATCACCATCTAAGACACAGTAATTTTTGTTTCATAAGTTATTGCTTGCTTGAATAAAAGGTAATGACGGTGGTTGAAACTTGGATGCAAATAAGGGATGTTTTTGACCAACACTGTATTTAACATGAATCTATAAAACTTGTGTAATAATTTACATTAAGTAAAGTATACACTTTCAAAGATGTAACAGGGATTTACAAGTAACTACCGTTTTTCAAAAGATTTCAGATCCAGCTGCCTGTTAAGCCGCCTGTT
Organism: Pyrochroa serraticornis; assembly: GCA_905333025.2. Lineage (NCBI taxonomy): Eukaryota > Metazoa > Arthropoda > Insecta > Coleoptera > Pyrochroidae > Pyrochroa > Pyrochroa serraticornis. Next base: position 20,455,745 of record HG995158.1, read on the forward strand.
TTTTTTTATAATCAAGGCCCTCAAAGAGACTTAAAAAAACTTTTAATTCAATCTAACTTTAGTAGATTACAACTGGTTTTACAATGAAAGTAAAATTGATTTGAAATGAGCTTTCAACTTTATCTTTTGTGATAAAAATTGTAAAGTCCACTTAAAGTCGACTTATTCATTTGGGAATCAGTCGTTACAAGGTTAAATTAAAAAAATTAAAGAAAAAACTCTATTCAGATAATTACAAGTTCTATTGTGTATCTATCATCCTTGTAACTACATCATTTGGAAGTTCGAGCTCTAAGTGCTTGAAATTTTATTTTCAAATATTTTGAGTTCTGCCAGATACTTCCATGGACATTTTAACTATTTCAGTTGATATTTTACGTAGTGGTTGAATTTCGAATAGATCCAATTCACATGTGACTACATATTTAACGTACTATAGCTGATGTTCCACGTAATTGATTTCACTTATTTCATAGAAGCGTTTGATCCGTAGGATTTATTTAAAATAAGTCTTTAATCCAATCAGTAAGTTCCCAACCTGAAATTTTGAAGAATCCGATTATAACGAAAACTAAAAAATTAAAAATATGAAAACATTCCAACACAATTCGAAAATTATCATGACCAGTTTGTGTGCTGCCATTTGATACCATTTGTCTGACCGTAACAGTAAATTAATACCAACATTTTCACATAACAGTTACATGCAGTCAATCAACAAATGTTATAGGTACCTACAAACAGGTCAGAATCGTGGTATTAACATGTGATAAGCAGAATTTTGAATACTAGATAGTTATGAAAACGTGAACACTTTTTGTACAGCCATTTCTCCGCTGATTAATCGTTCCTAAAATTATCAATTGAATCACTTTCGACAAAATTCTGACGCAACTTTTTTCATGTTACAGGTTGGTCAAACATAACGGTTCCAAAGTCTTCACCTATAGCCAGAGGCAACGGATACCGAACGATCGACCTTTTGAGACCTTTACCACAATGGCTCAAATAAAAACAGCATGGGTATAGTCGCTTCCAATTAGGTGAGTCGATTCGATATACTCCCCCAAATTGGTCGATTTTCGGACGCGACCTCATTGCGGAAGACGTTTAATATTGATCAGTTTTGATGTAACGGCAACTACAAAGTAATTGGTGCATAAACCAAGCTGTTGTTGAAAAATGACCGTAGGCAATTTTTCACATTGTCATTATGCGATTCGGTCCACGATTGGGTAAAATTTAAACGGCCGCAGTGTCTATTGTTCCGTCAAAACAGAAAATTACCCAAGAAATGGAACAGTACGTAGTATGTACTCGCATTTCTCACCTTACATAACTTGGGAACGACCAAATTGAAACAATAGGCCATAAGCGGCATTGCCAACTAGGGATAATGAGATTGCTCGACATGAGAATTTACTATTACCGCACGCGAATGGTTTAGAGTTGTAAACAAATCAAGATTAACAGTTCTGGACTAAACTAAAGCCAGTTCACAAATTATACATTTAGGTGCACTTTACTTTCAGGAACCTAGAAGGTAAATAAATGTTTCCTCAGTAAGTTAAACTGAACATATTTTTTTCTATAGATTATCACATTAGGTGTTCGGGCAAAAAGATGTTACGTTCCACAATTGGTATGCTCAAGGCTGGCAGTCTTCTAGCCTATGTTAGCTATTTGAATCTGAACACCGTTACCCGCAATATCCGGGTGTTCGACGGCAGTGGATAGATCGCCGGTACCGATGACTATGTCTGTGACCGGTAGCTGCTTAGCAATAAATCTAATTCATTGATCTGTGCCATTTTTTGCATTACAACAGGGTAATTTTTAGTACCGGACAACCCATCATAGCAAACACAATTACGTTATTACTGGTAAAATAGAAGAAAACAAATTATATTTAATTTCAAACTCCTGCGTGTGATACATGTGTGATATCCTTACTTAATACGTAGCCAACAAGTATTTGTGTCAATAAAACATATAAAAATTGTGTCTTCTTTAGAGTTTCTTCGTCTGTTGAGTTTATTACACCAACAATAATAGAATCAAAAAAATATTTTTTGCACTAGTCCTACCTAATGAATGATGAGGATTGATCGGACAGTGTCTCGAGGATAAAGGACCTCCTTAAGGTATTATTGACATGGAATAAGAATGATTAGTAGATATTGGAATTCAAAATCAGAGCATAAATTAGACACACAGAAGAGAATTGAGGCACAAAGTATATTGCAAAACGTTGTTTGTTACCGGCGTAGGAAACTAAAAAGCATAAGACTAGAAAGAAGAATTAAAAAGGTTGAAGTGGAAACAAAAGGAAAAAATTCTTGTTTATAACATATGAACGACTCCTATACATTCATTAATTGATTTATAGTAAATCTCTCTACTCTGAAAAGGTAGCGACTTCAGGACCTTCAAGACATCATGCCTGTCTTAAAGCCACCTGAACACGCTAGTTGTTGCTTTAACATTTGTAACGTGCTTTTATCAATACGCATTCAATAATGTACATAATTTGATATCGTACATAACAATTAATTGAATGAACATATGGAGCATTATGGAGCGGGCTTTTTGAATATAGCAAAATATTATCAATCCCAATATATTAGATTGTTGTAGGACCTGAGGGTTTGTTTGAGATTTTCATATTGAAATGCATTTCCAGAAATCCAAAGTAATTAATCTCAATCCTAAATTGATAAGACTAGGGAGTGTAAATTATAACTTTCATAGGTTAGGTACATATCAAGAAGTTCAATATTTTCAACATGACGATCATCCTTGAAAAGAGTCCGTTCACTATTGTTGCGTTCAATACGCGCATCTTCGCGATTCACACCCATGATGGGTACTTAGGTCAGGCAATGTCACTGACATTACCGTAGGCGTTTTCGATAAATGTTACGACCATCTTTGAGTCGTGACTTCCAATCTAAGCCTTCGCAACAATGATTATAGAATAATTGTTATTACCTCGTAAATAGGAATCTCATTAATTTCACTTGTAGCTAACGTGCCAGATAACTTTTTTTTGCGATTTCCAAGGTGGAAGATGATCCGGGTTTAAGAAAAAGTGTATCCGTGTAATTTTTATTTTCTTGCATGCTCACGAGGCACTCGAGTTTTCCAACGCAAGCTCGTCAAAACGGTTAGCGATTCTAATAGAACTGCACGGTTTTAATACCTAAACAATTACATTTAATGTCTAAATAAGGGACGATAGCAATAAAAATCGAGTCATGCAGATAGACGTACGATTCTTCCGTTACTCATACGATTCTTGTTCAATGTCCCCAATTAATTGTGCTGTACTAATGTCAGCAAATTTCAGATCATGCAGAAGACCGGAGTCGTCGCCATATTGGCGGCGCTGTTCACTATAACTTCCGGCCAATGTCCCTGGCAACGAGACGTGGTGGATCTCCAATCATCATGTTTATGCTCCTACAATTTAGGCCACGAACTCTCAGTGCAATGCGACATGGTGGAATGGCCTAAACTACTATCAGCGTTACAAAAATACGCCACTACAACTCCTCTAGACCTACTATACGTTAACAATTCTACCATAGGTGCTTTAAAAGACAACATATTTGCTAATCTCCAAGTGCAAAACATTCAATTGTCCGAGTGTAAAATTAGTGAAGTGTCAAGCGACGCGTTTAAAGGACAAGAACAGCATTTGAAGAACCTCAACTTGCAAGACAATGATTTGAGCGAAGTGCCAGTCGAAAGTTTGAGACAATTACGAACTTTATCTCTACTGGATTTATCGCATAACAGAATAAGTGCGATACCTAATGGTGCATTCGAAACTTTAACGAAATTAGCAACTCTCAAGTTATCGGACAACAACGTTACATTAGAAACTGAAGCTTTGAGAGGCCTCGAAGGGTGCTTAAAGAACCTTAACTTAAAAGGAACAAGACAAAAAGATATCCCAGAGGCTGTTAAAGGATTGAAAACGTTAGCGTTTCTAGATTTATCACAAAATAGCTTGAGGGAATTACCCGGTCATACAGGCTTAGAAGCGTTTGATGGATTAGATTCGTTAACAGCTCTTAATTTAGAAAGAAATTTGATCCAAACATTGGGAAAAAATGCTTTTAAAGGAATCCAAAAAACGCTTAGTTCTTTAAGTTTATTGAATAATTTACTGCCTGATTTTCCTACTGAAGCGTTGCAAGTTTTATCGGAACTTCGCGTACTCGATATTGGATTCAACTTGTTAACAGAACTTCCTGATGCAGCTTTCAAGGGTAATCCTTCGATAACGTTACTAGCTTTAGACGGCAACCCTTTAGCTACAATCCCTTATTCAGCTTTATCTCATTTGAACAACACCCTTCGAGGTTTGAGTCTCGGTGGTAGATTCCTACATTGCGATTGTCGCTTAGCTTGGGTCATTGATTGGATCAGAAATGGAGATCTTCAAGTAACCAGCCGCGAACGGAACCCACAGTTTTGTGGATCACCACCCAGATTTCGAGACAGAGGATTCTACAGTATCCAACCCGAAGAGCTGGCTTGTAACAAAAAAGATGAAGGAATGGGCGTGGCAACAGTAGTTACTGCAGAACTTGACGATGTTTCTTTAGCTGAAGGTCCTGTTAAAACAACGACAACAAAAGAACCCACGACCAAAACGACAACTGTAGTTACAACTACGTCGATGACAACGAGAACGAGTACGGCAGCTACAACTACGAAAACTTCTACAACAAAACCAAAGACACGAACTTCACCGACTTGGAAAAGTAATCAACGTCCACCCATAGTTATGAATTATCCGTCGAGAGCTGGTGAAACTAATGAAGTTATAGTGAAAAATGCGTTCAGACAAGATAATGCGGTAATCATTCGATGGGGTTCGGACACAGCTAACATTTTGGGTTTCCGGGTGGTCTATAGGTTGTTTGGAGACAAAAGTTTCAAGCAAGGGCCACCACTCGAAGCCAGCGAACGGGAATTTAAAATAAAGAATGTGCCATCACAGGTTAGTGGAATATTGTAATTTCCAATTCATCCGCTTACATAAGCCTGATCCCGTAATAATACATCCTAATAGAATCTCACTAAAATGGGTATTACGTTAACTGGCCATCAGATACCGTTAATAGAAGACAAACATTGCTGTTTTCCAAATTCGTATTTTTAAAATTACTGAAAACCACTGCAAAAGTAAAAATCACTTAAACTTTTTCATACTTACCTATCGCAAAAACAGAAACAGCAACACCAAACTACCGTTTATATGAATAAATAAACTTTCTGCAAATAATTATGAAATAACAATATCAGACTAATGTGATTTTTTCGTTGCACAGGAATGCTTCATAGTTTGCGTTGTTTCTTTGGAGGAAATCAACGTGACACCAGAAACCGTCCCTTACGGTCAATGCAGAGAAGTGAGGACCGTAACACCAGCTTGTTCCAACATGGACAAGATTACCATAGCGGCTAGTGTTGCGATTTGCAGCACAATTGTGGTCGCTGTTATAATTTTTGTAGCAGCTTCTAGAAGGAGAACCAGGAAAATGCATGAACTTCACCAACAGAAAATGACCATGAAAAACGGAATACCAATAGCGGGATTACCGGTGAACTGTTGTACTGGTTTAGGTCCTGCCGCTAGTCCAGGAGGACCGCTATCATCTCTAGCCACTCTTAGTGCGTTTAACAATAACAAGGTAATCTAAAAGGATTGTTGGAAATCCGTTAAAGAAAGCTAATTGCAGGATTGGGACCAAGTTTCGGCTTATAGCACCCATAGTCAAAGGCCCAGGATGTACACAGTGGACCAACCGCCTTCTTTGATTCCCGATGATATGCGGTCACATTTCAGTACCAAAGGAGCTAAGCCACGGTCGATAGCCGATGGGCAATCCCAACACAGTTTCTCGAACCATTCGGGTCGGTATTTGAATGCGTACCCCAGTAATCTGATATCATCCCGTCAAGGTAACAATATTTTATTTTTAACTAATTTTGCCTGTGGCACCATAAGAAATTATTTAGGACCAAAATCTGACATAGATTATATGTATATATAGTCTGTATTGCTATTGTAATTTATGAGACTACTCAACTAATCTTTTTTGCAACTTGTTGATTCTTGGAGAAAAGAAAATTGCTGTATTTTTCTTCGAGAATCAATATATCAAAAAGTCAAGTCAAGTATCCTCAAAAACTACAATTTTAATCTAGAAAAGTTCTAAATAAAATAATTATCTATTAAATTTTAACGAGTTCTGCAACTCAACACTGCGTTCGTAACTTAAATTGGTTTATAACAAGAAGCTAGTAATGATAACGAATTAAATTTTCTAGATTTGCGTCAATCTCGCCAGTCACTGACCATGCAATCAGATCGGATGTCGACCCGCGGCGGTAACCATCATGCCCCGACCCATTCCGTGACGTCATCTCGCCGTTCGCGGCCTCGTTCCAGGTCCAGGGACCATAACCGCCCCAGCAGTCGTTACAGTACTGCGGGTTCCACGCATACTCTAAATAATTACTGCGACAATTCGGACAACTGGACAGACCATGACATGGACATTTACATGGCGAGAAATCCCACAACGAGAAACGGTCTGGTGCCCCTTTGATTTGCTCAATTTGTGTTCGTCAAAGCTATTGACAACCCTTCTATTTGTTAGTGCGATAGTTTTGTAATCGTTTTGATAATATGGCAACACTGCGACTTATTATTTATTTCTTCATTTAGTGATTTAGGATGTTACTGTTTGTAAATAGTATTTTTTTATACTTTGAATAAACGACTTACCCTGTAATAGGGATGCTCTTCTCCCAGCGGTAGCGCATTTCTTGAACAAACTCGTACCATAAATGGGCAAATGAACGGACGCCACCTAATGACTGGAGGGAATGGGATAGAACTATAGCCAGACGCCAAACCAAGGAATCGGGAGGACAGGTCTTGAAGCCTCGGCATTCATGGTCCAATTTCAGTCCTTTTGCCTGACATAATAAACAAAGTTAAAAAAAATGTTTTCATTTCTTGTTTGTTTTCAACTCTTACTATTAAAATAAAATTACTATGCGAAAACTTACCGAAACATCCTTATATAAGTATGGAGATTCATCATCAGCATCCGGGAACAAAAAATACAGCATCGATACCAGAACATCTTCAGGTAAAGGTGCTGTCCCTCTCCTATTCCTTGTCAACGAATTTCTAGCAGCTCTTGACAACAACGACGTAATTGTCGGTACTTTGGGTTCAGTTAGTAAATCTAAAGGATTGTTCACATCTGGTTGAGGGAGAGACACAAAATCACCCAAAACATCATGAACTGTAGCTGAATTACTCAGCATATCAAGAAACTCAGTTAGACATTCACCCAACAAACATACAGGTTGGTCAGTTGTGGTTATAAGTGATGACCATTCCATAGCATTTAGTGGGTTAAAGTCACTGTAGCTTTCACAATCACGAACACTACGATGGTTTAGGTTTGACCAAGTGGTTTTCAATATTACCGAACTAATAGGGTCAACAGTTACTCCAAAAGGTAAGACACATAAGTTTGTACTATCAAACGTGTCGCTATCAGAATTGAAATATTGCTGTTTCCAGACAAAATTTCCAAAATCAGTAAGAACGTATGAAGCTTGTACCGAAACGAGTATAGTTGACATCATGGTTGATGACACAATTTTTGATTTGAACATTTCAAGTAAACCAGATAAATATTGGCAAAGTCGAGGAAGTGTTTTTAAATGAGCCATTTCTAAATTGGTGCGTATTTCGCCCGTTTCATAAACTCCCAAGTAACATTGTTGCCATTTTTCTCGAATTTGTACAAAGAACGGAATTTCACATTTCAAGTTTCCACAAACTATATAAGTGGAACTTAACAGCAATTTAATGCGACTTTCTGATGTTATTCCAGTATTTCCTCTTGGGCTCAAAACTATAAACTCATCGATTCCATACCAATCTGATAAACAGGAATGTTCACTGACTGCTTTAGGGTCAAACAGTTTAAAATTGTATTCGCTATCGAAAAGGTTCTTTTTCTGACTTTCTTCCAAGATTTCTTGTGTGGTCTTTCTGTGAAGTGACAGAGTGAATTCAAAATCAACAAAATTCAGAAGCTCGCTTCTTATGTTCCATATGTCAAGTGTCTCTTGAGATTCGTCTATTCGATCGTCTGTTCGCCATTGTGTGATAATCTCTTCCAAACGAGCTATAAATACCTCCCATTCAGAAGCTGTGGTGAAATCCTGATGGTAGAATTCAGTGTCGTCGATTTCTTCGTTCATCGCCTAACAGAACACCTTTGATGTTGGTAAATAAAAAATGACATATATAATATATAACCTCAAATAATTAGAATGACAATCAGCTGTTGAGTCTTGAATCGAGTAATCAGGGTAATATAGAAACCTGTAATTGTTTAATGTTTACTGTAAACCATCGTCGTTGGAAAAAGCGGCATTGTTTCTTAGATTCCTTGCCATCGAAAGGGGTCGCTACTACCGTAGAGCTTTTTATGCACCCTTGCCATTTTTCCAATAAAAACTTTTGGTTGTTTTTCTATTAAAGTATTTTAATTTTCTTACAATTTATTGCAGTAAATGTATTAAGCTGGCTTTTATTCAGATTTTTAAACCACAACAAAATTTTCGCGTGTCTCTCCTCAGAACACCTAATACCTAATTAAATAAGTGGTTTTCAGAAGTGTTAGATTATCGATTATCCTGTTCTTTTTGTGATTCACTGCAACATTATGCCATTTAAAGACAATTATCATCGAATATTAGGCAGTAAAGGATTGATTCTGCATTTTGTTATATAGCATTATAATAGATCGGTCTGCTTACTTTACTTTTTATTTTTATTCAGCAACAGTTTAACAAAAGTTTTCATCGAAGACATATTAAGTTAAGTAATTTAAAAATATAACAATAATAAAATCATGGTTGCACAATCAAGTACCTGATTGACTAAGAACCCGGATGGAACTCTTTCAGAAAGTTGCTTATTGACGAAAGAATGAAAAAGTTCTTACAAGTTTTCTGTTTCAAAACTGAATTAGAATAATTTTAACACGTGGGTAAAAGCAACAAGAAACTAAAAATTCTAGAAAGATCTTGTACTTCTCATTAATAATTCAAATATATCTATATTCTAAGATACATCTGCCTCCTTGTCACTAGTTGTCACCTTAGAAAGTAAACGGCTCATGGCCGAATTTAATACAATAAAAAAATAAAGAAGCAATAGTAACTTTATTGTATATTACAAAGCTCTAATATTAAAAAAATACTCAACTATAAATTATAAAAAAAATGTGCACTAATTTAATGCTAAAGATAACAATTAAGAAAGCAGTTGTATCTTTGGTAAACATTTTAAAACTGTTTTGGTAATACTAAAAATCTACTGAAATGATTTTAAACTATTCAATTGGGTCATAAGCCAATGAAAGAATCCCAGAATTGCAAAGGAAAAAGAAAGAGGAAACCATCCGGCTTTAATCCAAGCCCAGAACGTTAATCTGCAACATTATAGTTTACATCTATAATAATAATTCTTACAACAGTGTCTTACTCATAAGGATCATCAGATTCGTAAAAAGGAGTTTTTGTTTTAATTATGCCGGAGCGAACTATCACAATATCCTTTAATGGACGATCGTCGGTGTCTGTCTTTATATGTTCAATTTTATGAACGATATCTTGACCTTTTACCACCTACCAAAGTATTTAATAAATGTTGATAAATAGATAATATGTAGAAGTTATACCTTGCCAAATGCTGTATGATGTCCATCTAACCAAGGAACTCGCATTGTTGTGATAAAGAACTGACAGCCATTTGTGTTTGAACCTATATAAAGCAATACATTAATAAGGGTAAAGTAATCTAATCTTCAAATGTCAAAATTGAATTTCCATTTTAATGATCCTTGCTCAATAAATTTAAGTAGTAAGTAATAAGTTCAAATTCATGAAGAATTTATAAATGTACAATTTTTTACCTGAGACTTTTTCCAAATTCCTAAAGTGAAATTGATGGCCTATTAATAAGTAGCTAAAATTTTTTATGATATTCAATTAATGTTCCTGAAGTTTGATATGAGTATTGCTTTTTTTAATATGTGCGAGTTTATTACTGCTTCTTTTATAACTAAAATAATCACCAACGGAGCTCGATACACAGTTCAGCTAATTTTCTATGTACAAAGAAAAGTCTGGCTGCCATAATAATCAACTTATTTGAAGTGTAGTAGAAGAGAGAACACCAGGCCAACAAACAAAATATTGAAACCAATATGCTGGCAAGGGAAGGTTCAGGAATAATCTTAAAAAGACCCCAACCATCCTGGATACAGGGTGATAGCATACAGCATATCAGTGAGATTGGTAAAAGAACTACTGAAGAGAAATATGAATATGTAAATATATATAAGAATTTGAGAAGAAATACAACTCTACTACTATACATAAAAAGGTTAAAAACAATATGCTTAAATAATAAAATCAAAACAACAAATGTGGTAAGCGGTGTGGATGGTAAACCTCATTGTGAATATCAAATGTAAAGTGAAAACTTGGTGTAAATATAACATACATGTTTAACTATGGATAGAGAAAGCATAACACTAGTAGGGAAGAATAAATGGATGGCAGAGAAAGGAAATGACTCAAAATAATTAAGAGAAAAATCAAATTTGTTTGATCAAAACTAAAGGCTGGAAATCCAAGTAGTTCCAATGAGATACCACTGGAATTACTGAAACTTACAGGCGAAGGAATAGTTGATACATTTTTAAAGTTACACAATAGCCGTAAACAATGTTTAGGTAAAGGTTGCCTCTTCATTTTGAAAAACATTCCAAAAAAGATCAGTTGTTGTAAGCAGGAGAATATAGTTGCGCATTAAAACTTTTTTTTGAAAATAATGTAGAGCAGAAAATTATAAAAACTGAATTAACGGTATATATCTAGATTTGTACACAAAAACTACGATCTCTATTCCTCCTTATTTACTTTTATGGCAAAGCCATCTATCGAACAAAGTGCTTAATAGAGTATTGAGGAAAATGATAGCCAATGATGGACTAATGTTATGTAGGTATTATTAGATAATTTATTGTTAAAATTAACGATTTTAATGTTCGATAACTTACCTCCATTAGCCATACTGACAATTCCAGGCCCATTGTGTTTAATAGTAAAGTTTTCATCATCGAAATATTTGCCATATATACTAATAGTACCAGTTCCGTCTCCATTAATAATGTCACCCCCTTAAATAATTAGTAGATAAAATAATAAAGAACACATAATGATGTCAATTCTTACCTTGAATGACAAACCTTTGAACAACTCGATGAAAAATAGTGCCCTCGTAAGTTTTCCCGTCTATTCCTTTGGTAGCAATTTGTTTAAAGTTAGCAACAGTTTTTGGAACTGTCTCTCCAAAGAGACCAATTATAATCCTGCCCAAAGGCTTTCCATCGCATTGAAGATCAAAATATACCTGATCGGTGACTTTGTACTCATCACCCTATAATTTTCATACATTTGAAATAAAGAATCTTACACTTTTACAATACTTATACAATCTATATTCATCAAGCCATGCAATACAAGAATAGATTAAAAACTTGGCAGGCTGATATACCCACTTAGGACAATTACTGTTAAAAGATATCCTGCTACTGTAATCACAAAGTTTGGATTAGCCCTGTGGGAAACAGGTTTTTTTCCGGTGAGCAGGTGACTTAACTGTGACTGGAATATTTTATAAAAATAATTGTTATGGTCATAAAATGATTTTGTTTCTAAATTCAATAAGAACTTGGTTTACTGTTCCTAGAATATTTTATGCAGTCATAAATTTATTGTTTCTCTTCCGATTTTATAGCGATAGAAAGGGGAAATATTAACAAATGTTGATATTTCAGTTATAATTCTATATTTTGAAGTACAATTTTTGTTAATAGAAAAAATTTTGATATCATCAAGAGACTGCTTTGCAAATCAGGATAAAAAATTTAATCATGCCAAAATTATTATTACCAAGTACAAAAAAAAATACAAGTTAGACAATGTAAAGTAAATAGCACTTTAAACGACTAAATCCGCCTACTAAACTTTTGAAAAATTTTCTTAGACGACTTCTCGAATAGATTTGTAAAGACTAACAAGCTAAATTTACTTACATTTGTATGAATAGTAAAGTAGAACAAAAGAAAGCCCTGAATAATTTTTCTTAAAAACATTGTGGTGCTGTCGATTTGAAGGGATGACTGAGGGATTACACTTAATTTCATTAGCGTTTAGAGACATGCGTGCTAGGAAGAAAGTTATATCATATTTGAAATTATTGACTATTATTCTGAATATTGATACAGGAGTTTTAATGAAATAATCAATTTGTAATGAGAACCATCCAATTTTTAATGGTTTCAAGTGGTTTTAAAAAATTTGGCTGTTAATTTACAAAAATGAACTAGATTCGTGGGTTGTGAGTGGGATTGGTAGCGATATGAGAATTGAAGGAAACAAAGGTGACGCAAGTTATGTGATAAATATTTATATTTTATAATTAAACAGAGTTTAACTGGCTTGTACGAGTTTATAAATACAGACATAGTTTAATAGCGCACCAGTTAAAAATATTTGTACATTCATCCTGAAATAAAAACATTTCAAATTACTTACATTTACACGGTATTATTTATAAATCTCATATGTTTACAAACAATATCTCTCAATTCAAATACATATTGGTGCCACCCTCACGGAGATGATGCACAGAGCGGAGCCAGAACGAAAGAGGAGGATTGCGTTAACTAATTGCTAAGTGATGATATTTTACATAAATAAGGATTTGTACTTGAAGGGAAAAGGGGAGGGGGAGGAAAAAATAAGCATACATCAATAATATGAAACAGTCTCATCGTACAGAGTGATATATACATAGAATGCCACGTGACCTGCTAAGCAGGGTTAACAAACTCATGGACAACATCTAACATACGGTACAGTGATCCTCAAATGCATTTACATACCTACTAGTTATGTACAAGGTGTTGTAAAGCTACAAACTGGCATCGCCAGCGCCGTCGACACGTATATATAACACAGCAAACGATATACGAGTTATAATCATTATACACTTAGCTAGTATAATACAGGCTCTAATTGAAAATAACTCTAAGAAAACACAGCAGTATTAGCGGCTGTCCTCGCAGCCCCTACAGCTGATGTATCACAGTATGCATTGCCCCGATCCGTTCTTAGACTAGTTGAAATAGGAACATGGCAGCCCTTCCGAAAATTTCAAGCCGCTAAACCTTCCCTGCTGGTTGGCAGCAGATCATCTCTTGGGGTTTCTGCGGCCGTTTTACGTTCAAAATGCAAATCCCATAAACTCCGGGATTCCGGTTCGCGACTTGGCGGCCTCTCTGGCCGTTCCGGAGAACCACCTTGAGATCGTAGCGCTTCCGGTGGTGGATAGCCGAAACCCAGCAGACCGCTGTATTTACCAGCTCCAGAGATTCCGTTTTGATTGTTCTGCACCACACTCATCTCGTTCAGCTAGAACGGTGTTAGTGTTAAGAAAAAAAAGAAATCTTTTGTCAAAAGTAGTTACCTTCTGCTGCATGCCGTTAAGGAAGGGAGCCGGTAGGTACGGGTAGAAAAGGTCGGGCCTCCGTTGCAGAAATTCGGAATCCTTGGGCGTCATGGGAATGGGGGGGAGGTCTAGGGACATGCGACGACCGCGTCGTGATGCTCCGTTGCTCCACATATGGGTGCCCATGTGAACCTGCGAGAAGGAGAGGTTTATTTTATTCCTTAGTTAAAAAAAATAATAATCATAATAATAATAAGAATCGAACTACTCATGAATATGATTGCGAAGTGTCGATCGAAAGGATTAGCGTTTTAAACGCCATTTAGAATATTGCTTCGTTTCTATCAGGTTCCAGTTTATAAAGCAAATTTTATTAATAAATGAACCAACTACAAGAATTTTTATGAACGTGAAACATTAATTACACCGTCTAGTGTGAATATAATTATAGTTTCAATAATCATTATTATATAATAAATTTATTTTCTAGATACCTATATCCTTTAATTTCAAAATCGGAAATCAGAAAAACATTAACATTGACAAATCAGAAAGTGGTGTTCTAACACTAGCTATTTTAACAAAATGAATTTTAAGTGTCGAAAATCTTTTTAAGAAATACCAGTTAATAAATATTGGTAATCAAAAATACACATAACTCCTAATCACTTCAATGAAAATCAAAATATAGTTTTTAAATCTATTATTTCATAAAAACGATTTATAGAAAAATAGAAACTCGCATTACAAACAAATGTCGATTAAGGCAGCAAGTATTTTAAATCTAATCGTTACAATAAAACGCCATTTGAACTTTAAAAAGACAATAATTTGAAAAATTAAAGTAAAAAATGTACGTGATCAGCAAATATCAGTCAAAATTCCCGGTGGCATCTCAGGTAGCTACCATACAAGTCGCCTCGTTATTCCCAAAAAGTAAACGCATACAGTAAACAGGGTATTTCCTAGCCATGTGAAGAAAATGAGAGATCTCCCCCACCTACCCTCGATTTGAGTTTGTACTGTAAGCAGAGAGGCAGAGTGAGGCTCTTTACACTTTCCCAATTCCAAGAGATTTTTAAATTAAAAGTAAACGGTTATAAAAACAATGATAAATGCATATATTTATCAAGATTTCTTCAAAATAGCAAAGTTTAACAATTCCTAACGATTCATGAGGTTGTCAAAAGTGTATTTTTTTTAGTATTAAACGCTTCAGGTCGTAAGATATTAATTTCAAAAGAAAAAATATAGATAGGTACCTACTTGGGAGGAATTTTTTAAAATATGGAAAGTAAGAACAGCTGTATGATCAAATATCAGATGTTTTCATAATGTTTTTCTAATAAAACAGTAAAATATCGAAATACAGTATTTTTGCTTTCTGAAGTGACATACAGAGTGTTTTAAAAGACATGATTTTCGACAAAGGAGGCTAGTGTTTTCGAAATACTTAAATTAATTGTGAAATACAGGTATTGGACCTTTTAACCCGACCGATGCATGTGGCCCAGTACCAAATTAGTAGCGTTAGTTAAGCGCATACTGCTCTTTCTTACCTTGAGATTTCCTTTGGTGGTGAAGGCCTTCTGGCACACGGTGCATCTGAACGGCTTATCGCCCGTGTGCGTACGCATGTGTATCTGCAAGGCCGAGCTGGACGAGAAGTTCTTATTGCATACGTGGCACAAGTGCTTACTGGCCTGTAAGCCTGCAAACACACACACAACACACATGAGCCCACAACCAGCATATAGTTAGTGCAAGCGATGACCATTGTTAATCGCTCGATGGATTTGAATATTTACATGATTTCAAGTTTTCAAACAAAAAAAAATTGATGATTTAAGAGACAAAACTCACAGATACTTACTCGGTGGACGTTTCGGCAATGGTAGTTCAGTCTCGGTAGGTTCCCTCTTAACCGGAGGGTCTTTTTGTTCAGAAGCCGAAGGGGGTGGAGGTGGTGGTGGAGCAGGTTGTTCGTTTTCACCACCACCCGATAAATCTCTAGGTGGCAATGATTGAGTAGGTTGTTGAGACGATTCGTCGCCGCTAATGCTGGGAGGTTTGTTCTCAAACATATGCTGAGGCATGTCTCTGATTTTGTGTGTCAACATATGCTGCTTCATGTTGCCCTGGAAAACAGCAAAACGTCATAGGTCAAGTTTGGGGTTAGTTAGGGGCTCAAGCGGTCCTTACCGCTATATGCATCCAGTTTGAGGCGTATCCAGGGCTCATCGGTAACGGAAATACCGATGGTATTGATTTGCGAGGGGCAGGTTTCCTTTTACGTGCCCTCCAAGGCTCCGCTTCATCCTGGATACGCCTCTGTCTGCATGCACATCCATCCTGAAAGACAGAAGTCAATCAAAAAGGTCTAGAGCAAATCCGATTCCCGTCATCGACATGTTCCCAATGCTTGCGTTATTACGATGTTTATCATTTTTAAACGTAGACGAATATAAAAGTGAGATTCTTAATCAAAAATAGACCACTTAGACATTCGACATAACTTATAGCTGGCGTCGGGCCAACAGTTAATTCGAGATGTCGCCAACTCTATTGTGTACACGAAAATAGCTCGCTTTTATTTCTCAATTCAATCACATGCAAAAGACTCGACTTACCTTCGTCGAAAAGCCCCTATCGCAAACGGTGCATTTGAAAGGACGTTCCTTGGTGTGACTTCTATAATGTATTTCCAGAGCCGAGTTGCAAGCGAATGTTTTGAAACACAAGTTACAGGTGGTATTCCCTCGACCTGAATCAAAAGTTTAGAGTTCGTTCAACTTATATTCCAAATTTACATTTACCTGGAGGCCCAACCGCCAAACGTAAAGGACTAAACGCTGTTGATGTCAAAACAGAAGAAGTTAACGACGACAGTGCTGACGACATCAAAGGACTCGATCCCGAACCAGGTGGTAGCAATCCGAAAGTCGAGAAAAGCGACGGTGGCGGTCCAGGACTAGGTCCTGGACTCGTAATCAACGGTTGATTAGTTCTAGGAGTTAAATCTAAAGCACCCAAGGAATTGCACTCGGAAGGGGTGGGACTGCCGGCTTGTTGCGAGGACGGTGGACGTGGAATCTAAAATTAACAATCAACAAAAACCTTCCAACAACAAGAAATAAAACTTACCTGGACGGGCGTTGTTGATATCTGATTAGGTGACGACCTCACTTCCGAACTTCCCGGACTCGTGATCCCGGATTGACAGGGCGACTTTTCACCGTTCTGCATCGGAGACGCTATAGTACGAGAAGAACACAAATCTTCAGCTGAACAACTCAATTGAGATGCCATACTCGTAGGAATCCCTTGTAGATCTGCTGGTGATGACGTAAATCGGGGTATGTTCTGATTCTCGGAATTACTGTTATCGTCGTCGTCATCATCATCGTCATCCATCGATTCGTGATCGTCTTTATCGAATTTCGTCATGAGATTATGACCTAATGGTGATAATCCAGGAACAGCAAACCCTTGCCCTAGGAATGGATTAATGGAATTATGGAGGGACGGGAAACCTCCTGGTGACGGAAAATCTTTAACTTCCGCAGCCTGAATTTGTTCTGGAGTGAGATCAGTGGGTTCGCCTGTATGAAGACGGATATGTTGTTGCAGGACTAAAGCGTTGGTGAATTTCTTGTGACACACTGGACACTGATGGAGGACGCGCATCGGTGGTTTCGCTCGATGAACACCCATATGAGTCTTAAGGTTTCCTTTGGTGGTGAATGCGCGACCGCAAATCTTACATTTGAAAGGACGTTCACCGGTGTGAGTTCGATAATGCATCTGGAGAGCGCTCTTGCACGACAACACTCGATGGCATATCACACACTGATTCGGATCTGATAGTTTATGTTCGATGTTGTCAACTAACTGCTGAAGTTTGCTAGTTTCCGACGTTTTTGTCACTTCTATCAAACTTTCCCATGAGTTGTCGTTGCTACCGGGTCGCGGTAATAAATTCGAATAAATAGCAGGATCTTTAGCAGGATCCATAACTAGCGGCGTCGTCGGAAAAGGACCTAAACTACCCGAAGAAGTACTACTGGGTGGCGAACTCACTTGACCGAAAGAAAAATTTGCTGGTAATCTCTGACCGGTGGAAATACTCAAAGGAATTGTAATCGAATTGCTTTTGTTTGATAGATTTTCGGGTTCGTCTTGCATATTTTCAGATTGATCGCCACCAGGACTTTGTCTCAACATATCGTCGTTACTGTACTTACTATCAATACTGCAATCGTCGTAAGGAACAGGAGATGAATACCTTTCCGGTTCCTGTTCTTGTTCGTTATCGAGATCGTTCGGTTCTTGTTTTGGTGTCAATTGAGGAACATTCTGCCGCATTTCTTCGTTAAATTTGTGATTTTCTTCGTTAATTTCTTGTTTACACATAGATTCATGCATAATTGGAGTTGGGGATCTGGGGGGTTTCGTTAAATTTTCAGGAATTTCTTGTTCTTCTCTTTTCATAAATAAGGGATGGGGCGGAAAAAGTCTTTGGGACGTTTCTTGTAATCTGTGCGGAGACGCTTGTAATCTGTTCGTAATTAAATCGGGGGGTGGGGGGCCGTGTTGTGGCCGATACAACGGCATCGAAGTTGGGGGAAAAGGATGGCCTCCAGGAAACCCCAAATGGGTAGGATGTGGAGGTCCTCCTGGCGAAAGCGACGGTTGTTGGCCTAATTGCGCTAAAAGTGGCGGATGGTACTTATCTAAATGCTCCGGAACTGGATTAGGGTTCATTTTGATATGGGGAAACTTTGCACTATGTCTTTGAAAATGTACTTTCAAATTGCCTTTAGTGGTAAAACGGCTACCACAAACATTGCACTTATAAGGGCGTTCTCCGGTATGAGAACGGATATGTATTTGGAGGGCCGAATCGGAACCGAAAACTTTTCCGCAATATCGGCATCGGTGCTTGAAGAACGGTTCGTTTCTACCTTTTGAATCGTAAGGCGATAACGAACCTTTACTCTTTCGAAACGCTAATTCGTCAGCTAAATTCGTAGCTAATAACCCTTGACTCGCGTTATCTAAAACTTCTTGGGCACGTTTCTGTAACATTTCAAGGGTATTTGGTTCATCTAGCGAAGGTGGATCGTTGTTGTGGGTGATTATAGTTGAGGCTAGCGATGATGATATGGAACAGTTTTGTTGGAATTGCGGGGGTAGCGAAGGAACTATAACTTCTTGATGATTGTGCTCTGGTTCTGGCTGTATTGTTGGTTGAATTTGGGGTATTACTGGCGCTGGAGTTGGTTCTCTCGAAACTGGAAGGTTTTGTGGAGGCGGCGACGCTTCGTTAACCGGAGGTTCTCCATCTGAAGGGGGCGGCGAAACAGGACTAGGAGCTTTCGATCTATCGATTTGCAACTGTTGTTGCAACTGATTGATTAATTGCAGTTGTAAAACTTGTTGGTGTTGTAGCGTGAACAGCGTTGATTGGAGTACCGCGAGTTCTTGGAGAGCTGCTTCGTTATCGGAATTGTTTGCCATTGCTGTGGCGGCGAATTGTGCTACTGCTACTTTGGTGTTTTGGAGGGCTTCTAAGGTCACGTGACCGGGTGCTGATGGTACCGAAGGAAACGGAAACGCGATTCGTGGACTTGTTTCTTCTTCTGGAGAATTTTCTTCCACGCTGTTATTGTTAGCTGCATCTTGGCGATGACGACGCATTCTTTCGAGACGTTTACCGCCAGTTTCCTCGTCTTCGTCGTCTTCTTCGGATATTACCATGTCTTCGGGATCGGAATGGGCTGGATCGTCGTGTTTGATTGCTTTTTTCTCGCATTCGGCTTTATGTGTTAAGTATTCTTGTACTTCAGTGAATTGTTCTTGACAACGCTGACACATCAAGATTTCTGGATGACCATCGAGGCATGGCAGGGTACCATCTGAAATCGAAAAAATTGTTACAACCACTGATTCACGATGGTTTTACTAAAAATATTTTGAAAATATCGAAAATTGACCACTTTCTATTAAATTTGAAATCCATAACGCCATAAACTGGTTCGACAAGTAAGCAACGTCAAACTTACCCAAGAAATTCTGAAGAAAACAATAAAATTAAGAAATTAGACTGAATTATTTACCAATCAAGGCGTCAAAATTTATCTCAAATATTCCTTAATTTCCTGAAACCACACACAAGTTTTCCTTTAAGTTTTGGTTAAACTTGTTCATAGTTCGATCTACAAAGCGAGTAAATGGGAAATAATATAGAAATACCCATTAATAGTTTTTATCCCATTAACAACTGGTTAGGGCGATAAAAGTCTCGGAGGACTCGGTTCGACCAACAAGGGCGTGAGTATGGCAAAGCTTGCGTTTATACGTTGAGATATTATTAAATGAGATATGATTGTGGTGGGGACGATATGAGGGGAAGATGGAGCAGGCGCGAGAGATGACAAAGTGGTTGTAGGGAACCAGCCAGGATCCCGGTTATGACAGATGGGCGGTCCCTGCAATTCATAAATATAACGCACTTGTTGCTCACTCATAATCCCCGCCTTTTTCAGCACCGCCCAGATTCCATATCCATAACGCCAACGACCACGACGCGTCTGGTTTCGGTTGTTGGCAGTGAGGCTCCTTTGTTCGCGAGGTCCGGCCACCGAGGAATCCCGGAGGAATTCATTTGAAGTAACGCGATTTGACGGTTGAATACGTTATACGAGGCTGGCGGCGGCGGCGTTCTCGGTATCGATTGCTTATAAAAGTTATTACTTATTGCCGAGAAGTCGTTATTACAAAACCGAAGGAATTTGATACGGCCGCTGTAGAAAAGAAGCTGGCGGACATGGCATCGGCCTTTTTTTCAACGAAACATGCGCATTGTGGCCCAAAACGGGCAAGGAATAATTGTACCCCACGCAAACGATTAATCGACGACGAGGCCTCAAATTGTAGCCGACAGAGCCGTATTAAGCCAAACCTTCCAACAATTCAACTTGAAAGCACAAACCGCATACTTATGGTTACCACGCCATACTTATGGGAGCTATTAATTAAATTCGAGGGTACAGACTTTCCAATCTTATTTGTCTCAATTATATTTCAGTTATACACCTAGACGAACACTAGACAGATAATCAAATAACACTATGATAGGGAAGGCATAGGTGCAGTCTCCCTTCAACTCCGGTGAACTTTTGTTCAAATACAAGAAGAATATAAAAATAATTTCCAACTTTTCTTTGTGTTAGGTACAAGAACGATGAAGTAGATTCCAATGTAGGAATGTCTTAGTCGGAAAAAATATTTGTTGTCCTTTAAGTAGTTTAAGGATTAGCTCTAATTTTAAGAAATGAAACGATAAATTTTGTCGTGGGACTTGTCACTCTCATGAAATTTCAACAATTGTCGATTTTCAATAACTAATTGTGACTAAATTATTACATTTAATTTTCCGCTTGTTAATGTCACTTGTAATGTCAGTTTTTAACCCAAACTGAAAATAAAAAGTTTGAAACCAAAAAATTTCATTTACTCACACATTTTTAAAAAAGACGGTAATTTCAGCTCTGAAACTTACTACAAATCTATTTCAAGATTTCAACAAATTAATAATATGTAGAAAATCTATTGCAAATAAAATTAAAGAGTGGTAAGTTTCGTATTTCATGTTCAAATTTTCATAAAACTTGACGCTTTAAGTTGCTAGAATTATAATTAAAATATAATTGCACACCGGCTGTTGATTATGGGAAAAAATAGTAACTATTTACGTTTTCTAAAACTAAACTATAAAAATGAAAATTTTTTGTTAAAAGTAAAAAAATAACTGTAAAGTATCCTTATAACACCTTTCCATAATATATATACTATAATTTGTAAGTTTACCTTTCGGTTATGACATTATTTAAAAAAAATCTGAATTAACAGAACAACCTTTCAGAGAGTAGAAAAATGGCTGTGAAGTTTCTTTATCACACCTGCTCAATTTTATTCTAGTACTCCACTAAAATTTGTAAGTTTTCCATTCGGTTATGACAATATTTAAAAAATCAAAATTATCAAAAAAGGAACTTTTTTGTCGAGTAGAAAAATTCTTGTACAGGATTTTATCACATCCTTTTTTTTCCTTTCTAATACTCCACTATAAATAGTAAGTAAGTAGATACACAAGATTTTTGTAAAAATGTTTTGTCCATATGAATAGTAAATTTAAAAAAAAAAAGAATTTTATTGGCCTAACTATAACTGATGAAGAAAATACCCACAGGACTGTGTTGAATGAACGGAGGAGAACCCTTCTTTCCCAAGTGATGTCGGCTTGTTGGCGGTCCTACGTCGGGACAATTAATCGGAATTGCAAATGTTCCCCCCGTCCTTATATCCGTTTTTATGGGTCCGTTCCCGCGAAACTGGATAACGCATCGCTGAACGGCTTCGATATAGAAACGTGATCTGTAGGAAGCCTCTGTATTACATCCGGGCGACGCGCCTTGTTTACGGGCAAAATTGAAAAATCTCCCAACTATCGCGGAAACATTCTATAAACAAGTCCCGAAAATAAATTTGAAAAACCCTGCGCGTGCCGTATTAAAAAAAAACTCACCCCTATACCGTACTGGAATAATAGGGTGTTGTAATTTAACGGCGGAAGCGATATTTAAAATGCGGGGAATCCGGCACATATGACAGCAGCCTGTTTCCAGCTTTATGAAAACGGAAGCTGGGTTTTTCGTCGAGAGCACGAGCCTCACCATTTGTCTGTCAAACGACCCCTCTCGCAGATAAATATATATCAGAGCCCTATTCGGCCGAAAATGCACGTGCCACGCCACCAGACGTCTATTTATGACGACCGGTTAAATTACCTTGACACTAACGAACTCAAATACAATGTACTCTCTCGGGCACTAAAAATAAACCGACCAGCAGTTTCCACGAACGCGTAAACGAAAAAAAATACTCGCAACGACGCTATAGCTTTATATCGGAAAGCTCGTACTTTTACTTTGACCCTGTATGGTTCGATGTTGTATAGGGGGAAACTAAATTCTGAAATCGGGAACGCGCCGACGATTCCAGAAACTGACCGCTTTTCCGCACATCGGACGATAGTAAACAAATCGGAATCTGGCCGCAAAAAGGGGAGGAAAACATTTGCGAGTTGAGGGGGAATTACACCTACGACCCGGGGTTACGGGGATTTGCGACACTCCGAACGACACGAGAAACTGCTCGGCTTTATCCAATTCCCGGTCGCTTCATGTGTTTTTGTTTTTACTGAAACTTTACAGCGAAATGGTAGGACGAAATTTGAAAAATTCCTTGAAGAAATTGCCTAAATTTGACGATATGTTAATAGAGTTAACCCAAATAATAGTCGATTTTTCACAAACTTGAATTTAGATAGCTATACGCTTTTCCTTTACTATGTACCCTCACATTACCTTTCCGTTTTGAAGGGTCGGACTCACCAGGACGCAGAATATTTATGTAGGTATTGTTTTCCTTTTTTATTTTTTAAACTCGACATGGTGGAACCTTATGGCAAGAATACAACGCTCGATTTCGGTTACTCGTCCAATTCAAGCCCGTGGACATCGTTGCTCGGTTCGCACTATCCTTGCAACGCATCCACGACTGACGTATTGCCGACTGATATCTATATTAAGAAGACAGAGTACAGGAATCCGTCTTTCAACAAACAGACTTCACAAACTTTGGGACAAATTAGATGATTTTAAGCCACCAAATCGTAACCCCATTTCTAACGACGCGATCATCAAAGGAGCTAAGCATTAATAACATTGACATATCCCCGCGTGTATTCTTTACATTTAGTGTTTATTTGACGGTTAGAGTTTTAACTGTTATTGCATTTAATATTATTATAAATGTTACAGTTAATAACTTCTAACGTACATATATATTGTGGCACACTTATTGGCCTATATTTCTTGTAATTGATCGAGTTTTTAAAATCAATGAGTTTCAAAAATACCAGTCGTGGTATTTGTGAATTATCAAAACCTCAAAAACTAGATACTTATCTTGAACTTTGGAGTAAGAAGTGTGAAGCCTCAACAGTCCTTGTGTTGATTTTAAAGGTCCTCAAAAATATAGTAATAATAATATATCATTTATTTAAACTGAGGAAGAAAGTTATAGTTGATACAGTATTATTAATTAATTATAAATAAAGAAGTGGGGAAAAATAAATTGACGCCAACAAAACTAGAAGAATGTTCCATGTCATCTTTTCGAGTATGAAAAGATGATAGGTACTTTGTTTCTAAATATTTTGCTTAATTTAATTGAATCTGAAAAAGGAAGTATTGAACTACTTTTTAGGATTTGATCCAGCCGACCAAAGCTATTGAGAAATCGATTACGTTGCTTGAATCTCTTCAACCGCCAGTCAAGAATGGTTAAACCAGAAATCAGCTCCCTTGTCTACGAAAGGACTGACGAGCTGAATCATGAGCCATCACATAGCTGTCAGTACAGTTTAGTAGCAGTCGGCACGCTATTTAATTTTTCCAGGAAACTAGGAAGAACTAAAGAAAAAATGAGAAGATTGGGTAATTAATAAAATATTTTGATGTATATAACGTACAAGATAAATGAAATCAAGACTAATGTATATGTTACACTTTACTTAAAAATGACGAGCAACTGATAATAAACATAAGCATCCTATAAGTTTTTGAGGGGACCTTGTAAAAAAGGTTCAGGTACTCTAAGTGAACAAGTCAACATTTGATTTAAAAAATATTTTTGAATGAGGCAGCATTGAATCGAATTGTTGTAGCAAACATTCATTAGTGATATAAAATAAATTCATTTATAGCTCCCTTAGAATATCTATAAATGTTGGATTTTGTTATAATGATTTACAAGAAATTATACCAGATGGTTCAAAAGTATGGAGCCTTACTTATCGTGTTGCAACGACACTCAAAAACATCGTTTTGTCAATACGCAAGAATTAGCTACTTATGTAAGTTTAATTTTTTTACAATTTTATGTTTAGTTTTCCTGCAATTTATTGATTTTACGTATATCTAAGGATTTTATAAATAGTTAAAAAAGAGTTAGGTATCTATATAAGTAATCAAGAGAGATAATTTTTTACTACATATTTTACATATTTTGAGGAAATTGAACGTAGCAACAGAAATCAAAATATTTTATTTGAATTTTAGCTATTCCTCACAGTAAAAAAACCTCTATGGTTACGACACTGACTCAAAAATGTGTGCTCGAGCTAATCATTTTTTAGATATTCAGAGTTGCTGTAGATAATTAGTAGAGGGCCGTGCTGTCCATCGAAAATCAAATAAAAATTAAAATTGTTACAATTTATTATCTCCGTATAAACTTCAAGAAATATAAAATTTTCATATAAATTTGTGCTAAATTTTGTTTTTGATTTTTATGTTTTATTTTTATTCTTATAAAAAAATTGCATATAAAAAAACTATGCCGTATTTCACGAAAATAAAAGTATTTTTTTAAATATTTGAACCAACACACGTAATGAACAGTATCTTGACTTGCACTTGATTTACGAACAATGTTACGTGTTTCAGAGTGTAAAATAAGTCGGGTATGTAGGCATTTCCTTTTTGTGCCGATCAAATTTTCCAAAATTATCATATTTTTTCCCGCTTCAGCAATTAGGTGATTAGTAAAAAATGCGTTTTATTTCCAAATTACCTTATTGACTTTCAGATTGCTGTCGTTGTTTCCCCTCGTTGTGGCGGAAGCGCACCATAAGGGTTATGTCGGGAGTAAGTGTGCGTGCCCTTGAAACCGCATCCCTTCATAAATATCCCGTGTGTTAATAAAACTGGAGATTTTTGGGGAAATAAACGAAAACACGTCTCCTCATTAAAATAAACACACGCCGGCTTCTAAATGTGGTGGGCCGCAGTCGTTAGGTTGGGTAAGGCCGTTTCCTCGTGCTTATTTATAATACCGGAATTTATTTTCGTTGAACGGTGGCGCGCTGCACTTACGGGGCTTATTTTCCCGAAACTTGTAAAAAATAAATTACACAACATATCATAAATCATCGCGGGGGAGTCGTTAGAGGGTCAATTGCACAACTGTCGCCCGAAATTTCGGGGGGATGACGACGGTTTTAAATTGCGCCTACACATCTGCCACCCCCCGGAGCCTCGTCGCAAACTACCTGGCATAATCCGGAGACATATTTAGGACACAATAGCCGCAATGATGACATTACAATGACATAAATATAGACGTTGTTTGTCTTCGGAATATCGGCCCGTATTGTGCTCGGGTCTTGGAGCTGTGCCTATGCGGTCAGGTAAGGATAAATATCTCGTATTACATTGCGTCGATGCATTCAGCTCCGGAATAAAAGACCACGGGGACAAATTTGTTGCGGTAAAACTAAAGAAAGGAAGTGCCCCCGGTCCGCTATTACCCGCTAGTTATTTGCGTTTTATTTCCACACAAGTGCCTTCGAGATTTTTATCGAAACTTTAAGATGAGTCCGTTTGAATGTTCCGACCAAATTGTCCTCTCAGTTTAGGTCAAGACGACGATTTGAAATATTTCGGAACAATACCTTAACAGCAGGTTGTAATAAATTTAGTTTTGGGTTGATCACGGTTTTCAGGACCTCATATGTTTTGCGTTTAAGTTTTCGTTCAAAAATTTTGGCAACCACACCGTGGATTCATTCATAACACAAATAATTCTTAGAGGGCACGATTGTAACTTTCCAACAATTAGCTTTATCAATGAAACGAAGTACTCCCTTCAAATCTTTGTTTTACGCAACTCAAGATCGTTGTTTAAACAACACTTGGTTACTAAACTAAGTAGGTGCAGGTGTTTTGTAATTCTTCAACTCTTCAGAATTAAATTCTAGAATTTGGAAAATGATAAAAAATGAGACACAAATAAATTATTGTCTTGAAACTTCCAATTTTTTGCCAAGAATTTCAAAGTTATAGTAGCGTTCTAAATAAATTTCGAGTTATAATAATTATGAAGCATTAAAATCGCAGTAAGCGGTTCTTGTTTTTCTCGATGGAGGCGGCTATTTGAAATAATAGCGTCATAAAACATTTTTAAATTATTATATCAAAGAAAATTTTGTTCTCAAATTAGATCAGGCCGCCACACCAGGGGTGTGAAAGTATCAAAAGACCACTTCCGATGATCGATGCTGGTAACATAATCCTACAGTTTTATATCACCTTTTTTGTTTACTCGTGTTTTTCTTTATTGTGGAACTGTAAAATCGTAAAGCAGGCTGTTGACACCTATAATAAAAAAGCAGCTGCGAACACACGTATCTATTAAATTTTAATTCTCAAAGTAAAATTTATATTGTCTACAAACATTGCTTGGGTTGAATCGACGATTTGAGAAAGAAATTTTTAGCATTTACGACGGCAATTTTTTCTTCTAGTGCTAATAGTTCCATTTGTTGGACCATCTTTGATGAGTTAGAAATTCTAGATTTTACAAAATTACACTTGTATAAACATTCTCTATTTTGAAACAGCCGGTCCGTTCTCTGAGGAAAACTTCCTTAACCTCAGTAGAGTAAAATAGCTTGTGAAACGAAAAGTGAAACTCCCCCCACTCTATTTACTCATGTACATGCGCAAGCCTGGAAATCGAATGGGGCACATAATACCGTAATTGGCGAGGATCTACATCCCTACTCTTTTCTCTCATGCCAACTGTAGGTACTTGAAAGCACTAGCGATTTTTCTAATAGTTACCACCTCTTTCGACTCACAAAAATGCCACACAAAAGACTTTACTCCGAAGTCCGAAGTTTCACTTTCATGGCACGATATTAAAATTTTTGGCGTATAGATTTGTATTATCTAATATTTAACATAAAAAATTTAAAACAAATTATATTTATTTTTATAAAATGGTAAACTTTATTTGCAATTATTTAAAGTTAAATGAATCGTACTTACCTACTTAAATGAAAAGTCTGACCAGTTTAAAAGTTTATGCAGTAACGAAAAGATTTTTACAGGAAGTTGTGCACATTTTTCAAAATTTTAAAATAATTTTGAGGAACGGAAATGAACTTTTCTTAAAACGGAATTCAATTCAGAAACTAATAAACCAGAAAGTTTTATAGGTGGAGACGACAGGTATGAATTTTCATAGAATTTTCATAATTATAAACGTAGCTTTCGTCTGTTATTATTTCGAAGTATGTATACATATCACTTAAACCTAACCTCAAACTTAATAGTAATTAAAACCCTCTTCCCCCGCTCCCTATTTATACTATGTCGTTGAACTTGTGACAATTTGAGCAAATCACCTGGGAGGCGAGTCCGGTCCTGGTGTCGCTGTCTCCAATCTAAGTTATACGGCAACTGCCAACAACAAGCAAACAAGCCTTTCAATATGCAAGAAAAATAAATCTCCACGTTCTCTCTGCCTTAGCAAGCCTTATAATTAGTGGTTTTTAAACAATGCCCGTGATTCTTCCTCTGTCGCGTCGTCCTAGTGCTTTTGTTTTCTTTTAATAGTCTCTCCCCGGTTTATTTTCGGTCCATTTTTTTTCGTTTCGACGATGCGAGGAGATAAATTAATCGATTTGCCGGAGGTCCGAACTTTGTAGATATTATTGGGAATCGCAGTGTCGTGACTGGATCTCTGCATTCCGTATTTGCGGTTCTGTTCGCCATTGTTATTGTTGTTGTTGGACGTGTTACGTTTATATTTTACTTTTCTCGCATTGCTTTGTTAGAAGCAATTTATTGGATTATTCAAAAGCGGCGCCAAATACAAGTCCATTGGACTATTGTTCGCGAGGATATACGGTGAATCAAAGGGCATTTTTAAATTATGCCTCGACAACAGCAATGGCGGTCTGGCAGACATATTTTAATATCTAATCTTTACGCCTACAATTCATGAATCATTATCTCTTAAAGCATTTAGAACAGAACAATTGTAAATTGGGTAATTTTCTCTCCATGAATAATCTTTGATTCATCCCAAGTGATTATAGTTAATTAAGTAACATTTAAGATAAATATAACTATTTAAGCATATAAATCGATAGAAACATTATGGAACAAATAAAACCTTAGTAGTTACAAGACTATCGATAAGTTGTTTCAAAGTTATTATGGTACCTCGGCTCATTTCTCAAAAGCTGACTTAACATGTTTTTTTCTAAATGTTTAGATTAAATTTACAAGTACTATTAATTCAATTGAATCTACACAAGCTTTCATGGGTATAGGAAACACGTGATTGCTGGTGACCAGTGTGAAAGTAAACACGCGAAAGAGTCAGGCAGGGTTGCTCCGGTTTAAACGCTTTCCTTTGATAAGGAGCAAAATTGATGGGAACATCGGGGTGCAGTTCTATCAAACGCGTCCCTTTTACTCGAAACTTTACCAAATCCAAATATGTAGTTCCGTTATTTTATTATTATTTCAAATATTATTACTGCAAATGGATGCACTTAAAATGATGGCATTTTTCGACACTAACATTAGTGGACATTATTTTAATCTGGTAAATTGATTCGTTCGAATCAATCTAGGAGATAATTTGTAACTTGATTCTTAAAATAAGGAAAACGTCAAATACGATTTTCCGCTATAGATTTTTATGTAGATGTATAAATATAAATAACTCATTTTAAATATAAATTATTTGATAAGATAAATATTTTTTTAAGAAATTTAGTTTCTTTCTAAAATTTTAATTAAAACTACTTTAGATTTTAAATGAGTATATAACGCCTCCGTGTGCAAGAACAAAAAATTCGAGGATATCCATTTCATTAGATTTTTCATTCATTAAAGAAAAGTTACTTCCGCCATAACTTTTGGGTTCGAACCTGAAACATGAACGAAAATTGAAAAGAATTCGTATCGAAAACTTTTTGATAGGAGGTAAATAAAAGTCTACTCATAGTCTTCGATCTTGATTGATTTTAGATATTTGATGATTTCATAGAGGTTGCCAAGTTTTTTAAAGATTGCAAAATGCAGTCACATTCCAAAAATTGTTTAAAATTCCAATATTTATACGAGGCAAGAAACTTTCGTAAAAATACTTAAAGATAAGTTTCTAAATAGTTTAAGATATAACTCGCTAAAATTGAGATATTCTTAATGGATAATTAATTAATTTTAGTTTCCTTTGTAGCTATAAACTTGGATCAGGGGTAAATTTCTTGCTATCATTTTGAATACTAGAAATATTTGAAATAAACTGATAAATCTAAATATTTAACTTGATTCGTACTTAAAGTAAACTTAAAATTGAAAGTACCAAAATGGTTGATGTTCCAAAAAGTTTTATACCTCTAAAGTACGAAAACAATAAAATTGGTAAAATCTGGGTCTGTGTCTCAATTTCGTTTCTCTGGCACGGTGCTCAAATTTGGGGCTTGAAACCGGGAACTATACAACATAACCAAATAGGTGGTGGAGAAGGGTAAATATCGAAATCATTAGTGTAAACATTGGGGTCGCGATAGCATCGATGTGCCAACATCCAACGGACAAACAGACAAAGCGCGCGGTCCGTACTCGACTAACCCACCCGGACTACTCATATGCATGTTGGGAAGGATTCCGGTCCTGCCGCCGCCACTATTTTATGTGACTGGTCAATGAAGAATGCGTTCCCTCATTGGCCTACAGAACGAGTTATGAGGAGGTGAGATTGGCTCTACCTGGGGCCAAGCACCGCCTCCGCCCAACCTTCGCTTGTCTTGTTCATAGCTGCTTTATTACTGCAACCGTCCCCGGGTATATTAGACGAGGGTACCTCCAACTCCGGTCAGACCGATTCGAACACCTCAATAAAATAGGCTGAGGAATGAAAATAGTCCGGGTGGAGTCGTTGCCGTAATGAAGTACTCCGACGATCTCGGAACCAGTTTTGGTTATGTTGACGTGCATGCTCTCTTAACATGGCCGGTGCTGATGGGACCGGTCCCTCCGAACAAAGAAGACCCGACCAACATGATAGGGTTAAATCGAATAAGGTACCTAAGTCCAGACTTTTCCCGGCTGCTCCCCAATGAGGAGATATATGGGTGTAAAGACGGTTAGAGGCGCACCTTTATTTAATTAAGCCGGTTCTCTCATTAAGAGCATTGGGTTCTGCGTATTGATCAGGTAATGAGATTACCTTGAGGCCGAGCAATGCCACCGATGCTCCGAAACGTTCTCGCCATCGGAACATTTTAACCAAAATCTGCCAACTTCACGTTCTCAGTTAGAGGGCGGTGGTACTAATTCTAAAAGCACCTGACAACTTGGGTACCTAGTCTAAAATACGTCTATATGTGATTTATGGATGATATGGTAATTAACTATTATCTCATTGATTGTTTAAAATAAGAGGTAAAAAATTTCGGTTCGGTCTTGTTCAAAAAGCGATTAATGAACTTGTTGCTTGGTTGAGTTCACATTAATTCGAAAAGCTATAAAGACTTCACCTTCTGATTTCAGATCTTGTTAATGCAAATTTGGCAAAATTATTGTGGCAATTTATGCACATGATACTACCTACTATTAAGGCCCCCTCAGCACAAATAATTGTTTTAAGGAATCTACCACGTTTTTAAGTTACTCTTTTTTTAAAGTTGCGATTTTAAGGAATCTACCATGTTTTTGAAAAGTTCATTTTTAAATAAAGTCAACATTTTAATGAAAATGCCCTTTGGTACCTATTTCCAAAAGTTAATACGGTTTCGTCCAAACAAATTCGCCTTTGAAAAAACTTAAAATTAGCCTTTTTGCCGTTTTTTGCTGGACTGCTTCAGAACACTTTGATTATTATTATTATTTTTTTTTGAAGCATTTTGCCCTGTTTTTAATGTACCTATATTAACAAGTCTCTCGTCTGATAAAATTTTATAAAATCTCTTAACATCTGTAAATATTCTGTTTCGCCCATATTTTGTGTGACCAAATTTCACCATTATAGAATTTAAGCATATTTTGCTCCTTTTCATGAATTATTTTCTATTTAAACAAATCCTATACCTAGATTTTCTATTACAACTTTTTAATTTTTTTCTTCCAATTCAAAATCATTTCTCCAATCACTTGTCTCTAACTTTATTTTCATAAATGCTTTTTACATATCCTTTAAACAAATAACTACATTTTCTCTCAAAATGCCAAACTTCATCAATAGTCATTATTTTATATCCTTCTTCTTTAGTTATTTGTACGCCATACTCCTCTGATAATTATTTGATATTCGGGATGATCACAACAACGTATATTCTTATTTAATTTGGCACATAATCTACGTAATGAAAATGTAAACTTCTCTACACCAGATTTATCTTCGACTTTATTCTATACTGGTAATACAGAATGATATAATTTTTTTGGTGGTAAAATAGCACATTTTATTAATCCATACCATTTTGCAATATATGTAGCAGGTTTAAATATTCTAAAAATATGTCAAATTGGATAATCATCATAACATTATATTGTTTGATATAAACTGCAAATCCATTTTCTTTTCCTTCTCTTTCAATTTTTTTGCATTAGTTCTTCCTCGGAAGAATGCATTTCTAGAATTGAGTTCTTCAATTTCTTTACATTTGCTTTTAAGTTGTTTCATTTCTCCTTTATATTCTTCAGAGTTAGTACAATTGGATTCCCACATTTTTATTAAATTATAACACGGATTTTTTATTTGCTCACTTCTTTCTATTGTTTGAATACAATGATGTTTAAAAGTTGGCTTTAGTAAATTGTGATCGAGCGGTAAGGATCGCTTTACAAAAACTGGAAAAAATTTGGAGAAACTTTGTAACTTTTAGGAAACCCGACCGGAAGGAACGCAAATTTGGCAGATATCTTGAAATAGATGTAGAGTATAAACGAAAACCCGAAAACCTCTATTTGGGAAATTTCTAATAACATTGTGCTTCAAACTGAACTGTGCATAAAAAAAATGCAAGCATTGGAGGAAAATGATCGAGGTCGAAGAGAATAATTTTGTCGTTGGATACGATTCAGATAAATAGAAATTTGTTTAGGACAATTTTGAGGTCAAATGAGTGTACTTTTAATAAGAATGGCAAATTTAAAAGAAACAATCATAGATATTGGTGCATGCAAATTTTTAGAGAAGTTCTTGGAAATAATTCTTAACAAAGATTTAGTGTTAATGTGGGGTGCGGAATTTTCAACGCTAGATTAATGATTAATGACGGTACTCTAAATCAAGAAAAATACAAGCAATTGTTATCTGAGCTGATTGCATTTTTCTTAAATGAGTTGTTCCTTGCAAAATCTAATCCGAGTCTAGTTTCAACAAGATGGGGCTCCGCGCACAATGCCATAATAAATGTTAATTGAAATACCTCCCAATCTTATATCGATCGCGGCTTGGTAAGTAGCCAGAAGGTTTCAATTATGCATTGATGAAGGTGGCGGTCAAATTGAGCAGCATTTGTAAACAATTTTATAGTTTCGTTCAAATATGTTTCGTTGTGTTAGAAAAAATGTAGTTTTTCATGGCATAGTTGAAAATTTTATAAAAAAAGACAACTTCTTCTTGATACATATATTAATTATTTATTTCCAGAAATATTGTACCAAAGCGTTGAGTGAATAATATATTATTCACTCAACGACCAAAGTCAACTTTTAGGGAACATAATATTCAGAAAAGTATTGTGATTCAAACAAAACCATCAAAATTACGTTTCCAGTTGAAAAAATAATTTGAGCATCGTTTGCCACTGAAGTTAATAATTTAAAAAATCACTATTAGAGCTGATTTGTAGTAGTTAAAGAATAATTTGCTATATTTTTATAAAGCTTGTTTTTTAATTTTAAAATTTTTGCTTCTAATTAAGGTCCTATTGGCAATTTCAAAAAAGTTTTTATTTACGCAACTGCAGATAATTTTTTTTGAAATTTCGGGGAAAAAATTGGATACTTTTAATTGACAGTTAAGTGAAAAACTTGTAAAAATTATTTCGGAGCTGAGCACACACCCTTAAAGAATAATTTGCTATAGTTTTTTGTTTATTCAAATTGGATAATAAAAAGCGAAGGCACAGCTTGGTGCATTATTTAGGTAAATACAATAAATGAGTTGGTGGGAATTCTTATTAACTATATTTATATATTAAGTAAATATATACCTATTGATTTTGGCAATGCTTTCCCTAACATTAAAAAGAAATAATTATGTATTTAGTATTTGTTCAAATTATAAGTATGATAAACTACTTCTCAATAACTTAAACGAACTTTAAAATGAAAAAATGTGGTAGTGAAGTCCTAAACAATAATATTTCTTTGCAATAACTGATTGAAAAAATGGAAATCCGAAGTGATGACACGAGTTGTACTTCTAACTCATGTCTAAAGAAGAGAGAAAATTAATTATTCTTACTTATTTACATTACTACTGCATACATTTTTTACAATTACTAGGTACTAAAAATAAAAAGTAGAAATAATACATAGGTAGGTATAGGTGGGACTTACTTCTAAACAAAATTGAGATCAAAAATTTTGTTTATACATACAACAGGTTTCGGATCTTTTGTCTCATTTATAACAAATAATTACTTTTGTTTAAGTTTGTTAACAGTTTAAAAATAAGTAGGTACCTATCTTCACATTACAGCAGCTAGAAATTTACGCCAAAAAAAGTTTATTTTATTGAGTCTATTTGACAAGTAGTCAAGTAACAACTTAATTGAGGATTAAGAATATTCAATTTTAAACTCCTAAAACATTAATAAGAAATAATGTTCCAAAAGGACTTATGATGACAGGTTTTATTGACATATATAATTGAAGCGAGCCTAAAATCTCTTAATGGGCGTAAACCTGGAAAAAAATTACAAATTGCGATATCTCTTTTTTTAATTACTTTTTATCATGATTATTATTTTTGTTCATATTTCTTCTTTGTAAATCACTTAAATTGACATTTTTTCATAATGAATGTAATTTATTTAATTTGAGTCAATACTATGATGAGGGAACTTAATCTAGTGGAAATAATGGTAAACTGTTTCCAATAATAAAAGATATTCAAAAGATTAAAAAAGTTTGATGACGTAATTTTTTATATGTAACAATGAGCAAAGAAGAAAATGAAAATTGTACATAGTTACTGAAACGATATCGAGGAAAATATAAAAGAATTTTGTAACTGCAGTAGGTACATTGAAAAAAAATCAAGAACCTTGCCTGCAAGTTAATAACCTTTCTGGTAATTACTAGGAGAAGCGGAAGAAATCAACTATATGGAAGTAGATCGTTGACGCTATATTTTATTACTTAAGATGAAGAAACTACGATAAAGAAACTAAATACTCATGTTGCTAGTAAAATAGCTATGTGCGTCAAGACGTAATTCATACACGAATAGAACGAAATGACGTCATATCTTTCGTAGGTTGCCTTATATTTTTCCGTATTATCTCAGTACATCAGTATTAGTGCACAGTTGATCAAGTGTTGGCTTCGGTATATTGATAGCGATTTAAGTTGTTTGATCTGTAATGAAGAACATTGTACAATAGCCCGCATAATTAGAAAGTACCTGTCATTAATTTCTTAACAAATTTGTTTTCGTTTCTCTTGCTTGTAGTAAATTACTTCTATCTTATATTACTTCTTTAATATTTTTTAATTTGATTAATTTAATGCTAATGATCGTTCTAACCGCATCTACATTTTGTTGTTAATTATCAATTTTAGAATGTGAACAGCAAACTTATTGTCA
Organism: Pyrochroa serraticornis; assembly: GCA_905333025.2. Taxonomy (NCBI): domain Eukaryota; kingdom Metazoa; phylum Arthropoda; class Insecta; order Coleoptera; family Pyrochroidae; genus Pyrochroa; species Pyrochroa serraticornis. Next base: position 20,491,140 of record HG995158.1, read on the forward strand.
GTCTCAGTCGTCTGCTTAATTTGAAAAATATGCTTGTATTCACCTAATTATTTTGATTAAAATTACAATTTTTGTCTATGGAGTGTTAATCCATATTCCGGAGAGGTTCAAATTCTCAAACGTTTTTGCACTGAAGACAAATAAATAGGATCTACGTGATTTCTTCAGTAAAATGTTGAAAAATTTACCATTTCGAGACAAATTAATGATGTACATCAATTCGTTGAGCAGATATTTACCAAATCGTTAATTTGATAGATAGGTATGTATTATGTGCGTTGTACATTAGATTATCTGATTGAAAACTATTGTGGTCTCACGCTGGATGTCGTAAATTAATACTTTTAGCAAAAGAAATGCCGCCCCAAAACAGGTTTTATTTTGCTTTATCTAAATATCTTTATAATCTACAACTGTACGTATGCTTAGCGGGCATAAAATCCATCAAAGTGGTCCATCATCATGTCTGCCGCCCAAATTCGTCATTAACATGGTTGCTATAGCACCAGCCGCGGTCATAAATTCCTTGTCCGTCTAATAATTCGCTGAGATTTTATATTTATTTTATAATTTACAACATCTTATAAACGTCAAAATTAGAAATATATAAATGATTTTTCAACACTTAAAAACGGCGAGAACACGAACGATAAATATAAAAATCTCGATAAATAACGTTCCATAAGGCGATTTTTTTCCGAAATGTCATTCCGCCATAAAATTTGAATGTCAGGCGGTCAGGTCCAGTTCCACCAGGATGCAATTGAACTCGTATCCGGGCGATCCGGCGTCGGTCGGGAAACAAACACGCGCTTGTACAAATAGGTGATGGTCGCGCTGCTATCTTCCCATAAGGATTTATTTATCGGGACGATGCTCTGGCTATATGGGCACGCTATCGGGACTTGTTAAATGCGGACATTACAATGCGGAGGATCGTTATCCAGCGCTGTTCCATCGATACCAACGATTCTACATCAACATTATTGCTGAATCGTGAATAGTCGCGGTGTCGCTGCCCACGCGGGGTTGTACAAACCCCGCCACACCAGGTGCCTTTTCCCGGATTTAATTACGCACCAATACATGACGAGAGAAAATTAATGAAGTCATAAACTCAGAACGTACACAATAGAAAACACAGGTCGTGCAAAAGGAATAGGAAACGAAACAACCAACATCGATAAACCCTGGAATATAGAACTGCTATATTTTCATCTAAAGCTGAACATTATATTCTTTTCACTAACACAGATTGAAAATTTCACCAAATTTTAAACTATGTTGAGGAATCGATACGAGAAACTGAAAGCATCAAAGCAGGGATAGTTGATTGCTATTAAATTATCGAATCGTAACCAAAATTCATTTGTGAATTGTTGAACTTGCAGACCATATACGCGAAGAAATCGTCCCGTCATAGCATGTGATAAGGGATGGAATGAAGAGATTCTAGCAATAGCGAAACAATGATGTACTGGAGGCTGCGACAAATCCACCTTTGGTGCGCCACTATGTGTGGCCGGAATTGTTTTGTTCGTTTCTCATGAGATTTCTCACAATTGTTTGGCGATTTGCACTCATTAAACCTTCGGCAGATCAAGTTTCTTCTTTACGGAATCGTTTGATATCTTCGTTTGCCGACACGATAATTCGGCAATAGCTATAAATTTACAACGTTTAATTTATTGCCTTCCATTTTTTAATGTCCAATTTTTAATTAATAGCGGAAGATTAAAGAGTTAAATACATATCTCGCTGTTTATCTGAACAGTAAATTCGAGATGTTGATGGAAATGCCGCAAGGGATTACTAACGCGCATTTTTCTTTTCATACGAAAAAATTGCAAGAATAGTTAAAAATCAATAAAAATATTTTAGTAAAAAGCTGTAAAATGTTATCGGCTTGCCATATTATTTTTAGATAGAGTCCAAAGAAACATTTTTAAATCGATTTTAACCGAATCATCATGGCTAAAAAATATTTATTACAGAAGAAAAGTGAAGTAAAAGAAACTATCCCACAAACAGTTTTATTGCTAGTGTGGTCTAGTTACTCTGATCAAAGCAAATAGGATACGATATAAATATATCTCTAAAGAATCTGTACTTTCTATATATGTATTCTTTTATATTTTGGTATAAACAACGAAGAAGAGTTTAATCACAATAAAATCCTAAAGACGCATTTTCAATAAACGCACAAAACGAAATCACAACAAAAACTTGTATCGAAAGAAGCAAAACTATAATTTATTGAAAACTCGAGCGAACAAAACAGAAAATCGACCAGTCCCTTTGGTGGAAAACTGCCATAATGTTGGGGCTATTCTTTTTTGCTTCAAGTTATTGCTTTTATAAACATAGTTTGTGGCTTTAATATCTTTTTATTACAAGAATTGTCCACCATAAAACAAAGTGACATACTAGAATTTGCTAGAACTGCTAGATGGAGATTAGAGATCTATTTATAATTATGATTAAACAAAAATTTGGATATAGTAACGACGCGTTTGTTTAATAACTTCTGTTTTGTCCCACTATACTCTTGTTTTGACTTGGACGAGCTAAGTAAGCGGAAAAACTTAAGTAGTTGGTAGCGTTTCACTAAAAGACGAGAGCTGAGTGCGGTTCCTTGGTTCGTAAAGTTTACGTAAAACCACCAAGACGTTTCTTCGCCGTTTTGAATATTTTGAATATTTGTCAAACTGACATCTTCGACTACTGAAGCGAGATAAGTACAGTTTTGTGTCCGCTACAGCCCGCTTTGTAATTTCTGAGTACTTGTCCAAAGTACAAAGTAGTCCCCAAGCAACACATTTGGACCTTCTGGTGTTGTCTTTTCGAAATTCATAAATACAACCCGCTACAAATTTGAAATTAACATTTAATTTTTACGTCCGATTTTTGTGGCGCCAATTTTATCGCGGTTTCGCACCCGCTCCGTACAACTTCACTTATGAATTCGTGTAAGGCAATAGAGAATATTTTGAATGGATTGCCTATCAAAAGTTTCATTAACATCGAAACTATGTTACATATTAACGGAGATTAGCAATAAGACAATTTCTGAAACTTCTGAGCACTTATAAATTTAAAATGTATTTAATCGCATCTGATTCGGTTCTTCAGTTTTTGTTCAAATCGACAATTCGATGTTTGCAATAAAAATTAATTATGAAACCATGAGTATATGTTGCCATATTCGAACAAATCCATGAAAGGAGAACATACACAAATAACAAATTTAATAGATCCTACCGTAAAAATAGACCAAATATACATTTTAAGATTTAATTCAAGGTTACTAAACAACCGCATTTGTTTTATACAAATTATAGTTGAAAGACGCATGGATAATTGATAGTTTAGATTCAACAACTGTACACAATCTCAAAAATATATTATTATGACCAGTCAGACTTATAACATATTTCAACAAATATTTTTCGAATAAAGAGATTTTTAGGAATTTGTTTTAAATATAGAGTAGTCATTTTTCAAAATTTTAACACTTTTTATAAAGTCATTAAACGATTAATTGAAGAAGACATTTACATCTGAATTAAAGACGTACTTTTATTAAATTAAATTTATTTAAATTAAAAGTGGTGGCATTTATTTATGATTTAATTATAATTTCGTTTCGAATACGATATTTTTGGGAAAACTTTGGCATTATCACGTAATGAAGTAAACGGTAATGACCTTGTCCGGCGATTAACGCTTATTTTAAGGAAATTGGCAAAATAAAGTAGTTTTATCCCTCGTCATCCGTGGAATTATGGAATTATCGTAAAGTTCTTGATAAAGTTATCAGCGTTACCGGCTAAAAGATGGTCGAGCACATTTGATATGCCCCAGGAAGCTGATTAACAGGGAATTTATGTCATATTAAACTCCCGTAAAGCTCAAATCAATCATAAAATTTGAAAATGGATGTCAGTAGCTGCCATAAAAACGCAATAAACGTAAAATATTTAATTGCCCGTTTCACATAAATTATATTTCCTACTAAGGAATGAATACTTTAAGGTAGGATCGAGACATTTTCCCGTCGCATCCTGGAGGCGCGAACCATCGAAACACCTGGACGTTAATATTATTCATGAGTGTCAGCAGTAAAAAAGATGCGGTGAAGAGTTCCTAAAACGACGTTTTCTTAGGGCAACACTGTCCGATTAGCGTCGCCAAGTTAACCTTTTAACCACACCATTAGCATATAGATTGCGCCCTCTAGTGTATATCGAATGGGCATCGGAATTGCTCGTAATACTCAATGATTTGCATGGGGATTTTTCGTTTTCGATCGCGGTTTATAGCGCAACTTTAACGGCTGTTAATTAACAGTCGGCTTTTGTGAGTTACTGCTGGATATTATTGCAACGACTTTTGAGGTCATAGTCCACGGTTATTATCCGGAACTAAGGTTTTGGGCTTTTGTCGCTAAAGTGCGGGGGTGGCAAGGGCACGTGCGACCGCTGTCCATCCAGCAGTCCACATGGCCGGACAGCTGCATTTCTTTTGTCACCCACGCGTTTGGCTTTTCAATCGCCGGCTAATTTACTTCCACTTCACTAGACTTCCCTAAATATTTCACACATCTGGTCGTAATATTTCGCGGGAATTATCATTCCTGGTCGAATAGCTAGCGTGCCGCCTGGTTACACTAATTACTTTTAGCCCGAAATGTTTGTTTACTTGCTGTTAAAACCTTTAAAATAAGCCGTTAAACGCGTCGTATAATCGACCGGATCCGTCCACTTCCATTTTCGCGACGTATCAGGTAGGCAAATTGTTAATGGTGATGCAGAAGAATCGATCAAGAGAGTTGATCGCTTGATTAGGAACCTTGGCGGTCAAGGGCGTTCACGGCAAAAATTGCTTGACGAAAGTTTGGCCCATTTAAAAATAGCCCGAAATAACCGATAGCGATCGTGCCAAGGTATTTGTGTCGTACTGAAGGTATTATGTCTAGCGGCGGCTTAAGGCAGGTCGCGAACCCTGCCCTCGATCTCCAAGACAACCCTCGAGGGGAAAACGTCAGGTCGTATTAACAAAACGCCACAAATGCGGAACACGTGTGGAAATTGCCCTCTGATACGACTAAAATTAGCCGAAGAATGCGGTGTTTATGGCGAGATTATTCCGGCAAGTCACAACAATACTAACGGAACGGAACGGACACGTGAACTTGGTAAATCATAGTAAAACTGGTAAAACCAAGGAGCAAGGAGGAATCGGTGACGTGCAGCGAGTTTACTCGAGAATGTACTGGACAACCGATTTACGTTCCAACGATAATGCATATTGTTTCTTACCATCGATTTTATTAATATTTATTGCTCGGGAATAGTTCAAAGCGACGATAAATCGCTTTATGGGTTCATCTCCGCCATGCAATACCGAAGAAACACGATGCGCCCATCAACACTCATGTCCAGTCGAACCGGACCGCCATAACCTACACAATACACAATCCAATAGGCGAAATAAAATTTGCACTCCTGAAAGTCGTTAAGTTTAACGATAGTTCAATCGACCTCAAATCCAGAATGATACGTTATTTTTATCCTTATTATTTTCTACAAATCGAAAAACATTTGAGACTGGTTATTATACTTTTATATATTTTGTGGTGATTAGTAGGTACTGACAGCCATATATCTGCAGAATATTAATTTGTATTACTTGTAGAATAGTGGCCGAGGCGCCAAGGTAGCAGGAAGTCAGGTACTGAAAATGATGATAATAACGACACCCATGATCCATCAGAACGAGTGTAGATACTAAGGATCTGCAGTTTCGTTCATTTCGTGTGACAAAGAACACTTACGACAGAATTTAGAATAGTTACTGAAGCATTACTTTTACCCTTTTTATTTATGGGTAGTTACTTACTTACAAAATATTTAAGTCAAATATTAAGGTCAAACATCTAGTAAATCTGTAGCTTTGACATAGGTAAAATGTGTATATATAGAAGTCACAGAAAGTTAAGCTGGACCCACGAAACAATGTGCTCGTATGGGAGTCATTTTTCTTTAAAATATCAGTTTTCATTTGAATTTTATCGAGTGAATATGGGCCTTTCATCCACCGTATCGCAAATCGCAAAGGTTTCAGAATTTTAGTCTTCGCTCATTTGTAGTTTTATAATTTCAATACAAAATTTTATTTACGACAAATAAGTGACAAAACAGGAGAATAAGAAACAAAGTTAAAATTTTCAACGTTTAATATTTGATATTTTCCAAATATTTATCTAGGATATACTTTAAAATACCTATCTTAAGATTTTCACTTGTTGTACTTTTTTTAAAAGTCATTTTACATTATCTTTTACAATACCTATCTCTACTAAAATATCTTCTAAATTATGACTGATATAGACAAAAGCTTTTTAAGTTAAGCCACATACTTTTTCAGCTAGCTATTCCAAGTGCCTTCTTCGTATTTCGTACGAAAAATTATAGTTATATTTACTTTTCAGTTAGGAATAAAAATAAAGATTTTCTCCGTTAGGATTTGGTTGTAAAAAGATAACCCAAATGCGAGATACATTCCTAATAGAAAAATCTGTTTCCATTTTAACTTGCGCAATCAAACATTTAAAAATAGAATTGTCAATAAGACAATTGGAACGGTAACTATTGCAGAAGTCAATAATTAGAAAATTCGATAATTTTCTGTCACATTGTTTCCGTTCGAGAATAGCTGGTTACCTTCAGAATTCAAAAAATACGTCAATGATCGATGTCACATTTAACGCCCGATTATAATATGCTTCGGTCGCTGCGTCTCCTAGTCTCTTATTTGGAACGAATTATAGGAGTTTTTTTTATGAATATCATGAATTTAGTTCTGGAAACTCGCATAATTTAATTTAAAATGTAAACCAACACATTTGGCCAATAATGGCAAGTCGCGCTTCCATGCATAATTGATGAAGTAACTGCTTTTGTCAAAGTGTGGGCGAATTTTTTTCCTTATTTAGAAGTTTTCTTGAATTTTCAATCTACCAATTAAACTTGTCGTTCTAGCGATGGTGCTTCCGAAGAAAACACGAATTTCGTTCCATTATCGACAAAACGTTTTAATTATAAACTGGATTCGGGGCTGGCTTATTATAGATAAGAGCAGCTTGTTAACATTTTTTCATCATTTTTAATCCGTTTATAGCAACATTTATGGAAAGCAATTTGTAAAAAATATCGCTTCCACCAGGCATATTCTAGGTCACATTCGACATTAACGTTAGACCAGGTACTATAGCGTCGTAGTCGATATCTATAAATTCAGGTTTGACAAGTTTAGATAGAGAGGGCCGATAAATTTATGAAATAGATCCAGCCGGTTGATATATGTTTTAATTAATGTTAAAATCTTTTGGTTGGGCAAGGCAGTATTATGATATCGGAAGAAGTTATGGCCTTATTAGTGATTGGTGAACCGGCGCTATTGTGAGTGCATGAGCCATAAAACCGCGCCCAACTTGCTTATCGTTTCGTCTACTTCGATACAGGAATTGAAATGTTCCATTTCATCCCCATAATTAATAACAGAAACGACCCAGGAAGATTCGGAGAACTCGTAAAAGGACAGAAAAACATTAGCAAAACTTGTGAATTGGTTTTCAAGTTGAAAATTCCCGCTGGGACTTTTATTATTAGATCGAGGGTGGCGTGTGCTTGTAAATACGTAGCCTTCTTGATGCAGGGTTGCACCTGTTTATGGGTTCGACCTAAAATTTACGACAAATTTTACCTCTTTCTATTGTCGAGGGTTGGATTTGTATATGAGGCAAAAATGTTCACGTTGTAAATTTTTAGTTCGGTTTCCGGTTAATTGGACCTTTTTTTTGCTCCACCACAATTATAAAAAGGATCTAAACCAGTGGTTCTCGAACAATGTTAATTTAAGGCTAATAAAATAAATAATAGATAGTAACACACAGGGAAGCAAATGCTAGGTATGATATTTTCTAAAGCATGGTGAAGTCGCTTGTGTAGTTTCCCGACGTTGCACAGGGGTCAAGCGTAATGACCACGTTAATAGTTCGAAGAAAACAAAATTAGAATAAATACAATACATAACAAAAAAATATCAATAGTAGGAAATCCTTTCAAAATATATAAATCAAAAGTAATATTTCGAACATTGGTTCAAAAATTGATTTAGATTCTATGACAAGATGAAGATAATATTACCATTATGAAAATAAAGCAGAGATCTCGGAGGAATTAGCTTATAGCAGATGTAATCTCACGTGCTTAAAAATCCAACATAAAGTTTAGTAAATACTCCAGAAGATAATCCTAACTTATCTTTACCCCATCATTTTAAATAAAGGCGTACATTATTCTTATCTTATATTAAGTTCTGTTTTAAAAATGACTTTCTTAAACGCTTTTATAAAAATATATATAAAATTCTTCAATGTCTGCATAAGAAAATTTGATAGATCTTTCGAGAACTACATTATGAGAAGTATGAAAGAGGCATACCGCGAGCTAGAATCAAAATAATTACCTTTCTAACCGGAAAATTTCCGATTTATAGATGGAATTGTTATAATATTAAGTATATCTATTACACAAATATATTAAGCTATCAATTATAATTAAATAGTTGATAGCTTAATATATTTTGTAAGTTATTTCATTATATCCTAAAACAGTCGCTATTCAACTAGTTGAGGGCTTACAGTATAGCTGATGCTACAGCTATACTCTAAACTGATAAAGTCTACTGGAAATAAGTTAAAAATTCTAAATATAATAAAACGTAAGACTTTACAGTATTATTTCTTCAATTTTGTCGAAATACTTAAAGCGTTACTTGTGAAAGTTAAAAAGTTTGAGAGCTACTGATTTCGGTGAATAGTCAATAGTCTCCAGGCAAATCGTGGATTCGAAGAAGCAGTCAAATTTCCTCGCGCAATTCTTGGTCTTTGTGCGATACCGTTCCACGCTTCGTCCAAATCAATTAGAAGCATTTACAATTACAAACTTTAATCCAGTACAAATAAGGCAGGAGTCTTTGGTGATTAGAGCTCGGTGCAGTTCTCGGTAAACGTTTTTCTAGTGCTCGAGGAACGAGTCTTAGTTAATTAGTAAACCACTCGGATAGGCGATTGCCGCTGTACAAAAGCCATCGAGCAGGTTACTTATCATTAACAAGTGGAGGCGCGATGTCTCCGGTCGATATTGCAGAGTTCTACTCGACGAGACCGAGAGAGATTTCGATCAGATCCCGAAATTTATAACGTTCCTAATCAAAATTCTTACCGTCGTGCTACTTAATATCGAATAATAACCAACAAAATGCTTTTAGCTGATACGGTTTGTTTCTCAGTAGTAAAAAAGGCAATAATAAAACTTAATTGACCGGGAGTTTTATGATTTAAATGTTTTAACTATTATTTATTTTCTTAGAACCCATACGACTCGTTTCTCACGAACAAAATTTTTAATTGGTTAGAAAATTGATAAAGGAGACCAATTTGGTTTCGAGAATATCTGTAATAATAATATAAAACATTTTATGGCCGATCTAAATTTAATAAAAAAAAAAACGTAAAATAAATTGGATCTACTTTGGAAGCTGCGATACAAATCGGTCGTGAAAAAATAGAACGACATTTCCAACATTAACATAAGCCAAATTAACCGAAATTTACATATTTTGAAGAAATTAATAAAATTCCAGCTAAATATAAATAACCACGCCACCTACGCACCGGGAAAAAAACCCGAAATGTCTTTGTAGTTGGTAATAAATAATTTTAACCCGCAATTATTTACGTTGAGTTGTCAATAAAGAAAATGTGCAGAATCCCTCAGTAAACATTTACGTTACCCCGATTGTTTCCTTTGCTGCTTCCCTATTGACGTTGGTAGGATACTAACCTGCAACAAAAGAAAAATTTACGTTTAGTTTATAATTTTATATGAATACAAAGAAATGTTTGATACAATATCATCGAATCAGTATTGGAAGACCTAAAAAGCCCGCCGTGCAGCCATAGGACTGACGTATGTCCAATTAGTATATGTTTTAAACCATCTGGATCGGACTTATATCTGAAATGTTCACGTCAGACGGCCTCTGACTTTGGTCGGTTTCAGCTCATCTCCTGTCGAACTGATTTTGATCTTATACTTTCCGCTGGTTATTACGCTATTGTTCCATCCATCTATATGCAAATCGTGGATTCTGTTTTTGTAACAGCTTGACCGAAAAGCAGCGGCGCTCGAGTGACGGTTCACGATCTGCTCAGGGAAGATCACACAAGTTTTTAATAAGAGACGTTTGGTTTAAACAATTTTAAAACCATAAGTTTGCACAAAAAAAAGAACATAGGTAGGTACTTAGTTACTTCTATAATTACAATAAAAGTTTAATAGTTATGCATATTACCACTTACAAGATTCTAAGATGTTCTAATTGTGTAATTAGCTGAATGGACTTCATCATTATTAATAATTTGGTTTCAAAGAAATTTCAGAAATGATGTTAACTTAGTACCACCTACTGTTAGCTTTGTGCTCTAGACATGTTTGTCACTGTCAACTGGGTCAATTCTGCAATAAATCTCCGCTTAGTAAAATTTTCTGGTACAGTTTACCCCTTTAAATCATTAATGTTCTAAGGTTTTCGACATTTGTCTGTTTTGGTCGTGTGTTTCTCAGAAATCTTCGAAGATTGATAAATGAAAGATCTAAATTTATTTAGAAAAAGGTGAAAAATGAGGCTGCACCAAAACAATTTAGTCTGCTGTTAACGTACCTTGATGTCTTAATTCATATAAGGGTATGCAAGTAGATTTTGCCAATAATGTTTTATAATTTTTTGCATATAAGTTGTGATGTGCATTAATTCCACTCACTTTGTAACTGCATTCTACTGAGTAACCCGGAGCTATTTTCAATGAACCGTACATTATTGATTATGCGTAAAATAACTAAGAAATTAGCAACGAAAACTTATAGCAAACTTTACTATCTCATAATGCACTGATTTAATTTTACAGCAAATTATCTGGTGAGCGCACATGGCAAGAATTACAAAAATTATAATACTAAGTGAGATTTGAAGATTTCTTAAAAAAAATTAAGTTTATAAAAAATCAGCTTATTTTAATAGTTTTTTATTCAGAGGTTGAATAATTTTCATTAATTGCTAGTAGGTATATTCTATTCTATTATGGTCTGTATAAAAGTTTCTAAACATGAAAGTAAATTTTCAAAATAACTTAAATTCACAAAATTGTATTAAATTTAGGCAAGTAGGTAGGACGCAGATAATATTCTTCTATTTTCTATGGAATGATTATAAGTGATTAGAACATTTACTGACTGGCTTTCATTGAACTGTTTTTAATATATTTCAACTTTTATAAAATTCGCGAAGATTTTATTGATTCACTATTCATTTCGTATTTCGAGTTGTATTTCAGCTACGTTAATATCTTAATATTGAAATTGGAAGTCGAAACTCAAATTTACTTGTTTCTCGCTTCTAACTCAAATTCTGTTCTAACCAATTGACAGCATATTTTTGATCATTACAAAGCAAAACGAAAAGTTCTAGATGATTTTCGCTGTTCTGCAGGAAGCGTCGTGTTTTCAAGTTGGAACCCATCTCGAGGTGAGAGAACCCGGCCTTAATTGAATTGTGGCGGTTTGATCTCGCGTTCCTGCAAACCGCGAGTTCGTGACGTGCTCCCTTGTCCGCACCGATCTTACCCGTAATGGGCCTTATTCGTGATTGCATCGCGCAGCCGTCACGTGACCCTATTTATGCACGTCATAACGTCCCGATCCCGACCAACGGGACACCTGCGATTCCCTCGGGCTCGACGATCCACCATCGTGCATCCAGAATCACTAAAAACTTGATTAATTACGAACACGCGTCCGCACACGCCCGGAGCACGAAATTGATATGGAAATAAGGTCCGTTTCACTCGCCTCGGTCGCTGTAAACATGCATTGCGCCATCCATTTGCATTTGTTTTAATCGCGATCGTTCGTGGAATCCTGGAAAGGGGCGATTAAAAAATTAGTCGTGTCCTGTGTGTTGCGTGTCAGGACGATTTCTTTTGAATTCGATTCGATTTGTTTTAGGTGGTGTAGCGTTTTTTAACCCTTTCTGTCGTCGGAGGTTCGCTAAATTTGGACACCTCGACGGCGGTTATTGCGTGCCAAGCAAAGTCATTCAAGTTTATGTTTACTTTGTGTCTCAAAATTTACGTTTAAGATCGGCGAAACTTGTCAAATTTGTATTAACGTGCCCATAATTGTTCCTATCTATTGTTACTTTTGAACAAGAACGCTGTTGAAGCCAGTTTATGGGAGTATCAATACAAAGGGCCCGTGTGCACTGGAAAGGTACAAGGATCTGACATTGAATGTTTGGGGGACAAAAGATCGATCTTTTGGGGTGGTCTATTAAAACGTTCGCTTTCATATAGTTCCATTTTTCTTGCTATCATTAAAAACTCCATTAATAAAAATTAGAAACGTAATCGCAAAATTAGCTTCCTGATAACTTGACATTTGATGAAGAACTGAAATAGCGAGATTAAATGGTAAATGCTACTTCTATGGGCCTGGGGCTGTAATACCGACAACTGACGGGCTTCCTCTTGGCCGCCGTCGCCCCGATTGCCCATGTCCGACTCCCAGTGGTAATTCGTGCCTCAGGGTACGGTTTTGTTTTCTTTAATTCAGACGTATCGATAGCGCGAACAGGTGTGAGTCCGGAAGCGACGCGGGGGTGGCATTTGTGGGTATTCAAATGAGCAACCGACGTTGCGGTGCAGCTGATCTCGGTGGACAGGTGAGACAACATTCGCTGTGGAAACGCCTTTCTGTATCTGCGATAGCTGCTTCTGCTGCTGCTGCTAGTCACCGGCATTAGAATACACCAGTGTTGGCTGCCACTCTCACGGTGCCCCGCATATAAATACTGGCGTCGTCGTGATTTGCATTCGCTAAAAAAACCTACAAATTGCCGTTCCGTGAGTCCGGAATTCTTGCCGGATTCCTGCAGTAGTATTAGTTGCGAAAAAGATGATAAAGTCGGCCGGTAAGTATTATGAAGGGGATGTGATCGAGACCAGTGGCCTATACTCGGTAATGAAACAACCTAGTGCGTGTCGGATCCTTTATCTCTAGGATTTATATCTAGAAAATCTAAAAGGATGCCGTATAATGCCATTCCTTCCTGCACAGACTTCGAACTCACGACATTGATCTTATTCCAGCAAACAGTTACTGTCGTCGTCGAGCTGCTCAGGATCTTAAATTACGTGCAAAAAAGGCGATTTTTTTTAAATATTTTCCAGTTATTGATAAAGCAGATTTATTGTACGAAGTAATATTTATTACTTACAACACCTCTGTTTTGGTCAATTATAACTTTCATATTAATTTCATCCACTCACGTCAATTTTTTTTTAGAATTTTTCTGAACACCATAGAAATTTTTTTTAAACATGTGCCACCGAGTAAAGGAATAATTATATAATATCTATTGTAATCGATTTTCTGCAATAATTGATAGGAATTCGTACCGAAAGACGTAGATCAGTTTGTAAATTTCATCCGTAGAAACATAAAAACAATTAGCTGAGATTCTAAAGACGTTAACATAGAAATAAATTTATTGTTGAAAATTAGAGCATAGTACCAAATGTAGTAACTATTTAGTTTAACATAAACCTGGCGCAACTGAGGCGGAATTTGACTGCCACATAAAGAAGATCGCAAATATCGTTGGGTGTTGGAATGGAGCAAAAATCGTATCGTGTATTTTGGTACGTTTTGCTTTTGAAGAAATTTTTGTGTCAATCCGTCGGTTGATAACTAACGAATTTATGATTACGCTACTGAAACGAAGAAAAACTTTTAGACAATGGACAGATGAAGGTTTCCTACCACAGAAAAAGACAAGTACAATTTTGCCCACAGCTTATTGCAAGGGGAGAATCAAACAGAGTCGTTTTTGCTCGTAGAATGGAAACGTGTTATTGTATCAACACTTGGATACAAATCTGGGATCACCTCGAATAAAATTCTGGCACAAGAATTCGAACTCTTTTCCGAATTCTCGTCCTTCACTACAATTGCTAGAAATGATTTTTGTATCTAAACTTAAACGTACTTTAATTGGAAAAAAACTGTTAATAAGAACTCGATTATCAAACTTAAGAAAAAAATGGTTGAGATCCAGATGTGCAGGATTTATTTCTTGAGATGCAGGATATAGTTTTAGGTGTGTGAATACGTTGATAAATAAAAAAATTGATGGACATGCCATTATGTGCCAAATAATAATTTTTTTGGATTACACCAACTAAGTATCTGAATTTGGGCCCTTATAAAATATACAAGTTGCACCTAGGTAGAAGTGAAATTTGAAGAGCTAATAACTCACAAAATGCTAAGCAATTGATTACTTACTTTAAACATTGTTATCAAAACATTAAACAAAGAAAAGGAAGACTGCAATAAAAAGTTTCTAAGAAACAAACCAGTTTAAGGAATGAATTTAAAAATATAGTGCTAGGAAATTAACTTTTTAGTTGAAAATATAAACTGCAAAATGGGTATGAAAGATTATAATAAATGACAATAATGAAGAAAAACCACATGATGAGGAACTCAAAATTTAAAGTAGATGAAATCGTGACAATGGATATAATTATAAAATAACTAAAGCCCTCAAAAGACTGCATGGAGGCACAAGAAGTTCGAATAAGAAAAGCGATAGGTAAAACAGGTGAGCTAAAATACATAAGTTAGCAAATATTGAATAATTAAATACAAGCAGAGCGACAGTAACATAACAAAAAAATAATGTGAGATTGGAATTAAATGAAGTGATGGAAATACGGAGAATATACCAAAAGTATGTATTGGAAGATTCCTCAGTCAGTGAATGATTATTTTGAGAAGGTAAAAATGTTTAACGGTAAGCAAAATCATCAACCATAACCATTGCTGCTCCAAAAGCCCTGCGGCAAGTTGATCTTATTTGCTATTCGTAATCCGATAACGATTAGGGAGGGCATCAAAAGTGGCTGGATTAATGGAAAGCGACATGGAAGAGCAGCTGCTGCGATAACCAGTGCGCTAATTAAATTAGTGTAAAAAATGAAGATTGCCGTTTAAGCAAATGCTAATGCCATCGGCATATCTTCGTGGTAACAAATATGGCTTAATTCCCTAACAAGAGAAAACACGATTCAAATATGGCAGACATTTTAATTAGACCGTTCCGCCGCCAACCGGACCGAAACAATCCGACTTTATTTCTTCACACTCCCATCGCAATAAAATTAAAATATTTGTTTAATTAGCGTTATGTTAAACAATACGAATATGAAACGACCGGAACGAGCGACGAAGGAGTAGGGAGACCAAAAGACCTGTCACGTCGTGACAAAATAATATGGCCGGCCCCAAAATTAGCCTAATCTTGACGTGAACTTAAATGCGTGCGATATCACACGGGGTTATTTCGCACCAACGAACACGGACACTAGTCATATAAACGTGAATTGATGGCTGGAATTAATGCTTGGGAGGAGGATTTCTAATGAAACCTACGCCCACGGCCTCGTTTTCCAGGATGATACGCCATTGTGTTTTCGTTCCGACCGCGATTACTACAAATAGCCGACAAGTTATAGGTCGGACCGTGATAACGAGACTGTTAGGCGATAGCGCGCTATTATAACTGATAGTGGGGTTTAATTTGACGCGACCTGCACCAAGGAAGGACGCCGCGACGGCTATAATTAGACCAGTAGATCGATCCCAGGACTATCGATATAAATCTTTACGAGATCGTCGACTAACTCAACAACCGCAATCATGAACATTATTTGCATCGCAGTAGTAACACTTTACAGATAGACCGTTCTTTACCAGGAATGGAACAGAATGTGAGAATGAGCCAACGACGATCACTCCGTAAGTTCAGGAACACACTGCAATCCTTACTTCACCGTGTCTTTATACATCTTGAGTCAAATAATAATGTTGCAAACCAGAACAAAAAATTATTTACTCCGTATAACACCGTATCATTTAAATATTCAATAATTTTGAACTTTAATATGCAGGTAAGTTCTCCTTAACACTGCCAAGCGAACTGCAAACATGTCACGAGTTCTTTGTAAAGTATATATTGAAATTTCTAATGAAGCACGGCGCACCAGTTTAACGTACCACTCACTAAAATTTGCGCAATGAAGCGTTCAAGTCGGACCATGGTTCAAACTACCATACGAGTCATACGACGGAAACTGTGAAACTAATGGTTGGTTAAAATTTCTATCACATTGCAAAACAAAAATTTTAAAAATTTGAAACCCATGTGTTTCCAGGGTAAAAAATTTATCAATCTATTTGACACCCAACGGTTACGACACAATGCTCAGAAAATTAGATTTAAAAAACATTAATGATTGCTTGCTAACATCAGATTGTCCGTTACTATCTTCATATATAGGTATATTTATTAACTTCGGAGATGTGAGTTCCCTATAATATACTAACAGACTACAGCAATAAAAAAAATGTATAAAGAAATTCTCAAATTATTTTCGTGTATTTATGAACAACAATTAAGCGTTTTGATATCTAAAATGCCTATTCGACAGTTGTAAAGTTGCTCAGATACAATGATGACCGACGTTACGACGTTTGAGCAATGTTGGAAGGGTGAGTACTGAAAAAGTCTCGTTTCGGGTGAATAATTCGTGGTCTGGATAGCTTACATCATGCAATACCCGATCTAATAGCCCCGTAAATCACTTTTGAATCGACGCGGCTAATTACTTAATGGAAAAGCTATTTCCATTTTGAGCCACCGAAGGTAGTTTTTATTAAATATTCATTTGCCACAATAGGTTTTCGGTCAGTTGATCCGACTGGAATCGATATACCCACAATTCAGTCCAAAATTAAACATACCCCATCCCCCGTCACTATGAAATATAGATTAACGGCCATTATTTTGAATTGATGCATACATGTGTAAATTTCGTTTTATTACCTCGCTTCATTATTCTCCAAAGCTGAATCGGTAATAATAGTTGAAATGATGAAAATTGCGCGATGACAACAAACGTTAAGCCAAATTCAGACGTGATCTGCGATTATATAGAACCGAAGGAATTTCGTCCGATGATGACGTTCTGGAAACGGAAAAGGAGAAACAACGCTAATTTATTAATAAGCAAAGTTATTCGAACTGAGTGCATCTGTTGTCTTCATTAGCAAAGCAAAACATTTCTGATGTCGAGAACACTTTAATGATGTTATATTTGCAGCGTTACGGACATGGTACAACAAATTGACAAGTGGATATTCGCTTCAATTATTCACGTTCCGACATGGAGCTTGTTGTCACACAGCCATCAAAGCTTTAAGTTATCATCAACGAAAGGGGTCTGTTTGAGAAAAATCACGCTACTCGAGGGTCCTCGGGATAAATCAACCCGATGACGCCTTCGATCACAGTTAATAATTACTTAGTGTGAACCCGGCTTAATTAGTTTTAACATATTTTATTAACTCGCATTTGTTTACCCGCTCGGCCATTATGAGATAAATAATCGATAGGTTGTACACAAACCATGTAAATAAGTAACTCAACAAAGGTTTGCTTGCATTGAGACTCAACGTTGCCATAAATCACTCTATTTTTAGTATGTTTACACGGTACTAATGCACTACTGCATTAAGTAATAGGCCACATCTATTGCAAGCAAAGATTCCACCGTAATATTCGGCCCGAATCTTTGAAAGGTTCTAAATATGCCTACAGTCGTTAAACATACTAAAGAGCTCTGGCACTCATAGTGGAGAACTTCTTTTCATTAAAGCCAGTTATCAAATAAGTTGGTGGTTATTAAGTTCTCTTTAGCATTTTTGATATTGAGCGCTATGCTTGATTAGGTATAACAAAGATATTGGGCCCTTAGTAAAATTAAGAAAAAAGGAAAATATTTTCAATAATTAATTATTATACGTTATTATTACGTTATAGAAATTAACACTATAAGCAATGTCTAACAGATGCTACAGCTTGCAAACAACTTTGTATCTGTTGAACGTGCTAAAGCAATCTTTCTAACATTTTTAAAAATATCTACATTATATCTCTCAAAGTTTCTCTAGTAATAGGACCGTAAAACCGCATTATCCAAAAGCATGTGTAACAAAAAGTGAAACAATTATAACTTAGTTTAGGCCACAAGAGGGGGATCATCTTCACTATTTTACCCATAAGTAGTACACGTTCACTTTACGGAACTATTTCGATGTCTTTTTTAAGTTACTTCTTCCTCTCGAGGCGCCACTCAACAGAATAACTATTTTTGCTTTAATTCACACTAACGCTATGCGCATTGCGCAAAAGTTTCAGTTGTTTTGAAAGATGTTCTGTTTATATTTATTTACTTTTGCTGGTTGAACTCTTTCTCGTACTTTGTGAAATCCTATTTTACCTATTACATCTAATTGTTCATTAGTCAAAATAAAATTTTCATTGTTTTGTTTATTATACTTTGTGTCATTTCTATTTTATTTAATCACTCTCGCTTATAGCTAGCCTATTTTTGTTATTTTAGTTAATGCTTCAACTTTTTTCAATTTTTCTAACTTCACAATAGTTTATGGCATTTCTTTCTAACTTTAGTTTCTACATTAATTTGTAAAAAATATAACTATATTTTAGTTTTGTAAATTTCTGCTTTATGGGCATAAGAGAATTTAACAAAAAAAGTATAGGGTCCATATGTTCCACACAAGTAAAATAAAAAATTGATAACTACGTTAATTTCAAAAATACCATTAAACATGTATTGTCCTTAGTGTTGAAAAGCATAATTAATTTGTTATAGATTTTTACCTGTCAACTCAACATATATGTTCACTCTCTCCTGTAACTTCCAAAATATATACTTGCACATCTTCGCAGCACGTTTGCACCCGCATCGACAAGCAAACTGTGCTCTATTTGAGATGTCGATTTTGTTACATTCTTGCATCCATCTCCTAAAAGTTTTCGTACTATAATAAACTTTGACTTTAAAGTTGTTAGTATTTCTCGGTAGCTACCTATTGCCTAAAAATGATATAATCCAGACTACTAAAAAACGACCACAAAGTGATAAAGTAGAAAAATTGCTTTTGAGTTTTAGAATCTGTGATATTTTTTTCTACTTGAAGTGTTACCAATCATTGATGGTCTTTATACTATCAAAGCCCCGTTAGAAAAAGAGACCAAAAATTGTTCATATACGACTGCAATCCTCTTTGCAGGTTCTTCTGACAAATTATTTAATTAGATATGGTTAGTAAGTACATCTTGAAAAACTTAATTTTAAACCTACAAAGCGAAAGCTGTCTTTTACTACAGGAAAATATCAATAGTTGATATAGATGAAGAAACGTACACAACTCTACAAAGATTTAGCATAATTAGTCGGTACTAATGCACTAGTACATTAAGTAATAAGTTCCACCTACTACTAGATGTAGAATCCGCCCTATATCTGATTCGAATCTTTGAATGCTCTAAATGCGTCGGCATTTATTACTCAGATATTATCAGATATTCAGTGCAGCGTGGGCTATTTTCGACACCGGATAAATCTTTCTAATTAATAGCATTTTCTTTTGTAATTAGGAAAATTCCTAATGCCTTCCTCCAATTAATTATAATAACCCGCCTAATAAACAGCGAAATAATTTCATCATTCCGTCGATATTTTTGAGTCTTTTTTGTCAATTAGTGATGAACAAGAGCGCAGTAAAGGTTTTATGGTCAAAAAATGATAATTCAAGGACCTTGAAATACCACCAATGCCCGTATTTTGATAAATAACTCACACACGGTCATCCCAGGTAGGTTTTATAGGCCCGCTACCAATAAAACCTAATAAAAACTTTTTAGAACACTTTTGTGTTATAATTGCCCATCCCGCCGCCTCTGAAATTCTTCAAGTACAAAAGGGACTAATTTTGAAGCCGCCTCCTTGTTTAATTCAATTCCGCATTAGGCGTTATTAAAACGTTGCCTGCTTTACCGGCGACACGACAGTCGGCCATTACTCCGGGCATGATTAGGTTAATTGCCGATGGGAGCCCCCGGAGAAAGCTCCATGCATGCCTACACTCGTTACTATTATCGTCCGGGGAAGAATTCTGATTGCCATCTCTGGCAAAGAAGACGATTTCTTCCCACGAAAACGATAATTAATTTCAGGATAGAAAATTTTGTCTCAATCGCGAGATTCAGAAACAAGCATTATTTCATTTCAAATCGGTTGTGAAAATGGTTGGTTGCTGTAGTAGCCGTGATTAGGAGGGTGAGTTGGAGAATTTTGGTCTACGCTTTACTCAGCTTAAATAATTAACTCCGAAATGCAAAGGGGAGGTTCTTTGAACCCCACAGTTATTTCACTAGATACAACTTCACGCCGGGCGAAGGAACGCCAAGACATCGCGATCTGTAAAACAGCAACCTGTGGCGAATTTATGAAACCAACAAATCGCATCTTTAGTAAAAGTATCCAACGTGTCAGAATTTTAACAAAATACTTCCATGTAGAAAACTAAATGTGTACTTGGAATGACAAAGAAACTTACGAAAAATAATAAAATATATTACATACTAAGGCATACGGAAAAAAGCTTTTGTATACTCGAGCTTGGAAGAATTTCTGCTATTTCAGAAATGAATACATTTTCAGCTTTAACAAACTTTTAAATTAACTGGAAAGTATCTAAATAGTTTTAGATATTTATTAATGGTAAAGGATCATAAATAATTCGTTAATGCTAATAAAAAGAACTCTCAAAATCGTGGCTCTAAATTTTTTTAATTTTAGACATGTTTAGTAACATTATAAAGTACGATTGATAACGGCTTTCAAATTTCAATTTTTTTTTTGACAAAACCGCCCTTGACTATAAATTGTATTATCCTTACAGTACTATTAGGTCATTTAGAAAATTTAGTGATGGCGTATTAATAATTGGAATTGGTTTTTCTGTTATAAACTGTCTATTTCACTTTTATAATTTGACGTTTAATTCATCTTATCGCAACCTTTCTCAAAAAGCATCTGTTTTGAATTTTGTTGTAAATCAACGTTGATAAAGTAGCGATACAGGTTGATTATTTTTCTTGTCCAACTTTCTTGTCACTTTTTATTATTATTTTACTTAGCTACCAAACAATTTCAAATAATGAATCAGTTATTACAAATGATTTGTAAATAATTGCATAATGACTGTAAAGCTGTAAAACAAAATTTATATTATAATAATTTAGAATATCTATGTGAAAGTTAGATTGCGCTGCTATAAGTTATATGATCATTTTTCATGATTTCAACTATACAATAATGAAAAATCATTCTTTATTCTATTATAATGAAATAACCTAACATTATTTAAGTATCTTTTAAATGTGATTTTCTTGGGTCCCAAGGGCCTGTCCACATGAAAATTCAACTCATTTTCCAAATTTGATCAAGTTTGTTAATTTCCTTTAATTCATTGCCTTAAACTAAATTTAATGTACTTTGTTATCTAACCCACTTAATATTAAATTACTTTCACAATTTAATAAAATCGCCAGTTACTGCGTACCTACAATAATGCTTAATTGAATCTCACTTGATTTCGTATTATTATACTAATAGTGATTTTTTTAATTTTACAATAGCTTCAGGTATCTAAGTCATTCATTAAAATTCATCTTATAAAAATTTCAATTAAATACGTTAAATCGAAAACTGTCTTGAATTTTATTATTTTGTTTCTCATTATCTAGCGTTTTTTAATAATTAAAGATTACAGTTACATATTAATCATTAATATCTGATTGTCACATGATTTTTAAATTTTACAAATTTAAGAATGCTTGAAAAAGTTATAATTTTATTGTAATTTTCGAAATAACCTTACGAAAAACTACAACAGGATTAAATGTATTTAAATTATTTTACAGACACCTTAGATGTTACCCGCCGAATAAAATCCAATAAAAACTCCGCACTTTAAACGTCATGACCAATCAAGATATAACGGCTTTACATGAACAATAAAATAATGTCTAAGCCATCTAACTCGTTTAGCTTCATTTACCAATCGATTTATGGAATAGTCCTCAAAAAAGTCTAAAAGTAAAAAACTTTTAAGCATTTTAAGCTTCTAGGTGCATTTTGTTTCTATAAACAAAACATAGCAAACATAAAAATTTATGTTTGTAATGTGTTTAGAACGCGTTTGCTAGTCTTTACTTCTTGACTTGAAGATGGATATTAGTTATCACCTTGTATCTAAACTACTATGCTGTAGCCTAAAAACGCCCAGTGTAAAAGCGTAACGAAAACTGAAGCGCTTCCCTCTCCATCTACAGCAGAAGTCTAGAGATTGAATGGAGCGTACGATATAGTTTGGCGGCAAGGAATATTTACTCTACTTCACCTGAATAAAAAATGAGAGTACGTGCTTGCTTTACAAGATCGCAGAACAACTCCTGTAATAGTTAATTTAAAATTAAACATATATGCAACTAAATATACAACTAAATCCGAAACGACAATTACACGTTATAATTATTTAGAAAATGTATCGTTAAATTTGGTTGCATCTTCTCCTAGTTATTATGCGGCAATATTCAATGAAACTTGATAAATGAGAACAAAATAAATATTGCATACGTTAAACAAAAATTTTGTATAAATCGCTTCCACTACTTGTTCAAGTTTACAATATTAAAACTGGTCTAATAAATTAATCAGTAACTATGATCTGATTACTTCCATTGTTTTTGCAGTTTATGATAATTTCTTTATTACAGGTCATCACCATGTATTTATCCACTTGATTTTTTATTGATCATTAACACCCAACTACAATAATATGGATTATTGCTAATTCTTTAATTTGAATTCTTCTAATTAACTTGTAACGTTCTCCAAGATATTTTACTGCTTGTTAACTTCTCAATTATAGAGCTCTATTGGGTAGAACATTACCTTGAACGTACCTGAAATGTGACAATTAAAATCTTGATGTAGCCTGATGAAACATAAATGCTGAAAAGTTCATGAACAATCATTTCGAATAATTCCTCAAAAGAAAAACAAAACACCAAGTTACACGTGAGACAAAAGAGCGTTGAACAATATTTGGAGATATTAAATTATATAGAAAGTGGTGGGAAACTAGCCCATTTTTCAAGAAACTGAAATTCATTAGGTCGATTTACAGTATTGCCGCCTTGTTTTATTTCCTGCGGTGCGTAACGTAGGGGAACATATGTCAGAAAACAAAAACGTATCTAACAAATAGGCCTCTAAAAACTGCGCATATATTTCATCAATATCCGATGAAATCCTATTTCCCTAAAACTTTTTTATGAGAGCGTGGAGTATCAGGCGAATAAAACAAAAGCCGTAAATATTTGAAACGCCACTGAACACGACGTCCCTATCACAATCCATACGTTTTCAGGGCCCTTATTAATGTGATCTAATCCGAACCAACGGCTCTCGAGCTTATGATTGCAATATTCTTCATCGCAGGAATTTGTAGAGCTTGATGGCCATACGGCCCATTAGCCATTGAGAGCGCTTGCAAAACTGAGACAATGCACTATTATAGCTTTGTTTCAGTTTGCTTCAGTACGAAAGCCAAATATATACAAAACGAAACATTTCTAAATCCCGTGCGACAAACTCCATATGTGACATACGATTCTTGTTATTTTCGGGCCACCAGTCGTTGGGATATATTTTTTTTATTCTGCCCCCACAATCCAACCCATCGAACTACAAAAACGGCGCATTGTCATCATTATTGTCGCAAATTTAAATGGTACGTTGACAAAACTTGGTCAATAAGGCGGAAATACGGTCGGGATTGTGGATGATAGAGTTTGAATGGCGGGAATTTAAGTCGCATTTTTCTCCTATTAAGGATCGCCCTTTCGGTAATCGACAAAGCACTTGGAGGAGTTCGGTTAAACTGCCTGAAGTGCGGCTGAAATTTTAAGTTTTCTTGATGCTCGATTCCAGCAACACCTGCACCACGTTGCAACTACTCCCATTGTTATTCCAATTGCGTCCGGGACCAAATTAAAACTATCAATTTTAACGATACGGGTTCGAGGTTCAGTGTAACCAATCCTCAAGTAGTAATGTGGATATATCCAATAATTAAAAGAAATTAATTAACAAGATGGTTATCGCGCTTGGCTATTCCCGCAAAATCTCCATTAAGTAGATTTGGAACGTTTCCAAGGTAAATTCGTAATATTTCATACCGTTACGCGTGACATTTATGATAAATAAATACGATCAGCTATTAATTTAGGGATAATTAACGCATTTTTGGGGCGCGGTTCAGTCGTAAATCAACCGGACTCGAAATGGCTTATCTAAACGGGAATTATTAGGGAAAATATTCGGAAAATATCGACGCGGTGGAAAATTGCGTGACAAGCAACTGTAACTCGATGGTGTGTAGACGACGGGAATGTTCTTCAAACACTTTGGTCGCGTTGTTGGAAAATCACTCCCCAGAAAAGTCACGAAATATTCTTGTTTTTTAACACCTCGTTTATTGGACTATTTAGGTTATTACACAAATGCTAACAAGTTTAGCGGATTCCTGTAGCAATCCGGCAGAACGAGGGGGGAAAATCGATGCTACGATCAGGAAGGATTTTGAAACGCGCCTGAGCATATTTACAAAAGAATGAAATTCTATACGAAATGGAAATTGAATTAAAATCGAATGATTGGAGGCAAACTCTCCCCGGAATCAAAGAAATAAAATTATATTACTTGATGGAGTTCGGAATGTGAATCGGGCCTCGCTTCCAGAAATTTCCAGCTCCCGCTCCCACTTCAATATTATAACACATTTATTTCATTGCATACACTTCAACATCTCGGTTAAAACTAATCAATTTATTTACTAATCTTGTACTGAAGGACACGTTTAGAGTTGTTCAACCCTTAATTAGTATAGTATAGTAAATATTTTTGATATTGCACACATATATTTGTATTTATAAAAAAAATTGAAGGAACTTGTTGGACACACCTCAAAGAAGTGCCAGAACTGTGAGAATAATTTTGAAGTTGTAAAGATAAAAGTAAATAGAAAGATTACTGGCGTAAGAAAGGTATTGAAAAACACGGAAAAAATAAAGAAACAGAACAAGTAGTTGTTTTTGGAAGTTATTAAAGAACAGAAACAATACCATATACAACAATCAGCAAAATATGCAAATATGACGCTTACACAAGAAAAATTTTTGTACGAAGATCAAGGGTTCTCAAAGGCGCTTTGTTACTAATTTAATATTTACACACTAACTTATAACAGACACAAAACGTTTAAAAAAATATTATTTGAGCGCAACGGGGACAGCTAGATACTAAATGTTATAAAGAATTCCAAACCAATTTGACAAAAATTATCATTACTTGTCGATCACTTTAATACTTACATGTTACAATGCACATTAAAAACTGTGTTTTTTACCGATAATATGATGCCCTAAAAATGTAATTAAAGTAGTTATGAAATAAACCAAAAATCTATGACACTTTTTATTATAGAGCTTTAGGGGAAACACTTTTAGTTGATGACAATTTATTTTCTTAGATATTTAGTTAAATTTGCGTCGCAATAGTTTAATACTGGTATTCTAAAAACACAATCCACTAGCAACAAAATTGTCTTTTTGATGATGTGTATGACAAAAACCCTACGATATTTAACATGTCTGACAAAATGTAACTTCATCGGAAACTTTAAGATAACTTTAAGAATCCTTGTTGGTTGGGAGATATTTTTAACTGAAATTCGTCGTGTCAAAAAGACTAAATACATCTTACAAAATATTTTCCATAAAGCATAACATTCCGAAAAAACATCTCATTCTCTTTGATATAGGGGTCAGTATATTTCTAAAAAAAACTTAGGGGGCGTGCATAAACCACGTAGCTTGATTTTGGTCTGCTCTAGACCCCCCCCTCCCCCATGTGGCTCACCGTGGCTTTTCGTTGACCCCCCCCCCTCCCCCTGGAACGTAGTTTTCCCGAAAATTTCTGGGAAAATATAAAAAATAAGCTGAAAATGTTTTTAAATAAATAATATTTATTCTAAATTTTTTTCTTCGATAAATGTAGGCTTTAGCCTAGACATTTTTACGATTTCACATGCACAGTATGTGTACTGACCGAGTTCTATAAAACGAAAGCAACAAGCTTTTCACTCCTCGCGGCTCGGCGCCGCAGACTTGTCAAAACCAGTCAAAACAAAAGTCTGCCGCCCGTGTTAGATGGCGCTTTGGCGCGAGATTCAAGTTTGATTTGAATCTCATTAAGTGCATGGCACTTATCATTTTCCATTTTACGATTAAAATTTCAAAATATTTTGTTGGGGTAAAAACTACGTGGCAAAAGCTTCAACCCCCCCGTCCCCCCATGTAACTCAATGTAGCACTTTGGTCTACCCCTCCCCCCCCCCTATCAAGCTACGTGGTTTGTGCACGCCCCCTTATGAGGGCATACTTTTCGTCAAAAATCGGTCGTCTTTGAAAATTGACATTAGGTATACTGGTAATAATCCATCTTTAGAAAGTCCAATATATGCATGTCCCAACGTAGATACTATTTGCTATTACAAGATAGTTCTTGCAAAGGATTTCGATCATTTTAATTCTATTTTATAATTTTCGCGTTTCCATAAAATTACAAAATTTACCTTGTTTTACTAAAATACCATATTTGTAAAAACCTATAATTATTGGAAAAAATGTACGTAGAGCAAGAACTAATTTTATTGTCACATTAATAGAAACCCATATTTCTGGCTAACTATATTGAATTAAGTTGACAAGAACTTCTTATCTTGGAAATACTTTTATGGCATCAGTCTCTTGCATTTTCATGTGTTCGAAATTGAAAAATCTCGTCTAACCAATAGAATTAATATAAACTTTATTGCATCAAAATCACTATATCCATCTGACAAAAGCTCGTTATGTTGAAGACATCTGTAATAAATATTTTGATCCTTAGAATTACTAAATATGACTAACATCTTCAAACTAAAACAGTCTAACAAAACTAATCACATTGATGATTTCAAAGTTGCCTGATGAAAACTTGTCTGCTGAGAGTTAAGAAATAAAGTCGTTAGTTCAAAAACATTAGGTACCTCCAACAAAAGCTATCCCTCCCGAAAATACTTTATAAGCCATACATTTTTCCCTTGGAAATGTAGCAAATGTTCATTTGGTCTCTTTTCCTTAAAAATACTACAATCTGTCTGACAACACAATTTCAGGAAAATGCCATAAAAATTCGTGATTTGATATAAGATTCCAGAATTAAGACTGCGGTTTTCTTTGTGAAAAAAGAAGTAATTCGGTTTACACGAAATGCAAGGTCTAAATTTTATTATAATAATCAGTCAATGATGGCAATTTCGCTGTTAACTATGCGACTGTAAATCCGACGCGGGTCATAAATCCCGCGCAACTTGCCAGATAAATTTTAATAAAGTTGTTTTCGATGTTATCAGGTCTGGGGCCACGAAAAATTATAAGTAAAAATGCCCAAGTTTCGTTATTGGGGTGATTCAAGACGCCAGCGGCGTTACTCCGACTAATCCAGCATAATTCAAAAATGTGCATTTGTGAGTATAATGTACTCGTACATTTTGAAATTCAAATTCATCCAAACAGTTAATAAATTTCAATCTTGGGCCCGTTCCGATTCCAGTCAACAAAGCCACGAGAATTATGAACCCAATTTCCTGTACTGTCATAAAGCACAAAAATATTTCCAGGAGATTCGCTTATCATGGACAACTTTCGAGTAATCAACGTTTCCGTTCAGAGGCGCCTAATGTTTTAGGAGTGAACAGAAGAAAACCGCGATTTTTTTACAATCGCCACATGATGATCGAGTGTGTTTGGCACGTGTTGCGGTTGCGGGTTAAATTTGTTGTTCCTGGACTTTATTGTGTTTTTCTTGCATTATTTCAGTCGCTATCCTGAAAAATGGCTATTTTATGACTAATCTGTTTATATTGACTGCACCGCAATTTCACAATTTCGGTGCAGGCAACATATGGCGACCACACTCGCATCCAACGATTAAAACAACAATAATACTTTATAATTTAATATGGCGGGTAAATAAATACGCCATTAAAATTCGAGTGTTTACAGCTGAATTTTATTCGAGACATTACGTGATGGTATAAATATTATGACGAACTGTAAGTGAATCCGTTGTCTTGTTCACAGAACTGTAAAATATTTTTTATTGTCACGTGCCGGGGATTAATGTGTCGCATATGGTGCATTAGAGAGGCACTCCGTGTCATATTTTATAATAGGGTTTGTTTCGATGCTATTGATTATAGTTAATGCCATGTTAAATTAATTTAATGCGTCCGATGAGCTGAAAAAACACGACATATGTCCCGGCGACAGGAGTCAAATTTAATTACCGATTTTCCATCAACTAGCCGCAGCGTTTTTCAGGCGAAATCCAGAAACGACCCTGAAAAACGACAACCCTTAGAAACAAACTAACGTGAATCGGTGACAATCGCAAAAAAAAATCGATACTTCCGCCCACCCAAAAAACTCCCACCCACACACGAAAAACAAATATTAGGCAGTTGCGAAGATTTACAACGGCGATTTAGAAAAACAGTGGGCTATTTTTAAACAAGTAAATAACGAAACAATTGAAACTGTTGGAATGGTCGGAATATCAAAATATAACACGCACATTTTTCTTACCAACAGAATTATTAAGGTAGACTTAGATAAACATAAAAAGTGAGATACATTTAATAACGTAATTAATCAATTTAAAGTTATCCATAAAATTATTCGAATGAAGCCGTAAATCAGTGAACTGTGCTCATTTTTGGTTGTATTATCACTACAGTCTTGGAAACACAAAATAATTAAAGAAAATTGCTTGAATATGTTAGGTATTTACTTAATTGAAAAAACTAGAACCTGAATCTACCAATAATAAAATCCACACACAAAATTTACGAGTTAATAAAAGTATTGCATTCTAGATTGGTTTCCTCAAAATATTGAAATCCTTTTCATAGGAGTTTACCGTATTTACTGTGATTGAAATCCATGTTTTCTTCAGTAATACAATGTCTTCGTCTTCGTTTAAATTAAAATGTTTGCACATTTCTTGATCAATGTACCTACATGGCTAAGAAAATGGTTCCAAATTTTTATCATGATGGCATTAATTTTGTAGAAGTATTTGATGTTCGATTCTTTCCACTTTTGAAAGTAATCGTGAACACTATCAAACTTATTCAAGTGAACCCACTAGTTAAGTTTCTAAAGTAAACTTTACAAACACTCAATTCACAGTTCACCTAACTTAGCAAAATAATATTTATGTTCCTCAATATAGCAGACCAACTTCTTTTGTCACATTGATACAAGTCTTATGGAACAAATCTTGTCTGATAAATTAATTTGAATTTAAATCGTTTGAGAGGACAAATTTTAGCCTCATGTGTTAAAACAAGTCTAACTGGAGCATGTGTTTAGCTGAAATTTTTGATCAAATGTGGTCAGAGTACAGTATTTTTGACTAGTGTTTAACACCGTCAAAAGAAGGAGCTTCTTCTAAAAATATATAATGATTTGCTAGTGGAAATTTTTTGTCAGTTTTTTGTCAGATTCCAAACAAACAAGTTTTTGTTCGATACATTTAGTGTTTTCACAAAGATGCAACACAAATTCACTGTTGTCTCATCAGAAGGTTTCATGTATCTTACAATTTCTATCACAAACGTTTGATGTACCTACCAATGAGATAATTTTCTGAAAAAAAAAATACTATAAAAAACTGATCACCTTCCTCAGATTTTCATTAGCAAAAATCAAATTTTATATACTAAACATTTTAAAGGTGTATTTTTTCTTTGTAGAAAATGTTTAAAATAGTACGTCGCGGAATGAAACAAATACCTTTCTAACTTTCTTCATTATACCATTTAAAGTTAGTGCTTAATATCTCATCATGATTCGCTTATTGGTGGTGCTTATATGTGATAAATTTTATTGTATAATTCAGAAATAAACACTTCCGATCTGCCCTCAAATGAAAATTATTAGAAACTTACGATTAGAAAAATATTTTGTAGTAAATGGTCGAATACCACATTCCCTTGTTAGAGAAGCACATTCTGCATAACTACATCACAAACCAATGACTATAGGGCCGTCCCAAAAACTTAGAAGTTAAAACTTCAGAACTTCCATACGTAAACTTACTACTGCCATTCTCCACTATCTAACAATTACCATGCATAGCTACCCATTTAATTAATTAAGAATAAGTTGTACCACACATTGTTCATTCTTCTGGAAGAGAATGATCGTTGGCCCGATTGTTATTGATCATCCTATTTTAATTGTACAAATCGAAGCTTCTAGTAATTGGGTTAGATCAACATTCGGTTGAAGACATACCTCCCTATAAACAAAAGTTGCAGATCTTTTTTAAATAACGTCCCTCCCGTGGGTGGCATCTTGTCGCCGTATCGATGATTAGATTTGCGCCGCGACGCATTTCGATGTTTCAGGGCAACCGCCGTCCCCCTACAACCGCTCTTTTATGTCAACCGTCGGCAATATCCTCAAACTACAACGGTTGATATTATATTCGGTTGCAATATCGGGTGTTTGCGTTTGGCGCTGGGATGTATTAGCATGCTGGCGGAGTGCCAGGGGCGTTTTGAATTTCATATTTGTCGAGTTAACATTGGTTCGCCACCTAAGCGTCGCGACGCTGCCGTCGTTCGAGGGTGATGTCCCGACACTGTCGCTGCCACTTAGCCGCCGAATTAAAACTGGTATACTTTAACTTAATGGACTTACTCGACCGGAATTTATACTGACTTTGGTGGTCGCTTTCAGGAATTAGTATACTGAATGGAGCTATAGAATACTAATTTAATTTCTTTTGATTCAGGTAAAAAGTGGGCTGCCACTGTCGTTGCTTGTTTATGGGGACGGCCGGCTGCATTACAATCCATTCATTTCAACCTAACCCCCAAATAAGTCGGCCAATTACAGCTCAATTGGGCATTTCTTGGTAATTTTCTCAAGTTTTAAACATCTAAAATTCAATTAACTACTGGAAAATCCAACCGACAAAATCGATTTAACAGATGATTACTTTGGTTTGTTTTGCAACATTTTCAAGCATGATTTCAGTTTGGAATGATTGACAATTCGTCGATAGTGATTTTTGCTTGTGTTGCACCTTTCGATATTCGATTCATGTTCTTCGGCGAACTTAACAGTAAACACGGATTTAT
Organism: Pyrochroa serraticornis; assembly: GCA_905333025.2. Taxonomy (NCBI): domain Eukaryota; kingdom Metazoa; phylum Arthropoda; class Insecta; order Coleoptera; family Pyrochroidae; genus Pyrochroa; species Pyrochroa serraticornis. The sequence goes on from HG995158.1 coordinate 20,522,585, forward strand.
CTACATAACCGGGACTGCATCGAATATTGAATACTAAATAGAGGACGTACGTTCATATTTTTGTACCGTTTCAAGACCGTTGTTTACGTATCGAAAGTGAAACTTGCACCTTGCGCAGTAAAAATAGTTTGCTTATCTAAACCTTTTAATCGAGATCCGCAGTTTTGCCAGCTATGCTATCACCGTAATTACATTCATGCCGTATAACATGAAAAAATCAACATAGTTTTAATGTAATTTCCGGCTAAACCGCATACCGTTGCAGTGTTTAGTTTATACCATTATAGTGACATGATTCGGTTATTTGTGTTGAACTACTGGTTTCCCAATAACGTGACTTGGAGAACACAACAAAAAAGTATTTATGTAAATATCATATAAATTTTCACTTATTTTACAGGAAATTCCTTAAACTATGTATTACATTCAAAATTACACATACGGTTTGAAATATAAGTATATTATTCTGGTTCAGAAGCAAGAAATTAAATGTATAATGTATTAGGTCAAAGTTCCATTGATGCTTGACTAATAGATCGGAGAAATGTACGTCTTGTTTGTTGGAAATATCTTGTCTTTTTATCGTAGGATATTGCTTACATTTTAGATCTTATATATATGTAAGAGGACTAAGGAATAGGGGTAAACAACAATATAATTCTGTCAAATATAAAATAAATTAACGAAATGAGCTAGAAATAACTTAACACAGATCAAAAGTAAAGTCAGGAAAATCGAGGAATATGAAAACTAACACATCTGTATGAGAATTAAGGAAATAACTGACATGAAAGAAAACATAAATATATGTAGGCATATGACATTACATAAGATGATGTTATTGTATTTTATATTAACTTTCACTAAATCGATAAAAGGACATTAATGGAGCAAAACGCGATGCAAGCAACATTTTATTCATCGGGGGTTACAGTAGTAGGCAAGTAATAAAAAGTACTACGCTTAAAATTTTAATACTCTCTAAATACGAAGAGTAGGAAAGTTGTCCTCTTTAAGAAAAAAAACAAGATTTCGGGAATAAACCAATGACTAATTGAAAAATCAGTATTGTAATAAATTCGATCTCAAGACGAACTTGATGAAACCGAATTAATTATAAAGAAAAAATCTCCAAAAAATAAATTAATCATAACTAACAATGGGGGTTTCGTTCTAAAATATCTAGATCCGTGACAGACATTCAAGTAAAATAAATGAGAGATTAACAAAACGGAGACTATATTAATCGAAATACAACAGAACCTCTGTAACTACAAAGCCAAATTTGAGCTCTTTTGTTGATATATTTGCCAATATTTTTATATTTCAAACAAAGCAGTTTAAGAAAATTTTAGATGCATCCAATCAGAAATGATAATGCATTAAAATAACCTGTAAGTTGTAAAATTACTTTAGCTTCCAATAAAAGGAAATTTGAAGATCTCTGGAAAACACCAAAAAAAAGGAAAAGTAGGACAGAGTGCACAGAATATCTTGTCTAAGAACTCCAAACTCCGAAAGGAGATGTAGAGAAGTTTTATAAATCATTAGCACATTACAAAATTATAGGTAATGTTAGCGCAAAACATATCGTCCAATTGTGCTCCCGATTTTTACCATATATGCAGCACATCTAACCATTGGTGTTATCAGGATTTACAAAAACTAGTTTAATACAATTGTTGGGTTTTGCGTTAATTGAACATTAATAACTAACGCTTTGATGAAATATTTTGTGGTCCCCTGACAATGTCATTAATCACGAAGCAAAAGTTTGGCACCAACGCAAATAGTGTTTGAGTTTTTGATTGAAGTTTCGAAAAGGGTCGAAGAGTTCTGCGGCCTCTGTATTGATTGTTGTGATGCCAGAAGCGATGATCTGCCTCGGTCACGCACTCATCTCTACCGGGATGCACAATCCGATGACATATGCGCCGGAGACAAGATAGTCTTCGATAGCATCGCTTCCATGCAGCTGGTCTTTTGTGCTATACCAATTTTAAAGTAACATTAAATATATCAGATATGAATCAGCAATAGCATCAAGAGCTCTTTGTACTTGTAGGTATACCAGGAATTAGGATACTTGCGGCGTTAGTCTGTTTTAACGCACGACAGAGGCGGCGAGATGATTAATCACCGTTCAAACTGCTACAAACACATCTTATATAAATGGTGCTATCTTCGTGATTAATGAATTATGGCCCATCGACTAAATTATGGTAAACGATACCCATAACATTACTAATATTACATTGAGAGAAATTAATCGACACAACACCAGTCTTATTAATCGCGCTTCGTCGGTTGTTTCTATTGTGCCCGGAAGAATCAAATCCGTTTTGAGCCCCCCCGGCACAATTAGGCCCTCTACTGATTTTTTGGGGTTGCAATGACATCTCTATCAGTTTCACAATACGAAGATAGTGTAAACAATATGACAAGCGTCTAATACGGGATCCCCTCGCGATTTCACGGGCCACGGCTTTCGAATGGCAAACAGGACCGGCTTCGACACATGCCGCATTAGTATTCCGACCAGGGGCTAAATGCGGGCCCACCTGCGTCGCCCCTGTATAGTCTATTAGCGTCATAAAGAGCCAGACGCCCTAATTACCGATTCCACTTGTCATAAGCGCGAGACTCACTCATTTGTTGGTAAGCGGCGACGTTTTGTCAGACCCTTTATTAATTAATATTCGTCTTATCCATCATTCCGGGCCTCATTAACTCGGAAAAGGCCAATTTACAAGTCGCTGGCGCACTTGTTAAAATGAGGCACTTTTCTACATGACGATTTATAAGCGCGTCACGTTGTCACATAACTCTTGCCACCAGTCATCAGTCTTACGGAAAATTATTTTTAATATTTACGGCCCGACCGATGCTGAATACCGGGTCTTTTATTAGGTGGGAGGGGTAGAGTGTAGAGAAACTCACCCTAATTATAGAATCTTTGCTTTCCAGGCGCTAAATGCTCAACGACACCTGTCGCCCGACGACACAAATAAAAGACACCCTGTATCTCAATTTTAAAAAGTTTTTGTGATCACATCATTAACGTTAAATTAAATTAGTTTTGCTCAAGCGAACATAATTGTTAGCAAAAAAAGACAACCCTACAAGACTCGTCACTTCCCAAGTCCAAAATTTGTCGAAACCGATTATACGAGGTAAAGTAACTCACAAATGACAAATGGCTCCCCTTCCTCCCGAATAATAACTACACTACCTAGAGCCGGCATGAAGAATCTTTTCTTATGCGCTTAGCACTATGTATCTGATCCGTTTTTAAAGTTTCAATTTAGGAACAATACACATTTCACTGAAGGCGACTATCATTTTTCAATTTGTCCAATCCAAAAAGTTTCGTTAACTTCATTAACTAATGTTCATTAGGTGTACGAATAATCTTTTGTTTTAATAGTCTAGCTATTAGGTTGAACTATAAACAACCATCGAATTTACAACTAGTTCACATTGAGGTGATTTATTACGCAGGATATGGTATCTCTCCTTTGACCATAAATAGAAATTTAAAAAAAATATTAAATTTAAATACAAAGTACAACATAAATTTGATACTTTTTGATACTTTCTCACTTTTCTGGAACAAACAACTTGATGTGTCAGAATTATTCCGATATAATCAATTAGCTTATATCTAGATCTTTCACAAAGATACTATCCGTACTTTATTTAATTGTCTCTATACATGTTTATCAATTTTAAATATTAGTTTACCTGAAGTCCACATTCTACTTTTCATTTTCTAGTTCTATATTTTATCTTCTTCTAGTATTCTATTAACTTTGTCCTGTTTTCATTACTCTTTTCTTAATTCTGTAAGATACTTTCCCTCATAATGGAAATCAATGATTTCTTCTCTTTTATTTTGTTTCGGTAAATAAATTCACAAAATAACACAAAAGAAAAACTTAACCACTAAGTATTTTTCTTGATGACAAATTAGAAAAGAAAAAAAGCAGCTTGAAAATATGTTAACAAAAAATATGCTTTCTTGTTACGACAACATCAAGTTTCAATCCTTATACCATTGTATATGGATATAATAATCATACAACGCTTATACTCATGAATGAATATTTGAATTGGTGTCCCATCCTCTTATTCACCGGATCTAGATCCATTATTTTCTCTTATTTTCTCTAGATGAAAGAACAAATCTACTGAAAGAAAATTTTTTGCGTCCTTGAATTAAGCTGCAAGTCAAAGATTTTTAATTGATTTAAGGAAGAACTTCGAAAATTTTATGTTTCTAACTAAATTTTAGTACGCATATTTCTAGAAAGTTAATTTAAATTGCGTTTGAATTCAAATTTAATTCATTGCGATGTTTTCCATGAGAAGAGATATTGACTACTAATTTAAGTTCACGCCAGTTACTTGTTCACTAATAGACGAGAAGGTAATGTAACATCTGGAAAGAATCTTTAAATCCCAAACGGCAGTCAATTTTGCTCCGTACGTCTTTTGCTGTTCGTATTGTGAAAACCAAGGCCGTTTCTTCCCTGATTTAGTCGAGTTCCAAATTTATCCAGTCCTGTATAGTGAGTGGTCTAAAAATAATTTCTGAATGAAGACAGCTTTGGAGAAACTCCCAATTACGCCCAGAAAATTATTCGTATTCCGTTGATATAAACCAAAGAAAACTAACTAATATTCATGCTATTTGGTATAAACATAACACATTTTATCTTTAGTGGTAGTGACAGCGACAGAACGGCTTTTTGCTAATGACAAGTCTTGTGCCAAGAATATTAGCGTCGAACAAGTTGCTGTTTGATTAGAATTACGTTGATATTGTGGAGATTTATGTCGTTCCGGTCGCGCTATTAAATCTAAACAGGGACTTCAACGTCGGTTTATTAATTGAAAATTATTACCTCATTTCACGGTAGTTGGTGGTGAGGTAAAAACCGGCAGGCCTAATATAATTTATCGGTGTCCCCCCTTGATGCTTTAATTTGTATTAAAAATTTAACTGGGCATTATGTAAATTATTTACCATAAATAATGCGTAATTATCGGATAGATAAAACAGTAGTTTTATGGAGAAATTTAATTGACCATTAAAAAAATAAGTGCTGAAATGTCGACGATATTTCCAATAGCGTTTGCTTACTTTGAGTTTTATCGCTCTCTAAGTTTTTGAAGCGTCAATTATCCCAGAGATAATTACAAGAAACGAAAAATGGGACAACAAACATGGAAAAAAACAATCAAACAAACCAACTGGACCCAAAAACAAATTACTTAAGTAGGCCTGCATCAAAATTATTATAAATGTTATTCTGAAATCCAGCTGTTCCAGCACGGTTAAATGTCAAGATTTTGTAACAGTGTACGAGAACAATAGAAATTTTAAAGAAAGGAATAAGAGAACCAAAATGATGGATGTCAATATTTATAACCATTAAAAAATATCGATGGCGGGCATCAATAAAACCAACAATTTTGAGAATTTCAATCTCATTAGTGTTAATTTTAGCATCACCACCTACTTCCGTGATTTTGATACTTTTAAATAGTTTTAAATTTAATGGGCGATAAAATATTTTCAGCTTTTCTAGTTCGATTTCAAGATTGCGTAAATTAATTAGCTGGTCCCTACTGTAGGTAATGTCGGAGAAAGAGCAATGTCAGGATTAAGTGCATGTGACATTTCCAGAGCTGGTGACTGCACATACAACTATGATTATTATCTTAATTTGTTAAGTGGCGTTTTATCAATACAAAAATTAAACTAAAGAATTAATGTCTACTGCTTACACAAAATTAACAGCAATTATAGTATGACATTCCTAAACTATCTATTAGTCCACATTGTTATTTTATATTCTTAATTTGAGACAAAGATTTTTTTTTATGAATTCGATTATAAATTTATCTCCCACATACACGATTAATTCCATTTCCAAGATACCAATATCTAATAATAAAGTCTTTCTAAATGTTATATACTTCCTACTATAAATACAGGTACATTTTACGCCTTGAATCTATTTCTTTATTAACGTAATTGTTCACGATGGATAAAATAGCTAATCGGAATTTCTCAATAGTAGCCAAACCTATTAATGAAATTAAGATCATTTATTAAAATAAGTAATCTAAAGAATTGATACATAACATACGAAAAGGTACATTTTCACATCTGCACAAATTTTATTTCTAAGGCAAGTGATCTGTTATAAGCATGAATTCCATAAGGCAGGTATTTAGAAAATGCTACAATACCTCTGGCGATAATAAAATAAATTTCTATATTAAAAATAAAAAAAATCAAGAGACGGAGCAACGTACTTATTCACAATGCGGTCACTGAGATTAATAATTCTTAATAAATGTGTAAAAAAGGCAACGTTTGTAGTCACAGAAACTCATGACGTGCTCATGTAACTATAAGTTTGGTATCTACAAAACTTTGGTACAGTAATCCCTTACACAGAACCGTGACGCATAGTTAGAAAACTACCGTAACAAATATGCAGAACGTAATAAGTCTTCTTTTTAGAGCAAATTTGCATTTCGTTTGAATAAAATTCAGTAATTGCATAAAATTTTGATATTTAACTTTCTCTATAATTAACTTCGGGTACTTGCTACATTCTCTAAAGAAAAAATGAAAATATAAAAGAAAAGTCCTGCAATAAAATTTTAACCAATAACGTATTACAAATGTTAGTTCAAATTTAAGATTTTTTTTGTGATGGTTCAAATTGTTTTATAAACATCCAATCATTTTAGGAATGATAGAATAATTTGTTTTATCGGCAGTTCCTTAATCAGTAGCTGTTATAAAGGGTATACATTCACACTTTAAAGACACTTTAAGGCTAAGACCCTAGAAGGTTGTTACGGTTTGGTAAGATTCCATTGAAAAGGTATTTTCTTGCCTCGACAAGAATAAGGCGATAATGTCCGTAGAATATAAGTCTAAAACACTGACAAGTCTAATACAGAACTTGTACTACTAAATAGTATCAATACAATAATTCCGCAATCCGTTAATTAGCCTGCACTTGATAGTGCGTCAAAATCAACGACTAGAATGATTTTATAAACAATGGAGAAAATTGAGTTGCCAGCAGTGAAAAAGCACTCTCATTTCAAAGGCTTAAATAGCAGCGAGAATCAAACTAGAGTTTGATTTGACACTACTCACTCCTTTGCTTTGAACAGGATTGCCGATTTTAAGCGTGATCGTGTTATACAAACGATAAACCCAAAAGTGAACCTTCTCTGCATGATGAATCTCAAGTGAGTGCGTATTTTGACTAAAAGATTGAAAATGAAAAATAAATTCAGCAGGTTCTCATGTTTCTCACACTGGAACAAAAACTAAATAATTGCTTTTATGATTTTGGGACGATTCGCTCTCAGTCCAAGAACTTTTATGATAGTTTGTAACAGTCGATGAAACCTGGGTCAACTGATACATAAAACAATGAGTACTTCAAAATCCATCACCGAGGAAATACAAAGCAAATTAATCAATAAAAAAACGTATAATATTATTTTTGTTATCTTCTTTGAAAATGAAAAAGCAATAAACGACTTCTGTTTTACCAGATTGTTGCAACAACTTAATCACAAAATTAGAGAGGAAAAGTAAGTGTGGTTTCGTCAAAGACACTTGTATAAAAGTCTGCTATCCTCATGACAAAAATTCAGAAATTTGAATTTAAATTAACTTCACTTGATTTGACTCGTAGCGATTATTAAATATTTTCAGTTTTTACGAGGTGGCATAGAAGTATTATTATCATCCATTTCCGAGATAGTTGCTGTAAAGGTCATCTGAGCCCTTTCGCTTTCGTTCAAAAGTTCAGTGACCGTTTCTGTGATATTTCTTATGATCCCTGTGTAAACCTGAACTGAGCCTAGGAAGCAGATTTGTTTGAAAAATTATTTACTTTTTAATGCATGAAGGAAAAACTGCTGCAAAATGGATACTTTTAGAATAAAGCCTTTATTTTTTAAAGTATGTGTTCAGGCTGATAAAGTTGCTGTTCTAAATGACTATCTTGAAAACTTGGATTCATACACTTACAAAGAAGATAAGGTCTCTTTTATTAGACTATTAAAAAATTAAATTATTTCTTCTGCCAAAGGATTAGACCATGTAAATTTCGAATTATCTATATAAACCTATATGAAGATTCTGCTGAACACATATTAAGTCTGGGATAGGCGGTAGTTTCTTTTCGGCTAGCATGGCGCTAACGTGGTGAAGAGACGTACGCCCGCTCTAAGATAAGGGAAACGTAGTTTAAAGTGTTTTGTTTAGATTACGTTAGATTTATTAAAATAGGAATTTTAAAAGTTAACTATGAGAAGGGAACGGGCGGATTGAGTAAAGCACTGGAATAGTGCACACCTATAGACGGTCTCTTGTTAATAAATATCTAATAGTCATATTAACAGTTTAAAACATTTTGATTACGGCTCACCCTATATAAGATGCGACAAAAGTAGCAAGCTCTGAAAAACATATAATTCTTTCCAAATTGGCGCGTCTCTAGATAGCAGTTACAAAATAGGCAGACTCGTTACTAAAGACACACCCCCACTTTTTACATAAAAAGTTGCTGTCAATTCTAAAGCCTTAAAAAACAAAAAAAAAGTGCCATCGCAAAGAGCGAAATCGAGTCTTAACCGCGTGGGATTGAAAGAAATTAATAATAACACTGATACCAACAGTAATGGCAATAATACCTGTCAAGCAGCTGGGCTGTTAAGAGCGAAGTCGTTCTCGATTTGTTTTCGTATAATGTGTCAAAATAACCGTTATGGATTTATTCACAGCACGTAAACTTAATTCGATGAAAAAAAATAATCCCGCAGCCACAATGGCGCAACCCTAAAATTATTCACCAAACGGGGCTAATACCGGTGTAGAGATGGGCGCGATTTCGATGGGAAACTTTTGTAATTGTCCTGACAAGTTTGCTATCTACATCTGTTTGTTTCGTCCATACGATAATTGTTAGAACAAAAAATTTGTATCCGAACATCTCTAATAGTTACCTAAAAAAATTTACGAAAAAATGTTTGCACCACTAATGAAAATAAGAAGAACAAAAGTTGTGAAATATTTGGATTCGGGTCTGCATCAGAGTTGAATAATTACAAGTTTTCCGTAATTGGACGCGAGGTTAATTGTTGCCTTTGTTGGGCAACTTTCGATTTCTTTTGGTGTCGTCTCGGCAAATTAAGGAAGTGTCGATTTAGCGACGTTTAAGGTTCTGGAAAACGCGATAGAAGCGATTTCCATAATTACCGTATTTCCATTCTATACAGCATTATCTAAATTTGTTATTACTAACATATTCACGATTGCAATCGTGGAAATTATTATTGAAATTGTAAAGTGTAAATAATATTTCCTATTTTGTTTAATCGTGCAACGTTAACATTAATTTTTCCTGCAGTATCGTTACTCAGATAAGCCGTGAGTAAAGTCGCCATTGAATTAAACTACTGTTGATAATGCAGTTTTATTTGAATACATTCCCATTAACCCTCCAGCTATGTCATACATAATGCATCAGGTGTTTTAATAAAGAAAAATTTAATGTAATTTATAAACAGAGCGCATTAGGCTTCGGGTATTTGTTTACAAACCGATTTGTACATTCACTTCAGACAGGTTGTCTCCAGAGACGGGGGATTTACTTCGATTCCTGTCAATAAAAGCAAATAAAATATTGCCACCGAACGCACTTAAAGTCAATTATGTATACCCCATAATTTACAGTCAGTCAGTTTCATTTACTTAATATCCCATTTTATGTAAATAATTGGGACGAAGCCTTAATTTCCAACTCTATTGTTTCTTTTCTGAATCAATCTTTTAAGCCAAGCAGTCATGACTTCTGTAATTGCTGGAGGATGTAATTAATTTTTGATCAGGAGATTCGACCAATTTCACTTTTAATTTGTGACAAATGCATTAGCGAAACGTTTGCCAACATAGCGCTGCAAGGCAACCGCATTTTTTTCATAATCGCTTCTAGTTATAACCATAAATCCTTTATTTAATGCAGAATGGGAAATTATTGGTTATGGTTTGATGGGCGACAAATTTATTATTCTACTTGGGAACAGCTGATCAAGCGTGATTTCCTTTTTGTTGCGCGACATCGACAAGTTCGGTCCGATTTTGTACAGACACCAAAAATAGATTTTTTTAACAGGCACAAATTTCACGCGACGAGATAGCAATAATGTAAATAGAAATATTTTTTCCCGGAAACTATAATTGTAGGCAATTTGAATAAAAATCTTTTCAATACTTCCACACAGGTGATCTACTGCAACGGAAACACTGATGGAAATAATTTTTTTGAGATTTACCTGCAGCTTGCGACGGTAGTAATTATGCTCCTAAGAAAGAGTAAAAAAGTTGATTTTGACTTTAATTACTTTTCGTCGGTTATTACTAAGTTTTATTACCTAAAGCGATGTTAACATTATATTCTAGTTTGTGTTAAGTGTTACGAGGGTTATTAGAAAAATTCATGATTTGGTGTGTAGAGGTCAGTACTAAATTCAAAGCTCGGCTGTGTATTGGCATGCGTAAATAGGTATTACGTAACAAGTCAATTTTTCAAGAAGTTTATAAACAACTGTTAAAATAATGCAATAATGTTATTTTAAATCAGTTTTAAAGTGTATAAAACTAAACATGGTACAGTTAAATTCTCAACTAAATGAGAAATATGTTAGGTAATCTTGAAAATATATTAGTTTTGACCAGGAGCAAAATATTAAGAAAAAAGCCATAAAGTCAAAAAATGCTTCCAATTGCTAAACTTGTAGACTTGTAGGTAAAATTATAAAAGCATAGAGAGAGATTTCCCGCCTTAAAAAAGCAAGTCTCTTTTGCTTGTAGGAAGGACGATCCAAAATCTTCTTTCTATACCTACATAACTACAATTCATTGAAAATTTGTGCACGAACAGTTTTCCGCCTTGTAATTTTCGTAACACGCTTAATATAATATCTTTATTATATCTTTTAGCTTCGTTTGGCTGCATTCACTGCATACCCGTAAAGACCAGAAATTTAATACAATTTTGAGCCAAAGTGATTGAAATCAACATTTAGGTTTTATAGATACATAATAAATATTGGTACAGTTTCTTTTCATACCTACGTAATACGTCACGTAATTTTGCACCCCGGTTTAATTACCCTTCTTTGTGTCTTGCAACGAGTTAATAACTATGCGAACCGTATTAGAGCTTTTTAGACACTAATTATACTCGCATAAGTTAGTTAGTAAATAGAAAAAACTGTTTTTTTCGGAACTTTCCTATCAAACTATAGATGTTGACGACTTGAAACTTGAAGTAAATTCCAAAAATCCTTTAAATTGTCCAAACTACCCTTGTTAACAATTTTATGAAACATCTGAAATATTGTCTGTCTTTGGAAACTGTTCATAATTATTAGTGAAAGGTTTAAAAATCTTCGTATCTGAGATAAAAATTGTACAATTTTAGAAAGTAGAATTATTTTAATAAAAATCCTTTCTGAAACTAAACAATTAAGAAGTCATTTGAAGATTAATTTTAAAGTCAAGTACTTATTTGATTAAAGAATAGTACATCTAAACGTCATCAGATGAAACTCTGATTTGAAGAAAATATATATTAAACAGCTAAAGATTAGAAACTTTAGTGGAAGTTAAATTATGTTTTATGCGTTAAGTTACAATAGCAATCAATATAAATTTGCGTTATGTTAAGGTATTTAAACAAGAGGGATGTCCAGTAATTGGTTTGTCATCAAATTTACACATGCACTAGACCTTGCCAAAATCTTCTATTAGTAAAAATAGGTTGCCACAATTGTACTTGAAATTGGTGCTCATTGGAGGTTTATTTTTGAGGATCAAAATTTCAAGAGTTGTTTAGGGCATTATATAAAAGTGTAAATTTATATATTATTTTATAGACAAATATCATTAGTAGGTACGAAATGCGCTTGTAGTAAATATAAGTTGGCAGGTATGTATTACTTCTCTATAGCTGCAATTTCAAATATCCCCAATCTACCTATACCTAATTCCAATGAAAAGAATCCAACTGCAACGTTCTATTTGTTCCTGCATGTTGGCTTGACCCTTAGTTTAAACCAAGAGTATAAATTCAAACTGCGATTAAATTCATTATATATTGATACACGAAGTTGGTACATAACTAATGATGTATAGATTCATACTAATAATTCATCATACTTGACAACGTTTCGTATGTAAAGCGTCTTGGTTCGGATTTGAGTCAGCATAAATAATTTATACTAATAGGTTTCAACTAGTATTTTAGACAATTTGTATAGAACTTTACCTACTACTACACAATCATGAGGGTTTTTTGTTTTCACTTGGTCATGTAAATTTAATGGGTGATTATAAATTCTAAAGGGTTGGAGGTAAAAGATTTTAGTTTTGCGCGTCATTATTTCTGCTGCAATGTTTTCATGGGTAAGTAGCAATTAAGTTTTTCCAAAACGAAATGCAGTTTTTTTATAAGGTTTTTCGGTTCAAGAATATTCTTGAAATATAGTTCGCCGTCACGTCGGTTTAATTCACGCCTGGTTAATATGATGACAAGTCCCAGATTGCTAAGATTAATTACACTGGCACACAGGAATTCTTTTGAAAGGAAGATGTTGACTTAATTACGTCTTAAGTTACACTTTCATAAATTGTATATATTTCTCCTTAATGAAGAAACATAAACGCCTTCAAACACCATAGCGAGATCCTGATTTAATTATGATCATTCTCGAACCATACAGGTTTAGCAGCGCCATCCAACGCAACATGATCCCAACTAATCACGGTGCTTATTTTCTGTTTATTTATTTCTTTATTTAATTCCGGTCGATCAAAAGTGTTAAAATATCCAAAGCTTGACAAATTGCCGTTGAACTATAAAAAATACCGATGCTTCCAAATAACTTGAAAAATCTCCGAAAGACTCTGAAAGCTTTGGTATTTATTTTCATCGCTTCTGGACGTTACTTGAATAAATCTTTGATTAATTTCAGAAAATAAATCGTGGCGGCATCCGCGGCATCTCTCGGTAACTCCTGGACGATGATCGTCATATTGAAGGCATTTCGAGATATCAGCCGGAATGGGCATAAGTGGGCGCAAAACAAAACCTGTTCGTTATTACCGCTTAATGGACGCCAGTAAATCTGTCATTTTTATTAGATAAACAACGGCGTGGCGGCCGATTTCGATACGGTCTTTATGTCAGCGGGTTATGCGGATTGAAACGAAATCAAAGGTGATTTTGTTCGTTAAAATTTGAATGCAAAATTTCAGTAACTACCTAAACGTCTGTGATAGCAAACCATACCGAGTTTTATAATTTATAATTTTTTTAAGGGCCGCCATATTAATCGGTGCCGCCATTTTGCGTCGGGCCCTCGCTGTATGATAATCCCATTAAGCGGGGTGTCTGTTGTGCCAGTCCGAGCGTAAGGAATAGCAGGGTTAAAAGGGGTATAACTGGGCCGGGTCTTTGATCGCGCCGTTGGTCATACCAACACATGTAATAATAAGCCCCAGCGAAATTAATCGGGGAGGGCGCTTTGAAATTTGATTTTTCCAACCGGTATTTACCCGGGATCGTTGCTAATAATCACGAGAGAGAAGCGACGGCCCTCCTCATTCCGGTAGAGTTAACAGGGAAATTTTCACGATTCATTATCTGGGGAGTTGTGAATTCTAATTTTCGAGGGGAGATCCGGTTACGATTTAATAAATACGGTTTTTGAGGCCGTTTTGAGGGAATCGTAAATCGTTGAAGTTACACCTGCCGTTTTAAGGTCGTTTACCAAAAAATTACACGCTCTGCAAAATGATTGTCGAACGCATAAATATAAAAACCAGACTGTCGTTTCAGAGACAGCGGAACAAATTTATACCCAAAATATTCATTTCGGCAGGCACAAAAATGACGGTAGGTCTGTTGCAATTGATTAAGATAAATTGCTCAGGTTGCCCAATAGTTCCGGGATGTTCTTCCAGATCTCAACAAAAACGTCATTACAAAAATTTTGCCTTTTTTAATTTTCTGGGATGATTTTCTTTTTCAAATAGATATTTTATAAATTGATGGCATTGTTCACAAGCAGCACTAAATATAGTTTACGATTTAGTATGAAGTTTCATGTTGTCGCACTTGATACTCACATCTCGAAAAATCTTTAAATCGTTCAAACAATGACTCACTACCCACTTAACATAAAATAGTCCATCATTATATAAAGTTCTTTGTCATAGATACAAATAGTAGCGAGAACGCACAAAGTTTTAATATTAATGGCAAAAATTAATTTTGTATTTTAAAGTATTTTTGATTATCAAAGTGTTCAAAACTCTCAGTATGTAAATTTGACGACCTTCGGCACAAAAATAACAAAATCACCGTCAATAATGGGACATTCATTTCGAGTACACAAAGTACACGAAAATGGTTTTAAAACATTTTTAAACCTACCCAAGGGTCCAATACATATAACTGTAATAAATGCTAAAACACCGGTCAAAGTTCCGTTTAAACAGATATATAAAAGTTTAATTTTAGTAATAAAAGGAGTGTTCTCTATAGCCTAATTTGATTTATTTATTAGAATACTTTTAAAATCACGACAATAATTTAATTATTTGGAAAATGTGTAAATTTTCTTCCAATATTTTGTTATTACTTAAAAACAAAATTTGTGGAAGTTTCTTAATTTTTTTGAATTATTATTTTTATTGTTGTCCGACAAATATTTACATGAAACAATAAAGCAAAAAAAAAGCTGATATCGTTTTTTAAGAACTGAAAGGCAGATTTAAGCGATCAAAATAATAAACGTTCGTAATTGGCGATATTTTTATGGTATAAAACTAAAATTGGTGTGCCAAATTGTTTAAGAAATTATCACACTCAAGTTGGTTCAATTATTTGGCACAAGTCATTGAAATCATTAAAGTTGTTAACATACAACTACAAAAATATTTTGCGTCATTATTGCGTTAAAGTAATAATAATTTATTATAAGGATCGAATAAATGTTTTCGACTTCAAATATTAATTACTTACACATCCCGTTTTTCAGTCACTGAACCACTGCAGCAAGTAATTGAATAATGAAGTTTTTAGATTTTAAAGAAAACCATTTCACTCAAAAAAGTGTTCTTGCAGTAACTAGGTTTAAACACCATCTAAATTAAATACATTTCATAATTTTTCAACACTAAATTAGTGATACACTAAATTGTAGTCAATAAGTTTTTAAAAATAATAAAAAAAATAAAATAAAGGTTGGAATATGAGTATTGAGCTGAAGCAAGATCAAAGAGCGACTTAGCGTTTCAACTTTCGGTTAATATTTTATAACAATAGAGTACATAACGACATGTATACCTTATTGCAATTTCAAAATTATTTGAGGTTAACTACTTTGTGGAAAATTAATCTTTTTATAGGAGACGCCTAAAAAGATCACACAAGGGATTTCTTTCACCCACTTTCTCTAAAATCGTTCTTCCAAGTCCGCACAATTCTTAACAAAAACGTGGTGTTTGTAGTAGGTATGTAATAGTATAAAATAAATATTTTTTAAAAGATCAGATATTGACTTCCTGATTAACTACCCCCTGACACTCAAATTTGTTGCAATTTACATATTGTTGTTACTTTTAGAGACATTTATAAAAACTAGGCTGGTGTGGAATGTCCCTAATAAAATTTTATATCGGTATATCTGGCACAGTGGCCAGTAAACAAGATCATGGCATTTGCTAACTGTAAAATTAAGGTAAAAAAATGTTACAATCCCCAAGGGTGCGTCGTTAGATTACTATCGTTAAATTGTGTATTATTGGTAAACGTTAAAAAAATTGTAGAGAGCTACTAGTAGTTATATCTGTTGTTCTAAAATTAAATTTATTAAGGTTGATACCTGATAATTGAAATCCGTTCTCGGAATAACCGCTGATGTTAAATAAATTACATTAACTTTTAAAAATTCGTTCTACTAAGCACAAAAAAATTAAGTAATAAATTATTGTCATTTTTCGTAGTCAAACATATGAAACGAATATTGAAAGATATATAAGAAAATAGTAAAACGGTAAGGTATTCTCTGCATTTTTTAAATTTCGTAAAAAAAACATAAAATCGTTAAAATGTGAAATTTGTGCGATTGCACGAGAAAAAATCTGCTTGCAAAGGTTGTTCACTCGCACTTGGATGCATTTATCGGAATCTCGCATCACCGCGGATTTTAACCAGAAATACGTAATTTGCGTAAAAACCGTGTCCGTTCTTTGTTTTTATCCGCTGCTTCAAAAGAAAAAAAAAAGAAAAAACGTGTCGACACTAAGTAACATCTTAAACAAATTCGGCAGCGCATTTAAATGGTTGATTCCTTAACAAATTGGCCGAGGTAAAGAAATTGAAAGATCCAAGCCAGTGCAGAAGCACTTACGTAACAAATCGATCGGTTCCATGATGGGCCTCGGGCACAAAAACCTCCCGAAAACCCGTTCACAATCCATCATAGCAACAAACGAAACCTGCTCCGTCAATAAATCCAGGAATCGCTAACAAATCACAAGTTTTCGGTCGTCCATCATCAATTAAAGCGTCTGGAAGAAGAAGCTTTTTTTAAGGACAGCGCGGTTATGATTATGATTGACAATTCTCACGGGGTTTTTGTTCGCGATTCGAAGAGTTTTGGGGTCGTTCCGACGAAGCGGTCCGTTTGAACTCACTGAACGGTTGGAGAATTTCAATTTTCCGAATGCCTCGCAGTCCGGAATCGTAGTAATAAGAAGAAATTACGTACAATTTATGGAGCGATAATATTTATACTGGAGGGAAAAAAGTTTGTTGGCGGACCGTCGGCAATCAGCGATACTCAAACAAAGTTGTTATCGAATATTGTTTATGAAAAAAAATTAAGTTGCAAAAAAATAAACAAAACGGGGTTTGTCTAATTTTGTTATTGTTAACAGTTGGGACTTGTGCTGATAGCTAGTGCTGTCGTTTAATTTTTTTCAACACCCGGTTGTCAATTTATTCAATCGCGAGATAAGGTAACAAGATTCGTTGAATTTTTCACAAATTGAGGCGCGTTTTCGGAAATTGTCGAAACGGTTGTCAATGTTTGGACGAGATTTTCTTGGAAATCGCGAGGTGTTTTATTGAATTAAGCACGAAATTATAGAGTCGACGCTCCTGAATGGACCCCTGGGCCTTGGCCGAACCAATAAAACGAAAACGCCTTTTGTGAACTAAAAGCCATAAATTATTTCAATTGCTCTGTTGGTTCATAGAATTGGCAGTCACGGTGTCTCTTGAAAAGAGTTGCTACAATTCAAGTTCAAATTCGGGAATGACTTTCACCGTCAGGTGTCCAGGTACCTAAACGCCGGATTTCTCGGTCGTTTCAGTGAATTTATCGTGAGAATTAGCATGATTTGAGTCGCGTGTCCGTCGGTCGGTGCACCAGGAGTCGCCCCCGGACTTACCGAGGACAGACAATTGCGGGGTAGTTTCTTCGTCCTCCAGGAGACGGATGGGTCTGGCCTGCTTCCTTCGCGACATCACAAGAATCACAGTTCACTGAACAAGTCACCAAGGTTTTTTAACACTTAACTACAAGTAGCACTCATGTCGGAATATGAAGTTATGATGTGGCTGTGATTGGTGCAGGTGCCGTACGAACTCGTCGGCGCCGCGATGCTGTCTGTTACGGCGCCGTTCCGTGGTGGGGGCTTAGATAAGGGCGGCGCGTCGAAGTCACCCTCGGAAAGGGTCGGTTCCGGTCGACGGACAACTCGCGCAACCTTTTATCCTCGAACAGGACTACAACACTCCTGGAGGTCCACCGAAGACGGCGTCGAGACGGCGACAAGTTAACGAAGTGACGGCAGAACGAGGCGGCCGACTCGACGAGCGGCATTTGACTAAGTGACTATGTCGGCCTGCCCCACGAAGGCCCGCCTACCTTCACCTTAGGGAGTGGGGACTCATTCAGTTCAACGCCAACTCCACCGATTCATAAATCACCAAAGATATTACCGAGGAGTATCTTAATGATATTCTGGCGCGGATTAATGTCCAGGTCCGATGACGGAGGTGTCGCGGGAACCCTCCCGGATAAGGGCGGGCTACTGGGCCCGCACGCAGCGCCTCCACCACGTGTTTGTTTTGCTTAGCCGATACTCGCTAACGTCCAATATGCACTTCAACTGCTACGTGTTTACTCGCCGTCCCGACGTAGTCCCTCATTTATTACACTTACGACATTCAATTACCGGGTCGTCCCCGATCCACGATACACACAATCAAAGTTACTAAATCGACACAACATCATATCATATCACTCGGACAACGGTGGTAATTAAGTTTAATTAAACGAACATTTTTAACATAAGATGCAAAATACTTAACAATTAAAGATTTTAGCAATATGTAGCAAGGTTCTCAGACATATCTAGGTGAATATTTATACTTCTTGAAATAGCATATAGATACTCCAAGACAAAAAGTAATTGATATACCTACTTACATATTGCATATTGCGGTGGTATTATAATAGAGTGACTGAATGAATAAAATGAATAATTACTATGAAGTTTCTTTTCATTACTGCTTTAGATTTCATTACTTTAACAAGGATTGCCGGCACCTGTTTAGTAAACTAACTGTTGACCATGCCCCTCTTCACAAAATTATAATTTGTCTTTTATTAGTTATCAGGTAATTTTAGATTTTACATTGTTGGGTACACTGTAGTCAAAATAAATCAAATGCGGTTTAGCAAATTAAATTGAAAGCAAGTTTCCTTATAGTTTTAGTTTCTTCGACAGGACTTTTACAAACGAGAGAAGAATGTTTTAGATTTTATATCCGGCCTCGATTCTACTGTAGTATAATACATCATTATTGGGGTAAAATCAGTCTTTATCTAAGAATATCGTCAGTTTTCGTTCGTTAAGATGTACTGAACTTTATGGATATTTTACTTTTTTGGTAAATGTATTTTTTGGGTACTATAGAACTCTGCATTAACAGCGTTTCAGTATAGCGAAGATAAAAGTGATTCGAACCTAGGTCTCCCAGTTTCCGGTAGGTTGGTCTGCCCGCTATAAGCTATCAAAGATCATCTCATGCCCCGCTACAATACTTCCCCTATAGAGACATCACCTATTTCGATACTTCAAAGTAAATTTCAGCTTGCGTTTGCCGTTCTTATTATCTTTGTTCTGCATCCACGCAGCACAGGATAACGGATAGGATGAAGAATCTTGGAGGTTTGAAGGTACGTTGTTTTAATAATAATTATACAGAAATTCCTAAGTTATGAATATTCATATTAGAGTTGTTACAATTTTTTTTTAAACAGTTTACACAAAAATAGATTTTTGAGAGTCCGATTCATTCTTCTTATGTCTTCGCCTATGGTTAAATAATGATATAATGGTCGTGATAAAATAGTGCCATAATTAATAAGATATAGGTACATACTTAAGTTATAACAACTTATGAAGAAATTATTATTGTTTATATGTTTTTAACTTTAACTTTAAAATAGAAGTTATATAGGTATTTTTCAGCTAAATTATGCTGTTTATGTTTAAATAAAAAAATAAGATCTGCGTTTCACCTCTTTAAAAGTCCACCTACTTACCTACCTGGAAAAACGGGATGTACTCCAACACAATACACAGTCGACAACACCGTTAGAATGTGACACAGTTCTTATAACTGTCACTCAAATGTCACATTCTGGTATTGCTGCCGCCTGTAAATGGTATTGGCGTACCTCCTTTTTTTCCAGGTAGACCAAAGTGGGCGTTTTAGAGTGATGAAACAGAAACTTTATTTATTTATTTCAAAATAAATGACTTAGGCCCGGTATTTCAGTGAGAGCTTAACCCAAATTATTTTAGTTAACTTTTGAGTTTTTCGTTTAGGCGTATTTCAGTGACCGCTTTTGGTTTAACTAGTTTTTGTTGACTCAAAAACTTAACTCATAGTAGTTGACGGGTTAAACCAAAATTTTTTGGATTACTACTAGAGCGCTTGCGCTATCTTTTCGATGTTTGACGATCTCAACCGATCACGGCACGCGGCAGATTGTTTCCTTTCAAATACTTTCACAATTCACATTTGATTTCTCGTCTTCAGTTTTATATTCTGCACGTGTTTGTGTGTCTTGGTAGTGTGCCTATTGTGAAAAGGTATGTAAGAATGTAATAATAATGCAATTATTTAAAAGAAAACTAATATATAAACAAATAAAGATGGAGGGTCAACAAAAGGAAACGTCCCGATCAAGGAATTTTAAATGGTGTCTTGTGGCGGACAAGAAGCTGGAGTTACTGGAGCTCCAGCGAGAATGGGCCCAAAAAGAGCACCAGCAACGCATGCAATTTGCCCAGCAACGCATGCAATTTGCCCAGCAACGCATGCAATTTGCCCAGCAACGCATGCAATTTGCAAAGGAAGAGCATGAGCTCAAATTGAAGCTCATGCAAGAAGAACACATAAAAAGATTAAAAAATATATAATATTTTATTGTAAGCGTTGAAAATATAGTATGTAATTATTCCGTACTAAATTATTATCCCGTCTCCCGTTATTTTCGACAGGAACATCTATAGCGTAGTTGAACGCTCTTTCGGCCTCCCTGTCTAGTTGTGGAGGGTCGTCCTCATTTTGTTCGCAAGCAATATTGTGCAACACTGCCGTTGCAACAATTATCCATTGTACTTTCCTAATGTGCAGACAGATTTCATTTGATAAAATTGGAAACCTACGCTTCCACACCCCATAACATCTTTCTACAGGATTTCTTGTTCTAATGTGGGCCTCATTATACAAATTCTCGGCGGGCGTATTGACGTTTGCCAGTGGAGTCAATAGAAAAGTTTTCAATGGGTATCCAGCATCTCCCAGGAGTACAACATTTCCTAAGTTGCCCTGCTCGAATCTGTGGCTTATTCGAGAATTATTAAAAATTGTCGAATCATGTACAGAACCTGGCCATCGCGCAACAATGTCCAGAATTTTTAAGTTGGCATCACAAATTGTTTGTACATTGAATGACATGAAATTTTTTCTGTTGCGAAATATTTCTGCGTTTTGTCCTCCTACAATAATCAGTATTAATTAATTAAAAACACATTTTGGTTGAACATACTAACCTGGAGACTGAATTTTAACATGAGTACAGTCAAGTGCTCCAATGACCCTTGGAAATCGTGCTTTCTGATAGAACCCCCTTTGTACGCTTAGACGCTCCGCTTCAGTTTGGGGAAATTTAATAAAACGAGGCCTCAAGCGAGCAATGACCTGCGTTACCTATAAGTTCAAGTTGTAATTATTGGAATAACTTTAAAAGGGATTTATTTACTAACCTTAAATATTACTCTATCAGCTGTACTTTTGTGTACCCCAACAAAATCACCGACTACAATTAACATGCTGCCACTTGCGTAGAACCTTAACGTCAATAGAACCATTTCCAATGGTGTAAGAGCATGATTCCTATGAAATGGAGATAACTAATTACACATAATTTGAATTTTTGTGACACTTGACTTCCCGTTAAGCTTTAAGTGTATAAGTAGGTACATAACTTACCAATTTGTTGCTGATTTTATTTCGTCTTCTACAAGCCCTACAATAAATATTACACAGTTCTTTGATAACCGAAAGCGAGCGATGAAGTCAAATTCGTCCCAGTGGGTAAAATGATTTCTTCGTTCTAAGAACACTCTTCTCGGCCTTCTAATTCTACCCAAATAGTGTTCTACAAAATTTATTTCATCCTCATCATCAGAGGACAAAAATATATTCACATGGGCCATGGCCATAACCTTAAAAATTAAAGCGCGTCCGACACTTTTTGAAATTATTTGTTGTTGTCTGTCAGAAAATATTCTAATGTCATTGGTCAAATCTACTAGCAGGACTACCAACTATGAAATATTGTGGATTACCAAATCCATTCTTGTCAATGGTCAACGAAGTCACTGAAATACGGTTCCCTGGTTAAATAAATTTTGGGCTTAACTTTAATTTGAGTTAGTTAATCCAAAAGTTAACTCAGCACTGAAATACCGGGCCTTAATGAAGGATATGTTTGTTAAGCCGAATAGCTTAGGCAAGGAAAGCTTCGGTTTATACTTTTGACTAATTCTGCATCACACAGAAAAGTACTACGGGCTTAAATTTTGGTAAATATAAAAATATAAATATTTATAGTCTATCAGATTCATGTATGAATACAAATCAATGTTAAAATAAAAATTATCATTGATTTTGGATCAATCGAAATAATATAACAAAATTTTTTTTTGACTATTTTAGCGATTGGGTCTAGTTTAGGATAAAGTTTGTTGAAAGGACATAGTTGTGTAGATATTGGAAGAGTCGTCTACTTTTAACAAATAAAATCTTAGTAAAATTATCATTAATTATTGTTTTATTCTACATTGAATTTAAAGGGGATATAAATCGTATAAATTTAATGTTAGGTTCTCTATTGTACGTACGGGGTGCTATAGATACGACAATGCATTCGGTCGTTGTACGGCACTCCAAAACTAGTGCAAATTTCTTAGTTTTTTTAAGTTTTAAAAATATAGACAGATCAGTTAAGTGATTAAAAATAATTTTAAGTAGAGCCGTCAAATTTTTTTAAAATACAGTGGATTGAATACTGCATAAAATTTGTCACCAACGTTTTAGTACTAGTTCCTAACGGTAGAATGCATATCTGCTTATGACGCCCCAAACATGCGACAGAAAACGCAAGAAAGCTCGACCACAACATTAATATCCTGCAATTAAAAGAATCCTCAGTGGCGTAAAAAACAAAATAAAGTGGGCTACTTCCTCAATTCCTATGTAGTAGCTATTATTATTTTATAGCTGTAGAAATTAAAAATACGTAAGTGGTTGTATAAAATCAAAATAATATTGAATAAATAAGAAAGAATTTTTTTTATATAAGTTTGGAAAGCTATACTTCCGTCTTAATAAATTTTTGGGTAAGCGTTTATAGGCAACTGTTCTCGTATTTTTTTTATGTAGAATCAACACTTAAGCTCACTTATGCTGCTGTGTATGCTATATTTACGTATTTTGATATTTCTTCATCTAATTAATATCCTTATTGTCATCAAGGTAGATACTTATGGTCTGTCTTTTTTTCTAAAATATTTTTTTTTTCTGCTTCTGATACCTATTTCTCCTTTAAAAGATAATTATTGAGACTATAGTACAAATCCAAAATAATCGAGAGTGACTCATGCCTAATATCAAAACACTATCACTATGAAGTGTACGCACAAATTCTATCCAGTTCATAAGCTCATAACACTCCGATTAGGTATTGATAATTTAAATAATGATAATTTTTCCACATTTTTTAATGTTTGCCCCTTCTTTCACCATCCTCCTATGACGTTCTCTACCCTTTCCCACGTTTTTTCCGGCAACCCTCCAAATGCTGAAGTATGAGTCACTCTCAGTTATTGTAAACTCGCAGTATAGATTGTAAAATTTTATCCTATCATCTTTCTTTCTACTTCCTTCTTGCTTTTTCAGATTCTGCCATCGCTGTTTTACATTAGATTTTATTACTATTTATTCTATTTTCTCCCTTTAGGTGGCATACATCGGCAAACTTTACACGTGTTAAAAATATGGGAGTAAGCGATTTTAGGGGAGAGGTTTTCTAAGCAGAGTGCGACTTATTGGTTTGCCATTGCCTTCCAAAGGGGAGGGTTAACGGGAAATCTTCCAGATTTAACAGGAAACTAAACCCGAGCCAACTAACTCAACGGTTGGCCTACTAACCACAGAACCACGGTCATCTCTATATTTTACAGCTATATTAACATCCTACAATTTCTTGTACAAGAAATTTTATGATGTAATACGGCTATATTAGCTTAAATGAAGTAACTACCATAGTTTACCGTCTACAAAAAATATTAGCAGAATAGGTATTAGATATAACTACAGTAGAATTTTTCTTTCCGTAATTTCTTCTAATTTACGGGATTAATCAAAATATGGAACCAAGCTACTCCTCTTAAACTATTAGACTTATAGAAAAAATAATAACTATTAGTGAAATGACTAATTTAAAGCCATATTACAACATATATAAAATATCGTAGGTTATTTTTGCTTGTGGCAACTTTTTTTTTTCTTAAATAACAATGGATCTACTAATTTTCTCTATTTAATCTGATGTAGAGAATTGTTCTCCATACAACTATAAGTACCTTACATAAACAAATAAAGAAAATCTGCTCTCTTAACCTTGGACTTTGGTATAAGGCTCCACCCAGTTTGGAGTTGGGGAAGAATTCTAACACAATATACAGCCGAGACAATTAGAATTTGATATTTGGTAAAAATTAGTAAAAGTGCCGACTGCGAATGTCTAATACTGTTGTCGACTGGGTATTGTGTTAACATCCTCTCCCAACCCCAACTTGGGTCGAGCATTATAGCAAAGCTAAAGTTTAGGAGAACTTAGTGCTATATTTTTTAAATTATTTAGAAATAAACGGCTTGGTGTTGAAAAAACAGCAAACGAATGTCCCATGAAAGAGATGTTTTTCAATTTTAATGGTCTTTGAAAATTATTACGTACAATTAAGAAAAAAAAATGATGTTAAAAACTTTATTTTACTTGCCCATAAATTAGTTACACGTTTAAGTCATTAAATAGAAGGGGAAATAGTTTTTCACTTAAAAGCAAAAATTAAAAACTTTTGTAAAAAAATTATACTCATATGTCGGTATTGGAACCCGCTGTAGCAAAGCTTCGATTTAATCAATAGCCAAACAGTTGCTTCTAGTGCGTCTAAAAGACGGATGGCTCTATATTTTTGACTTCTCTTGTATATTGTTTTTATAAGTCTAAGAGATTTGTATGTAGCTATATTATGTTTTCAGGAAGTAAGAAGTCCTTTAACTTTAATGATTTGAATTACGTGCTTTGGCCTATAATGATATTATTCAATATTCACAATCCTATAGCGTGAAAAAAGAGACTAATGTTGGGTATGTACATACAACAATACTTGACTTCTACAAAGGGCGGGAGGTGCAATAAAAATGAGGGTGCGTGCACTTGAAATTGGACTTATAGAGCAAAACGAAGGGGTGGGAATGTTACTGTATCAAGAGCCCTCCAGCTCCTGAAAACCTATGCCAGCTGGTGGCCGTCCCCGAGGTGTCCGTTCTCACACGTGGTGGAGCATTCCTGCGCCGGTCCAGGCGCAAAATAAATAATTCATGCGGGGATGCGACAAGGTGATATGAAAACAAGTTGGTCGGCATGCGTTTTTCGAACCATTGTGACCAAGAGTTATGCGCCCCGGCGGCGGGTATCGCCGTCGGACGATCAAGAACCCATCACACGTGTCCTCCGTAGAACGTCGTCATAACCACCAGTTATGACAACAAAAAACGTCAATACCTCATTTTACTAAATAATTGGTGCAAACTGTACGATAGGATCGACGGACAGGTAGACCCAGAAATCACGGCGTGGGATCCAGTTTCGGACCAAAACTGTACATAAATCTATATTATATCGGGACGGGGCCCCAATTAGAGCGAGATTGTTCAGTTTCTGGCAGACGGTGACAACGACTGGGCGGCTGTCACCCACTGGCTTTACTTAGACGCGACCCGGTCCAAGGACGCCCGAATTCTCGGGGCTTTCGCGATACCAAAACAAAGCTTCTATGTGGAATTTGCACAGACTAAACAGCGAATGCAGGCGGATTCGCTTCATCTTCGTGAGAAATGATAACGACTGTAAAAGCTCGTATTACGGGTGCAAGGTATGCGCTAAAATGAATCAAATTGGTGCTTGCATCGATAACAAACCAGACGTAACAATATTTAATATCAAATACTGGAAAATACAGGCCAATCTTAAAACAGCTTATTTGCTATTTTAGATTTATAAATCTGTGCTTCCGCCATAAATCTTCCTGTGATGCGGGGTAATTGTGGTAAATAACATTATTTTGTTTTTTTTTCCAATAAATCAGATTTCTCAGTTTACATTCAACATGCTCCGTTCAGGATCGTGTAATTCTCCTATTGAGTCATCCTTTTTCGTTGACCGTCATTATTAGTCAATGTCGGGGTGTTTCATTCCGACTGTCCCACAGAGAAACTTATAGTAGAAACTGTTATTTTAACCAAAGAACTTCATATAAACAAATTTTCGATTCATAATCGTTTTTGATAGATTGATGTAAAATATAAATAGTTTGTGTATTCTCTTTCAACTTATAATTAAATTATAATAACATGCCCTTCATAGCACGCTAATATTAGTGTTGTATGAAAACTATAATTTTCATGTGGTTGACTGCGACTTAATGAACTCATTTAAAGGTTCCAAAATGTTACTAATAGTAGAAATTATATTTTTGAACTTATCTAGTGGCTTCTTTTCTTCAATATTTTTACATACATCGCCAGATATTAGCTGGGCAAGATTTAATAAATGGATATAAATACTTTTGCAGTCAAGTAACTAGTTTCAAAAAAAAAAAAAAAAGTTTTCATTAATTTTTCGTAAGTTTGTTTATGGGCTCAGATTTATTCCATTTCTTTCCATTTAGAATTTTTTAATGTAATATCTGCGTTCTGTGTTCGAGGAAGCAGGCATATGAAGCGAGAATGCGTGAGTCATAGATACAAGCGGACCGAAATCTGCTCTGGGAAATTTTTACATCTCGGTATATTTAAATTATTTTTTAAATAATCAGAAGTTGGAAGAATATAGAAATCACATAGTCAGAATAAGGAAAAATCAGTTTATAAATTGTTCTGAATGTTTATTTGTCAGAAATGCACAGTTACGACTGCAACTTGGTGGGAACGGTAAAAAGCGAAAAAATAATTAATATTTTGTCGTCTTCCAAACGGAGTAAATAGCGTTTGAAATATTTAGCCCGTAAGCGGGCTAGGATTTCTAAATTATTATTATTTTTTTTAAGTAGAAAGGTCACAAAGAATTTATTGAAATTATTACCACAGATACCTGATATATCAAAGTTTATCGTCAGGGGGCTAACTCAAAAATTTGGATTTGTGCCCTTATTAGTAGAGAGCAAAGCCGCTCAAATTTTGACTTGTGTGGGCACGTTAAAATGAAAATATATAGACTAGCTAGATTTGTGGCTTATGTCCTGCGGATTCTAAATCCATAAGTCGTACGAAAATCGTACAGTGCGTGCGGACACAAAATGCAAAATTCAAATTAAGGGCATCACAAGAAAGCTACAATATTGTAGTATAAAGTGTCCAAAGATCAAAATATTCTCTGTAGACGTTCTATTTTTTAAATATTAAAGTTTGATACACTGTATTGAAGCTAACATTGAAACGCCCTTGACTTTATTTCGGAAGAGATTTTAAAACGCCGTTTTCTCAGTTTGTTATCGGCCAAAAATTTATTATTTTTGACCCACTTTTTGCTTTACACGGTGTTACCGTTGCAGGAATTAAAAAAATTGCATTTTAATAAAATATGAAGTATTCTATCCGAATTACGATGGCTTTTGAATCACTTTTTTGGGGAAATATTTAACAAGATATTAATTTAAATATAGAGTAAGGTCCAAATGGCGCGGTAACCCGTGCATCCTCGCACGGTACAGCTCTCGCGTCCCTACTCCGACCCATCGTCTCCGCACATCCCCCCACTTTCCTCTTACAATCCCATTCTTCTGAGAGTGACATGTGGTGCTGCCACCAAAATTCACAAAGATGTTTATTTTTTACATCGGCCAAGGGAATTTCGGGCCCTATCAGTTATTATTATTATTATTATTATCCGTTCATATTTATAGTTTCTGTCGTTTGTCCTGGATTAAAGCCGTAAGGACCCACAAGTTAACACACAAAATTCAAATTTCTTTGATCATGTGAGTCAAAATATAGAGATAGATATAGATAGATTGATATAGATATAGATATAGATACATAGATATAGAGATAGTAGTAGATGAACAATCTGTTGTGACATTACAGGAGCCGTTTCATTGATTCAACGTAGTTAACCGTCATAATGAAAATCTAATATGCATGCAAATGAAGTATTTGATAAGAATTTTGAAGAGTCCGTATTAAATGCATTAGCAATAGGAGAAGAAGCACTTAATAGTTTTATTAATATAATCGATACAACTGATTTCTATAAACCAATAAAAAAACGAAAATTGCAAAAGTTGGATATTTTAATGCCTAAAGTCAAAAAATATGAAAACGTTAAGCAATCTCGAGGAGGGAAAAATCTCTGCAACAAATATTATCATCAATAGAAATGGAAAGAGAGATAGAAATTATAGCAGCGTTTTTAAAAAGGAATTAACTTCAATTCCAATGGCACTTTCGACAAAAAGAAAATTGGCAACTCCTTCAAATAAAAGCGTACTTGGAAATATAATACAGACATTTTGTGCTCCTGTAAACATTTTATCACTATCATCTTCTCATATCAAAACCTGCAAAATATAAAACTTTTGCAGAATACGTTAATATATTCAATAAAATTATATTTAGAAACAGGTACATTTCACAGATGATAGATGTAGTTTTTGATCATTACTTAGGAAACTCTATTAAAAATTCTACGCGCATTAAAAGATGCTCCGGAATGGCTATTAACCACTCCCATAAAAATGGCACTTGTTTATCAATTCTATTTTTAATAAAAAATAGTTCACAAATTTTTTGTCTAAGCATCTATTTGAATATCCAAAATCCGCTAACTTGGAGCTTGTTACAAAGGCGGATTTAAACATATTCTTGAATATAAAAGTAATTTTTCACTTGTAGATAAATTCTTAAATTTTAATCATGAGAAAGCAGATCCAAGAATGTTGTTACACATTTTATCTGCATTATAGACTGCAGAGCACTGATGTGTTAGTTTTTCTTGGCTACTTTAAAGATCAATTAACAGAAGAACTTTGGATGAAACCTGACACACAAAATTGTCTCAAATTTATTCCCGTTCACGATATTAAAATGAATATTTCTCTTTTGAAACATTTTCCTGTATTTTATGCTTTAACTGGATGTGCACTACTAGTCAATTTAATGAATTAGGAAAGAAACTGTGCTGGAAAGGTTATGTACGGTATTACAAATTACTTGATGGAGTTCGTATTAGAGAATTTGGTGATACATTATTTAATAAAATGCGCAATTTCCTCCTTAAATTATATATAAATAATAGCGATGTTGTATCTGTGGATGATCTAAGATCAATGCTCGTAATTTCAAAGACCATAGAGAAGTTACCTTCTACAGAAAACAGTTTAAAGCAGCACTGTTTGAGGGCATATTACCAAACAAAAGTATGGATAAATAGCTTAGAACCAAAACCCAAATTGCCAAATATACTTGAGTATGAGTGGATGTATAATGAAAAGGATGAGATCTTGCCTATTTTACAAAATACAGTCAGGCATTCCGGAGGATTTAACAGTTTTAACAACTTGTCGATGCAAAAAAGGTAATTCCCTAACCCCAATTTATAAGCATGGTTCATTAAGGCCCGGTATTTCAGTGCTGAGTTAACTTTTGGATTAACTAACTCGAATTAAAGTTAAGCCCAAAATTTATTTAACCAGGGAACCGTATTTCAGTGACTTCATTGACCATTGACAAGAATGGATTTGGTAATCCACAATATTTCATAGTTGGTAGTCCTGCTAGTAGATTTGACCAATGACATTAGAATATTTTCTGACAGACAACAACAAATCATTTCAAGAAGTGTCGCACGTGCTTTAATTTTTAAGGTTATGGCCATGGCCATGAAAGGAAAGAAAAGCTGTGCTGCCGCGTGCCGTGATCGGTTGAGGTCGTCAAACATCGAAAAGATAGCGCAAGCGCCCTAGTAGTAATCCAAAAATTTTCGGTTTAACTCGTCAACTACTATGAGTTAAGTTTTTGAGTCAACAAAAATTAGTTAAACCAAAAGCGGTCACTGAAATACGTCTAAACGAAAAAATTACTCCAACTCAAAAGTTAGCTAAAATAATTTGGGTTAAGCTCTTACTGAAATACCGGGCCTAAAACATATAACTTATATTACAGATTGTTCATGTAAATTTTGCTCCTACAAAAGGAACAATGTTGTATGCATTGGTTTACCGCGCATTTTACAAACTGCCAATTTTTTACTGTTTACGGATATAATCAATTTCTCAACATTATTCATGACTACTATGGTATTTGGCTTATAATAATAATTAAAACGTGTTTTAGTTAAAAGTATTAGAAGTTCTATTCAGAGCATGGGTCTTTACAAGTGAGGTCAAGACTTGCGGAGAACCTAAGTTGGAGTGAGGACGGGAGGGCCATGCAGCGAGAGGCCGCACAAAGTGCTCGGGCCATTTTGACGTTACTCTACGTTTATATTAATATCTTGTTAAATATTTCGCCAAAAAATTTGATTCAAAAACCATCGTGATCCAGATAGAATTATTCATATTTTATTAGAATGAAATTTTTTGTTTCGATCAACGGCAACTGAGATAAAAGTGTGTAAACCAAAAAGTGGGCCAAAAATAATTAATTTTTGGCCGATACCGAACTGAGTAGACAGCGTTTTAAAATCTCTTCCAAAAAAAGTCAACGGCGTTTCAATGTTATCTTCAAAACAGTGCCTCAAACTTTAATATTTCAAAAATAGGACGTCTACAGAGAATATTTTGATTTTTGGACACCTTATACTACAGAATTGTCGCTTTCTCGTGATACCATTAAATTGAATTTTGCATTTTGCATCCGCACGCACTGTACGATTTTCGTACGACTTATGGATCTAGAATCTATAAGGCATAAGCAACAAATCTGGCTACTTCATATATTTTCATTTTAAAGTGCCCACAGAATCGCTTAAAACGCATCTCTTCTCAGCGCGAGCACTCTACTATATCCATTGGACGATTTTTTGACGACGCTTTTCGAATCTGTGGGACATGACAAACATTTCTGGGTAGTCGAACACTTTTTATATTAAAGTGCCCGTGGAAGTGAAAATTAAAGCAAGTTTGCTACTAGTATACATGAGGATATTTCTAATAAGGGGAGTGTGTGAAAGAGTTTAGAGTTGTCAACATGTACTTCAGTTTGGAAGAAACAATGCGGATAATCTATGCTATCAAAGAAAGACAGAAACGGAAAAGAAGATACTGGGTTTACCCCATAAATGGTTTGATAATTAGAAAATGAAAATAGAAAAGTTTATTGTTCTTTTCATCAACTGAGAGAATAGCCCAAAAAGAATATTATTTACGCTAGAATGAAGACACGTTTCATATACATTGATTTTTCTGTACTAATATAATAAATTTTTTGATATCAAAATCACTTATGTAGGGATGCTAGTAGCGAAAATGCAACTGTAATTGCTATTGCAAGATGATGGAACCGCGCTGTTAGCCTAAGTGTGAACACCTGCATAAGAAACAATGAGTCAGATTTCCCAAACGTCAATCGTGGCATGTCGCGATAGCATATGCGGCAGCGGTTAGTTGACCGCTAGTGTGACACCTCTTCATAAGAATACCAGCATTTTGGAGGACCGCGGTTGTGACCGCGCGGTTGCATCCGCTGCCGCAACCGCCTTTAGGTCTGCGATACACATACACACACACCAATTACAGTTGCATTTTTGCTACTAGCATCTCAACATGGGTGATTTCGATACCGAAAAATGTATTAAGTTAGTACAGGAAAAACAGTGTATTTGGAATGTGTCCTCATTCTAGAATAAATAAAAACAATTGGGTTATTTTCTCAGCTGGCAAAAAAAAAACAATAAAATTGACTTTTTCTAATTGTGAGATACTTCGAAAGAGCTTTTAAGAATTGTTTTTAAATACTCGCTTTATGCTTGATATGCTTTTTTTGGTTTGATTTCTTATTGCTGCCTTATCAAACAATGAAACTAATAACGCATATACTGTTCATTATTTAGTTCTAATATTGAATTTACAAATCAATATTGTCCATTATACAGGGTTAGTCAAAAGTATGGAACCAAGCTCCTCCTACTTAAAATATTATACTTGGAAAACAAATGATAATTGTTTGTGAATTGACTAATATAAATTACCAATTAGAGTATATTTTTTTAGAAAATGGCGCTTGTCATTTTTTCCTTTTGTTAAATGGCAACGTACTAACAATTCTGTTAATCTTGTCGTAGAGAGTTATTCTTTATACAGGTGTAATTTTTTCCCCTAGATCAAGCCGTTTATTTTGATATACATAAAGAATGTCTAAATTTTCTTAACCGTGAATTTTACTTTATAGCTCTACTTAGTTTGGAGTTGGGGCTGTTTTCTAAACACAGGGTCGACAACACTATTAGAATGTGAAATTTGGTAAAAAGAGCACTGCAAACAGTTCTCATTTTTTCTTTAGATATACCTAATTGTTTGTTCCAAAGTTTTGACTGTCCCTGTATAGTTAGGAATGCGTAGTATTGGGGTGGTTGTTATTCGAGGCGCGATCTATGTGACGACTGTCGACATGTGTTATGATGCATCTTCGATCTTGTAAAAACCGATGTCTGCTACTTGCTGCCTGCAGTCCTACTGACAACCTCAATAAATATATTAGATGTTTTGTTGCGGTCGTGCCGCAATGCGACCACTGTACTCTCCGACGTTGTACTTAATATCACGCTCATTATTTTGATTGATTTGTTGGCAGCTGTCGGTGAGACCCAGTCTTTAACAAGCTCGATAGCACTGCAAAAATCCAGCAGGAATATCGACAGCCTCTCGCGCACACTTGCCACGGTTACCGCTGGATCACCAAGATCGTAATATAGTAGCCACCTATTTAAGATGATTGACAGAATATAATCTTGAATTTCACTTCTAATTCTTATTTCCATATTACGTAAATAAATAAAAAAATATATTGGCAATTAATCAATTTCATTACTATCTTCAAATCAAATCAACATGATAAAGAACAATGACTAATAATCAACAGAGATTACTTATTTACTGGCAAGTCCTTAAAATGACCCTGTACTCGAAATATCCCGTCGAGCTACTTTTATTTCTCACTTCTATATTGTAGGTAGGTACAACAATTCATTTTGCAATCTACTTTTACAGATCATACACATTTTTTCTGCGGTAATCTTAGTTATATGATCATTTACTAGTATTAGTCGTAGTTGAAAGGTTTACAATTATTTCAATTGTCAATCAATATTAATCGAACTGATTAAGCTCTTAAATTCAAATGCGAACAATATTCGTAAAATCAAGAAAAATATGAGGTTTATAGGATGGTTCTCAATCACGGCACATTAAAAAAATATAGATCGAAAAGAAAAAAAAAAAGAAAATTTTGTGCCAAAATTAACGATTAATTTTAAAAATGATGGCACTTTTGCTAATTTCAAAATTTGATCTTAACTTTTTTATTTTAAATAGAATATCCTTTATTTTATTTTCATTTTTAGAATGTCCATTGAGGTTATATATACCACCATGTAATAATATGGCACAATTTGAGGAAGAAATTGCTTTGTCTTCTAAATAGCGTCGAATAAAAAATCATAATTTCTAAACAAAAAAAATCTCAAAACTTTCACAGCATCAACTGTGAGACATAAAACTGCATAATTAAATTCCGAAATTCTTATAGGAAACGGAATTATGGAGTGAAGTGACCTTTAAAAAAAATGTAAAAAAAGCAAGAGTTTAAAATGAATAACTACGTTCTTAAAGCCCTAGTCAAAAGAGAATTAAATTCTCTTTCTCAACATTTAGAATATGCCTATACTGGTTGTTGTTTTCGAGTTCTCACTAAAAAAAAATCAAGGATTATCTTGTTTAAAAGTTACATATAACTTTCTTTATTGTTGAAAGCAATATTGTTTTGCATTTTTGTTTTTTTTTCTTCAAATCGCAATTTTTTCGGGGGTTTCCTTTTATTTATTTTTTCTATTTTTTTTCTGCAATAAAAGCTCAATACTCAAACCTTAATATTATAGGTAGAATAATTCTGCATCTACGGAGAATTCTTGTAAATCTTTTCCAGAACTTGCAGAATGTTTAACGCAATGGAAAATTTGTAACTGTATATGAAGAGATTAAAATTGCAGTTTTAGGGTATATTTACATAAACCCAAACGTGTATACTTGATCTGCTCAAAATGATTTGCACTGTTCTTGATCTACTACTCAAATAATTTTGAAAACTCAACATTTTAATTCTTACACTGTGCAAGTTCTCCATCATCCGGTCACTGTATGCAGAAATGATTTCTGTGACATGTTGTTGCTTTATGTCAAGAAAACCTAATTTAAAATAAGAAAGTTATTTTCACAGACGAGGCCAAGTTCCAATGAAGACTTCTTCTATCGTTCTAACTCTCATTATTGAGCACAAGAAAATCCCCTTGTTACTCGAGAAAGAATCTTCAAGTGAACTACAGTTTCTACGTTTTTGCTTTTTGTTGGTCACTATGGTCAGCAAATTTCGTTATTACAGCTATGATGAAAAATGCCATGGTAATCGCTATTTTTAAATTTTAACTAACTAAGTGGAGTTTTTTTTATGCTTTACTCTAGACTCGTTTGATTACCATTTGATACCAATTAGACGATGATCCAGTACACTGAAGTCACACAATTGTTAATTAGCTGGGAGTTACCCAAAATATTTGAAGATAGGTGGATTGAACTTATATGAGGTCTATGGAGTTAGCCTCCTATATCTCCGGACATGACTATACTGGATTTTTTTTTTGAGGAAAATCAAAATTTTAGTTTATTCAACTCCGTTTATTTCCCTGGTCTTGAATGCATAAGAAATAAGGGCGACTATCAAACACGTTTATATACGTGCAAAAAAATTTATTCCAATAAATGGGACAACGTTTCAACAATTATTAAATTAATACACTAATTGGGTTTCTCTTACCTATTTGTTTGTGTTCTCTTATACAAAATTGGTTGTATCTTGAATATGAATTGCTTTTAACAATATAAATGATTGACATGCAAGGCTTCGCCTACTTTGTAATTTTTAAACGAAATAATTTTTATTTTTACTTGAAAACTGCAAACACTCAAAAACAACGACAGATGAATAAAGAATACTCTACTACATAATTAAAAATATAATCTAATTTTTTTTCTCTTTCTTAAAATTCGTATTCAGAGACTTATACTAAGATTCAACGCGTATTTGAAAAATTTAATAAAGTACACAGTGTAAAAAAACGTTGCCGCAAGCAAAAATGGTCAGCTCCATTTTGTAAAAATTATGCTGTGATATGGCCTTAAATTAGATATTTGACAAACAGTTCTCATTTCTCTCTGTGTATAAGGGGCTAGCCGCAAATATAGAACTAAACTTCTCCAGTGTAAATTATTAGACTTGGAGAAAAAATAGTAACCCTTTGTGAAATAACCATACAAGAGCATATCTTTTTATAAAATGGCGCCAGCTATTTTTGTCTGCGGCAACTTTTTTTTTAATAGTAACGTATCTGCTAATATTTTTGTTCAGCCATTATTATTCTCCATACAATCGTGCAAACTGTTTCCTCCTACATTAAACTGTTTATTTTTAAATAAATAAAAAAAATTTGCTCTTTATCTCTTTAAAACGTCAACACAATTTACAACCGACGACAACATTAGAATGTTACATCTGGATGAAAGTGACAAAACCTGAGTTAAATTCTAATAGTGTTGTTGACTTAGTATTGTTTACAGGTGCGTCCTCTTTTTCCAGGTAGGTAAAATTGGTTGTTTTAAAGAGATGAAACGCAAATATTTTTTATTTATTTAAACGTAAACGGCTTGATACAAGAAACAATAATTCCACATATGTGCCGAATAATTCTCTACGTCAGGCTAAATAGAAATATTGGAACGTTGTCATTTAAAAATAGAAAGAAAGTGGCCGGTGCCATTTTGTGGAAAATATACTCTAGTGTGGCTTCGTTTTAGTTATTTCAAAGGCATTTTTTTTAACCCTAATAGTTTAGACAGCAGAAACTTGCTGTTGTACGTTTGACTTATCCTGCATATTAAAAATGTATAACCTGGAGAGCTTTGTCCAATAAGAAAAAGTTTTTGATCTAAAAGGTGCTACAGAATCATTGTAATAACGGTATAATTTAAAAAAAATATTATTATAAACAATACTATATATTGATTTTCAAGTTATTGTTCAGTCTTATAGTTACACATTTATTAATACACCTTCTTATGCGAAGTAATACTCAGAACATCTTAACAAATTTTGATTTGAACTATAGTCATTGAACTACACACTAGCGTAACTGGAAGGGACTCGATTTTGCCAGTCACTGAGGCAATCGAATTTTTATGCACCCCGCCGTTTTGTAGTATTCTCATCTCTTTCTACCTTATACGTTATAGGTCAAAGTATTGTGAAAATGGAATGAAATTGATCAATTTATTTATAAGCGATGTTTCTTTTAAACTGGAAAAAATCTATTATTTACCTAAAAAATAATGCTACGAAAACAGTAGTCAATTTTTTATTTGAAGAAAGAAAAAGCACAAAATTTTAATAAAAATTTGTACCTACTTTAAGAAAATTTATTCTAATTTATATTTTGCTACTGAAAGGATATGGAGAGACTTTAATACAAAAAACGTCCTTTATGTCTTCTATTTTTAAATCTCGTTGTTTTACCTTTTGTTTTAAAGTTTTGATTTTTCTTTTTAAATCATAATCCGACACATTCAAATTAGTTTGTGTTTCTGCATCCACAAATTTTTTAAAATTCGTCATACAAAATGATGCCACTTTTAAATTTGATGGTACTTTTTTTCAAATCGTCCAATTTCAGTTTGATTTTCTTTTGTATCAAATGCGTAAATAAAAATAAAATTACTTTCCACACTTACAATTATTTACTTTACTTTACTCTACTTTACTATGAAAAAAACAACTTACATAATTTTTTTTTTAATTTTTACGAGGGTTGTTACTTTTCATCAAATGTTTTGAAAAGGGAAAAATACTTGGTATGGCATAAGGTTCCAATAATTTTTTATTACATCCTGGTCTAATTTTATAGTCCGCTTCTAGAAAGTTCTTACCGCAGGTCCTATTGCTTCTGCAAAGCCTCCAATTTTCTCTTCGAGTTGCTTTCATCAATGCCAGTTTATTTCTTCAGCTATGAAGCTAAGTTTACATCGTAACAACATTAAGAAACTTTTTGTTACCTAAATGTTTCTTTGTTGAAATGAATAGAAAGTTTTGCCAGCATACGTGAACTTTTTGTTTCCATTCAATAATGGAAACAAATCTTTGATCTTGCATCATGCAAATTATTGCAACCATAACACAATTTAGAACCATTTTTATGATACTAATATGGATATAAACTATACAACACTTTACTCCAGAGATGCACTTAGCTGCGTTTTAAACCATTTATCCCAGTAGTAAACAGGTGACAGGTAACTGATAAAAACAGGTAAAAGCATAACTATCTGGTCACGCGTCCTATTCGTGCTATGCGCTAGACAGTGAAGCAAATACTACAAACTCCGGCTATCCTTGTCTTTGCCCCTGACTCACTTTTCGCTACAAGTGTATAACGTCGGATCACTTCCAGTTACGATAGTCTATAGTTAAATGACTATAGCTTTAACATCGGAAAATGCAATAGGATAGATATCGAAATCAAGGTGAATCAGATGAAAAAGAAGAAGAGAAAATAAAAGTTATAACATGCAAATGTAACGAATTGGAGAGGAACAAAAAGATAGAATAGAAATCAATTAAATAACAGACCGCACAGACCGCTAATAGAGGAAGTCAAGTGGATATTAAGCTCGATATAAACAAATAACTGCAAGTGGATATCCTGTTGGAATTCGAAAATAATACAAGCAAGAATGATATGAAAAGGCAACAAGCATGAAAAAATGAACAAAGTAATAAACTAATTAAGAGAAAACTTAGCTATGGAGAGATAGATATTTGTTTCTTCCGTTTATGTGCGGTACTAATGTTTACATCTTTAATACTTCCACGTTCTTACGCAATTTTATATGCTACATATTCGTACAGAAATGGAATCAATAATTAGCAGAATGAAGTGCAGACTTCAGATAATCAATATGGTTCATAAATTTCTGAAAGTTTGACTAGATTTTCGGTAAAAAGTTTGAAAGAAAAACCGTTAGCTATCGTTGTCAAAACAAACTGAAGCGAGACTTATATTAGAGTCGTGTTCGTTTTCACTTCATACTTCATCTGAACCAAAACCACAATGAAATGATTAGTACCTCAAACCAATATTAGTTGGTCTATGAATGTGTTCTACTCTTCTAGGCTCGTGCATTTCCCAATTAAAATCGCGGCCGCTCAGACATGTCTAAGCGGCGGCACTTTAAAATCGTGTTATTTGTTGACACAGCGGCGCATAAGCATAATCCGGACGACCGCAGGGGATTTGGCGATAATGCACCTAGTGTTTACACATGTTATGTCTGAAATGGACGCAGACCGGCGCTTTCCCATCGCTACTACTGTCATGACATAACAACATAAAGGATTTTAATACCGCGACTTCCCTTTGCGACTCGCCAATAAATCTGTCAAAGAAGCGACAGCACCGACATGCAAATGTTGGTATGATATTTGGATATTCCTCCCCGCCTGTCGGTCCGATGGACGGGACTTGTCCTAATAAATGCCCTCGCGGCTTCCATGAAAGCAACCAGCGACATTCTCGACGACAGACACATAATATTATTATGGAAATATTAATATAAACTGAAGAAGAAAGGACGCATAAATTTTTAATGTGGCCGATGCCAACTGCCGCCTTGAATAAATTTTTAGGTCCTCCCGCACCCCGATCTTCCCGCAAAAACCAGACCTCAATCTCTTCTGCTATGTTAGACACTTACACCATGGGGTAGGAAGGTTTTTCACAGGGACGACATTCAAAGAAAAATTCATACAGGATGAGGGTGGTTTACAAGTCCACATTCGTCTAGTACCACAACATAAACGTTTATATTTAGAGGAGGCACATTAGCAATTTCGGAATTCGTGGATGTAACTTTCATAAGAACAGCTTTTACTTATACATTTCGTTCTGTTAAGATAGTTTACAGGGGTAAAACAAAAGGGGCTTCAGAAGATATGAAACAAGATTTTTAGAACTTTATGATCATGTTCTAAAGAAATTAAAACAAGTTGATTGCCATACTCGCTTTATATTGAAAAAGTAAGTAATGTCCATAGTGTGGAAAATTCTTTCAACCAATTTCAGTTTTACATAGTTTGTACGGAAACTCTAGTTTGTAGGTTGTGGAATATTATAATAGATGTAAGGTTGATCCGAAAACCATCTGATACTGATGATAGTGGGCTATAACAAGAATTATTTTCTATTCATATGTTTATTGTCTTTAAATCCCTCAAATTGGCTTCCCGTTAAGAGAAATTTCAGCTTTAAAACACTCTGAACTTTGAAGAAGCCATACCAAACAGGTACGAAGGTCATTTTGTGTTTGGTCAAAAAAGCTACAATAGAGCAATCTATAAGCTGTTATTCACTTAACTATTTTACTAAGATGACCAATTTTTTTTCTTACCGTTTTCTTAATCTTTGTAGAAGTCCGAAGTAATATTTCTTTTTCTCTATCTGAGTTTCTACAGCAAACTTATGATACAGCACTCTTAGTAGTTGAAGAAAGCAAGTAAATAAAGTGTCTACATTGGCTCAAATTCTTAATATTTTGCATGCTTCTTTTGGCTTCTCTCACTCAAAAAATAACGTTTTTTTTTCAGGATTGTACCCGTAAACTCATAATATCTCACCATGCATAAATAACCAGATTTTTTGTTAAAACTCGTTCAGTTATTGCTTACCACTGTGTTGACAGTGATAAGAAAATAGGATGCAAATGACAAAGCCAATTAATGGATAATCTGGGAATACATCATTGGAAAGGTTTTAGAACTTAGAGAAGAGAAATATAGTTTTGCGAGGAGAATAGCAACAATGCAAGAAATAAGTAGGACAATTATACTCGAAGAACAAAAAAAATTGAAGGAAGATTAAACGGTAGCAGCGGATGGGATAGGGTAGAGGTGTAGCGAGACTTACTAGTGTACCTTGTTAGCAATATGTTACAAAAGTGAAGATAGTAAGATAATAAAATTAGAGCCAAATTAGAAATAGAAAGAATTTATATAACGGTCTAAAATGCTTCCTGTTGGATACCAAACCAGGGAGTCAGTAATTCAGAGGATTGTAGAATATATTGGCCAAAAGTAAGGAAAATAGGTCGGCATAAAAGTGATTTATGATATGGAAAAGGTTGTAAGTGGTTTGGAATGAATAAATGGCCAATAAAATCGGTCTTGCAAAAAAACACCATGGCATGAACTATTAAGAAAAATGAAAACAAGAAAAAAGAAAAAATGACACGTTACCAAAACGCAGCTGAGAAAAGGACGGGAAATATAATTTCATTTTTAATTTCGGATTTATACCCTACCTACTTCAAATATTTTGATTATAAAATAATAATTTCCAATAAATTATTTCTTAATATTTTGTAAAATATAATTTGAAATGCCTCAATTTTAATCCAAAGTTACAATCCATAATTTCGGAAAATAATATAGGGAATATACCCAACAATTGTTAAATTTATTCTGAGATATCTGGCCCAGTTGACGCCTAAAATTTATGCGTGTTTCAAATTTCTCCTAAGTGATTTTTTATGCTCAAAGTAAAAAAAAAGTTTTTAGATTTAGATTTAGACAACGATATTTCTGGTCAGTTGTCGTAATCATGATTTGTGATTTATGAGAGACCTTTTCAGACCACCCCAATTTTATGACAAAAATGCAATAACCATCTCCATAGATTTTTAAAATAACTGAGAATTAGTCAAAAAATTCTGGCATGTTTTTGAGTCAGCAAACGAAAGCCTAAATTAAATTCGTAGTGATTGGCGTGTGCAGAGGGGAAATTTGAAAATTCAAGCCCAAAGCTGTCCAAACCGGCACAATTTACCGTCGTCAGCATTGCCATTCGGAGAGACAGCGTTTTGCTTTCCTGTGTCCTCTGTTTATCTCGAAAGGACTCAGGTATATATTGGCCATTATTTATAGCTCATTCCGGAGACAATCAGATATAATCACACAAAATCCTAATCAATGTTAATTTATAGCGGTCGACCCTAATAAACATATGAACCCTTTGTTTCATCGGCCCCAGTCGGACGGTTAATAATGAGCCGAAAAGGCGGTGTCATTTAGGACCGGGTTTCCAGTTTCGACGTGGGATGTTTGTACACTTCATTCAAGTTTCGGCCGTGAATCGGCCGAAATAGTAAAATAGTATTATAGTGGCGGTTTTGTTATATAAAGGGCTTGCCGCTACGCGATAGATTTATAGAATTGAAATTGACTCGGTCGGGATTTTGTTAATTAATCACCGACGCCCTATCGATCAGGTTAATTATAAGTCTGAATTAGCATTCGCCGTGTGCATAATTGAAGCTATAAAAATGACAACACGCGAATAACGCTGTGCATCTGGATGGTAGGACGGAATGCTGAACAACGAAGACACTGAACAAGTTTGAGAGATGACACAACGTTCGAATTTAAATGATGTTTAGTCAAGGCAATAAACCTGTCAGAGTTTCGGTAGCTCCTCAAGAAAAATATCACCGTAACTCGCATTGTTATTATTCATCGTGCACATGCCGAATCACAGAAATAGCTTTTTGGTAAAAAAAAAATTCAAGGAATTTGTAACAGTAAAACTTATTATTCTCTCGAATTACCCCGGTTTGAAGAATGTAATTTCACTGTTATTGCAAATTATCACTCACGCAATGTGTTTTTGATGAAGATCTCGGGGAGCGCCTAGAGACTTTCTACCTGGCTTCCAGAATTTGCCAAATATTTTTCTGAGGATTACCGGAATGTATCTATTTCACAATGACATTTTTCACAATGTATTTATCTGACCCAGTTTAGACCTAAAGAGTGAGTTAAGGGATTGCGTGCGGATAGTAAAGAAAAAAGAGCACCCTTTGAAACATTTTCTAGGACCCCGGTCGGCAGATTATTTACAACGGGTATTTTCGCTACAAAGGATAGAGGATTTTACGTGTTTTCACACAAGTATCAGGCTTGAGTGCGTTTTTGACGTAATTAGGTGCTCTGAGACAGTCATCCTTTCCTAATGTGACACCGCCACCACATATTCGTTACCTGTTAAGGGGTCGGAATAAATACAGACCAAGCGCAAGAATAACGTTGAGGCAGATTATTATTATCAATTTTAAAAAGTACTTATGACTATCGATAAACATTATCGAACCCAAAACATTTCTTAGAAATTAATCATGAAAATGTTGAGCAACCACAAATTACCTCTTTGTTATGAGAAAAGCAATTCCAGCACATTTCATATATTTGCAGAGTGTAGACTCGTACTGATAAAAATTTGTTATGATAATAAACGTAAGTGAACGAATCTCAAATATACTTGTAATCTGCTAGGCTAAAAGATATCTCTACCACTTACTGTTCTGTGATAAATTACTTTGAATTTATATGTAATATTTGAAATTTTCAGTTTTATACCGTTTTCAAAAAGCCATATATAGTATGAAGTCATAGTTTAAGAGAAAACACTTTTTAATTAATAATTAAGGCACATATTGAAATACAATTTTAAAATGTCAGTTCAGGAAAATTGAATTACAATTTATTTGAAGTTTGGACAATTACAATTTATTTGCAACTGAGACACAATTGATACCATATCTGAGATCAGACTCAATTGCGTATGTACGACTGGAATGTTAAATCAGAATTAAGAAATTTTAAATAAACATACAGCATGTGTATGAAATTAGCAACAAATTTTAAAACCAGAGGAAATTTCTGATTCAAAGAAAACAAAGAAACAAAACAATGTCAGTTATGGGTAACTATGCCGTTTCTTAA
Source organism: Pyrochroa serraticornis (assembly GCA_905333025.2). Lineage (NCBI taxonomy): Eukaryota > Metazoa > Arthropoda > Insecta > Coleoptera > Pyrochroidae > Pyrochroa > Pyrochroa serraticornis. Next base: position 20,565,727 of record HG995158.1, read on the forward strand.
ATAATGGTAATGGTATATTTAAGATATAATATTTATATTAAAATATATTTGGTATGTAATAATAATTTCAGAAGGTTTACGTTAATATTTAGAAACAACATGCGTTAACCAAAAATTTGTGATAAAGATTCTTCACTTAGATACCTGCAATAATCATATCTTGCTGAAAATAAATTCTAACCTTAATAGTAGTCATTTAAACATTCCAGCCAGATCACTTAAAATTTATAAGTTTTTTAGAATTTTACCGTCAATCGTCAATGGCGATGAATGCCTTTTCGACAACTAAATTTTTTTCTTCCTCAGACCTACCACCTTCCTTGATGAACCAAAATCTATGAATACTTCTCTCGACATCCCGTCAAATGTGCACCTTCGGGGAAGAAAATACTTCTGTTTTAACCTTTTGCAATTTATTATCTAAATACACTTCCAGTAAACAAATGAAAGTAAGTATACGATTATGCAAAAAGAATGTTTGCAACTGTCATTTCTTATACGGAATGTTTATTTTCTTTTACTTAACAGAGCTTCTGAATAAGACTACTTTGACACCAGTCATGGAATGTTAAAATTAAGAGGGTATTTTTATTCAGTTTTCATTATCTAAAGATCAGAGTCTGAGTAACGATTGTAAATTGTGCAAATCTATTTTGAAAATCATGGTTCTGTTTGTAAAACTTACAGATTGCTACAATAAATATATTTTGCAACCCTTCATCCTTAAGGAAGTTGAAACAAGTAGCAATTGAGTAGCAACTAGATGCGGGTCACCCTGTGAGATGAAAAAGGTGCGTACTAAAGAAAATATCGCTTTTGGTGAGCAAAGAATCGAAGAAGATCCAAACACCTCAATTCGGCACCGTAAGCAGTAATTGCACTTCTGTCCATCTTCTTCATGGAAAATGTTGGTTTAGGACGTTATTATTGTTATTATTAATATTGTCATTGGGGTGCTTCATACTATACCACCTGTAGAGCAATGGACTTACAATAGGAAATGTAAGGCATCGCCATCGAACGTACAATTTCACGGCACAGGCTTCCTTTCCTGTGAAATCTACTTAAACTATTGTTAAGCTACTGTATAAGTTTAACAAGGTTTTGGTCTATGTGTACTCCTGCGATTTTTAATGTTTTTGATCCGTCACTAAATTCTTTACAAAATGGCACAGAATATTAGAAAATTGAACAACAAAGTTATAACTACTACCCCACTAAGTACACTCTTAACTTACTGACACATCATCTAATGTAGATTTTAATCCGAATTGAATGCCAAGTCGTCCTTGTAAAGGATCGAGCAATAAATTAATTCTCTCAGAATTATAGAAGAGTTTTTTTAAATTTTATCAAATAACTGGTATAAATAGAATTGAAAATTTGTGGAAAAATAATCTTTTTAAAGAGAATATGTGAATACCTCCACTGTACAAGTTGTTAAAAAAATTGAAAAATTGGTACTAATAGATTTAAGGTTGCAAAAAAATGATCTCGTAAATAAGGATCCAATACAAGTGCTTAAGATTGGTGAACAATAGAAAGAAGACGGCAGATCGAAGATGTCTAAATTAGGCGTTTACCACGTATATCATTGCTTTGGCATTTCATGCCTAGCTCGAAATCTATTGCAAACAGCCGAATTCTAATTATAATGAGATATTGCCAAAAAAATTATCTATGAAGGCTCATAATCAAAATTTGGAATTTTGCTGATAACAAGTTACTACAAATTAAAATTGGAAACAAGTCGTTAGCCTTCATTCCTTCGTTTTTCTACTTTAGAAACAAGCAATTTTTTTTATTTAGGTTGTATATTAACGGAATTAAGTATGAAATGCAAAAGCGTTTCTATGCTTATAACGTTTCAAAAAAGTGATGACTAGCGTTCTCTGAGACAGTGAAAATATATTGTTAATATATGTGAGAAACAATTAAACTTTTGTTGTGTTTCAGGTTTATTTTCTGTGTATGTTGAAAGGATTCGCTGTGTTTCGGGTGTTCATTTGTGTTATCAATTGTTGGTCCCGGAAAGGGCCGGGTTTCTGACGACGTTTTGTCAAATGGCACATGTGATTTTGCCGAAACGTCGTACGAAACCTGACCCTTTCCAGGGCTCATCTAAAACAAATAACCAATAATCTGACTGAAAATAATGAAGTGTGACATTTGAAAAGATTCAAAATATCGAACTAATCAAATACACGTATGTAGACAGGTTGTAAATAAATGGGTCACAAAAATACCTAGTGCTAAAATTAATTAATCATCAACATATTAATATTTTTTACATATTGATTAGAAAACCTCACATTTACAACATTCGGATTTTATAAAGTTCAAAAACGTTTAGAATAAAGTTTTACTAACTAATTGATAACTGTCAGTTCATAGAAAATGTATAGGTAATGGTTAAAAAAATTTTTAAACTTTTATATTCGTATTTGAAATCCAAATAATATTAAACAGTATTGTGTTACGGTGTCCAGAAATTTTAATCATATTTGATTAGCTAATTAACAGCTTTGGCAATTTTTTGAAATAATATAAGGAATTATGAGCTCGATACTGTTTGATTAGGGCCTGGGTGGAATTTATGGTCAAAACAAAAACTCTTTATTTACCTTTAACAACAAAAATTGCTCCTACAATTATTATTGGAATATATGTACGTATCTAATTATTATTTAATTATCCTAAGAGTTTTGCACTTGTACACTAAAAGAATATTTGAAGGATTTTGCTGCATAGTGAATAAAAATTGTAGCATTCTGATCACAGTGAGAAATTATGTTAAGTTGGAGAATTATGTATTAGTGCTACATTAGCATATAATTCTAACATAAAACTACTATTAGTCAATGAATTAACATGGTTGTTGCAACATTTCTTACAATCGCCTTTTAATAATAACATTACAGTTAATTTAATATATTCACAATCTTAAAGTTAAATTAAGACGTTCTTTTCAGTAAAATAAAACAAGTTAAGAATGAAATTAAGGTATTTGAAGTAAGTTATTTACTACGGATAATAGAATAGCAAAAGCCATAAAATATATCGCTCATATTTAAATCTTGAGGTCGCATATTGGTGAAAATGCTAGTTGCTAATTAATTAGTTGGAAAGAAATGTGGTAGCATTCTTACATACAATAGATAAATTGCTAAAATTAAGCATTCGATCTATAATTTAAGATATTTCAATCTTAAAAGTAGTGAAAAAATTATATACCCTTTAAAAAAATGTATAATAAAAAAAATTAAATTCTTAATTAAGTACCAATAGGTTTTTTCTTGAGCCCTAATATCTAATAACTGCATGTTTATATTGAGATATATATTTTATATTTTCCATTAGATTACTTTTAATAAGTAAAATCTTGACATACTAAAATCTATATTGAAACAGCATAATATATTGTAGAAATTTTATAAAGTTCAAAAGCTTTTACAAAGACTTCATAGTCTCAAAAAGATCGAAATCCATAAAACATGCATAAAATTTGCCTAATATTTTTCTATGTATTTCTACTTTTTGTAGCAGCGTTAAAATATTACGCCTATATTTAGACTGAATTCTGAAATTATGGCCGCTGCCAATTTGCCAGTGAAGGCATATTCATCGGCAGTTTGAAAAACATTGGAATGTTTTTTTTGAACCTGATTATAGAATTAAATATATTATACACTCTTTCAAAGTGAAAATGAATGACTTTATGAACTTGATGATATTAATCGCCAGGACAGATCAAAATTTGATTTATTTATCAAGGCTTCCAGTAGGGTAGTTGCGTAGTCTTCTAGCATGTGGATATGGGTTTAAACAGTAATTTTTTTATTATTGAATTGGAGAGTGATTTTCAATAAATAAAAAAATTAAAAGAACACGCACAGAATTTTAAAACCGTTAGTATAATTAAAAACTAGCGACTTTTTGCTTAAAATTTTACCATTAGATATTTAGATATGGAGCCTTTACTTTTAACCAGTAATGTTGATATAGCAAGATCTATGGCATCATAAGATGAAATCATAGTTGAGAATAAAAAATATTTGGAAAAGAATGTATGATTAAAAAATTGTCAAGAGTCACAGAGATCTTATGCGCCGTCTGAGATCTGTGGCTTAAATAATTTTTAAATAAATGCAGCGGATATTTGAATGCAGTTTGAATATTTATGCCTAATTTACATTAAAAAATAAAATTGTAATATATATCCACATAAAATAGCTTATAAATAATAAGTACGTTGTTGTTTTTTAATTTATTAACTAAAACAAAATTGAAAGGTTCCATTAATCCCCAGACAACTTTGAATTAGAATTTGTGTAGTGAGTAAAGTTTTAAAAAGCAGCAAACATTACACATTGACAAAAAATGACGTCAACAAAGCGTTATGATCTGTGCAACGTATAATATAAAAGTGTTACGTAAGGCAAAACATAGTTCCTCCCTTTAAATTTATTAGTAGTCTGGTTACATCATCAACTTATTGGCATAGATGTTTTAACTCCTTTTGTGCAATTTGATGCACGTCCTTCGACTTCTTGCGAACATATAGCCAGCAGGTGTTTCAACAAATATATGGTTATAGTAAATTAGTAAGCGCATTGTGTGAACACTAGGTAATTATTTATCGTTGCCATATTTATGAAACCGATTCCCGCTAATTAATTAAATCAAACATACAGTTCTGTAAACCCTATTTGGACCTCAGAGGATTAAGCAAAAAATAATTCTGAAATAAATCACCGACACATCACATTGGCCTCATTACAAGCGAAATTTATCCAAGTGTATCAAGTGTGGGAGCTAAACGCAATAAAACAAGGCAGGTGTCCGTTTATCCAAGTAAACAATAGAAATCGACCATTATTGCGTCATTAAAGCGACAAGTCATGTTAATTGAAGGAGAAACATTTTAATTTTACAGCTGGAAAGCTTGAACGTGCCAACATCCGTAATAAAGACAAAAAAATAATCGAGGTGTTGACAAGTCTAGTTATAAATCGGTTCTAGAAGCATTAAAAAAGTTTTCGAGTATTAGCGAAATTTGCGCAGTTATCTAATAACTTTATACATATTGAATAGTGGACGCGTGGGAGTTGCAATAAAGACAAGTAGCCGACCGGATAAGGAACAACTGTATGCTGCATGCATACGGGTACGGGGGCCCACCACAGTTACATGAAATATACGTGTTAACACAATAATAACAAGACCCCGTTTGCCGATAGTGCTCGATACTATACGTTAGCCCAAATACCGCTGCCGAATTAGGAAAGTGCACGTGCGTTCATGATTATGGCGACATGCAGTGAAATTCCTATAAACTATTAACGGCCGACGTGCGCATAGACTGCTTAAATTATGATGCTTTATGGGATTTATAATTAAGGTACAAATACAGAAACTCATACGGCCTTTCTTCGCGGAATCGCGCAATTGCCGAGACGTTTTTATGCAGGTCGGTTACTTGATGGATCGAGGACGGTGGTTTCTTTCATAATGAACTCAGGAGAAAACTCGCCGGTACTGAAGCGATCAGCACAAGAACAATGGGTTTGGGAGAAATGACCTACAACAAAAAGGACCCGAAATTAAGTCATACGGAGCGCCAGGACTTAGATGTCCACGTTACTAAATTTTTGTAAATTATTGGAACATTACTAGTTTAAGCCGAAATTATATTCAAAAGACTGGTTATACTTATATGTCTGTTTATTTATTTAATGGAAATCGAGGTCATCCTACTAGTTTTAACTGTTGTCAATTGTAGAATCAGTTGAAATGCTGATGAACGCTTGACCACAATGCCTTTTTAAAATGCAAGTAGAGTTTTCGAAGAGGTTTGAGTGACTTTATCTTATTACTAAATTTTATGACAAGTATTGGGTTATTAGTTATTTATTACTTATTCCTTGATCTCTTTATCTCTTTGCCACGACTGCAGATGGCTGCTAAGTATTTAGAGTTTCCTCATTAGATGGGTGCCGATTTGAGTGAATGAAGCGTGCAAGCAACATTTTTTTTTTAAATCCAGATGTTATAGAGCACATTTTCAAAGTGTTCCTCTGAATTCAGCATTGAGACATATTACTTAATGAGAAATGATTTTGCAATCCGTAATCCTTTGTAGTCATAGCTTTAAATTTAAAATTAAAATATTTTTGTAAATTTTTTTTTTTGGCTTTGCTTTGCGATTCTCTTTCCTTAGTGGTTCCTGTTTTCTTTGATAATTCTCAGTGCTAAAACTTAAGTTTATTGTATCTACCACATTCACTCACTATTCCACTAGATCTGCTCTTTTTAGAAAACGAGTACATTCTTAATGAGAATTCACATCAGATGTTCTAAGAAGTCTGTTCTTCTTCACTATACTTCTATATTTCTAATTGTCCTTAATCATTATGTGATGTGCAGGTGTAGGTGTTTATCTAGGAGTACAATTTCCTGTTAGAATGCCTGTTCAGCTATAGCAAATTTAAAAGTTTTCATTTGGACTAATGTGCTTAATTGCATTATTCCAGGTGATCTTTTCTAACGTAAGTGATATTTTGCTAATAGTTTCTTTTCTTTGCAGTAGTGTTTGATATCTTGTAAGCTATTTTGGATTCTATATATCAAAATTGTTTTTAAGTCTTCTTTACTTAGAGTATCTGCTTTCTTATTGCCTATTTTGCATAAGTCTCCTATCATCTACATCAGCTGTATACTGTTGCGTCAAAGAAATTCGGCGATTATTTACCATTTTACAATGTCGTCTCTTACCCATTCTAAAACTTTAAGAGTTGCTTGACTATCAGTGAAAATTCTACTATAACACAATTTCTTAGACTTATATAGCTGTGATGTCTGATTAAAACACAATTCCAGTGTTAGTTTAATTTCCTGTAATACTTGACTTTTGACATTTTGTATATGTCTCCATGGTGGTTCTTGTATCAGTCTTTTCCTTCATCTGCGTCTTCTTTTATTTTCAATATAAGGTGTTTTGCTGATGTAGACTGGGCTAATTTTGTTCAGCTACACCTTCATAGCTTCTGCGAGTTCTTTATATTGTTCCCGTTATCTCTAGAGATTCAAGTTTTTTCAAATTGTTTATTTTTCTCATTCTTGGCTCTTTCTGGCTTTGCATCACCAGATTAGTGAAATGCAGATTTCTTGTTCCTATAAGCCTGTAAACTAGTCATCATTCTTGCTTGTAGTTCTCATATCTTATTCACTTTATTAGCAAATTTGTATGGCCAGGCAGATTTAATTATACCTATATTACCTAATAGCGCATTTCTTCTTTGAAAATGTAGCTTTTTTATCTTGAAAAGTTTTCTCACTATGTGAATGAAAGCTTTTATTGAATATACTTTTTATCAATCATATTCAGACACAATTGTTAATGCAATTTCTTCAAATTCTTCTCTTACGAGGAGTGCGTATTATCTCTCAAAGATGTAAGTCTAGTGCTTGTTCTGTTTTAGATATGGAGTAGATATATAGTAGTAGAAGTAAAATTTTTACAATTCTTTGTATTGTTACCGTTTTTTTGCTTTATGAAGTTTTGTAGTTCTTTTGGAATTGTGGTGTTACTGAAAATCCATAGCAGAAAGCTGCTTACTAAAAAATTGTCAGCGATTTGGATTTAGTTGCACATTTTAGTTTTGTAGCCAGTGCGGGCCTCGGATGGTCGATTCTTTGGCCACGTTATAAATTGACCCGATGTAGCGCCCCAGATCGTGCTCTTGGCGATATTGTAAACATGAATCGTCCCATTTGACGGGACAATGCCCGCTATAAGGTGTCAGATGTAGCCGCCGCGACGCGCTGCCGACAAATGGCGGCGATATTTCGATTGAATTCCGCCACTTTTAATAATGGCCACCAAGACGCGTCACTTTGTCCAACTCCGTGACGTGCCAAGACGCGTTATTCATATTGTTATTTGTACCGGCGTGTCGACCGTTTGTTTTAGTTTTGATGGTCGATTTACGCGTGTGTAGAATAATTTGCTAAGTTTAAATTGTGAAGATGCGTCTGCGCGCCTTTGGGAATGCCGCGACCGGTTGCATATTGTGTCTGAATTAACTGAAAAAGTTTTTCTAAATACGGAATAAAATCCAAAGCGGGTAATAATGAAAATATCCAACAATAAAATTGTAAATACCTTCAACCCAGAGTCTTTGAGTGTCACCGCTGTATAAGACTATCTGGACATTAATGGGGGGAACGAGACAAGAACGTTAATAACGTTTTTAATGCCTATTTCGAATTGTTCTACCATTTTTTATTGTTATCTTGCATATGATAAACAAATCCGGTCAGTCTTTCGTGTTCTCCATAATGGCCATAAAAATCGATTTTTTACCTTAACAACCACTCGCCATCTCTCTCCGGTTTATACCTCGCAGGTATAAATCTCTACCTAAATATCGAAAATATCAAATAAATAAAAACATGGTGTGGTATAAATCAAAGACACCATTTTCTGTTCCAGTTAATTGGGTGACTTGCTTATAATGCATGCAGCCAGGTTCTTCTTGATTTCTTTTATTTATCTGACCTACCTAGCAATTAAATTATTTAAATGTTGTCACCCATCACCTAAGAATTTTTCAAAGATAGAATGTACATAGATAAGTTTAGGTTTATATTCAAGAAGCATCATCTATGTAGGTATAAGACTACTTAAGGCAACAAGCTATTGACAACGTTTTGTCCTTGTTCTTGTTCGAAGTTGTTCTCTTCACCGGATATATCAAATCACTTAGACCCATACTTGGCTCAAATTGAAAATTACTTTTAGTTTGTGGAGTAAGGTAAGCATATAGTAACCCAATTATAATTTAGAAATTCTTTTTTCATATATTCAAACTTTTTTTATATGTTTCTATTTATATTAACGTATTAAAAATTTAATATCAACAGTTGTCGTCATATAACAAAAAGCTCCAACCTAATTCCGCGAAAGTTACAAGTTACTAATATCTAGAATCCTCAAACATATCGCGGTCTAAATTTTGAATACCAGAGACCTGAAATCTACTGCGTCCAAGATGTTTAAAATGAAGTTGCTTGTATCCTTAGTTATAAATCAACAAGTACGAGTGAAAGGAAGTAAAACTATGAAACTGACACAGGATTTGAATGAATAGATACTTTATTTTGTCTGCTTGATTTCTAAAACCAAACCTGTATGCATGTCCTTCCAGCAATACTTACCATCTTGAAAAAGCGTTATTTAAATTCTCTGAAAAAATCTCTGCCAGAGATCAAAAATCAGTTTCTATTTTAAGACATTTGCTGCTAATCATATTATTAAGATCAAGGAATATTTATTGCACATCCAGTTATTAAAGAACGTCCTTGGCGCAGTTGCTAGTTAAAGGGGTTACCGTTGAGTCACTTAATTTTTCTTCAGTCATTCCCTCTCAGAAGGCAGTGGCAAGCCATCGACTTGCCCAGAAGAGCCTCTCCCCTAGGTTTCTCGTTTGGATCCGATCTAAAACTGTGGGTTCTACGTATTTGTGCAAAATTATGTGCCACTCATGTCACACACAGGTGTATAGAGACCAAGTTTTCTCGTGAGATGGTCACCTATATCGGAAGATTTTACTTAATTTAAAAATTTTATTGCGTTTTAGTGGAACTTTAAGTCGGGTCCTTAGGTTATTGTGTAAACAGGAAAAATGTTGCTAATACTTTTTTTCATTGTTTTTATTTTTTTTCAAATACAATTATTTATTGTAGTATTTAATATTAATGTACATTAATTATTTATGTAGGAATCATACGAAAATACATGGCTAACTAGTAATAAAAATTGGTTAAATGGAAAAGAGACATCATAGAATATGGCAACATGAATGAGGATAAGTTTTAATACGCCAAGAAGAAGAAATCCGAAAGCAAAAAAGAAAGAAATTGTTGTAGATGAAACAAGAAATTCATTCAAAAATAAAAATAACAAACAGAAACAAAAAATGTAAATACAATTTAAAGAAAAAAAGAATTAGATATATAATAAAATGATTTGTTAGCGGGTAATAATTACGTTTAGACTCATAACATCGTATTTTATTATGTGTGATATCTGAAGTAAGATGTTCTTAAGCGATTTTCCCTATTAATTCAATTTGAAGAATTGACTTCACAACACTGATTTAACCTCAATAATTTTTCTTCGAGCATTTTAAAGAATTCTTGAACAAAACTGAATCAGTGCCGTAAAGTTTCGAAGCCAACAACTGGATTTGAAAAGGTATTGTATTCGATTTTATAGGATAACAGTAAAAGGTTTTACATCACCGGCTGAATCAAAATTTGCAAATACACTTATATTAACAATTTCTAGATTTAACATGAGTTGAATCAATTATACACGAAATCAATCAGAGAAGTGACCGGGCACGATATGACAGTGGAGAAAATTCGTCTTTTACTGAATGACCAACCCATATCCAAGGTACATTCTGAAAACCTGATAGCTCAGTATTTTCCCATCTAGTTACGCTTGCAACCGTTTTAAATAGTTTGATTTATTATTAAATATTAAGAGGTAATTACTGGTCGCTGTAGAAAGCTGAATTTACCATGTTAAGAAGAGGTGCGCTTTCTCCGAAGTAATAGGTAAATTTTAGTTATATTAAAAAAAATTATTGCTATCTTGGTTTGGCCCTTAAAGGAGAAAGTAATTTTGAGCTGCAGTCTCAAGAAAAACGGTAAAGATTCATTTATCAAAATAACCCCAACCGCGAAAGTTACAGATAAATATTCTAACATTAGTTACCTTTAAAATTATAATATTAATTACAAAATTAATTTAATATGTTTATGTTTTCTAATCGATAACATGATTATAAATGAATTAAATTGAAAAAATTCAAGCAATCGCAAACGTTATTTAGCAAATCAGTTCCATTACTCAAGTATGTATTACCTTTTAATCTTGCATTATCCTTCAACATAAGCCAACATATATAAATATTCCACCAATAGAATTGAAATTTCTTTAATTCGTCTTATATTATAACCCCATATTAGTTTAGTCCGAGCTGTTACAGTTTACAAAAAAATTCTATTAAATTTAACAATAATTTGTATCGTTGACTCACAAGACAACTTTTAACAAAATTTACCTGGCAATCACAAGCTCTCTCTAACCCACTCTTATTAGGGTGGAAAGGGTGAAAATATTATAACCTCTCAAACTTGAAGAAATTGTACAGGTGGACTATTCTAAAGACGTAACATCTGTGATTAAATATTTGGAAAAATAGGCTAGTGCAATGCTTTAAAATAAATGTCTAATGCAAAATCTTATTTTTGCTGACTTATGCCTAAGCGTAAAGCTTTTACGATATCATATGATATGTGGTATAACTTTTCCAAAAGCTTCCCAGAATATTGAGCTTATAATATCATGAGTATATGATTGCAATCTCACAGCTTAGAAAAAAAAATGGGTATGACTGGTGTTTTGTACCAAGATGCAGTAACATGCGCCCAATAAAATATTTGTGAGTGCCCAGACGAAAACAATGTTTCAAAGCTACTACGCGTAATATTCCAACAAGCAAAATCATATTATCCTGATGAAGATTTTGTAACACAAGTTTCTGATAAAGAATCATTTGTATAGGTCATTAGAATCAATTTAATAAATAAAAAAAATCCCAAGAACTATTCAGGAATAAATAGTTGTTGCGTACATTCTTTAACAAAATTAATAATAGTTAATTTACAAGACCTAACTCTTCAACAAGTTTATGTCACAGGATAACGTATCGAAAAATTTCAATCCTCCCATTTTGAACCATTTATTAGCCAGATAATTCTTTAATTAAAAAATTATTGCCTATTCCACTTAGGGCTAGATCTAATAAAGTTCAATCAACTATTGATTTTTTTCGAAATTAAAACCGAGAAACCAACGAATCCTCTAAAGCAATCGCTAACTTGGAGCGAATATAAAAGAAGCTTACTCTAAAGTATATTATCACGGTAATTTTTGATGCATTCATAAATTACATTTCAATCACGGATAGAGAACCAATTACTGATGAATTACTGGTTAAAAAGCCTGTGGATTTCTAGACATTTTCCTCGAGGATGCACTGTGTTGACTGATAGAGGCTTTGAGCACTTATAGCAAATTATAGAAGAGGAGGGTTGCTTTTTTATTAGACCTCCAATTGTATCGTCATTAGTAATACTAACCACAATTTCTAAATAAGAGAAATCTGCCAACGACGAGTTATTGAAAAGATCCACCATCCGCAAAAGCGTTAAATTTTCCATACATACATAATGTCCAGACTTACTTAAGAATGTCTGAAAAAATCTACCAGAACAGCGTACTGGCTGGCAATATCTCTTAGAATTATCAGTATTTTGAAGATTTTGTCTTAGGAAGCGCACCTAATACTGTCCCAAAACCGAAGTGTCAAGACACAGAAACGTTTCTTTAATCAGATTGAATTGAACAAAGCTCGTATTAATACCGATTTTCTACTCAACTTATGATTTTATATTAAAAAATGTCTGCAAAGGTAAATAAAGGATGACAGTGTCAATATCTTCTTATGCCAGTTTTGCTTTCTCAAATACGACATGCAATATTTTATCTTACTCAAACACATAGCGTTTTATTTCTTAATGAGTTGGATTAAGATTAAAGAAAAATTATACATTTGGTTAGGTCATCGTAAATACTTAAAAGTTCTTTGCCTAATTTTCCGACTTTGGTTGGATTTCTATTAATAAAGGCCTTTTAAAAATGGCGAATGATGGTGTTGGGGTCATTAAACAATTCAGGCAAATTTTTGTCAGAAATAAATTTAAAATCTGTCATCTTCCAATGTCTTAAGGAAAATGTAAAGTATGGTTCATTTGGTTTTAGGAACTTTGTGAAGTCATTCTATTAGCAATATTGATGCAGCTCCGCATAATCTCTTAGTCTACGTAAATACTATTTTTACAAGCAAGAGAGTCTTAATTGCTAATGGTTATTGAAGTATGCAAATGGTCGCGTTGGTTTGATCGGAATTGCACTTTATTAACGCCGTGGAGTCCTCAACTATCACAATATCCATCCGTTGTTGAACCCGCCGTCGCTGTAATAGCCGACAACATCCACCATCCTCTAATTGTGGCAATAAACAAACATACTTGCATATCTCCGCAGCTCGTTTCGCGAAAAAGGCCGATATTTATACGCGACACTCTGAATATAAACATGAAATACCAACAAGGCCGGTGACGAAAAAATCGTCCGTTTGCTCTCGCACACACACATATATAATTTGAATTCTTTTATTTTATGCGCCGGAGAATAATAACGCGGCTGCCGCGAATAGTTTTGCGAAATTTACGCCGCTCGCCAGTTTCACCTCATTGTTCTCGATGAATATGCTAAGCGAAACACTGGAATGCGACGGATGTTCTTCCATGCAGGATTTCTAAATCCTGCTGCTTTGATATGATGAAGGAATTATAATATAAGACGGGGATTTTGATGCAACTATTCCAATTATTCTTAGGGGAAAGTTTTCACCAACCGATGACAATTTTTACCAAATCAATATCAAAGGATCTCGGCACAACGTTAAAATTACCACTTTACAAGTAAACAATTAATGATGAGGAACAACACTACGTGAATATGTTCATGATCTTGAAAAAGAATTACTACCTGTTTTGAACGTCTTATCATTTTCCCACCAAAAGCGAAGGCTGTAATTAATTTTTGTTGAACTTAAAAATATGGCTTCGACAAAAGTCCAAGCACAAGTTTAGAGAAAATCACTAAATTACATATATTGTGTTAAGAATACAAATTATATAAATTTAAGATGTTATAGAAGAGAAACAAATTATTAACATCTTCATGAAAAACCTCAACAAATAAAAGGAATGTTAAAAGCAGTGGCGGTCCGTGGTTAAATTAGATAGGGGGGCAAACTAAAATTATCTAATAACAATTAATAGCCTAGTAAACTATATTTGATATGTATTAACTTATAGTTTACAATCAGATATAGTAAGTTTCTACATTACCTTTGGGTATTACTATCAATCCGCTGATCTACAAAGGGAGTCCTTCTCCCAAACAAAAAACTAAAAAATGATTCTGACACAAAATTAAATTAACTCTGTTTCCGTGAGATTGGAATGAATAGAAAAGCAAAATGTATTTAATAATAAACAAAATACATTTGTTTATTTTTTTTAACTATTAATAACCAAATTATTATAATCTCTTTTGTGCTGAATAATTTCATGATCAATAAAAAATCACTTTGGCCCATAGTATTTTGGAAAAACGTTTTTATTCTTTTTAAAGTTGAATAGCAACATGCGCTTTTAGCTCTTATCGGGATTGTACAAATAATTGTTAACAAGTTTAAAGATTCACGGAAAACACTTGAAAGATTATTGTCTAAAGAAAAATTGAAGAATGTGGAGGGCTCCATTGGCTTGCTTAAAATCTTCCTTTCAACATATCCTGCTTTAATACAAGAGAATCTAAATTAAAAGCAACAGTGTTAAACAAATGCTCCGGAAAGTTTACTACAGCATTCAAAGTATTTGTCTCAGAGTCTAAGGAAACTTCCACGTTATTATTGACAGAAAATCTATTTGTGATAATGGAGTATTATACTTTTTTTTTCTTGTCAAAAATCAAAAGTAAACATAAGATGGTTCAGTTTGGAATAAAAATCATATTTTTTATCGATTGATTTAACTATTAAAGAATAATTTAATAAATTAATTTTAAATTTGGCGCATTGTAACTTAAGCACGAGGGGCGCCTTGCTATTGGCTTAAACAGGCGATCGCCTGAATCTATCAAATAGAACGTAAAGAAGTTCAGATATAAATTTCTAACGTTATCTCACTTACGCTCATTTAATAGTATTTTCGCTCTTTTTTGCTGCGTAAGTACGTCACTGCGAAGTAGGGATGGGCCAGAGGAGAGCCAAATTCAACCGCGCTTTGAAAATGCTTGCTTCCTTTCTTAATTTTCTACGCAACGACAAATATTTAAGCGAAATAAAAAAATATGTGTCCACCGATTTTTTATGTATTTCTCATTAAAAAAAATCTATGATATTTTTATGAAAGTATAATACTCCATTGTAATATGTAAGTATAATTGTAATAAACACACACTTCTTTGATTCTTTGTATGTATCTACATATCGGGCTCGCTTTGTAGATGCGGTATTTGATTTATCATTTGCACTATAATAACTATAATCAACTTTATTTCTGATATTCCTCACCGCATTCTTAAATTTGAAAATGTATTTTTGAATTTTAACACTATCTAATTGTCGTAGTTGCAATTATTTATAAAGAACATCACTGTGCGACAAAATTTAATTACTGAAATATAACCAAAAATTAAATTTTTCATGTTTCAAATAATTTACTTATTAATCTGGTTGGTTGCTGTTTATCATATTCATTATCAATAATATGCTCAAAACATTTCTGGAGTTCCTATTTATATTTAAAAAGAATACAGACAACTATGGAGTTAATATTCCAATAAGTATTTGATCCCCGTAGCAGCTTCCTCGTAACTATATTATCAAGAATTTGTATGCCTTGGGGTGATCTAAAAAAGAATGTTGAAAAAGCAGATGTAATTACTGTGGGAGGCCGCTGAATCTCGGTAAAATTATAAAAGAAGAACGGTAAGACAGCAAAATTATTTCAAAGCTGGACACTTGCATGTGTTGTGTTTAGTTTGAATGCAGATTGCCAAAGTTATTTAAACAGCTGCAAAGTTCTACAGCGTTTGGATTTAGCAAGCTACCATTGGCTTGGGCAAAATGATTCATGCCCCTATCCAATGTTATTGCCAGGTTTCTCTCAACTACTGTGGATGTATGACTGCGGGTAGTAGACAAAGACAAAGCATTTTCTCTTTGCCCATCCCTTGCACCAGCCGTCACTGATTAAAAGTAAAGCAGCATATCAGAAAGTATCTCTAGTCTTAAAGTTGAGTGCATTTATCAGAGCTGGCTAACAGCAGCGTAACTTGTATACTATAGTGCACAAGCCTAAGTGGGGACATGCAGCAATTGAGGTACTTGCAACTGTAAAATATTTTTAGGATATTTTAAAAATAAGTCGAAATAACTGTCATAATGCAAAAAATTTCTTTTTCAAAGAACAGAAAGATGGAAAAAAATTAACCAACTAGAAAACATGAAGCTTGGGTCAACTTCATTAATATGTGATAATTATTGGTTTTCAACTTTTCAGTTTTATAAATGATATTTTCTTCATTAATTATTTTTCATGTTTCAGAGTGTATTCTCTAACTTGACACTTTATTTTCAACCGCTTATGTCGTTCATGATATATTTAAAGAAGATTATTCATTGGTGTTATTATTAACTTTATTATTACAAAATAAACTGATTGTCATGAAACTTTGTTTTGTTAGAATTCTGATACTCTAACTAAGAATCAAACCTGTTGCCGCTTTTGTATTTAATTGCGGTTTTAATTTGCTTTAAGCCATCGCGATATTATTACAAAGCATTGACTTTTTGTGGCCATTTGAATTTATCCAATGTGCCAATAACTATGGGCTTGAACATGTTTATCTCAGGGTACCTTGAGACTTCTCTTATATTTCATGTTTTTTTTTACATTTTTACGACTTCAGAAGTTTTAATTTTTATATTTTAACATATTTACATTTTATACAGTTCTATTTATTTTATATACTCAATTCACCGCATGGCTTTCGACCTATCTGACCTAACATTATTATTTTAGTCTTTTGCATAGCTTTTTCTGACATTTTCATGCTAGATGCATGAAAGTGTCAGATGTGTTATATGTGAAATCTCTATCTGTAGTCACTATATTCAGAAGAGGTCTGTCTTGTAAGTAATATATAAATATTCCCCATCAAACTATTTGAATAGTAAATTTCTTTTCATTTTTTTATTGACCTTGTTGTTTTTATTATTATCAAAATTGGAAAATACTTGCTTTGATCATGTGTAATCTTTTCGCATAAGATTCCAAAAAAAATCTGTTTTTATCTTTTAATTAACTTTTATTGAAAGTAGAAGTTTACCTTTTTTCTTTTATTTATTCGTATACATTTTTAATCTATTCTATCAATGTCACAATCCTTTCTTCCATTTTGCGCTGAACATATATTTTAGTTCTATTTTTTTCAACCTTATTGTCAAAGGCTGTCTATATGATTTCTCTTTCAACTTTTGTCAGTCGTTTAATCTAATTAAAAATTATATTTTCCCTATTTTAATGCAAACTAATACTTAGAACATAAATAAGCTGCATATATGCTTATTATACATGAAAGAAAAAAAGCATAACAAATGGTTTCTACTTAATGGCAATTTTTCTATTTTTATAACAAATATTAAAAGAACTAATTTTCTATTAACGTAAAACGTGAGAGAACTAACTATTATAATTTACTTAAGACAGTTCAAAAGGGGACTTAAGCTGCAATAATATTATAAACTTTAGTATTCTATTTGAAGAGTTGAATTCCTTAGAATATTAATGGAGATTGATTTTGGAAATGGTCAAGCAGTGAAGCGATTGCAAAGGCGATGGTGAAACCTCGTCAGTTCATATGGAAACCTGTCAATTTACCGGATACGGTCTTGCCGATAAGGCAAGGAGTTGACGAATGTGATTAAGCTGAGGCACCTGAGGTGCCTGGGGATCATGAATGCGGCATTGTCCGTTCCTGGTTATATTTACAAGGGCGGTGTGTTTAAGATCAGTACTCGATGGCTAAGTATGGCGTGACAGGATGACACGCGCTAGCCGAGGTTATTGCATGTCCATATTCTCGAAATAAACATGGCGGAGAATTTAACTGGTGTAATTACTCAATCCCTTAGAAAAATTCTCCAACTGTTCTAATTACCCCGACAAGTCTTGGTATCTAACATTTGAGATAATAAGAGCACTTGTGTGCACGTTGGGCTTCCCACTCAACAACCCAACACGGTCTCCCATAAATTATACCAACATCGAACGGTCATTAATGCGTTGGGTGGCGCTGCAATGGTGGTCCTCCAGACACTTTCGCATTGATTTAAATTTATTATTACCAAAAATAATGGTCGAGAACGTGCATATTAATGAAATCAAGCGTGCATGTCGCGGGTAAATAGCTTACAGGGCGACAACGCAACCACTATAAACATGAGCTTTCAGTTGAACAGGAGAACAGACCACATATATAACAACCGGAGCGCCACTAAGGCAAGCTTTAACTGTTAGCGACCAGACAGCAGTCAGAACTACATGCTCGCTAATTATACCGAAACAATATTATGTGCAACACAAGGGATTAATTATCCTCAATACACACAGAGGGTGTATTACGACTAGATATGTGGACGGATGTTGGCTACGTTGCAGCTTTTCGACTGACATTAATTGGCCAATCAAATCGCAGCTTTGTCCGGAGGAAACTGACTAACGCTTATTTTATGTCAACTAACAAATCGATGAAGGTAATACCTCAATTGATTTATTAGTCGTAAAGTAACGAATTGGCAGCTTTCCAGCCAAACTATATAGATATAACAAAACTCTACCTAATTTTTAACTAATAGTTATTCATAAGTACATGTTAAGAATCTGCAAGTATTTTAAAGAAATTATGAAACACCTTAAAGATCTTATCTATAATAAGCTTTAAATCTCAATTAACTGTTGTAAATATTACATGATATTTTTCCAGAGTTTCAAAAATTGCTGTAAACTCTAATGTAAATCTGTTTTATATCTTTATATATGATAAGTCTTGGAACATTTTTACAATGTAATAATACCTTTTTCTTTATATATATACTTTAATCAGCAATCCAAATAATACAATTTTATAAGCTAATTTGTTAACTATAGAATAAAGCAGCAAGGTATTAGTCTAGAAAATGACATGATGAGAACGCTTTCCCACAAGAGACCTCAGGTACTTTACTTAAAGTCGATCGGCAATTTTCTTCTCAGTCTTCTGCTCACTGGTTGATGCAGGAGTGATTCTAAGGCTGGATTCATGCTAATGTTTCTTGCCTCGTTCTTCTATTACCTCGTTACTGAATGCCATACTAAGGTCGCTGTGAAGTGTATAATTCGAAAAGTATCATGGTGCCTCTGTGATTGCCCTAAGAATTTTAGATTGATGACTTTTGAGGATAACAGTGTTTGACTTACTGACACATCCTCAGAGTTCAATGCCATAAGTCCAAATTGGTTTTATTACAGCTCTAAACTTTTAAGAAATTTTGTAAGTGATTACATAAAAATTAATATAAACAATATAACAAAACAAGTAAATACAAGTTTATTTTTATACATAATTTAATATATTAACTATAATTATAAAAATGAAAGAAGTAAAAAGCTATTAGTGGCAAGGAACAAAAAAGCAGCATACATGAAAGTTACATAAAACATTTTGTCATCGAAAATTTTGAAAGGATTTTGGTTTCCATTTTTTAACTACAGAAGCATATCGTGTAGGAAAGCTATAAAATTAAAATGATTATCAAAAGAATTAAAATGACAAATGTTGCGATAATAGTATGCGAAATGTACACTGATATAAATATTTCCTGTTTGGATTAGGGGCAATTCTCTTACACCTTATCCGGAGGGGAATTTTCATATAAAAGTATATTTACCGTCAATCGTGAATTTTACTAAGTAATGTTTTACCGAATAGCGTAAAATTACATTGTAAATTAACTCCGTAATTTTACGAATATTTGTAACATTACGAGGAAAATTTACCAAACTGTAAATTTCTCTTGGAAATTTACGGTGTAATTTTACAAATTAGCATGGTAATTTTACTATTGAATTGAAAGTTACTGGGGAAGTTATCAATAGGAAAATATCTACAAAAATACCGTTTTACTTGCTTCATAGAGATAGTAAGTATAGTAAGTAAGTAAGTAAGTAAGTAAGTAAGTAAGTAAGTAAGTAAGTATAGGTCTGTAGATACTCACCAACTGGCCCCAAGTAGCAGTCACTTGAAAAACTGTTCTTTTTGAAGAAACATTAAATCCAGTTAACTTACCTTCTTCTCTTCAACCTTTACAAAAATCATAGGCTATCATAAGTATAAGTATAGTTATTTTTCTACTCAATAACTTGTCTAGCTATAGTATATATGTAGCAAACATATTAGTTTCTTATTTAGTATTATTCTTTAAATATAGAATATAATGAAAAAGAGATAGATAGTTATATAAGTAAATATATTATAAAAGTAACAGTTTATATACTATATAAAAGCTATATATACCTAGGGAAAACAAAGTCGGTCAAAAATAACGAATATTAAAAATCAACAAATATAAACAAAATAATACATGTAGGTAATAAAAAATCATTTTTAAAGTAAATTAGAGATGGTCTTGATTGCTTAAAATTTTCATTAACGTTATTACTTTTTTCTTAGAAGCGGTGAAACTTGCACTTTTGGTGCCTGCATCAGGGTGTGTTTTCAAAAAATATCTTTGAATAAATTCTAGAGTAGCACTGGCAAATTTTGGATATTGCATATTGAAGATATAATATACCGCATAGCATTGGCACAATGCGCTTAAGAAAGAAGAAGTGCCGTCATTTACTTTTATTTTTTCAATCACCACATTATACTTTTATTATACCTGGGCCATCTTCTATAAACCGACAATTTAAATTATATCACATAATCAAATATTCTTACCAGTTATTGCAATGCAAGGACTGTTGGTGGTTATAAACTCTTGTAGATCAACGGAATTCTGTAAGAATAACATATTGCTTTACAAATTTACAAAATAATAATTTTTATTATACTTACATCAGGAACAATTTTAAATAGTTGATTGATGTCTTCCTTTAGATGTATTGAAATAATTTTTAGTGTTTCAATACATTTTTCTTCGATTGTGGCTGACGACAAGTCCATATGAGATATCTTCTTAATCAGCCCATATTGAATTATTTTTTCACTTTTGTTGGTAATACTTTCCCTCAACTTATCGATTTTATGACCCATGAGCTTCTCATAATGCCAATATATAACTTTTGCCTTTAACAATATTGGCCAATTGTCTGAAACGTCCTGTATTGTAGGTTGTTCGTTGTTTATGAAGGCTCTTTGGGCAGAATAAGTTTCCTCAAGAAGGGAATAAATAACTTGTCCGTTTTCAGGGTTAAAATCCTCCATGCAATTCAGTTTTTTAATCTTGTCTTTGATTGAAGCTTCAGATTCTGATGGACTTGGATCTGGTTGCCAGGCCGAACATCCTGCTTTCGCAGCTAGTCTCTTTATTTTCTTTGTTGATTTAGCAACTCCTTGGTTGTCATTATCATAATGTCTCTTTCTCGACTTGTTTAAATAGTTATTTCTTTCATAAAGCTTTGAAAAAATTGTATGAGATCCATCACCCAGAATCTCACCGTCATCATCAACATCTTGAAATGTTTTAGGATACGCTGATATCATTCTATGACTTATGATTTTTAACGCATGCTGTGAAATATCTTGTGTTAAAGCCCTTGCTTCATATATAACCACGCGCACACATTCATTTATTGCCTTCTTATCGCATTTGCCCTCTGCCAACATATTTAATACTTCGGTCGGTAGCTTTTTCCAGGGAATTACAAATGTTCTCCATGTATTTTCTTTAACTTGTACCTTTTGGTTATCACATTTGGATTCATGAGAAAGTAATACTGGGGAAGAATCGCAAACAGTTTTTGAACTAGGAAATTGTATATCAAAAACATCATCGTCATCGATTTGCAAGCTATTGTTACTGCTAAAACTCTCGTCGGTTGCATCAATTGTTACTGTACTGGGTAGGCTTGAAGGTGGCATGTTGCTAATAATTTGAACTGTAGAAGGCAACCAAATTTCATTTTTTTGCAGAATAATAAAAATTTCTCTGCGCAGCATTATTAATGCATCATCATCATCTACCACAGTGCCGTCTGATTCAAGTACCAAAACAGATCCATCAGTTTGCAGTTTTTCATTCGCTAAGACGATAAATATTGATTAATTTTCGAATCATAAAAAAATGCTTAAAATTACCTTTTAAAATCACTTTCTCGTAAATATGAGTTTCTGTTGAACTTATTACAACAAAAATCTTTTTTGTGCGATACACATTCCAAATTTTGAATAAATATTTTTCGTCTTCCATTATGAACTCTATTGAAACTGAAACAAAATAAAGCCTGACATTATTTTATATCTATTATTATTTAACTGACCATTAATATTTCAAAATGAAAACGGAACAATAAATTTTAAAAAATTAGATATTATAAATAGTAAGCATGCATAAATTTTAGAAAACACTGAGTTATTGACTTGAATTAAGAATGCTGGTCAAATGGTGCTGATTTGAAATAAAATAAAGTTTTGCCATTTTTATTCATAACAAACAGAGGCTCATGAGATAATAAGTCATTATAGTTTATGCACACTAATTCTTGCTGATCAGGTTGTTCAATTTCAGTGTATAATCCACTATCACTGTCATACATGATTTGCATAGAAGTACCAATAAAAACATTATTAGAATAGTCTCTGTTGACCAATATATGCTGAATTTTCAATATTAAAAAGTAACCATTGCAGCAATTTCTACCGTAGCATACGCACATTTTTTCATTATATTTAACACCTCTGAAAACAATATTTTTGGAAATGAATACTGGATTACTATAATTACATCTTACACGTATAAGTTCACACATATTCTTTGGATAATCCGTATTAGTGAAAAGTATTCCATCATCAGCACAAATTTTATCAGAATAATGATCCTTATGAGAATTATAAAAGGCCTGTAACAATTGATGCTTCTCTGTTAGAGAATATAAGATGTTTTTGAAATTAGGGCAGTGCTTAATAATATTTTTGAAATATTTATGTTTACTCTCGAATCTTAATGTCCATAGATGCCTTAACGGTCCAAGCTGCGTAATTAACTTTGCATAGTGCAACAAATAATGATGTTTTGGTCTTATCTTAGTATCTGAAAATAGGGATATGCGAATTTCAACATACTCTTCTATCAGTGATTTTAGATAGGCAACCTGGCCTATATGTAACTTGACTGACATAATTAAGTTGCAGAATTGTCTTAGCAGTAGCACCATTTGCCAAACTGGGTCCTGATAATCTTCAATAAGGTCGTAGATGGCGAAAGGTAGTATTTGAAGAAGTATTAAATTTTCATGTGCACTGCCTAATAGTTTCTCAGAATTTTTTTTAATAAGTTGCATGTTATAAAAACTATACTGTTCTAATTTAATATTTTTCAGTCGATCATTAAGCACTTCTATATCGAAAAAACTGTGGTTTAGAAAGTAATTGATTGCTAACGATAAATCGTATTGCACAACTCCTTCAAATAAATCATGTGCAATACAGGGAGGAAGACCTGGATTACAAACGTGAAAATATGTTAGTGAGTTTAACAAAGAGTCGTGTTTGACGCCTCTATAATGAGTTTCATTTGTCGCTAATTGTATCTGAACGTCATTTTCATACGATTCTCGGGATCGCATTCTAAATCCTTTGAAAACTGAATAAATATGTTTTTTTTCGATATAGCAGTATCTACAAATATTCTGAGTAGAACTAAAATTTTCTGTATAGCCCCCAATTTGATGACTTCCCAAGTTATCACCTAATACTGCTAATAATGATCCTTTAACATTTTCATTGTGAACAGTTATTCCCTTGCTTTCTAAAATTTTTAAATCACGAACTATTAAATCCAATATTTTTGAGAAGCCAAATTTGCTAATGTCTTTTTCTAAAGCTAACGCAACCAATAATATATTATCAACTTTGGACCAATGACATGGGTGTGTATTTCCCAAAATCATATATATGCCTACAATTTTATGTTTCTTTTTAGACGAGCCTAAAGGATTACACACCTCAAAAGCATCTTGAAATAGAATAATTCTAAGAGATTTAGGATTATTTTAAAAAAAATTGTTATTTTGATACACAGAGCCGTCACTTATATCTGAAAATATGTCTTTATCCTTTTCTGATACAGAAGACCACTGATTACGTATATTATCATTTTCTAATAATATATTTAATGTGTCTAGAATTGGCACGTAGTAAAAATTACATTTTTTATTATTATGAAAACCCAAATCAATACATTTAGGCGCAACAAATTTGAATTCGCTTTTATAGAACTTCTTACGAGTAAATGATGTTCTTAAATTGCCAGTCTGTTTACTATGAGCATTATTAAAGTAATCCAGCTCGTTGAGAATATCACTAGAAATGTTTATATTATATTTTTCAGATATAAACTTAACTACTCTGTCATTAGAGACCTCATTAATGCTTCTGATACTGTCAATAATGGCGTTAAGTGCTGTATCAGTAAGAAAAAATTTGGTTTGCAATGTTAAATATAAAAGAGAAAGTGTTTTTAAGTAGTATTTCTTAAAATCCTCATTATTGTCTGCTTTAGAGAAATCTGCATTGGCACAATTCTCATTGACATTATCCGCTTCTAAAGAATTTTCATTTTCATGCTCAAAATTTTGTGCCTTCGAATCGAATACTTGTGAATGCTTTCTATACACATGACTTCTCCAGGTTGAAATATTTCTGTATTTTAGGATTGACTTTGAACAGGTCTTTATAGGGCATGCTATGCTTTTTCCTTCTTTTATATGTCTTGAAATATGGGCAGACAATTCATATTTCGTGGATATTTGAAAGGCACATTGCAACTGATTGCATCTAATTATGTCTGGTTTTGATGGTGTTTTGGGATGACACCGGTACACGTGCATATAGAAGTTTAAATATTTTTTAAATTTCTTAAAACAACCATCTGATAAACAGTTATATGAAGCATTTACTAAATGTTTGTGAAATCTTTGATGGGCATTATATTCGTTCAAATGAAGAAATTTTCTGCTGCATGATTGACATTTAAATGTAGTCATTTTTCTGCAAATAAATATTTGATGTTACAGTTTTGTAATTAATTATTTACCACAAATTGATGGTATTTAAATAATAATCATAGCTTCGCGCTATGAAGTCATCGATACTTTTTTTAAAGTTGCATATTCGTTCAAGTACTTTTATAATAAAATGAAGATAAATTAAAATCCTTCAAAAACAATTAGAAACAATGTTTAGCAATAGTTTATTAAAGAGAATGTTAAACATTGTTTTTTTAATGGTTTTCTTTTTACTTTTTTCAATAGAAGTACGTGAACGAATAACAGAACTCAATATTTCTTGAATTTATTTTCACACAAAATATTTGTTTAAATGATTGTAGAGAGAAAATAGTTTTAGGTATACAATTTCGATCTAAGAAGTATACCTGAAATACTTAAAGGTATGTTGACGTCATGGCGCGGTGGTATGGCATTAAAAAAAACGACACCATCATTTGTGGCAAATAATTACTTACAAAACTTTTATGCAAAGCTTTTCTTTCTAAAACTGGTAATAAATGATTTAGCATCAAGGCCATTTATTTTAATAGTCAGCCTGGAGGTTTAAGAATAAGGAGTTATATACTTACATAATAGAACGGGAACAAATCTCAGGTATTTTCTAATTAAACCTTAGGCATAGGCAACTAAATATAAGGCCGTTATCGGCCCAATTATCCTTACCGCCTTTCCTGCAGTTTAGTAGGTACGTACTTCTGGGTTCTGGATAGTTCGTCACTAGTCACCAAAAGTTGCTAGCATCCTGCAACTAAATAATGACTTAGGAGATCCGCGCTTATTAAATTCATTGCAATATACTGAGATTTTGGTTAAGAATTTTGAGGTTAGTTTACGCTAAACATGCTTATTCTTATTACTTACTTGTATTCCCACTATTAAGAAGCACAGGCACGTAACTGTTTTAATACTAGGGAACTGATTAGAAGGGATCCAAATCATAACATCAAGCTCAAAAAAGTCTGCTCGATTAGCTTGAAACACTAATTTTGTATGATGCAATTAGACGCAATCCTGCAGTCCCCAGTCACTAAGCCCTCGCTGCTGTTTCCCGCTCAACGCTCCATTACGTCATGGTCTAACTTGGGAATTTTACCTGCATCAGCAGCGGAAAATTCACAATTTATGGTAATGTTCAGAAGTAATATGCCAATTTATGAAAAAATACTGTGGCATGGAAAACTTACTAGTTAACTTCGCCACATAATGGTAAATATTACAAATTTTAAGTAAATTTATCAGACTTTGGTAATATTTCAATTAATATTAGCAAGTTTACAATACGGTTTCTGGTAAACTCTCTAATTTATCCTAGATTTTTTTAGTAAATTTACTAGTATTTTTTTCAGTGTATTTCGTACTTGTGCCAAGTTTCATTTGACTAGCCGGGCTCCTAGTCTAAGTTTAGTATTTGACTTTCTCATTTAAACATAACTGTTATATTTTTAGCCATACAGTCTATCACATGTAATTTTGCTATCCGGTTTATAATGTTTGTAAATTCTAAATTTTGTAACTAAACATTATTGCTAAAAATTATTACTAATAAATTGACTTCTATTAGAAGATACAAGTGAGAGGTTTTTAGTTGTTCAACTGCAATTCGAGAATTTAAAAATTAAAGGTTAAATATAAATGTTCTTTTTTAATAAAGAAACCCTCAATCATTTTGATATCGGACAAATTGGTAGATGTAGCATATGGTCAGTAATCTATATAAATAAAAATAAAATGTAGTTCATTGGTAAACGCATTACTTGAGAAAAGCTGGACCTATTTAACTAATTGTATTTTTAAAGGTTCGTCCGAATAAGGTTTTTAAGAACAGGAAAATTGGAAAAGTTGCCTGGAAAATTAGAACATTCGGGAAAAGCCGAAAGTGCTTTTTTATATGGGATTTTTGTGATGGTTACTTATGAGAATGAACATTATTTTCACGTGCACAGGTACTGAAAGTTATTTTCCCATAGAGATAATTAGATATAATGTACTAAATTTAGTTTTGAAAAAAATTGCTTTGTAACTTTGTAAACCTATCAGAAAAAATATTTTAAAATTAAAAAAAATAACAAGAAAAAGGTTTTAAGCAGTTAGGATGCAATCTTATTGAGTTTCTACGCAGGGTATGAAACCAAGCTTTTCTTGTCTAAACTATTAAACTTAGAGGGAAAATAATTAATATTTGTTTAATATCTAATTTGAGGCCATATTATAGCATATTTTTCTACAAATAGAATCTTCTCCACATCAAGCCGTTTACCTTTAAATAAATAAAGAAAATTTGCTTTTTATCTTTTTTAAAAGGCCCACTTTGGCCTACCCGAAAAAGCGGAGGTAGCGAAATCAACAGAAAGGTAAAATTGGGCGTTTTAAAGAGAAGAAACGCAGATATTCCGTATACCTGCATAAAGAAGAGTTCTCTACGTCAGGATAAATAAAAATATTGGTAGGTACGTTGTCATTAAAAAAAACTAGAGGCGAGAAGAACCGGCCAATATCAATTTATTAAAAAACATGCTCCAATATGGCATCAAACTAGTCACTTGACAAAAGGTTATCATCTAATAGTTTAGAGAGGAAAAGCTTGCCTCCGTACTTTTGACTAACCCTGTATAATAATGTAATTCTTAAAGTAAAATTTGAGCTTCATTTTTATTTTTGTTACTAGGTTGTGAGGTTCAGTAAATTGTTTTATTGCTTATTTTTAGAAGTAGATTTTATTGTAAGTAACTTTTCATATTTTAATTTCCGCTAGTTCTTATTTATCTGAAGTTATGTTTATTTTTTCGTTTGACTATTTTATGATTCTATTTTTCAATAACCATTAAAGTTGCTCTCAGTTCCTTATTACTTTTTCTTTTAATTTTTTCTTTCTATATTGAGATGTATCAATTTGCCTTAGTTTTATTTACGTCTATTTCTTACCTTTCTTTGTTCTTTCTTCTTTCTTCTATTTTTAACGCTGTTTAAAATTTTTTGTCGTTTATGTTCAGTAGTTTTTAAAGTCTCTCCATATTTCTGTAACGTATGCTCTTTATTCCTGTTCAGACACTTAAGTTTTTTATCGTAATTTTTAAATTGAATCGTAAATTCTATTTATATTTCTAACCTATTGCTTCTATTTAAGCCATAATCGTTTTTGTTAGATTAAGAAAACTGCTATTCTAGCATAATTTTTTTTTGTTGCTCATAGTTTGTTGTTTATGATGAAGAATAAATTGACGTTATTAAACTAATCAGTGCTTCACAACAGGTGGGTAACGTTTGCGTGTCTTTAACACGTGTCCTTACACAGGTCAGGACCTAATACTGGCCGAAGGGAATCGTGTGAATTGATCTCTACTAGGAGGTCATCTATAGTTTATTACAAGATTTCTTCTTTGTTTTTCGTATAAAAGAACAGTGATTTTTCCATCATTTTTTGAGTGAGGTGGCGTTAATCCAAGGAAAATCATAATTAAATAAATTGCCGGTAATATATTTTTGGGCGTGATATGATGTTACGTGATGTCCATCACTTGTCAGTTGAAGATTACTAATTTTTGTATCATCCTCAGCACATTAATAGCTTAATAAGCATTTATATGAAAATTCGGCAATTATAGTTTCAGATTCGTAGGTATAATCTGTCCGTGGGCAAGAGTAAGCAGGACAAGTTTCCAGTTTGATATTACAAAGTATGGAGCGATAGCCGGAAGCGAAGTAGTTTGTCGAAGGGGGCGAGTAATTGGCGCGTTGGCCCCCGCCGCCATCCAGGACTATTGTACGTGGATCAAGGATCAGGTTATGACCCCGCTCGCCACCGACTACAGCTCGTGTTTCCTCAGCTCTATCATTATATAAATACACCACTGGGAACTCTGGCATATCCCAGCCTGAGCTGTCACTCATTTATCTAAGACACCCCACTATTTAATCACTGCTATCATTATTGTTC
The DNA here is from genome assembly GCA_905333025.2 of Pyrochroa serraticornis. NCBI lineage: Eukaryota > Metazoa > Arthropoda > Insecta > Coleoptera > Pyrochroidae > Pyrochroa > Pyrochroa serraticornis. Next base: position 20,594,705 of record HG995158.1, read on the forward strand.
TCTGTTCGGATCGTTACTTAACGATTACTGCCAGTCACGTGATGGATTCTGTGCAGACAACTAATTAGCCGTTATAAACAAAAATCGTCGCGAGATCCCAACGATCGGATCTATTAAGAGAGAAGTTAGTAATCTCAGTCAAACTTGGCGCTTTGGTCCAAGAACTTCATTAATCTGGCTGGATACAATTAATGGTCGAATTGCCATAGTTAGTTGCGATCCGGACCAAGTTTACGTTCAAATAAGGATTATCAAATTTTGGTTGAAACCTTCAAAACACGTCCCATTAGTTCCTATTGAAATGGGATGCAATTACACGCACGAAATCGTAGCAACCCGAAAAATCTTCGGTAATCCCTCGGCGAGGTGACAAAGCGGCGGCCCACTTTTGATTTTTGTAAATACACCGCTGCACAATAGGATTACCAGTTAAGCCGCCTCTTCATTTTGAACCATGCTTTAGAATCGTATAAACAAAAATAGTGCACCGCACTATCTTTACAGATTTATAATCGCCTGGTGCAAACTGCAATTTTACATTATACACCTATGTACCTATGATATTATAATTTGATAGAAAATGCCATTTTTTTTAAATAGTCCACACTCGGATATCCACCACCGAGCTGCTTAGGTAAATTTGCAGTTTCTGTAAAATTGACATCATTTGTTTTATGAAACTCTAGGACATTTTGGCTGTAAGTACTAAAAACAACTACCACACTTTAAGTTTACTAACTAAATAGAGACTAAATTGTCATACTTACTACTGTTGACGCACTTCTACTGAGTAACTTTTCTCGAATTTCTTTCATATTACATTTCTTTCTCAGTTTTCAACAGTTTTCTTTTATCTTAAAAATAATTGATTTAACTTACTGCAATTTTTTTTTAATTTTAACATTTTAGGAAATATGTTTAAGAGTAGATATGTCTTTTGCATGTTGTATTATATTAATGAAGCTGCAAAATAAAATAATTTTATTACCCCGACGTGGTTTTCCATTTATGTAAAAGCAGTGCCTTAGTTAATTGTTGGGTGGTTCGGAATTCGTTGGTATCACTAGTTTACAGTACGCCACAATGAGAGTACCAGTGTTCAAGTTCCCCCTCTTTTATCTCATAAGATGAAGCAAGTCAAATTTGGAGTGAAAAGGCTCATGGCTGTACTCATCATCCTCAGCCCAAATACCTCTTTTTTGGTTAAATTGTTGCGGTGGTGTTATATAAAGAATAAAATGGTTGCCAGTTCCAGTAAATTGAAATTAATGTGGATAGATTTTTAATTGGAGGCAAATGAAGAACGTAGATACTTTAACTACAATAAAATGGTTTGATAACAGTGCTAATCTTATTATAAAATCAAAATTACGAAAATATGATTACGTGTACAGGAACTTCAATTTCACAAGCACTGAAATAGGTGGTAAAAAAATGATATTGTGATATTTGTTTAAACATTTTTTCAAATTGCATAAAACAAAGTAAACGAAAGATGTATTTAGAGACCCTGCACAATGATATCAATAACGTCTTTCATTATTTTTTCTCGATAAAACTCGGCTCTTTTGGGAAGCAGAAATCAAATATTTACAAAGGTCCCACAGTAATTGAGAGAGTTTGATTGGCATCGTATCAAGTGGCTTATAAAACAGCCACATACAATTGGAGACAAAGTCATTCTATTGGTAACATTGTATAGTTAATGTGATATTAACTTAAAAAACTTAAGAAAATTCCTGTGTGAAACAATTTAATTTGTCAAAAACTTAGATATTCAGCAATAACTTTCATTTATCTTACTTAGATAATTTTCCTCTTACAACTTGATGAGCCAATGGAGAACAGTAACGATTCTCATTTGATTTGTACTAGCAAATTGTGTCAGGACCCAGCATTAGTTGATTTACTATTTTACAATTTTAGAGAAGATTGAACAATTGCTACCGATTGCTTTATTTTCATAACTATAAATAATGCTATTGTCACTTGCTGTAAAATTTGCACAATGCAACTCAAGTTGTAATTTTCAGGAGTAGTCTGGCCACATGGTCGGGAAACAAATGTAGAACAAGGAAATACCTGAAGGAATAAAAACAATACTAATGAAAAGTAAATAGAGTCGCATAGTTCACGATGGTATGGCTATAATCTATTTTATAGTTAATGTTGGCTACAGCTTAAGCCACTTTGAAAATTGCTAAGTTAAAATATTAACAAACTGAAATAAATAAAAAAAATACAGCAAAATGCATAAAATGCATTAAATTTGAGATTTAATTAAATATTTTATTAAATTAAATTAAATTTAATATTTAATTAAAAAAAAAAGTTGAGACACTTCTTATTAACGAAACATGGTTACATTACTCAGTTTTAATTGTACATAAAAGTTTTATCAATAATAATTTATTTGAAATGGGCTTATGCACTTCAATTTAAAAAGTTTATTTAAGTAAATGCGTTGAATATTTTTTTAATGATCAATGCTCTTCAAGACAGTTAGGAATTGAGTATTTTTCAAGAGAAGTAAATTTGGCTATGATTATAGTTTACGACGTGTTATAATCACATTGTCGATTTAGGATATAACCAATATCTGATTCATTATAGAGTGTATATGGGTTCATTTCGTTGTTTACCTTGATGATGATATAAGACAATAATCTGCAAAATAAATTTTCAAGTTTTTATGATGATCTGAGGTAGTGGAATCGAAAGCTTTCTAGAATCCAATTGGTTTCTTGATAAAAAAAATCTTCTAGCAGTTCTTGTATACATAAGTTTTTTAAGATAGCTTTGAGCAAACATTATATAGTGGAATAAGTATCCTAGTAAACAAAGCAAGTGAAATTAAGAACTTTACAATAGGAAAATGTTGCAAAATGGTAGTTGAATCTAAATACTAGCTTTGATGCTCAAAGGAAAATAATAGTTAAGATGAAGTTATTTGAAGGATGAAGAATAAAACGAGATATAACATAACGATATTAAAGAATTAGGATGCAGTGAGGTAAGAGTACAAAAGTGCACCATAGAGGAAAATAGACTACACAGTTTTTTTCAGACCTGTCGTCCAAAGCTGCGCCTTAATCGCGTAAAGAGCATTATAATCATGGGAGGTTTTCAAATTATAGTAGTAAGTCTCCCGGTGTCAGTAAACTTTTGAAGCGCTATATACCATTGCGATATAATATATTTTATATACCCATAATATGTATGTGTAACATAGAAATTTACTTTGTTAAATTTAATTGAGTTCAATACTCGCCATTTATTTTCCTGCAAACTTAATTTGTAATTTCTTTATTACGAACTTCTACTTTCTCAAAGACCAAGATCTGAAATGTACAAAAAAAATGGGCTGTCTAAATTTTACGGATGTATGCAATGGTGGCTGGACCTTATTGTAGTTTCAAACTTGGCTTGTAATTTTCGCGGAACTGGAGTTATTGCCGTCAATATCCAGTATCGGATTAAAATTAATTATCCCGTCCGAGCATCGACAGCTGTTGAATTGAATTTAGGAATGTTGTTTTTACAAGCGAAAATTTCTTATTAGCACTTGATTTACTACGGCCATAAAACAATATAAAAATTTCGAAATCCGATAGGCCCGAAATTTATTGTTTTAATTATTAGGAGCTCCACGAAAGCAATTAAGCCAGTTTAGAAATTCTCTTTTTAACAATCATTAAGAAATTTACATAAATACTTAGTGGAATGGCTCTTATTTACGAATTTCGAGATACAGGAGGAAAAGTTTAATAAATTCAAATTGGGAGCGCATCTTCAAACTTTAAACGGTATTAAACAAAAGTTTTGGATCTTATCTTAATGCTATGCAGTTAATTAATACTCAAATTACCTAAACATAGCTCTAATTATGGACGAATATTCTCAAAAATACCCTCTTTAATTACTGCCATCGGTCTTCGCCGCCCGAGTCTAGATCCCCCCCAAGAGCAACTGTATACCGAGGGGCCGACGCACCTTAAAAACGTCTTTACGTTGATCGGGTTCTTAATCACAAGCATTAATTATGCCCCGAAGTCGAACGCAGAAACGCGGATTTCCGAACAACACTAAAGCATGCCACTCACCTAACCAGCACAGCACAGCACAGCGGAGCCCGGCGAAATACGGGTAGGGTCGGTTCCATGTAAACAAATTGAAGTGCGCCCATCTACCCGGAACAGCACGGGCCAGCGGATCCCGGCGATGGTCGGGTTGAAGGAGACCGATCCTTTCCAGCAAAAACGGCGAGCGCCGGGCCCCGATGGTTAGGTGGGCGGATGGCGACCAGCGACCGCCGGCATTATTTTGGGTCTAACGTGCTTACAATGAATACGAAACATAATAACTCTTTGAATTTTTGATAACTCGTTCTAATATATTGGAAATACTTTTTCTCATGATAGTGCATTCCAAATATTAATCTTTTTTGATTAATTTTGTGCATCTAAAATCAATTTTTTTTCGATTTTCTCTAATTTTCATTTTTTTTAATTCAACTAATTACGCACTAAACTCAAAACACAGAATTACAACTAATTCCTTTTCTGTTGCAAAAATATTTTGAAAACTTTATCTGAAACCAAAGATGATTTATTGTCATCCTTGCTCGAACGCAGGTAGTCTGTTTAGTTTTTGGGTCGAAATGACGGTCGCCGCTGGTTAGGTAAGCGGTGTACTCAAATTCGCCGGGCTCCGCCGGTCTCCGCTGTGCTGTGCTGTGCTGGTTAGATGAGTGGCATGCTTAACGCAGCCTGCATGCATTCCATAGTACAATCACTTCAATAATATTAGGGATTTGCAACCATTAATTCTAATCAAAGTATGATTCCTCTAAATCCTGACGAACAGGAAAATACGATAGTAATTTATCTTTACCTATAAAATTAATATTGAAAAAGTCGATGAAAAAGAAAGTAAGTTAGAAAAATCTCATTCTATTCTTCGCGGCGTGAGTTTAATGAATAAAGACAAATGGAGAATTTGAGTATTTGGGGTAGAGATACTTTTCTTTGCTTTCTTTATTATTAGAATCACATGAATTGGTATTTGAATAGAATATTCTACAACATTTCTAAAAATTATCAACCGATTAATTTTAAACTCAGTTATTTTTGTGAAAATTATTGTTAAACTACATTAAATTTTTATTAAGGCAAGTGATATTTTTTTAACATTGTCTTAGAAATAATAATTGCTGAAAAAAAATAGTGGTGCACCAATGATTAAAGATAAATAAATTCAATTTGACTAGTATAATCATAATGCTAAAAATATTTTTTTAAGGGTGTAAAATTACCATGAAAGGCATGCATAACAAAAAATGAAGCATCCACACATTACGTCTACTTCACAAGCTTGGAGAATAGGGCGCCATACAGACAAACTTATTCGGGAAGGCAATTATTGCTGTTGTATTTTCTCTTTACTTGAAAACTCTTTATATCTTATTATAGTTAGTATTGGCATTTTTTATTCATAAGCCTGGCCAAGTAACAACAAGACTAATATATTATATATGTAGTTGCATTGACTATATTAAATAAGAATCAAGCACAACCACTTCTAATACAGACATTCTATCGTGAGAGATTGTTACACTGGTTTTTATACTTTACTAGCTGACCCGGCAGATGTTGTCCGGTCCAAATTTCAATAAATTTGTTTGTGATCATTTTGTGAATTTATGAAAAGCTATAGGAAATCTGTAAACAAAGTAAAAATGGGAAAAAATCATATTTGTAAGTGATCATTGATTTACAGTTAAATAACATTTGCGCACTTATCGAAATTAATTGGAATAGAAATAAAATAACTACATTTGTTGAACAGATCGCAAAATAACACAAAAGCAAAACAAATGTAATTTTATTTTAATTTAGCCTTCAATGCGTTTTTCCAGACTTTTCTCCAAATCTTCTAGTTTATTTTTGCAATTTAAAATATCCACTTGACTCAATCTTATCTCGGAAGCATAACAAAAAAAAATTACGCATATCTTTATTCCAATCGTTAGTTAAGGTGTCGAGCTCATACAAAAATCCCATATAGCACTGACAGTTTTTTCCGAATTATTTAATTTTTCGGGCAACTTTTTGAAAATAGCCAAAAAGAAAGACCAATATGCAAAAGTGATAAACTTTATACTATTTTGTTCCAATTACAATTTTTTCTGAAAAAGTTTTACATTCAATAAGACGTAACGTGCGCGGATCCATTTTATAACCGCAAATCGGAAATGAGATGCAGGATTTAGATCACCTTTGTTTCTTCTCGTAAACATTTTATTGAAAAAAACACACATTTGCCCGGTGTATACTATCAGAAATAAGGAGCGGGGTAATTCCGGATCGTTACCTCGATTCGGCCCCTGTTCTGAATGAATACTTTTTGAATTTGCGAGATCTTTTCGCCGCCGCCGGCGGGCAATCTCAGTGTTGATTTCTAATTAACAGACTTAATGGAGTCAAGAGCGACGCACATCATTTCATTACCTCGCTAGGTTGCTCCACTGTTGATAATCTTTTCAACGGATGAAACTAATTAAGTAATTAGCGACCGTATCTGCAGATTTTTTATCGCTTTGAACCAACGGCGGATTTCTTTCTCTCAACAAGAAAGTTTGTTGAAGAATTTGACTAAAAAACTGAACAGTGATATTAATTGCCTTCGACACACGTCAGCAAGAGAACTGTAATCAATGTCAATCAAGATCCATTGGCAGTGACAAGCTATGGATTGGAGATGTTGACGGTTATCACAAAATATAGGGTTATTCTTGGCCTCACCCTTGTGAATTTCAATTGGAAAAAATATTGATTAATCTCGACCCCCGATAGGGTCGAGGGCGAACGGATTGTCTTTTTCCTTTTATAACAATTTACAGAAAAACACCCTAAAAATAACAGTTTTAGATTAATATCGACACTTGAATTTATTTCAAGCACAATTTCAATCAATAAAAATTCTCTTACTGTTTAAATAAATACCTGTCCGCGAATAGAGCGTTTATAGTAAGTGAAGCTAACAAAATATCTGGAAATTATTTTGCAGCGTTTTGTTAATAAAATGCTACTTTTAGAATCATATTGGAAATAGCTTTTATCAGTTCATTTAAATTCCGAGTACTTATAATTTTTCCAGCTAATGTTAAGTGGGTCGATAAAAAAATTAATAGTAACGTTGAGAGTTACATTATATAATAATAGCAGCACTTAGGGATTATTTACAACTTCCAGTGCTTGAGTAAGTTTTATCGATTTGTTTTCCATTTCGCCCAAGTAAAAAATCATTTCGTAGTTCACAGTTTATTTTTCTAATTAAGTCTTTATTTGTCAAAGAATCCATCAATTATTTAGGTAGATTGAAATAAATTATGACTGCATGATAAGATTACAGTTCAGATGAAACAAAAATTACCTTTAATAATAATTGATTATGAAAGCAAAGCAGCAATATAATATAAAAGAACAGTATGGTGATTTTGTCCGATGTACGTAGCTGATGTGAGTTAGAGTCACCACAGTGTTCCCATAAAACAAACGAGTACACTCAGTATCACGTTCTCTACTCATGCAAAAAAAGAGTGGGGGTACCGATTAGCCTTATGAGCACTAGGTGATCTCCAGGTTTGTGCAGCAGAAACTTTTTTACCTACATAAGCATAATTTTATTTTGAGTAATTTCATGCCCCAGCTAATCTTCTTACTAAACGAAGTTAGTTAAAACTTTTGTTACTTCTGTAACAGTTTACAGCAGTTAAAATAAATATAAATAATAAAACAAAGTTTTAATGTTCAATGTCATTTGCAATACCACACTTAATTGTAATTTTTATTATTTATATGTTAATAATCTAAGACTAGATATATATTTTAAGGTACTTTGAACAGAAATTTTGAAATGAAGAAAGTAAACAATCTCTTCGATTAAGAACAGAACTAGAAACTGAATATTAGGTACTTTCAAATAGAAAACTAAAGTCTTTGATTCATAATTAGGTTATAAACTATGTACACGATGACAATACGTTTGAGTTTTAAAATAGTTTTTAATAAAATGGAATATCGTTCGAATTACATTGTTGGCAAAACCAAAAGTTGGTTGAAAAAATAATGTTATTTCTAAACTATCACAATATCTATTTTATTTCCAATTATCTACCAGGATTTCTTATAATAGTTCTGCCAAGATATACCTACTGAAGTCAGCTCTATCAGAAATATATCATATTTTAGTTTAAAGAAGATCGCAGACCTTGTTTTTTTGAATAATTTCTTTTCCATAGAGAAACTTGGTAGGACGCTTGCTCCTTATCAAACAATTGAAAAATTATATGGAACTTTAGAAGACATGCTTTAAATGGCCGAATTGTCAACAATCAACTACACACACAAGCCACACTTTAATAATATTGTGTTGATGAATTTTGTTACAAAATCTACTATCAATAGAATGTTTAAGGGCATGCATAAGAGATTACCGTAATGACCATCAATAAAATCTATGAAACTACATATTGAATTATGTTATTTTTGTCCTCTACAATGTGTATCAACTACGTCAACGGGAAACTAAAGATTGATTTGTTCCCACCTTGGTAAAATCGCGGTAGCTCAGTAGTAACGTTCTTATTTGCCTGATTCAGTTTCTAGAACAGTTTGGCTTGAGCTAAGTGTATACACAGCTACTTTTGCTACTGAGTTTAATGGTTGCGCCTGCGAAAGTTTTAAAATCCATTCACCCCTCTGAGAAGTAGAGTGCAGCATGCAGGAATTTGTAGTGCTGTATGTTGCAAGAGATTGGTTGCAAAATTAGTTTATTTGGCGCCATTGTCCTATACATATTGTTTGCAAACTATGAACAGTTTATGGCTGCAGACATGAGTACTTTTGATCAAATAATATCTCCTAACAGCAACAGGGTATTCCTGTACTTTTGAAGTAAAGAAGAACTTGCCGATGTTATCAGAAAATAATATTTTTGGTAAAGTAATATATTAGAACAAGAAAGAATTGTGAAGTTATAAATAACTTACTTGGGGAACTACATGAACAATATAAATTATTTTATAATACAATTCTGCTCATGGTTGCAACTGTTCTTACTTAATACTAGCTGCTGTTAAATTTACTAAAATTTTTAAATATCTTGAGCAGATTGCATTCGAATTTATTTGTTTCACAATTCACTATCAAAAGATTTTTTTATAGAAGAGAAAATACAAAAAAAAATCTACAGCGATTTACTGCACCATCCATCGCAAACCCACATCAAACATTGTTTGTCATAAAAACAATAAATACTAAACGCGCAGGCGCTCCAAAAGGTTTAACCGATTTGAATTTTTTTGCAGCGCCTGCAACTCTTGAAAGAATTAATTTAAGTATTAATTGAAAATTAGTGAACATGCCCATTCCATTCACTCCAAGCAGTCCAAGCGTAGAGTGAATATCGCTCCAAGCTACATTTGGTACTGCGTGCAGAATGAATATATTGCGCGCAACCGTGCTGCACGCGCTACTTTTCAGGTTACAGAGGAAGTCACACGAAGATTCACCGGAGTTCCGCAAAAATAGTCGTGTGTGCACTTAGCTTTAGCGATTAGTTTTTTTTTGAGGTAATTATCTTGTGGCGTTCATAAAAGTGCCTTGAGTCAATCACCGATAGTCATTTGGGGACATAAAACATTTCAGCCTTTACCTTTTTCACCTTCTGATATCAACAAATAATCTCTTCGTCCAATCTACAGATGCTATGCATTTTTCAATTTATATTTTAATAACATCAAAAAACATCGTTTATTTGACGAATCATAAAGAACGTAGCTCTTTAAAGCTCCGTAAATTTGATGCCTAGACATATTGAATGTGGCTTGTAGACTTTTTGCACTTCAAATCGCATTGCCCCCAAGATCGCAGCTTAAGGAATAGAGGGGGGAAGGAGCACTATCACTGAAGCCGTTGTATATGGATTATATATTATATTATGTTATTATATGGTAAGTTATCAGTGTTTCGAACTGTAACCCAGTGGTATTAGGGGCCTAACGCAACTTCCGAATTTTGAAGGTGTTTGATACCAGCCTGGTATTTATCTAAGATCATGGCATGACATCTTCAGAAAAAAATTATGGCATGTTAGTGGCATCACCCAGGAATCGAATCCGACCTATGCTACCCAGTAACAATAAGATAACGAGCACAATTAAACGTCCCAATTTTCTATGGCTGGGTTTGTTAAAAATATTACGAGAAAAAAACAGATATTAGTATAGTGCTCACAGATTTCTGATAGATAGTTACAAGATTTTTTTTTAAACTTTGCGTCGATTTGTCAGCATTTGTATAATTTCATAAAGATAAAATGTAAAAACTCTATGTCTAAGTATAAAGAACTCGACCTCTTTCACTTAAGAACAGATTGAAACTATACTTATCTCTATAATTGAGTTAGATATTGATTTTGATAACAAATCACAACTTTCCAGTTTCATTGACAAAAATCAGCCGAATCTAGCGGGTGTCGTAATTACGTTCCCTTGCCTTATATGGTTTTATAGCATCCAAGTTCTGCCAATAAAGGATCTCCCAGGACCACTTTGTCGAACTCGCCAGGATAGAGCGTCTTAATTCGAATTGACGGCAAATAATAGTTGTTTAGAAAACAATCGAGGATGAAGGTTCTATGATCTGAGGTGTTATCTGCAGAGCCACAGTTGCAATAGCGGGCGGCCCTTAGTCCTGTCAGGATCAGCGGCCAACGCTCGGGGCTTAGCCGAGTTTCGGATTGTTAGCCCGTCTTAGTTGCAGGATTAGGCTAGGAGGCCCAAAACACGTGGACCACCTCTCACGATTGCGGTTTGCCCTCGAAATTTTTAAAACAGACTTGAAAACCAAAAGTCGAAGCACACGATTCCTATTTGTATCCAGGCCAAATTTTAAAATAGAGGGAAAATTGTGGGAAATGTAGGTAATGTAAGTTATCCTAATTTTAATGCACGTCGATTTAGAAAATACATTTTTTAGAGAGTAAAACTGCAAATAAATGTTATTATAATTGTTATACGTTCTTCAGTTGATACACATTTCCTTAGAAACTGCACTTAGAATATCTATAGCGATTTTTAAACATCTCAAAATTTGTTTAATTGATTTAATCTTATTCTCATATTCTTAACAATCATGTTAACTTTAGACAAATTATTGACACAAGAATAAATCATAGTTAGAGCATTGTTACAACAAGTTGGTGGCGGATATGTCTAGAGATTAAGGTGCATGGAACTAAAATAAGTCAATTAAAGTCAGTAAAGTAGCGGACGTGTATGGGTTATCATAGTAAATCTATTCATCTCTCTGATACAAATCAAGCAATGCTTTTGTTGATGTATATCTTAAACTTTTAAGAACTCTTAAGTAATATTTTCCGTTTAACGTTGCATCGTACATACTGATAAATGTCTATACGTTCGGAGTCGAGTAAAACAAAGAAAGTGTCTCCACCCTAGTTCAACATTAGTTTAATTTTGTCTTGTGCTTTCCAATAAGAAAGATTGAGTTTTTGTTTAAACATAATGTGATGACTATTAAAATATGTCAATTTTTTTCATAACTTATTGAGTCATTGTGTAATCATTAACAATGTGATGATTAGAAAATTTCTGCCGGAGAGAACTAAAAGATTATATCGACGGCGCCACCTTAAAAACATTCTAACAAAGTTACCATACTCAATAAGACTCTAAACTGTTTTACAATACTTGATCTTGGTAAAGAAATATAACTATAGTCCTAAACATTTTGAAATAAAGTTATGTGGCTATTTAAGATTAGTTTTTCGAATTTGTAAAATTTTTGTTGATTGAAGTTTTTTGTGATAGTTGTTATAATTGGAGAATGCGTACGGATATTGGGTGTGGGAGTAGGCAGCGCCGCAGCGTATAATGAGTGGAGGCGGCAAGGTGGATGGCGGCGACGGCGGAGGCTGCGCGAGACAGACGGGCGGTATCTCTCCGATATCCCGAGATTGAGTCGGTTTCATTATCGGGAGAGCTCATCATATTTTAAAGGGGAATGTAATTTCATTTGCTCCATAAAATCTAAGCTGCTCTAAATCTGGTATACGGAGGGGAAGCATATGCGGCCCGATCCGGGGGAATATAGTTCACAGACTCTGCCATTAAATATGAGCTTACTGAAATGTAAAACAGTCGGGGTTTTGCATTTCCAAGCATAAACTGCCGACAAAACGGCTCGAGGATTCGCTTTATGTGGACTGAGATATGTCTCTCTGCCTCGCACCTTGCTAGTTAATATGCTGCACCGCCCCCTGACGGAGGGCGAATACACGGCGTGGATATAATCTTTGCAAACGACACTTTACGATGAATTTCATGTTTACTGCATATTTAATTAATAGACGTTGCGCTCGACGGCTCTACATTTTCATCAGCGTAATCTCCCCGAATGGATCCAGACCGTTTTCATATAAAATGCACTAATATAAATGTCGCCATTCCAACTTTATTGCTTATTGCCCCCCATTTATTGCAACTTAAAAATATTCCGTTTGCGTTTTACATAATTAACTCTTCCAAACACCGTTTTAACTGCGCCCCCATAAAAAATAACTTAAGAGATTCATAACAAAAAAAAACACACGGTGGAACTTTATTCTTCCCCGGTCTCATTGACAAGCTATAATCATTGATAACGAATGTCGAACGAGTCGCATAAAACGCCAGCTTGGCAGCGGAAAAGATGCGAATATTACTCGGGAGGATTGGGCGAAATATGGGGATGTTACCTTGAATCGGGGGCCCGATCAAAACGAATGTTGCCAAAAAATTTATAGATCTAGTCGTCCAAATCCATCGTGGGGACTGAGAAAGCCGCCAACGTCCGACCCGTCATAATCTGATTCTCAAGGGAGACAGACACATAAATATTTTATGGATTTACGTTGTTCAGTGCATTATACTTATCGTGTTCGCTATTTGATCTGTTGTTGTGTTGGAAGCACTTTCGACAGTCCCCAGTTTCCCATAGCTACAGTGACGGTTCCGTCAAAGGAAATGACAATTATAACTACCGCTAACACCAAGCGCCTTGATTTCATTGGTGAGTCAACTGTTACTAGTATAATACAACTGACTTATGCTCCGATGCTCAAGTTTAGTTACGACGTGTAGCACTAAACGGATTGATATAGAAATCTCCCAAATAAGATACTTCTGCCATTTGTTTTACGAGATCTTCATAGAAATCTATAGTTACGTATCTTAACTCAACTTAAAATCGGACTCTTTGAATCGTAACACTATGCAAGTTTCACGAACTCTAACCGATGCTGGCAATAGTGACAGCAGAAAGATTTAAGCAGTGCTATAGTAATAACTGCAGGCAGTTTTCTTATTTTGTTTTGTTTGATTTATTAAGGTTGAAGAGCACAATAGCAATTTAAACTTACCTTTACATTGCTGGGTTTGTTCTTCTAGTAGTCTTACATCTGTAGATCTTTATCAGCTTATGAGTATACATCGACCTTTAGCAACTTCTTTTCTTACCAAGTTTTCTCCTTTCTTTTCTGCTTCCACAAGTTTTTATATCTAATTCGGACATTTTCTGGTGTCAGTCTTACACTAAATGTGCTAGTTTTCTGCTATTATGTAATATTATTAGTTTCATTGAATTTCCCATGGGTGAGTAGCGACCAGTCGCAACTAGAGGTTGCTACAGTAATCTTGCAAACCAAATAATAAAATCACCGTAGTAACCTGAAGTTGCGACATGTCGCAAATAAACATGAAATCAGGTCATGAGTTTGTTTTAAATATTAGTCATATAATTAAATGATTTAAAAGCTACCTTAATAATTGATATAATAATGGTCACCTTGACTAACGAGACTGATTAGAGTTTAAGTTAATCCATAACTGAAATACCGGCTCTAAGATAAGAAAGGATTTATTGATGCTACAGAATAGATTTGGTTGAGATCTTTGTCGCTTCAAATTTTACTTCACTTGAGAAATAATAACAATGTTTATAAGTTTAAATCTTAAAATAAAATCTCTGTATTGCGCATATTTCTGTTTGAAGCTCTGCCGGGACATTTAAAGCCATGACTTTTCAATTTTTTTTTCCCAATAAACTGCATCGCCATCATTAAATTGCTTGTCCTACCCTGGAATATACCGCGGTGGTGTGGAGCCCATACTACGATTATTAGGTGGCTATTGTTGAGAGGGTGTTACGGAACTACCTCAGGTTCCAGTACTATAAGAAGCATAATGGTTACCCACAGAGGATGCCGCAACGCATTGCTCGATATGTTTTCCTTTTCCACTCTTGAGGATCGCAGGATTATGGAAGGTAGGATTACATTTCTTTTTGGCCTGTTGCACTCGGAAGTTGTTTGCTCGGCTCTGCTCTCTGGACTTCAATTTTGGGTAATCCAGATGTAGATAAAGACAAGCAAATACATTTTATCACTTATTTTAACAATTAGTATTGGGCGAGTTTAATAAAAAGGAAAAAATCCTTGAAATCTTCTCCATTTGAGATCAATTTTTATGTGTAGGGTAAAAAACGACTAGTCAGTAGTGTTAGATTTTATCATTTTTTAATAATATTTTTTAACTTAACGCACGTAACATGCGTAGGAAATGCAATCCCGTGCAATACGTGCAATTCGGGATCCCAAAATATCCGGAAAATATTCGAGCGCTGATTTTTAAATTTTTGAACCTGTTGTGAAGGCTGCTGGCACTCCCCTAGAAAATAGAAAGTTCGCGTATCTTATTGTCTTATTATTTTGAGTTCTTGATTTCACTTTGTTTGTTTTCTAGAATTTAATTTATGTTATTGTTGTTTATTTTTTTATTTTCAAATTCATATTGATTTTGCTGTGTAAGAAGACATTTTCATTCACAATATTTTTTCTTAGAAAGCATATTATACTTTTTTTTGTTGAAAACTGAAAATCCGCTTTTTCGGGATTTGGTCCCGGGATCCCTAGATTAGAATTTCTGATCCCGCAATCCCGAAATAAAATCCCAATTCCGAAATTTGCATTCCCTAAACATGCGGCAGCTTTGACTTTGCAACTATAAATTTGTGAGCACACGAAGAGTAATAATTAATATATGGCATTACTCAAGATATTATTGGAGTTTAATAAAAATTGCATACCACAAAATTACTGTATTTACATTCTAACGAGGTATAATGTTTGAGATATAGCTCCACTGCTTTGGGACATAATAATTAATAAGATCAAGTCGTCATAACGACGTAGCTTCAATTGGGCAGAAATTGCTAGTTATGTTAGTATGTCAAGTGGGAGACAAGATGCAATACAAGTAATGTGCCTGTTGGTAAACAAAATTGACACATATTTTTCCTCAAGCCTCGTGAAAGTAAGTCTCAACTTTGTCTATAGTCCAACAAACCTGATACAGTATCTCATTTTATATTCTCTATTTTTATTTTCTTCTAGTGTTACGTTTTTATTTTTTTAGATAAAAGCAGCATCTAACTATAGCCGGTACGCCAGCTGTAATCTGCAAAAGCAGTATTAGTAATTTGAGAAAAAATCTCAATATCTTAGCGTGATTGGGTAGTGCAGCGGCAATTTATGGGCAGAGAAAATTGAATTTCCGTAAAAACGAATTTCCCCTCTATCCAGTGACATGAAATTAAAAGTATTTTATCGGCGCAGCATGTATGCAGAAATCCCAGGAGTAAACACGGATAATATCCAAGCGTCGCACAAAAAAAAAAAAAAAACGCAATCACAATTTCCGTCCGATCGAACCCAATATCCAATAAAAATAAAACTATGCGAAACGAAATAAATATTCCTTTTTGGACGGTGACGTCCCCTGCAGAATTATAGCGGGTGTCCAGCGGCCACTAGATCGCCAAACAATCTAGTGGGCTGTCAATAAACGCGCATCGCCCGGCCTGGTAATATTTCCCCCGAGTATGCGTTGACATATTGCAATTTCACAAGTACACACACGTCCAATGCAAACATACAAGAGGATTCACGCCTTGTCCGGATCGGGTCTGGTCGATACCATAAAATGTGGGGCAGACGGTCCGTGGGAGCAGGACGACCTTCCAGGTGTCACCAGGTGTGCTTTACGATCTACACTGTCCAGCGCCTAGTCATTTTTACAAGACGGGGCAAGTACACGGGACCGACATCGGTTTTTACCCCGGCTATTTATCGTTGAATTGTTGCACTTTTTAGTCAATGGTTGGCGTCACCTTGGCGACCCCTGATAATTAAGAGAAAAACTCAATTATGAGCGCGCCGAAGAGAAGCCAATACAATCAACTAAAATATTGCGCAGTATCGACGCTTGCTACTTGGTGCACCTGATTCTGATTTATTTGCCCAACCCCTGCCGCTCCGGTCATAAAGCAGCAGAAGGGAACTTTTATAGGCGATACTGTGATAGTAACTCAATGAAAATATTTCACAATACCTACCGGTTTTATTTGTCGGAATTTACATTTTCACAAAGTTAGTTTATGACGACGGAAACCCAACCGAGCTTGCAATATTTAATTTTGCTAATGCAGTGCATTCTGCTACTGCGCTTCGCTCGCTGTCTTCCCTCATGAGTAATTCCGGACCAATAGCAATAAAACGATAAAACCAAAATTGTGAAACTTATGGCCCAGGTTTTTCGTGACTACTATTGTTTATGTGGCATTATTGTGGTTAGGTTTTGTCACATTGGTGATATATTATCTAATCATTAAAATTGATGTATTGAAACAAATCGCATGTATTTAAAAACTATTTAATCCCTTTGCTTTCTACGTATAAGATTTTGTTTTAAAGAATTTCTTACATAAATCATGGAGCACATAAACAAATTTTTTTTATTCTACAAAAATTCCAGTATTTCATATCACGGTAATTATTGCACAGCCATGGCCGGCGCTGCTTAGTTGGTCGCCCAGTGCAAATTTAACGTTGTGCCTCTACGATTAAAGTAGCAATCTCAACCTACTCGTTGGATATCGACATCTATATGTATTTAAATTTCGATTTTAGTGCACTAATCATTATAACATCATCGAATACCATAACGAATGGTAATTTACATATAAGTGTGGACACTTTGTAAAATGGAAGACACTGTCAAAATACCACGGTTCCAGAAAAAAGTTAATTAGATAATTAAACAATTAGTCAATCGAAATTTGCTTTATAAGCTTTAATTACAAGGAATTTACATAGAAGATTTTTGCAAATTTTTACAAAGTTTTTTTTCCATTAAAATTATTATTCCATTAATAGCAGTCTGATTATTGTTGATCTTAAATTGGTTTATATTTATTTCAACTTTCACAAGGTGATATTATCAGATCATCCAATTGAGTTGAGACGTATGTCTAAGATATTAAAGCGTTTTTCTCACAATCTATTTTAAACTATATAAGGAAAAAAAATTGCATAATATATGGTTCAATGTTAATTTGAATCCAGGAAGAGTGGCAAAGACGCTCCGCTCCATCTGTGCCAGTTATGAAAATTACCCCAATTTCTTGAACTTTGTTGTTACTATGACTGATACGTGGATTCCCTTCAGTGCTCTATAAAAGAAACAATCATCGATATCCACAATCCACAAGAATACTGCACCACTTAACAGTAATTAAAATGTTTCAAATTTGAAACTTTTACTCTATTATAATATATAGTAAAGTAATTAAAACTATTACAGTGATTATTATGCTTGTGTATAAGCCCAAGTAAAATGGAAAAGTAATTGAAAGTTGTGATCAAGAAAGAAATGAAGGGAGAACATAGAAGATCAGCAGCAGCGATATACTTGTACGGTGAATGTAAAAAAGACAAAAAATAAAAATTGGAATAAAATCAACATATTGATACCAAAAAAATAAAATATGAAAAAGCCACTAAATTAATTGCATTTTATTTTTCCTTATTTCACTTAATGTGTACTGCATACATGATTTATTCTATTGTTGAATTAGGTTCAGAATGTGGAGAGGGGACGGGGGTGCCTCTCGAAAAGAACGTCCGTTAATGAGGTAGATCTATATTAGATCAAAGTTTAATTGTGGCAGAGTACAAGTCAGACAGACTAGCCGACAGGTCTATAAGTCAACAATTATCAGATTCCCTCGAGCCTCGAGGGCATTACTGAGTTGTGTCTATCTGATCCGATCCTCCGGAGGAAGACGTCTTAGTCGCAGCCCCCGAATGTTCCAATCACGGGGAGATGGCCACAATTAACCCTCCTTTTATGGTTGATAGAATTTGGTGTTATTGCGTTTCACACTTGGACGTGTCCGGACGGTCCGGAAAGAAACGGCAAAAGTTCTTAACACTCTCCCCCCCACTCAAGTTTAATTAAATCGTGTGTTACGCAAATCTGCAGGTCTATGAGTGTAATTAGTAAGAGATTGTAATGAGGCATTATGTTACATACTTTAACAAAGTTTTAATTAATGATTTTTTTGTAATAGCTAAAGCAGGTTAAAAATTAAAACAACAGGAGAACTAATTAAGGATCTGATTTCATTTGAATTTTAAACAACCAAGTCTTTAAACATCCATTAAGAAATATGCGCCATGTCGAAATCGCCCCGAGATATTTTTGCGATTTCAGTGAACAAGAGAAAAGTAATCTGCGTGCATGACTCTAATTGAGTTCTCCGGAACGTTCCAATTCAGACCCCTCATCTTCCGATAAAAATGCAAAGTGCAGGCAAAATAAATAAAATTTCTCGGAGCGAGCTAGGAGCAAATTCGTTCTTCGTCTCTATAATAAAGTAACGTCTAAGCTAGGAGTAGACGACATGAAATCAGGCGGTATAGTGCAAGTTACGTGCCTGAGTCGGGGGGAGCGCATAAGGTATAATTTCCTGAAGACATAAAGAGAATACGCTGATGTCCAGCTCTCGGACCCGGCCTTCCCGCGGGAACCTTAAAGAAATTGCCGATGTATGACTCCCGATTTGTTACATCGTGAATGCCCCGATCAAAAAGATACTCATTGAGATCCAGTCGAGCCCGTCCTTTATCAGACAGTTCCCCTCAATCGACTCCACCAACACCATCAACCAATGCTAGACTTGTTTTATTCTCAACCCTTCCACAAAATTTTGAAACTTTGTTGATTGCAAGTGTGTTTCATGTTAAATTAAATGTAATTAAAATGTATACGGTAAGTTGAAAGCAATGGTGTAGAGGACTTAAACACAAACTGATCTTTCAAATTTTTGACAGATGCGAAATTTATAATTAAGGAGTGCTATTTTTAAATTTGTGTGACATTGTAGATTATTGGCCACTAAACCATACAATATGATGAATAAAATGCATATTTCATTTAATCATAAAAGATCTCAATTTTTTTATATTTTAGTACTTACATATTTGTAATTATGAATTATATAATATTTACTATTATCTTAAATTCTTTCAATTATTGATATGTTAATTACAATATTTTTTGCAGAATATTATAAAATGTTAAAATATTTTCTCTAAATTTATAGATTTAGAAAAATTCAATGACACATATATAAAGTTTTGGTATATATTTTATAATAAAGGTTTAAGTAAGAATGAAGAGAATACTCTCAAAATGTGTCAACAAATTTCATTAATTTTATTGAGGTATGTAAATATATGATTTTTTCTTTGTGATAATTGTTAAAATTTTAAAAGAATCTTCGTCAGATTTTTAAGTTATATTGAAATATGCTCTTTCCATGATTCATGTAAAATTCATATATGAAAACCTTTATATAGCTGTCTCATAATAGGATGTAGGTGGCCTAAACATGTGTTCCTGAATTTTCTTTTAGACAAAAAGTTTCCTGTATTCAATCTCTAAAGTTATTTTTATTTGAATCCTTACATGTATCTACATTTGATTATTTTTAATAATAGTTTCGTAAGATGACTTTGAAAGAAAATAATAAATAATTATATTTGAAAAGTGATTATCTGTCAGAATAACAATAAATAAATCCAGAATAGTAATTTGTACTGATTAAAATGAGACACTGCTGTTTGACAATATAAATTATTGTATATCTCCAGATTGTCGACTTTTCAATAATGTGCATTAAACTTCTATAAGAAAAAATGGAAAATCATAAGAAAATAACCTCGATAAAGGAGAAATAAATCTAACTGTAGGGTCTGACAGACAGTAAATTAAATTTGTATCATCCGAGCCTTCAATGCACAACGATTCACGATTTCTGCTTTTATGCATAGTATGTAGAAAAAATTTAATTTTTTATCAAGTGTTATATTAGCTAGAAAAAATCTTCAGTTGCACACAAATTTGATTTACTGATAAGGTAAGGAACGTATAAACTCTCTACTCTTTGGTTTAACCAAAATGGAACAGCAAATTCAAATAGGTTTAGGACTGATAATACTTTAAATACAGTAGCTAATTTTTAAAATACTATAGTAAAATTTTTAAAAATAATTGAACTTCCATTATAAATGGCAATTATTTAATATTTCTATAGTCTGGTGCTCTCTGAAGCCTAGTGTAAAGTTCGGCTTTCTACTTCTCTACAGTTAACCAGTGCCCAATTTTTTTGGGAACTAAATGTCATATCTCCATTTTTTTTTGGTCACTCTCTTCCTTCTTTCTGATGGAGTCCATTCTAATATAACGGTAGAAAATATTTTTTTTCAAGTGGAATATTTTTAAAATCCTAATCAAAAATAATTTCATTTTGTTTCTAACTATGTAAGCTCATAGGTCGTTGCTTTAAACTTTCGCAGCCTTCGAGTGAAAATAAAAATTATTTTGTTTAAAAATTAAAGTAAGCAAAGCGTTGCATGTCAATAATTGTTTATTGTTGAAAACAATTTATATGAAGTTTATTTCATTATGCATATGAAAAATTGGTTTCAGATCCTAGGTATAATCACTTTTCTATATAAAAACAAAAACAAATATGAAAAACTTAAATTAATAAGTGTACAAACGGTAGCGAATTTATTTGCAGACATTTCTCTACGCATGCTTAACTCTGTTCCATAGCCAACCTATATTTTCTGCTGATTCAGCCTTTCAAATGCTTCTATTACTCGGGTTCGTAAATCGACCAGTAAAGTAATCAAAGCTAAATAAACTACCATCTTGATTTTCTCAAAAGAAAAAGCTTGAGTGAACTCATATGTGGAGGCTAACTTCATGAACTGTCAAGGAGAGTCCGTCTACTGCAAATATTTTGGTCAACTCCCTACTAATAGGCTACTTGTACTAAGTCGCAAATCATATAAAATGATAATAAATCATGTATGGTATACGTCAATTAGAAAAAAAAATGATTTTGTGTCCTGGATATTAATCATTAAACAAATAGAATCAAGAATCATATGAAATTGTTCATGTGACCCAGAACGTGCTGTGATTAGAATGACGTCAGATATCACTCAGCAAAGTAGCTCTCTGAATATGCTATTTATACCCCATTTATTTTCCAACCAATTTCTATAATTTCTTCAAATTTTCTTTGTTTGGAATTAATTAAAAGTGTATTGTCAATTCTGCAAAGTTCAAAATGAGATGCAGGATTTATGAGGGCCTAGTAGGACTATTTGCCGACTTTTATCATGACTGAGATTTTTGCTGGAAATGCTTTTTAAATGTGAGCTGAAAATTAAAATTCATAGTACAAAGGTCAATAAGCAAGTAAACACTTATATTCTCCAAATTTATTTAGAGTGTGATGTATGTTATTGTAACGGTATGTGGTTTTAAGGTTAAGATTTGATTTAAAATTTTCTAATATTTTCCGTTCCAGATGACAAAATTTACGATAAAATAATATTTTTTTTAGTGTTGGTTGTATTCGAATATGTACAATTCAAGATAACTGATAATAATTGTACTTCCAAAGCAAAAATTTGTCCCGAGAGCAAAGTACGAATCCAGAACAAGGTGTGGCTTATAGATGAGGGTAATGAGAAAGTAGTTGATGTTTTGTGTTATGATTGTTTAGTTTCTTCAGATGGTTGTAAACATTCGATTGCATTCGTTATGTAGGTTTGCAAAAGAATGCAAGAACCTGCATCTTTTGAAACAGAATGCTACTGACCGAAAATAAAGTTTAGGATTTAGATACATACGCAAAGTTTTGGGTTAAACAAATTTTGTTAAAATTAAAAAACGTATTAAGTATTATATGCAAACAAGCACATTCATATTGTGTAACCTAACTTTCCTAGATTGAATATAAGATCATTCTTATAACAAAGTTTAATAAAAATAAAGTGGTTAAGTACATATTTTCAATTACTAGGTTTTTACACATTAAAATGGTTTTCACATACAAGAACAGTGGCCGTCTTGGAAAACTCTTTATGTTCCATTCTTACGGCTTCAAACCATATTTTTCGACGTTGCTGTCCAAGTGTCAAGATTATTAATTTTTTTGTTAAGAATTTATGATTTTTTTATTCGAAGAATGTTTTTTCTGTTTATAACTTACAAATGGTGCAAAGTCAGGACATGGTGGTTTTCAGAAACTCATACTAAAATTCAATGGGCAATCCATAAATGGAAAAAATGGAAGTTGAAATTAACTTCTGATTTTAGCGGAATTGCCACCATTTCTAAAAAAAATCTTTAGTAGGAAATGACCTGTTTGATTTCTGTAGAAAATTAAAGATTTTTATGTACTCCCATATTCATCAAATAGGTCGTGAACAAAAATCACTCCAAATATATTTAGATTTTTTGCTTTTTTTTGTTTATTACCTTTCATTTCACATGCCTATTTAATTGTTTATATTTGTCCCTGAGTTCCAAATCAAGTCCATTTTGTTCATTATCTTTGTCCCAACATTGGGTTTTTTTCGCCCATCGCTGTCTCAATGCTTCTAGTGCTGCCTCCTTTATGCATTTTTACAAATCCTTGTATTTTTCTTCAGTTGTTCTTCCTTGCTATATTGATTTTTTCGCACTCATTTACTATACCAGTACTGTATACTTTCATTTTGTAAGCTGCCTATTATAAATTTTTCCATTTTATGGTAGTATTTGCTTTTTTATCTTATTTAATTATTATATGCAGGATCCCTTGAATAAATTTACCAATGAAATATTTTATTTATCACCAGAAAATGCTCAGATTCACATTCTACCCTCACGCTAACTTTAACGGCCTGAATTTTAATTATTGTTTATGGTCCTGTAATAAAATAATATGATATAAATATTTGTGTATGTTTTTATGTGTAAAATATGCACCTGAAATTTTTAATTCATATTGTTCATATATATTCCCCAAACTTCAGCAATTTTTGTTTACTGTTTTCTCGCTATGTCTTCCTGCAGTTTTCCTATGTGTCTGTTTTCCCGCTCTAGCATTTAAATTTTCGACATTTTCTCAATTCGGTTTCTTAACATATTTTTAAAATTGTCTTTTTACCATGATCGAAACTTTGTCGTTTGGTTCATATGTCTCGAGGACAACAATATTTCTGTCTCTTATTTTTAACGTTACTTTTATGTCTTTCATTAAGTGTCTACAATGTTATCTATGTTTTTCAATTTTTCCTACTTATTGTAGAAACTCCACTTTTGTACATTCACTTTTCAAAACACCTGTGACGTAATGTAGATAGGCATATACATTATTAGATTTTTGCAACCTGCTCAATTTTCTTTGTTTTCGAAAGAATGGTGAGATCTAAATTCTATTTATTTATTTTCTGCATTATTTTATGTTATTTAATTGTAGTTTCCTGTACATTTCCAATTTCTAAATTTAAAGGCCATTTTAGTTGAAACTGTTCTGCATACGACGTTTGATCCTTCTGCATACTTTCCTTTTTATTTGTTTTACAAATGTGGGGTTGCTCGCCTTACAACTAAACCCTCATCCTTAAAGAACTAGATATATTTTTAGATGTGAAAACAAATTTTAAAAAAGATTACAAAATAAAGATAGACCTGTTTCCGACCACCCTAAACTATAAAAAATTATAAAATATATGTAAAGGTAAAATATAAAAATATTTAAAACACATTAAAGCCCTTCAAAACTTCGAGTATTGACAATAATGAAATTATTTAATTAGAAAATTAAAAAACAAAAGGAGCTATATAGTTAAAAATTGCTAAAGTAATTATTTTACTAGAACATATTATATGGCATTAAATATATAAAATTCAATAATTGCGCGTCCTTTCTATAATATGTTATACTATTAAATAAATATCTCAGAGATGAACAAATATTTTTAATTAAAACTTTCAAAATGCTGAATACGCAAAGTTTTACTTTTAGTATAATCTCATCTAAGTTGGTAATATTACTTCCTGAGCTTTATTCTAAATCTTACAGAACGCACTACAAAAATTGTAAGAAAAGAAAATCTAGTGCAGTCCTTGAGAACAATTTCAAAAATGTAATTTTTATACATTCACAACTTATCTGTCAATGAGAGGAGTTTAACAATGCACATTGCCAATGTGTACCGAGCTGAAAGTAGTCTATCAAGAAGAAGAAAACTGAGCATTAATGTTTCTCGATTATTAAATAGTTTTTTGTTGTGGTCTCTTAAAGATTTGCAATACGATCATTAATTTTGAGTGAAAGTACCTCATTTAACAATTATTCCCTAGATTCGCGGAGGTTACGCTGGAAGAGATTAAAATGAATCAATTGCTCAAAACTGCATTAGAAATATTTCAATAAAAAATGAAGCAGTTAAAGTAAGAATTTTTGATAATTAATTGGTGGAAGAACTGTCGTATATTCTTATCACCTAATTCGATAGTTTTAATTAGCTTAAATTTACTAAACATGAAACTGAAATTTATTCTTATTTTATAACGTAAATTATGCTATTTACTACTAAGGAACAAAATTTGAAATTGCAAATTTCGATGAAATAAAAATTTGCATCTATCTATCCACTACTTGTCAACATTTCACTAAAGACAATTGTGCCCCCTACATTTTAGCAATTTTATCAATTATTTACCTCGATATTGTCATACTGCCAACGTAATCGGTGTGACGGAGCCAACGAAAATAGGTGAATATCTTCCCATGGAATTCCTCTATACGCTTATAACTGCACATGAACATTACGGCGGGAATAATAAGTAATAATGGTGTTTGTAATTCACCATAACAAGCATAAGTTTTTATTATGATAATCCGCTGTGCATACATAGTGATCGATCGTCCTCGTATTAGTTTCCGCTAAGAAACGGGGCGCAATTTCAATTTGGAACAGTGTCTGTTAATCCCCCCCATCAAAGGCGCAAGTGTAAAAAACAAACAAGGGTCAGAGCCGGGGTAAATACAGCACGAAATTATTTCCTATACACATAAAAGGTGTAACCAATCTGAATATTAAAATGGCTAGGGGGCGGCTTTGTCATATGCAGCTTCCCATAAACGCGACACTTTATTCATCAACTTGTCCGGGATTATTACGGGGGAGGGCCAGCTGGGGCCGAAGTGCATTTTTATGCTTTTTATCGAATTGATTTGGCGCTCTAATCCTGATTTGCATCAGAATGACGTCATGTGGTGGCTAATGGTGCAGACTATCACTCGTCATCACCAAAACTGCAACGGTGCTTTATAACGTTAAGGTTATGTTTGGCACCTGACGTGATGCATCGTTTCATCCATCCGGCTTTATACGGGTACGTGAGAGATAACCCTCTCATATTTTGTCCTGGTCTCTCGAGTAATATTCACATCTGGGTTTGAGGGTTTATGTCTGTATGGCACCTTGTCGCCGGAATAACACTTCGTTTTCAGCTGTTCAATGTAATAGCGAACGGATAAATGATCCCCTAAGGTGGTCACGGAGACATATGCCCATGAACCTTACTGTTATCATTATTGTATTGTAGCTTCTCGATTTCTCCCAATCATTTATCAATTTTATCCTGAAATTGTCATAAGGTTGAATTATGGCTATAACTGAAGTATAGTTGGAAATGTTTCAGCAATTTAAAAAAAGTCGATTTGCTTATATCTATACGGTTCTTGCTACTTATAACACAGCTGTTTTGCAACTTCTATTTCAATTAAGTTTTAAGGCTACTGAATCAACAAACAGTGCCTTTAAACTAATTAATTAATTCAAACTAATAGGATAGAAGAGTCTCTATTTCTGTGATATTTATAAGAACCTCTCACAGTTCTTCAAATACTTTTATCATTTATAATTCTGATATATCTATATGATTAACATTTTTATATTTTGTCTGACCAAAAATTCCATTCCTTCATCAAGTTTTACAATTGAAATGCAACTTCAACTTGTTAAAAAAGAAATATCTGCAATAAAGCTCAAGAATTAGAAATCAATTCTGACCAAAATATAGACATCACAGTTAAATTCTAAGTAATTATTATTTTCTAATTATTTATTAACTCTGAAAGTTTGCTTTTACAACCAAAGTTAACCTGTATGGTACTAAAATGTGAAGGAATTAAGGTAATTTAAACTTTTTGATATTTTAAGTTTTTTTATTTATTTATAACATTTTCTCTAATAAATTACATTTTTCTTAACTTTTTTCCTGCATATCACTTTTTGTTCATTACATCTATGTTCTAGTATTTGAGCATACTCTATCTGAGAATACCAAAATTGATATGAAATAATAAGAAAAACAGTGAAAGAAATATGTGAAAGAACGAAAGAAAAATGGTGGTGTATTCTCGACTTTAAATAAATGTATAAACCAAGAAAATCTTGCTGTTAAAATTTTTCCCTGCCACTATTCATAACAGGTAGTGACTTATAAATATTGAGGCCTGAGGCTCCAAAATAACAAAATTGAGAACTAAAATTCTTTACCGAACATTACAATGTAACAAATTTCATCAAAAAGAAAATAGAAAAAAGAATCAAAGACTACGGAGAAAATGCCAAAGAACTCATGCGATTCCAGTCAAACACTTGTCGAGAGATATGCAAAGCACTATGATTTGTTCCGAATCAAATTATTCACTAGAATCTTAGTGTAATGTAATAATGTAATATAATGCCATATAGCATTGACTGTTAATGTTAAAGTTTATGAGATTGAAGAGACATGACCCAATAAATCTTCTGCAACGATCTTATCATCCCGTCCAAAATTATTTTAGTATTATAGTCAGAGTATATAATACTTTGACCATCAATATAGTGGCATTTATAACTTCTTAACTTAACAAATCCAAAAGTCATATTATAATTATCTTTAGTGGAATTGAACTATACTACATGTATATGATAATAGTATGCTTCTTGAGAGGAGATTTTAATGTCAAATAATATATTTTAGGTGTAAGAAGTTGTTAAAAAGAGTTTGTAAGTGATTAAGTTATTATGATATAGCAATTTTAAATAAAATCGGCGTAAGTTAGTTTCGTTCCAGAGGTGATATTCATTGAATATATCCAGATTGGTCATACTGTGAGGAAACGTGAAGAAATGAATATTACGGCAAAAAATGTTTTGCAATTAAATTTTTCATTTCTATTATCTATTGGTGGTTGTTATCGAGTTGATTTCTTTACAACTTACAACTTTACAAATATTATTATGGTTCAGGTTGCTATCGGACAGCTTTTGGTTATTCTTGCTGTAATGACTTCTTCTTGCCTTCTACTGTACTGCCTCCTGTTGAAGTTTTCGAAGATATTGCAAATTATTTATGACATAACCTACAGGTGTGGAGTTTGCGGTGTGGGTGATTTTTTTGAGCGTTTTATCGGAATTTTCTTTGTGTCGGTGACTGGTTTCGTCTAAAGCTCCTGGTGTTGGTATTCGCGTCGAAAAGTGCGAGTGGCAAAAAGCCGCGATGGTGTCGCTCGACAATCTCGCCGTCATCTCCACGCCACTTCTTTGGGTCTTGCGGTCGCTTTCTCGACCGCCTCCCCGTAATCGCATCAATAAAACTATACGATCCCGATGTCTGATTGACATGATACACGACTGTTAACAAATTCTTTGTGTGTGTAGATCTAGTTCTATTTAAGTGGCCGGGGTTGGAGGTAACTTTGGCCATAACAAGCCGCCGTGCTATTGCGATGCGCGGCATGCACTCACTCCAGCTACAAACAACAGGTGTTTTTAGATTCACCGCACTCGTTATCCGTTTTTACCAGCCGTTATTTATTATTATTTTATATGTGGTCGATTTTTTCGCACCGATCCATCATACTCTTCGGTTGTCGTCGGCAAAATTCTTTCGATTGAAGAAGAAAAAGACGGGAGGCGGCGCGTTTTTTGAATGGTGACAGAAAGGTTATCGGCATATTACGAAGAGCAGCCTTGACGGCAGACCTCCGGCGTCGGGTATGATGGTATCAAGTCTTCGGCACCTCGGATACCGTAAGGTACGCGAGCTGTTACTCATATTAATAAACCTGCTGACAATGTCACGACAGACCGCTGTCTCTTCTCTCACACTTGGTCGTTCATATTTATCAGTCAACGTCACACGATCGTGCTGATACGCACTTAACTGTGCATGATTAAAGCCATGGTCAAACTCAAAATCAACACTAACGATATGCATGAGGAATTACTGAAGACTAAAGGTTTTCTTCTTTAGAAAACGATTAAGCAATTTTTACACACGTTAGACTGCGTTACCTAAAGAAAATATATTTTATTGCGAAAGTCTACCATTAGAACAATGTTTTATTCCAAAGATAACATCTTGACATTTAATGTCCTGGAAATTCATTAATTATTTAATTAATGTAAATCAAAAATATACGAAAAATAACAACAGAAAAACGAATCTGATCTTTAAATTGTTGACACGCGTACGATTGTTGAAAATAATTTGTTCCCTCACATCACATCTGAAATGTATTGGTTATTACAGGAAAAATGATTAGAAATTGTATGTTCGAATTTGATAAGAACATTAAATACAATTAGTTTAGAGTTTGCTGGTGAGTAGCTTGAGAGTAAAGTTAAGATTTAATTAAACTTTAGCGGAATAATCAACGTTATGTCGGCTAGTATATTAATGGTCTATTCTTAAAAATATGTTTATTTATGTTTTTCTTTAAAAGTATGTACTTCTTTATTAATTATAGACTGAATTTAACTGTTACTTAGGGTTATAGTGGGCAAACTCCTTATCAAACAGGGGCCGTGTTTGAGAAGCATCAAATTGAAAAAATAATAAAAAATAAAAACTCCATAAATAATAATAGCGAGTAAACAACAAATTGATAAAATTAATAACGAGACATATTTTAGACAGCTTTTGGGTATCACACTGGATCAGGTTGTCTACAAAAATCAAGCATGTAGTCTTTAAAAAACTATCTGCAAGTAGGTCCAGATCTAAGAATTAGAAGTCCTTTGTAAAACCAAACACTAGAATCTGAATGTCAAGAATGCAACATAGTCTTAAAACCATAATTTGAAATTTTAGGATTTTTCAGGTTTTCTAGAAAAGTTGAAAGTAGCGGACTCTATACCAAAGTTGGGTTGTCTGTCAAAAATACGATATGACTGCAATAAAGTATATTTTAAGGGATACCAATCGATACCAAAATCAATCCATCTGATCTTAGACTTTCAAAGTAATAGTAACTAATTCAACAACTGATCAAATTAAACTTGTTTTATTGTTCAGTGGACTGTATTTTAGATTAAATAGAGTAAGAAGACAAATTCTAATAACTATAACATTTAATGAATATGAATACGTGGAGGAATTGTTGAAGGATAAGAGTGACTACTAAATAAACTGAATGAGAACTGACTTCAATACTGGATGAATCGTTAATGTATACTGTACAAGATTGAGATAAAAGAAACTATTGCGATGAGAAAGAAACCTTCTAAGGGCTTTTCAGGTAGTAGGTATCCTTCTTTAGACGCGCTCGAGAGAGAGGCGAGGATGGGATATTACCCCTAGGGTGTATGGTATTAACGAAACTTATAGCCGAATTGTAGATATTGAATTTAACAAAAATTATACGTGATCACAAACTCGGCATCACATGCTTTTTATTTATAATTTACTTCTGTCACACTTGTTAACTAGCATCGGCGACCTTTCTACATGTGTCTATGGTACACGTCTTTATCAGTTTTAAGTCGGATTGGAATTTCTAAACTAGACTTTTCTAAGCCGGGTACCACGGGGTGATTTGCCGTTGCTTTCCGAGAGAAGGCGACCGCAGAAAAATCTCGCACATTTAACTGGGAATTGAATCCGGAACCAAAAAACGAAACTGTAGCTGCACTAACCGCATGAGCCAGGGTCGCCCCTTACTCGAAACACACGATACTAGAATTATTATGCATTTCATGATCTGAAGCCAAAAAAAATAATAATTAATGTATGCAAAGTTTAACTTTAAAGATCCTTTTTATATTGTAATGGGTCTATCCTTTTTTGTTCTTTTATTTAGGTTGTTTATCACTTTTCTGAATCGCTTTTCTCTAATTCTATTATAAAGAGCAGAAATTGTGCTTTTATTTTCCTTCTTTTTGGTGTACTAGTTATAATTACTGGTTTTATATTAAAAGTTTTTGTTAGGTTGAACTGGTGGTATACTCTAGGTCTGAGTTATGTGAATAACTTTAAGTTGGCTTCTTTGATAGTTGGCGCATATCCATTTTATAAATTAAGAATCCTTCTTTGAGGTATCTTCTTGTGGTTAGTGCGGAAGTCAAATATAAAGTTTTCAAAAATGTGATGCTCGTACACTATTAAAAGTCACCAATAGAGTAAATATTATTTAGTCAAGGTAATTCTCACGTGGCTCCAAAAATATTTTAGGTGGCTTTGTGCTAGATTTTTTTGGTGACAATTTTACTTTCGAGGATAATGAAGGTCTATTTTTTTGGTGTTTAATTGTTAGTGTTACTAGTTTAATAACTAGTATAAAGCTATATCAGTTAAACGGATATTTGCAGTTTTTCGCTTCAGTATCGTTAATACCTGATTAAATGTGACACGGCCAAACTATCTGTAATATCCAGTTCAAAATGTTGCTGACAATAAGATTATGAACAACACAATATTCATTCACGAAATTTTTATTTTGTCAAAATAAATTAAATCAAAACTTTACGATTGTTAGATTTTCGTCAATTTTTAATTTGGTTTTAAATTGAAGCATTTATAAATGATGGCATAGAATCCATCAATAGTGCGTAATTAAAAATGAAATAATTTTTTACAGCTCAATCTTGGTGATCCGTAGTCTTATTATGAGTAGGAACTTTATATTATGCCGAATGTACACTACTACTATATAGAAACATCGGATCGACTCTCCTAGTAGTTGTCCTAGCAGCTCCGGCTTTTATCAACACTTCACTACGTATTGTACTGCTAAGATATTTTCCTTCATTCATGCATTGCCGATTATATTTATAGTTATTATACTACTAAATGATATCCTGATGTATATATAAAAACAATTTTAAAATTAAACAATAAAATAGTTTACAAGACCCTTTCTTACTATTATTTAATACGTTCTAAGGAGTATGTGAGTAATCTTATTCTGACAATATATTTCCTAACTTATAAAAATACAGTTGAAATAGTAACGTTTGTGCTTTTTGCCTTACCTTAGTAATTTCTCTTGTTCTTTAGCCCGACCCCTATTGGTCGAGGCGAGAAAATTAAAAACCATGAAGCTTTGGATAGTAAATCCCGTTTGTTATCAAAATAAGCCCCGACTTAGCCAGCCACAATATGTGTTTCGGCAATATAAAAGGGCATCAGCGATAAACAATAGCAATATGCCGGTACACAGCAGGAAATCCTGGCAGCATCTCGCCTCCTTCTGAAGAGATTAAGTACGAGTGCCTGCGGCTGATACAGATAACAACCAACAGTAATCCGAATAACAGCATTAAATACGACTCCAATTTGCCGCACTGTGGATTCGGAATGATTCTCGGACAAAGATGCTTGGCGAAACCAAGAGATCCTTCAGCGGGTCCTGCGGCATAACGAAGAAGGGCGGCGCACCTGATGCGAAATTTTCAGATGCAATTAAATCGGCAACTGTGATCCCATGCGGAATAAATCAGAGTAGGGGATGGATATGAAAGCCTCGGCTATTGACCGGAGCAAAACCTATAACCTTTCAACTTTCTATATAAAGCGTTGGCAATAAAAATCACCTTCGTGAATCAAAAGCGATCTATCAAGCGATATTATCGGACGGCTATTACAAGTTTTGCTCGGCGCATTGAATCTGGATGTGACGTGGAGTCATAATAAAAAAACGACCATACATCATGCAGTAGCTGGCTCGATGTGATCTCTTCTTACGCTACTCTGGTTCCGATGCGCGACTACTGACCCAAAATCGATATCTCCTTCAATTGGGGGTCAATTCACGGCAAACCGATCTCACCCTCGCAGATTCTCAGAAAATTGCCTTCATTGAAGCACGTTGCATGCGTGCATTAAATTTGACAATTTTTGGAAAATTTTAAATTTGTAGAAAATCCCGAATTACTTATGAATAAAACTTCGTCTCTCAGAGCGTGGTTCTTAGTTGACTTTGATAGATTAAGCCTTATTATTTACCATACAGATCAGGGTAAGATAAGTAGAGCAATGTATTTGTTACTTAATAATTGCCATTTATATACCCACATCTTTAATTAATTTGAAACTATATGTTATCATATATGGACATAATGAATTAAACTGAGGTGGTGTAAATTACTTATTATAGTAATTTTACTAATAATTGTATTCCTTTCAATTATCATATTGCTAATTTTTAATGTTCTCTTATTTACATATATTTTATTTGCATTTTTGACATCAATAAGGCATTATTAACTTCCTATGTTGTTTTTTGCTTAATTGGCTGAATTTAGTTTTTTCTTGACAATTTGATCATCATATCACATAACCTTTGTAAAAAGATCAGTTTTCAAAAATTTTTCAAGAACTATGAGAAAATATCTATCTTGTGAGAAAGGTTATTTTGAATGGCAAAGAAAAGTTTCAAACCTCAAAAGTTTATTAGCATTTACCGCAATGGTACGCAATTTTTCTATCAATCACTGTAATCACAAGAACAATTTTGACCGTAAATTAAAAGAAAAAATTCGAAATAACCAGTTGTGGAGACCTTTGAAGATTTACTGCTGTGTCGGGACTCGGAGGGCTTTTGCTTCTTACAGTAGCGTATAACTTGTTCAAAAATCAATTATGCCTTTTGTTTTACACTTGATATCACTTTCCTGTAACGATTTTGTCAATAATTTGGTTCCTCCAATTTGCACATTTTACCCCGGTCTATTAAACTCCATGACGTTTTCTTATAACTAATTATAAAAGTTTATTTGCCTATTACAATATTTTTCATGTGGTTCTAAATAGCATATTGGGATTTCTCACAATAACATTACAATGATGAAGGAGCATCGGCAATTTAGATAATGAATTAAACATTGAGCTTCCAGATATTCTTATATCACACACATTTTATAAGCTTTTGCACATATGTAAAATTTAAGTTTTAGAATATGAACAATCATAGGTCACTAATTATCATGGTCTATAATGAGGGTAAATACCTGCATGAGTCTTTCGATCCTTAATAGTTTGGTACCAAGTCATTCCAATAGTTCATTCTTTGTTATAAGGAAAAAAAGAAGTTAATTGTTAATTAATTTGTAAGACTACGTTGTGTTTATAAAGTTTTGATGCAGGTACTATTATCGTCAAGAATTGGATTTTGAAAGCGTATATGTTATTATCTCGGAATATTTACTATTTCTTGTTAACTGGTAATAATGATTCCATTCAAACTTTTTTGATGGCAGTTTCCATGTCATCTAAAATATTGTAAAAAGTTATTGCATGAAAATTAATACAAATGTGATTATATAAGTTAATTAAATTAATTGATGTTAAATAATTTGCGTTCTTGTTAGACGCTTTATTAAGCTTTCTTACTGTTTTCTTCCTTTTCATTTTGGTGCACGTAATTATTTTATACCTTAAATTTTCATTAAAAAAAACCTTCGGTACTAGAAATTTCTCATCTTCAGTCTGGCATCAATTATGTTCTGGCTACAAACATTCAATTATTATCTTTATTGATAAAATTAAATTAAGAATTCAATTTGTAACTTCTGTTAATTCCATTTTTTCCCTCATTGTATCCCATAAGCATAGTCTTACATTGTGATGTTAATTACACAACTTTGTATGGAAATCTTTTCTCAGTTTTTTACGTCTTATCGTGCTGGCAAACAGCAAAATCTCCTTAATTAATGCACCAACTTGATTATTAAAGAAGAAACCGAATCCAACCGCTAACTCGTAAATCTCACATTCGCTATTCAATATCAATATGAAACGACTGAAAAGCCTATAAAACCCCCAAACATAACATATTGGTGCTCAAGTTTCCCCCAATATGATATTTTAGCAATCCCTACACCTGTAGATCTTGCAGCTGCAAACTTGCGGTTCCGCTCACGCCTCATGCTTCGTTCCCTGTTTGGCACGCGAAAGTTGTTATACGGATTCTTCGTTTCCGTGTATCAAGACGAAAAGTTGTATACCGCATGAACGTTAGAGGTGATAGAGAGAAGCTGCCAGGGATGATTGAGAGCTCTGACGGGCTATAACATCATATTACGGGGAACTCACGGGGTGAGATGATAAGTGCGCTGTCAGCCCATCATGTCTGGGGAATTCCCTTCATATGTTACTTATAGAAGATACGATGCAGTGGGACGATGACGGGATTATAGATTTTCCTGGCACCGGTTCGAGGTCCTGACCCAATTATAAAATTTCTTTACTTATATTAAGAGTAGCCGACATTAGATGGTGTTGAAATATATTAATAGCCTAATGGTCGATTAGCCATCGTTAATTAAGAGAAGCTTAGAATAACGATTTAACTATTTTCGCTAGATTATAATATTTGAGATACTTTATTTAATATTAAAAATTATAACCATATCCCCGAAACTCACTTTACGTTAAACGCTCTTAATGCTAATGGACATATTTTAAAATGTGAAGAACTTTTACTGGAAAGCTCTGGATATTAAAAGCGTTTTCATGGCAAGGCAGTTTGCGTGGACCAACTGATATCGGGTTTTTATAGAATAATTTGACAGTTTTTGGAATTCTTTTTTCTGATCAATAATAAGAAATATCTCAGTTTTAAAATATATAATGGTGAAGAAGCAACAGTAAAAAAGAATATGCACAATTATGCTAAAAACTACCTCATATTTTTTAGATGAAAATAAAATAAATAACACAAATTACTTTAATACAAAAGTTTACTCTTCTGTAGTTATACATTTTATAACAAAATTTAAAAATTGTTTTCTTATAATTAAATGGAAATAATTGATGATACAGGTAAGTGTTCCAAAAATATTTAGAGACTACTTACATAAAAAGTAAGTAGTCTACCAACAATATTTAAATTTTTGCTAGGAGCCTTATTGTTTATCATTCTATCGAACATAATATAGTCGATGACTTTAGTTTTCTTCAAGATAACCTTTTACGGAGAAACAGTTTAACAAATCTTACGTATGTGCTAATTAATATACAGAGGCAGTTAAAAATCGTCAATTTCAACACGAGTTTAAAGTAGGTAGAATTATTGGAAATTTTATTAAAGCTCACTAGTTGGTTTCTTGAAGGATCTTTCGATGTCGGTTCCACAAATTATGTAGATTACGCACCTAATTTTATACTAAATTTACCAAAATCAACTCTATCCCAATGTTCTACATAATAAACTGACTATCACGTTACAAAATCTTAACTTTTATGATTATTCTTGGAGAGAACTTTGATACAAATTTTTAGACCTCACATTTCGTGCACATAGTCCAGAACTGTTGGAGAGGGTTGAGTTTCATATTTTTACGAAGAGTACCTACATTTTTGCGTCTTAAATGGTAACCATTTTTAAGAGAAAGTAAAGCAATTCCTGTGGTATTGCATGCTTTAGATATTATTTACTTTTTCTGCAGTTCTTAATATTTTCCGTATTTTTTATTTTCTGTGTTCATTTAATTTACTCTTTTAATTTATGGGTTACACGATGTGTTTTCTGCCTTGTACATCATCAGCTACTTTTATGTTACGCTGTGAAGAAAATTACATTTTGATTTTTTTATTAAAACAAAAAACAGATTGCAAAATGTAACAAATGATTTTAAGACATCCCGGGATACAGTTTTAATATGAATTAATACTTTTTTCAAGCAAAAACATTTGATTTTGTCAATATAGTTTCAATGTGATGCAAATCGAAATTATACTTGAAGACCAAAACGGATGTCCCTAGTTGTAAAACTACAAAGTTCTTGAAATATGTAAGAAATCTAACTTTCGAGGACCCTGTAGGATTAAAATTTATCTCTTGGTCCTCCTTCAAGATTTCAGATTTACGACTGCTGCGGTAGAGAGTGTAAAGTGTAGGGCAAGCAAACTGGTCGCCGTGGGACATTCTGCTCTGTGATATAACAGAGCTTATAGAAGCGCGACCGCGTCGAAGAGTTGACATGATATTCACATTTGCTGTCAGCGATTATGTGGTAGGAAGTGGCACCGGCGTGATTCCCCCCATAACCGAACACGATTACACCATTACAACAGCACTAATATGTAAAACACGATTCATAACTTAATTTCCGTGAGTTGTTGTGGCGGAAGTCGCATAATTGCGATCCGCACACGGTCTGACTTGGCGGTACGAAATCAACAGGACGCGATCGTCCTGGCAACCGAAATCTTAATTCTTAATCGCGCTCAAGCAAGAGGCGAGCAATTTACGAGGGCATTTGCATGCACCAGGTCCGATTAGCATAAGTCATAACGGCGGCACCTGTCCCTGTGGGTGGGAACGAGCGCGTACCCCAGGTGAAAAGTCCGGAGAGCCG
Organism: Pyrochroa serraticornis; assembly: GCA_905333025.2. Classification (NCBI taxonomy): domain Eukaryota; kingdom Metazoa; phylum Arthropoda; class Insecta; order Coleoptera; family Pyrochroidae; genus Pyrochroa; species Pyrochroa serraticornis. The sequence continues at coordinate 20,631,665 of HG995158.1, forward strand.
CCTCCGGGAACGGCCAGTTTATCATCGCGCCGTGACCGAGCAGGCCTTCCGCCTACGCTCTCATATTGTATGCAAATCATACGAATATGCACGCGGAAACGCACTCAATTTAAATTACACCTAATGCTGGAACGGTGTCTTACAAGGCGAGCGCACCGGACCGGCCAACCATCGGCTTACATATCTGTAATTAGTAAGCTCGCATGAGTTAGGGGGGCAAGATGGCGGCCGGAAGGGCCCCGCGGGGCGTGTGGGAGTGCGCCGCGTCACCGCCACCGCGGACCATAACTTAGATCGGTATCTCCAGAAACCATAGGCACGGTTCACATTTCTCAAACGATAATTTCACCAGCTGGTTGAATATGTTAAGCTTAATGTACTAGCACTATCTTTAATTGCTGACATGTACTTAATAACGCGTTTTAATAAACGGCGAGCCCGCGAGTAATTGTTTGTTTTGACAGCGGCCAGATGTAAACAGATAGGCGACTTGCACCGCCTCGATTGCCGGACCTGGTGCACGCTATCCGCACCGACCGGCGCATCCGCCCGATCCATCAAGAACGACACCGTTCTTACCCCACACTCGATAACTTGGAGGATCACAAAAATTATAGCCCAACAAATTTAGACCCTAGCTTTATAGGATTGTTTTAAGTCTCCCTTGAATAGACAGAAAGGGTTATCTATAATATTGAGATTGACAATTTTTTGTGAAAGTTTACAGGTGGTGCAAGAATGATTACCGGTAACAAATAATAAAAATCCTGTATTTGCAAGAGTTTTCTGCTTCCGCGATCTGTACCAGTATCATTTAGTTGTAAAAAAATATTCCATGTTGTCGATGAGTCAATTTAAAAATAATAATTTAAAACCACAATAATGGTTATAATATTATATAAACAGCGACACTGATAGGTTGATCGTATTTATAATTTTTTGCTTAAACCTTTGCTATATCTGGTCTTACTGCCAACAATACTCTAATTGTTAATAGTTTATTCATCCAGATATTAAACATAATCTTACATCTTAACTTAATAATATTTTTAAATTTTAAGCTCCAAACTAGGCATACAATAAATACATATAGTATTTGTCTTGCATGCTTCAGCATAAACATATTTTCTTCACTATAATATTTCACTATGAATCACATTCTACTAAGAATAAGATTTTTCCAATCAAAATAAAGAAAAAAATTAAACAAACAATAAATAAACTATAATATCAAATATAGATTTTTAAAATATCAACTTCATTAATCAATCACTTTTACTACACTACCAATCATCTTTCAATTTATGCTTTTGATCTGGCGACAATGTTGTAATTGATGTCTGAAATCCACTGGAGACAATCATTCGAGCCAGTCAGGTTCGTATTATAAAAAATGTTCTTCCTTCTGTTAACAGGCATTAGATTAAAAATCTTAGGACAAGTATGTGTAACTGATTTTTTCTATGGAAGTATTTTTCCATATAACATCAGTCGCAAATTTATATGCTAATCTTGTGCCTTTAGATAGTTCTTTAAGGAGAGATATACACCTAGAATGATCAGGAAAAAAATTTTTTTTTGCATTTTGATTGAGGTCTCAAAAATATCTGGTAAAAGCGCCAGTTCAATATTTCTTTAAATAAGCGAGTTACAGCGGAGAGAGTGAAACGTGTCTTGCGGCGCCGAGCCGACAGGCAAGTAAAGTGGCAAGTGACCCTACGAACGATACGTGTCTTTTCATATTGTGAACGAAGTATAGACCTATTTGATTTAGAACCTATAAATATTCTGTCGAACCTAGGAGACATAAACTATGTGCCTGGTATTGATGGTTCCATGTATGTTGACAAATTTAATAATTTATTCATTCATTAATTTATTCATTCCCAAATTTTCAAACGCGTTTTTCTCAAAAACACCTTTTTCAAATCGGTACCCAAAATTTCTGAAAAACCAATAAACCGATTGCCCTAATTCTTTTTGTGGTTATTCTATACACCATTATCTAATACTTGTAATAGGATTCTTTTCTTTCGTTACTTACTTTTTGTTTTATATGCAAAAGAATAACTAATTTTTGTCCAAAAAATCACTATGCATGTTAAAACGTCCGCCATTTTGTCATTAATCAATATTTTCAAAATCGACTATGACAAGTACTAGATTATAGTATTTAGTTTAATAATCTTTTTTGATTTTTTTTTCACATGATTTTTGACGAAATGCCAGTGGGTACCGCTAACGCTGATTTTTTACGGCGCTCCAAGGATCATACAATATCCTTTTATATTTTTGATATTTTTAAATAAAAAAACTTAAGCATATTTTTGAGTGTGTATACTTTTAGATAATTAAACTCCCAATTCGAAATTTTAAATAGTTTTTCTTAAAAAAAATGCACAAAAATTACCATTTTTCCGGCTTCTAGGTCTATATCTTCTCTTAAACTGCAATAATAGTTATCTTATCATGAACCTAGTACAATAGGTTTTTCTTATATCAACCACATTTAATTTCTTTCAGACAATATGGGTCGAGTAAAGTCTTGTTTTTTTAGGATGATCTTCATAACTTTCCTATTATAATTTTCCAGTAGTGAGATATTTTTTCATGTAGTTCCACCACCTATACTGATTGCTTTACTCCAAACTAAGACAAACAGCCATGTAATCTTGCGTAATTGGCTTTCTTGCAATACAATTCTGAGCTTAAGAAAACTAGGAACAATGGACTTTGTTTTCTTTGATATATAAGATATGTGCTTGTCCCATTTCATATGTGAATCCACTATTACACCAAGATATTTAACCTCCTTTACTATATTTATTATAATACTAATGCTAATACTGTCATTCTTAGATGGTATCTCTATCATTTTATTATTTGGAATACTATTAGCATAGCATTCAAAGTACATTGCATTCAATTTCTCTATGTTAACCATCATGCAATTATCATTATACCATTGTAATACCTCCACTAGGTCTTTTTAACAATATTATGTAGTTCGTTCCATGTATCAGCTGTATAAAACAATATTGTGTCTTCCGCATAGCAGATCTTGGTAGAATTTCCACTTTCTCGGAACAAATCATTTACAAAGACATTAAGAACGAGAGGACCCAATTGCGATTTCTGGGATACTCTATGTGTCAAAAATTTTTTATTACTCAAATTGTTTTTGTATTTTACTCTCTGTTTTCTACCCTGCAAACAAGACTTAAGAAGTTCATTTATTTTCCCTCTAAATCCAATGAGTGACAACTTTATAATTCATAAATATTAATTTATATACTCGTTTCTACAAATAAGTAGTTTATAAAAAGATTATACATTTCTTTTTATATTTACTGCATTGTTTTGATAATATTTTGTTTCTATTAAGAATGTAGTTTCTATGGTTTAGAGTTGTTATAGCCATCGGTGTTACATCTGCTGAGAGAGGACAAGGTAAAAGTCCCGTTTCACATGGAGTGTATGATACGCGGGTACCGTCAAGACGTATGACCAAAAGCCATGTCGACGTACCGTCAGCGCGCGTACGAGCATTGGTTCTTATGGGTAGTTTCACATGGGGACTGACGGTCAGTTGCGTACCATTTTCCTTGTTATTAGATTTATTAAATACTTGTTTAAAGTGCACTACCACCATGAGTTACAAAATAGATACGGGATACTATCAAGTTGTTAGCCCCCCCCCCCCCCCCGACGTGATTTTTAATTTCTTATATCATCGTAACCTTGCACCAAGCATGCACCACCTTGCACTACTTGTAGCAAAACTTGCACCCCTATGGTTAAGTAAATATTTAACTATAAAGGTGGGGGAGGGGCTAACTTGACGGTACCCCCCCCTAATCGAGAAAGAAAATTATAAAAATGGTACAGAAACCTTGCACCACCCTTGCACCAACCACCTTTCAGCTTGCACCACTTCTGAAGAGTTACTTTTTTACTTTCTAAGGTAGGGGCATCTAACTTGACGCTTTTGGAAATTAGCCTAATACACAAGAGAGAAATTTATTAAACGATATAATGGCCTTGCACTAAGCTTGCACCACCTTGCACCACCCGTCTTGTGCCTTGGTTACCTAAATATTTAATTATAATTGTGGGGGATGTTTATTCCACAAAAAGTTTACCTCCAATCCATAAACTAAATTAAAAATAGTGCACATCGCTTCCTCTAAACTTGCACCACCTTGCACCGAAACTTCTTTATATTGCACCCCTCCAAGTGAGTACTGACGGTACGCGAGTACCATACGCTACATGTGAAACGGTACTAACGGTTACAATTTTAAATTTTATTTTGAGTTTATAATTTTATAATATTAGGAATTTTTACACTTAAGTCAATGTTTATTTAATATAGTTATTTCTTAGTTATGCATAAATTTACACTAAGTAGTACCACTTTTTGTTACATGGTTATTTACGATCTAAACTAATTTGTGTCGAACCTGACCTGACCTGACCCCTTCGGTTAATTGATTATACGAGTTACTAAATCATTATACCAACGAATAAATAGTTGAGGACGATGCTTACATTCTTATCAAAAACCTTCACTATAAAAAATTAATGAAAAAAATAAATCTTATTTTGTTTTGATGACTGGAAATAGGTAAAAAAATAATTTTCTGATAAGTTTCTCTAGTGATTTTCCAGTTTTCCATCAGACGCTATTATTTTAAAAAGTCCATTTGGCTTCGTTCAATTAGCCAAACAGTGTCTATATAAAAACAAACGAATAGGATGATATCTCGCAGAACTCAAAAACGGATGCTTTTTATCATGTCCTGCAGTTCATATCGTCGTATACATATAAACGGTTGAACATACGGCCAACATAAACATATAACTTGTATCGGCCAAGACAAGAACAATATCACTCCTGAACAATAACACAATAAATTCAAGCTATTAAGAGTGACGAACGTGTTCAATAAAATATTTAAAAACACACTAAAAGAATATTTGGCAAATCCCAACCAATTTGTCAGGTTTCATAAAACATTTCCGAAAAACTAACAACTCAACTTAAAATGCTCTGCGATGTTTTTCGACAGGTGTGTCGGTTCAAAAACTCATTGTTTTAAAGTTATTTTTAGGAAAGTAATACAATGAGGAAATAATAGATCTAGCGTACGAGGTGAGACCGTTTAAAAACGAACTGTTTTCAGTTTATGCTTGAATTTTTTCGATTTGGTAACGACTCTTTGTTTAAATCCTCAACAACTTGCTACAACCTGATAGTTTGTACACCTTGTTTTCTTCCGTCGAACTCTGCGTTGTATTACCGCAATCATGCTTCTTCTTTAGTGTAGAAAATGAAAGAAGAATTGTTTATCAGATGTACTTTATATTGGCAGATGTTTATAAAAAAATTTAAACTTTGCTTATGACTCTTATTCTCATTGATTCTTAAAATGATGTGTGTAATTGCAGCACATGTGATCCCGGTCAATCGAAAGAGTAACATAAGGTGGTATTTATTGCTATGTGATTCATATAAAAAAAAGAAATTAAGTTGTTGGGGTAATAATAGTGCAAAATAATATTTTTTATTTTTTTAAACTACACCGAACCATTGTTTATAGATATCTATAAACAATGACCGAACTAACGTCAACCTCTTGCACAGCACTCGTATTTCCACAGCAAACGCTACCCCTTCAGCTGTCACTGTTGAATAATTTTTCAATATTAACCCTCGCTTTCGATTAATATTTTCCGATATGATAAATGAATCGCTGGCTGTCAGTTTGAATGCACTTTTAAATTAAGAACCCTAATATAATAAATGTTCGCGCCTGTGCCCGATTAAGTCATATAATCGTTGATAAATTCATTAAAGCAATTTCACGCTACTGCGTGAAAGTGATGCGCTCAAGTTTACAACCGTACTAATTATAATAACTATTTTATGTAAATACAATGTCGGTATTTCGGTAGGAATGCGCTTGGGAGAAATAATTTACTTGGCATAAGTAATCGCGCAATAAAAACCAAGACTGACCTGTCTGCTGCGTACCTGTGAGCAAGGGTGGGGAAGGCGTCGGTGCATATGGGGCGTCGTTATTAATGGGGGCGTCGGGCGTGAAATGACGCGCCGGACGGCCACGGCGACGCTCTATTAACGGATTAGGCCGTGAGCGCAATCCGATCTCCATATTACTAAGCTCGTCGCTCTGCTCGCATGCCCTGCACAAAAACAGACAAAATTGCCTCTTATGCTTCGTTGCTTAGTGACATGGGATTACGCCACCTACCCCCGGAAAGCTAAGCGCTCAATAAAATAATTAATAGAGCATCTCGGGGGAGTCCCGGTTATATTCAAATTTTCAATGGGCTCAAGCCGCGCGCTAGCGACATGACGGGATTATCTAGTTTGAAGGGATTAACTTAATGTGTAGGCGCTTACTACAAAATTAATTTGCTTATAAGGTTATTAAAATGGGGTATTAATAAAGCTCTTAGATACCCTACAAATTTTCACCCTATAATTCGTCAATTTTAAATTGAACCGTTTTACCTTCATTAATCTTTCAAGAGCAATGTTGATAATTTAGATATTTCTGATTTTTAGTTGGGACTTATGGTCTAGGGAGAGACGGATTCTTGATGTCTAGAAAAAATGCAGCATCTACATATTTGAATGAAGAATCGAAACATTTAATATAAGTAGTACACCTGTTTATTATAAAATCAACAAAAAGAGCTTGTCAATAATTTCAATTTGCCCTAGATGTAAGAGCATAACCGGTTTGACCAACAGCGAAAGCCAGATCATACTCATAGTAAATTAGGGGTAGCAAGTATATAAATTGTTAGAATTTTAAAAGGTGAAGGAATCTGGAAACTTTAAGAAAAACAATATCTTTTTTCTTTTTCTCGGGCCTTGGAACAAAAAAAATAATTTTAAATTGATTGCCCATAAATCATTTTGATATAATTTTTTTCTCTCAATGAGAATATCTCAGCTATTAAACTCAATAATTATATTCAGAGAAGTTCAATAATATTTATGTAATGGATAACATGTAGCAATTGCGTTTCTTCATCTAAAGTAGAATTTCCATCATTTTTTCTTATTTCACCCAAAAGCAATTTATTATTGGTTAATATGCTCTACTGTACTTTAACAATTTTCTTATTTCTTCGTTTCTTGTAGTAGTCAATTAAATTCTATTTTTATAAAGAGATCTAGTAAAAATTAATTTTTTTTGCTTTTCAGTTAGTTTTTCTTCTAGGATTCGTGGTTGTATCGTTAATTTGGGTATTATGTTGGTAGACTTTTGACAAACTCCATTCAACTGCCACAAAATCCTCTGCGAGAAAGATTTTTGATCATGCACTGTTAAAAATATCTTAGCAGTTTAGAATTTATTACCTATGCGACTTGGAGAATTGTTTAGCCATGCGTTGACTTTTTGACCATGGAAGGTACTAAATAATGTCATAATCTCCAGGTGTTGTGTAAAATATGACGGTAACCATAATACAATGACAAAACAACAATCTCAATCTAATATCTTTATGTATTTTATATTGAACGCCTTGCCGTCAAAAACCAAGAACATAACATCGTCAACTAAAAGTTAAACATGCTTAGTGTAATTTTTGAAATAAATTTCAAAAATATTGCTTCTTGCATACCTCCAGCGTAATGACACACTGTCACAAAACTTTTGAAACCTCATCTAGCAATTTTTGTTTTTCATCGTACTCGAGAAAATGAAATCCGGTGAACTGCATTGATCAGATATAGAGAAACAAAATTCTGCTATAATAGTTTGCATACTTCATTCCGAGGTGAAAACCCGTTCCTTCCGTTCTCTTTGAACAATTCAGATTAGAATTCTGTAGAGTTTATGATCTAAGTTTCGTTGATATAGTAAAAAGTCTCTATGGCTCATTTTATACTTTTGCATATAGTAAATAAAAATCGCATTTTAAAACAATTATTTGAATATTTTCACGTGACCGAGAACGCAGTGTGATTGTACTCACTTTTGACGTCACCCAGTCTTCCACTTCTTTGAGACTGTTGCAGTCGGCTATTTACACGCGATTTATTTTCCCACCAATTACATTTTTTCTACCAGTTTTGTCCATTTAGCAACTAATTAAAAGTGTATTATGGTTTTCCGAAGTGCAAAATGACAGACAATGAATTTGTGAGGGCCCAGTCGGATAGTTTGCGAAAGGATGGCTTTTCTATGAGTGCCGAATTTTTTGCGGGAAGTGTTCTTCTCACGTCAGCCAAAGTTCGTGGTGTAAAGGCCAATAGGTAAGTAAACTCGTAATTACGCATTCTATTTTACAATTTTATTTTAAATGGGATTTATGTTGCAGCATGTTTTTTGAGGTTAGAGTTTATTTACCCTGTCATAGTATTTTCCGTTTCCGATTACAAAATTTGCGCTAAAATCAACATTTCTTCTTTTTAGTGCTGGTCAAGATAATGACGGCGATTCTGCAGTCGGAAATGTGCAGATCAAGAGAATCGATAATATTTGCACCGTCATTGTTCATAGACGAGGGCGATTGTCACTCATATTTATCGATATTAACAAAACGCAGCACTAGGAATAAATCAAAGCCAACCGATTTGTCCTATGCCGTGGATTAATTTTACGTAGGTAGACCGTGGTGGGAAATATGACGTCATAAGTTAGAATTTGAACGCCTATGACGTATACAGCATTTTTGCGCGAATATTTCAGTGCAATAATGAATATTTAATTACGTGAAAAAAAATTGCGATATGAAAACAAAATATTACTCACAACGTTATATGCATTCAAAAGAACCGTTTTACGCAAAAATAATCGTGCAAGTACCCCATTGTTCTCCGGAAAATTTGTTTTATTGCCATTTTTCACACATATCGTAGTCAATTTTGTTGAATTTTTGTCTTTCTTAATTATTTTATTCTATCCGGTATTTTTAATTTGGAAGTTTTGTAAAGCTATTTACGTGACTTTTTGAAATTCAGGAAGGGCAAATTAGTCATTATGGAAAAACTTGATCACCTAACGTTCTTTGAGAGTTATAGTTTTGGAATAAGTTATAATTTAAATTTAAGTATTTTAATAATAGAATTAAATGGAAATCGAGGTACTCTTCTATTAAGTGATATGTTTAAATAGAAAGGATTTATAATATTTGTTTTAATAATAGTTGAAATTGTCGATTTTAACGAAAAACAAAAGCGAAAAAGTATTAATATTAAGAGTATGTTGTCAATAAATGAAACATATTTATCTACAGTAACACTATAAAAAAATATAATAATAACAAGGAAATTTACCATGTAGGAGTTTCACGTTAAGCAAATTTGAAAATAAATTTATAATAAAGATGTTCAAATGACGGTTTTGTAAATAGAAGTAGTAGTCTTCTAAATATCTATCAAAATAAATCAACATACATTTTAAAACATGTGTGAGAACGTCTTTAGTTTTCTCATGGAGGTGGACAAAAAACCAAAAAGCTTAAGCCTTCGGTGTATTAGCTCTTTAAAGTTTACTATTAAAAAAAAAAATTGAAACCAGAAAATGAGAAGACTAAAAGAGTATTTCTTTTTATATACAATTCTTGGCTGATAGCCGCATAGAATGCCTGATCCATTATTAATTTAAGGGTCTCTTCAAGTTTCTGCTTATTACTTCTACGACCACAATCACGATCTGTCTATAATATCTATCCACTGATGGATGTAGGCTTGTAGGTTGCTATAAAATAGAGAAGTTTTAGTCATAATACACCTTGTTGGTTAGAACTCTAGATGTATGTGGCTGTTTCATGCGAGCCCGGAATTTACCAATGTCGCACATAAGAATAAGAATCTCCGAAAAATTCATGATAAGCTAGTCGTACTGGCCGGGAATGTCACAAGGGCACACCATTTAAGACTACATTTTTTCTTTCTTATTTCTTATTCACTGCCAAACCAAAACCGTTCGTACAACAGACGAAATAAAAATGACTGCAACAATTTTTTTTGCTCAAGCCGTAGATTGCTCAAACCTTATAATCCAAACTCCGGTCTATACGACAAACAAGGGCCATCAACACACCAAATATCTAAAATTGTTCTAAGCGAACTTTAGCAGGTCTAAGTGGAACACGCTTTGGCTACAGCTTGACATATCAAAATGAAAAACTGAAGAAGATAAAGGGGAAAGAAGTCCTAGACCTTCCCATCAGCCATGAAAAGATTAAGTAAGATTCTCTTATTATTCTTTTTTGTTTACAAATATTAAATTATATTTTACTCGTCTCCGTGATACTTATGTTTTTTTAATACTGACTTTTACATTAGATATTCCTAGATATACAACGCTTTGGATGAAAATGTAACGTAAGGTTTTGACATTAATGTACTTTTAATTGTAATAAACTATCTGTCTAGATGCACTGCTAAAAGTAACTCGATTTACCTTCAACTTCAAGAATCTATGATTTAGAGATATTTTCTTTATAGAAAAACCTGGCCCCATTCTGCAGTAATGAATTGAGTTGCTTTGGAAAACCGCCAAAAACTTCGATCGTTCTTGTTCTTGATGTTCGTTATCCCCAAGTTGACGAAAACTTGGCGATGGTGATCAGACATTTTTTCCGTTCCTCTTTCAAACTTAACTAACCGCCACATTCTCCCACCTTCACGTATCTTATTCGTTATTCTCTTTGAAATTAATTGCGTTTGACCGGCAATTTTTACGGACCCCCTCTCTATAATGTGACGTTCTATTAAACGCCCTAGCTCTCAGAATCGATAGGGACTTTCTTTGAACAAAGTGCCTGTATTAAAACGTCCGGCTTAAAAATAAGTGCGCAAAGCCCGTTACGCGAGTAGTCCGAACATTTTCGGTTGAGCCGGTACTGATAAGTAGGTTAGCGCGGTCCCCCGGGGGTGGTCGAAAACTCGATCGCTCTTTCACTTACCCCTCCGCAAATATAGAAGAAAACTCTCGGAGCTCTGAAATTTTAAAATGTTGAGGAACCGCGCACACTTAAATATTCCATTTCTTGGTGGTGGCTGGATGGATCGGGAAGGTTTCATGATATTCATAAATAAATGAAATCTGAAGGCAGATGGGCGATGTATCAACGGAACTTGTGCGGGGTCGAGCATTTATACCTGCCATCATTTGGGGAAGCTTTGATCTTTTAATTTATGGTGTTATGAATGGGTTGAGGATTTAATTACGGAACTGAGGCGGAGATTTACGGATTTACCAACACGCTCTGCTGGCCCCTAATTATACCGCCAACCGGCTAGTTTAGAGTCATATTTAAAACGCATTAAAGTAAGCAGTTATGTAAACCTGAAATTAACCAAGTCCTAGTTATAGTTTTATAGTTGTTTCATTAGTCACTTTTTCAAAATTTTATAAGAGAACGATATTACGTAAAATCAAGAACTTACCATTTAATATACCTACAATGAAATACTTGACCGATCTTGTCATATGTTCCGTATACGAACTTAATTTTTGTTGATTTATTTTTGTAAATAAAATTTAAAGTAGTTGCACTATAGAAAGAAAAATACTAAATCCAATACGAAGCCATGAATTGAAAGAGGGTATATTTGTTATTTTTTCGTCTTGCGTTCTTAATTTTTTAGACATTTTACCTTCCCTAAATATCCGCTCCCTAATTATCACATTTATCATCAGCACGGATGAGGGATGAGTGGCGTAACCTCCTTCAACACAAACTCATTATGGGCGTGCCACTGATTCCACATTCATAATTCATTCCGGGGAATATGCACAAGTGATGCTTCGAATCGCTTCTGGGAGAAAGGTGTAGGAATCCTATCCGCAAGCTAAACTAATTAAACTTGTACAGAGCATGGTGCATAACCAAAAGCGGAGCGCAAAACATATAAATTACTTTTAATTACAACAATTTTATAATTTGTTCTTGGCAAGTCTTGATTAATTAACAACCAAGATAAACGGCCATTATAAATGATCTCACGCATACCGGAAACCCGGAAATAAATTTCGTCGAAAACCCGTCATTTTCCAACATTCGTCACATTTGAATACACAAGCGCGCATTCAATAAGTTGTCCTGTAAGGGTACGTAATCCCTAAGGAGGCTGGCACACTCAACGTTCCACTGTCCAAATCACTGCCGTCCCCGGAGTCTTTCCTCCAAAGCCGTGATAAAAATATTCACAGCGACAGCTTTTTATACAGTCAACTTATACTGGGAGAGAAAGGAAACCTTCTTAAAACTTTGACTGATGCGTTTTAAAGTGTTGGTCGAAGTGCCGTCATAAGTTGCGGCTCCCGAATATTAGACCGTATCCCCGGGGTGATATCAATAAGTCGACCAGAAATGGATTTTTCATCCCGCAGACAAATGGCCCTAGGTCTTGGCCACCCCCGGGGCCGATCCACCTACGCCGTAGAATCGACGTGCGTTCTAGCCATCGGGACGGCGAAATTAAGGGCGTTATTGGGAACGTAAGTTATGGGAAGGCTAGCGCAATGTCTGGAGAGGTAGTTGGAATGTCGATAGCTTTTATGATCGGGATGTGGGAGCAGTCGGGGGAATAAAACTGATTCAACGATAAGTCATCCGTCTTAAGCCACACATCATTTTCAGGACGGGTCGATATGGCACGTGAGTCATAAACAAAAAAAATTCTATACTCCTAACCTCAACAAAGAGCCTCTCACTTCGTAATACTATGTTAGTTTAGTCTGTAATTTTGAGTTCATAAATTTTCGGGTTTTACCACAAACATTGTCTCTCTTCTGTCAATTTTAGAGAGAATACAAAAGTTTAGTAAATGTTGTTCTTTAAAACTCGCTACACCCAAAATTCATTATATTATAAACCCAAAGAACCCACACAATCATAATGTAAATAAGTGTGACAGTGTTTTGCATGTTTGCTGTTCTTAATTTAGTATTTGTTGTATTTTTAGTTAAACCAATAAATAAATAATAAATAACAACCAAATGACCAATCAACTATAAGTGTACTTCGAATGTGATAAAAATCGTAAGTCTGAAATATGTGACAATCTGTGGAGCTTTCAAGAAACATACATTTTCAGAAATGTAGAATTAGAGGTTACGCCTATGCGAGAACATCCAAGAACTTATATTAAAGCATATAGGAACCTGGATACAGGCACGTCGAGCTGACAAGACACAAGATAATGAAACTGATAAAAGTTTTTACAAAAATAACGGTTATAAAAGTAATTTAAATCAAAAAAATCAGTTGACAGTATATAATGAGCTACTGTAATTGTCCGAATCAAGGAAAATATTATCAAATGGTGTGTCGACAAGAAGAATTTATTTTGGACAAATTAATTACCTCTTCCACGTTTTAATGTTTAGATTAGAAAAGCAAAAATTTTAAATGCGATTTCTTTGTTCACATGTGACAAGATAGTTTAACAGATTTTTTTAAGAAACAAATAAATTTAAGATAAACACAATAACAATGAATATAGATGATTAGTGTGGAAATATATATTCTAAGAGGAATTAGGAAGAATTTGAGAAGACATACAAATTATCTTTTTGGGCTAAATACAACTAACTTGGTTTTATCAAATATAATATTTGGCTTTATTGACCATTTGTGGTTAAAAAAGTAATACTTTAATGCTATTCAACCAACAGTTTACAAGTCCTTATAAAAATTGAAAAAAAGAAAGATGATTTGAAACATGACTTTTAGGCATTTATTAGAAATTTTTGGAGTATTAAAAAATACGCAAAAACGATTATTACCCATTGATATTAATTCCAAATTTTCATTAAATGCTATTATTATAAGATATACTTCTTTTAAGCAGGAATAATCTACGTAATGTTTTCTGCATTCCAGTGTTATCTTTCTCCAGAATTGAATCTTATTAAGGTTTTATTTCCGTTTTTATTTGCTATTTTATCTGTTCTGTTATTTGTTGAAATGTATTTCATTTTATTCTTAGACTGACTAGATAATTATAGCTATAATATAATTATTAATATTATTTTTTTCTTTATTGAAGTTATACTTCTTTAGAAGCGTTATGAAGAAATGATGAGAGTGAAATATTACGACGCGCGCGCACGATGCAACAAAAATCGACAGAATGAGATTGCTCACCAGTGTTGCCACAAGCATGTCCTAAGATTATGCCTTAAGCTTTCAAGATTAACAGATTTTTACATAAAATTATGTTAAATTTTTAGAAGTTATACTTCTTTAGAGGCGTTATAAAAAATTATAAGGATGAAACTTTAGAATGAGGGTGCATGATGCAACAAGAATTGACAGGATCAAGTTGCTCTATAAATCTACTTTAAATTAAAAAAAAAGACTACTAACAAAATAATGGTGGAGATGTCTACTCTACATATTTACATGCGTATAGTAATTAATACAATATTCAAGATAGTAATTGAGGTACGCGCTTATAAAGTACATGCACCTACTTTTTTTGACGTTGTCACATTCTCGCTCTCAGCAGTTTCTTCGCTATTAATACATCAGTTAAATATGTTTAGACTACAGGAAGTTTGATTTCTCTAAATTTCTTTTTTTTGCCTTCTTTCCGTTCTGGTTTGTTGCTTTTTCTGAATAAATTATGATTTCGTTTTAGCTCTTTTTTATGCATACTTTTTATTGCCAAGCTTTTTATCTTAATTTCGAGCTTTTTATCTGTCTCATTGATTTCTGTTGGTTCGGATTATGTCAGTTTCTTGCGAAAATTTTACCACTCATCTTTTTCCTTTTTACAGAATTAAAAACTCAACTAGAATTTGTCGTCAAGTTAACGTTTCTTATTTTGTAATATCTTCGTTTTTTTGGTTCAAATTTATAGAAATCGATTTTGAAATTTTACTTAAACCGAATTAGATCACTCAATCTTTTATTACTTCAGAGTTTTTCTTTTCGTTGTTAAGTTATTGCCTTTCATTATCAAAACTCATAAGTTTTTTATTTTTAAGAGTATCTTCTGGGGATTGCACTTAATAAATGTTTTTCGTGTCGGGGCTTACATATCAGGTTTCTTTTAATGGCCATACTTCTTATTCCAAATTATTTCTCGCTTTTGATATTTTCTCTTTAAATTTTATTTACTATATTTTTAAAATTTTCTTAAAAGCATGTTTTTTCATAGAGAATGTAAAAAGGGAAGGTATTTGCAAAATAGCTTATTGCGGATAATCAATGGATCATTATCTGATCAAAGCGAAAAATTACCTATGTATCGATTTACATAGACTGATTAATATTTATTATTAATTAGTTAATAAATGAGAAGCGCAGAACTAAATTAACAGAAATTTTAAAGGTACAATTTTAACAGGTAATAACTTAGGTTTAGACAACTTTAGGTAAACGATTCACTACTTTTAATAAATTAGAAATTATGACAATTCATAACCTTAATGGTAACGAACGTAGAGAAAAATTAATTTTGAGAAATTATCAGGTTAATTTTATGATATGTATATGTTGAGCCCATCCTGTTGGTTACCTGTAGTGTCCGCTTTATTGATGATGGGGCCGCGTGCGCCTAGTCTCTTTTACCATGATTAATGGTCAAGTGTACCGCCCGCCACATGATATCCCGATTAATCAAGTGAGACCATCTGCGGTGTTAATTTTTGGGGTCGACAAATTTTCAGTCTGGTCCCGGAAGTGAATATGAAAGCGCCTGAAAAGCCGAAGGCACTTGGTGACAGTCGAGATTGAAATGTATGGCCGCCTAGGGCTCCGGGGGTCTTTCTACACAGACAACTGATATTACTTGATGTATCACGGTCACTTCGTCAAGGGACACGCTGACCCTCGCAAAAAACTAATGTAATAGTTTTATTACTGCTAAAAAATGTCGGGGAAGAAGAGTAAAAACTCCCCCAAAGTTTCAGCGAAGCTATTTCGGGACTAGAACCAACAAAAGCACGTGCGTCCACGGTTTATTTAGCGTCGAATCGATAATGCAGAAAAGATGCGGCTGTTTCAGTTCGTGATTGCACCAGGAGGGAAAAATTTGGCTAACTAAAGCAATCTCGTCGAGTCCCCGGACAGCGATGGGCCGGACTAATTAAAAATATCGTCTTTTCTCCATGAATCGACGTCATGCAAAATAGCGTCTTTGGCGAGGGAAGGGCCTCGATTAGCATACGACTGACCGTTCTATGCAGATCGGGCCGTTCAATGGCTGTTTAATTTTCCGGAAGGATCCCGCAAGCTTTTTTAACGCCCAAATTGAACCCTCGACGTCGATCAAAATTATACTTGCTCTTTTCGAGTTCATATCGTGTTGAGGGGGCAGCTTTAATATGGAAGATTGCCGGAATTGACGAGCGTCTGCTCCACCACTCGGAGATGAAGTCATTTGCAAATGAACATCGCTTCCGTTTGGTAATCATTAGGGGCATATTCAGCGGGGATAATTTCGAGAATTATTTCTACAGATGCCGCCGCTTCCAGATTCGCGCTACTCAACCGAGATGTGTAAATGCATAATTGATTCGCAGCCTCTTCATATTAATCAACTGATGAATTAGTTCTCAGATGAATGTTGCTGCTCCTCAATTATTCACCAGCAAGTTTCATCTTCGTTGAGGCTTCACGAGTCAGAAGCGTTATTTAACGCGCACATTACCTTAATTATTGTGCCATTACCCTAATTGCAATAACGCCGGACTCAACTATATAACGAGCTTCCTAAAAAATCGATTATTACACACAAGCACACCATTTCACTTGAAACTACCCTAATTGTCGCCTGCCATCTCTTTCTCTATCAAACATTCTCCATCTTATCTAAGGATTAAGTCAATAGGAGAGATA
This sequence comes from Pyrochroa serraticornis, assembly GCA_905333025.2. NCBI lineage: Eukaryota > Metazoa > Arthropoda > Insecta > Coleoptera > Pyrochroidae > Pyrochroa > Pyrochroa serraticornis. Next base: position 20,648,510 of record HG995158.1, read on the forward strand.
CTAATACAGTAAGGGTTGTTTTTGTTAATTTAAAGATAAATATTATGTTGATACACATTGTAAAGTTTTTTTTTTCTTTTCCAAAAATATAAACTAACAACAACAAAATATAAACTAACAAATAATAAAACTATGATCATTAGAAGGCAAAAATATTCTACTAGTAAGCATTAATAGAAATAAGATTTTTTTGAGAATTTTAAAGGTATTAGCCACTCAAGTTTATTTCAAAGATTATCTGATAAAAAGTATAGCAAAGCCAAGTAAATTTTATGAAGACACAAGAAAATGGTGGATGTACATAGGGCTTATAACAAAGAATGGTAAGCTGGGTACCAAAAGGTTCTAGTGGTGAGAATGATCTACACTTTCTAAGCGTAGGTCAAGATTTATCAAGGATTGACAAGGTTTGAACGTTTAAAATAATGAGATCAATGACAAGAATGCTACCGCAGAGATAATGTTTTCCTAGATCTTAGATCTACTCTACATATCATTGGCAAATTCGGCATTAATACTTTGGGATAAATCTACAGACTATTTCAAGACAAGTATACAAACAACTAAAAGCAAAAATGCATGCAAATAAAAAATAGCACTCCTAACTTTAGTCAAATCTTAATGTTAACTATGCCTGATGGGAAAAATGAGGAAACAAAGCACTAACGCATTAAATTGTGGACATCGCAGCAACCATATTCTGCAAAATTATTTATTGGTAAATCCAATCACTAAGAACTAACTAACTCTTTAAATCTTTATAATTTATAGATATAACAAGGGTTCTTAAGGACACAGCTATATTTACAAATCAAGTACTGTGAGTAAATATTATTATTATATTATTATAGGAATAAACTCTGAATATGCAGAATTAAAACTCTATCTTGACCAAGACTGCTAAAAACCATTTACACTTTGGAAACCTACTGTGACACCAGAACCATTAGCCCTTTGTTTGACCATATACTTGTTTTTCTAAAAGAAGAGGGATTGTTTTAATCAGAAGTACCTAAAACGGATATAATAAGTTTAAACTTCAATACAGGGCGTTTTGAAAAGTTTGGAGATATATTGAATCATTATAATGTATTGGTATCAATGTCCATATTTTCTTTAAGAGCCTGACAGAAATATTTTATTTTCTTATTTAAAATTCTGTTACATTATTTATATATTCTATTTGTTTCATTGAGTTTTAAGCTAATAGACAGTGCTTTCTAGGAGAACCTAGTAATGGAGTAGTCCATAGAGTATAAGTTCCAGCTTCAACAAGAAGGTTGTATAAATAGGAAACATGTAGTCTAAGTCTTAAAAAAAGAAGATACTTGTATTGGGGAAAGGAGGTTATATCTCATACCAAAATTTGTATTCTAAATTGGTGCAAATTTGCCACAGAAACCCGGTATTCTTTAGATTTAGAAGAAAGTTTTTCATAAATACTTGTTATAATTTTTTTCTGTAGATCAGCCATGAATACATCCTTAAGATTCTCAATACTTGCAATTTTATTGTTATAAATTTAATTAAATATTTTTTAAAACATGTGAATTATCTTTTTCCAAAGTAATCATCTTATAACAATAATATTGTTATTAGTTTCAATATTTACAAAGAACTGGCAAGACATACAAGGACATGTCTATTTACAAACGTATTAACAAAATTTAGAAAACCATAATAATAAATTAATAATACTTAATAATAATTATTAATAATGAAGTAAAAACTATAATTTTACCTGCTTCAGAAAATCTAATTTTTTACGTTTCGGTTAGTAACTTTACTGAAGTTAAAAATCACCAATTATACCTATTTTATTTATATCTAGGGCCTCTAATAGGGGAATCAAAAAAACTTACATTAACTTCGAACCATTTAAGAAAAAATTCTATCCCTTGAATAATTGATAAAAAAAAGAGACCACCAAAATCTCTTGGGCGAGTTGTTGCCAGCGGCCTATTAATTTGGCCACTGTTTTCTGAAGAGGCGTGCCAGCACGTGTCTCTAACGTGCCGACATAATTAAAAAGCCAGCGGGGCCATTCAGTGGGATTAATAATTTCCCAGTAATCAACTCGTCTAAATCTGTCAGTTCGTTCCGGAATCCCGACCAAACTGCATCAGCAATTTCGATACAAATTGGATGATTGATCAACATAATCACGACCGAGATGGACTAAATAAAATTTGATAATCGGCTTAGAGCCGTGTTAACGGAACACCTAGGGGTGCCAACTGGCAGCCGCCCTATTCCCGAAATCCCGCTGTGAACCGCGTCACATTCCATACACAGATTTGTATTTTATAAGGGAGGATTATCAGATATTGCCGAATTTATTAACGCTCGGACAAATCGGTTTGTTAAAGGTTATTTTTAAATTCTCGCCTCGTCTTTTTATTAACACAAAAACAACAAGTATTGTTTATGAAAATTTCCATTTTTAATGGTTTTAATGAGTGGCGTCTGTTGAAAGAGAAACAAAGGGTCACTGTTTCTTGTTTACCAACAAATGACATTATGCTCGGATTATTAATTGAGCTATTATGGCCCGGTCTCACACTTTATACAGTAATAGAGCCATAAACAGCAGCATCATTCGTGAAGTCGTTTTATATGCCGGACGTGGAATAAGAAACACAGGGTGTCGAAAACTGTTATGGAAATAACCAGCGGTAAATTCCTGTTTGAATATTGAACAGCCAGGAAGCACCATCAATTTTTCATATAAGTTGGGAGTTTCACGATATTCGAGATGTATGGTCCTAATCACCTAAGAGGTAATCCCCATCTAGCTTGAGTTATGATAAGACCGGTCAGCCGATAAAGTCGTAAATGCTGATTCAATAACCCATATACTTAGAGGGAGCAAGCGCCGATTCCACGATACGAGCCATTTGTCAAGGGCCGACAGGAATCATAAAGTTATTACATAGATCGATCCGGCGACGACCCCGGATTTACTTTTGCAACGTAAGAGAATCATTTCAGGGTCCCAGAGTTAGATATTGCAGATTAAACTAAAAATGTGAACTTTGTAGCTGAACTCCTGGAAGGCTAACATGGCATAAAGCCATTCCAAAAGAGTTAAAAAATGTAAATAACTTTTACTAGGAGCGGCAAAAGTTAATTATTTTACAGAGATGAACATTTGTTGCAAATGTTCTATTGAAACAAAGGTAATTTTACAGCAGAAGATATAAAGTATGAATCTTTTCAAATTAATTTTTATAAAAAGTTTTCATGGTACCTACTATCAACAGATTAGACGTTACAATAATAATAACTGATAAGAATCGAGCACCTTAACTAAAGTCGTTAATTGAAAAATTAAAAAACAAATTTATAACTGTGCTTTGCTGAATTCAAAGAGACAAACTTAAAGTCGTATTAAAGTTCAAGAAAGCATGACTTCTAATTTTTGGCACACTTGGAAATATAATTTTATTGACAGTGATTACAACTCCATATTTGATAATTTACATAGGTAAAAAAAATTGTCAAATGCTATAATGCGATTAAAAATAACTTAAATAGTAACTAGCAAATTATCAAAAACTCCAGATTCTATCGAATTCTACGTTTACATTATAAATTTTCTAATTTCTTTAAAACAGAAAATATAACATGTATCTTCAGTGCCACTTGTGTTCTTTTACCAAACCAAAAATAATTTATTCTGGTCAAAGAAAATACTGTATTAATATCTCATCCAAATCAAGAGAATAGAATGATGGAGACTAACTACACTTCTATTGCTATTAACGTAGTCAACGATTATATACACAAACCAAGGAATCTGAAGGATGTATAGATAATATTTAGAATACCAAAGGCCGCAGATAAACGCAACAAGTTTGCTAAATCTGAAAAATCAAATACCCGCTATCAAAGCCGCACCAGAGATAATGATAACTTGAAATATTGTGTATTTAGAAAAATTGAGAAACTGTGAGTAAAAACTAGTTAAGACCATAGAACTAGCTGAAAAATAAGAAACCTCAACCTCACTAAAGTATCAGATTTTGACCTAATAATTTAATAAATCATCAATAAAATACTGACCATAATTAAAAATTCGCAGACCTTGTATCTTATGCAAGTATCATAAGTCAGCACCACATGTGCGCCAAATAGCCAAATAGTGAATACCAAATAGTTGCTATTTGGCTTATACCGAGCAGTGTTGACGCGTTCTCTTTTAGAAGATAGAAGAGTACGCACTTATGCTCCGGATACCTGCTGAGGATGTTGGAAAGCTGCGTTGAAGGACGTTAAAGATTTTTTAACTATTAATACAAAATTATGTTGGGAAACATCCTATAAAGAAAACTAACATAGGAACTAAAGGATTGAGGAAGGATTGTTGGAAAAAAATAGTCTGATAAACAACTTAAAATTAATATTTTCTCCCTAAAAATTGCAATGTGATTTCAACAATAAATATTTAAAACTGTTCTAATATTAACATTAATACTAATATTAATTATAAAAACTTTCCGGTTACAGGACGACAAAACCACGTGTCGAAACTTGACTATTATTTGATGAGTAGTAGCGGCGGCCTTTCGGTAAAACCTATGACTATGGTGGCGGTACGATAAGACCATAATTTAAACAACGCCTTGCTTCACCATGACTATGGCATCAAAAATATAGGTTTGGGTGTACTACACTTCCGACTCTGCTAGTATTACCCCCTCTTATTTTAGATTACTCTCTCTTGATTACTGCAAGAGGTGAGTAGAGAGCGGTAATAATAGCTACAGCTACCGCTTGCTAGGGGTTGCTACTCAAAAAGTTTTACCCGCCAAATTTAAAATGCTAGTGTATAGAAAATTTGTAACAAATGTTTGGCAAACAAGGGTATTTGCCAAGCACGAGGAATTTTTCCATTCAATGTCGGTAAAGTGACACGAGCTAAAAGAGGCGAATGCTTGCTCATATGGATTTCATCAAATAGATACATATGTGGAGCGGTGTGTTCGTGTTATTATGAGATGCTTGTCAAATAGTTCGCCGAATACACGTTTGATTGCTATTAAGCTATTCGGCGCGCATGTGTTGCTGGTTTTAGGCGTATTGAAAATATCTGACAGCTGATAGTTTTCAAATTTGGAAGTTAAGTGATATTTTTAGAAATGTAATAAGATTACAAACATTTTAGGTGAATGACAAAAAAACAAATTTTGTATCAAATTTTTCTTATTTTCTATGTCATGGAGTACAAAAATAATATGAAATTTTAGCAAATCACACATAAAAATATGTAATAAAAATGTTGCTTCTTTCTCACTTTATAAAACATTGAATTGATTTTTTTTCCACAACTCACTATTTACCTCAGATGAGCTGGAAGAAATTACATCTAAAGTAGTAGATACTCATCTCGTTCTTCATAGATGCGGATTAAGATCAATAGTTAGAAAAAAGAGAATCGTAACATTACAATCAAATAATTTTAACTTAATTCCTTCAACATTTTAATAAATACTCACCTATTTAATTTCACAAACCATTACCGTTTATTTATTACATAAGCCATAAATATTTCAATTTTACAATATACAAACACAATCGCTGTCGATTTTTATGCTTCGCTGCTACGCCGGTCCGCTGACCGACCAATAATAATGACTGTATAATTAATAGATCCTGGCTATTGCAGAATCACTAATTTATGCGTAAATATTTGATAACCTAGAGCGAACTGGGAATTTATAATACCGAACATTATTTTGATGTCTGGTTTCAGTGCACAACATAATTTTATTTTCTTACATATCATCCAGCTCTATTTGTGTCATTGTAGTTTACTGATCTCAATAAATGAAAGCTGTGAGGAATATCCAGTTTTATTTTGTAAGGGACTAGCTTCAGGTAATGAACAGGTACACAATCCAAAGGCCCATTTTAAAATGCCACGATCTGAGTACCATGTGAAGTTTGTGATTTATCCAAGGTTTCGTCGAGAATATCGATAGTGCCTGCTGTCTAAAAATAACGATGTTATAATTTTCAATATAGATCTCTTCATGAGCATAGATATTTCTCAATTTTAAAATATGATATACAATGTTCACATACATGTAAATCGTAGGTTATTTTCTTAAATTTTGTTTCTTGATGCACCAGAACTCTTAAGGTAGGTATAGATTTCGGGGTTAACTGCTTCTATTTTAAGTAATTATAAGTAATATCCTGGCATATAAGATTTTATAGGCAGATTTCTCTATGTTGCATACTTTTGAACATTGTTCATTTCAGAGCGTATAGCAAAACAAATATGTTAATTCTTCTAAAGGCACATTAAGAACTGAAACATAATTGTGCTTAGGAGCTTCCTCAATAAAGAAATAAATAGTTTTACTTTTTCTTTAGCAACTATAATACGTGATTTGGTTGCTTGTTTTAATTTGATAATTTCCACCGATTTCTCTTGCAAAAGCCCACTTCAAATATTTTGCATACTGCACCGGGTTCTTCTAACTTCTAGGTGGTGCATCATTGTTGCTTCTTAATGATTTCCACTTATCTCATTCTGTAATGAAGCATAAATCATGATATTTTATTTCTATTGCTATTAGATTGTTGGATATAAACTTTTCAAAAGAACTAGGATTACTTTATACAACAAGTTTAACCGTATTAACGGTGTTTGCTGTTAAAACTTGTGAAAGTGATCTTCTATTCAATCCCCTCTGACAAAAAACTAATTTTTTTACAAAAAAGATTTTTTTCGTAGGGAGACTCTTACTGGTAAACTCTTCCCACAAGAGCTTGGACTGTTCTTTTGATTATTTAACCTATTTACCTTCTTTTTACATGCAAAGGCGAAATAACAATGTGTGTGCCAAGTTACAAGTGGGAAACGTGAGACTTACAGCGAGATGCCGAAAGCCATGGGCGGTCTATTTGAACACAACTATACATTTGAATTAATATCTCGTTAAATATTTTCACAAAAAATCTGATTCAAAAGCTTATGCTATTCGAAGTTCGTATTTTATAACAATGAAGTTCTTTGATTTGTCCCACTGCATAAACTTTCAGGCGAAAGCAAATTGAAAAAACGGGAATTTAAAATCTCCTCCGTAATAAAGTCAACACCGTTATAGTACCCATAAAACAATGCCTCAAACTTAAATATTTTTGAAATATAAAGTCTACAGGAAATATTTGAATTTTCGAGTACCTTATACTACAATATTTCAGGTTTCTCCTGTAACCATTAGATATATTTTTACATTTTGTGTCCGTACGCATCGGACAATTTTTGTAGGATTTGCGTATTTCGAATCCATAAGGTATAAGCAACACCTCTGGCTCCTACATCAGGGCAAGATACGAGGGCCTTAGCACTTGCACACAAAAGAAACAGGCCGACAGATCTGTTGTCGGTCGCTCTTTCTTTACGTAAACGGCTCTATATGCACGCACCCATTTGCTATTTTTATAGAAAATATCTTAAAGCCCAGAAACTTTATTGCAAAGCAACTTACTATCAGTCATTGAACTCTTTACCCAACCCGCTTTTAGGTTTAAGGAAAACTGTTTCAGATTTGGTTACCTATGCAATTTTGACCCAATCGCTGAACATAAATGTGGGTTCTTACTGTCACCTGCACTATTGAACATCAATGTTGTGAAACAAAAATAGGATTTTTGTAAAGAAAAAGGAAGCTTTCCTAAAGATCTTCTATTAAGTGTAGAATCCAGGACTATGCAATTATGAATGAGATTTTGTTTTTTTTTATATCATATAATTTTCATGCTACTTACATAGTGTAACGTTCTTGAGAGGCAAAAACCCAATATAAAGTACACTATAACAATTCAAAAAATAGCAAAAACATTATTGCATAACAGCTTGAACGGACTTCAACAGAATTCTCAATTTAAAGACGCATTATTTCGGAAAAAGTTCTAGTTTTCTTGCTACGGTACCTACTTCTTGACACTTTTCTTATTGGTTAATAGTTAGATACTGTACAGTATCTTGGATTTTTCAGAGATATGTATTTTCAAAAAGTAATGCCTATAAGTGCTGAACCCCATTAACACTCTAGCTACTTTTTCTTATTTATAAGTAATACTCATGTGTACTACGATACTGATCACTTAAACCGTTGTTGTAACTAGATAATAGTGAAACCTAAAAAATACATAATTGGAAAAGCTTTTTAAGTGTTTATGGTGCTGAACTTGTTGAGACGAAGTCAGGGTGACGTTCGAGCTTTAAACCAACCTGATTATTTTATTTAGGGTCTTCTAGGATGTTGGCTGCGACTGAAGCTTCTTGACGAAGGGTAAAGGTGGATGCATCGAATGCAGATGTGGCCGGTAACGCGTCGGTCCACCCGGTTGAGTCGTAATGCGGATTATCCCGGCCTTCTTTGGCAATGTGTGAATCGTGTACCGAGAGCTTTGCCATTTGTATTCGCTAATGGCTGCACGTAAGGGCGCGTCCACTGCACAAATCCAATTTTACACACCGGGCTACGAAAATGACGGAAAAGCCGCATTGATGCCGAGACCAGGTAATGTGCTCTTTCCCAGTTAGATATATCGAAAACGATTTAAACAGTTACTGTTGATATAAATTATACAGTGGCCAAACGGTTGGGGAGCGCTTCTAAGGATGAAACCCAGAAATCCATATGTTTTTGTGTGTTTATCAAACATTTCAACATTTAAGCAAGTGCTTTGTTTGTGTTATGAATTCTATATAGGCAAGCTCTAACTCTATTTGCCGTCTTCATAATAACACGGGCGGTTAAGATATAATCGATCTGAATAAATACACAGTGCATTTGGAGGTTTCATTTAGATCTCATGTAAACGATTATCTTTCTGATGCTCGGAATTATTCCGATTTCAATAATATTTACAACCCGGTCGCCAATATCCGCATATTAACGATGCCTCAAAATTGCTTACTTAACTCACTGTTTACGCCCACATTCGAAATGGAGAAACCAAATATTTGCTTGAAAAATTATAAAAAAGATAACTGCCTGCTGGCTAATGCCGTCATCACTAAGTGCTTCTGAATTATTCGCATTGCTATATTTTTACAAAAATCATTATTACTTACATTTAGGTCATTAAATATGCATATTTTCAAGAAAACAGTCATTTAACTAGATAACGTTCATTGAAATTAAATAAACCTGAACCTGTTTTTACTCTAATTGCTTGTCATCGATTTAAACGACCCGCATTGGGGCTAGACCTATATAATTTAGCAACTAACACCTTCATTTCAGTTTTGTAGTTTGATTTGATTTGATGAAGAAATTTCAACTTAAATTCATCCTGGATATCATAACTAAGTATATCTAAATACTTTAATTTAAAAAATATAGATTTCGTCAAAAAATCTAAAGCTATACGATGTGTGATATCAGGAAATCCAACAAAACTGTTCGTTGGCATTATAATTTTTTATTTCCATGCAGCTCGACTTGCGATGAATAATAATTGCTCATGCTAGACTTGTTCTTGTTTGCATTACAATATGATATGTTCGCTCCCGGACGTGCGTACATTGTATAGATAATTGCCGTGAAATAATTGAAAAACGCAGGGAATGTTAATTTATTGCGATGTACCTATTTGTTTAGTTGCCAGGCCGCAGTGCGCCTCTCAGATAACTATTAAATAAAGTTTGTTTACGGCGAAATCCTGATGGCATTTAATTACCAACTCTCTCGGTTAGAAATACGTGAAGAGCCGCACAGGACGGTTTACATAAATACGGAATGTAATTGGCGACATGTCCTTCTTTAGGCATATCAGTCTTGGATGGTAACTCGACCAATAATCTATTATAATCGAGGTTGTTATGAGCGAGGATAACAATATGCCGCGCATGTCTGTCATACCGTACTTGTACTCGGTGGAATATGGCAGGTTTGGGTTTTTATCGGGGCCGTGTTCGGAAACAATAACGACACCACAAGATGGTATGCGGCTTGTTCTTGCTCGTCTACAACGAGTGTTGGAAAATGTGTTGAAAAAGCTTCCAAAAGATTAATAGAATTATTAAAATATAAAGTTTGGGAATTTGAAGTTATTTCTAACAAAAATTTCTGACAAAATATTCAAAATTTGCTGTTCTCCAGAAAGGTTTCAATTTTCAGAAGTAAAGTGTTAGTGGCAACATATTTACAATTCCGCGGTAACGCCATCATGAAAACAAAATAGTTGCGTGTACGTGTAGTTGTTTCGTGCGAGTTTAGTTTCGAAATTAAATGAAATTAAAATCTTCCTGTGTAACTAAAATGCGCTTTTATTCAATAATGTATATTGTAGTTTGGTCACCCATTTGAAGTCGTTTCAAGAAAATAATGGCAGTTACTCGTTTGAAAACAAAGAAATATTGTACTAACTTTTTTCTTTTGCATGATTTTTTTTCTCTCAAGACATGGCACTGTTTATCATCGTAGTACGTGGAGCAACCTGTTAGCATATGTAATTTTTATGCATCCAAGAAACTTCAGTTTTCATAGAAATTACTTAACTAAAATATCAATATAAAATTTTAATTTCCAAAGTTAAAACATTACTGTGTAATAAATTTGAAAAATTAAAATAAAGATACGAAGGCATTAATTAGGATAACTAGAGTTACGGACATGTATTTAATACAGGTGGGGGGATTCATATTCTTCATATGGTAATGTTAAAATTTGAGTTGAGTGTCTGAACAGCGATAAATTTGCGTTAATGATAAGAGACCTAGAGAACCGATTTTTGTATTCATCTCTGAAAATTTCGATTCAATTTAACTATAATTTTATTAGTTTTTACTAAAAAGAAGATTTAAGGCTTAAGATATACATTTTAGCAGAACCAGTCTTTCCAGATGATCATTTAAATGAATTTGTAACATTCGGACTGCAACCCCACAAATGTGAATAAGTTCATTTAAAAAATTAGTTATTTTTATCCCGGTGAATCGGTCCCGATAGCCGGTCCACTAAAACGTGTAGTGTGTTCCAACATTTATAGATGGTTTATTTCTCTCCATTTGGTTTTAACCAGGTTCTTATAAGCTTCATAAGATAGGAATACAAATAGAAGAAGCAGCAAAAAAATGTTACCTGTAACACGGATGTTCAGAAAATTTTCATTGTAGTTCCTTAAATTTTTCTTAATCAACATGAATTGGATTTCACAGTGTTCTATGTGTCTTAAACGTTATCTGAAAGAAAGAGATAAGTATGTTTATCTCAAAAATACTTCAAAGATTCTTAAGAATATAAAGTGAGATTTTACAGTTTCAAGTTTATAATTAAATTGAACAAGTAGGTGGGTGTGATCTAGCCGTTAGTATTTTCAAATTCAACTTTTCTTGATTTGTTATATACACACAATGTTTACATCCTCTCTGTTTTTCTATAAATTAAGAAAAAATGACTAATCAGCTTCACAATGCAGAACGTGGGAAAACTGACTGAGAACTGTAAGGTCGCGGAAACTTAAAGAACAGATTAAATTTTCCATAGTTTGCATTCTTAAAGATGGGGGAAATTTAGGCAAATAGCTTACGATTAGGGCTTTAGATTTTCGTCACTACAGCTGCATGTAAAGAATGCTAAAGGTTTTCCTAAAAAGAAACAAGACAAATAGAATATAAGAGAAGTTCTTCATCTCGACAAGTTTTGAATCCGTAACAGAAGAAACTGCTTTGCAAATACTTGAAAACGTGCAGTAAAATACGTTATGGCTTAGATACTAAGCAAACCAAAAAGTTTGCACACAAACTCACTAAGCGACTAGAAATTGCTTACCCACGGGAATGTGATGAAGCCAAATGAGCTGAACGAGATTGGTTGTTGGGATTCATAGACAGAAATAAAGACCTGTCGTTGATACAACCAGAAGCTACTTGTTTGGGAAGATCCACCAGCTCCAACATACACAATATTGGCAGTTTATATTTAATAAACGTTGATATTCGGTAGCAATTATTTTCAACCTTGCACCACTGCTTATAGACCTTCAAAAGTACTTATCACAAAAGGGTAGAAAAAAATGGGGCATGTGACTAATTTAGAAATGGGAGAATGGATTACTGTATGTTGCTCCTTTAACGCTGCAGAAAACGCTTTGTCTCTTGCCATAGTTTTCCCTTTGAAGAGATTTAAAGATTACATGGTAATGACCACCCCTAAGAACACTCTGAGCTTAACCTATTTGAGTGGATGGATAACCAAGCGAAAATTTTGTTCTTGTAATCAAACACTTCATTAAATACTTTAGAGCTACAAAAAAGAATTTATGTCTGCTCCTGTTAGATAATCACGAAAGTCACTTGGTCTTGATATCTTTCTGTGGTAAGATCAAATAGTGTGCAGTTTCGGGCTTTTCCGCTTCAGTGCAGCCATCAATTGCAACATTTGAACATTTCTGTATATGGACTGTTCAAAGCAGCTTTTAACTGCATGGCTTTTATTCCTGGTAAGACATTGACAATTCATCATCTACCGGAGTTGATCAAGCAATGTCAAAACAAAGTATTCTGTAGGATTTCAAAAAGCAGGAATTCATCCGCTTGATGCTGGCATATTTTCGAAGGCCAATTTTTAAACATTATTCGTTACAGACAGAAAAAATCTTGCATCAGAAAATCATACACTTATTGAGTCAGAGGCAGGCATTGAAACAAATAATACTTAAATAGGCAAAATTCACATACCAGAAGATCCATCGAACATTATATTGAAGCCTGGTACTGTATCAACAGCTGTAAGTAAACCGGGGATATCAAAAGTTGTAATAATAAGCGACATAAAACTGATAGAAGTGATTTCCAAAGGCACAACCAAGACAACTGACAAAAGGAGAACGCAAGCAAGGCAAAACTAGAATATGGACTTAGACTCCCCAAATGGAAAAACTTGAGAGATCGGAAATTGAGAGGTTGTTAAAAACCATAAAAAATGTAAAAAGAAAAGTTCTACATGATATTGATGAAATGGGAACCGTAAAACAGCAGAAGCACTCATTGAATACCAAGACTTTAGCTAAAAGGAGAAGAAGACCCGAGAATGAGGATACTAGCGACAGTAGCTCCATTGTGAGTTCCGGTGAATCCAATTGTTTCTGTATTATTATCATCTTTGAAAAATGTTTTTTCATTGGATTACTACATACCCATTCATCTTTCACTACCGACCCGAACCTCCCTTCCTGCGTGACATTGGATTCAAATGTACTTGGCGGCTACTTTTCAAATAGCTTCTCCAAACTGATAGTGTTTCATTTCAAATCATTCACATAGGCTCCAAAATATATACTCTAAGCATGGCCATACAAATTTCAAATTTAATTTCAAAAATTAAATAAAAATTCAATATTAAAACCTGTACCTCCTAACTCTATGTTTCTATGTTTTCTTCTTGAAACTTCTTTTTTAGTATAGTCTTCAGATAACATTTTGTCTATATTTTTCAATTTGTAAATTTTAAAATATTTGTAAATGCGACTTTGATTTTTCTCATGCATGACGATATCTACGTTTAGCAAGAAAATTGTTAAATCATTGTTATAATCCAATTATTTTGTAACTATTCGTACTTAGATTTGGTCGCTTTGACTAAGTGGTAGTCGCAATGTTTGTACGAGCTTGTAACTCCTAATGTACTAGACCAATTAATAACTGTCAATTTTTGCCATCGACCATTGTTTCGGATTTCCCTGCATAGCGGTGGTTCGTTTCAAATGCTTTAAGCATGTTTTACATTTGATTTGCATTAATTCCCATTTCCTAATCGTCTCCTTTATGGCAGTCATAAAGCGTTTTCTTTACAAACCGTGGCAATCACCGTGCGTATCAGTCTTTGCGCTAATGTAAAACAATTGCTCTCCATTGTAGGTATATATTTATGATACAACAATTAACAATTGTGTGCAGAGCGGAGTGGAGGAAATAATGGAAGTGAATAACGGTAGCGCTTGATTGTGGGAAGCAAAGGCAATGGTTGACATCACCTCGAAACGAATTGATTAATAGTAACGAACTGTCTGCCCCGATGTTGAAAGTTAAATAAACCCGCTTACATTAGCAGCGATTTCTCAATAACAACCCCTCAACGGATTGAAGAAAATTCTACGTTAATGGCAACAGTTGGTACGCACTGATAAATCTAAAGATTTTATGGAAAATAGTAAGAGTGTTAGTTTAAAATTTGTGTAGAATTTTATTGTTTTATCAATGATGGTTGTGAAACGCGCTTAGCGGTCTTGGATAATCAACTGAAAGCTGATCAATAAGGTTGCTTGAGTTGTTTAGTTTTGTAATTACCGAACTTTTTCGCGGGATTTAGACGAAAAAATGGATATTTCATGAATTTCAGAAAGGTGTTGCATTATTGGGTATGAATATGCGCGCTTGCAGAACTGCGTTCTGAGGTAGTAGGGTTTTATCGGAACATACTGCACCTAAATTGACTTTGAATTTGATATGAATAGCGCGCATGTGAGTCTGAATACCCGGGTCCGGTGTGCTAATGACAATTGGCTACCGTGAAAGGGTTGTACAGTACAGGCCATAATGGAATCAAGCATTTACATTTACGGCTGCCGGATTAATACTCCCTCTGCTTCCTCCCCCGACCCTTCCCAATTAATAAATATTATCAACCGGGTAGGCCGTTAACGCGTTACTTGCTTCGTCCATCATCAGATCCCATCAAACAATTTTCATTTTCCTCTCATGGCAATGTTCCAAGTCTGATTCATCGACAATCACCATTACACGTCCTAATGATAATGGGAAGAACAAGGGACGAGACAGGCAATGATAGCGTCACTACGTCGAGGCAAATGCATACCTTTAACTTTCCCGAAAAATTGAAGGAATCTCGCCATGAAGTGAATTGAAGAGTTGTTGAATGTTTGATGTTGCTGGACACAATAAACATGCCATGAGAAACTTGATACCGCCGCATTAAAAGTAATTATAATAATAATTTAGCGAGTTTGACGGCGAACGTAACTTGGCTATGATATAAGAGGAAGATCTTCGGTCGCTGAAACTGAAACCCGTTTCTTTCATATTATAAGCGCGTTAACAGGTATTTTATACTTAATTATGACAACCAGCTGCAATTAACGCGCATTATCTCGCCGGTGGTGATTATCAGTTAAATAATCGAGCAATGAGCAGTATAGCACTGTGATACGAATTTGTTGTAAATTTGCTCTAACGGCGTTATCTCTGCGTTTAACAAAATTTCATCAATTTGTTTATATAATTTCGGATAACTCTTCATTGCAGTATATCTATATTATGTTTACATCTTCACATTTTACGCGACAATCAATTTAAGAACAGAATTATTCCAAGTGAAAACTTAGAAGAAATTTCTGTATTTATTAAACGTGGTGGACGAAAGAAAGAGGACGAATAATAAAAAAGAAAATGCCACCAACGTAAGCAGTGCAGGTTATATGCAGTCCATCTTAGCATCAATACAATGCAAGTTTATTGAGTACTATCAAGTAGATTGCCTAAATCGGGCATTGATCTGATTTATGATTGTTATAGTTTTCTTATTGTGATTGAAGTACTTCAATCACAACAAGAAAACTATACCAAATAACTAAATTCTGACGATAGTAACACGTTAACAATTAAATTGTGCCAGCGGTGCCAGCGTTGAAATTTTTGTCTTCGTTGTTTATTTTTATATAATAATACTCGTAATATTGATCGCAATTTGGTCCTTCTTGAGGAGATGGGAATTAATTATTACAATTTAAATTTGAAAATAAGCGACGAGCCGTATTTTTTATCTTTTTACTTTACAACCGTGCTATATTAACGTTGTATATTAATGTCACTCAAATTGATGTATGAAGGCATTGTCGTGCTTATAACGCTGGTGTGTGCAACAGAGAACACAAAACGATTCGATTGCACGGCAAAATTTTACACTTCTAGTCAAAAGTAAAAGATTTCGTTGTGCATCTGAAAAGCGTGCTTTCCGTAAATCTATTATCGTATCAAACATTCTGTTGCAAAATTTGTTTGTTAAATCTTTTTTTTATTATCGGCATAGGCTTGATTCAAGTCGTTATTCAGTGTTTTTTAACGGATCTGCTGGCAACGGATTGCTTCTACGTGATTCTTTCTTATGTGAAACTGGTCTCTTGAATGCATATGAACATGTAAATTTTTTTACATAATGAAGTATGTATTAATTTTCTTGGTTTATACATACTGCTGGATGATTTACTACATTTATTCCGACGAACATAATAAGAATGCTACTGTATTGTACTATACATTGTACTGTATTGTACATTGTATTGTATTGTACAATACCCCTTGTATTGTGCCTGGCCGTGAAAATAACGCCACAAAAAATCCAGAAAAGTGTTTTTTTTTTGGGTGCCAAAACAGAATCAGCAACGTCAAAAAATGTAGTTCAAAGTCAAAAGAATGAAATATAGATAGCTCTACAAGACAACCAGTATTTATGTATGTGGAGACATTTTCAGGTAAGTGCCTAGTAATTCTAAATATATAACTGCTTTATTTATATTTGCTAATTATTCATATTGCAATGCATCATCATATCACGAAACATCATCTACTTTCTCATGATCTTCGTCTATCAGCAATGACACGGTGTAGTTTTGACTTTGTAATTCTTGCTCGGGACAAGTTTTCTTCTTGACCTGTACATATCCGACTACAAAATTACCGTAATTATCTCGATGAGCACTATAAAAAATAAATATATATTTTAGGGCAAATTTTGTCATCGAGAAGAAAAAATAATATGAAAACCTAATGAACTCAACCGCCAAAGCACACGCTGTTCCAATAACATACATTTCACTAAAAATAGCCTAAATTTGTAAAATTTAGGTGTTTACTTACTTATTGGTCTTTATACCACAAGTTTCAGCTGAAGAAAAACGAGCAATTTTCATAAAAGAAACTCGCCAACGATTCGACTTTGGCAAATTGTCCGGCTTAAAAAACCCACAATGCATTTTCAATTAGGTGCTAAACTAAGAAAATTGGGAGAAATAATGTAATTTGTTTGGAAAATAAATCGCGCATACCTAAGTAACCGACCAGCAGATTCAGAGAGATGTTTTGATGTGTGGTGTCTGACGTCAGTCCTAACACACCGAGTCACGTGAACAATTTCAATTAATTTCAAAGGTTTTTTCTGTGTGTTGTATTGTAATCCGATAAAAATTAACGTCATTAATCTCTACAAATGGCACTAATTTGTGAAAATCTTCTAAATTTTCTATATTTGTCTATCATGATTTAATTCGGGCTATAACCAGTCTTATGTTCCATCCGCAACGTTGAAATAAGATTTTAATATCGTCGTCGCTTTTTATGTTTTAATTTAGCAGATAAATTTAGAACTGAATTCAGTGTTATCAAAGAGGTACTCATGGTTTTATTTACAATGAAAGGTGATAGTGCTCAAGTGAAAGATCTAGGCTTGATTCTATCTTTGGGTAACAATGGAAGGTTGATCTTGTAACATAGACGTAGATTACGTCTTGTGTCTGCGGGCCAGCATGTTAGTTCTCCTAATAGCAGTTGCTTCAGGAATTTGTTCAGTATCAAGGCACTGTAACATGCAATAAAATGCTTTCAGTTTTGATTACTAAAATTACTCAGCTTAACAGTACAAATATAAAGCAATTTTCGTCTTTTTTACATACGTTACTGTAAAGTGAGAGTCAGAAATAATTTTCCAAGGTGATTGAGGATAT
The DNA here is from genome assembly GCA_905333025.2 of Pyrochroa serraticornis. Lineage (NCBI taxonomy): Eukaryota > Metazoa > Arthropoda > Insecta > Coleoptera > Pyrochroidae > Pyrochroa > Pyrochroa serraticornis. The sequence goes on from HG995158.1 coordinate 20,666,273, forward strand.
TCAGTTCAATTCAAGTTCAATATTAATGATTACAAATATACGAAATAAACATTATCCAAATTGCTTTTAATTTTGCAAATACTTAAAATCCACATTAAGCATGTACACCAGGTAGATGAATTTTAATAATTTGTCAGGAAATAACAGCAATGTGTAAACTCACTTTTTTCAAAGTAATTGCTCTAAAACTTACGGAAATCACTAACCAATATACATCGTCTATTAAACTATGTTCTCAATGAATCGGAGTGTGTTTCTTATGTCTCTAGAAACAAATTTGAAACGTAAATTGTTCCACATCTCATCTGTGGTTTTGAAGGTTTCAGTTTTTCTCTTCATCGATATTTCCAGGCTTGAGGGTTTTCTTTAGACTAGTTCAACTATCTTAAGGTTTTTCCCTCGACTGCGAAATCCGAAAAATCAAAAGTAATGTTGCGAAAATGGGAAATTTCTGTCGCAAAGTTCCCTCGCTGTCGTGAATTTATTTAAACAATGGCCGTAGTCGTGTAAATTTCCGCTGATGGCATCCGAGCAGGCTGGTACGCAGCCGGGCTCAGATATGGTTATTTTATTTCGCGACACTCCCTATCTCGCCCATAATTTGTGACGCTATGAGAATTTATGGTCTTTATTTTGTGAGCCAATTAATTAATTCTCGTTCGCCATGTTAGTTCTGTAGCAGCAGCAGCGGGGCCCATTATCCAAGATTGCAATGGCTTATAGCACGACACCGCCTATAAATCTCATTCGGGATTCTAATATTCGCTGCAAGAAATAAGAAGAGGAGGTACAATCAGGGGGAGTTTCAGGTAGCGACGATGGACACGCTTCTGAAACGTCGGGGGAGATAGTAGCGTCTGCAAGGAGGTATCACGGCCCCCATCTCACGACCGAGACCAAACAACGGACGCCAATTACCAGCCATGTTAAAACTTTTTTATTGTTTAATTCCGACTTGTAAATTACGCGCGACTGCGAAAAGAAGGGAGTTTCGGTTTTCTGGTTCGAATTAGTTTGTGTTCCACTGCTATTTCTGGCATCTATTAACCAAACTTTCCATTTATAATACGGAAAGGTGCTAAGATTCATCGATCTTACTAATCAAGTTGGAGAACGTTGCGACGTCCGGATATTGGAGAATGATTAGTGTACACACGTCACGGACAGCTTTGATTAATTGAAATACAAATAGCGGTACCGAATAATAGATTTTCTTAGGCAGCAAAAGCCTGAACGATGAGACTCATAATTTCAGCTGCTGAAACTAGGCGTTCAGAAGCTCTATAAATTCAGTTACAAAGATCAAGTTTGAAGCATTTAACTGCGTTAGAGTAATAATTTAATTGTATTGCTATTTTTATTAAAAGACCAAGTAGTGGATTCTCAAGAAGCGCGACTAAAAATAAAGAACCCGTTCCTTACTGATCGGCAACACTCCAATTTCTTTCAGAAAAAGACTCCCTGTTACAACTAGATCATAAGCAGATAGCATTTTACTAGTATTTAAGGTCTTTTTATACTTGTATTGACATATATACTCTACGTACCTGTAATGATTGCAAGTTTTATTGTACAAATTAGTCATCCAGGTTTATTCCTTGACATATGCACCCTTAAAATGTACGAAAATTCTTGCAATTTGTATTTATCCATTTCATGTTCATTCAGTCTTAGACGATTTTGCCTAAAATATTAGACTTAAAAAATGAAACTGTTTGTCAATGGCCGTATTAAAGAATATTTTGTTTATAAAACAGCGCTTGCCTTTTTTGCTTGCAGCGTTTCTTTTATTTAATATCAATGCACTAATTTTTTTGTTCCTGACGTAGAGAAATGGTTTCCTACACAAGGGCAGAACTTTTTCGTACATCAAAAGTTTTAATTTTAAGTAAATACCAAAAATTCCGGTTTTATTGATAAACGTCCAGCCTGTCTCGGCTATCCAAAAGATGGGGGTGTATCCAAACATAGTTAACAAGCAACAAATTATAATGTGACAATTAAAATGAGAGTATCACTAAATGTAACATTCTAGTGGTGTTGTCGGCTGTATATTATATTGAGATACATTTCATCCTCCAGATAGCCCAGGTTAGGCAACAAAAATGTGGATTTTCTTTATTTATTTAAAAATGAAGCGCTGGGTGTAGAAAAACATTCCAGCCTTGTGCGAAGAATAATAACATAAGTACGTTGTCTTTTAAGAAGATAAAAAAAATTGCTGCAGTAATTAAAAAAATGCGTATTCTAGTGTAACCTCAAATTAGTCGTTTAACAAAAAAATTATCCTTTTTGCTCTACATCTAAAAGTTGGTAAATGAAGTAATAAAAGGTGTAATTTTATTGAAATAAAAACGCCTTGAATAACTGTATAAAGAATATTCAACTATGCACCTACAGGTATCAGCATCATCTTTTGTGCGATCCAAGAGAAGAACATATCTTGTGAAACGTGTCTTTATTTATTAATATTTCGGCTACATAATAACGATGAACAATGTTTACTGATTCTTGAAAAACTTTCTTTTAAGGTACAAAAAATATAATGTTTAGATAGATATCAATCTTTTGGTTAAAAAAAGTAGATATGAAACTAATGTCATAATGCACTGGTGCTTTATGTTAGTGGTACCATCTTTATTTGGTGAATATAGGAATATGGTTTAGTAAAGTTTTAAATTTTAATACTTACCCAACATGTAGCTGCCCCATTGATAACTACTTATTAAGTGTGTAGTTTGCATTTTAAAAATTTTTAGTTCTACTTACTTTTGACTTTGATTCAGATACTACAACTTACTTCAATCTAACGCTTTTAAGTTTAATGATTTTTAATTGACTTTGTTTAACTTATATGGTGATTCAAATATCAAATGCGGTATTTTGAAAAATTGCTAATTACATCAAAAAAAATCTCAAACGACCGAATTAAAGCTATGTATGGTTCCTTCTTGGGAAATTCGAATGTTAGTAACTATGAAATCAAGGTTTGGTTAAAAAATCTGCTACAATTAATTTCTAGAATATTTTTAACACTGTTCGTTTTCCGAACACCCATAAATTGTTCTGTTTGTGTGAAATATCATTTAGTAGCTTTGGTGGAAATTGTATTTACTTCTGTTTTTTACATAGCTTTTCCGTTCTCATTTAGCTTATATCCGAAAATTTGTTAAAATTATTGATATACAATATCGTTTTAACATTAGGATACATCAACTGGCAATACTTTCTCTAGTTCCCAATAAAACCATTTAACATTAATTTTCCTGATGTAAACAATATTTTATTTCCATAACCATTGTCACAATTTCGGATAATTGCAAATTATCAATGATTTAATTGAGAAATAGAAAATTCTAGGCGTCTATCTAGTATTTCTTAACATAAAAGTTATTTTCGGCATTTTATTGTATAGACAGATTTTTTCTTAAACTTTAAGCAATAAATATTTATAATACGAAGCATCATTTTTAGTTTATTCCATTTGAACGTAAAAGAAAAATTAGAAGTCAATACCACACATATTTACTTTTTAAAATATGATTGTCTCTTTTGATAAATTTTAAAATAGAAGAAATCTCATATTTTCTTCCAATGATTATTTTTCAAAAATTTTACCTATATAAGATGAACAATTCAAGCAACCGATAAAGATAAAATCTTTTAAAACCATAGGCAACTTTTTTAAAAACATTATCTTCCAAATCAAATTGGTATAGATTGATCATATTAAACTGTTTACAAAAACAAATATATGCACTAAAAATTGGATTATGAACATTATACACTAATGCATTTACTAATTGTGTAAGCAGGTATCTTGATATTTATTTTGACCAAATTTCTTTTCGACGATCAAAACATCGAAACATCAAAATACTATTAATCGATACACGGATCAAGTATGATAATGTTTGGTCAACTTAGGGAAGAAGTAGAGGCATTGCGTGAGCTTTTATATCAGCAATATCGATGGTTTTAAATGATCATTGTAGCCACCCTACTAGAGTGTTTTGAAGGGCAGACCACAAAAACTTCTAAGAACAGAATCAAGACATTACAATATTAATAGACAAAACACAGATACAGAACAATATAAACCAATTTTTATGAGGTCTATCTAAATTGTGCTTCAATACTTTCGTCAAATGGTCTTTGTATAAAAAATCGTTGCTTTTCTAAATGGTAGTAGGGTTAAAGTTTCCGTGCTCGTCGAGAGTGCCTTGCCCTTAATTACAGTGCAGTTTTCTATAAACAATGTTTGTCTTTTAACAGTTTCCGGTGATTGTGGAGGAATCGGTGGTGTTCTTTGGCCATGACGTGCTAGCAGGCGAGCGGAGCTCGATCACACGAAAAGTATTTTAGCGCGCTTGCTAGCTTGCTCGCTTGATAAATTGGGGTTATAGAAATGAAAACGATGATATCCGGAAACATGGAAGTGCTTTATGGTAGCCCCGTAAACGGACATGTCCGGTTAGGATAAATGAGGACGTATCTCCCGGAGAAATGGGAATTTATCACCATACATCTGCCGCTTTATTAAGATTTATACAGGGCGCGTTGCCCACTATACGGCAATGTATATAGAGGAATGCGGTTGGTCAAGTATGGCACACCTGCGCAAGGTCGTCATCGGATTTTGTGAAAACTCCGGAGATCCGGATGACCAGTCGTCATAACCGATCTCTAATAACCGTTATCCCGTAAATAAAGTCGCGTTTAGATATGGAAACTGTGTTGGTAGTTTATGACGCCAAGTATAATGCAGGAAGAGATGAGTCGAGCACGCTCTCGTTACTTTTTATTATTCGCGGAATTCATGCAGAAGGCAAAAAAGGATATGGAATGGAATAACTTGGATAACATCCTGTTAGGTCAAAACGGGAAACGGTCATAAATTCAACAACTGTAAGGGTTAAAGTAAAATTCAATGCTGTTGTGAAGTTAACAATTTCATTAATGAAGTTATATTAAGGGAACGTTCCAAACTTCTAAATGCAATGTTGCGTATTGGAGACACCACAACTAGAACAAATTTCTTGCTTTTTATTACTTTTAAAAATCAAGGTACTTTCATCAATTTTGGACTTAAATTTAGATCGATCAAATATGTACCTTTGAAGATACAGGCAATTGAATTTGCCTTAAAGCTTATTACCAAATCTTTACCTCTACCTAATTTTTTTCTGAAGCAGCTGCATTTAAGATCATTATTAAAAATTCATGGAGTCCAAGGCATCATCATGGTCTTTCTAACTATCAAAAAGATCCTGAAGATTCACTATAGTTTTGAAGTCTCTTACAACGATAAAATGCATTATCCTGCCTACGACTCCCGAGCGTGGGGCATACTTAAAGGACAATTTTAGAAAATAAGGTTTAAAAACAATGTATGATAAAGATAATGAATAAATGTGGGGATGCAATCTGGTAGTGTGTATATAGAGTAGAATTTGGATTTAAAAAACACAACAGAAGACAAAAATTGATGCTTAATTTTATAAGAATGCAAAAATATATGTAATGAATATTTTTTTTTGGTGTAATGATTTTATAAATGATTTAATGCACATGTTCTGTAAATTCTAGTCACAGAATAATAACTTGAATAGCAACCTTTGATAAATAATACATCATTTTAAAGTTCTTAAAAGTTGCTTTCCAAAGTCACTGACGGAGTTGAATTTGATTGAATATTTTAATTTTTTGTTAATCTTTATAATATATTTTAAAATAGGTCTTTGTTTCTTTTCCTAGATTATAACAGAGATTGGCGTAAAGTCATTAATAAACATTTTATATTATTTCATTACTTTTAAGTTCTATGTTCTATATAATGAATAAAAAAAGATGCATCAAAGAAAAGATTAGGCTAGATACGGTCTCTTCAAGTTGGTGTTCTAACTCAAATTTTATTTATAGTCAACATAATAATGATATCAAAAAACTCAGTGTTATCTAAAAGGATGTCAAACGGCAGCAAAAAGTAAAAGTTAAATTTGAAAAAAACATGTAAATTTATTTGACAATCAATGTAAGAAATTAAAATGACATATTAACTAAAATTAAACATTCAAAACTATACAACAGTTAATGACCGGAAACAATGTAATTGCACACTATGAAAGTACAATTGTAAAAACGGGTGAAAAAAAGGATAAGGAGACACCACTGGAAGCAGGTTACTATTATGGAGATCAATGACCTCCAACAAATCTGCTCGGCGCCTCTTCGGAAATTGAAACATCAGTTCTATCGTTTGATAATTGAAAAAAATCAATTTAATAAAGCTGACAAATTATTATATGTGTTAAGATTTATTGCTATTACTTATACAGTTATTACCCATTCCGTGCACTTCTTATTTATTGACGCAATATAATATTTTATAAACAAATCCTTTACTTGAAAATCAAGTTGTTATGTACATAACACTATGCAGTTTGTCAGTTAATTTTTTCGCACATTTTACAATATACTTCCAGATCGAATCATAACTCTTTTGATAAGTTATTGTGGTAGTTCTGAAGACAACTAATTTGTAGGTAACAATATAAAATTTAGTTAGTACATTACCCATTAACGAGTAAAATGCATCCTGTTTGAAATAATTACTTCGAAGTTAGGTTGTTCCTCACAGATACTATTACTTCACTACAACCCTTTTCCGTCCATTACCTTAACGGCAAAAATTAGCGGCCAGTCAGTCGAAGAATGGTTGGAACAAAGACCGACATTTCGCTATTGTATACGTGACTAAACGTGTTTGTTTCAGAACAATATAAGTAATGAGGTGCTTAGTTGGATTGATTATCTAATTTAAAGGGATTTGTCATAAAATCGCTTTAATTGCCGAGCCTTTCCGAGCGTGTCTCAACATCGCGTATTTAGCCCAAAAACTTGCGCATTTGTAAACACAACAATATCTATCATCTGGAAACGATCAAACGCCAAGGTAATCTCTAGATCTCTACCAAGAATGGGAGAAAAGCGGGAGGAGAGAGGGCAAACACGGGCACGCACGGCAGAACAAAGCCTTTATCACTGCACAATTATGTTTCGTGTCGGATTATAACATGTGGTAGAAAGCCAATTAGTGATGAGCTCCAGTCGTACGGAACAACATAAGCTCTCCTGCAACAAATTGCTAGTGTTGTAGGCAGAAACCGACATCGCTTCCGCAGGTTGAAAATCTACGATGTCCTGATTATTCCCGAAGAATGGTTAATTAACGTAACGTTTAGTATTTTTCTTGGACGAGTGTATGGATTCGTATATATTGTCCATGCGACTGGACAGCTGGCCCAAGTTCATTGATTGCGAGCTTGATGAGTACATCTGGCGGCTCGCAGCCACCAAAGGGCGAAACTGTTGGCCCTTCCCTGCGCTAATGAACCCACAAGGGCAGCCGAATTACGACGCACTCGGCCACTTACGCCGGGCAGGTAGCCCGACATTTTCATTCACAGCAAACAAAGTTAGGTGGTGTTTATGGCACAGCAACACCTCTTCCGTACTTTTCACTTTTATGCACACTTGCTTTTTTATGAATATTACAAGCTGATTGATACTCTGCAAGCTCTGCTAAGTTGATAAAATAACCAAAATCTACGTTAAAACAAAGTGTGATTGTATGGGCGTTAACGCTAGCTACAATCGTTGTATGATCCATATACAATGCTATAATCCTTTTATCATTTTTAAAACTGGTTATTTGTGATTCTCTTCGATAAAATTAAACTTTTCCAGCAACATTTGACGAAATTATAAGCGACTATTAACAGCATATTCTGATAATTTTTTTTGTAGACTGTACGTAAATCTACAATAATTTTCAGTTGGTTTTGACATCATTGAAGTGGTATACAATTTGGAGGTTTAAAACTTTTAATAATCTAATAGATCAGTTAGGTTATTGAAGTAAATATCAAAAAGTTTGTCATGATGTATATTTGATAACATTAGTTATTTTTTTCTGCAGAAGTCACTTGAAACCGTATTTATACTAGATTTAATTTCATTTTTCCACTTAATATCATTTCTTTCAGAAATTCAATATTTCTCCTTTCTAATTTACTCCTAGTTTTTTGTTTCATTCTCTCATATTTTCTATTTATCTTCTTAATACCCTCTACATATTTTTTTATACTGAAATTTTAACTTTTGCGTTAATTTTAAATATGTGCAAGAGACCAAACTGACAATTTCAATACTTTAATACAGAAAAAAGAACTTTTAAATATTGAACTTCTATGTTTGGTTCATCGATGTGGTTATGTCAAGATACGGATCTAGTAATATTGCTCGTTATAGTTTTCAGAGTTCTCATTCCTACAAGGGTGACTCTTATACCTTTTTGGCATCGCAAATACAGGAAACTGTCATGGAGCTACATTCAGTGAATGAAAAAGAAAGGGTACCAAATGAAAATTTTACTGGTCAATATGTGAGTAGAAATATTGTTTTAATGGCAAAACCCATTTAAGGATTACAACTGTTTTGGATCTACTCTTTCCATTGTAACTAATCTTTCTTTATTAATGATTAAGATATACTTTATAGTAAATTAGTCATCTGGAAGAGACCATATTTTTAATTAATCATAAGAAGTAAGGAGAATAACTTAAATATTTTAACATTTGTGATTTGGTAGGTATGTACTTAATAAGAGTTTAGTTAAAAAATAATTATTTATTTCTTACACTTGTTTTTAGTTTTTCTAGTTGAATTAAATTTAGAAAATTCAGATATTTATGTTTGGTTCTTACATTTACTGCTAATGATTTTCAATCCATTTTCTTTGTGCTGTATTATTCATCAGTGCTTCTCGAACTTATCTTAAGGTTAATCATTAAATTTTGCTATACTATAATTTTTCAAATTTCCATTTAATTTCAAATTTTCAGGCGCATATGTTCTTTGTGAGGCTTCTTTATATGTATTTTTTCACGTTATAATTTTAATAGGTAAGTACCTACCTACACTTTTGTCATATTTTTTATTATTTATTTGGCGTGTGAATAAATGAAAGCAATCGACAGGAAAGCGTGGATAAACGCAGATCTATCAAAATTGACAATTAATTTTAGGCTAAGTTAATGTTAAAATGATATGCAACAAACAATTAATTGTGTTCCCAACGAAATTGATCATATCTATGATCTACCACATCGAAAATTTGAACTATTTGTTACTAACTGATTTCAATATTAATATTCATCATAAAGACATGACCGAAGCATTTAAGTACCTAATAAAGGGTAAAAAACTTAATTAATCTAAAATTATACTGTCGCCGATTCTCTAATTCGGTAGCAGATAAATCTCGATGTCGTGTCAGGAATGATTAACGGCAACATTATTTTATATGGTGGCAATGTTATTTTTGAACGATTCGGAATGCGATAGTGGCAGGTGGATAATTAAAAATTGCCACAAATTAACGTTTTCGAAAGAAGTTGCCTAAGATTTGATGCTTCTTATTAACTGTGCAGATAAAAAAGCGAAACCACCAGTTTTACGTAACCGACGGAAACGTTTATCATTTTATCATATTCCAACACGAAACATTGCGCAATCCTATGATATTAATAATAATCCGTGAGCTGATAAACGGATTAGTTATAATGCAGAGGCCGAAGGCCGAACCTATTTTCCACAAATCAAAGCTCAATTTTAATAAAACTCACATAAAGTCTTTATGAGTGATATGCATTGTAACCTCTCTGCATGCATAATGCAGGTTTGCGGAACATCCATCACTGGCATGATGGCATAAATATTAACATAGGCATACCGCAGATATGATCGGGTATCGGGCACACATTAGAAGTAGTAGTGTTCGTCGAGGTGGGTTGGTCACTTTTATCCAGCTCCGATCCTGTATTACCTATTGACAATACATATTATCAAAATTTAATCATTCTTTTATTGGCGGCCGGATATCCCTTAACATTACCGGAACTTGAAAGTGTTTTGTTCCATATTGGTGCGTTTTGAACGCAATTCATAGGACAAGGCCGTTTTGTCAGGTGTAATATTATAATGGTGGGTGCCGCTTTATTATCCCATTATAGTGTGATATGATAATTTGCTTCATAATGGACTGAATAGATTCTGTAAAACGCAGTAGATTCGAACCACTGGTTCCCATACAATTTTTTAAATGGACATTTTAATTTCATATGTTACAGTAACATTCGCGTCACGCCATTGTTTATTGCTCAAACGATTGTGCAATTTATTATTAGTTGACCTGGAACCACACAGTCAGAGTGGATAGTATTCGCTTTTTTAAAAATCAATTCGCATAAGATTTGTGGCGGCAAAATTTTTGGGAAAGGATGTAAGAGTTGATTCAAAAAACAAATTTGTCTGATTCAGTGATGGACATTCACGGTCCCGGCGTAAAGAACGCAACACGTTTCTTTCAGATTTTTTAAAATATAATTTTTCAGATTGGTTTTTAATTCAGTATGTTTTGTCGCATATTAGGACACTGATCTTCAAATCTTCAAATTGCAATTTTCAGAACAGCCAGAACTGAACGGAAACTTAATGTTTATCCAAAAAGTATTGAGTAAGTTGTAATAGTTTGTCATAGCAAAGTTACCCTCACCCATTTTTCACAAATAAATTCATTTTTACACCATGTCATAGTCTGTCATTTATAATACTACTTGATCATCGTTTAACGTTTTGGAGCAAATTTATAGTAAAAGACATTAACTATGATCAAAAAACTAAGTAAACATTTATTTTATATTACCCAGCCATTGGATTTGATGCCCCTGACGTTATAATGAAGTGAATTCCTCACAACCATACCTACAAGCATGCTTACTTTATAGGCTTCATACACTTCATTGCCGCAAAGTTAAACTTCTTGTCTTCCTTTGCGTTAATTTTAAAATATATCAAACTGAAAGTTATCGTTTGTAATTTTAATACCTACAGGTTATTTTTCGTTTATTTATTTATTTTGAAGGCTGGACAAGAGTTTCAGTTTCAGTTAGAGTACTTTTAAAGAGTTATATTACAGCTAACTTGACATTCTTAGTTTGTTCTCCAATGTCTAACAATGTTACATTTGTAACATTTATATTCCTCTTTATTTGATACTTCAAGAAATATTACTCCCGTCTTTCAAATTTTTTATTTAGATTAGTGGATGTTGCAAGTAAAAGTCAAGTTGATGTAATCTTAAAGCCTGGTATAACTAAATAAAGTAATAGTAAATTATGAAAATTCTATTATTTCACGTTTTGATAAGAATTAATTATCTCTTTCTCTATTAAATAGTTTTAAATTTTATAATTTTCCTACAAACTATTATACCTTATTTATACATTTTCTGCAAATATAACTTCTTGTGCTTTCATATTCACTTCCTTATTTTTGAAGTAGCATAATATAGCCAATATACTTAAATTTTCTACTTATTTGAAAATATTTGTTTTTTTTTATCACTTCATGCATTTGCTAACAGGCCTCTTCTACATCTTATGTACATTTCTAAACAAATATTGTAGAGTGGCTTTTTAAATTCATATGCAGCTTTTGACTTTTGTAGAAACAACTTACAGTTTATAATACTACTAATATCAATAATACAAATATTACTTGTTTTTGATCCTTTTTTAACTGTACTCCTTCGGACAGAAAACAACTTTATATCTACATCCACTTCTCTTTAGCATCTCATTTATTCGATAGGTATTATAAAAAATTATTATCCCTCATAATTTTTTCTAACCCTTCTGACGTTATATCAAGGCCTAAATCGTTGTATATATTAATTATATTAAGTAATGGTCAGGTATAAAATTTGACTATTAAAGTTACAAATCATAATTAATTGATTTTTTTGCAAAATTGTCCAATATCGTTATATAGATCTCATAATCATATCACTGTTTTATTTCCCCAGAAGACACCATATAACTAAATTACCTCGGAAGGCGTTGCGGTATGGGGTTAAAAGAATGTTCATTATTCCTCTATTATCTGTTATACAAAAGGCGGCGTTCATTTAGTTATTCAGCCAAAAATTGATACAAATATTTTTAAAAGCACTGTTTTGTTATGCCCATGCAAGAATTTCGGATTCTACAAATAGGGATTTCCGCCTTGTTTGCTAAAATTGAACTATTTTAAATTATAGGAAACGTATTCTCTCCAGGTCCAAACTTAATATAACAATAAACGCAAAATCATGCTGTGGACTTTGATAACTAATAGTGACTTTGTGAAAATGCTTATTCAATATCTCTTGAAAATAAAATAGAACTGATATCCACCTGCAAAGCAGATATAATTTAAAATTCGCCGAAATTCCTCTTAATATGAATTGATATACATGTTCAAGCTACAGCAGTACCCACTTCCATGTAGGTAAATCGCAATGTTGTAAGTGTTTCTCATACTATTTGAGCTGATCATTGTTATATACAACATACAACAATTTGCTATTGTTAGATCAACAAAATGAAACATTATTTTAATTTTCAATCCCCTTGTTGGTATTTTTGTTCGGTCAATAATACTTGCACAATTATTTGATCCAGCAATTGTACTTCACTACAAAAGACTGTTTTTCATCATGGACCACATTTCTGTAAGTAAAATTTAAGACAAGTAGGTGCCAGTAGTATAGGTTTTATGTTATATCACTGAACAACAATTACTTTCTTTTCTGATTTTAAATTTTGATTCGTATCTCCATTTCGTAATCTTTCAGGTCTGAAAGTTAGATAGTTTTATTTTCATAGTAAACTACATTAAATCCCTATCAATGTAACCAAAACAAGGAATTTATCCATCAGTATTTTGGCAAGCCCAATTACTCCTGAAATATCCATGCCCACATTCGCATTATGCAAGAATGCTGCTTTTGGTACCTAAAAATGTATTCCTTTTATTGTTGCAAAAACACTTTAGTCCATTTTGGTCATAATATTCTAATTCAAGGGTATTTTTCTGACATCATTAAAACTATTCCAAGGATGATTCATTTCCTTCAAAGTCATAGTTAAATACTTCTAAAATAACATCCTACATTGTATTTGTATTTGTAAATATTAATTAAATTAGAAAATAAATTAAATACCTTCTACTTCCTTCTTGAATCAAAACCGATTTTTTTTCGAATTTCTTAGAATCATTCTAGGGTTGTCTATCAAACCTTTCTTTTTTCTTCTTTGTTAGTTTCCTAACCTCAAATCAGCAATTAATTTTTTTTTAATTTTTTTAAAAATTTTTTTTACATTTTTTTTATAGAAGTCCCAGTACTCACTGTATCCTTGTTAAAGGTCTTGTAAGGACATGGTCAGTCCTTCGGTTGCACAAAGCGTAATTAAACTGTTGTAAAATTTTGATTGTTGATTACAGATCTATCCAATGCTTTTAAAAGCTTGAAAGAAAGCAAAGTTAATGTTTGTTAATGTAATACAGAATGCAACAAACGGCTAGTAACCAATTAATAAAATAGAAAAATTTGAAAGGTGCTAACGGCTTGTTAAACTTTCGTCACGATTATTTAATCGAGGACTAGTCTTCACTATCTGTTGATACATCGACGTTGTCATAATTGTTCATAATTTTTCCCTCGAACAGATTCGCTGTAAGTTCTCTTAACTCAATGATCTTATAATACTACGTCTAGATCGGAAGTAAAGAGAGAGAAGCATGCCAGCTACATAGAAGTGAAATAGTGCTGGTCGACCACGTGTCTGTGGGACAGTTGTGCAAGTGCTTGCCGCCAAAATACACGCATTTCAGTCATTTCAAGTCGTTATTTCCCAATATTTCGTTCATTTTTGCGTTGTAATTTATGTTATTGTTTTGATAAGAACATTTACAAACAGTACCAGTAGTAAGTACTAAGTAGTTGATTTTTGCTTACAAGAATGGTTATGTATTGTGCAGCTTTTGGTTACACCAACAAGCCGGGAACATAAAAAAAAATGCATTTTCATAAATAAGTAAATATATTTGCAGCAATTTTTTATAACTTAATGGATCGGTTAGGATAATAATAATGAAATATGCATCAAAAAGGGGCTGCATGATTTCCCTAAAATACGCCTAACTTTTTAATTAAAAGGATCCTCGTTGAAGAAACATTGCGAAAGAAATGTTTGTAATGAAAAGGGAACAATTTGATCCAAAGCCCAGTACAGATTGCATCATTATAATATGTTAAGAAACAATGTTAAAGATAGGATAAGACATATGTTGTTTAAGTTAAATCTTTTTAAAAATCAATAGAGTTGATTATTAATAAAACAAAATTATTCAATTTCCGATTGACTGCCCTGTGTTACTCCTTTACATCCAATTTCATGTACCTAGTAGATCTGCCAAGGTTTGTTATTCGTTTCTTGTTAAATCAGCGAAATCTAATTGCATGCTAAATAGTCCCATTGCCCGAATGTGCAAATGCTCGAACGTCACGTTTCAACTTTTTTCGGTATTCTCAGACAATTTTGAGAATAAATTGAGAATTGTCTTTAATGTTTAATAGCTGGTTGTATCTTTGTTCTGTTCAAATCATTATTTTATGTTTTTTGATTCATGTCTGCCTTATTTGATATAATGTATGTACCTATAAAATGGCCCTGCCCTTAATAATGGTTATTATTATTATTTTTAAAGAGAATTAAAATGGATATGTTCTACTTATGTATAACTGATAAGTAAAATTGTTAAAAATTTTGACATGTATATTTTAATTCCTATTCTTCATTAGATAAAAAAGTAGGCCGAAATAAAACTTACAACGTTAATGATAGGTAAAAGTTGTTTTATTTTGTTTAAAATTTCAAACAAAAAACAATTTTCCAAAATAATTCTTTTTAGAAATGGACGTATCGTAAGATCTAGATTTTTTAGTAATTTATATAAAGGTAATTGAGTGCATTTTTCTATCAAATCAATTAAAAACTGTAAGAAATCTCATAATATTCGTATATTCGAACGCCTTTCATCCCACAGTCATGTGACCTCCGATATCTCCTTCCTTCTCGTATACATTTTATACGTACATCTCCCCTCTCTCCTTAATAGTTCAGGCAATGTCTGCGCACTGTGATATAAGGAAGGAATCATCTAGTCGTAGTAGTATAAGATTATTGGCTTAACTTTAATTTCCTCCTCAACTCCTTTTCATCTGCATTCTTAGTCAGAAGAGTCAACCGCTACTAGTTGGAATAATTTATTATCATTTCTCTTTATCTTGCATTTTTTATTTTTAAAAAGAGGTAAAAAGTCCAGATTTGTTCATAATAGTTGAAATATGCATTTATAATTTTTATATAAGAACATAATAATAAAAGCGTGACACCCATATGTTAGATCGAGTGAGTTGGATTAATAAATAGTTGTTATATATCTCCCCAGAAAAAATTGTAAGATTCCTCACTTAAATTATGATACCTAGATGGTGCTGGACCAACATACATTGAGGTGATGATGGACGTTTACTAGTGTATTTTCATAACTTAAATTAGTATTGACGATAAACTGATTGTCCGTTGAGATCTATCTCATATAGATGTGTACCAGAAGGATTTCGTGAGGACCAAATATTTCACATTGCATCACATTTCAACAAATTTTAAATTTCTGTGGTGCTCCTCATTTGAGCTTTTTTATTTGCAATTTTCTATACTACACTATTAACAATTATAGAAAAAAATTCTATAACAAAATGAAGTATACAAAGATCTGGGTGAATGTTTTGAAGTACTTTTGCCGTTTAGTATATACATTCTTGTAGAGAATATAAAATTTGTATGATTTTTATATCTTTACCCTCAAATTTACTAAATATCAAAAAATATGTATGTACATAAAATTTTATTTTCTTGATAATTTGCTTGGCCCGTAGAAAAATGTTAACGTTTATTGCTGTAAGTATGTATATCTTCCTTTGTAAGTATTTAATTGTAATTTATAATTGACATGTATTTCAAAAGTTGTAATTTTTCTTTTAATTTTGAAGAACATTTTTGAGGATAGATGCCCCACATAAGAATACTACCTGATTAATGTTTCCAAAATAAAAAATAGTCGATTCATGCAAGAAGCTTCTGGAAAATTCGTCGCTTTCGAGACTGTAGTAAAATCGACAAAAAGGCGACTGTCTATGCTATAACTCAATATTTATTAGGAAAGCGTTAACGGTACACCATAAAAGCCTTTACGGCTTTCCGTTTTCTCTCTTAGACGCACGTTTCGAATAAAAATAATATAAAACCTCAAAACAGAATTCACGATTCACTTCCTATTAAACTATAAACATTGTCGCCGTTTGATGGGGAATCAACCAACACGACCAGCGTTGATGAAGAGAATAGGGACAGTATTTAATTGATTGACAGTGGCGTTAGGAAAAAAAATTATCACAAATCCGATTTCGGCCCTGGCCGATCGAGCGAATTGTTCATCGTGTCCGTGCAATAATGTTTGTAGTTCGCTATATGTATCTAGTAACCTCTACTCTCGCTACTAATGTACAAAGGGTTTAATCAGAGCCCGTGCATTGGGCAAACAGTCCACTCAGTCAAAACATCATAGCGTTCGGTTTTGATTAGATTTTGCACCTCCCTTTCCCCCTCCTTCCGCTGTTTGATTATAATCAAACGCATTCCTGGTATAAATAGCGAATTCATAAGTACAGGCGCATTCTATTCGTTTTAAATCGATGGTCGGGGCGTAGATTAGATCTTAATATGCACTGGGAACGTTGTCGATTTTATTATCTGTTTTTGCGATGTGTTTTATTTCGTGAATGGCCGACATTTCGTTTATAACGCGGATGAATCGACTAAACAAACTGACGGTACAATTGTGTTTCAATTACACGTAGATCCAAGCAGATTTCATCGTAACAAGCTACATTTATTAACGGGGCGATTCGGCAAAAACGTTAATTATATTCATGCTAAATCGCCAATTTATTACCGACCACTATTTAACGTTTCATTTTTGCAACATATCTGCTACTGGTTATTTTCTACAATTACAATACTTGATGTACATTTGATGTACTTAGGTATATTTTGCAAAATTACTCTTTATTTAGATGGAAGGGCAGCGTGTGTATCATTTAAAAGTCTGTTTGGAATCTTATACACATTGATTATAACTTTTCACTTAGAATTGAAATTATTTAAAACAATTTTGCACTAAGGATTTATCAAAAACACTGGGACATGAATTTCGAATTGTATTTCTTTCTCTAAGTAATTCAATTTTTGTCCTGCGATAAGTCACATTTCATTCTATATCAACATTTTTGTGTTGGCTTCAAATGAAAAATATACTGAAGTGATCCAAAAACTTCTGATTATTCTAGTGCTTAATCTGCATGTTTTGTTGAAATTCCTTGAATGCTTCAAAGTTACGATCTAGTTCTTAATCATAATCGTATTCGTGTCATTTAACTTAACCTAAGTTCTTAATGTCGGTAACATCCATCTCATACTGGGCTAATCTAATCTTCCCAACCCATCAACAAACACTTTAAATAATAATTATCGTACCCAAATAACTAATTGTTATTATTACAGTTAAAATTTCTATACCACAGATTTGGCATTTATCACATATTGAAAGAATATGTTACGACAAGCTAAATCCATGTGTCTTATCAACATAACGTTATTTGTTATTGTGAACCATTTCGTAAAAAGCAATAAACAATACAACAATATAGATCATTTGCTCTGCAGATTAGGCGACCCTGGCTTGGTAAATTTCACCAGGTGCGTCGCTTAAATGGTAATAGTAAGAATAAATCTACATGAGACCCTAATATTATGTTAATTCCAGACCGTCTTCATTGAGGCTAACTGACAACGACCTGAAAGTCTACAAAGACTAGGATAAATGGTAAAGAATATTTCCTTCGGCTTACTGAGGAGAAATATTCTTACTTCAACTTCTAAATTCAGGATTTACGATCTTTGTTTAAATTTAGAGTTAAGTTAGGTTAGGTTATTGTATTTTAAATTTTAGAGCATCAGAAGGTTTGCATAGAGTAATTAGAATTTTTTTTAGAAAAAATCTCTTTTTGCTAATTCACTAATCAGTGACGGGTATAAAAAAAGTATTGCTAACAGCAGTGTTTTCTCTATTTGTTTATTGCAGATGTAGATGTTAGCGATAATTACCTGCCACATAAGTAAATTAAGTTATATTATAGGCACCAACCATTTTCAACAATTTAGCAAATAATTGTTGCTATTTTTGAAAGTCAAAAGAGATAAAATCTATTATAAAAAAGTATTTTGAGCAATTGCTTCTGGTTGTAGGAATTATGAAAAACAAAACAAGAACGTTAAAGGAGTAATAAAGTAACAAGTAACAAGTTGCATTTTGCGTGGCGGGCCTATAAAGGATATATTTTTAAATTATGTAAAAATATTGCTTTCGGGTCACAATTTATTCTGTTATTTGTGTTAAAAAAGTTGCATTACAAAAATCTGAAGAAGAAAATCGGTAAAATTCTTGAAAACTCTGCTTACCTATCTCCCTGCTATTTAATTAATTGCTAAAAAAATTTTGGAAACTCTAAAGTCTATCCTACGGTGCAATGTCCACAACGATAAGCTAATCTTGGGGCATCAATTTTTTTTTTATTTTTGCTGTTTAATGAACAAAAAGTGCCTGAAGTTTAAATTGCGATGCCCGGTGAAAAGTAAATTAGTGATTTATAATGTGCCAAATAATTTATTAATTTCTACTAAATTCAATTTCTTTAGCTTGTAATTTTTCGCAATCTATAACAAAACTTAAAGAATCATTAAAAATAATTATGTATTGCCCAAAACAATACTAGGACGTCACATTTAGGTATCAGTTCTAAAAAGAAGCTACTAGAATGTTTCCTATTTAATTTAATGAATGGTTAGATGTAGGACAAAATGAACATCTGCATGGAGAATAATCTTCACGTACATTGGTACGTTGCCATTTAAAAAAAAAGTGGTGGCTGGTAGAAATGGTCATGGCTATTTTATAAAGAA
The DNA here is from genome assembly GCA_905333025.2 of Pyrochroa serraticornis. Taxonomy (NCBI): domain Eukaryota; kingdom Metazoa; phylum Arthropoda; class Insecta; order Coleoptera; family Pyrochroidae; genus Pyrochroa; species Pyrochroa serraticornis. The sequence goes on from HG995158.1 coordinate 20,685,304, forward strand.
ATATGTTTTCCCATAGCCTCAAAAATTAGTCATTTAATAAACAAAAAGTTATCTTTACTATATTATTGACTAATCCCCTGTAAATTTTTATATATTTATGTTTATCGGAACTGAATGGTAATTTATATCCTTGATTGCATACATAGCGGCAACTCCTGACAACTGAAGAACTCTTATACCCAGCAATTGTACTAAAATGTTTGCTTTAATTTTCTATCCGTCTAATAAGAAAAATCTAAGAACACTGCAGAGGAAATTTATGTCATAACTTCTGCTGAGAACGATAGATTTAAATGCAACCAACCATATCTTTCAGCGCGCAACCAAAAATATAAAATATAGAACCAAAAAGAATTTTAAATTCATAATTATAATTATATTTCGATTTTTTTGTCATATTTCTTATTGTTGTTTTTGTTTATGCGTGAACAAATATGACATAATTAAGAATCCATAAATCTTTGTTATTAGTTTTAATTTTTTTACCAAATCATTTAAATGTGTGTGTCATAACGCATTTGTGCTCTCTTGGGTCAAAGATTCCAGTTGTTGCATACCATCAATCATGGTGTGAAATTTTAGGACACCTCTATAAAATGATTAAAATAGGAATTTAAGTTAAATCTTGGCACTAGATAAATTTATTTTAAATTTTAGAACAACAGAAAATTTACATATTGTTAAAGAAATTACTATATTGATTTAGAAATCATATCTTTTTGTTAATTTACTGATCAGTCTTCGATCAGTGATAAGTATAAAAAAATTATTGCTAACAGCAATGTTTTCTCTATTTGTTCCTTGTAGATGTAGATGTTAGTAATAATTACTTGCCACATAATTAAATTAAGTACTATTAAGGGCACCAACCATTTTCAACAATTTAGTAAATAATTGTTGCTATTTTTGAAAGTCAAAAAAAAAGAGAAAATCTATTATGATAAAGTATTTTAGGCAATCGCTTCTGGTTGTAAGAGTTTTTGAAAAACAAAACAAGAACGTTAATAGAGTAATAAAGTAACAACAAGTAACAAGTTGCATTTTCCATGGCGGGCTTATAAAGGATATTTTTTATTATATAAAATCGTTGCTTTCAGGTCACAATTTATTTTGTTATTTGTGTTAAAAAAGTTGCATTACAAAAAGCTGAAGAAGATAATAGGCAAAATTCTTGAAAACTCTTCTTACCAACCACCCTGCTATAATTAATTGCTATAGATATTGAAAACTTTAAAGTCCTTATTCTATGATGCAATGCGCACAACAATAGGCTATTCTTGGGGCTTCATATTTTTTTTATTTTTGCTGTTTAATGAACAAAAAGTGCCTGAAGTTTAAATTGCGATACCCGGTGAAAAGTAAATTAGTGATTTACATTGTGCCAAATAATTTATTAATTTCTCCTAAGTTCAATTTCTTTTTCTATTTCTCATCATGGCTGCAAACATGAGTCGTTAGATATTATTATATTTTGTGCAAGACAAGCAGTGTAAATATCTTGAGGCAACATGGTTACAATTATGTGAAAAGTACCTCATGTACTGCAGATATTAAATCTCTACCACTATTTTGAGAGTAAACCTAAATATTGAAAAACCAGGTTTAACAATTGTTGCTACATCTAATAAGAGTTCTGAACACTGTTATTGACTTCTGGAAGAAGGCAACCACAACCTAGAAGGGATGGTTCAAACAAGAAGAAGTAGTTGTGGTAATAAAAGTATAATCAACGATTTCAGTTTAATTAAATTTTTTAATGTAAAAATGAGCAAAATAACAAAAAGCTTGACTCACACGTTCGAAGCATGTACGTAGATGCATTTTTACGTAAACATTCATAAAATTTTACACAAAATTTTTCATCTTCAAACGGACCTAACACAAACTAAACAAAAATGAAATAAAAATAGTATCCTAAAATATTTAGCTACTATATCTATGCTAATTAAAGTGCTGGAATGTATAATTCATATTTGCCGGTAAATTCACAGTAAGGGCATTTAATGATCTGCGATGGCCACTGTGATGGATCAACAAGAAGCATGTTTCCGCAATCTGGACACGCCACCAGCTCATACTTGGGACGTGGAACTGTTGCCATTTTATACCTGAAAGATTGCGATAAATGTAACTACAACTAAAAATATAAAAATTATAAACAACTTACTTTATTGATCGAAGAAATATTCTTTCAAAACTGTAATGCTTCAACAAGCAAGAAGCGTGGTGGCCTAATTTTGAAACAAAACTTCTTCAAAATTATTATAAGTAGATGTGAAATTTGTAGCACAACTCAGAACACTCATGGACTTGGAATCAGTACTAACTGAAGAAAAATCTTGCTGGCAACCTGTATATATATTTTCAGGGGACAAATGATATTGTAGACTCTCCCCTCTAAGGACAACCCCCTCAACAAAATTCGACTCCGTCCAATTCAAAAAAAATTTCTTGATTTTTGGGTGTAGATTCTAAGTATTTATGTTTTTGTTTGGCATTTACTAGCAGAATTTCAATTCGAGATTTTACCTACCTACAAAAGCTTTTGTTCCCTTTTATCTCAAAAAGTTTAGGGGCTTTCCTATTTGCGATTGTTACAAGTAAAGAATTCTAGTTTTCTCAGAATTGTGTCTTTACTTTCCTTATCTACCATTTACCTTCAGAAATTTAATGCTTTATTGCCTTTCTCTTGAGTATATCTGTAGGATTAACACAGAACACCGGTAACTAATTTTGGTCTTTTCAGAAATATTTTATACGTATTATGACAAAATATATTCCTTTAGATTGTAATTTTTGACAATCTATAACAAAGCTTAAAGAATTATTAAATATAATTCAGTATTGCTGAAAACAATACTAGGATATGACATATAATTATCAGTTCTTAAAAGAAGCTTTAAGAATGTTTAATATTTAATTTAATAACGAATGGGTTGATATAGGACAAGATGCACACCTGTATGGAGAATAATCTTCGCGTATTTTGGTACGTTGCCATTAAAAAAAAAATAATCGCAGGTAGAAATGGTCATGGCAATTTTATAAAGAAATATGTTTTGCTATCTCGTCAAATTAGTTATTTGACAAGCAGTTATCTTTACTATATTATTGACTAATCCCATATGAATTTTTATATATTTATGTTTATCGAAGCGGAATGCTGATTTACATCGTTGATTGCATACATAGCGGCAACTCTTGAAGACTCACGAAGTTTTTGTTTTAATTATTTATGCCTCTAATAAAATAAATCTAAGAACACTGCAGAGAAAATTCATATTATAACTTCTGCTGAGAACGACACATTTATATGCAAACAATATCTTTTAGCGCGCAACCAAAAATGTTAATTATAAAACAAAAACGTATTTTAAATTGATAATTATGCGTGCACTTAAATTAAATAATCGAGAACCCATAAACCTTTGTCATTATTTGTAATCTTTTTACTAGAGCATCTAAAACAAATACTGCTACTTAATCTGCATTAAACTTATGTTGGAAATCTGTGATTCTCAAAGCATATGGGTTGCATTGGCTCAGAGATGCCAGTCGTTGCATACCATGAATCACGGTGTGAAATTTTAGAACTTCTCTATAAAAATATTATAATAGGAAGTAAGTTAAATCTTGACACTAGATAAATTTATTTCAAATTTTAGAGGAACAAAGGGTTTGCATATTTTTAGAGTATTTAGAATTTTTTTTTAGAAAAACATCTTTTTTTTTTCTTCTTTATAACCTTCGAAAAACATTATAAACCCATTTCCATTTTAAGTAATTTTTAAATTAATACTACACTTTCATATTTCTTCTGCTGTTTCCAGTTTTATTACGGATGCCCAGCATGAGTTTGTTGCTAGCCGTTTTACATTGACAAATCTGACTGTATTTCATCTGTATATTGCTGAACCAATGGATTGTGGTGGCTAGGTTGATGCTGTATACACTAAGCAAGTTAGTCTCCAAACTCTTCTTGTTTGGTGTCTCTGATACACTATGTTTGCTTTTCAATCTTATCTAAATTAGATAAAGAAGATATAATTGAAGTAAGGATTCATCAATGAACGTAACATTAAAATAATTAAGGTTTTTCCAAAATTCCAATTAACTTATCCAAAATTGAGCATTCTCTTTTCTTGATGTAGACCATAGGTAATTCGTTTTTTTTTAGAAAGTTTGCATATGTTAAGTATGACAATTTTCAGTTCTCAAATCGGTACGCACAGTTCTTGAACAGTTCCTCAATTCTCGGGGTGAAGTTAAAAATAGCCAGAAATTACGCACCAATTACTTTTTGTGTAACGTGCTTTTGAATAATAATATAAATTCATTAATAATATAACAAGAAATTTCATCAAAATGTTAAACGGTTGCAGCTTGTCATAATTGTCAACAAACTATAGGTAGTTTGGACCCTTATTGGAATACTGTGGAGATTTGAAACTTTGCTTTTTTTTTGTAGCGTAATACAGTATTTGACGTTTCATGGGTTACTACAAAAGCATGTCAAATATATTTCAAATGGATCCATCTGTAGCCGTGTATCTAACTGTAAACTATATAGAAGCTGCTCATGAATGAAACACCGTACTTTATCAGTCGAGAAATATTTCTTTCTTCTCCACAATTATAATTTTTTTAGAACACGATTGAAATGTCTTGCATCTAGCTGCACATTACACTGAAGCAGAAAAATACTTCTCATCTCTTCTTGTTGAAGCCTCACACCAAAATATAACTTACTAAACAAAGCAATACAGTTAATTCACTTTAGATACTGAGTTAAAATTATTGAAGCAAATAGGACACATACTATATTATTAGAAATGTGGACTGAATACTGCACTCCTATTATTGTTTAAAAAAATTTGCTGCATTTAAATTTGACTAAACCCTTCGGTGCAAGCTTAAACGAATAAACTTTATAATTCATAGTAACTCTTTTAAAAACGCATTGTGAGTTAAACTTTTGCAGTCCGACATCTAAACTCCCACTTCAAAATTTTAAAAGCGAACTTAAACTTAAAATATTGCAATGCGATAAAACAATTTGATACTCAAAATAGTAGTATAGTAGTAGGTAGGTGATCATGGGCCTTCAGGACTATCATAACAAGCTGCATAATTTTCATGTAATCTTACTCCAAACTAAAAGCAATGAGTTAAAGTAGCAACGTGACAATAACTAACACTAATATTTATTTAAAAATACATTTGCTGTTTGTATATTTCTAGCTTAATTTCACTAAACTCTCTTATTTCTTATTATGGCTTTTGCTGTCTTTCTGCCCTCCTGTTGTTATAAAAAGATGAACTTAGAAATGTTTAATTTTCTCGAATGGGCATTCTAGTCCTTTTTGTCTACACTTTACGAGATGGCGGGATGGGTCCATCATGATGATAGTTTCGGAAAAAAGTGGTATTGGGGGGAAAATGTATTGTGTCCCGGCATTCACCTTATGAGCACCACGAGAAAACTCCATAAAACGCTCGTGGTAGAGCTGGCAGTATTGAGGATTGAATTCGGGATCTTTCGCATGGAAGTTGAAGCGTTTTACTGCCACTATCACGGTAAAAAAAATTATTGTCAGGTGTGGGGTTCGAACCCACGCTCTCTTTCGAGAACCAGAGCTTAAATCTGGCGCCTTAGACCGCTCGGCCAACCTGACTTGCTAACGGAACCAGCGGTGTTATTTTTTATTTTTATATTTATATTACACGGTTTTTGGGGCATTTAATTTGATATCAAAACTAAAATAAAATATTTTTTTTTGGTTTACCACTAAATAAACCAACATAAGTTTAACTTAACTAAACCTGACGTACCCTAATTCCCCGTCTTCTTTCGAAAACTGTTAATTAAAGTAACCTAAATCCAACTCAGGCGTGCCTAAAATAACATTCACGTAGACTTAGTGCAGTTGTATAGTATTTGGAGTCAAGTTGTAAGAAACTGTTGTAAGTCTCACCATTCTTGTAAGATTGGTAGAGTTTGTGTCATTCAGTTGCGGCTAGGGCAGGAGGGGCAAAGAGGCGATGCCCTCCCAAAGATCCCCAGAAAGATAGAGAATATATTAAACACAAGCAAGAAATTCATAAAAGCCATCAGATATATGACCTGCTTCTATATTAAGTTTCCCGCTTCTAAACTGAACGCTGTGCGCTGTGAGCCAGCTTGGCGTTGCCCTCCGTGCTTTGCCAGATTGCGTGAAACTTTGCATATGCTATCCTTATTTTCCAATGCAATTATACATCGAGAGTAGTTTTAAAAAACGCTGGCAACGGCGTTGAGGAGGGGCCAGAATCATTTTGCCTAAGCCAATAGATTAACTTGTTAAACCCGAACCCCGAACGTTCTCAAAGTTTGCGGTTGTTTCAAAAAGTTCGACAACGACAATCTGCTTATGAACTAAATACAATACAAGTAAGTGTGCTGTGGTGCGGCGTATTAGCGATTTATCCAGCTGTAAAATAATTTCGTTGCTCAACCGTTTTTGTTTTTTTTTGATTCTACTGAGATTCAGCAGTTGTTGGATGATTTTGTGTTCTAATTGAAGCAATGAATACCGTCCAAGCAATTATCGCGGCAAGATTGAAGGGATTAAGTTTCGAGGATCGTAAGAAAATAAAAGAGTTGGGTCTATTTCGGCCTAACCTTCAGACCCTAAAACAACATGTGGTGAAGGGCAAAAATGTGGTAAGATCATTCAATGTAGGTATATATCAAAATGCAAATTTTCTATGTGGTTGCGATGTCAGCAATTTACTTTATTGCTTTGTATGTTTATTGATGACATAAGTAACGTAATATTTGCTGAATTAAAAAAAATATATAAACAAATTTCCTGAAAAGCTAATAGCTCAAAGTTATGATGAGGCTGCTGTTATGAGTGGCCGGAATAATGGAGTCAGTTCAGTTTCCAAGAGAGACATTTTCATTCATTGTTATGCTCATCAATTAAATTTAATATTAGAAAGAACAGCCATTCAAAGTAAGCAAGTTCGAGAATTTTTCGCAAATGTTTCTGCTTTTTCAACATTTTTTTAGATCATCCCAACGAACACAAATTAATAACCATATATAGAAGGAAAGATCTTCGTAAAGCTAATCGAGCTCTTCACATTCTTCAATTTCCTTTAGACAAAAACTTTCAAAATGATTTCCGTAAATCTGTCAAATGGTTAGGAAATATTTGTGAAATCCCTATGACAACAGCTAAAAGCGAATGTTTTTTCAACTTTAAAGAGAATAAGAACTTTTTCCCGAAATACTATAGGCCAAGATAGGCTTTGCGCGCTAGCTGCTTGTTCTATTAAACGTGAACTTATTAAGTCCGCAGACGATTTTAATAATCTGGTTATTATTAATTTTGTAGCTCAAAAAAAAATAGACGAGTAGACTTTGTCTATAAGACTTTCAAGTAAATATCTGTTTTAAATCAAAAATTCTTTCTTCCAAAAAAAATTCGCTTTTATATTCTAATTTCACGTTAATGGGATTAATTACGTGTAAGAATAATTTTCTAGTTTTTTGTTTGGGAGTAGGGCTACTGGCAAGACCTCCGTTATAGGTTAACAGATTGATAATAGTACCTCAAATGTGATATGGAAACTTACTAAAATTGATTGTAAAATATAAATTAATAACTATCAAATATAGTTAACTAGGGAATTAATTGTTATTAGATACTTATAACTTTGTCCTAGAGGTTGCCCTCCCATCTAATTTAATCGCGAGCCGCCACTGGTGTCATTTAAAATAAACCTGCGTATTTGCGAAGTTCTTGCCTATTCTTATCAGCTATCCAATGTTAAGCGTTGCTGACTGACGGAGTAGACATATGCATAATTACACAAAGCGCGATTAAACTGTGGTCAAAATTTTGATCATTGATTATAGAGTCATCCACTGCATTTTAAGGATTTGAAAGAAAACAAAATCAATGTCTGTTAAATTTCTACAGAATGAAACAAATATCTAATGTCCAGTCAATATAAAAAAATGTTTTGACAGTCGATAACGGCTTGTTAATCTTTCATCACTTAGCTCAGTGGCGTGCTGTAGTAGACTCGTTGCTTATATTGGATAATATATTAGAAAATAATATGATATTCTATTTTTAAGATTTAACATTGGTAACATCAATAAAAAGATATGGTAATTTCTCGGTTTCAGGTTGGTATCAACTTAACCATAAAACCAGATGAAAATCCCAATCGTAGACGAAGATCGTAGATCAAGAAATTATGCGCACACGCGTATCTTACCACTCAATACCTGATTGGTCACTTGTTAAGATTCTACACCGTGTAGTGCAAAAGTTAAAAAGCTTAAAGTTTCTGTAGTACCTCTATCGTACCAATCTTACCGTTGCTATACAAAGCCCTGGCGTAAGCGATGTTACCATACCACTACAATTGCACTAAGTCTACGTGAATGATATTTAACGCATCTCCACCTTGGCAGCACATACCTGCTACTCCTACGCTGCGACCTAGTACCATTGTATATATTCTATTATTAATTGCCTAGGTACAAGCGCGCTTGTACCTAGGCTCTTCACAAAATCACAGAAATACGTACATGGTTTTAGTGTAAGATATTATCATTCAAGAAAGCCAAACGTGTTGAATGAGAGGATGTTCCAGTAATTAGATTCTGAAATCACAATTGGTGTTCATTGGAATGTGTGGTTTGTGTGGGTTAAGAAAACAAACCACTCTTGCCCATTTTTTCACAAATTTGTAAATAATGTAAAATGAGATTGTTTGCTTGCGGTTGCGGCCCTTTTCTAATAATCAACCATCAGGAAAATGTGAAAAAATAAATCGTCAGGTTCTCGTACAAGAAAATTTGTAAGTCCTGGAGAAATAGAGTTTTGCATCAGTTGTTTTTTTATTTTTGAATTAGGAAAATATTACTCAATTTGATTCATAATGATAATAGTCTAATAAGTCAGCTTTGATTTCAAAATGGGCATCGATTGTATGAGTGACGCTTGTACTCTTGCTTGCTTTTGATCAACGTTTTGCTTAAAATATTTTCTGCCACGAAAAATTTAGTTTCCTTACAAATTTCAGTAATTGAAAACATCAAGAAACAAGTTTCAACCAATCTAGGTACTTTTACGTCCAATTTTGATTTTTCTGAGATCCGCACTCTGTCCTTGCTAACATATCTTTATAAGATTCGGCGACGCTAGTGTTGTGGACTTTTTGTGAGGTTACGACGGAGGAACCATTTACACTGGTAACTGGTTCCTTCCTTGCCTTACTCTTGAACTTATTTTCTGCGAAAGTATTTCTAAACCGACAGCTACGTTAATTACAATCATTAGAGTTAAACAGAGTAAAATCTCCCCAAAAAAATATTACACATTGTTCGGCTTTCTTTTTTTATATTATTAAATAAAATCAAGTGACGTCCGAGACAATAATCTTCGATATTTTTTCTTTAGTTGTAAACGCACTGTATGTATATGTAAAGATATAGTTTTAATATTAGCGTAAACATATTGTCACCTGTAAGAATTATCTTGTGATAAAAATTGCGACTCGTCTATAATTTTTTTGTAAATTTTATTAAATTGATATCTTGTCGTATTTTTTAACGGCCGTAGATTTCAAATAAATTAAATAATACTCTAAAAAAAATAGATATCTCGGTTCGCAAGCAATATAAATTTCTAAATAAATATAAGCTGAAAGGTAAGTAAAAATACCAAATTTGAGTCCAAAATGCAGTCTTACAATTTTACTTTGGCTTAAAATTTGCCTTTTTAGAAGATTTATTTATTAATTTATTTACTCTTCGTCTTCATGGAATTTATTTTTGTTAGTTATCGATGGTTAAGCTCGCCATACAGTCAGAAAATTTCAAATGCTTAATAAATTAGACTTTTGTGTTTGAGAGTTGAAGATATAAACGTCAACACTGTGTTGATGACGGGCTACTCATGCGGTGCTTTCCGGGAGATATTGGCTGGAAGACAGTATGTGATTTGTCGAAGACCGCGGGTGCCCCGCAGGAGGGCCCGTCTCTCCACAGGGGTCAACTTCCTCGCACAGCGTCCTGCAGTTTATGGCATACGTAATTACGTGAGACACCCTCATAATTTCAGTCAATCACTTCCGTTGAACAAGTCTCTTATGAATTCGTCGTGATTAATCAGAGAATAATTTATCGTCTTATTATCCTTTTATTATTTGACCTTATTAGCTCGTCGAATTTAATAAGTCGTAATTGAATGCTTTGTTTATGTTTCATATTTATTTATGTGAGACTATGACAGAGGGATAGCTTGTTGCCGCGGCTTTCATGTAAATTATTGCATTTAATTCCGTAATGTTATTCATGCATGCGGAGAATAATGAGCAGTTCGATATTTCAAAACTTTCTACATAACAAATCAATCCAACTGTTCCACCGGTTTCGTTGTTGATAATACGAAAAGATAACGTTTTATGTTTGCCACGGTTTACGCGGACAAGTCATGTCGCTCGTTACTATCCTGGCAATGGAACGAGAAACCCTCAAAACCTGGACTATTTAGAGTATTTCATAGTCATAGAAGTTTGCATATTTAAGTAGGTTGTCTACAATTTAAATTATTGTAGGTCGATAAATGCAGGAAGTCGTAAAAACCACATCTCATTAAAATTTCCATTTATGCTTACCGACTTTGTACCTACGATGATCAGAAATTGTCAAGTTCCTTACCGTTTTGCATTATAATAGAACAATTTGTAGTTGTGAAAAAAACACCAAAATTATTTCTTCTCCTTCCCCTCTTTCAGAGGTCATAATCTTTTTATGAACCTAGATGTAATTCTTATTATTTTAAGGTCTCTTAACTTTTCCCGTCTGTCCAATAGGTTAGCTGTCAGTTTTATTAAATTAAATCGGATAAACTCATTTTATAGTTTCTACAAGATTTACCCTTAATATCTACCAATTTGTCTGAATTGTTCTTAAGTATATATATACAGATCACTATCATAAAAGCAAAAACTTTGGTTAGAACACCCTACGAACGATTTTGTCTCAGTATTAAATTCTTTGGTTTTTGCAATATCACCAATAATTTAGTAGACTAACCACTAATCTTAAGCTGATCACTTCTTGGGCCACTTTTATTCACGCTCTACGTTCCTCTTCCGCACCTTCACCGTACAAGTTCTAATGGTTTGATTCTCTTCATTCTTCGAATTAGGTTTTGGTTGTCCAACAGTTTGTACGCTTCTGCATCCTCATGAAAGTAAAGTCTGGCTTCATATTTGTCAGCACATCTTTTGTTACTGGTCTCTAATAATCATTGACTCATATCGAGGTAGAATAGAGCCCTATGTTTTGTATATTAATATATTTTTCTCTAAAGTCATTTGCAATTTTTTTTCAAGCAACCAGTACAGTTCTCTCATTTTAAGGTCTATCTACTTTCGTTTTTTACTTATGTGTTCTTTCCAATTGAGTTTAGTATTGATGCGGATTCCCAAGTACTGAACACAGGGGCTTGTATATTGTTAATGTACATTGGATTATATTTTCCTTTTTTTAGTGCAATTGCTCCAAGCTGCGATTTGCTTTCGTTAATTTTCATCTTCCATCTTTTGATCCATTCTTCTATGTGGAAGAGATGGTCTTGCAGGTACCTACCTGTTGTGGTAGAATCTGCTGTAGGAGGTGACCCTAAGACGCTGCTTTGTGGGACTCCAGATTTGATGGCCTGCAAATGTTAAGTAATTTGTTTCAATGTTGATATATCGCTCGTATAAAACAGGTAAAAAATAGGTACAAGCTTGCTACCGTGGAGTGCACCCGCTCATATTTCTTTCAGGTTGCAACATTTACATTCCTGTTCGATTCGGAAGAGTAAGTCTAAGATATATGAAGTTCATATTTCTAATACTGCTTCGTCAGTATTTTGTTTAATTTATTGCCATACTTTGCCGAAATTATTAGCAACATCAACGTTCACTAATCGATAGTTGTGTGTTGTTTTTTGATGTTAAATATTTAATTAGGTATTAGTTTTTCTTTTTTTATTAGGAGATTTAGTCTTTTGGGTAATAGTTTTTCAGACAATTTTAAAATAATTGTCAAAAATAGTATTCCAGTTTCTGAAGCGTGTTCGGTTTCAAATGTTATTCGATTTGCTGATTTGCTATGAAGCTAATGCAGAACTTAAAAAAAATATTTTTTACCACCAATGAGTGATGGGTTATTCATTGTAAATCAGAGGCAAGAGACAGTCAAAATAGTTAATTAAAGGAATTCACCAATATTGAAAAGGCAATGGATGTACCAGCCACTGGCCAAAATATTTTTTTCTGGCCTAAGATGCTAGGGAGATAATGGATTATTTTCCTGTAACAACAAATATTGTTACATCAACTTTGAAGTTGACGTAACAATATTTGAGATTAGTTTATTGCTTTATGGCGTCAATTTTATAAAAAAAAAACAGAGATATTCAATATTAAGAAAAGATTTGCTTTTCAATCACGACAACGAAGTTATACCTTACACAATAGCAGTTCAATCAGCTCAAATTCATCAGTGCTTATTTTTAAATCACAACTATGATATCTTAGTTATTCAGCGAATTTGACCTCATTAGACTTTTATATATTTCTATACCTCAAATATCACAGGACAAATATTTTTGCTTCAATAAAATATAAGGATATAAGGATTATGGAATTGCATTAAAAGGAGATATTGAAACATATTATTAATAAATATTTTCTATGCTCAGTTGCAAAGGATTTCAGTTCTTATAATCTTAATTGTACAATAAAAAAAACTTCATAAAGGTAACATAATGATGCAGTTCCGTTCCTTAACACAATTTTATACTGTACTAAAGTAAAGGAAGTTAAGCTTACTCTTGACTATTTGCAATATTGTGAATCACTACGGTGGGATTTGCAATAGGTTTTGATATATTTTTACCTTTGTCTGTCAATTTACGTTATTTCATCGACATTTATTTAATAACATATTACTCTTGTCAACCAACAATTGATTATATAGTTAGCTTCAACCATAACGCATTTAATCACCTTTCGAAATTTGGTACAATTTGACCGTAATCGAGTTATAATAGTTGCAACATACTAATGGTTAAAGCTTATAATTATTACCTAAAATTAAACCGCTTCCATTTCGAGACGATACCGTAAATGTAAATTAATATAGCACCACTTTGTGCAGTTGTAGTATGCTATTTAGGTTTCAGTGAACTTATCCGAGTTTCATGTTGTCAGTAAAAAAGAGTAATAAATGTATCATCACTGTGATAATATTTTCTTAGTGCTAATCTAATTGATAGAAAAAGCATTAGCGGATTAGTTAAAAAATAATATTATAGAAAACAACACAAACTTTTTAAATAATTATCAATAATAGGCGCGCTTGTTATTGCCAAGTTCTCAATGGATATTGTAATGTAGATAAATAATAATATATTTGCGATCTATTTCCTCATCAAAATTAACAAATTTGAATGTTTGTTTATTTGATTTGTTTGTAATTCACCTTTATCTAGTCTGGTGTCTACACCATCGAATTGTTAAATTTTTATGATTCAATTAATTGCTATCGATTAAAGCAAAAAGTCACCTGGTAGATAATTGTTATGTAAAAACGCAACGTCGGAGTTTTAAAAGGGTCGCTTTTAGATTAAAATCTCGACCCTTTGACGATTATCCATTCACGTCGGGTTAAAGAAATAATCAGAATCGTTTTGAAATTGTACCTCATTTACACCACCCTTTTATAAACAAGCCATCGTTCGTACTAACGGAGGGACGGAATGCCGAAAAGCGCGTCTCAACCCTTCTAGACCAATTAAAATATAAAAGAATAATGACTTGATCGATTAAAATCATCATTTCCTATCTTTACCGCAAAAGCTCGCTAATTGATTGAAAAAAATGTCATGAGCGCGAAGATATGTAGCTTAGTCTTTATTATTTATAGGCCGGTACATCGTTGGCTATTTTTGTAAAAAAGGATCAAACCCGTCATTGTATTTCAAGTTAACTCTCGTTTTCGTTAATGGCCATGGAGATAAGTGGCAGTGTTGGAATTTTAGAGTACAACATATATCTTTAACGACACCTCAGAATGCCGTTGTAGAATATTCCATATAATATGCAGCGAGTATTCAATTTAAATTTTGTGAGAATGGAAGTTTTGTTTATATGGTAATTTCGACGTTTTCATTGTTTACGTGGACATGAAAAGACCGTCTTTTGTCTCGAATTATCGTCAAGAAAATTTTCTATTTGTCCCGGCTATTTTCGGCTGAGACTCGGGAGGGAAGAGGGAATGTGCATACAGGGCAATATCAATAACTAAATAGTCGGTTTTACGGGAACGGTGCAGTTAAAAATACAGAACACAAAGCACAAGAGCTACGACCTGATCCGGGGTGACAATGAGACAACATGGGACAATGCCCACGACAACATCCAGACTCCTACGACTTGAATCGTATGAATATATTAAGGATGCATAACCGCAATTCTTGGATAAACACGAATTTGATGGCGCTTGCCTTGATAAGTTGAAAAATTATTTGTGCCATTATTGCTCGAGGTCGACCGCGATCAAAAGGATAAAAGAAAAGACAATAGCTCTTCGATACCAACGCTATTTGTAAATGATACGAAGTGTTTTGGGAAAACCTTTCACACAGCTTGCAATCCACTGACACTTCAACAAAATCTATTAGATAAGAATGAATAGAAACGCAATCCGGGTATGCATAACTTATTATTATTAATAAACATTTTTTTTAACTTCATGATCATGTTTTAGCTAATTTTTTACATTTTTTTCTTACTTCATATATTTCCTGTTAACTTCCTTAAAGTTTAACTCAGTTAATATTAATGACTTTTCTTTAAATGAAATTACATCATCATAGACTTTTTTGTTTTGAAATTTATTTCCTCGCATATTCTTGTACGGAAATTTGACTGAATATATTGGCGTGCCTATTTTTCAATTATTTATGATGTGCTTTTTGAGGCTATTAGTTGAGAAGTCTTTAGTTCTTATCAAAACTATTTATTAGTACTAGTCAGATAAATGTAAGTAAGAAAATACAAGTTCAAGTTGCTTTAACAAATACTTGTCCATTATTTTAAACATTCCATGATACATCAATGAATTTTACCAACAATACCAACTGCAAATGAATGAATTCTCTTCATTTTTAGAATCTAATAGTCATTTTTTAAAATTTATTAGCAGTATGTCTTCATTGTCAACACTTTTCTAGCAGGAGTGGTATCTCTAAAGTTCTTAGGGGCTTGTATAATTTCTTTGTGCCCTTGTATTAATTTCAGTTTGGTTCAAACCCTTGTTACATTCGATATACTACCTTTATCCCACACCAAAGCAATCAGTGCAATAATTTCCAAATTCAGTTTTTCGATGTTGTAAAATTTGTCATTCTTAGTTTGGAATGTGTTCTGCTATTAAAATTCACGAACATTGTTTTAGTATGTCATAATTAACAATTCGGAATTAGGAAATATATGTAAATTAAATGTGTAAATTAAATCAATAAACTAAAAGAAAAGTGCGAGCATCGCTTGCATTTCCTATCCTTTTCTACATTTCTTATGACTGGTTTTTCTTAAAAATAAACCTCTTTAAGTCTTAAAAAGGTCATCATTTTAGCAATAGATGTAAACATTTTTTTTGGGATGGTGAATCTTTCCCCATCTACTATTTCTATATTTCCATGAAGTTAAACTGACATACTCATCAGTACCACTGTAAAATGATGGATCAACCAACATTAACAATATTGAAACTCATTGTACATAACCCTCATTCTCACATGCTGTGAATTCGTTCTTAGGAATGAAATGAGTTGCTATTATGTATTTCTTAAATTATGAATTTCGATTCTGTTATAACCACGCTGTAGATGTAGTGGATTTCTTTAGTTGAAGCAGTTTCAAGTCTTTCATTGTAAAAGTCTTGAAAATTTGTTCTGAATATTATACAAAGGCTTATCTTCTCCATTCGGTGCACATGCTAATTTGAAGAAATTCATAAGCATTGATATGATAGTATACCAAAGTTCACATACCTACATATTTATTCTACATTGTTCATGTGGATCTTGAATTATCTGGTAATAACTTTTTTAGAAGGGAAATATTGTGCAATGACAAGGAATGGAGATGACTCATATTCATTCCGTTTGCGTTAACCTGTTTAGGTGAAGAATATTTCTGTAAGATACGTTTGATTTAAAAGTGGAAAGAGATGCATTGACTTCATTCAGTCTCTTAGTTGAAAGACAAATAATTTCCTGAAATTATTAATTTTCTGTTAATTTAGAGGATTTGGTGGGTTTAGCAAGTCTCATGATGATTTTAAAATCCAAACTAATAATTTATTAATTGGCACCGACAATTTGTCGATATTTATGTTATTTATTAAAGGAATACATGTACTCGTACTTGTAAACTGGTAGCGGGGAGGTTAGTCACAGTCTTTTTATTTTTTGAGATTTTTATTCATTATGTTAGTTCCGTTAGAAGTCAAAAATAGAACAATTCCTAGATCAGAAATATCTATTAGGATAATTTATTTTATCTTGAGGATCAAGAAATTGCAGAATACGTTTGTTATTTTCTGCTAAGATTTTCATTAAAGCCCATTACGTAACAGTTTTTGGATCCACTATTATAATATAAATATGCTTTCACAAATAGATAATTTTTTGTGGGTAATTAATTGTCTTGGTTGCCTTATACATGGAGTAGTTACTTGCCTTTCAGTAATTGTTTAGCAATATTTTGCAATTTCTTATTTTTATTAATTGAAATTAAATCTAGTAGATCCTGATTGATACCTTAATACTTAATTTCAGTTTTATAAACTTCATCCGTCGATTCTTATTGCTTATTTCTCGATGAAGATGAAGCTATCTCTTTACTTATTTCTACTTGTGAAAACGCTTTTTATTGTTTGATATGATTTATTAGATTTGTTTTGCAGAATTGCGTGAGTATTTTGAGGAATAAGATTTCTAAATTTGTAAATTTTTAAAGTTTTGGAAAATCAAGAACCTAAGATAGTTTAATAAAGCACAATTCACATTAATTTAGGTGAAACAAATTACAACAATAGCAAAAGCAAGTGTAAAAGAAACTGGAGGTCCCTGAATAACAAATAAATAGGAAGAAGGTAAATAAATGGGGTCTGAAAATAAAAATAGAAACAACGAGAAATAAAAGTTTCTAAGAAAAATATATAAAAATGGTAAAATACAAATCAAAGCTGTGATCTGCAATCTCCTTTTATATATTTCATATTTTAAGAGTACCCACATTTATCATTTTTAGCAGGCCATTTTTCTTGCTTTTTACCATTCTCTTGCTCTTTTCAATATTTCTTTGGATAATACTCTGTCTACTTGCGTTCAACATTTTTTAGTATTATCACGACTCAGATGCATTGAGTCCTCTTCTATGAAGTGTTGTCACAGTTTATGTTTCAGAAACTCGCTTTCTTTCCAGACTAAATAACAATGCGTGTGAATTCCAGAAATAGACCAGACTCTCCATACATATATTTTTATAAATTGTTTTTTTATCTCTCTTGGTTTATTGCTTGATGTTAACAATATCTCCTTCTAGTAGAATGTTATTTTTATCGCAAAACTCATATACATGCTCAATTAACTTGTGTAATATCATATCTAGCCCTTCCAAACACCATAATTTTTGTATTCAGTTTATTCAATATCGTTTTGTATTTATCTTATAACCTTTTAATATCATTTATATTTCATTTAATGCTATTTTCAGATATTGCTCATTTTCTGAGGTTACAACAATGTCATCAGCATACTTAATTATATTCACGGTTTATTCTTGTGTCCTTATGTTTATGTTTATGCTTTCTCCACATTTATTCAAAGCTTCTAAAGCGGGGGCGACAGTGACGCGCCTATAATATTTCCATTGTTTATTACTGAAGGTTCGTTTTTATATAGACTCTTGCTCTAATTTTTTTGTTTTTGATATTATTTCTTTTAATAATTTTGAATAACTCGTTTCATCTTACGTTACCAAGTGTCTTTTGTAGATCTCTAAAAGCGCTAATATGGGTGACCATTACTGGTAAGATGACCGCGTAAGCGCCACTGAGAAAGTTCTTCGAGATAGCGATTCAAATCCTGAGTTGTATCCGACCTTACACTTTTTACAATATATATTATATTATAATAATTACTTATATTCATTTGTTGATTGTTTATAACGCAGTTTCCAATACACACTTTGCAAATTTATTGCAAAAATGCTACATAAGTTATTGATCAACTTAGTTCTTGGTGATCTGATATTTTATCGATGCGGGTTCTTTATATTTGCGTTTGTTGCCTGTTTTTTAGACATGATTATTTATTAATTGAAAGTTATATGCAGAACGTAGGCGCGAGAACCAGTTTAAGGAACAAAATGTTCATCATATAAATGAAAATGAGATATTTATGGAATGTCGAGAATCAGGTGAGCGTCGTTAGATAAAAAATGCTTCGATAAACATCTTTATTGTCCGTTTTGTGCGGCGACTTGGGGTATATTTCAAAATTAACTACACCACATCCTTACAAGTGCAATAAAACAATTACCCTAACATCCACCGGCACTGGCATAATTGCGTAAGGAAGCCGAAATAACGCAGGAAATTATGTGAAGCGATATCGTGTGAAGGAGCGCTAGCGGAAGGAAGGTGGATCATATTCGACTTGGGGGTCCTGTCGCCTTTGACAAAAGAATAGAGTACTGGTTGTGGGAACACGGCGTATTCATTGAAACCGAATATTTCACGTTAAAAGGTATTTTAATTTCGGGTGGGTTGGCCACAAAAACTAATATTTACGACTGAGAAAATCGGAGAGTCATAATAAAAATTATACACTCATGTATTTATCATCCAGAATGTTCCATCAAGGCCGTCAACGAAGCGACTTTACGGCCCCTATTTATTCATAAATTTTAACTAAAATATGTAACTTGATATTCATTGATATTGTCGATAAATTTCATGGTTATGACAGCCATGAAATGCGCTTTTCTTATCGAATCGGCGCATCTTGAGATGAAACGAAATTGCAACTTAAAAATTCATATTTCCAGATTCTTTACTAACAAAAATTCACCAGTCATTCAATTTGAATTTTGTTGTTTGCTATTAAACAAAAAATGGACCAATAAAGAAATGTAAGGCGAAATGTAATTAACTTCTTTATTGTAGTCCTTAAAACTATACACCGTGTCAAATGTATTGAAGGAAATCTGAAATCAGGAATTTCCGAAAAGAAGTCTTTGAAGGGTGGGTCATTTGGAATTCTAGTTGACGTTTTTGTTATAATATTTGTTATAAAATTGATTGATATAAAGATATATTCAGTTAATTAATTGTATGTAATTAAAAATATTAAAATATCTAAAATATTTAGTAGTCCAAATAACCACAAAATAAGACGATCTTAGAAGTAACACTTTCAATTCCAATTCCACAACCGTGACGAGAGTTTACCAAGTCGCTAAGCGTCTCTCTAAAATATTTATTACATTAATTGGTCATTGGTCGTTTGTTGCGTACTATAGGCATTTAACCGACAATAACATTGCTTTTTTTAATTATTTTTTTTATAAAAACCAACGGATGGCTTTAATAATAATAATCACAATTAAAATGTTGATGAAAGTTTAATCACGCTTTGTGCAACCTGAGCTATGTCTTTATAAAAGACACTTTGTTTGTTATTTTTTCTTTTCTCATCAACCAGGTTATCTGTCACTGATCTCAACTAATTTGTTCTTACACGATCTCTAATTCTGGTCCTTAATTTATTTCAGAATATGCTCTAGTCTCTAGTCTTTCGCTCTTTGACCAATGGCATCAGATATCTGAAGCATTCGTTCTAATCTTATCTTACAATTTTTATATATTCATTTAATATGCAAGCTGGTTCTTGTTCATGGCCCATTAGAATAATATAAGGAAACAAAGATACAAATCTGAAATTTTGTACAGATCAAATAGCTCATTTTCTATCGAAGGAAAATGTTTTAAAAATGATGTCACTTCCAGTAATATAATACCGGAAGTTGATCTCAACTTCTTTGCTTTAAATAAAATATTCTCTATTTTTCCATTTTTGTAATTCCCATTGAATTATAGTATGAGTCTGTGAAACGACTATGCCAGGATATAGGACCATAACTGAAAAGCAATTATTATTTCTTATAAACACAAAAATCGCCTTGAAATAAAAAATCATAAATCCTAAACACAGAAAATTCAAAACAGTAAAATGTTCAAAGCGTCAAGACACAATTGTGGAACATAAAACTGCCGTAATTAAATTTGAAAATATTAACAGAGAACGGAATGGAAACTAAATACTTATACCATAATATTTTCGAATTATTCTGCATTTAAGAACAATTATTTCTAAAACTTGCAAAACGTTTAATACAAGACATCAGCTTCTTGCTCCAATGACTAGAAAAAGATTTCGAAAATTTGCAAAATATTTCAATAATTATGGGCAGCTAAACAGCGTTTAACATTTTAAAAAAATCCTAGAACTGGAAATGAAGATACTAAGATAAGGGTTTAGGGTGTTTTCACGCGAACGCAAACCCGCCCACACGATCTGCTCACAATATTTGGGTTCTTCTTGATCTTCTAACCAAAGACTTTTGAAAAATCAACATTTCTACCCTTACAAATTTACTACTGTGCAAGCTTTCTACCCTTGGGATCCTACATGCCAAATTGATTTCTGTGAAATACTATTGATCAAGTGTCAGGAAAATATTAATTAAAAACAAATTTGTTTGGACAGACGAGGCCAAATTTCTTAATAAAGGAATCTTCGATAGTCATAATTCTCATCATACGGTTTGAACATTCTCAGCTCTTTGTTAAACACTGAAGTCCGTTATTGACATTGTTGTGAAATGTTACTTCATCCCCTAATTTAGCAGGTAGTGGACCATCCCCCACCCCTGGTGGGTGGAGGTTTAAGCAAACGATCACTGTCGACCAATTTCCAAACTATGCTGGCCACTTCTTGTCCATGGCCCAACAAAGCCACAGTCATTATGAAAAAGTCCCTATTTTGGTAAGAATAAAATACCAAATTCAACAAACATAACTTGGTGCGTCTTATTTTAACATAACTGGCGAGTAATATCGGAGTCGGGAAGTACAACAACATCTATGGTGAAAATTTGAACAGTAATCGCTATTTGGAAATCTTAAGAAACCAAGAGGAAGATTTTTTGGACGGCTTACCTTTAGTTTATTGGGTTACCACTTGATACCAACTAGGTGGTGCTCCAGCACACTGAAGCAACATAATTCAGAAGGGAGTTGACCAAAATTTTAGGAGATAGTTTGAAAGGGATATCTTATTCAACTCCGACTACTTAACTGGCCAATTTATGAACCCGAGTAAAAGAAGCATTTGAAAGTTTGAATCCGCAGAAAATAATCGAACACGTGTATGTACTTAGATTTTGTTGAAGTTTATTCAAATTCTGTGTCTTCTCTTCCAATAAACTTACTTCTTCATTCTCGATGCCCGATCTTAACGTATCCTTTTAGTGTTATCTGCGATTTCCGTTAGAGTTCCTAAATTTATTGGTTCCTAACTTTTTAAAGACGTTCTTTAATTCTCATTTTTTTACCTTGCGCTGCAAATATGTTATTGTAAAACTCTTCTTTTAGATTTACTTCAACAGTTCCTTGTGCAGTAAAGATGGATTTATGTTCGGATTTTGTAATGCCGTGACACCTTCCCTATCGTTTTGACGTGTTTATGTTGTAGTTGCATGCGTGTAACAGCTTAATTTCTCACGCTTGGCGTTATTAAGACAACGATGGTATAACTGCGGAGCCCCGCAGCAATATAAGTTATAACGCCGCCGACGCTCACAACCCTATCTTTCCCTCCGTGTTATTGCTGTTATAAGGTAGTTGTTATTTAGTGCGGTGCAATAACGTTTAACACAACACTAGTCATCTCGGCCAGAAGCCTTATATTTATACGAGAAACACGCGCTTTATGTAAACACACGTCTCATTTAGTGCTGCCAGCCGAATTTACGGTGCATGCCCTGACGGCGGGTCTTACCCGAAAACTTCCAATTTATCGGTTTCGTCTATTAATAAATAAACTAGGTCTTTTGCCCTTTACTTCCTTGGAGGCTTTGCTAGTGTGCTCACGGCTTTGCGTTCATCCCCCTGAATTTCATTCAAAGAAATTTGTCTCCTTCACCATTCACAATTATTTTATCAATTTTTAAGACTTCGTGCAACTATAAATTTGAGCTTTTTTATTTCTATAAAACCTCTGTCATCAAATATAGAAGAAGATTGTTAAAAATTTTTGCTACATCATTTTAAAACAGCTCAATTTCAAATCTTTAGTTTAATCCATAATTTCGATCTGGTAAAATTTTTCGTAATGAAGCTTTCAAAAATGTTTATCATTGCTAACTTGTTGATCAGTTACAAGTATTTTAAACCCATTTGTAGGTAATATCTACAGTTTGCTGCAATTGAAATCGATGTAATCTTAAATTATGTTACTAATTGGATTTCTGCTACTTCTTTCTTTTATTTTCAACGCTGTAAAAGGAACAGCAACTGTTTTTAAAGTGTTACCCGTATTTTAATAAATTGATTTAATTGTTTAGTTGATAGAAAATATGACCATAGAATTTGGACATTATTAGAGATGTGAAAGGACAATGTTTCAGGCACCCATATTAGCTAGCAGAATCAAAGGATTAGGTAAAACCGGCCCTACTGGGTTCCGGTAATAATTCCGCTACGCACATAATTTGATTGAAGAGTACAAAAGCCTTTCGTCTGTGAAATAGGGAAATTCGCCAAATTACATGATAAATTAACTAATCTCTCTCCCCCGGCTTTCAATTTTAAACAATGCAGCCTAATGAAATTAAGTTTGGAACGGGTTGAATTGTAATAAATTTATACGTACGTGGGCTGGGTCCGGAATCGTGGCCTGATGCCTCTGAGTCGGGGGAAAGAAAGAACTCTGATGGGCGAAAATGTTGTACAAACAACGGTCGGGGAATTAATAAAATGGAAGGAGGATGAGTGAAATAGCCGCCGAAACTATTCAATAAGGGCGAAAAGCGGAATCGATTCTCTCTAAACAAACGGTGGGGAGCCGCAACGATGGAACGGCGGTATGCCCCGTTTACGTGGCCCGTGTCGGTGGCGGTGAACGGAGGCGGACCTTTGCCTTTTTACACACCGCCAAAGTCACGATACAGCCATCTATGTGCAAACTGACCAAATACAACAGCGGTTTTTTACTAGTTTTTATACGGTGAGAGCAGTTTCCGCCAATATGGAAACTCTTATCACTGAATATTAAACTCACAAAATTTCATATTAACTGACAAAATTCTAACTATAAAGTTGCCATGCAACGTTAATAGTCAATAAAGATCTTTACTTAAATAATTAATTGATTTTTCTAGAAATGTAATCGAAAACTGCCATCAAGTTACAATCCGCTTAAAAACTGTTTTAAAATATAGAGCTAATTAAGTCCATACCTAACAAAAACAAATTATATTGAACAGTGGGCAACAATAATTAAGTTTTTGTGTTTCTGAAAGAAAATTAATATTCTCAGTCTCATTACTAAGGATGGTTTCATGTAACATTAAAGTTCAACACAAAACTAAAAATCTTTTGTATTTGTAAGCATAATATTGTTAGATGCTATATTTTAGACTTAAGATATTTTCTGATAAAGCTTGAGACTTTAAGCTGGTAACCTAAGTCAATGTGGTTAATTGTGAAAGATCGTTGATATTTTCTATAATCCATCTCAATCTAAGTCAATTATTTGTAGATAAAGATTTATGTACAGAATTTAGTACCCTGTACAATAAAAAAGTTTACAGCATCTATTTAGAAATCTTCTAGACTGACATCTATATTAACACCTTAATCAAATTAGCACTTTAATAGTTACGTATTGTGGTCCACATATTTCACATCTGCTAGTAAAAAATAATTCAGTACTAAACAAAAATAGTGGTGGAGTAATGATCAAATGGGTAAGTGTTTTATTTGTGGTAATAAGGAACGGCGTAAGTATACAGATTAAAAAAGAAAGGGAAAAGTTATTTATTAAATTATAATAATTTTAATCGGTATATTATGGTAAATGATATTATGAAAAAGTTGATCACAGAGGCGTAGTTGCAGATAGTGTAGAAGATGTGATCGCGCCTGCATTAGATTGCTGTTATGCAGACTGCAAACGCTAACAATCAATGGCAAAAGATAAGTAAATAGTACATTTTTTATTTCCACAAAAATGAAAAATTTACATATTTCTATAAAATGAGGACAATACTGGTGACAAATATTGCAAAGGTAGACCCGGTTATACTATAAATACAGCGTATAGATCAAGAATTAAACAGAAACGCGTAAAAATATTCGCAAAGAAACTCTCGAACACATAAATTGAAAATATATTATCAATTTTCTAAAAATAATAGTTTAATGAACAACAGAAACTCGAAATACATAGATCAGAAACGCACTTGAAATATCAATAACTGACTATTAAAGGAAGTACAGCATGATAATAAAAAAAAAGAAACATGACCATCGGTCATGTGTTGGCTCTCTCGCATTCTTAGTTACTCATACTTCTGGAACGATACCATCATGTTCTTTGATTTGCAACCATCACGGTAACATCTTGTAGTTGTTAATAAAGTGTCATTACATATTTTGGCATATTATTTTGGTAACAAAATTTTATTAGAATATTTCATTTCTTTAAAAAAAATATGTTTAAAATAAGATGACGAAGATTAAAAGAAAATAGAGATTCAGAAAGTCAGACAGAATAACAAAATCATAAAGTCGAAAAGAATGCAGTTATACTCAAGTTACAAAGATTTAAAATGAAGTGGAAAAATAAGAATTGGAATAATAAACTAATGGGAGGAATAAGAATTTAACAGAAAAATGTTAGTTGAAGAAACGTGGCTTAAAGCCTAAGGTGCTGATCTGAAAAAATTTATACAAAAGTTGATATCTTGTATCACGGTCTATGAGATCGACGTGTCGCGGGGAAGACGTTGATAGATTAGCGGTCAGGGCAACCAATCGGCAACTGGGAGGCTCGGGTTAAAATCTCGGTTAAGAAGCGCACTTTTATTATGGATACACTAAAACACCATCAATCCATTTATAAAAAATTAAAAAGGTAAATTGGGAAAAGAAAAAGAAAATTACGTTGAAGTTTAATTATGTTAAAATGTACGTTCTTGAGTTCTATATCCTTATAGATGTATGACCTTTTCACCTTTTCACGTCAACTAAAATTTGTCTTGTAAAGGCCAACAGGTAAGTAAGCACGTATTTACTTATTACTTTTTACAATTTTATTTTAAGTGGGATTTATGTTACAGCATGTTTTTTAGGTTAGAGTTTATTTAGCCTTTCACAGTATTTTCCGTTCCTGATGACAAAATTTGCGCTAAAAGAAACATTTCTTTTTGTATAGTGCTGGTTAAGATAGTTAAGGCGATTCGGCAGTTTTTTGCACTGTCAAGACAAAAATTTATTTCGAACACAAAGTACGAAGTCAGTACAACAACGTGTCATTGATCATAGACGAGGGTGATGAGAAAGTAGTTGATGTTTCCTGCCAGGATTGTGCAGCTTCTTGAGGTAGATGTAAACATGCGATTTTCGAAGTTGTAGGGAACATACTAAAAGTTTTTTTTTCTGTAGTTTTTCTTTAGATATTTCTGCAGCCTGGCACAATACAACCGCCGTATTCTTATTATTGTCAATCATAATCATCCATATAAACGAAACAAAACACGCAGCAATAAGAATAAATCAAAAACAACCAACTTGTTATGTGCCGTGTATTATTTTTACGTAGACCGTTTTGCGAAATGTGACGTCACAAATATTTTCAGTCCGATAGTGAATATTTAATTATGTGAAAAAAATAGCGTTATGATTTTTTTTTCTCACATGGTCATATGCAATCAAAAGACCAGTTTTGCACAAGAAACATACGCGTAAGTACCCCATTATAATATGTATAATAAAAAACAATAATATAATAAAGTTATTCAATAAATTTTATGTATTTACACAACAATATAGGTAAGACTTTGGATTTTCATGATAATAAATAACTTATCTACAGGCAACTAACTGTTAGGTTGTCCCTAAGCTATTTTGGACATTTGTGTGCATAATGTCACGTGACAAAAAGCAATTATGCTAGAGATGAAGTCACTCAAATTTAAAATTTAACAACAATAACAGCAAAATCTGCGGTACAATACAATACAATGATAATGGACGCTTGTTAATGAATATGGTACTCGAAAGAAGAGAATTTGTAAGCAATTGATTAGAACTCAGTTCTCAATAAAAAAAGACTTTTATAACACAAATTTCTAACCTGTGATTTTAACTTTTAAATGTTATAAATGTTATCTGGGCTGCACATTTATAGTTAGAAAATATTGACTGAAAAAAACAGCAACCATAAATTTAATAAGGCATACTAACATAAAATAATTAACTTAAATATGAGCAACAAAACAACAATAATAATAAAAGTAATTAAAATAAGAAAATTATAACCATTTAAAAGAACGAAACAATACGTGAACTATATAAGAATATAACGGAGTAAAAAAGGATGACGAGTACGGCCGTGGGCCTTTCCACTCTAAGTCTGTCTTACCTCCACAACCACACGTTATCAGTGTAGCGGAGTGTAACCCCAGCGGGACCAACGGCTTAACGTGACTTCCGAACCACGGAGTTGTTTCATACTAGCTTGGCATTTACCTATACGTACATGAGATAAACGTTCACAGAAAAAACTCATGGCAAGCTAGTTGCAGCACTACCCGGGAATCGAACCCGACTTTTGCTACCCATTGGCAAGCAGACGCTGAATACGAGTAAACGCGCCAACCCCTTAAGCCACCGCTTGGGATAAAATAATAACGAATAAGCAGAATTTTTATGTATATATGTTACGGGCATAGTGAGAAATTAGGGCAATGCTAGCGATGTCCGGGCAATGCAGACAATGACCGTTCATATTGATCATTTTAAAAAATATGGAAATATTTTACTGCACTTCCTGAATTGACCGGTCAATGTAAATAATGCCCACATTAAGTTGGGCAAAATAATTAAATATGTTTATTATGGTAGATATAACTTCACTTTTGAATGCCTTTTTCTGTGGCATGGAGCTTTATTTTTTGCGCTTCAAAATGGAACCTGCCCACAAGTTTAATAATAAATTAAATAAATTAAGACCTTGTCATTGTCAAAACATTGTGTGGGAATGATTGGTGAAAAAGTAACAATTTTAATTCCAGATGTCCCTAGAGCCAGAAGCGTTCTAAGAGATATTTTATCGGGTAAATATTTCGATATTTAAGGTATTTTTTAGTGGCAGATAATAATTACGTCATTCAAACAAAGCAAGGAAAATTGTACTCAAAAAATTGGTTCACAATCTGCAATAGATGACGTGCCAGAAAATGTTAAAGTTTAATTGAAAGAATGTGCAAGAAAATTTTCATCAAGGCTATGATAAATGTTTCTGTAATGAAAAATGCAAAACAAAAATGTGCAAGTATCGCTATAGCCAAAAATTATGCTAATCGATATACCACAGCAGCACCCCTGCTTCAATAAAGACAATTAAAGATGGGTTTCTAAATTATACTTTGTAAAATGTATTTTGTATATTTTTTTATAATATTGTTTTGTAGGTTACAAATATACCTAATAACTTCAAAAAAAAGTTTAAATTCTATATTTACTATTATAGGTATTAGGTATTTATTTACCTTCCCTATTATTAGAAAACCCTAATCATTATTGTTAATTACGGAATATTATCCACAATGACCTCCTTCATTGTTTACAATTGCCCGGGCTACTGCTCACAATGGCCAATTTCTCCCAAAAATTTTATATCCGAGTCTTTCCAGATATTTACGATTACTTACTATACATTTTAAGAAAATAATCAAATCTTCCAATGCAGGAGTCCTCACAACGTTGATTATTACTAAGTTCAAGAACAACTAATTTCACTAGCACACAAACCATCTGGACTGATGAAGGCTTCTACACTGCGTATCATGAAACAATTAACTCTAATATTTAATTAATGTTTGTAATCAAAAACCACTTTTTTGTTTTATCATTTACTTCAGATCAAAATCCAAAGAAATTACGGCGATGATGGCAGGAAAGATGCGGTGCTAAACGGTGTCGAATGACGGGCTGGCCCAGACGGTCGTTCATCAACATCTTCGGCCAGGTATAAGGTAAAGGCTCGGCCAGGACGTCAGGTGTCCGCTTGTGTATAGCTGTCACCGCCACGGACAGGAATCCTACCCCGGTTATTTATCAACCAATTTAAATCGGAAACAAGTACTTGGCCACATATACGTGCCAATTTCTCAAAGCGATCCCATCGTGTGAGATAATTTTTTGATCTTGTATAGGATAGGAGACGACGCTTGGCGTCGTTACGGTTACGCCGGCCGCGACTCGGCCTTAATTAGCCTAGATATCAAGTTAATGTCATTGTCAAAGGACCGAAGTTTGCGTGTAGTTAAGAGAACTTTCCATCCCCATGGAAGTGTTGGTTTAAGGTGGCCTGACCACCACAAACCGGAACCTGGCGCTCAAGAAAACCTCTAATAAACGTTCATTCTACGAACGATCGTGTAAAACTAAGTAAGCGTTATGTTTTACTAAGTAAGATTTGCTGTCGTCGTTTGATTAAATTTGGTTTCTAGACTATTAATCGCGCCACCAATCTATAAAAATTTGAATATAAAAATAGTGCCTGACTCCAGGCAACCTTGTCTACACGCAGAAAAAAATGGACAAATATGATGTATTTATAATGAATCGTTAAAGTTCCAGTATAAATACTAGGCTAGATGTATTTACAGAAATAAAATGGAAAATATCATAATCACCTGACTAAATTCAATAGAAAACTGACAGGAAGAAGTAGAAAAACAAATAATACTTGAATATTCAAAATATTGCCAGATTTTGCCTTCGTAGATTATCACATCTTCAAGCGCAAAATTAAACTTGAAAGCTTAGCAGCTTACACACATAAAAATAGTTTTTTAATTCAAACGTACCCATGATGTTATAGTTATATTCTTGATCTAACACACTTAAACCAATATCGAAAAGTAAAATTTAATAACATTGTTTTGTTTACATTTACAATTAAATTGAAGTTATTTACTTGCATTAAAAATACACACTTCTTGCATTCAAAGTTTTGTTGGATTATTTTAAATTGATTTCTACTTTAAATTTTAATTAGAGTATTCTTGTGTTTTATATACCTTACATTTAATTTAAGAGTATTTCTTATTTGCTATAAGTTTTACATTATTGAAAGAAGCATATCAAAAAACATTGGATTCAATATATGATAGGTTTTAATAAAGTGTTATTCCTCTAAATCAAAGGCAATGCAAAAATGAGACATGTGACCCTGTGAAGTTCAATCGTTTTTCGTCCTTGCATCCGTCCTGCAATAATACAATAATGCAACCAACTTCCTGCAAGTTTTTGCAAATAAGGCGTCAGAAATTACTAAATGAGTAGTAGTTTGTTTAATGATTAGTGAATTATTATTACAACATTGCAACAATGGAAGATTTATCGAAAGATTGAAAATGTGATATAAATAAGATAGCTCCTAAAATTTTAATCACAAATCCCAAAAATAAATATCAATGAAAAATTTTGATAACTTTTATTTTAATAATCAAATAGTTTAAAAATTTAAAAATTATATTTGCACATATATCGTGTATGGTAGTGTTATTTAAAATCATTAACTGTGTTACATTAAAAATATCCTATACATGTAGAATCAATCTGCATTAGAGTAAGAATTATCAGAATAGGAATTGTATATTTACTTGTAATAAAAAAATACATTTTTGCTTATAGAACCTTCTCGCACACGTAATGGAAACATAATTGGTTTAACATAAAGAATTATTTTTATGTATTTGGGCGGAGAACAATGAGCTCACAAACTCTAGAGATTCTATGCAACGTATTTTTTTTAAGTAGAAAAAATTGTAAAATTTCTATTATGTAATTTGAGAAATTACAGGTTTGGAGGTTCGGCATTGAATCGCGGCATTCTCCCTCAGCTGTCTCATTTTCGATCTTATAATTAACGCAGTTCGCGTCATCATCTTCATTATTTGCCAAAAACGAGCTTATCTAACTGGGAAAAGTTTCCGGGGAGTTATGAGAAGACATAAGTGGAAAATTAGAATATCTAAAGCAGGCCGCTTTGTTCCCTTCTTGTATTAAACGTAACCTTATTTATTAAACGAGCTAACTAAGCCTGAATTAGCATTAAATTTCCATTAATCAGCATGACATGAAGTTATCAGTAAATAAGCGAGGCCTCCCCCTGAGCGCTTCATACCCACCCCTGCTTCTCCGGCAAAGCATGATTTATTATTAGCCCGACAAATTCGCAAGAAACTTTCAAAAAAGCATCAGGCGTTTTTTTTCGGGTTACGGTTAGAAATCGCGCATCCCGTAGCGCTTTTCGTTATTGAAATCGTTGTCTTTATTGCCCGACATAAATCAAAAGAGGTAGCCACCAAAAGGATTCTTCTTACTATGTGATGTTTTTTGTTAAACGACGTGTTTGTTTAATTTTACGCTTTCGGAACAGTTTGAAGTTTCTCGAACTAGAGTGTCTTACCGATCAGGTTCAATTGACGTGCGTTAATGTCAAGACGAGTCAGAGGTTTAATATATGAGGGGGTCTACTGACAGGTACAGGTATCGGAAACCACGAGAGATTTACAGCTGCCACAATTATTCCTTTTTACTCGTCGACACATCGGATTCGTCATTTTTATCATTCATCTACCCTCCTCTTGTTAGTCTGACGATGCAACTCTTCAACATCACAGGGATTATGACACCCTATTATGCAGTTTTTATCAGGACAATGTAGCCCGTAAGTTAATAGTCAACTGATACCGTCATCTTGTTTACACCCTGCATTATGTACGGCCCATTATGCGTTATTATATCCAACACGCTTATCTTAATCTACACAGCAAACATCCGTTAAATTGTTACGTAATAAGGGGAGATGGGGGTGAGTTCCCTGCACGAACATAATCCCGACCGTTTAATTTTCACGTTAACAAACTGAAGGGCCTTTGGCGTTTCCGGTTTTTACGTTATTTTGACCACGTAATCTTGATGTGCCCAAGTAAATAAATAACCATTTCTTAAGGTTGGCTTTCATTGGATCTTAATTTATTTCTTGTGAATTATCAGGATTTTCATGGTCTTTTCGTATTTGTCGAGAACGAAAAATATTGAGACTTGATGACTGTTACAAGACCCAGCGGTCGAGAGAGATAGTTCGTGAGAGAGAAAGAAAACTTCAGTACAGATCTGATGCTGAAAACACGGTGATTATTTAGCACACATTTTTCTTTTATTTATTAATCAATCAACTTTTTTTTACTACTGCTATGTACTCAAAGGTTGCAGGAACTTCCCTAACTTGTTTTCTTTTAGCCACGGTCTTTTTAATCACGACTACAGCCAATAGAAAAAGTACGATATTTTTACCATTTTATGATTTTTTTACGCGACAATGGGTGCATTTTTTTAAAATCAACTAAGTTAGGGAAGTAGCTGATATATAAAGCTTCCATGAAAAAAAAAATGAATACCGTATGTCAAATGGTTTTGAAAAAATCCGTTTTCTAAAACAGCGAAAAATAGGTATAAAATATAACGAGAAGTATCGCCTTAAGAATTTAGTAGCATTGCTTATGATGAAGAACGCCAATTAAGTAGTATATTGTTTCATATTGAGCAAAAGTGACACTTTTCTGCTAAAGTTGTGCGATTTGGCGAACGATCGTAGAGAATCCACTATTAGAGTCAGAAAAATCATTTTAGCTTCGAATAAAACGTTATTTTTTTCTCCAAACACGCTACATTACCGAAGACAGACAAATTTTACCTGGTACCCGTGGCAAAATAAACAAATATAAAGATTAATTGCGTTTCCATTGATACTTTTACATTTGGCGCCCACGCAATGTTTCGGGGGCAGGAAAAAATTTTACCTGCCGGCGATAGATAGCAGGCAAAACTTTTGTCTCTTGCCGAGATATCAGTAATGAAATGACATGACTTTCACCTATTGTGTCAAATAGATGGCATTTTAATTATGTTTGGAGAAAAACATTTTTACTTGCATGTAAAAGATTTTTTCCGAATAGGTACTGTAAAATAAAAATAAGGAAGTTTCTGCTAAGTAAAGGAATTTAATAGGAATGTCCACAAAAAATTAAATAAGATCGAGGGGCAAACCGTTGCCTTCACAAGTGTACACCCTACTTCCATTTGTCCAAATAATTTCCAGAATTCCTTACAAATCCTCGAAACTTTTCTGGAAATTCTCGGAATTCGCATGGAAATTCCTGGAATTCCTTGAAATTCTTCAGAATTTCCTGGAATTCCTCGCAATGATATGAAAATTCCTCCTAAATGCGCATGATCATACTCATTAGAGTAGGTTGTGTTTATTCGTTTATTCATCTACCACTTCTGTGTGTAATATACCGCATAGTATCTATTAATTACAATTTGAGTTTTAACTGAAGATATTGAAGATCAACTTGGAGGTGGTATTTCGTCTTTCCTTGATGGTTCCATATCTGAAAACTTCTCTGAAAATGTCTTAGTGTCTGAGCTATCGTCAAAAGTTATATCTGCACTATCCTCGCTTTCCGAAGATGAGATTGGCCGTTATCGGTTCTTTATTACCAGTTTTGTCTTCTTGGGCCGTTTAACTTTTTTGTCTTGTATGTGTTTGTATGTCTTTTGGAAACGGTGGGTTTAGAAGTGAAGAACCGGTCCAATCTATCCGTACTGACATTATCTTTTTTCTCATCCAGAAACCAACACAATGATGATTTCTTAATTATCGTTAATTTGAAGTCAATAGTAACACAATCAAAAGCATTCTTTTATGTAGTTGCTTCATCTTTTGACAACTCAGCTGTAAAGTCTTTAAGTAAAATTTTGTCCTTAATTTATGTAAAAGATATGTCGCACGTGTCAGAATAAAAGTCTTTATTTGGGTTATTAAGATCATTATCATTCGTATTATTTGAAGGCTTGTAATTCCAAATCTTTTGTTGATCATCATTTTTGGGTACTATGTTATCTGAATCAATTTTATTCTGTTCTTCATTCTGTAGAATATCTGTTGACAATGGTATTAATACGTGATTCCAACAATTCGTAGTAAATCCAATTCCTAAACTGTTTTTTTTTGTTATTACATCTTGCCGAGCTCCTTCCACTACATTTTGTATAATATAATCGATTAGTTTGCTGAAATCGGGTATTGCTGTCTTTGTCAAGTCAATAGTTTTTTTTCTTTTATTTAATTATAATAATTATTGATATTAAAGAGTTTTTTTTCAATATTTCAAACGGAACTGAATTTCTCGACTTTTTCTCATAGCAAGGCTAGTGAGCTGCGCAAGCCCTGGTGTAATGAATTTAAT
Source organism: Pyrochroa serraticornis (assembly GCA_905333025.2). Taxonomy (NCBI): domain Eukaryota; kingdom Metazoa; phylum Arthropoda; class Insecta; order Coleoptera; family Pyrochroidae; genus Pyrochroa; species Pyrochroa serraticornis. Next base: position 20,719,057 of record HG995158.1, read on the forward strand.
CTTGCTGCGTTTGTCGTTCTTTTTTTATTCTTGTGTTTGTAGAATGAGGCAATTAAGAAAATCAGCTTACGATGTCCTGGCAAAAACTTGAAGTTTTCGGGTTTTTGATGAAAGATTCCATAATAATTTTCAAAATTCTCCTTCTTAATTATTCTTCTTAAATATTGTCAGAGATTTGTCCTAGTCACAGCGGGTTTGTAAATCCATTGATTATTAATGTATTTTTCAATGACTTTGGCAATGGACATTTTAGAGCCAATTCGGCTTATCCCTTGAATATGATTGATGTTTAAAAGCTCACTTAAAAAAAATAAAAAAATATTACTAAGAAGGGCAAAAGTATTTTACGTGTTTATTTGAGTTTGAGAACTCAAATAAACTGGCTTGACGTCATTGCCTGGCTCAAAGTTGGCGTCCACTTTATGCTCCGTAAGATAAGCACGGGGTTGATTGCAGACAAAATAAAAAATTGTTGTAAGTAAGTGGTAATTGAGAACGTGCTAAAATCAACGAAAAATATGAAAAACGGATTTATAAAACCCTATTCACATAATTTTCCGCTAGTGGCTAGTGGCCGATTATTGGCACCAAACAGTGATTTAAATCAACCGCTGTTAAATGGCGTGAAAGAATTTTACAATGATAGATGCTGACTATGACGAAAAATTTACACTCATATACTTAAGCTAATATTTTTCATCTCTGTAACCCGTTTTATTGCCTGTTTGATACGAATTTGCACACTAGCTATTCGTTTATTTAACCATGCAACATCCTTTATTATTTTTTTTTCTTTACTGATAACGCCTGGATGTCTAGTTATCGTACATTTTTTGATTGAAACTTCTTTTAATTTCTTCAATATCTCTATTTGGCATTACACATGTACCTAAAGGAAGGGCATTTAAATATACACAGTATGCGGTCGTCAGTCGATGAGAGCGGACGGCACCAATACAAACAAACGACCTGAAGATGGCAAATGTGATTTTGCCGAAACGTCGTCAAAAAACCGGTCCTTTCCAGGACCAACCAGTGACAACGCGGATGAACACCCGGAATGGAACAAATTCAATTTTCAAATAGTGTAACGTCACTGGTAAAACCACCATACCTCTCAGAGATAAAATGTATAAAACCATCAGAAGTAATTGAAATTAGATATTTAATGGTGTTACACTTTTTATATTCCGACCAGGTAAGAGCCGGTTGATCGGCTGCACTTGGATTTTGAATCTTAATTTCTAGACAATCAACATTTGAAAATCTATGTAATTATAAACTGCACGTAAAAGTTTTTCAATAAAAGATTTATGTGGCCAAATAATTAATGTTTTCATAAATTTAGATAAAATAGTGGTGTTTTGATGAAATATTTCACTTGCATGCATTTTTGAGATCATAAATAGATCAGCAATTTTTTCAAAAAAAATCATTAGTTTTGATTTTGACTAATGTTACATATATGAAAAGTTTAATGAAAGTGGCTCTTCTGTGTCAAATATTTCCTAAAGTGTGTTTGGGTTTCTGCTTGAAAGATTTGAGCAACCAGGGATAAAACACCTGTTTTTTCGATTCCTTTTCACGTTCTCTAAACTCTGACACCATCCGATCCGCTGATTTCCAAAATACAAGAATGTAGATTTTTCCCCCTTGACTGTTTGCTAGACTCGTCAGAGCCAGCAGGTGACATCAGGAGTGCTAGCCTCGCTTTCAAATACGTTTTCTAGCCTCGTCCTAAAAGTGAACAATATTAAAGCAAAGTAAAGCAACATATAAGAGCCAAAATTTTACTGCTGTAGGTCATATTACCAGTGAAAGAATTGATTTAAGCAATAGTTAGTACACGTGCCCATTCTGAAAACAACAACCTTTAATAAGAAATTATAATATAAATGAAACTGGAAATTATGATATACTACTTAGTGGTAATTTGTAGGGGTAGACAACAGCATTGTCTAATGAAGAATTAAATTTATTTTGTATATGCTTCAGTACACCACCATAAACTTTCAGCGAGCTGTTGCGTTAGCTGGACAATTATCGAGATTATTCTTTAAGGCTTTCTTCTGTAATATAGTTTCAAAAAAATATTTTTTTTCAAAAACTACTTATTTTTGCGGCTAAACTTGTCATATTGCAAGGTCTAATCATACGATCACTTTCTGGTCATTCCACTTTGAGTATCGTGGTTGCAAGGGATTTCTGGTACATATGAAATTTAAGTCAATCTACATTTTTTTTTTATAGATTTTTATTATTTTCGGACTCAGTACTGCTGACAGCACCATCTAATTTCTAAGATAGTCTGGGGCTGAATAACAACTTTTTTAATATTTATGAAATAACTTATCAATATACTGTAATGTAGTACTCAAGTGCACTTATTTAAGATAATTTTAGTAATTTATCCGTTAAAGCGCAAGATAAAAAATTTACTTGCTTTTGGTTACAAATGTGCATAAACCAACTCTATCAACACGTCAAACGACGCAAATACAATTGAATCTGGTTGTTGACGGCAACATAGTGATTACGAGTAGAATGACACAATTAGTAGGCGCCATCGCAGTGTGTTCTGAATGCAAGTCACACATAAAATGTTAATAATCATGGTAAAACAGATATTTCTTGATATTTAATTATTATAGATGGATTATAATTATATAAATATTATGAGATAATAATTCTTGTAAAAATTTTAAAAATTGGATAAATCAATTGTGCATTGTTCATAAACATATTTAAGTAATTTTGCGTATTTCCAAAATTTATATATTTTTTCAACAATTACTGTTAACTGTTACTAATGTTCGTAAGGGTGCATTTCGATTTTTATTACATTTAAAATTATTTACATGTTTAAATTTTTTTCTTGTTTTTCACTTTAATCATGCCTTTTGTAAATCCAATTCCATTCGTTTATATTTAAGAAATGACATGGCAAGGGCAAATTAATATAAATCCATCCATCTCACATTTGCCTTGAAGAACTTCATTGTTCACAAAAAATCACAATATTTCGAACAGAAAGCTCACGTGACATCAATTAATTTTTTTTAAACCAAACAAATTGAAACAAGACAGAATAGAATCATCACAGGTCGTAACTTAATCGGGTAAGTATTACTTTATAGGTAGCAAAAAATTGTTCGGTAAATAATAACAATTCAGAAAAAAATTAAGTGAACAGTATTAGTATTAAAAAAGTATGAGTTGTACAGTATATAATTACAATTTCTTCCGTCGCGTTGTACAATTTTACTATTACAATATATAAATTTATGGTCCCAAATTATGCATAAAAAATAATGGGATTTAGCGCTAAAAATATTGATTTTCAGTTACAGACTAAAGCATATAACAACAGAAAAATATGATTCTGGAAAATAAGATTGATAATATGAAATGATACAATAAACAATTACAAAATACAATTGCCTATATTATTTCTAAAAGTGATGTCACTGATTTAGAAGAGTTTGGTGTAATAAAAAAAGATAATCTAGTTTTCCATATATTTGACGAGTTTAAATCTGTGATGTTTGAAGTGTGGAGAAAATTTTACCCAAAGATAAAAATAAATGCGTTGGTGGTTGATAACCAAACATATGGTTGAACTTGCAATCAGACCGAGAATACTAAATGCTCATCTAGGAACTAAGGCTGTACCCAAAAACGAGCGACCGCTAGCTCGCAACATCCAAAAAAACTTTACTGATGGAATAATTTTAGTTGACATTTTAATAATAAAAAGATATTAATATTGTGCATTATTATGAAGTTAGAGTTTTGAATCATAGTTTATTTTTGTTTCTTTTCTAACCGTTATGATAGAAGATTCTTTTTTTATATTGAACATTTTTTGTATGTTACTTTGTAATGCAAATACACCTGACTTTATCAAATTTGTATGTTTTTATATACAATTTTAAGTAAGTACAAGTGAAAAATAGACAGTTCAAGTTTGGTATGATTTTGTTCGGGATTTCGATATGTACCTAAATATTTTACACAATAATTATATTATTTAATTGTACATGTAATTAATATCTTGCTAAACGTTTTACTTGTTATGTAGTATTTTACTAATCAAAAATACTAAAAATAAAATACTAAAATATAAATAATAAAAATAAAATAAAATACTGTAGTGTTAATTTGTTTGTTGTTACTTTACACTCTTTCAGTTATAGAATTTTTCTTACTGGAAAACTTCAATTTTATTTTTTGTATTTTTACATTCTCACTCCTAATTAAATAATTAATTAGTGTTTGTAACCTTACTCTAGTCACCCCATTGGGTTTCGGTAATAGTGCCAAAAACTATTTTTCTTTCTATAAGTCTTTTATAATTTTTGAATTTTATTTTGATCATTCTTATCTACATGCTACAGATTAAACTTGTATAAGTTTAAACATGCTTAAACTTAAACACTGTATTTTTTGTGATAATTTTTAAACCCTCTTAATTTGGACTTTAAAATAATTTTTGAGAGTAATTTCAACCTCAAAATTTATAATTTGTGATTATGCTTGCAGGGTGGTCTCATATCTTGTCTCTTACTGTAAGAAAAAAATAGCATATTATTAAAATTGATTAAATGGTACATTTGTAGAGTTGAAAGGTACCTGCCATTTTTTGCGTCGCATGATTAATTGCTTCCAGCTTGCATGTGTGTGGTACTTAGGTGACTCTACTCATAGGAAATGCTTCGTCGAGTCTGCTTTCGGTCTTGATAATTAAACTCTGGTGGAAAGACTGAGTACGTGTTGGAACAACCGGCCAAAGCTTATAGATTCAAGCGATAATTAGATTCTACCACACCCTTGTCTTGAGTTATAAGGTAATAAGACGCCAGGACATGCCTAATTTATAGTTAACCCGCTCATCGGAACATTATAGAGGCGATGTTCAGGACTCGAGTTATAGATAAAAAGTCGGGATTTTATGAAAAAACGACGAAACGAACTTGAAAACACCTCATAATTAAATGTGGGGCCTTTTTGTTTCAGTTTTAACGCCCCGAATTTATAAAATTCCCCTGTTTTTGATGGTCCGAATATACCGAGTGTGGGAATTAAAGGTTGATTTACGGTCGGACGTTACGTCTCTAATTAAAACGACGATATGCCGTCCTCAGTCAATGTCATATTAAAAACAATAAATAAAAATGTTTTGGATGCTTATGCGGTTTTTATTAAAGAAGATACCGGTGGATTATATTACCATAAAAACAATACCATCGCATGATTTAAGGCCGCGTCTCATCCAAATATTTGACAAATAACTCACCCGACCTTTCGGGCCGACAAAAACGAAAGTATAACTAAATTAAAAATGAGCAAAGATGTTATCGCGACTGTAAGGCGGTACAATTAATAGAAAGAATGCCAAATTTACTCGCAGTCGTGGCGTTAAAAACAAAGATTGGGAAGTTACCTTTTCTTTTTCTTTTCGATGCACGTAAATTAATCGGCAAAAGTTACTGGGGGGCATCTGAATTTTTATGAATGGAGCCTCCGAAGGGGCCGGGAATGTGCCCTGTAATGCCGGCTGCCACTGTTCGATTCCAATTCATAACGAAATTGGTTCAAGTAGCAGCAGAAATTTACAGAAGAGGATATGATGAGAGGGCGGTTTTTTAATAACCTCTGTCACGGTACATTTCTCTACTTGGTCGGTTTCAGGGTCGCTACCGTGGAATTTTAACAAATTGATGCAGAGGCGGCTCGTAGACTTTCATCTTGCAATTAGTCACAACATTATGCATTATGGAGACTTTTTGCAAACTATAAAGCGCATTGTAAGATCTCAAGTATAACTAAAAGAAAACAATTGATGTGTACTGTTGCTCATCCAAGCAATTTCGTCAGATAATCTGAAATATGTTTTCTCGTCAATCAAGTGCGTCCTTCTATAAAAATTGAGTAGAACCAAAACCAATTTAACCGAATCGTTGTCTTATTTATTTTGTTGATGAAATATTGTTGAAATAATAATTTGTAATTAATTTTTATTCACAATTATCTCTTTTTTACAATTACCTTCATTAAAACTTAGAGGTCTTAAATTAAATTATTTCCTTAAACTTAATCAAATAAAACAATTTATTCAAAAACATAATTATGAAATCTGATATATAAAAGTACAAAATCAAACCAATTATTTAGTTAAAATTGCCTTACAATTATATAAGATTCTGTCATCCCCTGCTGCAGTTACATTATCTTCACATATTCTGCACACGGAAGAAACCATTAGAATTTTCAGATTCGGACAGCAAAAATCCAGTATTTCAGGAAAGTGATACATCCGTTAAAGATTGGAACGAACATGAATGCGTTGGATGTGGTGAAAATTATTTTGAAACCACTAAGAACAATGAATGGATCAAATGTGTAAACTGCAGTCGTCGCTTTGATAATGGCTGCTCGAATTCGAGAATTTTTGGCGATTTATGCGGAAGAATAAAAAAGAAAGGCGTAATAATGAAATTGGTTAATAATTGATTAGTATATACTTTTATTATTTGATGTTATAAAATATACTGTCTCGATATTTTCTGAAATCCATCTCACCCGTAGTTGGTGGTCGGTCTCACTGACATCCAGGTGAGATCGACCAAGTGCAATGTTTGTCTTTTGATTCAAAATAAAAATGTATGTTCGTATTATATCATAACTTATAATTTTTATATTATACATACCTTTCGGGCAATGCTTTAACGGTTTAAAGAAATATATATCTCCAAAAACTAAAAAGTTAAATCCCAAAGAGTGGTCAAACTCTTCCAGACTTACCCTGTGTATGTATGTATACAAATTTACTTGTTCTGCTACGATATCAATATTCATTTACGTCTGAATTGGTCTAGGATAAAGTTCACTGCCACAGGTTTCAGTTATAGCATTGTATATGGATTATATAATCATACAACAGTTATAGTTAACTAAATTAAACCCAGCACTCCTTATTTTTTCAGTTCCATTCAAAAAATTTGTTTACAGTTTTTATAATATCTTAATTGTTTATTAACTTACTTATTTAATTTTTTTATTTTGAATAAAGATTTGGTATCTGATCCAGGCCCAATCACACATACGGTATTTTGCTAGCACATTCTTAGAAATTTTTTCAGAAGGAATATTAAGACAAATTCTATAATATATCCTATTTCTTGCCATTAAACTATTGAAGTGTAACTCTTTCAGAATTTAATGGTTTAATAATTCAAATCTGCTGCAAATTGTTACACAATTTTTCGTTTTTCTCAGGTATCAGATAGTGGATTTCGAATATTTATGGCCTCCCCTTTGCATGTCAAGATTGATCCTAATAAAAAATGCCGTGTTCATAATTCGGCAGTCACTTGTGCTTCGGTTGATTGACAGGTATTATTGCTGGTGTCCTAGACAGTCCTTGAACCGAAACACATACTGTATAACGGGCGCGCCTCAAATCGTGACACTATGCATCTCACCATCATGTCCGCGTTTCTAATTTCGTCCCACTGATTGATACTAGAAAAGATAACGAGAGTATTACGGTTGATATTTTATACCAAAGAACTTGCAGGTAACGTGCGATAAGAGCTGGGTATCCAAGTCCCAGGTGAGTGGCGCCTCCTTTGATTTAGTAGTGACGGGCCCGGAAACGTCCCCGGACCATGGTTTATGCGGACGCCAAGGGGACGTCGCAGATTTATTCGGCACGCCGGTCTCCCGGCTGCCAATCTTAACAAAACTTTTTTTTTATTTTTAACGGACATTGGAGATTTTCGAGTCGTCGGGGAGTTATCCCAGATTATCTCTGGAACATTTAGAATAATTTTATACCGTTGTTTGAGAACAATGCGATTTGGTTGTTGATTCAACTTTTCTTTTATCGGTGATTTAATAACGACTATCAAAAAATCTTGAAAGGATAAATCCATTAGCGAGGGTACCTTCTCGGAAATTAGCGACACTGTCAGTTAATAAACGCAGATGACTGCTATCTTTCGATCTGGTTCGCTGAGTCAGTTAAAAACTGATTTATAGACCATAACTTTTATGACAGAGTGACATGTACCATTATTTTTTTGTTGGGGCCGAGCCACAACTCATTGTGACATAAACATAGCTCGAATTTATGGCGGGCGTTTCATTTAAACCAGTTTATGATCGTTTAACTACCCTTCGTCTTGTAATAACAATATGCTCGTCGGCTAATCAAGTTAAATCCGCACCAAATGCTACAAAATATACCACCAGCTTACTAAGCTTGGTCCAAAATCACACCTCCCCGAAAAATGTGTTCCAGTTTTATAAGCCTTTTATGTCTTCATTTAACATAACATCGATCGAGATATACCATATATAAAGTATTTATAAAGTTTTATTTTACATTACAATTATCATACGTGTCGAACTTAAATTAATAAAGTTTACAACAGATTACCAAAGTATCTTATTACAATTTTTCATTTTTCATTTTTCCATAAATTTATTAGTAGGTGACAGAGAATACTTATATAATTGAAACACTTCCATTATCTAAAATTTGAAATTATTATAACAAATTTCCTTTATTGGCTTCTTTGAATACTAATGAAGGAAAAATCATTAAAAACTATAATTGCAGAAGTACAGGTGGATGGTCCAGTACGAATAGATTCGCTACATTTTGCGCTCTTCATCGTCATCATCCATTTTTATGTCGTTTGTTTCTCTTTCCCATCTGTTTGTTACAAAGTGTTACTCAATGTTTTATATTACTAAATAATATATACTTTATAGTTACTATGTATGTATAAATATCCAAATTTATTCCGCATTTTTATGTTCTCATAAATCTGACATATAACTTAATTACCTACTTGAGTTTATCTACATTATCTCTTAATGTAGGTTTTTCATGAAGGTCTCTCCCATTTCTTCTTTTGCTGTGTTAGAGTTGAGCCCTCTGGCTGCTTTTCCACGTCTTTTGCAATTTCTTTCTATTTTTTGCTAGTTTATTTATTATTTCTCATATCACTCTCCTTAACTATCCAGTTTCTCCTCATTTATTTCCCTTTATTATAATATTTTTTTGTATTCAAGCAGTTTTTTTCACTAATCTTTACTTGCATCTCCTCATTACATGTTCCAGTGATCAAGGTTGTAAGGTAATACGAGTATATCTGAATAAAATATTCAGAAGTCTCTAAATATTTTATTTGAAATTTTATCTTTTATTGTATATCCTTCTATTTTTTTACCGTGAATAGATTTCCTGATGTTATTGAATAATCTACACGGTTTAGCCACTCTTTCGTTTATAATTCCTTCATATTTGTAGCTTCTTACTTTTTCATGTTTTGCATCAAGTTTTTTCTTTACTCTTTCTATTACTATTAATTTTGTATAATTTTTTACTTGATACGTTTATATTATTTTGTTATCGTTTTCCGAATTTTCCTATAATTTTTAAATCGTTTCCGTAGCAGTTCTGTTATTGTTATTACATTTCTAGACTCCTATTCTAATTTACTTAGTTTTCATTTACATTTTTTGACTACGTTATCTACCATTAAGTTAAAGAGAATATGGCTTAAAATCGACCCTAACATTATATATGTTTGCTGGTAAAAGTTTTCGATGTATTATTAATTGTATTATTAATCCCCTGGAACTATTTTCCTATCGTACTTTGTCAATAATGTCTCTACAGTTAGAAAAATCTATACCACCTTTATTTTGGAACTAGGCAAAATTATAAATTATTGCTGGTCATGTTGAACCTTTTGTTTTTTTCATTTCATTATTTGGTAAAGTATATTTAATTTTTTTTCTTTTTATGCTTGCATAAACGACCATTTCCATTGTTACTTTGTCATGACCTAGAACTTTCGTTAATTTAATTTTTTATAATGCTTCATTGAATTTATTGTGACATATTTACAAAATAATTTATTGTTTCCGTCTTTTCTTTTCTGCTTTTGTTTTTTTTTCAAATAAATTTTTAAAATATTCTCTGTAATTTCTCACAGTACTTTTTCCCTTGTATTAAAATATTTCTATTTTTGTTCTTTATATTTCGTAGCATATTTCTTTTAGAATTTCTGATTTGTTTCATTGCGTTGTAAAATGCCTTTCACATCTTCCTATAAATTTCTTTAAGATCCTTACAGAAATTTTTAGTCATTTTTATTTAATTTTTATGCTTTGAATTTGTCCTTATTTTCTTAATTGCATAATATATGCGATGTAGGATTGATCACCTCTCCTTTTGTCCGATCTTACGTCAGTCAATTTTTAGTTGTGATTTATGAGGTTTCGGCAAAACTTTCTGAAAGCTTAAAAGATTAGTCACAAAATAGTTTTCAATTTTATATTGGATATGGCTTGTAAAGTAAATAGAAGATGGTAATTGCTTATTGACTATCAATTTCTAGTGGTACATATATGTATACAATTTTCCAGTTTTAATGAAAGATTGTAAATGTTAAGAAAAATAATTCAATATTTATAATTCATAATTCCATAAGATAACTGAGTTGATTATTTTAAATATTATTGTACCCAACGGATGAATAACTATTGAAATTAGGAGCATGTTGTAGTATTTTAATCGCATAATAAATAACAATTATATACCTTGAAGCAATTTCCTTAACAATTTTTAGGAAGCGCTCTATACCTAATAGGATTTATTGGTTTCGTTTTTCACAAATGTTTGAATAAGATTTTGTGATAAGATCTGATGTGTTAATAGGTACTAGCTGCTTTAAATTTTAATTTCTATAAACAATATTGATGAAAATATTGATGTTACTGAACTCTTTACCTTTGATATTAAATGTTAGTAGGTATCTTATTTTTTATTATTACTCAAAGAATTTCGAAAAAATCTATAATTTTTGTTTTGACTATACTTGCCCTTTGGCAATTGTGATACAATAGTCTTGACATGCTGCTCGATCTTTAGTGAATTAACGGTAGCACACGGTGTCGATGAATTCATTTCTGTTAATATATGTCAGGATTTGCAATTGCCGAGTCAGACTATGTACATTTATTATACACGGTTATAATAGTAGTGACTGTTAAAATTTACGGTACAGTAGCCCTTCTGAGAACCTCCCATTAACACCTCCCATGCTGCACTTCTCCGTACACAGGATATTAATCCTGTAAAACTTGTGAACGTATCAAATTGAGTTTATAAAATTAATAAAGGTAAAAGATCGATGAATGACGTAGCTTATTATATTCCAAGATTGAATCCAGTAAACCTAATCGAATTCGAAACCCATTGCGATTTCGCATAATTAATCATAGGGTTATGCTAATGGCAGCGGGAGTGGCTTCGATAATTATCAATCCAGAATGAAGAAGACACGATTCGGAGATAGTGCTCTGCATGCGACACAATGACTGCACACGCAACTGTTGATCGACCGAAACGATCATTCCCACGACATTTTCTGGAATATGCGATAGACAATCACAATCATTTATAGCGATTTTTAAGCCGTGAGTTGTAACACTATTTTTGGAAATTAAATCTTATAAATACAATTCCTTTTCTAAATTTTTGACGATTTTTTTTAGAACTGCTGCTTTAAAAATTTAGATGACAAAAGTTTTTCGAATTTATTTCTCAACCATAAATAAATTCGTATCAAGAATATTTCAATTCCAGAAAATGTTGCAATAGTTGTTAATTACTATTGATAGTTATACCACAGAACACTTTATTACTCGTGTTGGTTTAATTAATAAAAAGCCATACCCTAATCTAAAAATAAAACTTTAGAAAATACTGATTTAAGAAAAATTGATAGAACTAAATGGAGAGAGAGGGCAATTATAGCTATATAACCAGAGGACTATCTAAAAATCTGAACATTATTTTGCCTTAGCAATAAATCGTTAGATAACAATCGAGAGGATAGCGGTTTAGCTCGCTAGGGTGCTTTCCTAGGTGCCAACAATCGAATATTAGCAGCAAAATCCTTTAATTAAATGCCGCCGGGCAATTTGCATAAACAATGTTGCTGATCGAGCAAGTCGACTGGGAGAGGCCTGGATATGAGCATCGGCCGGGTTATATGCTCTTCGGATAGGGTTGACAGTTTATGCAGACATGCCCATACCGTGTCCCGATACCTCAATCACTCACCCACCTGATGTACGCCGCTATTAGCGCAAATTTATGCAAATTGAGTCGATATTGCATCGATCTCCACTTCTGCAGGCGGATTTTTTCCTCCCTAATAGACATGCAAGGATGAAAATGAGGTAGCAGAAGACATGATTTGCGTGACTTAATATGCACGAGCATGAGTTTCGTATGTGGAATCTCAACCGCAAAGTGATAATATCAAGTGTGCTCATTACTGGTATTAAAGCATACCCCATTCATATTTATACCGCACACTAAGTGATTACGACACTAAGGCATGCTGGGAACCGTGCGAAAATATGAATGACATATTTTTATCATATTAGCATAGACACTCCTTCATATTGTATCATTTCCATCATTCACCATACGCATTTAAATCGTGGCTTACTACGTGGAAACGTATATAGATATATAAAATATACCGTATGCATTTGTTTACGACGAAGTCGGGTTATTTGCGGTCGAATTAGTGACTTTTCTTTCGTCACCACCGCTTTTGTTGGGGTTATTAATATTTCACGGTTTATTTGAGGGCGGCGGGTGATGTCCTTAACATACCAAATTGGTAGTCTCGGCATTAGACGACGCGACCTCTTGCGCCACGTTAATGTTTGATGAGATTAAGACCCAAACCATGTTTCATCATCAGTGCCGCTGCCGTTTACTCATCTCTCATCTTTGGCCGTCTTCCCTGTTTGCCTCGTTTGCATATGGAAACTCGGCTTGCGATCGGTCGTGCGCCTCCATCTTCATCTCCGCGTTCTAGAGGGGTGGTTTGAATTGTTCCATTCGATTCATAAACAATACATATGAATTTTAAAACCCATAACTGCAAAGTTTATTTTATTAAAATAAACTTAATAGGTAACACAAGTTTTTAAACCAAAGTGCAGCGTTCATAAATAGTAATGTAGTTACATGTGAGAGGGCTGATTGCAAAATTTGCTGTATTTAATATAGATAAGAAATTGGTAGTTTTTTTTACATTGTTTTGTAACAGGTCTTCTTTCCACAACTACATTTGGTGTCCTATATTTTGACAATCGTTTGATACAATTTCTTCTCCAAGTCTACTAATTTTGCTCTAGTTTTTTTTTATCCTAGTCAATTAGTTTTTAGTAGTAAATGTAGTAAATACTGGAAGTTGGCTACCTGTAATTTCAAACTATAATGGTGTATTTAGATAATTAAAAGTGCTGTTGAATATGCTGAAGGATTGGTCAAAATGGGGTAATTTAGTGAACCTGGAGCGCTAGTACTTTATACTGTTACTATTTACTTTACAAAGTTGGCGTAAAAATTTAGAATAGTAATGTTCTATTACGAAAAACTGTCAATATTCTTAAACAAAACTTGCCGCTTTTTCATTATTTTTTTTTGGAGGTAATGAACATCCACGTTTTATATGTTCTCAACGCTGCATTGATTCAAGTTGATAGTTCATGTCGACTGCATGTCTGCAAAATCATATCATTTGTTTAACCCCTTTTGCTATAATAATTTTGAATTTAACTGTGCAGAACATTCTTTGCATTTGAAAGACCAACTTTTTTGATATTTTCGTGCATTGTGTGTATCTGGGGAAAAGCAGTAAATAGGAGATGCGAACATTTACACTATAACTGATAGAGATGTTATAACATTACATGGGTTGAAACATTTTTCTTAAATATGCCATAAAAATTACCAAGTTGGACGATTGTTGGAGACTATCAGATTTCTAGTCAATTTTGGAGCTTATAGGTTAATTTTTTGCCTTATTTATTGTTATTTATATAAAGAACAAAACGTTTTCAATGCATTTTCTATGCATTGGACAACATTTTACTACATATATTTATTTAAAAGAAATAGAACTGTCACGAGTTGGAACATTATCTTGAAATTTAACAAGCCATGAGAAATGTTTACCACAGAGGGAGCATTTAACGCCACAACTAATGTTCCGATATTTCCAAAGTCATCTTGCAATAGCGGCCCTGAAATGAGCAAAACTGTTGGCAAAATGTAAAGTAGGGGACCATCACACAAAAAGAAGATGTGCAGATCAAAAAGGAAAGTTATTTCGCGGTCCAAAGGATTCAGCGCAATAGGCGAGGTCATCCAGCAGTAATACTACTGTCGCTTGCAGGTGTTGCAGCAGCTATACACCGCCGTGCCGTACACCTTTAAACACCCCGTTACCATAAAATTTTTGTATTGAAACAAGGTTCGTTATTTCCGTCTTCAACACAATGCGGCCGTAATTAATCGGGGAGTATTTTTACCAATGAACGTCAAAACTGAAACAACTCGAGATCTGTGTCGGGAAAGAGTCCAGGCGTGGCTCGTAAATATGTCAAAATCGGTGTTGTTTTAAAATGGGAAACAATGAGGCAGGGAGATTTGTGTGTCTGTCTCTCGAGACGCTTCGGTGTGCAGCTGTCACCCTAAACAGTGGCATCGCGCAGACTTCAGTTTTTGAGTCGATCTCTACATTATTTTAAATATTGCCGGGCGCGCTTCTCCCTTTACTCAGGCAATTTAGATAAAAATAAACTGACAAGGAAAGCGCGTGCTTTATGGCGCCCCTGAGACTGCTTTTTTTGTTTGTAGAAGTAATTTCAACTAAAACAATTAAGAGCGAAATACTGATATGCAGACGTTTACCGAAATATGGCGCTAATCAATTATGTTCCGCTTGAGCAACAAAAAAAATATTGTTTTTTCTTGACAAATTGCAGTAGCTTCAGATAATATTAGTTTAATTTCACCTATATGCCCTTAACTTTTTATAATTAGATATGCTTTTTTCAAAGCAATAGGAATAAATAAAAGGAGCAAGTCGCTGTATGAAAAAGAGGGAGAAAATCAAGGAGATACAGATGAAAAGTTAGAAAACGGCGATATTTAATGAATAATGTTAAAGCAGAATATGAAAACTATGAGGGACAAAAGATTAAACTATGATCACTTAAAAATATATTACAGAGTGTTCAAGAAAAATATGAAACAGAGTATTTTTTCAGCTAAAATGCAAAGGAAAGGTAACCGAAAAATATCTAAAGTTAATTAGCATAAAAGGTCAATATAATACAAACTAAGAATAGATAGAGACTGAAAAAAATTTAGGCTATAGCAAGTATGTATAATAAAAAAAAACAATCATATGTTCGCAGAAATGCTCTGACCAGAGACTTAAAAATAATGTATTTTACTAAGAACGTTTTACTAATGACATTGCAAAATATGCAAAAAATAGATAAAAACATAAATATAGAACTATGTAATCAGTAAACAAAAAATACGATTTGCCATATAAAAATAATAAATAATAATAATATAGAAAATGTCGAAAAAAGTTGAAATAAAATAGGAGGAAAACGAAAAAGTTGTTAATATTATAAACAGAGCAGAAGTTGTAGAATATAGAAATGAAAGAAACACTATTATTCGATGACTCAGTTAAAAACAAACAAAAAACAAAATGTCATGTAGAAAAGAATTGGAAATATTTATTATGAAGAACGTGTACGGAGGAAATAGGTACCAATTCCAAATCTGCGTGAGAACGTATATAACATGAACCAAAGTAGGCACAAATGTAAATTGCAAATTAGAAAAAAAGACTTAAGATACAAGGACAACTATGAAATAAAGCAAAGATATTTACAGCTACTAGAATTTAAGATAGTAAACTATAATTTCAAAAAATAAACTTCATGGTAAAAATAAAATAATAAACTGTATCGTTTAACATTTAAATATTTAAATATCTATTTATATACTCTTAATTTATTAAGTAATTATGACTGCTTTTTAAACACGTAAAATTGTGGAAAAAATGTTTGTTCTGATACAATGAAACATTTAGAAGAACTACTAGCCGCCATGGACGCTTGTAGAAAATGGTATCAAGAGACTAATTTTTAAAATCTATAAAATTAAACTAATGAAAGACACTGAGGAGACTAATGGTGAGTGTTCAAAATGCAAAGTAAAAAGTTACAATCAAATAACTTATTATTTAAGTTACCTATCAATTGGTTAGCGATATGAAAATAAGTTAACTTTTTATATTGCGTTTCAAAAACCAAGCATTAGAGTTTAAAACTTGTCAATAGAATGAAAAGGAGATTGGTGAACAATAATTTGCAGCTTATATGTTTTACAGAATGTTAGTTAACTGGGGTATAAAAGATATAAATGTAGGAATATATAAATTGAAGAAGAAATTGAATCAGTAACCTTGGTATACATACTACGCTCCCCAAGAGTCAATGCAGAAAAAGTTACAATAAAAAATCTTATAGACAGAGAGAAGATTTAAAAGGGAGAAATTGATAAAAAATGAGTAGGAGTTGATTATGGGACGAAAGAAGGGTCAAAATTAGATAACGCAATCAATATCTGATACATATTATAGTACGCTGAGAAAAAATGCTAGCATTTGAGAAAGGTAACAAAATTGAATAAAATAACGAGAAGCAAGAAAAATATATTAAACCCATCATGAGTATAAATATGGAAGAAAAAAATAGGCATAAAGCAAAATAACCATGTAGGGGAACCTAAAAATTAATAATTTAAATATAGATTAGAAGGGGTAGTTTCCCTAAAAATATTTTAGACCTAAACATATTTTAGAATTTAAAGAACTTAATTGTGCAAAAATAATTTTGGATTTTTAGAAACTCTTCTCGAATGCCGGTGTTGCCCTCTTGGTACCGGTAGCTGTTTCGATCAAATTAAGGAGTTGTTGATTGGCACCCAATGCCCAATCGACCACCCGGTCGCATTACATGTCGACACAACAATGAATTCCAAAACCAATAATCTGTGAAGGTGGCGCAACGGTCTTCTCCAAACAAAGGTTACTCACACCATTTGGGTTTTTTGCCTTGGCTGATGTGTGAACTGTGAAATAGCATAAAATTAAAGAAAATCGCCAACTCATTCCCACCACTTTGTTGATTCTTAGGTAAAATATGAATGATTCCCGTCTCTAAATTGGGCGCGTTTTTTCTTACCGAATTGGAAATATTCGATTACTTTGGTGGATGATAGGCGCGGGCAAAAAATAAGTGTTTCTTTTGTTGGATATTAAACATAAAAGATGTTATGGTTTATTGCGCCCTACTCGGTTCTTTATGTGCTTTCGAATAATGCTATAGTTATAATCACGGCGTCGAAGCAAGCGCGGTCAAAAAATTCTAATAAAAAACCTAATAATAGTTTAATAAATGGTTCCCATCAGTTACCCATAAAGCTAAGAGCGGTCAATGCTGCTTGAAAATTTAATTATTGACGCTTTATGCACACAGCTCCAATTTTAGCCAACAAATTAATTTTTGGATCAAAGAATCTTCTTCCAAGAAGAAGAGTAACAACCGCAGCTCCTTCAATGCCAGAATGAATTTTTACGGTATTGCAACTATTTTGTAAATTGGCCACGAGGCCCTGCGCTTGGAAGGGTATCCAGGTGCCCCTAGACCGGTGTTCTTTTTGTTTCGTCGATTTTAATTGGGTGTTCCAGTGACAAATCCACAACAGTGGCGTTAATAAAGTAGAAATATCCATTATAAGATGTAATATGCGAGTCATCGGAGCTTACATCCTGTGATTGATGATATGGTTCGGTTTAATTTTGATCGGGATCTGAAATTAGCCATGCCTGAAGCTAATAACTCCATGAATGGGAAACCTTTTTATAATTCCGTAATTTTGTCTCACACCAGACATTCGTGGCTGCATAATTACGTACGGTTTTGTAGTTTCTATAAATAGGGAAAACAGAGGGGTCTGCGACCAAATAACAACAGGATTTTACGTAAGAACCCCGAAAATTACAACTAAAGATGCCGTAGATGAAGATATAAAACCAATTGCTGTACTTGGGAAATTCTTCGAGTTTTACGATAACAATTGTTGGCTTTCACCAAGTCGTGTTGCTGGGGAAAAAGTAACAAATTAAAACTAATCAAGACTGATTTCGTATTGAACGAGTTAATAAAGCCATTTTCTTAATTAAACCGTCTTGTTATCTTCTCTAACCACTTGTTTAGAGAGGAGCTATCTATATAATGCCAACTGTCAGCATATGTCACCGGATCTCGCCCAGGTGGATTCGCTGGTAGGTAATTGGGACAATGACGCAGCAAAACTACTCTTAATTGGATGTTTCAATAGCGTTCACCTACGGCAAGGATCATCGGGATGAATAAATCAAACCACTCGTGTTCTCAGAACGATCCACTCCTCCTGATAGGAACCTCGCAATAGCCAGAAAGGCGGCGCGTTTTTCTTATCAAAAATCGTAGAAATTGCAAATATCACCGAGACTATATCACAAAAACACTAAATAGCAGCAAATTTGTAAATGAAGGTGGTAGACTTTTATTTAAAAGCCTAATGAGGCGCCCTGATCAATCTGTAATGCATGCAAAGTTGGGGGCGATTTAAATTGGTTCTTTGTTTTCATTACAAGTTGAGATCTCGCTACCAAACTCGCTTCGCCTCCTCGTTCACAGTGCTCCTATGTGCGATTCGCGGAACTTTGGATGGCAATTAAAAAAGACTGCCTACTAAAATTTAACAGTTCCGAGTACCATACCGAACTTTTTCATCAGATTCTTATTGAGGGATGTTTGAAATAATTAATTAAATTTCTCCCGGTCCTGGAATGTTTATATGCGCCTTTTTGCGTAATAAATCAGACGACGATGGAGACGGAGACGTCACCCGCACGGGCGACTCAGTGCAGGACCGTACTGTTAGAAAAATCCTTTTTGCCAACCTTTTTTATTTATAAAAACAAACTTTTGCCTCCCTGTTGGGGTGTCGATGTTAAATTCTGTCACGTATCACGATGGGGAACTCCAGCTTCCCGTTTTTAATAACGTCGCTCCGGGCCGGATAATAAACATTTACTCACTTCAAATACGACCACTCAGACGCCCTATAAAATAATACGGTAACTTGCACTGCGACTGATAGCATCATACATACTAATACGCTTTTTAGCAAATGCGTTGAACAATCCGGGGCAAAAAAGCAGGTTTTGATTAATTTAAATTTTATTTAATTTGTGTCTGTCTTGATCAATCAACATAATTGGTTGGTTCCACTAACTAAATTTTCTTCTCTGCTTATTATTATTATTTTCTTACAATAGTGGTTGTTTATTTATTGTTCTTAGTTCCTCAGTCATAAAGACTTTTTTCAATAAATGTGTTAGAAAATAATGAAAAAGCGAATAAAACATGCCATATTAGTGTATCAATAGCATATTTCTGATATGTTCTCGAATTGCGAGCGTAACTCTATTTAATTTCATAAGTAGTGAACTCCACTGAAGAAATTGTACGAATCAAAAAACAACATTATTTACTGCCTGGAAATAGAAAGAGTATTTTATTAAAAAATATAACAAGCAAATCTTTGCAAAGAACTTATGTGTGAAAAAAGTTTTAGAACTTTATATTCTATAGAGTATCATTATAAAGTTCATTAACATAAAATTCAAACAGCATACATAATTTGGATCTACCGCAAAGTGTAATTTAGATAAAACTCACAGTAGAAGTGTCAGAGACACATTACTAAATCAGTTTATTTTTGTTTATTATGTACTTTACACAAGTTTATAAAATATCTTGTTAAAAAGTAATTAGTAATTAGTAACCGTGTGTGTACCGGTTTAACTCTCACGACCTTCTTTAATGAAATTGACTTAGTTTTCTAGACTCACAACACTAACTAACAGTAGTGATTTTAATTTTTCCTATTATTTTATTTTGTCCTGACTTTTATTGTTCTTTGGATTCACTTAATTTTTTTTTTTTTGTATTATGTGTCCATATGGCTTATTATGTTTACTATATGGTTTTTCCGTGTATCTTAAAATTTGTTGTAATTGTGGGTGATTTTAACTTTTACAGTCGGTACTAGTATAGTTAAATATATATTTCAATGGGGATTAGGAATTAACTTGCAGTGATGTGATGTATCAAAGTACTATTTTATTCCAACTTCTTTTTTAAAGTTATGTGAAATCCAATTTTTAGTTAACCTACGCCAAGATATGTGTTTGATACTTCCTAATACCAGACACAATTATCAAATTAGCGACTAATATAATTAACGTGACTCATAGTTTAACTTTTATATTTTCGGCATTACTTACCTAGTTTCAAAAATTAATTTTAAAATTATGAAACCAACATTATTTGATTCCGTACCATTATTCAATTAGTTTTACAAAAACCTTTTTCATTCAATTATACTTTGAAATTGTATATATTCTTTATAGGAACTTATTATTTGGGCAAATAGACAAAGAAAATAGGGTAAGTCCGGAAGAGTTCGACCACCGAGAGAGACCGACCAGTATAGATAACTCAAGAACAAAGCAAGAGAGGACGCTGTTATATCACATATATTATGATATTAATTGAGCTTGTTAAAACAATCGGGTTAACACGGGGGTTGCAAATATTCTAAATTTATTATTTGAGTTTCAAACTTCGTGCCAACTTGAAAGTTTTTTAATTGATTTACTGTGTTAGTAATATTTTAAAAACGGATAAGTTAATTTAAACTATTTTAATATTAGATGATAAAATATGCATGAAACTATAGCGTAACCCCAAATATGTAGTCGTTCCTAGTTTTTTTTTTAACTAACAAAGTGGTCGATCTCTCCCGTGACTTTGGTACAGTACGACCACATTAATCCGGAAGAAACCGACCAGGAAAAAAACAATAATAAAATATTCTGAAAAAAAAAATGTGCAAAAGCTGTAGTAAAAACACAGAGTAGGCAGCTTGCAGTCATTCTAAATAGTTCAAAACGCATTGAAATTCAAAAGGTCAAAAAAAAAATAAAAAAATACAACATGATGTACAATTTAGAAGCAAAATCTAATGGTTAAACGGAAAAAACCATTAGAATCTTCAGATTCGGACACCAAAAGTTCAGTATTTCAGGAAAGTGATAGATCCGTGAAAGATTGGGACAAACATGAATGCGTTGGGTGTGGAGAAAATTATTTTGAAACCACTAAGAACGATGAACTCATCAAATGTGTAAATTTCAGTCGTTGGTTTCATAATGGCTGCTCGAAATTCGATAGTTTTGGCAATTTATGCAGAAGAATGAAAAATAAAAGGCGAAATAATGAATTTCGTTAATAATTGTTTAGTATATACCTTTGTTATTGCTGTTATAAAATATACAGCATATGGTGGTCGGTCTCACCCGGACATCCGAATGAAATCGACCAATTGCAATTAGAAACAAGTTTTAGTGTAATTCTGGACAGTATCTTAACTGAAATTTAGGCAGAGGTTCAGTACTATAGAGGTCTGGCACAAGCAATGCTAAATAGGTCAGACGTTGATAAGATAATTCACATCGTCCCTGATACTCAAAAAGGTTTAGAGTCAGTAGAAGTATGTTCCAAGATGGTAAAATGAATGAGCAAGGTCTTCTATCAAAATTAGAAATGCGCTATCTTGTACTGTTGGAACAAACGAGAGTATACCAGGTTGAAATATACAAGAAGGAAGCAGATATACTTCTCAAAGAGAGCAGAAAAACATTCTGGATAAAACACAAAATGATCTGCAACATAGCATCGCAAAGAGATTGCACAAAGAGGTATTAAAAGAGTGTGTCACATCATGGCACTAAAAATAAGTTTATAATCGACATGTAGATCTTCCAAATCAATGATAGAAAAATTGCTAATACTAAGCGGAACACAGCTGAAATATATAGTGGTGATCTAAGTACGACACCAAATAAATATCATAAAGATTATTTTTTATTTAAGACTGGACAATTTACCTAACCTCTACCGATTTACCAATATTTTGATTGTGTCTTAAATTAATAAGGCACATATGCTTTTAGTTTGGCTGTTTTCATCAATCCATTCTAGCATCTGCAATATTCTGTACACAAACATGGATACATTGCATAATATTTCTACACTTTGCTATTGTATTGCACTTCGCACTACACAAACTTAAAGCATTTAGGCAAGGTTTTCATGGACGGGAAGATTTAGAATCTTGATCGTTTATGGAGTGGTATCTCTTGAAAGACCTTTTGATAACGTCTTCAATTATTTACATGTGAGATATTATAAAGATGAATATTTAAGAAGGTAAATAGGGCGTGATATCTCATTTAATTTTTATCTGAATCTGCTAATTAAAAGACACGCAAACTTTAGGAGACTAATTGCAACATTGGAAGCAAAAGGTACAGCTTCACTATATATAGTATATTTGTTTTTCAAGGAGAAACGGTTCTAATGGAGTAATCCCTTCATGCGATATGATAAGCTTACGCTTTAGTGTAACGGGGTTTTAAAGGTCACAGATATTAAAGAGAGAAAACGTTACTTCCAATATAAGAAATACCATGATATTACTGTTGGTGTGCGCATTTTTCTACATGATATTTTTATTTTTCATACATCTACTTTATTTTTCGATATAATTTTGTGTGTTTCACGAACACCTAAATCAGCAAGCAGCAGATGTTATGGGTGACTTTTTCATTCTGTTTCTAACTTTTTTCATCAGCTAATTTGAAATTTTGATTCAATATAATTTTCTTGTTATTACTTTTTGTGTAGCTTCCTGCATTTACAACAATTTATCCTTTTTTATTTTTGTTTACTTTCCCATATTTAATAATTTGATAATATAACATTTTTTTAGGTTTCTAGTTGTCCATATCCGAATTTGTCATTTTTTGGTATCTCATGTTCTTTATAGGAGGTACTTACTTGTCTTGTGAAATTTGAAACTTATTCTTCTAATAACGCTATTTAGCGTTCTTTGACTTTCATCTAATTTTTAATTAGTGCTCATTTATAGTTGAGCTATTTAAAATGTTATTGTTATTAGCAATGTATGATACTGAACTTTATACATCTAAACATATGTTTGGAGACTAACGCCCCTTAGATAAAACTGAAACATTTTTTTACCAGTAAGGAATTATGTTCGATTTCTCTCTTTAATCGCACAAAGAGACACGATAGTACGTGATTGAATGTCATTGACGGTATTGTTAAAAATCCCTGCTAATAAAATCCTTTTGTCTCTAAAAATTAATCTTACAGAACAAAACACGAAGACCGTGGTGATGCTCGTTGGGAAACCGATGAGTGTCCTAAAATTAATGCAATGCGAGAACCATAACTAATCAGAACCGCAGCTTAAAATTTGATAGTTTTTATTTAGAATGCTCTGTTAGTTTTTTTCTTTGACCTTAGAAATCGTGAATATGCAACTCTTGGGGGTGGCAACCGTTCATTGTTCGTCTTAAATTTTTCACGTCGCGTAGCTAGCGATCGGACGGCTGCAGATCCGCGGGGGGCCGGGGGCGGATAATTCATGTCACTTAACAACATCGACGGGGCTTTACGTTGGCAGTTTTATTGGAGCTCCAAATTGGATCGAGGCAACGTGTCGTTGGACGGTGGCGGGCGACGGCCGCCCCCCGTTACCAACCCCCCTCCCCTTTCAGAATTAACACCGTATCATTGATCACCCGGACTAATAATCCGCTAATTTGTCCCGCATCGGCTAATAGAAATTGTCAATCCGGAGGAGCGAGCAGCTTCCGATACGGATACGGGGCTGGGACCCGAGGCTGCATCTGATTTACTGCGAAAACACGATGAGAAAACACGCAATAAAGACCCCGGGAGGCCGGGATTCGGCCTTCCAGGGCACATAGAGCACGGTGATTAAACGGCGACACGCCGGGAACGACGGCGGCCTGGACGCTGATTGCGTCGCTACGCCGGGAGCCACTTCTGGACCAATACTTAGCTTACAACAGTCAAGCAGAGCTTGTGTCTATTATATGCTTTTTACAAAATACGAAAAAAAACAAACATAAAATTAACAGTAACCCAACGCTTCGATTAGACAATAAGGCAAAATTGCTTATATTAGAACGAGACGGACCCAAATATCATCGGGCGATGCTACAAGAAAACAAAAGGTCACCCCTATACAAAGAAATACTAATATGAGCTAATTTGCGTCACCTGTCAAATGTAGGTGGTAATAAAGTTCTTTTTTCTACTTTAGAACTTAACACTAATTTATGTACAACCCATTTAGAGATTTGCAGTACACCGGCTAATGCAAAAGTCTAAAGCCATGCTTCTGTGTCAACATGAATAAAGTAATACATTAATTTGAACATTAGCATATCTCTATCACTAAAAGTAGAGAATCCAACACAAGCTACTTGCTCTTCGGTATAGTGAGACCACATCAGAACAATAAAGTATTCACTTATTATTATGATCATCCATTGGTACTTTTTTGATCACAATTATTCTTTAACAACATTTAAAAACAAATACAAGACGGGCAAAGCTAGAAGCTCACCAAACACTCTGTACAGTAAGAAAGTTTTGAAGTTTAAAAAAAAAAATTAAAATTTTTAATTTAAATAGGAAAAGAATTGTGAAATATTAAAATTACTTTTCCTATGATTACGATGGATGACAATAACAAATAATAAAAAACGCCAGCATTATTGTCGGTTCAGTGCAAATTTCTCCAATTATTTCGATAAAAACTGTGCAATTCTATCCGATTCTGCAATACATTTTATGTGAAATTCTTGACACGTCATTTGAAAATTTGGTATTAATCAACTTAAGCGATGTCTAAAAAAACATTATATCATACAAAGATTTAAAAAATTTAAAAAATCAATTACCTATGTTCCTATTATTCATGAATAAAATTATTGTTAAATCTAAAGTGAAATGTTAATGAAGCAAAACATTTTAAGATACATGTTCTCGTTAAGAATGACAACGGGGGTTAGAAACCAAACTAATGCCTCTATCGAAATTAAGATGATATTTGAAGCAAAATTCTTCAGCCAAAAAAAAATGAAACGACTCAATGTAGAACCCAGTAACAGAATAGGCGTTATGAAGTTCCTTAGTTTAGCAAATACATTTATCAATTGTGACTAAAATGTCACGTAAAAGCCTTTTTTCTAAATACAACTATAAGTCATTTTTATTGCTTACACAGTTTACAGTTTTAAGAGTTGCATACAATTTGTGGTTAGTCTACCTCATGGTTTATACGTAGTCTAAATCGCGTAAGCTATGCGGTCATTCTTAATTAAAGTAGAACAAAGGTACCTTTTTAGAGGGATATAGTCTATACTAACTTATGGGAAAGTTTTTAATAAAAAGCAGACTTGTAACGCAGTTGTTTCAAATATGTACACAAAACTCTATAGCTGACAGAAGTGAGTATATAGGTAGATATAACTTTTCAGTGTCTTATACATCTTTTTTTTATAAAAGCGGAACGCGAGTAGTCTTTGTTGACCTGTTGTTATGACGTAGAATGCCATAAACATATTTAGCTGGACGTATGGGTTGACGTGCTTGTTGATTTTAAATAGTTTTGTTCGACGGATATGTTAATGCAAAAAATGCCGGTTGAGTGTATTGTATGGGTCCCGTAGGTCGAGTTATGGAAGGTATTGCAAGAAGTGCGTCCGCCAAAGGATATGAGAGTTATAAATATTGGATCATAGCTGGTCCCGTCGCCTACCACCCACGACGCCCCGTCCAGACCCATTTGCAGAGCCATTGGTGTTTTTTCGATAGTCGGCGCACAGTGCATCAACTTTTCGCATGCAGCCGGCTCGTCAATCCTGCAATCGGCCGTCACCATCTCGACATGACCACCGCCAGAAACATGTGCGAAAAACCGAATGACGACGGCCAACTTCGCTTGACTGACAACTGATGCGTGCGTGTACTATCCGCGAGCACGCGATGAGATTTTTCAAATTCATACCGGACTTATCGGTTCCCACCCGAACCACAAAAAAAAAATCCTTTGTTTCGACGGTTCCGATAGACGCCAACGATTTTTGACGTGGAAAAATAATGGAATTGGTGATTTATAAAAATTTAATAAAGACTGTGTATCCGGCTGCTTCGATCTCGAGACGATGCTTCAAGCTTGATTAACGGCTCATTGATGTCGATTTTCAATTGTTTGCTATAATTTTATTGCTTTATCATTTAGGACTTGATCCGACAAGTATCTAATGAAACCACATTAAGGAAAACGGGACCGAAAACTTTCGGGAAAACTAATCAGCCGAGACCACCGTATGTTATAGAAAATTCACATAATATGTGGGGGTATATTGATCAATCAACAGTAATCACTTTGGTTATAGTTACACAAAATATAGAAAAAGAAATTTCTTTTAGTGAAGCATATTCTCCTAATTATCAAATGTTATTTATTTTTTTGTTAACGTAGTATTTTCGCTATTTTGTTTAACCGTTTGAGTTTCTGTTAAAGCAGGCGGCCAAAAGGTTAAATTTTAGGTAAAAACATGTCTTCGTAATTCACAAGTTGAACAAACCTTCAATGTACAAAAAATTGGCATGATTGTAAAGTAAAGAGATCAAAAAATAAAAATTTTAGGTTTTTTCAAATTAATTTTAATAATTTATCCTTATCTTCACAAAAGAGACCAAATTCGGATCAATAGTATATGCAAAAAATTATGAAATTAGAAACTTTTACGTATTTAGCTCATCGGCAATTTAGTTATACAGAAACATGTTATTACCATCAGAATTTGATCGTTTGCAATAATTTTGTATCTGGAACAACAAAATTCTTTTAACATTTTTCAATAAGTTGGAGATATTTGTGACCACAACCCGGTATAAGAAAATAAACGAAAAAAAAAATTTAAAAATTTTACATCTATAGGGTAACTGAATTTTGGGTGGTAGTGGATTTCTATTAAAAATTGCTTGTATTAATTATATTTTTTGCTTGAAAATTTATATTGTAGTGATTCTGTCTACGAATGAAGTAAATAATAAAAAACTATTACTCGAAGTCGCCATAATATTAGCATGATAAAAAGCATGAACCTCTAGGTTCATCCCACATTTTAGTTTCACTTACTTCATACCTTTACTCGTATTCATAGTAGTTCAAATAAAAACAGAAAAAAAAATTATTGTCAAATAAATAAAATTTGTTATCTAGCTAAATTGACGTGCTATTATTGTGGTTCATGATAATTGTCAGCCCAATTTAGCAAATGGACTTACAAGGCCTTGTTTTTTTTATTTTACTTTTTCGATAATATTGTACTCATCTACTGAATATAATTTCGTTTCCCCATAAATGTTTGTAATTATTTGTAATTTTTTACATTTACTTCTCCCAAGGACTTTTATGTCATTAAATGCTTATATCGTAATCTGACAAGAAATATTTTCTTCCTAGTAAAATGAGGGTTTTTCCAGAATTAAATCATCTTGCAACATTTATAAAAGTCTTCTAACAATATGTTGTTTCATTTTCCCGCAAGAAAAAATATTTGTTTACAAATGGTTCTGAAAAAGCTATAAAATGAGGAAGGAAAAAAAGGAATCAATTCGAATACATTAGTTCACTATTTAAAGTGTCTACAGAGCTTATCAAAAATATGATACCAAGTTCCTTTTGGCTAAACTATTAGACGTAGGAAAACCTAATAACCGTTTTTGAGGGGCCCTGTCGCACTGTAGATTCTTTATAACAATCAACAATTTTTTGTAAATTAAATATCAATAGATAATAATTAATTATTTTGTAATAAATCTAAACACTCTGGTGAGATAGGACAATATTTTCAAATAAAACCAATAAAATGATGTATAGTTATATACAAAATTGTAATAAGCAAGCCGCCACAGGCAATAAATTATTGTGTAAATATGACATGATTATCAATTTAAGTTCTAAGAAGCTCTGCTGGTCTACTAAAGACTAAAATGCCTTACATCCCATACACATGGATCAGAACACTGAACAAATGGATATGCCATTGTTATATAAAATTTTAACAACGGATAATTTGGAACGTTCCCTAACGTTCCCAAAAACGAACTTCCGAGCACTTATGCTACAAGAGACAATAAACGGTTTTGATGATATAATCAAAGATTTTGCAAACGCGGACTCAAGAAGAGCATCTTTCATTGTATAATTTTAAATAAAAATATTTTCTTAACTTTGTACAATGTTTTTTGAAAAAAAAATAATGTCTCGATTAATTTTTACTTTCACTAGACCCCCCTCATTACCTTAGTTCCGAGACCCAAATTATATCAAAGACAACGCTGATCATATACACCCCCATCTTCCATCTACGACAGAATGGGTAGCAAAAAATGTATTTATTTGGAGATAGGCGCCTAGGTGTTCTATTGAAAATCATTTTCTGCATTAGGCTAAATAGAAATATTAGTAACTTGCTATTAAATAGGAAAATGCCGCTTTCGACAAAAGTGTTTTTATTGTTACTACAAGAGAATGTTTTCTTTTCTATTGCAATTTGAAGAAGACACAAATATTGTGCTTGTACCGTAAATCTAAAAGTGTAAATATTTTGTCACATCTGTGTCTGCTTTGGCCCTGTGCTACAGACCAGAATTTTATCTTCGATATTGTTCCATTTTGAAGGCATGTGAATTGTTGCCTGAAATAATGGCATATATAGGTTTGAACCTGTCCGCGTGCACTAACGATTATTTAGTTGCTTGTAGACGAATAATAATTATGCTAAGTTTTAATCATAATTTTGTAAGTTTTTTCATGAATTAGCAATGCAGAACAAGCTAAAATGACCATTACGGGCCGCCACTGCTTTAAAACATTGTTCATTCCCGAACTTAATAAAATATTTGTTTATATATCCGTTAAATTAATTATATGCATTTGCCCCATCAAGTAAACAGGAAATTATTCATTCTCTACTAGGTAGAATAAGAACTAGACGATTAACAAAGCATGAGACAGTTGAGAGCCAGATGAGTTTTATAACGTTACGAAATTCGATTCGAAATTATGTTGGGTACCATAGGCGTTTTTTTAAACAACGATATGTTCTAGAGTGGATTCGACATTTTAAAAACGACTTTTACGCACAAACTGTACCTACTTACAGGCGTACCGTTCTTTGATATCCTTCATCTCTGTTTTGCTACCGCCCATCAGCGCTCAAAATAAGTATCTTGTTTTTACCCGCTGCTCCTCTCAGAAACTCAAAAGATTGTGCACAAGACCCACTACTTCTCGATAACAATATTATTGTTATTATCTGCAATCATATTTTTAAATTTGGAATCATTTATAAGTAAAGTTGAAAAACTGATTGGAACTCTTAAACCTCATTCCAAGGTAGTTGAAGAATTTAGAAGGGTGGTCACATAAGATTTCTAAAAGTGTATAAAATTTTTCAGTGATCAGTCGCTGACTAAAGGATGAACCTAAACACGTCTGATTTTCCTATTTCTAGTAATTAACTCACAAACACATACAGTAAAATCCTTTCCGATTTCTTAAGTTCAGAGCAACTACTTAGTCGCAAGTGCACGGGGCTTCTTCCTACCAACAACTTTTTAATTGCGCAACTAAAAAGTTGGTAGTACGTGGCCTGCCTACTTAAAATAAAAAAATTGAAATCAACTTCCGGTATTAACGGAAGTGCCACCATTACTAAATAAATATATATAAATAAATAAATTTTTGATAGAAAATGAGCTATTTGATCTCTGTACGAAATTTCAGATTTGAATCTTCTCTATATTTCTCTATATAGTTTCTCTATATTTTTCTAATGGGCCGTAAACAGGAACCACTCTGTATAACTCTTCAATATCTCCTTGATTACAATTATTCTATAACGGCCTTTTTTGTTATGTACGTCTCAGTATAAATTTATCTGCAACAGTTGTTAAGAGGTAAAAAAATGGAATTCGTTTAATATAAATAAATTAAATAATTATTTTATTGAGCTTGACTCGAATGATTCGGGGCTTTAATTGTTTTAGTTAAATTATAATTCAGATTTCCAATACCTTAAGTCCGCTGGCTTTTAATACATGACAGCCGACTGCGTCGCGAATAGATATTGCTCATTTCGACCTGTTTTAAATTTATTTCAATTATAAAAAGATTTTTAATTGCTCGCTCTATTGACTAGTTTTTTCTTTATTGGTATTTTTTTTATCTCGATAGCCATTAGTCAGAGACCTGTATGATTTCTGAATCGTAGTCGCGGCGATCGATTATGGGTTTCCATTACGTATGCTAGGACCGTTCTATCATAAAACCGTGTTAGTATTCTAATTATAGTTTACTTTGTATTCTAAATATAATGGAGTTTGGTTTATGCACATGTTTATTGCTTCAGTTTAATTGCTGCTGCACCGGTTTTCACAATTAATTGGAGAGAGAAGAAAAACGAAGATCACACAAAAGCCCGAAAAGTTATAGAATATAGTCAAATGTGACAATCAAAGTTGCCAAAGAAAGTAAAGTACTGGAATACTTCTCGATGCGATTTAGAAATCTATTTAAATTGAAAATTTTAAAACTGAAGAAGTCGGGCAAAGGTTTGGAGAAACCTAAGAGCAAACTGAATGTATACTACAGGAATTTGCTCAGTGAAAGTGAAACTTTTTAGAAGTATTAGTAATTAGTAGGTACTTTATTTGGAATTATTCTGACTTCTCAAACATTGTCTTATTATGAGGTTATAGTCGATACTTTATTAAAATAAATTGATATTTTATTAAACTTCCAAAGGGCAGGAGACTGAGAATACACTCTTTTTGTAGAACCATTGATTAAAGTTTATTCCACTTATACAGTAAATCTGCAGGGGTAGAGAAGCACGGTTAAAGCTGAAAGGAAACGGATAGATAATAAAAGGTAGTAAAAGAATGTGATTGGAAAAACTTTATTAACAGTAACAGTTATAATCAAATACTAAAAATTTACAAAACAAATGCCTGCATATTTACAATTTAAATAATTTAAAATCCATAAAGAGTTAAAAACAAAGTAATGCCAAAATAATAAAGCAAAGCATCAGTTAAAAAAGTGAAGTGCGATATAAAATGCAAACTAAAAATATTAATTGTTTTCGAGAATTGAAAAAGGGGTGTACGTAAATCCAAAAAAAAAGTTATACAGTTATTATATTTTCAAGTTTCCCAGCGACTATGATCTTTGCCTCAAGTGAGAGCGTCTAGGTGTCCAAGGGAACGGAATGAATAAACGGAGTCTTGGTGCCTTATTGCCTAAGGCAGTTCTCTGTAAGTTAAAAAAAAGTTTCATTGCCATTATAATCAACAGTGACCTATTATAAATGATAATATAGCCACAAAAATAAACTAAATGGATAAATTATAAAATTGGACAATAATTAGATAACTAATGATGTCGGTACTGCTTGCCAAAGGGGTTAAGAGATGAGATGGCTTACGAAGATATGATTATTGTTTTTGACGATGAATATCTTTCTCATATTCAACTATTGAAAGTTGAATGTAATATTTTAAGAGCTGAGCAAATTTGCCATTTACCATGTTCACGCATTCTGTAATGTGCATTTCTAAATTTTAAGAAGTGGCATTACGTCAGTAAATTTTCTGGCGTTAATACGTATTGAGCTTGCAGCTGCCAACCTAATAAAGTTTTTGGAAAATAATATAATAATATTAGAAGAGAAACTAAGCTTATTCGCATTCAAGAATGTTAATTGAAATAATGTATAAAAGTAGTAATTGATGATAAGAAAATGCCGTTTTAAAAACTATATTGATTTTTTATTATCATGAATAAAGTTTTTAACATTTGAATGACACCAAAATGAAATATCAATCCATGGAATAAAACCATATTAATAACTTAAAACCGAAAGCCTAAGTGTTACAATACTATTTTTGTGACTAGAAGAATATAACCAAATGCATACTAATTTCACGTTAGATTGAATAATAGATTTTTTTTGCTATTTAATTAAAGTTAAAATAATGCCATAAAACATAACAGCTTCCGCTATGTACTGTTTTCTGCGACACTACATGAAAAAAGAACACTTTCAAAATTTCTTCCAAAAACTGTAGAACCAAAATTTATAGCAGGAGGACATTAAAACAGCAAAGATACACTGTGGACTCTGGGGCTCCAGAATCATTACAACCAAAGTTAGGGAGCTATTAAACCTATAACAAGAAATAAATTCCATATTTTTTTCCACTAGACTTATGGCCGAGTGAAATTAACAGACAACCAGCGGTTATAGCATCAACTTACACTGATGTAGTCTTCAGTATTAACATATATTCAGAACATACGCATATTATTGCAACTATCAGCACCTCAGTCATACATTTCAAAAAATATATTTCAGAAAATAGCGGAACGCAAAAGTAAAGTGGGAACATTTCAAAAATAAAATCGATAATAAGGCTAACTTTAATATTAATTTCAAAACTTTCAAGAAAATAGAAGAAACAACAATCACAATGATCAAAATCAGACAAGGTGCCGCTAAGCAAACTACACCTAACCTAAAACTTCATGAGCAAAAACTCAATATTTTTAGAAACCTTTCAAAACCTATAAGAACTTCTTCTCCATTACGAGTAGATGGAGATACATCCACATGGGCAAGAAAAAGTCGACAAAACTCAGACCTATTTGCACAACATCTAGTCAAAGTATTTACTTCTATTAATATCTTACTACAAAATACACAAGAAGTTCTAGACAGTAATATAGATACGTCACAGGCAATAAGCATACAATTGCTAAAACCTGAAAAAATTAAGGAAAGGAATTATTTATTAAAAAATGGAATCAGCAATTGATGTAACATCAAAAATTCTAAAAAAAGTACCAAAGAAAGGGTTAGTAATGTTAACGTATTTAATGCTATTATAAGATTACAATATTGGCCTAAATGTCTCAAGAAATCTAAAATAATTTTCATACCAAAGCCTGCAAAGCAATTAACTAATGTTTTGTCATGTAGACTAATTAGCTTATTGTCCTCCTTCTCAAGACTACTTAAGAAGTTAATATTGCAACGTATCCAACCTATTCTCAATGACCTGACCTGACCTATCCTGACCTGATCACTAGTTTGGATTTTGCCGTAAACACCTTAATACAAACGTGCCATAAGATAGCTAAGGTAATTAATAAAGCAATTGCAAAAAAAGGTATTGTCCTGCATTTCTCAGCTCGTGAGTTAAGCATTTTACAAGATATGGCATAAAGATCTGTTGCACAGAATCAAGCAAACACTGCCAGATGCTTTTTATGACTTATTGAAATCATATCTAACAGATAGGTATTTTAGAACAAAGGTCAATGATGAAACTTCTCAGTTCCAACCCATCAAATCTGAAGTTCCACAAGGCAGCGTCTTAGCGTCTTGTAACTTATTTATACATCTTAAGTTTCTACAACAGATTCTACCACAACAGGTACATTTGCAGATGTCACTGTTAGCCTTCCATGAAGATTTGGTAATTGCCTCCGCAAATCTGCAAGACCATTTCTTCCACATAGAAAAAGAGATCAAAATATGGAAGATGAATATTAACGAAAGCAAGTAGCAGCATGCTGCGTTTATACTAAAAAAAGAAAAATGTCCTTCTGTGTACATTAACAATACAGTAATTCTATTATACCCCGTGTTGGGTACTTGAAAATTTACCGATATTAACTTCAATTGGAAAGAACACATAAGCAAGAGACGAAAGCAGATAAACCTTAAAGTGAGAAAACTGTACTGGTTGCTTGGCAGATAATCGCAAATAGCATTATTGAATAATATATTAATATACAAAACTGTTATTATCCCAACATTGATCTACTGTATTGAGCTTCGAAGCTGCGCCAGCAAGTCCAGCGTAGCTATAATTCAACAAGCAAAATCAAAAATCTTACGGCATGTCGCAAATCAAATGCTACATCAAAAGTTCCATATCCCAATAGTCAAAGAAACAATGGAAAAGAGAAGCCAGCAATATCATGAGAAGATAGAAATCCACTTCAATAAGATACTGCAGCCACTAAGGCAAGAGAAAAACAACAGAAGATTAATAGGAAGATGGTCAGCGGACCAGAAATAAGGTGAATAAAAAGCCCCCTCAATGGAGAAGTCTCAACAGAACAATAACGAGACTTACTAAATATAATATCTCAGTCAGAAGCTTACAGAATATTCTGATTGCTGTTGAATTCATAAATAAAAATATAAATATATTTTCGTGATATTTAATTTTGAAGTTTGTGGTTCCCATCGCTTCACTTTTTGCAGAAGTACCAACAAAATTTACTAAACTGTCTTCAAGTATGAAAACATACTTTTACTTTTTGAACAAGAAAATTCAACGAGGAAGTAATAGAAGGGGTTAAAGGTGTTAAAAGTGTAAAAGTATGAAATAATTGATGACCACTTTTAATTTGTTATAAAATCTAATTTATTTTAATCAACAAATGTCAAATAAACACTAAAAATGATAAATAAAAAGCAAAATTTTCTTCGAGTAGCTGAGATTTTGATTCTAATAGGAAATTTTTAAGACAAGACTGTGAAAGTGAATTTAAGGGTTTCCGCCCTCCCGGCTCTTATTCCATATAAAATATACCGTCAGATGAAAGGCGGCGTTTATTTCGTTTTGAGATTTGCATAATAAGTTTCTATTTCCATTCGTCGATCATCATCTATCAGGGCGAAGTGAAAGGCACTAATCGATTATATACCGACTGAAAACTGGCTCCAACACGTGTACGAATGGATCTCATAAATATTGACGCTTAGTAAATTGATAACAGGGGGAATTATGCGTCGAATTTAAACATTTCCCGTACTTATTGAAGTTAAACTATTTCATTTCACAGCCACCCTCCTTATTTCACCCATATTCCCGGCGGAGAACATATTTCATTAAAAGCGACAAGGGCGCCGAGTGGTTACAGGCGTCAAATAATCGTCGCACCTAAAAAATCCAAATTGAATCACCGATTGTTCTATTATGTTGTTAGAGGGCGCGACCCCAAGTGCGAATCTTGCACACGATTCACGATTAAGTGTGTATGGACACTTATCATTACATAACGGGGGTGGCGATGATTGCATTATGTTTTACCCGATGGGATCATAATTGCGCTTTCATCACATTAAGCCGATTAAAACTTTTAGACAATCAAAACTAGCTTGAATAAAAACAAATTTTTCTAAGGTCACGACATGATAAGCAAAATGCAAAGTTAAGGTGTTTGTGTATTTTTAAATAAATTTAGAAATAATTGAAAGTCTTTTATTATTGTCTCATCTCCCGATTCCGGGTTCGAGGGGCGCGTTAGCTCGAGAGTCTTCTCGTCCATTGCGCCACCAAAGAAATTACAATAATGAAAGATGTGCTGGAGATAGCAAACGTCTGGAGTAGTCCGTAATCGGATTTGATGGCGTTTATTTGTCAAACTGGTGGGGAAGTCCCACAATCTTTCCCATCACATATTTTAATATGTAAGAGGAATTCCAATAGCAATCCAGAAAGCTATCTCACATATCAAAGGAAGTAATATTTGCTGAATAGGCGAGGAAGTGGAGGGTCAGCGTGCAGAATATCTATTTACGAAGTGCTGCGTCCTTTAAAATGGTCAGTCGGTATTCTCCAGAGAACTCTCCCTCTTTCGGAATAATGCCGGAATTGATTGCAGCTATGCTAGGACGGAATCGCAGCAATATAACACAAACCGGCCATTTTATTTTAATCCATTTATTGAAACTATAAAATGTGCCGCTCACCATCCAACAACAGTTGAAACGGATGCATTGTACGCGGTGACCCCACAGAGACGGTGCATTACATTAGAGGAACATAGAGGGAGCAAATGCAATGGACTTCAAGTACCTGTTCATCAATAATGCACCGCATCTGATACATTTGCTGCATGTGAATCACGGCACCACAGGGCTGCTGCACGGCCGGACAATTGCACCACAGCGGGTGGTGGATGTTACAGAGGGCGCCATGTTAAGCATTTCCAATTCTTATACACTAACGCAATTTTTATATATAGATTTATAAAATGAGAAACTTCCTGTAATTACTGTTACTTATAGATGGTGTATAGCTACGTAGGGTTGGTAATGGCTCAGAAATCCATTTCAAAAGCTTGTTTGGAATCAAAAAGTCTACGCAATTGAACGTCTAACATCTACAATTTTCAACAATCACTTAAATAGAAAAATGCTTACTTAATTAATAATTTATATTTTCTAATAACTGAGGATAATCAGTGATTTTACAGGACAATTTTATATTGCTTAAACAAACCATTATTAAGATTGTTGGTCAATTTTATGTATCATTTTTCTTATAAAAATTTATTTACATTTGTAATGTTTAGTAAATCAGAAGACAGCCGATTTTCAATTAGTAGTAACTATTTTATCCCAAAGGAACCTCTTAAAGTTAAAAGTTTTAATTAAGAGGTAACGATCTTAGATTGGACGTCATTTTTAAGAGCAACCACTTCAAAATTAAAAATTTTACTAATGTAACTTATCTACAAGACCATAAAATTTCACATGGTGTGTCATATAATTTCACACCGTTACCAAATTGTAACAATACCAAAGCAATGGTTTTAGTGCAATGGCGAAGGAAAGATTACGTACTTATTAGGCTCAAATCAATCCATTGCCTTATAGGAACGCAATGAAAGACATAACAAAAAATCGAAAAAAGTTTTTAGATTCGGGATCAAAGAAGATCTTTGCATCTGTCGAAAATATTACTACAGTGAACAAAAGACTGACAGATACCCCAGAACTTTAGTTCGACGTCATGGTCAGCAATTGAAAATCTTAATAAGCTCTGTGCAGTAAATTTTGAGAAAAGATCTCCAATTGAAACTATACAAGATTCAATTGACTCCGAAACTCAAACCCGGAGATCATGAAAAATACCGGATGTTTGTCAATTGGATGCGAGAGCAGGAAAAGAGCTAATCTCATTGATGATTACGTAAATAAGGAAAACTACCCAATCTGGAGAACAGAAAATGATGAACAGTTTTATGAATGTCTCCAAAAGCCACTTTTTGGTTTGGTTTTGTCATGAACGAGGGCAAATAAACTTGAAGAACATGTGGGCCAGAATGATGGCGCCACGTGCCACACTGTCCAAGAAACACGGAATTTATTCCTGACAATGATTCTTAATCAAATAGTCTCTCATTTTGGCGACATGTGCCTCCAAGTAGACGTGATCTATCTGACATTTCTTCTCTCTATGGGATAAGCCGATAGCCCTGAAAGAATTCCTGATCTCAAGTGCCAAATGTAACGCGTCATCAAAAAAATAGAACCAGATTTATGCAGAAAAGTCATGAAAAACATGACAAAAGAATGCTTATTTCTCAAGGGAGCTGAAGCGGTAATTTGAATGATATCATATCCCATTAATAATTCCCATGTATTAGCTTCATAATAAAATTTTAAATATTCCTTTTTAGTTTAGGTTTAATAAAAAATCAAACACCCTATCTAAATTTGATTTTGAGTGTTTTGTGAATTGGTAAAAGGATATTGGAAATATGTAAGGAAAGTAAAAATAAGAAAAAAACGTGATTATTGTATCTGCTAACGATTGTGGCTTTGGATATTTAATTTGAGGAGGAGTATATTCGGAAGTAGACAATGGAAGTACACCGCTTAAATGCTGGACATGTGTGATGAGTGATCGACTTGAAACTATGCAGCTTTGTTCCAAAAGTTAAGTCACAATTGAATTAAGTCAGAATTTAATGTCAACCAAATGACTTATTTTCTTTGATTAAATTTGAAATTTTAATGAATTTTAAGATGTTTTATAAAGCAATGTTTGTATAGTTCTATTTGTGTCAGGAAATGTGTGGAATCTGTTCCTGTTCCAGAAGCCAGTAAGGGCAATGGCTCTGGTGGCGGTAAAAATATTTTTTTTCAATTGAAAACATTCAGTTGAGTTATTTCCATCAAGGTAGCATGACTGAAATTCAATTTAATTTAATTAATTAATTACATTCTAATGAATAAATAATAATAAATAATAAAATAATAAGCAAAACATACAAAGAATGAAACAAATATGTCGTTCTCAAGTGATACGTTGTCAATTCAATTCAATTTGTGTAGATTGCTACACATTATGCGATGCGAATATTCACAATTCAACTAAGAATGGACAATTTATTCTTTTTGTTGTTACTGTATAACCGTTTGTCGCTTTAAAACTCATCGTATTTCGTAAGTAAACCTGTTCTGTGTTTGAGATAAAACGACAAAACTTAAGATATTTCATGAAACGATTGAGATGAACTTACAACAGAATAACAATTTACCTGTCAATATGTCACCGATTGGCTTGATTCACAATTTGAAAATCAGCTGTCAAATGACATTTGTACAAGAAGCGAACTAAATTGCAATAGAAATACAATAACTACAAAAACGAATTACGCATATCCAGCGTTCGAACCGTGAGTTATGGTCTTGAGTTTAAACAAAAATCCTAGAGAAAAATGCACTTTCAGTTTTTCTCGAATTTTTTATTTTCTAGACTACTTTTCCAATTTTTCCTGCCCTAGGAACGTTATTCGGACTATAAAGAATATATAAAAAAGAATTAGCTTAATCGGTCAAGCCGCTTTTATTATATGGGTAAAGAGAACTGTAAGCAAAATACATCTTTAGCAAATTGTCTATACTGAATGAAGATATACAAACGTCAAACACAATTGGTACCATTGACTCTTCGAAAATAATAAGTTTGGACCTTGACTGTAATATTATGCAATTCCACACAACATTATTTAGTTTAAAGGTAGGTTAACGAAATAATTGAAGAGAAAATGCAGGTCAAAGTTAATTATTTTTTATCATAACTTTGTTTCGGTCTCCAAATATTATTGTCATTTACTTATAGCTTTTGATTCTTAAATGACAATAATTTCAACTATCGCTTTTATGGGCTTCTTGTATGATAGACCACTTTACGACCTTGACAACCAAAGTTGGGATACTAAAAATTAACTCCTTGACTTAGTAAAAGAGCAAGAATTTTCTTTTTGTGCACTAGATTAGGATTAGTATTAGCGTTATATTTTATATATAACATACTTCACTACTTGGTTCACGATAATATTATGACGAAGATCTCGTTTGCCATTTGTATTTATTTTTCATAAAAGCAAATTTATAAAATAATATCCCTTTGTGTAAATTGAAACATTGATCGTCACAGATAACATCTGATAAGCATTTATACGTAGCTTTTCTTTATAGTTTATGGGCTGTTTTTGGGTAAAATTTATAGTACTGCCAAAATGCTCATAAAATTTTTATATTTATGCTTTTGACTTTGCTGTTTTACGATGTCATAAGCACCACAGAGATGGTGTCTTTCGACAAAATTTCCAAGAAATCTGTCGTTTTTCTCATTCCCTTCAATATTTTCGTAATTTGGGGAGATTTGAACTGTAAGTCCGGCCCCTTGATCCAGAATCCATTAAAATGATTTATTCGACACTTCCACACTCGCGTAAGTGGCGGTACATGTTCGAACTTACTAGAGGAACATCATATGGTAAATGTACACACAATAGGGTATAAGGAGGGGACAAATATTATATTGAATAGGCAAGGGAATAGAATTGTCGCTATACAATTCAATTGTTCCTTGTTAACCCTACACCAATCGCCCATTCCAGCAACGAAAAAGCCCCGGAACGTTGTTCTTATGCATGATTTATGCGGTCCACTGTTTTTAACGCACACCATTCCATATACACTCAATTCATGCATATTTGATATATTTACGCGACAAATTAAAGCCCTCCCTTGGCGAATTGGAAACGATATTGTTTAATTCCAGGCTCACGAGGGCCCAAATCCATGCAGAAATCGATGTTATGGCCGGAAGCGCGAATCTCGACGTTCCAAAATCAACCCCCGAAAACCGGCAAGTCATAACCGATACACGGACTTCCGGCAGTTACAGGAAGCTCCGCTCTTCGGCTGATTAGGCACTCTTCATTACGTTACGGCTTGAATCGCCGTCCATCACGCCAAGTCGTTTATTATGAATTAGTTGGGCGTATGTTCAAAATAATTCACGGAGGCATACATGCAATGGGAATAATAAATACATACAACACATACATATTTTATGTTGTATGGGAAAACGATTTTGTGAATGTGACGGAAAAATACTATTCTAGAATGTTTGTAATGGAATAATGGATAATTCATTTAAATATTAACGGTGTGTCATGACCATAAAAAAGCCATAAAAATGTCATTGGAACAGATTTTTATAGAAAACGTGCCTAATTCAGTAATTTTGTATTGCGAATGCGTATCTAGGCCCCTGATTATGGATTGATGATGCAAACCGTCAATATTACATCCACGAATGGATTAAAATATTTTTACTGTAATTGCAAACAAACTGGTATAATAATGCTATTAACGTATTTTTCATTAAAATTAATTAAATACAAATAGTTAACATCGATCAGTAAAAATTAGGAAAATTCAGAAAGTTTTCTATAGCTAATAGATATATTCTGATGCATTAAGAAAAAGAAAACTTTAAGATAAATTATTTTCTACACCTGACTCGAGTTAGTTATTACAAGAACAAAACGTAAGAAATGGTTAATGCACAAACTCATCACCCAATTAGTTATTTAATCACAATATCCTTAGTTATAAAATTTAAGAATTACGTTGATTCGGAGAATCTTGACATTTCCGTATCCACATTGCACCCTTACAGAGAAGTTAAAGACTAAATGCAACATTATGCTGGAGGACCACTTAACTATAAACTAAAAAAACTAAGTAAAAGTAATGTTAAACTTAAATATAGTAAAAGCTCCTTATTCGCGGAGGATACGTTTCAAAAATGTACCGCAAATACATAGTGGCATTTTGAATGAAAATATAAGAGATGCGCTCCAAGGTTGCAAAAAATATTTATTGTTAGTTTTGGACCCGCGAATAGAGAATTTTTTACCTGTTAATACGGAAAGTGATCACAAATCTTTGGTCCGAAAATAGCGAATGTGCGAATACCAGAACCGCAAATAAAGAAATTTCACTGTATTTAAGAGAAAGAATACACGGAAAGATGTTTGTCATAAAATGATTATTGTTTATAAATCGAATTTGAAAATTAAAATATTCATAGCCGATACAGTAGAACTTTGTTACATTGTAAATTTAGTAAACCGGATTCTCCAAATAAAATTTTACTATAATTATAGATATTGTAATCTTGGTTAGGTCTACATAATTAAAACTTTACAAGCAAATGCAATTTAACCGTCTATATATTTACATATATTTGTATGTTAAACTAATTTTTTTAGCACCACCATGCATACAACATTGCACTGTATTATTTTATTGTCACCCGGAGTGTATAATGTCTCAGTTTTCTTGAAAAGATTGAAGCATCAATAGTGGTAGAAGGTAGATAGGAAAATCATATAACGTTGAAATAAGATTGCTCGAAGTAGAGAGTGAAGTAATATTAGCTAGTGCATTTCAAAAAAATTATATGTAATATAAAAAAATAGAAAAAAAATTAAAAGACAAATAGAAACAAGCGTTACCCACAATTTGCTCTTACATCAAATTACTTCGAGTTTCAGATTTTTGAACAAGTTTTAGTTACATCCAGAGATTGGTAAAATGTATATGGTAAAATAGATATATGTTTACTTTGGTGACTTTGTGCTCAAGAGGACAGATGTGTTCTAATTATTTATAAAATAATACTAACAAAAGTTAAAGAGTTGTATATTCAAATTTATGAAAGTAATGATTTTTTGACAACTAGTGGTTGGATTATTAATTTCAGAACCAGGATTCAAAACTATATAGAAAAAAATTGTTGGAAGGCCAATTGACTCATATTTATTGACGCTAAAAGATAAGATCAAATTATTACACGTCACTTCTATCCAGATTTAAAATGTGAATAAACCAGTTCACTTTAAGAAAAAAATAGCATCTGAATCTGTAGCCGCCGGTTACATAGATTTGCTAGGTTCCATTGTTAACCGTCTCAAGAATTTAGGTCAAGTTAGTAGTCACCAATGATTTAGTAAAACGTGTTTGAAAACAAGAGGAGATCCTAGCATTTGAGCAATGGAGGGTTGTGCGCAAAGCAAAACTCTTCTGATTTGATTACTTGCGGTGTAATGTCTTTACAATTGTAGAATAAAAAACTGTGGTTTCAAGGTTCTAGGTTTTTGCAATATACCAAGTGTCAGTGGCCTAATTATAATAAAGAAGCTGGCGATATCGATTCAATTAATAAAGAAAAGCGGAGTACCGTATCCAATAATTAGGATAAAAGGTAGGAATAGGTACTCAATGTGTAACTATGATAGAAAATTTTTACAAGATGATTTGGCGTACAGACATATTAGTGGGAAATTCAGTCCACTTAGGGTTCCAAGTTCTAATGTTTTAACAGAGAGACTGGTCCGATCCGTAAAGCTTCATTTAAAACGAATACTAGGCAATGCTTCATTAACGTATGAAGAGATGAATACATCACATATTCGGATAGAAGCGGTCATTAATTCGCGTCCTTTGATTCCCTTGTCCAATGATCCAAATGATCCCACAGCACTGACACCGGTCCATCTTAACATCCGAGAATCTTTTACTTCTCCTGCGGACCACGACTTGACTTCAGTGGCCTTCAACAGACTGTCCAGGTATCAACGTATTGAGCAGTTGCGGCAACATTTTTGGCGACGGTTTTATAAAGCTGACAAATCTGCAGATTCGTCAAAAGTGGAAACAATCTCCAGAGATTTAGTAATTATCGGTGAAGATAATGTGGCACCGTTAAATTGGAAACTAATACGAGTCGTTCAATTGCATCCAGGGCAAGACGGCATCATTCGTGTGGTTTCAGTGCGTTCTTCAAGTGGAGTGTTTCGCCGGGCTTCATACGTTACCCCATGACGAGGAGTGGTTAGAAACTGTCCCATCCATGGTCAGTACTAACACCAGCAATAGATGACGTTTTCGTTTTTGTGCTAGTGTCGAGTGTATCATGGGCAATTTTCGCAAGTCTTGGAGAAAACTGGACAGTCCATTTTAAAAAATTTATTTTGATTTTGTATTTTTATAAATTGTAGTTTTTGATTTGTCATGTATAATTTAATCCAATTTCGTTTCGAACTGTCAGTCTTGAATTGCTTTTAGTTTGTTCGATCTGATTTTTAAATTTAGTATGTTCGTGGATTTTGTTATAATTATTTGTCGTTTCTTATAATTCTATTCTAACCTTGATTTAAAAGTTTGTTATCTTTGTATTTAGTCAGCTTCAATTGATTTTGTGTCCAATTTTCAATTTGGTGTTTAATTTAGGATTTGATATTTATGATTTTGGTATATAATTTTAGCCTAATTAGTAATTTTTGTTTATCCTTTTTGACATTCGTCAATGAGGGGATATATATAGCCACCCGTTACATAAATTTGCTAGGTTCCATCTCGGGAATTTAGGTCAAGTTTTCCCAACTGTCTACGATAACTAGACATTGATATCATAGATATTAAACCAAAGGAATTTTGATTACTTTGTACTCCCCCTTTATCTAATTAAAAAAAGTTTTAAGTGAAAATAGAAAAAAAAATTGCAAAAGAAAACGTCCATATAAATCAAAACTTAGTCTGTTAAAAACTCGAATAACACAACTGGCGTCTAAATGAGAATATTACGCAAAAGTTGGCTAAAAAATAAAAAAAACATTTATGTGCACTTCAGATTCAAAGCTAATGAAACATCAAATACAGTAAACTTTGTTATACAGGATTAATCAAAAATATGGAATCAAGCTTTTACTGCTTAATTTGAAAATTTCGAAAAAAATTACAAATCTTGACTCAAATGACTAATTTGAGGCCATATTCCAACATATTTTTTTCACAAATAGGAGTTTATTTTTAAATAAAAAATGTAAATACAAATTTTTGCCACCTAGTCTAGGCTATTTCATAAAGTTTATTTCCCATACACAGCCAATAAATCAGAATGTGACATTTGAGTAACACTGTCTCTTCAAATTTCAAATTATAATGGTGGTGTCAACTATGTTTTGTGTTGAGATACACTTTCATCTTCGTAGGCAAAAATTGTTCGCTCCAATTTATGCGAAAATATGTTCTAATATCGTTTAAGATTATCCTTTTGAAAAACATCATTTTTGAGTTAAGTCTAATAGTTTAGGCAAGAGAAGCTGGACCCCATACTTTTCACTAATCCTATATATACAAAATCTCTACGGTGATTACTTAGATATGAAAAAAACACGTATATGAGATGCTGTATTTACTTGAATTAAACTAAAGCGTATTTAAAAGGATATGTACAGCAACAATCAAACCAATTTTCAATCCAATTTATAACTGTTCATAAAACTTGGATGCAACAGAAATAAAACGACGAATCGACTTTGAGAAGGGCGATGTCAACTGGAAAAACTCGGTACATTATACTGCCTAATTTGATCAAGAAAAAATTGCATATTTCCATAACAATGCATTGAGTTGCACTTTAGGTGTAATGAACATCCAGAAAAAAGGTTACATCTCAAGAAACATAATTATTCACGGGAGCAATT
This sequence comes from Pyrochroa serraticornis, assembly GCA_905333025.2. NCBI lineage: Eukaryota > Metazoa > Arthropoda > Insecta > Coleoptera > Pyrochroidae > Pyrochroa > Pyrochroa serraticornis. The sequence goes on from HG995158.1 coordinate 20,763,794, forward strand.
TGAAGTTTTGTTTTCATTTTACATTCATCTAGAAGTAAATTACAGAGCAGTTGCTGCACCCTGCCATTTATCGGTTGCCAGGGGTAAACAAAACACCCCTTGCAGAACATGCAATCTTAGTTGTTTCTTTCAAAATATTTAGAATGTAATCTTTTTAGATATGACATTTTCTTTCTGGATGAACGATATATAAACTCATCTTTAAATTGCTACTGCATCTTCCTCACTTAACATATTAAAATCTCTGCCACTTTATAAAATCACAGATCTATTGCTGCAATTCTACAGAAAATGGCACAAAAAGAAATGGCGACGTTAAAGGGAGAAACAAATATTCTAAATCTCTTTTGCAACCATAAGTGTACCTTACAGCGTCATATATTTGTGAGTTAAGGTTCTCTAGTGTAGCTGCTTTAATAAAGATAAAGAGAACCAAGAGTGTCTAGAGGTGTTATTAGTTCAACTTTTATTATTTGTTCTACAGGTTGTATAAAACTAGGGTTAGAAAATAAATTAATGTCTATTACTATTATTCCATTTGTCTTCTAAACGTGCCAAACTCGTTACCGAGCACGTGTCTGTAGAATAAACTTTTATTAGTTTGCACAGATACAAGGAGGCACATTTTAGGTGAGATTCAAATGACCACAAAAATTTCTGAAGTAACTTTGCTAGGCAGGGTACTATCCAATGGTTTGCCATTGCCATTCGGGGGAGAGCGATCGGAGAAAGATTCTCCAAATTAACCTGGAATTGAATTCGGGAGCAATTGACAGTAGACGCACTAACCGCTGAATCACAATCGTTCCCGTTTATCGTACTTCACTTGATTAAATACCCAAGACTTTTTCCCATTTTTCTTGGAACGCCTTCTGTACTATTTTCTCTTGTTTGTTACTGTCTGTTTCTAATTTCTTCCTTTATAAGTATATTGGAGATATTATTACACAGTTGTAATTTCCGTATCTATTTTGTAACTTATGGTGGTGGTGCACTTAAATCGACTACTTGTTTAAGTCTAGCAACAAGGAAAATGGTACACAACTGACCGTCAGTACTCATGTAAAACTAAAACTACCCATAAGAAGCAATGACTCGTACGCGAGCTGACGGTACGTCGACGCATGGGCTCAACGTATGGCCGACGTAGCACCTGCTACGGACTGATCATACGCGCTCCATGTAAATGCAACCATTTAAACGCATGGTACGTACTAACGGTACGCGCGTACCATCCGCTCCATGTGAAACGGGACTTAGGGCGCTTGATCACTCCACCGGCATTTGCTCTTTTCTTCAGATTTGTTTTATAATTTTACTGATTCTTTGACGTATAGACTCACTCCATGTTTTAGAATTTCTAATGTTATTATGGTTTCCCTTCAGTGTATGTAACTTGAAAGGCTGTTATCTGGGAGTGAATTTGCTTGATGCTGATGAAGTAACCTCGGGTCCTCAGTGTCGTAGCGATTGTCGAGGCAAAATAATAAAGGGCTATATATGTGGGGTTCGTATGCATTATGACTGTGAGTACCTACCAATAGCATCATGTTGCAGGTACTATTACTATGATGTAACCATTGTATATGGAAATAATCATACAACGATGTAACCTAATGAATTTCTAACTTAATTTTCGGTCAGAAACATATTTAATGTGGTAATTTATATCATCCCCACTGATGCCGTAGCGTAAATGCAGATGAGAAGACCTCCTTCAATTATCTGCTGACCGGCTATGCAATCTCCAAAAGGCCGATATAAACTGTATTTGCATTATGTGAAAATTTACAAGACCAATATAACTTACTTAATAAAAATGAAATGATGTTTATAAGCGCATCACTTGAGGACAGTTAGACCAATTTGACAATTTTTTTAATTATTTATTATAGCCCCAATAAGGTTCCTAGAAAAAGAAAAATTGGAAAACCGTAATTTTTTTGTAGTTATTGTACCTCTATTCTAGTTATTTTATTTCTATTCCAATTTACTTCCTACGTACACTGTACACAAATGTCGTTTGACAGCTGATTGTTAAATTGTGAATCAAGCCAATCGGTTGCATAGGCACAGTCTAATTGTTATCCTGTTGTAAGTTTATCGCAATCATTTCATAAAATAAATTAAGTTTTGTTGTTTTATCTCAAATAAATTTACAAATTTATCTACGAAATACGGTTAGTTTTAAAGTAACAAGTGGTTATACAGTAGTTAACAACAAAGTAAATTAAATGTTCATTTTCAGTTGATTTGTGATTCTTTGCATCACACATTCTGTCGCAATCTACACAAATTGGATAGAATTGGTGCGCCTCACTTAAGAACGTCGAACCAATTTATTATTTTTAATATTTGTTAGCCCGAGGGAAAAAAATTGAAAAGGTTTACCGGCAAATTAAAAAAATCGGGAAAAATTAAAAGAGCTTTGTTCTATGGGATTTTTATATGAATTCAAGACCATAATTCACGATTTGAACAAACGATATCAGTATTTTTTTTTATTTGGTTTTTAATGATCCTGAAAATATTTTCAGAAAAAACAAATTCCAAAAATCATAATTTTTGTATGCACTCTCGACCAAAACTGACGCTTGGAACGACATATTCGGTTGATTCCTTTTATTTTTTTTCGCTATGCTGTCAGAATGAAAATAATTCAATTAAAAAAAAATAAGTTCCCACCAGAAAAGCCATTGCACTCATTGGATTTAGCATTGTATATGGATTATATACTCATATAATTATGTAATCATACAACGGTTTTAGGAACAGCTTTCACACATTTTCTGACACAAATACAGATATACAACAGTCATAAGACACCTTCAAATTTATTGTGATTTCAAACTTTATGGCAGAAAGAGAATCATCTAGTTGACATGAGATTCTAACTTAATTCAATTATAAGTTAAATTTTGGAACAGAACCGTATGCTTCCAAGTCGATTACATTTCAGGCGCTTTACAGATTCCCAGCATTTCAGTGGTGTACTGCCGATAGAATTCATCTCGCAAGTAAAATTTTCCATTAGCTTACTTTTGTATAGGTATACTTCTGTTCAAATTGAATATCCATAACCACAATCGTTAATTGATACAATGATCACTCAGAAATACATTTTTTTTCCTTTTTGGCTCTGTTTAGACATTTCCAACAGTTTTTCACTAATTCATAAAATTATAACAAATAAATTGATTGAAATTCGGACAGGACATCTAGTAATTAATAGTTTGTGACTTCATTCATATAGTTTTACTTCTTCCGAGGATGACTATGCGTAACCATAGTCACTCTCGGTCAGCTCTGTTTTAGATGTTCTATTTCTTTATTATTTTTTAGTAACTCTTTTACTTTGATTTTGTCTTTTTCTTACCAAAACCGTTCTTCTTGTTCTTCTTCTCCCCGTTCCTTAGTAATTAACAATATATATATATTTACATTTGCGATTTTGCTCTTAGTGGTAAAGCGTAATTGAAAAAAAAACTGTTAAACTTTCTCCAAATCACCCTGTAAATGTTCAGTTTCGCAAGAGGGCCACCTCGAGATGGGTTATTACCTAACAAAAACAAATACTCCATATTTCTACGCGGTCCCAGCTGCCGTCTTGAGTGAGTGCTTGTTTTAATTAGTCGCGGCTCATAATTCATGACTTTCATTAGGTGACGGTAAACGGTGGAATTAACTCGTCTTCAATCATCACCCGTCATAATAACACGTGTTTCGGCGGCTTTTAAAACCGAACGGCACGCTAACCTGCCACCTTACCGTTAACCCGCTGCGATAACATCATCAGCGGGTTCCTGCATAAGCCAAGTGCACATTTCAGGACCATTTACACGCCTGAAGCATGTTTCGTCCTTCACCCTTTTTAACCCGTTCGCGCACTATTAGACTACTCACATGACATTTATGACGGCATACACTTAGCCCCCATCACCATAAATATCGTCGTTTAAGGCCTCTGCTAAAAAACGGGAGCGCTGGGCGATAACTCCTAGGGGGTGGATCTGCCTTATCTGCGTTAGTGAGTTACGCGATTCATGGATTATAATAACGGGAATCGCTTTGCATATTATCTCTGCAGGTCTGATTATCCCCTGCGTTGGTTCTATCTTGTTTATGCCAACGCTTAAGCCAGTGCGGACACTCGCCCTATAGCTCTGACAGTTGCCATGGTATCGCCAAATTACACATAAATATGCTCCCCGTAATTCCTTTGTTTCTCTCATAACAATGCAGGACGATTCGAATACCCGTAATTGCGATAGACGCCATCTGCACTGCCGATCTGGATTGAAAAAGGACGATTCGGACGAAGGGTTGCCACTTCAAGGATATCCAAATATATTTCTTCCAATTAACTTATTTTACTCTTATCTGTGGTAATAGTAAGTATATAATTTTTTCAGAATTGAAAAGCTTGCAAAGATGGGCTCTCATAAACGGCTGAAAATGTGAACGGTTTGATGTACAATTCAACCTATAAATCACTCCACATATATTCTAATGTTACTACTACATACATATGAGGACTCAATTCTGTTGTAATGTATAAAATAAGTAACACAAAAAATATCAAAAAAATAAATTAAAAAGAATTAAAGCAACGAAAAACTGAACACCAAAATTATTTTATATTGTAACACATTTGTTAACAGTAGAAAATATCTATAACAGAAACGTAATCTAGAAAAGTACATCCACTAAATTCCAAGGCAGCTCAAACGATAAAAGTTGTAGATCCACCGGTATGTGGACAATTCCACAGAAACCCCGCAGGGTCTGTTAATTGTCAATGCAGAATAAGTTACAGCGTGAGTGTTATCGTTGTGTGTTATGTATATGATCAACTAAGAAACGTCGCAAACTTGCATTATATTGCAAAAGACTAGATAGTTCTCGGAAATCAGATTGATTTACTACATCAGAACCCTTAAAGAGAAGAAAATTTTTCGTGCTGCAATCCTGAAACCTTTACATTGGATTGGATTTAAATTTTTATTATTAAAATTCAACGTATTTATAAGTTTAGTGTTATTTTTTCTCATGTGGAAGTTTTGAAAAGTAAATAACAATATTTCTTGGCGTACAGCGTGTGGAAGAACAATGTAAGAGGTAGATATGTAGAGAGCTGTCACTTTGAAGACATCACATATATCAGAATGAGATTAGAAATATAAAAACGCAACAGAGAGCAAAATATTATAAAAAAAAATGTTATGCTTACAGTGAGGTACAGCAACCAAATCAAAATGTGCTACAAAACATATTAAATATGATGTAAGACATTTCAAATATATTCAGTACCTGGTACGCATGTAAAACTATAGTACAGTATGCAGCTGAGGAGGCCGCTTAGGTTTTTTGCAAAATCTCAGTACAGAAATAGAGAAAATAAATCGGACAAGAAAATCAGTAGCTAACTGTAAAAAATTAAGTAAGTGTCAAATTAATTAATAATCACAGATGATGGTATTAAAAATATGACTCAAAAAGGTAGTAAAAAAATGAAATAAAAGTTTGTAGTAATGTTGTACTAATATTCATAATTTAATTGCCTTTAAAATAAATCATATACTCTTTATAAAGTTAACTAACGTAGAAGTTCTTGGGCTATAACCAATATAAATTGCAATTCCAGCTTAACTTATCAGACAAATTCGGGTGGTTTGACTGCGTGGATGAAACTAGTAAAAGAAGGTTCTGGGTGGAGTGTCCTTTTAAATAATTTTGTCGAAATTTTTTTGCTATATCACGAAAGAACTGCTTGTTGTTGAAGCGGAAGTCTGGAACCGAAAGAAAAACAAACAAACAAAAAATTGGAAGGAAAAAGGAACCCAAGACCAAGAACTCAAAGGATGAGGACCAGATGGGTTTTACGACGCTATACAAACCGTTGCCAAGAAAGCTTCTAGGAACGCAATCTATTCCCAACAAATCCATTAGTGTTTTCCTCAAATTTGGCGATCTTTCAACAAGTGTGGTTCGCTTTTTCTTACTAAAAATTAAAAATATTAAAAATTATGAATTAAACTTAAAGGTATATGCGTAACTAAAGTCCTAAGCGTCCCCTTTAGCTTTAACTTAAAGATCTTGGTTCCTATTTAAATTTAAATTTAATTCTAAAGCAACATTTTACAACATATTGCTTCTGATAATTTCATTCCTTTTCTTAAGCAAAATTTTGACTTGTCGGGGTTATTGGCTACCACAGAAATCGTAACTGACTGGCAAGTTGGGATATTTCGCCTGCACCCTATATACGTGACGGTGTTACTCATAAGGCAGGTCGGCCTTCTTCAGAACGGAGCTTGTTTCGCTGACGCAGCTCGCAGAGATTGGAACAAGGCGCAGAGTAATAAAATAACAAACAGAGAGAGATGAGACCGCGCCCCATCCTGATAAAACATCACCACCTCGCGGCTTATATTGGGGGGTACACCGTCGGCCCTTCCGACTACTTTCATCTCTTTGCTTTTCTGCTCGGATGGACGCCATCAATGACCGTTGTGCGTCCAGAGAGACCGCTACCTCCTCCACTAGTCTTCGTCCGCAAAGAAAATATTTGGTCATCTCCAAGTTCCATTTGTCTCCGAGGATTATTAAACGCTCGGCCACTTCAATTCTGAGGAAACACCGGATCCTGCAGGACCGGACCCAGATTAGGGGACTTTCACGCCTTTACTAAGGCCGCAAAGACAACAATCGCCACTGTAACTGCAAATGTTAATTCACACCAAACTCCTCTATACGCAAACCCTAAATAGTTTAATTATGCCAATTCATAAATTAGCAACCTCAGTATTAGAGTAAGTGTAAAAATACAAAGGCAGGTTAACGAAACGATGTTCTTCCAATCTATTTTTATCACTAGCAAATATCTTGTTCCTGCAGACCTTTACCTAGACGGTCTAAACTTGCAGTGAGATAATGCATGACAATGCATCTGTTTCTGGATTTAAGACGGCACTAATGTTTCAATTTCCCTAGTAAAGACGCATAATTTTGCCAAGTTATTATTAAAGTTGGACGGACCGTGACGTTTGGAGATATATTTTACAAGCAGAATTGGATATTTTTAGAAACGCATCTAATTCAGGACAATTGCGTTCTTTCTATTATTTATTACAAGAAAATTATGTTAAATCGTTTTTGAGATTTGAACCGAATCCTAAAAAATTGATATCATAGTATGGTCCAAGATTTTTTTATTAGCCTAACAAACCAAATAAACAATACGCCTAATTTACAGCCCCATGTTATAAATGGTCCCAGAAACTTTCTAATAATGAAACGAAAAAAACCTTACTGTGATATTTCAAGATAGTGGAATGGTAAAATAAATCTGCTATCATATTTAGTGAGTACCTAGCATTCCAGAGATGTGGCACTTAATGCTGTTGAGGTTTATGAAATAATTTGCGTGGTCACCATGACGCTGTCTCTTCGTGCTCTGCGTAGGCGTTATTGGCATCGTCGTAATCCTCCAATGGGCCTTGTATCTTAGCGGAAGGAAACTGTCAATCATGTTGGTGGAGTCGTGATGTGCAATTTGCTGCAATATCGTGCTGGCCGATCTCGACCCAATTACCCACGCCTCCTGCTCTGACGCAGTAATTGTGAGCCCTTTCGTCCCGATTTTCATTTTTCTAGCGGAAGACCATAATTTGTGCAACACCGTGTAATATTTGCTTCACAATGAAACGATAATGCCCGCTCTCACTGGACGGGCCACTAAGCACGATGGTTAGTCAGTTAACAAATCTCAAGTCTTGCACGATATCCTGCGAGAGTTCGGCCATTGTTCTTGATCAAGACAGGACCGGCGTTCAGATATCTAGAGACCTTAATTGTTGGAATATTTGCGCATTTCATTCACCAAGTAATTCTGTTTCCTGGCGTCTTATAAAATGATGAAAAAGTCGACTATTATTATATTCTATTTCCTTTACATATACCTAAACTTTACAAGGAAGAAATTATTAGACTTCTATAATGTAGAACTGGACGTTTGAAAAAAATATAATTTACGTGATTCTAATAGCTAAAAATCTATTCTAAGTTTCACAGGACATAAGCAAATATTAACTTTGGACTTTATGCTACAACTGGAAACAAGTTTTTGAAGTTGCTGGGTTAATCGTAATTTGGTAATAGCTAATTAAAAAATTAGATCAAATTTCTACAAGAAGTTATTTCTTCGATTGAAGCTCAGAAATGCTGGCAAAGAAAGATCACGATTTTACTAAATTTAGTAATTATGATAAGTGGAATGTTAACCAATGGTGTTCCATGTATTTGTTTTAATTTCCTTTTTTTCCCTAAATTTATTTATTTATTTACCCAAAAAATTACATAATATATATGTTGCATATTACATATTACATTACATAATTTCACAATGGTAATCCAGTTACCTGTTAGTGGTGGAGTTAAAAAACTTATAACTAAACCTTACAACAAGACTTACAAGACAAAGACTTACAACAAGAAATAAAGAGAGATTTAATAAATAAATCATCCATAAAATAATGATTAATAACATTTTAAAATTTTTAACAGTCTATGAAAAATAATGTTAAAAATATATTACATTGTTATAATTTGGTATAAATTAGAATTAGCAACCCATTTTTTTAACTTTCTTTTTCCATTTCTTAGCACTTTCAATTCATTACGTAGTGTGTTAGAAAGCATATTGCCCTAATAAGACAATTTTTAATACTAATAGTCTTACATATTTGAGGAATTAAAACACTTGTATGATGGGTAATACTATTCAAACTTATATATTTATCTTTTAAATTATTGCAATGGTATTTTAACAATTGTAAGGAAAAAAGTTGCTCTAAATTTATAGGGTTATTAAAATTATTTTTTTTCTTATTTGCAATATTTAACAATTTATTCTGATTATTTTGTAATAATTTCAAAGTACTAGAATACGATCCACCCTATGCCGTTATACCATAACTTATTATGCTAGGACATAAGGCATAATATATCATCATAAAAGTTTCAGTCTTCATTATCTTAGAAAGTTTGTGAAATATAAAAATTTAATATTTTGTTTTATTTAATATATACTCAATATGTTTCGCCCACTTCATATTTGAAATCAAAAATAATCTCTAAATACTTGCAAGAGATTCAACCTTAATTATATTTTTCCCATTGATAATGTTGTTTAAGTTATGAAGAATACTGAAGTAGTAGCTTCCAAATGTTATATAAACCGCTTTATCTATATTCAATGATAATTTAATTAAAGTTAGCCAATTGCTTACCTCATAAAGGTAATTATTTATCTTACTTTCTACTTCACTCCAATCTTTTCCCGTTGATACTATGGCAGTATCATCGGCGAAGGTTACAATCATATCCTCATGTAAGCTTAATAATAAGTCGTTAACATATAATACAAACAATAATGTTCCCAAAATAGTACCTTGTGGAACGCCAGTTTGTACAATACAGTTATCACTTAAGACATCGTTTACCTTTACACGTTGAGATCTATTTTCTAAAAAAGAGGAAATACGCTGGTGTGCATTACCTCTTATGCCGAAATTGTAAAGTTATTTAAGCAATATTTTGTGGTTCACAGTATCAAATGTTTTTGATAAGTAAAGCCTTTTTAATATCAATTTATTTTTCATAACAAAATTCAAAAATCTGCGGTATACAATTTTTTCAAAAATTCAATCTTTATAGTAATTATTTTCTGTTAATATAGAGCAATACATTCAATTTGATATTCACCACATAAGCCTTGCAGTTCTGATACTTTTCTATTTTTACTTTATTGCACTTATTATCCTCTATCTTAATACTGCATTAATTTGTTTTTAGTTTTTAGACCTTCATTTTAATAGTTTCTGCACATACTATTTGTTATTCAAACATCCCTGTCTAAATATTCCCTTTGATATTTTCTGCTTGGCTTCTTCATCTCGTTTACATCATCTTCTTACTATATACATAGGTTGATAAGAGGTTAGTTGAAGTCCACTATACAGTAATAATATTATTAATTTGCTTAAAGTCATCACAACGTTTTCACCAGTTAAATGGTTTGGAAAAGATATATTTTTCACAATTCTATTTTTTCGTTTCGCCATTATATCTAGATTGTAAAAAGTTATATGCAGAAAAATATTAACTGAAAACGAAATATTTCAAATATCAAGACTTTTTGTGAGAAAAATGAAATTAATTGCAAAAATCAACCAAGAGAATTTATCTAAGTCATAGAATTTTATTTAACTTTCCTAAATCTTCTTCTGTGCTTTTGTTTTGAAAATCACGAACAATTTTTTTATAATTTATATAACTACAGTATTTTGACTTTACTAAGCTAATTCCAGAGTGGTATAAGTGGAACTACTGAGCAATGTTTATGGTGAAGTGGAAACAGTCGTGTCGTTTAGTACCATTTGGGGTAATAGGTATTACGGGAGTACCAATTCCCAAGTATCAGCATACATTTGGCATACTGATTCCTAATCTTGCAAAAGAAGAGCTGTAGAAAGAACGTTTAAAATTTTGTGACTATAATAATTTTGCTTTATAAAAGAGAAAAAATGGTAATTGATTTCTCATAGATTTTTAGAGAGTTGGGGACTAACTTATTAGTGGCTTAAATATACACAAAATATGTATCAATAGTTCTAAATGAATTCATCGAAAGCATTGATACAAATTTAACCCAACTATCTTTTAAATGGTGTAGCAATATTTTGTTAAAACACAGTCTCTGTCACTCTTTAGTCTTCTTCCAATAGAGGAATATCGTTTTCGGTATTCTATAAATGGCAACCAATGCACATTTTCTTCCTGTTCATAGTATGAACATTGAGATCACTTTGAGTCTCCTAAATTATTTCTTATGGTGTATTCAAAAAGTAAAGTTTATTTAAATAAAACGACCTAAAATATTTTATAAAATTATATTGTTATATTGGCCATTGTCAGGTAGTAGGTAAGTAGTAACTTTTTATTTAAATTAAATTTGATTAAAATAATGTAGCGAAATCAGCCCTAATAATCTAAAAGTTTATACTAATGAGAAACTTTTGAACTACACTTAAATTTTTTTGGTAGTCTAATAAGTTTTATGAATAAAAACATAATATATTTATTAACTATTATCAGAGTATGAGATTATAAAATTATACCTTTTCACAATTTTTTTGGTAAAATTGGTATTACTAAGTTTAAATGAACCTATTGCAAGCTTTATAGCTTTATATATTATTGGTATTATATTATTAAGAACAATCAGTCCAATAAATGCTTTAAATGCAGTTTTACAGTCCCCGATTCCCAGAATTTAATTTCATTATACGTTAGCCATGACTACTTATAACAAAAGAAAACATTACAAATTATGACTTTATATTTGAGCTAAAGACTTGAAGTAGGTAAAAGCAATATAATTAACTGTTTATTCATTTGACTTTATAACTATTATTTATACAATATTTCTGTGTAGACACTTTGAAAGTTTTGAATCAGATAGATTCCAGGTGATCAGTTGTGGTTTATTGGATTTGTTTTGACAATTTGGCAAAACTACATTTGCCATCTTCGAGCTTGTTGTCTCGTTATCCGTTTTTACTTTTAGTCACTGCAATATTTAATATTAATAAGGTTTTATTTTCAGTTTCAATTATACGATTTATAATATTTAGTCAACTCAAGTTAAAAAATTTGGTAAAAATGAAAGGTGGTGCAAATAGTATTTGAAAAAAAATTGCGCACCCTAGGTAAGTAATCCTGTAAAAACAAAGCAGAAAAGCGGTATTTGACATGTGTATCTAGAACGCCAATTAAAGGCTGGCAGTGGCGGCTCGTGGCTAAATTAGAGGGAAAGGCAACCTCTAGGACAAACTTATAAATATCCAATAACAATTGACCTTAGTGAACTGATTTGAAACTTATTAATTTATATTTTACAACCAATTTTAGTAAGTTTCCAGATCACCTTTGAGGTACTACTATCAATCCGTTGACCTATAAAGAGGGTCTTGCCAGTAGCCCTACTCCCAACAAAAAACTATAAAATGATTCTTACACTAAATTAACCCTATTAACGTAAAATTGGAATATAAAAGCGAGATTTTTTAGAAAGAAAGAATTTTTGATCTAAAACAGATATTTTCTTAAAAGTCTTATAGACAAAGTCTATTCGTCTATTTTTGAGCTAAAAAATTACTAATAACCAAATTATTAAAATCGTCTGTGGACGATTCAATAGAGCATGTAGCTAGCGCGCAAAGCCTATCTTGGCCCATAGTATTTCGGAAAAAAGTCTTAATTCTTTTTAAAAATGAAAAGCAACGTTTGCTTTCAGCTGTTCTCATCAAGATTGTACAAATAATTCTTAACAATTTGACAGATTCACGGAAAAAATTTTGAAGGTTATTGTCTAAAAGAATTTGCAGAATGTGAAGAGTTCCATTGGCTTGACGAAAATCTTCCCTGCTGTATATGGTTATTAATTCTTGCTTTAATGAAAGAGAATGTAACTTAAAAAATGTAACTGCAGTATTAAAAAAAATGCTCCGGGAAGTTTACAGCAAAATCTTTAAAAGAGTTTGCCTCAAAGAGTAAAGAAGCTTCCAAATGATCATTAACATAAAATTTATCTGTGATATTTGTAATAATAACATCACATACTTCTTTGGCCATTTGCATGTTTATGTCTATATATCGAGCTCGCTTTGTATGTACGGGTTTTGATTTATCATCTGCATTATAATAATCATGATCAACCTCATTTCTGATATTCTACACCGCATTCTTATAATCGGAAATGTATTCTTGAATTTTGACACTATCTAACTGGCATAGTTGTAATTGTTCATAGAGAATATCACTGTGTGGTAAAATTTTATTAAAGAAATATAACCAAAAATTGAAATCCTCATCTTTCAAATAATGTATTAATCCGGTTGATTGCTGAATGGTTAGTTTATCATTTTCATTATCAATAATAAATTCAAAGCATTCAAGGAGTTCTTGTTTATATTTAAAAACAGTACAAACAACTCTGGAGTTGAGTATTTGATCCGCGCGGCAGTCTTTTCATAACTATATTATCAAGAATTTATGTTCGTTGGGGTGATCTAGAAAAAAATGTTGAAAATGCAGAAACATTTGCAAAAAATACTTTAACTTGCTTGCTTTGAGTGGCAGCTCTTTCTAGAATTAAATTTAATTGTTGAGCATAACAATGAATAAAAATGGCTTTCTTGTAAACTGAACTGACCTTGGCTTGTACTCCATTATTTCGGCCACTCATAACAGCAGCCCCATCATAACTTTGAGCTACTAGCTTTTCAGGAGATTTGTTTATATTAATTTTCTCTAATTCAGCAAAAATTACGTTACTTATGTCTTCTGCGCTATGACTAGGCGGTATTAAGTATCCCACAAAACGTTCATATACTCTAGCTTCTTTAACATAACGTACTATAAAGACTAATTGAGATATGTTCGCATTATCAGTGGTTTCGTCAGCTTGAATTGCAATGTACTTATTTTCTTCAATTTCATCTTTTATTAAATTCTGAGTTACCGCTAATATAGAATCTAATAATTCATTTTTAATTGTCTTTGATAAACCAGAAAATGCAGCATTTTTGGATTGCTCTATATGTGATTTGAGAAGTAAATCAATTTCGCTCATAAAATTTATTAAGCCTCTAAAAATGCCCGGGTTGTCGCTATCCAATGTTTCGTCATGTCCTCGCAATGCTAATTCAAAAACACCACAAAATTTGATGCAGTCAATAAGTTTTCCGAGAATATAACGGTTTTCTTTTACTCTTTCATTATGCTTTAGCACTTCAATCCGATAAGCGTTACTTAACTGATTTCGTAGGTCAACATGGCCTAAAGTTGCAAATTCGAGAGAATAAAACAAATGCCTTTGACATATTGAATGCTTTTTTACTTTTACACCCAGGTGCTTCAGATCAGTAATGCCTGTGTAGACCCAAGTGGGATCACAATTGTCGGACTCCATCAATAACCACACAAAGCAATTAAATGAATTGCTGACATCGCAGCCACATAGTCAATCTGCATTTTGGTACATACCTGCATTGAATGATCTTACCACAATTTTGCCCTTCACCATATGTTGTTTTAGGATCTGAAGGTTAGGCCAAAATGGACCCAACTTTTTTATTTTCTTACGATCCTAGAAACTTAATCCCCTCAATGTTGCCGTGATAATTGCTTGGACGGTATTCATTGCTTCAATTAGAACACGAAATCACCCAACAACTGCTAAATCTCAGTGAAAACAAGAAACTAGAACGGTAGAGCAACAAAATTATTTCACAGCTCGATAAGCCGCTAATACGCTACGCCACACCACACCACACTTGCAAGTATTGTATTTAGTTTATAAGCAGATTGTCGTTGCCGAACTCTTTGAAACAACGGCAAAGTTCGACAACGTTCGGGGTTCGGGTTTAACAAGTTACTTTATTGGCTTGAGCAAAATGATTCTTGCCCCTCCCCAACGCTGTTGTCAGCGTTTTTTAAAGCACTCTCGATGTATAATTGCATGGGAAAATAAGGATAGCATATGGCAAGTTTCACGCAATTTGGCAAAGCACGGGGGGCAACGCCAAGCTATTTCACAGCGCGCAGCGTTCAGTTTGGAAGCGGGAAACTTAAAATAAAAGCAAGTAATATATCTGATAGCCTTTATAAATTTCTCGCTTGTGCTTAATACTTTCTCTATTTTTCTAGGGAGCTTTGGGAGGGCATTGCCCATTTGCCCCTCCTGCACCAGCCGCCACTGAAGGCTGGGATATAGTTGGCTTGGTAAGAAGGATTGTGGCATTCTATCAGCCTTTAACAAGATTAACATAATGCAGATTTTTTCTTATATTTACATTGGCTATGAAATACTTGATCAAACCTTTCCTGGTACTAAACCTGCTGCAACTCCGCAGAAAGCTATTTAACATTCAAAACTAATATTTCTTTTTATTATTTTTTAAAACAAATGGTTAAAACTTTATAATAACAAGTTTGATTTTGAATGTAGTCATAAACAACTAAACATATTGTGCGAAAAGTTTCAAAAAGTAATTATGAAGCGGTGGTTGAGTGTAGAAATACCGCTTGGTTATCGTAATGCGGCTGTGGAAACTTTTATTGGTAAATCTGGAAAGTTGGTGGAAAAGGCGTCGCGATGCGGCCTTATCAACTATAATATAAACGGCGCCGGGCATAAAGCAGATGGCAATTTCTAGTGAAAGATACACGTATTCCTCGGTCTGGCGGCGTTCAGCATTCTTAGTTATCGCGCCATAAAAGTGATGAAGCACGGGGTAAAACATGGCCTAGTTTGTTATTCCCCGCATCTATACGACGTATACGGTACGCTACGGCTTATCTGTAATTCTCCATTTCGTCTTCAGAGCGCGTGGATCGCTACGTAACGCTCCAGAAAAGTGCGAATTTATTCATAGACTCGCATAATGAGAAACTGTAAAAATGGACATTTCCAGAGCCGTGACGGTTTTATGTTTTGATAAGGGGAATAACACGCCATTTTTCCAGCCGCGCAATAACGATGCTCTCTCTGCCTCTGACTTTCCCGCCGGTTATTTAGATCTCTCCTGCGGAAATAAATACCAAGCCGGATAACACCCCCTACGCATCCTCGCCCACCCCAACGCATTCTCGTCCACCCCAGCACATCGACATTTTAGATATTGTTTAGTCTTTGCTACCGCAACCGTCTTCCTCCATCACATAATTCCTCTTCAGTACCTTCTTGAGTTGATATACTATTATAATTTTTATATATCTGCACATGTTCCCTAGTTAACTAATACCATTTTTTAGATATCTAAATAATATTAGTGCAAATAAAAGATTATTGTCATCATTTGTACAGATAGTACATCTTTGATACAATAAAAGTGAAATGATATATGCTGGTAAGCGAAGCACTTGAGAATAGCTGGCCCAATTTGACCGATTTTTTTTATGTTCGTTATAGTCCTAGTCACGTTCTTATGACAAAAAAAATTGAAAAAGTTGCCCGGAGAATCGGAAAATTCGAGAAAAATTGAAAGACCATAACTCACGATTCGAACGCTGGATATACGTAATCCTATTTTTGTAGTTATTGTATTTCTATTCCAGTTATTTTATTTCTATTCTACTATTTCGCTACGTGCCCAAATATCGTACGACAGGTGAGTGTCAAATTGTGAGTCAAGCCAATCGGTAGATAATGACAGTTAAATTGAAATTCTGTTGTAAGTTCATCGCAATCGTTTCATGAAATAAATTAAGTTTTGTAGTTTTATCTCAAACACATTTACAGGTTTACCTACGAAATACGGTGGGCTTTAAAGTGACAAACGGTTTTACAGTAACAACAAAGTGAATCAATTGTCCATTTTCAGTTAAATTGTGATTCTTTGCATTACACATTGTGTCCCAATCGACACAATTGAATTGAATTGACTGCGCATCACTTGAGAACGACTGGACGGTTGGACCGATTTGGCAAATTCTTTTTCCTGAATATTCAAATAAAGTTCTTACAGAAAAAAAAATGGAAAAGTTGCCCGAAACATTGAAAATTTAGGAAAAACTTAAGTGCCTATTTCTATGGAATTATTGTATGAACTCGAGACCATAACTCATAATTCAAATGATGGATATCCGTGTTTTTGTTTTGTTTTGTTTATTATGGTCCTGAAAAAGTTTTGGAAAAAAAAAGTGTTGGACAATTACAAAAGAAAGTTGGAAAATTTGGACAAACTCCAAGAATCATAATTTTATTATGAACTCTTCATCTTTTATTTTGTTCGTTCGTTATGCTCCCGAGATAGAAAGAAATCAACTAAATATTTTCTTCAATTGACAAAAAAAAAACAATCCCACTAGACGAACCACTGCACTTATTGGTTTCTGGAACAAGCCCAGACAGTGACTTCATAAAACACCTTGAGGATAATTGTGATTTCAAATTTAATGGAAGAAAATAAATCTTCTTATTGACAAAAAATTCTGACTTAATTCAATTGTAACTTTGATTTTGGAACAAAACCAAATGGTTCCAAGTCAATTACAATCCGGGCACATTACACATTTCTAGTATTTCAGCAGTGTGCTGACGATAGAATTCATCTCACAAGTAGAATTTCCCATTAGCATACTTCTAAATGTACTTCTCTTCAAATTGAATACACTTGGCCACAATCGTTACAAGATACATTGATTACTCAGAAATACAATTTTCTCTCATTTTTACTTTTACACATTTCCCATAGTTTTTCGCAAATTCACAAAACGACCACAAATACATTCATTGAAATTTAGACAGAATATATATTAGTTAGAATTATCAAGAAAGTATTATTATAAGAAACCTTCATATCTATTGTTGTGCCTGTGAAAATTCAAGCATCATTATCATGTATACCTAACAATCAAAAGAAACTTAAGAAAGCTGGTGTTATTAATAGTCAGCACTAACATTACCACAGTAAAATTGTCAATGTTATTTTTCGTGATGGTGAGGTAATTATAGGTGCCTACGTAGGAAATAGTATTTAAAATCTGCCACCAAATTCTAAACTAGTTTTCTGAAAAAACATTAAATACAGACGAAGACCTGATGGTCTCAATATTCTTGTTGCAGTTACTGAAAACTTTATAGAATATACTATATAAATCTAACAGTAAAACTGGGCAACATCAACAAAAAATGTTTCATTATAAAGATGTTCAACTAAACACTTAATGATAAACCCTTTTTCAGAATGAAAGATTTAAATTAAAAATGTCCCTAATTGCTTGCATCAACTAATATATTGAAAGACAAACACAAGTACAAATCGTCGAAAATGTTATCCTCCATGTGAAAAGCTGTAGAGAATTTCACACACATTGTGAGCTTGGAGTACAAAAATTCTTTAACAGAAAACAATGAGTCAACCATGGGTTACTTTTGGAGTATCCACTTTTGAAAGACTTTTCTTGCAGAACAGGAAAGGTTTGTTTTGAGTAAGTCAAAAAAAAAGATAATCTTGTTTAAAACCTAAAAACAATAAAATTAGTTATAATTGTTTTAAACTAAAAGTAATTGCGTTATGTTTAGCATTTTGCCCTTATGGTGTTTGCGCTATGAAATATGACATGTGTTTGGTATCGGTAACGTAGATTGTATGTCAAAGCCAAAATTTAGGTTCGGCGTCACGTCTTCAGGTCCGATAACCGTGCAAACAGCGGGTCCCAGGCATGATTTCGAGCGGGTTGTCATTGGCGTCACGACGCTCTTCTGATTGCGCCATTGCCATCATGCCGGACACGTCCCTTCGCAACTGCATTCGATACAAATGTCTACATATTTTGTCCGAAAACAGCTTGGTTTTGGTACGATCGATTGCTTACCCTCTCCTCCGCGATTATACGACGTCTTCCATCATGGAAATTAATGTTCCCCAAAGTATAATTTGTGGAGACGACTCAGCTCGGCCCGCCTTGACATAGTGCTGTATTGCAACGACGCTCCAGTGACTATAATATGCCGCTTAATTGTCTCGAAATGAGAAATTCGTTTCCAAGTTATAATTGGATACGCGCCACCCGACCCCACGTTTCGATGTCTTGGGAAGATCTAACATATTTCGGGTGCGCGAGCCCAATTTAAAGTTCCGCAAGCCATGCTCCTCCATACGACAACAAAAATTAATTGCATCTCTTCCGGGTTCTGGACGTGTCACCTAAGATACATTCTGATTTGCAACTTACAAAAATTTGTATCCTTAAATATTTATGTACTATAAGGAAGAGATTCCTCAGTTGATCTAATTGTATTATCGGTCTAGAACTCATACACTTATCTCTTTATCTCAAACTTTTCTTTTGAATTCCAACAATATATATTTTGAATCCTCTTTAATCTACTTAAAAGATCAAACTTCAGTCTGATTTTTGCGATTTTATTCTTGTTCAGGTACCAACAGGTTGCAGGTATACCATTAACAAAGCTCAACCTTAATCATCTTATATTTATAAGACTGATATAAGTTTTAAGCCAAAGTATCAAAAAAATAACACTTAATTTAATTAACTGGACAGAAGGGAGTCGTCCTTGTATGATTCCATCCTTATGGTCGGCATCATCTATAACTACTTGGTTTAAGTTTAGCAAAGACTTCACCTAATAATTCAAAGAAGTAAAGAAAAGGTTAAACTTTGATCTGGTTGTAACGCAAGAGAAACTCATTTTAAAATCATTAACGGTTCTCACCACATCTTAGCTGCAGTAACCACCAAAATGGTATTTTTTCCCAGATGAGCTATTTTATTTTATCAAATAGAAGTCAATATATTCCAAGAGATGTTATTTCTTAAAATAAAGATAAATCCACTCAAACAACTTTTGAATTCATATCAGATCTCTAAATTTCAAGGCTTGTTGCTCGGTTTGAAGAAAAATTAAATTTTTGGAGGGCGGTCACTGTTTTAAAAGGCCGATACCTATATAGAGGCACGTTATCTAAAAGTTGTGTGATATGGAAAAGGACAGACACTTTCGAATCGTTTTAAGGGCAGTTGGTGTTTGTCTCAATTTAATTTATAGGGTTTTTATGGACGTGATTTGTAACACAGTTTTCCTAATAGATCAAACGTGCCAACAAATTTTTTGTGACATGTGTCAAGCAAGTCAACGTGAACTACATTGGATCACCCCAAAAGACAAAGCATACGAGATTTCTGACCACTTAAAAAGGAAAGCAAGTTCTTGCTTATTAGAGGAAGTTATGCTGGGTGTCCTGTAATTTGTGAATTATAAACAAATTACTTATTATTTTTTCCATTTAGAAATTATTTAAAAATAAAATTATTCAGCGATAAGGGGATATGTGCTGAATTTTTCAGTCGAATTTCTGGGACATTTCCGAGTAATATTTCATGCATTAGATTTCACATGCAAGATCTGAATTTTTGGTATATGAAAGACCTAATGGTTCTCCAGCGATGCTTCTTACTTTTGTTTAAAAATTTTTAAAGAATTTTCCGAAAAAAAATGTTAAAGTCCGGAAAAAACATAAAACTTTACAGTCGAATTGCTTCAAAAATAATTTTTCTTCGAAATTTGAAATAAGTAATCTCCCTTGGTACGGGCTTTGGGCTTACGGTGTACAATTAAAAAAAGTGAATAATTTTGAAATAAGCCTGAAAAAGATATAAAACTGCATGTAGTTTTTACTTAATTTCATTGAAACTCGCAAGACGTAACATTGTGCGTCCTTCTGATGCCGCACTCTTCACACCATGCCTGTGAACGCGTGGGACAAGAGCTCGGTTCATGTTTCAATTTATTATCGGTCATAAATATTGGAACGACGAGTTTGCCGAACAGAGGTTGCTTTTGAAGCAAAATCTTCAACCTTCAGTGGCCTACACGTATTTATGGTAGTTTTTATAATTTTTAGAGTTACAACCTCACTCAAGGAACTTTCGATTTTTTTTCTTCGCTCTTTTGTATCACTTTCATTTTGAGATCAGTTGTAAGAGAGCTCGGTTGTGTTATATCTACAAACTATTATCAAATCTCAATTACGTGTTAATATTATCCATAGGTATTTCAAGTTTAATTTTTTGTAAAATGGGAAATAAAAAGTTACATCTAAGTGCACCTAGAAAAAGCAAACGGAAAGTAGGTAGATTGAATAGGTAAGTACGACATGATTTCCAATGTCGTGATTGAATTTCACTAATGTAATATTTGGACAGAATGAAATATTTGATATCTAAAAACACCGTGATAGAAAAAATTAATTCCCATAAAACTCCACCAACATCACCACCACATTCTGCATCAACTTCCAAAATTGATGAAAAGTGCGAAATTGTACCTTCTGTAAGACAAGAGAGAAATAATGACAAAATCTCACCACCTCAACTGGCTTGTCTTTCTGAAGGCACACACAATTTTATTTATTCCTCTACATCCACAAGTGAAATCGATGAAAGTACTACAGCAGATTTTGATGAAAAGATTTACAATCATCCCTCCACAAGTACATCTTACAAAAGGTTACATAATATGGTTATGTTAATAATAAACAATAAAAATGACACAATTTTTTGTAGCGAAAACAAAGAAATACAGGGTCGGCGATTAATTAACGTTGCGCATTTTTTTGAACAAGCCATGAAATTTCCTCATCATGGCCTTTTCTCATGTTCCAATCAAGACGTGAAAATTGTTCGAGAAGTCAGAAAAGGGTTCATGTCTAAATTTGTCTTAAAGTGTGCTACTTGCAAAGTGGAATACACGATAGACGGAGATTATTGTGATGGCAAACTAAATGCAAATGGTGCTGCTGTGACCGGCATATTGAGTATTGGTTGTGGATTTTCGCAACTAAATGAATTTGCAAGTTCTGTCAACATGCCGGAAATTTCATGGAGATTGTACAAAAAAATTGAAGATGAATACAATAACATCTTTCAAAAGGAATCATGGCATACTATGATTGAGGCAGGAAAAGAGGAATATAAAATTGCAGTTGAAAATGGGAACGTAGATGAGCACGGTATACCACTTTTGACCGTCATTGCAGATGGGGCATGGTGTAAACGGTCGTACCGTACGAATTATAATGCGAATTCTGGAGCAGCGTGCATCGTTGGGGAAAAAACAGGAAAAGTATTATTTTTGGGTATACGTAACAAATACTGTTTCATGTGTACAAAGAAGGGTTCGGAAAATCCACATGTTTGTTTCAAAAATTGGGATGGATCAAGTTCAGGTATGGAAAGCGATATTATTGTAGAGGGATTCAAACAAAGTATGGCGATGCATGGAGTGAAATACGCTTTTTTGGTGGGAGACGGTGACTCAAGTGTATATCGTAAAATTTTGGATGCAAAACCTTATGGCCCCTTTGTCGTTCAAAAAATCGAGTGTTCAAATCATCTTCTTCGAAATTATGTGAGTAAATTGAACGAATTATCCCAAAAAAAATATAGCTCGAGAGGTATCGATGTAGATGTTTTTTTGAGGCACTGTTTAAAACATAATATATCACGACTTCGACTTTCTGTGGTTTGTGCCATAAAGCACAGAAGAAGAGGGGATGGCAGCGACCGTGAGAAAATTGACCTTTTAAAAAGAGACATCGGAAATAGCTTATATCACGTATTTGGAGAGCATGATAATTGTGACCAATATTTTTGCAAGGGACCTAAGCCAAATGAGAAGAACCTTATTCCTGCTATGAAGGTGTGCGGACTTTTTAACGACGTCATAGCTTGCGCAAACAGGTTGATAGGGCACTCCAAAAGCTTAATAGCAAACATGACAAACAATAACGCGGAAAATTACAATTCAGTTTTAGCGAAGTTTATAGGTGGAAAAAGAATTGACTATTCCAAGAGAGGTAGTTACACTATGAGATGTCATCTAGCAGGTATTTCTGTAAATACGAAAGGAGGATTCCACACTGCCATTCATCAGGCAGTTACCCAAAAAAGCCCCGGATTATATACTAAGAAATTCACTAAAAAGCAAGAGAGTAGACGCCGGCTAAATTTAGTTCGGAAGAGGCTTTACCAGTCTAAGGATAACCCCAGATCAAAACGAATGAAGGTAGATGAGACTGATGAAAATGAAGATTATGGGCCAAATGTTCATGCACTGGACATTTCTCCGGAAGATCTACAACAAAGAAAAGAAGAATTCATGGCAAAATTGGAGTTAAACGAGGAACAAATAATTGCACTATCCACAGCTACAGAAGAACAGTCGAGGTCACAAACGTGGTTTTCTGAAAGAAGAAAACGTCTGACTGCTTCTGTGATGGGGAGAATTTGTAAAATGCGGGCAACAACTGACCCCAAAAAAACGATAAATAATTTGCTGCATTCGAAGTTTGATGGAAACATCTGCACAAACTATGGCAAAGATCATGAGCCAATAGCCAGAAGAGAATTCGCTGAATTGGTGGGGAAAGAAATTGTGGAGTGTGGATTTATTGTAGGTAGAAATAAAGATTGCTTTTTAGGGGCCACGCCGGATGGTCTAATAGAAGATGATGGCATAGTGGAAATAAAATGTCCATATAATGCCCGTTTTTACTCACCACAACATGCTATTATCTCAAAAAAAATTAAGTTTGCCACATACGTAGAAAACATATTTTCTTTAAAACGAAATGATAATTACTATTATCAAGTACAGGGGCAACTTCATGTAACCAAGCGGCAATATTGCTATTTTGTTTTGTGGACCCCAAAGGGGTTGCTCTTCGAAAAAATTTTCAGAGATGAGAATTTTTTTATTTCAAAAATGCAAAATAAGCTTCATGATTTTTTCTACAAACACTATATTTCCGCTCTTTTGCATTTAGAAATTAAAAATAGTTAATTGTTATGGATTCGATTCTCTCTCTGTAAGAAATACGGTAGGGGTTATGCGTCATGTTTCCAGGAACTCAACCTACAGGTCACCACCAATGAATGCAGTTCAATTCTACTTTATTCTATTTCATATTGCATTCAAATTCGATGAACGACCAAATGTTAAAATCCTTTTCTGGCCACCATTTTAATTCAGCGCCGTCGGTCATAACTGCAGGTGTCTTCACTTCATTCCAGATAATTAGAAATTGATATGTTCAATATATGTATTTAATAAAAAAATTTCCCTACATTACAGACACTTATTTATGGCCAAAAGCGATAAAATATTGTATCTGGGCATTTGTTTAGGCGCCGACGAAACCATTGCTAAACAAAAATTAATCGTATAATTTTCAACCGATTTAATACAAAATTACTAATATATTTCAAAGTAATCAAAATCATAGAATTTGGTTTGAAAACTTGAAAGTAACCGCGAAAACCGTGCACTATTGAAAAGTTCAGAACTTTGGCTGACTCGCGCTTCCAGGTCAAAATGCAACCTCAGGGTAACATAATAGTGCCATTAATTCGTCATCCATAGTGGGTCGGCCTTTGCCTTCGACTGTCGTAAAATAAACAGATCTCCGTTCCATTCAGTTTTGTCCCTACATAGTGCCGTTGTAGAGCAATTTTAGCTCGAAAATTAGAAATTCGACTAAAATATTTTAGCAGATATCCCCTTAATATCAACTTTTTCACTGTTGCAAGAATATTACTTTAATATGGAATTATTTTTATATTGAAAGAAATACGCTTATAATTTATGACTTTACAAGCAGTTTTTCAATGTGAAACAGCAACAGATTTACACATTAGCAATGACAAAAAAATGTGACTTGTAACGTAGAGATGCATTGTCCTGTGCAAGCGGTTGTTGAGAAAACACCGCTCGAAAGTAAAACACATGGGCGGTTTGTCACATCGGACCAGGTGTGGACTCATAGTAACAGTAACATATCCGTTCACCGAGCGTTCTTCAAATATCGAATATTTTTTAAGTATAAATGCAGGTCTCATAGCAGAACACTTACTCCTTTACAAAAGTAGGAAAAACGAAATCGGGACTTTTTTAAATATTTTGCAAAGAAGAACGCCTTGTATATTAGACAATGATATCTTTCAAGAAACCTCGTTTAAAGAGTGAAAATCAAATCAGACCAATACTGATAGTGAAAGAAACGCAACAATGCAAAATGAAAAATTACAGTTTTAAAAAATATGTGCAAAATTAATTTAATTTTTTTTGCATACTAATAATTATTGATTATCAATGAAGAATATGTGGGTAAACTCTTTGTCATAGTCAACATCTATTATTGTAAAAAAAAATCACGCCATTTGACTACGGTTGATTATAATCAGTGTTTGGTGCTAAGAAACCGACCACTATCGTGACATCCACTATTTGAAAATTATGTGAATCAGCTTTTTGAGCCCCCTTTTCCATATTTTTGATTGATTTTAGCATGTTTTCACCACTTGCAATCATTGTTTCTTTCGTTTGCCCCACGTGCATTGCTAAGGAAGTCTCTAGTGTGTGCTAAGTTCGAGTAATGCAGTGACGTCAAACCAATTGGAAAGAGTTCCCAGATTCAAATAAATAAGTAAAATCTTTTTGCCGTTATTACTAATATATTTTTTTTAAGTGAGCTTTTACATATCAATGCTGGAGCGCATTAAAAGTTTTTTATGAAGTACCAAATATTTTTTACTTTTTTGGGAACACTTCTCATTTAATTCCAACAATGGTAAGCGGTAATTTATCTAGAAGTCTTTCACTGAACCACCAAGTATGTGTACAGATGGAAATTTCTTTTGTCGATTCCAGTTTGGAATGCGAAAAGTAAGTGTGGCCGAATAGCCGACGTAGGAGGACCTAACGTTCGATGTCGTACTACGTACCACAGTCTGATTTCAGTGGATTTTGTCCAAATTTCTAAATTTTATCTTCCGTTTTATGATGTTATTTTTAAGTTTATTTTAAAATCACAATTGGATTCTTAGGTCTAAATACTGCAAAATTTCTTCTAAAAACTTTTTTCTTAATTTAAAAATTTTTGTTTTTAATTAAGGTTCTATTAACAATTTGAAAAAAGTTTTCATTTACGCAACCGCAGATAATTTTTTTAGAAATTTTGAGAAAAAAATCGGATGCTTTGAATTTACAGTTAATTTGAAAACTGGTAAAAACTATTTCGGAGCTGAGCATACACCCTTAACAATGAGAATTTCAGTCCGTAAGTTCCAGAAAGCTCAAATTATAACGATGACTTAACCATTTGGTATTTAAATATTAATACGAAAGTAACTATTAGAGAATCAAATTATTCATCTTGTCGCATGCTTTGTTCAAAAACTTCCACTTTTTAAAACACCTGGTTTTAATAAGACGTTAGCGGTTGCTTCAAATTAAGGGGTATTGAAGAACGAAAAAAAATCAATAAGGAACTTATCTAAATTGGAATTGACTCACTTTAGTTTATTCGAAAATATGCAGCAATCCTCAAAAAATTATGAGTGCATTGTTGATGAGTAATCTTCTGTAATTAGAAGCTAAAGTATTGGGGCAAAAAAATCATTTGTAGCAGCATAAATTTACTACGACTTTTTTGGTAATGGTTTCTAATTTAAGGAAATGTTTAGCAGAACTCAAAATTTGAAATTATAATTTGTCCACACTTTTTAAATGTTATTTTAGATCTCCTTTATAGTCACTTTGAGTGACTATAAAGGATAATAATCGGAAATAAAATTTAAGTTCACTTTTTTATACACATCTCCTGGTAAGGAAAAAAATAAAAAAATAAATAAAAGAAACGGTTTTAGTTTTCATTGGAGAGTATTATTAATAACATTCTGTAAGCAGTTCTGACTAACATACGAGATAAAGAAAATATAGAAAACAAGTACATAACCACTTAAAATATTAATTGCTCTTTACATTGGAAAATTAGATATTTTTGATAACTAATTTAGTAATTAAAAATAATTGTGATTGACAATATGGTCAACAACAATAAAATTGGAATACAAAACTTAAAATAATTTTTAAAACTTTATTTGTGTTTTACAAATTTGCGAAATTCTGGAACTTTTACCTTCTTAACAGGTTTGCTTTACCAGGATTTTTATTGCATTTAAAATATATACAAGTAATTGATCGTTGTTCATGATTATTTGTTTCATTTACTTCAAATAGTGGAACAGAACAACAAATAGCGACAAAAAAGAAATAATACAGCAGCACTGAGACATTAACGATATTCTTTGCTTCATGACTTCTGATTTTCTTCTATAACGCCTTTTCAAATGTTTGAAAACAAAAAAACTGCTTAATGTCAACATTAATTTCTTTAATTATATTTACACCAAAATATTCACTACCACGGTAAAGTTCAAGATATACCTGTACATGGCCTGTTGAAAAAAATTGTTGGTCATTGCTTTACATTCTGGAAATATATCAATATATTTATATTTAAATTATTAAAATTATTTATTGAAATCAACTAAAAAATAAGTATGGCAATGTACTCAAAAGTCGAAATAAGTTCATTGTACCTACTAATACACACATAAAAATTATAGTCTATTTTAACATGTTCCTTATTTTGTAGAGTATTTCGAAATCACTGGATCTGACTTCCCTGCATTATTTTTATTAAAATATGTAAGTAAAATCCACCTAAACAAGCCGAATAATCTGGAAAAGTGAAAAAAATTATTTTGTGACTAATTAATTTAATTATCATTGCCAATAATGATTTGTAAGGTTTAACAAGAATTTTATTATCGCTTTAGTAGTTGCCAGTCAATCAATGGTAATAGTTTTAAGAAGTTAATAAATAATTTATCTTTTATTTAGACTTGAATTCAAAAAATATTCCAGGGGCCTCAAAACCTTTACTAAACGCAGAGAAGAACCTATGAATGAGATCTCATTAATAGAAATGTCAATGACGTCATAACTCTTACAAATATTAATAATAATAATTATCTTATTAAATATTAATAATCATAATCGGTCATCCTTTGGAAGAGTTGGAGTTAAATTTCTATTGAGGGTTGCTTGACTGTTCCTACTAAATCTAAAAAACAATAAACAAAAGTGTAAGTAAATTTAACTAAAGATTTTGTTAATGCAAAATGTTTAATTTAACTCTAACGTATTGAATGAAATTTTAATAAAGTAATGGTAAGTTATCTTTCTTTGTAGATATAAGTTGGCGTAAAACGAGACATTGCTCTTGACTGCCAAAGATCGCCGATTGTCGCGGTGGCGGCGTCCCTCGTCAGAGGTGCCGTCTCTCGTCATAGCTTTGGCGGTAAAGGACGCGCAAGAAGCGTATCGACAGGCCAGGCCGCTTGAGATTGCGTGATGGCCGCCCGAGCAATGCTACCGCCGTCGGCCCCGCCGCCCCCGCGCTACCTGCTGACCGGCCCTGCCCAGTGCCCGCCGTCTCCATGACGACCACCTCGTCATTAAAGCATCGCCTTATCATAACCGCGCCGCCGACCCCGGCCATCTTTGGTGACCGCCACCAGTTCAGGGCGCAAGTCGCGTCTTTATGATCATCTGTCATAGTCAATCGACAAAAAAAAGAGCACTTGAAAAAAAAGTTTCTAGATCCGATGCGATTTAGCTTCGGTTGAATTAATGGCGTTATGAGGCACGAGGGTGTTTGTCATCACAGCAACCCGCGAAGTAGGATTCGGTGTACGTCATTTATATTCGGTTTGGCCTGAATGGGGCGACGGTGACGCTTCAAAGCCGACCGGGCACCTGAACATTCATAAGTGATTTCGAAAGGCAAGTTGACTGGATCCGCACAATGCCGCCACTCATTTATATCCGCACGGACCAACAATCTCGCTCATATAGTCATCACTTACGAGTCCGTCGGGGGATTTTACTTGATAGGTAATTGGAGGGCCATCCACAAAAATCTTTCAGGCACCGGTGGGGGTGCGGGTTACATTTTTCTTCATTTT
The DNA here is from genome assembly GCA_905333025.2 of Pyrochroa serraticornis. Lineage (NCBI taxonomy): Eukaryota > Metazoa > Arthropoda > Insecta > Coleoptera > Pyrochroidae > Pyrochroa > Pyrochroa serraticornis. The sequence goes on from HG995158.1 coordinate 20,792,258, forward strand.
AACCCGAGATTTAGTGAAATTTCTCGACTTTTTACTAAACTAGAACCCCTGCATACTCGTATACACACATACACACTTTTAGTATTTTGCATGTACCAACCACGCTTACATTTAAGAAAACGTTGATAGCATTTTAATAAAATCAGCTGCTGGCTGGTAGAAATGTACCTACTGTATAGATAAGAGTGTGCTTAGGTTTTATTATTTTACTTAAAACAAAATAATAAATTAAATTTCAGCAAAAAAAATGCAATAATTGCAATCTTGAGATCGTTTACGAATCCATCGAAGAAACTGACTTTATGACTAATTAACAGTTGACAAAATAAAATCTTGAAGACGCTAGCAATGGTGGTGGCGACAGGGTCGGAATATATGCTCAACTTAACCCGACACTGATGGCGACGATAAACATCCGCCGACTTGCAACAGGTACGCCACGGCGCACTTCCCCTCATTACCCCAGAAAAAACCAATCGGATAATCCGGACTACCAGATTACACAAAAACGCCAAGGATACTTACTGCCACACCACCGGGTCAAACACGGAAGATTACTTACTTCATTTCCTTGGCTTCAATTCCACGCAATTACCAGCGATTTTTTTAAATTAGATCCTGTTAACCGATACTTCTGTTAACTTCAGCATCTGTGCAAGTGACAATTAGGAACCAACATTTATTACGAAATAATTTCTTGTCACTTATAAAATTTTCCTTTATTTTAAGGAAATGTAAACAAATAATGGCAATTACTAAAGTTATTCTTAACAGAAATGATGATTCTTGCAGTTTGCTTTAAAAATTTTCAAATAAATAAATTACAGATATGTTCTTTTTTAGTACATGATTCAAATATCAAGTTTTGTAAAAACTTTAGAAAAATTATTTCTAGGAAAGTGGCTTATAAGACAACCGACACGTCAAGGAAGCTTACTGAATAAAGTTTCCCGAATTATGTAGCTTACAATCCGGAAAATGTATTTTGTGGAGATTCGCGCCTTTTATTAGTTCGTACATACACGTGAGACTTGCAGTTTTAGGTCGAATTCGATTAATTCCAACGACTAGAAAATGGAATAGAGAGCATTTATAGTAGAGTGCAAAGCGGCTCGAATTGTGACTTGTGTGGGCACTTTAAAATGAAAATATATGAACTAGCCAGATTTGTTGCTCATGCCCTGTGGATTTTGGATCCATAAGTCGTACGAAAATCGTACAGTGCGTGCGGACACAAATTGCAAAATTCAAACTAATGGTATCATGAGAAGACTACAACATTGCAGCATAAGGTGTCCAAAAATCAAAATATTCTCCGTAGACGTTCTATTTTTAAAATATTAAAGTTTGAGACACTGTTTTGAACCTAACATTGAAACGCCGTTGACTTTTTTTTGGAGGAGATTTTAAAACGCCGCTTTCTCAGCTCGGTATCGGCCAAAAATTAATTATTTTTGGCCAACTTATTGCTTTACACGCTGTTATCTCAGTTACCGTTGCGAGGATAAAAAAAATTCATTTTAATAAAATATGAAGAATTCTATCTGGATTACGATGGCTTTTGAATTAGATTTTTCGGGGACATATTTAACAAGATATTAATATAAATGTAGAGTAACATCAAAATGGCCCGAGCACTTCGTGCGGCCTTTCGCTGCATGGCCCTCGCGTCCTCACTCCAACTTAGGTGGGCACATCACGGACCAGCGACCACCGACATTATTTTGGGTTTAACGTGCTCATAATGAATACGAAACATAATAACTCTTTCAATTTTTGATAACTCGCTCAAAAATATAGGAAATGTTTTTTTCTCATGACAGTGCTTTCCACATATTTCTCTCTTTTGATTAATTTTGTCTATCTAACGTATTTTTTTTCAAATGAACAAATTACACACTAAACACAAAACCCCAAATTATAATGAATTCCGATTCCTATTGCAAAAATATTTTCAAAACTTGATCTCGAACGCAGGTAGCTTGTTCAGTTTTTGGATCGAAATGTCGGTCAACGCTAGATAGGTAGGCGTTGCATCAGATTTCGCCGAGCTCCGCGAGGGTCCGCTGTGCTGTGCTGTGCTGGTTAGATGGGCGATGAGCTTTACTCTTCGGCTAATTGTTTGCGAACGTATTTCTAAACCGCACGCTTGTTTACAGACCCACAGCAGACACCGATGGCTGTCATAAAGAGATATGTTTTCACTCTTCCATGGCCCTGCTGAACATTTTCCAGTTCATAAGTCTTTGACTCCATATACCCACAGTGCGTTATTATACGGGCCTGCATATGTGTCTGCAATGACCCAGTCTGAAAATAAAATTCTGGTCTTTAGCACAGGGACGTACTTTTAAATGTACGGTACACAGGCACAATATATTTTTTTTATTTCAAAATGCCATAGAAAACTGAACATATTCTGTATTGACAATAAAAAAAACAATTCTTTCTTAGTAAAAAAAAACGGAGTTCCAAACAGCAGCTTGGGTTAAAATCATAATTACTCCACACTTTTTTAGGAACACAATAATTTTTTCTCCAAGTTAGTTTCAAAAATTTTACCGATTTTCTACTTAAGGGTCCCATTTACGTTCAGTCGGGCGGCAGTTCGTGGCCTGCAGTTTTGGCCAGCCGGCCGATATTCATGTGCGACACGTACAGTCTGATTCCTTGGTTGTGGCCGGCAGATCTCTATCGAATGCGATATTCGCCGGACGTTCAACTCAACTTTATTACACACGATCAGTTTTTAAAATGTCACAAGAAGAATATGTAGCAATTGTGGTAATGTTACAGTCAAACTTCGTTATTCGCGGTTCCCGTATTGGCGGACCCAAAAATTTAAAACTAAACTATAATACCTGAGTGAAGGCTTATGGATGAAAAATGTGTTTTGTGATTTAAGAAAAAAATTGAACCGCCAATGGAAAGCTTTTGTTTTTAAGAGGCAAATTGGTAATGTCACACCTGAATACAAATCCGAATTAAAAGATTTTTAATTAGCGGCAAAAATATACCAAGTTTTTTAAACTATTGCTTAAATCTGATAATAATAATTAATGTTGCCAAGATTAATCGCAATAAATTACTTTTATTAGAATATTTTTTTATTGTTTTGTATCCTTGGAAAGTATCCTATATATTGTAATAGATTGGTTACAAAAACACAGCACTTTATCTCACATTGAGCTTATATGAAAGTTTTGAGAATCAAGTACAACGGATTTAAACAATTACCTACCTCAGAATGAACGAGACTTGTTTTGGATATTTACTAAATTTAATTAAGCCGCATATTACAAAAAAAGACATAGTAATGTTTCAGTCAATTTTTGCGGAAAAAAGACTAATTGTAACTATTAGATATTTGGCGACAGGTCGCATCATCAAAAATTTAAAATTTAGTGCAATAATCTCGAAAGCCCTGGGAAAGCTTATTCCGGAATCCAGAAACATGAAAATATATTAATGAATTAGATAAAACTGACAGAATAAGTATAAAGAAAACTAAAATGAAGCCTTCAGTACAACCGTGGCCAGAGATACACTACACACGTTGGTCTCTTACCAATTTTTGGCGGACGACAGGCCCTGGCCTGTCGTTGGACTGTACGTGTATGGCGGAAATTTCCGGCCGGCTGGGATCGGTCCGGCCAAAATCGGCCGGCGGACTGAACGTGAATGGGGCCCTTTTAGGTTGCGTCTGCAATTTGTGTCTCCCTTGGCCCCTTGAATAGATTAACAATCACGGGGCCACGTCAGACTACAATCCGGAGACAAAAATGTAAAAAAAAAATGTTTGAAGCTTAACATGCTTTATATAAATATTCAGCAAATCACATGAAACTCCCCATTACGTTAGAAAGATCAGACACCCATAGAACTTCTGAAAAACAAAAGCTCAGAATTCACAAAATCATTAAACGACAAAGCTAAACTTAATATGGTCTCAAAAGAACTACAATAAGCATTATCTTCATATATTAACAGCAACAGAAGCAACTGAATATTATTTCTGAAAAGTTAGAAAAAAATTAAAATAGCTATAAATCCACTTAATTAAAATATCTATATTTACAACAGAGCTTGAAAACATCTAGATAATTAGAATTGGTAATAAAAAATTCTTCACACTAGCAATAGTAAGGAAAAATTACCAAAGACATTAACCCAAAAAAGACATCAAATTTCGATTGCATAAATGAGAAGATTTTCAGAAAACTACCTAACCAACTAGTGAAAATATTGTATCCAACTGTCGAATATCATGCTCAGAATTGAAAATTGGTCTAATCAATGGAATGTTGTAATTCTAGTCATGATCTTAAAACTCTGAAAGCAACCTGGTAAAGTGGTATTTTATACAACAGTTACTTCAGAACTTTTCACAGAATATTCTTAAACAGCTGAAAATAATTTTGGATGAAAAGCCATCACATATTGAATAGTTATAAAACATAAGAATTTTCACTACATTTCTTGAAATAAGTCTTTTGACTAAATTCGGATTACAGATATTTTATATAAAATCAAAAACTATATTGTACAGCATCTATTATTTTAAGATTATAGTTGTGAGACAGGCATTATCTCGTGAAATATTAAAATGAGTACGCTTCCCTTTTCTCAGTATCCCAAAAGCTATCATTATGGGAGGTTAAGGTTTCACCTGATATATAAATTATACTTTCTATAAAGATAAAAGCAAATGCAAAAAAATAGTCCGAATCTGATTCATGCTTTGTTATAGAGACTTGTCCACTTATGCTAATAAAACAACAACACTTACCTCAAGCAGGTGCACTTAAATATCTGGACATGCATCTTAACTACAGATTAAGACACACATCTATGCAAAATGAAAGCAGATTAGGCTTGCACTAAAGTAAGTTATATTGAAGCACAAAAAGAAAATCGAAGCTAAATCTAAAAGAAATTATGTCTTAATGCTCTTGTACACACAGGGTACACACAATAATAGACTTATAGGATTCTAAGGCAAACTTTTTCGATTGGATTTACAAGCGTTAGTTTTTGAGAAATCTGTGATGTTTCTCTGTAGAGAGGAATATATCCTTGTCGCCAGGAACATTTTTGGATTTAATTTATTATTATCTTGTCAGTTTCTTTATCTCCAGTAATAATAACAGTTATGTAATAATATCAAATAAAACTCAAAACCACATTAGAATGGTGAGAGTGGTGACTTTTTAACAATAAAGATGCTCCAATCCAATAACATAGGATAACTCCTTATTCACAGTCAGATCTTAAGATCTACTCTCATCGTAAGGCAAAGCAATAATATAATTAAACTTAAGTTTAAGTATAGGATTTCTTCTCCTCAAAAGAAAAGTTTAAGTATGCGTGTTATTTCAAACTCTTCCACATACGTCCGTTAGTCTTGCATTACTTTGTACCGGCTGATTCAGACGAAGGGGACCATAGGGATTTAACATGGGAAATCGGAAAATTGTAATTTCCTGCTCCCCATTTCAATTTAATAAAAAAAATATAATTCTATTTCATAGAGAATACTTTTCTACTTACGTGAAGGTGCAAGTGCGTGTAATTATTTTAACGGATAATTAGGAAAATCAATTTTATTAATTTGAAAGGCAGTAGTGTCCTTTTAAACCATCCGATTCAAAACCAAACAAAGACCATGTCGTAGTTGTAAATTAAAGTGGTTCGATTCCCGTTTGATACTTCGTATTTTTTTTTCTGGAAACAAGTTTTTTTAACCAAGTTTAATTTAAAATTTAGTTTATTATTATTATTGATAATAATAATTTATTATCAATATTGATTAAATTAGGGGTGGCAGTTAATTGTCGATGGAAAAACTAGCAGTTTAATTCTCAATAGATGACACGTTAATGCTGTTTATTAATTAGAAATAATGAAAAAGCAAAGAATTATGAATAAGTTTGATCAAAGATTGTAAGTTTTTGAAAAATTTTTTTTTTTAAAAGGTGGATTTGAACCCCGACCCCCGAATTCTAAAACAATATTATAACCGTGTGGCTACGAAGCAATTGATTTTTTTTATAAATAGAGCGCATCACAACTTAAGCATCGATTTTTCAAATTGTTTTAAATAAATAAAACTTATTTTCTTAATTATCCCTTAAATAAGTCACATGAATTGCACCATCACGTGAGCAGAAAAATAGCCTTTACTAGATACAATATTTTTTTTTAAATAAGTTGAAATGGGGAGCAGGAAATTACAATTTTATGATTTCCAATGTTAAATCCCGCGTCGTCTGAATCACCCGGTATATAAAGTACCAGAGTAAATTATTAAAATAGCTAATGTTACCCGAAAAAAGTATAATTAAGAAAATATTCTATGCTGCTTTTTACAAAGTTAAATAACACTAGACAATACTATTTAAATGCTACAAAGATTAATTTTATATTATTTACATATTATCCTGTCTGTTAGAATAAAGGTAACGAACTTTTAGAAGGTTGCAATGTTTTATAGAAATTTAGAAGGTGGTATCTAATAGGAAGAAATATAATCGCAAATGAGTCTGTTGAAATTAATAGTTTTTAAAACAAAATTATAAATAAAGAAAATTAACTAAAGTAGCAAAGGAATAAAAACAATAATAGAAATGAAGTGAATCTAAAATATATATTAAGTCTGAAAGTTGACCCTTTTACAGATTAATCTTTTATTTTCAGTTGAGCACTGAATTCTAAATTGACCCCTTTTATTTCTATTCTATTATTTTCTAGTCTTTCTGATTAAAAAATACTCTTCCTCTGGGTAGTATTTTTATAGTAAATTTGCTTATGCTTTTGCATGATGATTTTTATTGTTTATTTAAGAAAAAACATTATATATTGACTATACATTATAAGAGATTTTTTTTATATTTGGTAAAAATGAAGTGACTGTTGAATTGCTTAAGTAGATGTCCGATATATAGCAACGGCCACCTATTTCAATTCGATCATTATGAAGAGATTAAATGACATTTTTGGTTGAATGCCTCCGTTCAGGCAGAAAATATTTCAGGGGCGCCGACCGAGCAATGCAAACATACCAGCCTTGGGGTAACAAACCCGCTATTATTATGATAACGCAGCCACCAATCGGAGACATTCTTCCACACGGATGCGTTGATCTCGGCGGGGGCCATATTGTCATTATTAAAATGCCCTTTCTTCGGGGATTAAAATCGGATCGGTCGGATGGCTGGGAGCGTGCATAATCGTGTCCGCAACCGTATCTGTGTGTGTCTTTATTAAAAATCAAAACATTTGTCGGCGGCGGCGGTGAGTCAGGCGAAGTCGTCGAGCCGCGAAATGGGACCAGATGGAGCAAACAGTCGCAGCTGGGGCCCCGCCACCACCGTTATCCGATCTCCTCGGCGCGGTGTCACTTACATCTCAATACTCCCTAACCGCTTCCTTGTTTACACGCGCGACATCCGAGCAATTAAAACATCCATCTACTTGCCCGATCCGGATTTCCACGGAGGACGCACGGACCGCCATGTGTCGGACGGGACGGATTCACACACCCACGCGCTTATACAACCCCATCATACAACTTTCTTTAGGGAGTGGAGGGCGCGCTAATATTTTTTTAAGAAAAGACGTTTATCAGTTTGTAAGATACTTAATGTCTGTGTATATAAGAAAAGTTGCTGCAGTAAAGTTCACAAATATTGATTTAAAATAGTTACCATACACCTGCACTAATAGACTACTTATACAAAGTCGCAAGTCGCATAAAAGTTATATAATATTGATAGTAAATGATGTAGATATAGTTGACGCCAATTTAAAAAAAATCTGATTTTATGACCTGGATATTCATTAATAAACAAATAAAATCAACAATAATTTGAATATTTTCACGTAATTGGACATGTCTTCTGACGTCATCCAGTTAATCACCTCTCTGAGTCTGTTGTAGTCGGCTACTTACACGCGATTTATTTTTTCAGCAAATTACAGTATTTCTCACATTTTTCTCCGTTTAGCAACTAAAATGCATTGCGGTTTTCGAAAGTGCTAAATAACAGCCTTTGTCTGAAGGCCCAGTCGGATAATATGCCAAAAGTTGACTCTCTTATGATTGCCGAGTTTTTCGCGGAAAATGCTCATTCCACGTCAGCTAAAATTCGTGGTATAAAGGTCAATAGGTAAGTAAACATGTATTTACGTAGTATATCTTACAACTTTATTTTAAGTGGAACGTATGTTACGGCACGCTTTTTCAAGTTAGGGTTCATTTAGCCTTTCATAGTATTTTCCGTTCCTGATGACATTTGCGTTAAAGTATACATTTCTTTTTTTTTAGTGTTCTTTGAGCTAATTACGATGATTTCGCAGTCAGATATGTGAAGATGAAGAGAACCAATAATATTTGCACTGCCAAGGCGAGAATTTGTCCGGAACACAAAGTGCAAAACCAAAACTACAACATATTATTGGTCATAGACCAGAGTGATGAGAAAGTAGTTGATGTTTTGTGCCATGATTGTGGAACTTCTTCAGGTAGATGTAAACAGGCGATTTTCGAAGTTGTTGGTTTAATTTTGGGAACATGCAACAAGCTTCTTCTGGAGTTTTTCTGAAGTTGTTTCAACAGCCGGGCACAATACAGCTGGAGAACGTCGTATTCTTATTATTGCTACTCATATTCATTGATATAAATGAAACAAATCACGCAGCACTAGGTATAAATCAGAACCAACCGACATATCCTCTACCGTGTATTAATTTTATGTATTCCATGGTGAGAAATGTGACGTCACATGTCAGGGTTCGAGCGGCCATGACAGTTCACGGCGTTTTGGCGCAAATATTTCTAATTCGACTATGTTTATTTAATTATGTGAAAAAATTACGTTATAAAAAAAATTACTCACATGGTTATATGCATTCAGAAGGCCAGTTTTACTCAAAATATACGTGCCAGTACCCCATTAGGAGGTTCCAGCAATTTGAACCCTGCTTTTATAATTAGGCACTTTGGTGCTATTCCATTACATTATCCGGAAATATTTGAATATCACTTAAATCAGATGCACCAACGATAAACACATTTGAAGAAAATTCCTACTTGAACATCAAATACTTTACGTTTATAATTTTTTTAACTTCAACTTTATTCAGGATGCTGACATAATTCTCTTGAGGGAAAGTACAAATTTTTAGATGTGTTCGGATATTGAAGGAAAAATTGGCATTTTTGGAATAAGATTTAATATTACAGATTTAGCTATATAGTATATGACATTATACAACAAGAATTAAAAAAAGATAATTTGTTTTAACTGCATTTCAAGAACGCAGTTGCTCATTGAAATCGAGATCTGCAACTAAACTTTACAAAAAACTTACCAGAGGATAAAGTGGGCTCCAAACAGAAAACCTTCCAATATAGGATTTCATTTATCAACCCCAGATGTTTTTAAAACATCGAACTCTCCATCAAATATCGAACACCAAAAAAAATGTATAGGACAAAAAATATGAGCATAATCACTTTTGAACTAATAGATAACATCGGAAAGAAAATGCATTAACCTTTAATCCCAACTTCATCCATATATTTCTGATAGAACACTAGTAATCCATCCATTGGATGAAGATGGTATTTGAAACGTTACAGGAAAAGAAATTGATCTAATTATTATTTCAAAGTACCTATTTAACAGCGACTTTGCAGTAATAGAATTTGAAGGAGAATCACATAAACTTGCCCAATGTAGAACAAAGGTCCAAGAATGAGTCAATGAAGACAACAGTGAGATTTTTTATAAAAAACTACAAATAAAAATACTATAATGCAAATGTTACTAGTAAATATCCAATTTCCATTTGACACGTATAGGATTTTAAAGTTTCTATACTGACCACCTATATTTCTTGCAACAGCGTCTCGCCTCCTTCTCCTATTATAATCAGAGAAATCATTCTGAACTACAAACTTTAACAGTCATAAGAGTAATATTACTGGTGTACATTAACTGTCAATTAAATATTATTAAAATATCAAGGTGGATGCAGGTGACTTGTGATGTTTCAAATTCTTTTGTCTCCAAATATTTATTATTTATTTACTTACTAATGTTATAATATGATAATATATGCTCTCTTACTTTATTACTTTATTCGGTTATTATTACAAATTGTGTTGTAGTTGTTGTTCTAGATACTCAGCTGTGCACAACCGTGCAAGAGTTTACCAAACCGTTAGCGCCTCTCTAGAACTTCTGTTACATTAATTGGTCATTAGCAATTTGTTGCATTCTGCAGAAATTTAACAAACATTAGCTTTACCTTCTTTCAAATTCTTAAAAGGCATGGGATAGCTCTGTAATCATCGATCAAAATTTTTACGAGATTTTTATCAAGCTTTGTGCAACCGGAGCGTATACATCGTCTCTGATTCAGAGTAAAGTTTTAAATATTTTAAATATATTAATAATAGTTTTAATACTTTATAATACTTAAATATTTAAGTATCTACCAACTAATATACAACATATAATTAAAATGTGAATAAAAATATTAAAAATTGATTAAGTGACTAAATCATTAAGTAAAGTGTTTAAAAAGCTTATATTCTCTAATTTTAAATTAATATCTACAACTCCAAAAAATACCGGCTAATCAATAAAATCCTTAAAATATTTTAAATTCAACAAACTTTAATGCAATAAACATCTCCAAAATTTCAAATATTTACTGAAACAATTTAAATTCAGAAGATGCTTGAGGCGCCAGTTGACACAGATTAAAAGTATTTTAATAATATGCTATTAGTATACTTAATTAGTAGGCATACTATACTAAAATTAGTATAAGTATTTAAAATTAAAATATAAGCAAAACTGTGGAAAATTTGAATATCTAACCAAATTTTACTCGATGTATTTTTCCTTTAAAATGGCCCTTATATTGCTAAAATCGGTGTCAGTATAGCTCTTTTGACTGTTATCCACAATATTCTAGAACGAAAAAATTGAAGAATCGTAAATATTAGGTAGGAAGGTACCTACTTACAATTTGAAGTAAAATATGTATGAATAACGTGAAATGCAAATTGAGATATTTTAAATATTAACTCAAGTACTGAAAATAATTAACTAATATTCTTAAAGTACCTGGTGAAATAGCAACTTAAGTTTTTTTAATATAATATTAAGTAAAGTATAATTATCCGCAATAGCTGAAGTATGTAATTTAACATACTTAAGGAATACATTTTAATTTATAATTTTTAATTAGTAATTGTAGAAAAAATTTGTGCGGAAAAGCACAATTTGACGGAATCATATTTTCACAGAGATATAGTAACAGGGATCTAAAACTAAAAATTTTCCGATTTCCCGTGATAAATCACTATAGTTCGGTGCCCTATGAAGACTCAGTAGGTATATGTACCAACGTGATAGGTTACTTATAGAAATAGTGTAGTACCTTTACCCTAATATAGCTACATAACCATAGAGTGTCTGCAACCTTCATTATAATTATAAACTTAAAACTCAATGAGAAAAAGTGCAAGTTACAGTACAGTTACTTTTATACTGCTTTCATTTGAAAAATTAGCACTTCTGTAATCTTTTGTTCGATTATCCACATGCAGTGATAACTTTTGAATAGTGAATATTAAAAGTATTAAAACTTACGAAATCTGCTCGTAAATTCAAGTTGTTCTATAAAGAGTGAAAAAATTGGTGTAAACCTATATCTATCTAGATGTATGTTCTTGAGAAGCTACATTCTTACGTTAGTCCACTAGCTAAAATAATTTTTTATCTCATTTTAAATTTTTCAAAATTCTGAGACACATCTGGTTCTCCATGTAACTTTTTTAAAATAAACCACAGTTTTGCATTGAACTAAATAGTAAATACTATTTTCACGTTGCTTCGAAAAAAGCGGTGTCTTTGATTTTGGTGATTTGGTTCTTTGCTCAAAACTTTATCCTCCTAGACGAATGTCATAGTTATTGATAAAATTTAAGGTAAATGCTGCGCCTACAAATTCTATGTCTAACATTACTACCGTGTGTGAAGCCAAACGGTCCGATAAACTATTAGCTGTAACATAAGTTTAACGCTGGAAAAGATGTTAAGTTGCCAAAAGCACCAACAGCTCTAGAACCAAAATTAAAATTGCAATAAATGATACCGTAATAAAATGTTTCTATTATACATATTTTGTAAATCTACCTTTATTAAGCTGTTATCAACCCCCAGTTTAACTCTGGCCACTGGTTTATCCACAACCCCTTTCCAAACTCTTGATAATTTTTTAACCCGTTTTATCGCCCCATCTGTAATAATATTAGAGGAATCGATCCCCAACACAGGAATTTTATGGTGGAGAGCCACTACTCTCACAAAGTTTTGTTATCTGCCGACACTGTTGACAACATAACTCCTTTTCTACTGATAACCTCATGTTACAACTAACACTCGTAGTACATTAACTCCACAACGAAATATTCTGAAGGGGCTCACTCAATAAGACAATAAACCTTCTCACAACAGCAGATCTATCAGACAGGAGGACGTTGCCATAAATTTGTTATAGTTTTTCATACCAACTTTGCATTAGTATAATGTTCAACATTTCCTCAAAAATATCACAATATCTCAAAAGATTCAGGATCAAAAATTATAAAAAACGGTGTAAGAATTCAGTAGTTCTACACTTGAAACAACCACTGCAAACTGTTTTCCTTTTTCTATTTAATTATCTATTAAAATATTTAAAATTCCACTTACTGAGTTTCACTCTGTCTTTCATAAAAAATGTTCGCTAATAGCTCTTACTCATACATATTGCGATATATTCAGCACCCATGATAGTTTTTATTATCCACCACTTTCCTATTCCGAATGTTTAATCATCAAATAAGTTTGCCACATTATTATTGTAACAGAAAAAAATGTGTGAAATATGCCCGTGAAGTTCAACGTGAGGATAACGAAGCTGAACCTTGATCTTCAGAACTGTTTGAAATCAAAAAGCATAATATAAAACTTTTGTAGAAATTCTATATAGATTCAATCATTGAATAATTGGGATCAGCAATAATTAATTATAAGCAATTTCTGATGTTAGAATATCTGATGCGACAGGACAGGATCTGATGCGACACGTACTAAGATTTACTTTCAATCTTCCTATTCTTATTCATGTGCGAAAAGTAATATACTTGAATACAGCAAACATTGAACATCCCTCCTTGCGGTATTTTCTGTCTACAAGTCTTCGGTTCTGTTTGGAACGGTTTGACCCATTCAATTTTGTTTTACTATCCTGCACTACATTGCTACGTTCAGTTGCGGATGCACTTTTTAAAGGTTAACGCTTTCAGAATTTAAAAAAGAATTATGAACTGCTATTATTAGAAAAATTTCCATGGTAAGATCAGGAGTTTGGCGATTTTCCGGTATCCGGGGATGATCCCCGTATATGCGCATCATCGTTTCTCCGCCTCGAACGGGCCATAACGGCGGCGGGTTCTCCAGCAGATGCTGCATCATTGAATAGTAATAAGATCCCGAGTGCGTGCTATAGAAATGAATTGCTTCTGTTTTATGTTATTGCCCGGAGCGCAGGTACCGCCCGGGTTTTATCATCCCCAGGATTCCGACCCATCGATTCTTATATCCCGGCCCGCGCTCCGCCATAAAATAACTGATCTCGGGGCTAAACGACACGCGTGATTTGCATATGGAGGCGATAGCTTAAATTAAAAGTTTCCCAGCACCGCCACCACCTACCCCGATATTGCTTTCGCCACCTTCCGGAACATGGCATCGACAGGTCGCCCCGTTTGAATTTTAAGCAGTCATAAAACGACTGATGTTAATTTTTCCTTTCCGAATGTAATATCGCAGAGCCGCGGACGTGATGGGAATCGAGACGGGAAAAGGCCCGCTGATTGGTGCGAACTCCTCGACGACGTGTACAATCCGCGGGACGCCTCTTCGGAGATACCTGCCGACGCCGTCGCCGTCCCCACCACCCCACCGGTTTCGGTTCATCGTCTAATATGCTAATTTGTAGTTACTACATTTTGGGTTATAGCTAATAACAAGAATATGCAAATTCAGGGGCCCGCATGAATTTTAAACATGAATCCGGAACGCCCCCGGACTCTCTCTAATCTTCGCGCGATTATCCGATCCAGGCCTGACTCCCGTTTCTGCCACGCGTCTCCAAACCCGACAAACTACGCCTTTACGTCATACCTTTTTTCCTGAACAAAAGTAATAGATATCCAGTCTAGTTCTTGTTTATGGTCCATTAGAAGAATATAGAGAAATAAAGAAGATACAAATTTGAAATATTGTACAGAGATCAAATAGCTTGCTTTCTATCGAAAAAAATATTTCAGAAATAAAGGCACTTCCGCTAATACAACTTTCTTATTTTAAATGGAGAATCCTGTTTTTTTAATTTTTGGAATGCCGATTGGATTTTAGTATGGGTCTGTGAATGCGACTGTGCCTCAATATTTCATTATTTTTGAAAAAAAAATTATTTTCACCTACGAGTATAAACACAAAAAAACCCTAAAACATAATAACTTCTAAACAAAGAAAATTGATAACGTAGAAATGTTCACCACTTAAAGATACGATTGTGAGACATACAGTACAGTAATTAAATTTGAAGAACATAATTATGGAGTGAAATTATTGTACTTTAAGCAAACTGTAAAAAATTAATTTTCTCGAACAAATTGACTATTTTTTATACCCCTTGTCTAAAGAGAATTAAATTCTGTTTCTAATTATGTCGGGTATTCCTATACCTATAGGTCCTTGTTTTCAGTTTTTGTAGTTTTTAAGTAGAAGTAAAGTTTATTTAATTTAAAAATTACAAAGTAGACGTGCCGGTGCAAATCAATTTCTTTTCATTGTTGACAACAATTAATATGGAGCTTTCCCCATTATCCATGTCCAAATTTGGTTTCAAATCCAAGTTACAACTAATTTTTACATAAGAAAACAATGACAAATAAGGAAATCTCAATTAATTAAATAATATAATTGCACGTACATAAACGTGTTTAATAGCCGTCTGTATTTCTTACGCATTCACACTTTTAAATGCTTCTATTACTCGAGTTCGTAAATCTATCAGTGAAGTAATCGGAGTAGAATAAACTATCTCTCTGGATTTTCTCCAAAGAAAAAAATCAAGTGAGCTCATGTCCTCTAGGAGGCCAACTTCATGGGCCGCCAAATCCAATTCACCTATCTTCAAAAATGTTGATCAACCAAACGAGTGAAGGGAAAACCATCCGAGGAATCTTGCACTTGCCTTCTTAAGATTTCCAAATAGCATTGACCATTCAAGTTCTCACTATAAATGTAACAATGGACTTCAGTATACGACAACAATCAGAAAATGTTGAAGCTCTATTTCACTTGAAAACTACTTACTCGAGTAACATGAGGACTTTCTTGTGCCCAATGATGAGAATTATGTTGATGGAAGATTCCTTTATTGTAAAACTTGGCCTCATCAGACAAAACATTTTTTTTAACATCTTGACCAGTAGAATTTCCGCTAAATCGATCCCACTTGCAAGGTCCCGAGGGCAGAGTGCTTGTACAATGGTAAACTTGTACGTATGAAACAGTGCTATAATTTCTAAAATATCTTTCCTCGATAGAAAATGAGCTATTTAATTGATTGTACAATATTTCAGATCTGTATTTTTATTATTTCTATATGTTCTTCAAACGGGCCATGAACAAAAACCATCCTACATGACTGGTGCTAAGTTTAGAATTTGAAATACAGTCTGTTTAAAATATTTCCGGACAATCGCCTTACTTTCAAATTCGAAATCAAATATAGAAGTTATATAGCTTACGTCAAATAACTTTGGATACTTAAACTGGTATTCGGAGCAAATATGTCTGATTCAGCAATGATGGAAATAGAGCTTGAAGCAAATTCTTGCTATTATAGTTATGATAGATTATTTGGTGGCTTTCAACAAACAAAATCTTTCCAAATTTCTCAATCATATGTTATGATATGTGTCCACGTAAGAGCTACTCGAGAGTTACTCTCATTAGTTGCTTTCAGCTGGTTGTCCACTTGAGAGTATATTCGCAAATTTGTGCTCTCCAGATAACTGCATATGAGATTGTTGCAAGTTTCTAGCGACCACGCTTTCAAGTCTATGTACACACCAAATGACTGCTTGCAAGTTCTATTCAATAAATCGTTAGAAAATTAATGTTCAAAGATTTGCTGTTGTTATCTACTATACAAATTTATTGTAAACCAAAGAAGGACAAAATGTGAAAACGATGTGCTGTATCAAACACCCCATTCGAAGTGGGGTTGACAGTTGAGTGCATATTTTAACTAGTAAGTAGCAGATCAAAGATGGATCGTATTGTCTTGTTTGTCATCGTTGAAGTTTACTTACGGTATGCGGGATGTAATATAAGGATATCAGACTGTTGGTGATGATGTATTTTGCGATAAAGCCATTCACATTAATACTATATCAATTTCAATTTCGAGCTTGTAGAAATTGTAGAAGATACAATAGATATTCTTGCAAACAAATTTCAAATTTTCTTCAAATTAATGGCCCTTTTCTCTAATAGGCAGTTTTCTGTGTTCCTTATCTGAAGTGCAAGTAAACTCAGTTGCAATATCCGGAAGAACTATTTTATTCTTTCTTCAACTGCAATACTTATGGCAACAGTTTAATCGTTGTCGGTTTTTCTATGAAATCTATAAGGCGCTATAGAAAGAAAACTAAAGAAATTTCTATGTTTTTTGTTTAATTTTTTAAAATCCGAAGTACAGTAGAATCCTGTTATAACGAGGAAGCACAGGATTTTTAAATAGACTCGTTATAAACGCACTTCATTATAAGAGATTTACTAAAAAATAAAATTTTATTGAAAAGCTTATCATGAACACTAAATATTCAAGTATTCAACAATATTTTATCATGTTAACGAAGAATTAATCAAAATAGTCGGAAATTTTCATTTACGTATTCTGATTTAACACTGTGACATCAATCAGATTTTCCAGATTTGATAAGGAAGTGAAAGATTCTTCAGCACTGTTCAAAGTGATTTCGGTTTCATAGAATCTTCGCAATTTTGCCAGGCACAGTAACGGTGCGGTCCACAGATTTTGCCTCCCCCACAAATTTTCCTTGATTTAGTGTCTTTCTTTGCGTCTATTTATCCAGCTCATAGAACATACAAAATCGGCACGATAATCCAACAAAATGCCAAAATGAGTACCTTTTTTTTTCAAAATTGGTTCGCTTAGAGAAATGTTAACATTTCTTTGGATTCGGAACCAAAGCAGAAGCGCTTCATCCAAGTCAACTTTCTCCGTTGTTCTCTGTTTCTTCCTTTTGGTATTTTCAATAGATGACTCATTCAGTTTTGCTTCATCTTTTATAAAAGTTGACAGAGTTGAACTGGAAAAACCATATTCTTTGCACATTACCGATTTCGCCACACCATCATTTTCTCTCTGAAAAATCTCTTTCCTTTGATTAATAGTAAACTGTTTGCGTTTTAATTTAGTGGGAGTCGACATGATTGTCTTCAACGGCTTACCAAAACTGATTTTGTCGTTTCAAATTTACTTGGGAGCATAAATCACATTGGTAGGCAAAAAGGCGTATCAATTTTAGTCGGTGATTTATATTTAGATCTCGTTATAACAGAATTTTTTAACAGAAAATTTAAGTGTATCCGACGTTAAAACCGGAATCTCGTTATAGCCGATCTTGTAATATCCGGATATGTTTACACGCACTTTCATACAAAACCAAATTTTCTATGTGCTTGTGCTCGTTATAACCGATATCTCACTAATCCAGTATTCGTTAAAACCGAACTCTACTGTAGATGTATCTACATCAAGTTCTGATGTGAAGTTAATTTCAAATCTATTGGTGAAGCACTTTTAAAAATACAGTTTTTTGAATTTTCCTAAAATTTATTAATTAACAACTTTTCCAAAAATGAATAGCGGCCATTGACTTCAACTTGTTTTATGTTATGCACTCAAGGTACGTACTTATAAATCATCTAAAAAATTTCTTCTGCTTTCTTTCCAATAGTCATTTTATCCATATTCTCTTTATATCCTCATCCATATGGCCTTATGGTATTTAGGTGTTTATTTAGATGTGGACTTTAGCTGCTTTTTGCTCAAACATTAGAAGAATTATTGAAGGATAGAATTAGTACATGAACTAAGTGTAAATACGGGATGAGGATTGACACTAATTGAATAAAAAATAAATATTAAAGATTGAGTTAAAAACCGAATGAATTGAAGCAGCAATCTCCATTTAAGGGCTTCTAAGGTAGCCGATAGCCCTCCTTAGATACTTCCGAGAGAGGGGCGAGTGTGAAACATTACACTTGGGGTGCTTGGTATTAACAACTGCTATATATATATTGCTTTTTGTAGTAGAAACATAGTGGAGCAGTTTAACTTACCGTTTGGAGACTAAATAGATATCGATATATCGGTTTTCAGGTTGGCAAGGGTGTTAAATGAGTTCCGGGTATTGACCCACTTTGTCAATTGTTGGGATTTGACGACGTTTCTTTAAACTCATATTTTACATCCTCATATTCTTTCTTTATCAGTGGGACCGTTTGTTTCTGCCTCTGATTACTCGAATACCAATGACCAGACTAGGGATTTTCCAGGACCAGCAATTGACAATACGGATGCATGCACTAACTTTAGATATCGATATCTATATGTAGGTATAGTCGCCAAACAACGAGGTGTGGAACGAGATGCACGACAAAGTGGACTACTCCACTATGTTTTTCTACCTTATCGTCATAAAATACTGGAATCCTTCTGTATATAATACAAATTGCACGTGAATTAATTACCTTGAAACGTGCATTGTATCGATATTTTTGAGGCCATCCCGAAACTCTAACCACAGTTAAGAAAGAGAGTTAAACTATTTTGACAAAGACATTTTATTTAAAGGGACAGCACTGCAGATGTAATTTTGTCTTCTGCATTAGGTTGTGACTATTTTTATTACTAAGGGTTGCTAAAGTGTGGGCGATGTTGTCGGAGGAGCAAACGCAGTTATGCTAACTAACTGAATAATAACCGAGGCGCATAAATTAACAATTTAATTTAACAGATAGCCAAAGTTATGCCCGAATTCCCCTCTTCTTACCAACGGTTTTCGCTTAGAGTTTTTCACTGGCTAATTCGGTTTGTTTCTGAATACCTGCGCAATCGGCAAGGTTTGATCTGGCCGTAGTACT
Organism: Pyrochroa serraticornis; assembly: GCA_905333025.2. Taxonomy (NCBI): domain Eukaryota; kingdom Metazoa; phylum Arthropoda; class Insecta; order Coleoptera; family Pyrochroidae; genus Pyrochroa; species Pyrochroa serraticornis. Next base: position 20,811,574 of record HG995158.1, read on the forward strand.
TTATTTCACTTCATCGGTCGTAATAAATCGAGACCGGGCTGAGGTGGACCGGTTATAAAAACACCTCTTCAGCCATTTAACTTGGCGGGCGAGTAGAGAGAACGGGCCCCAAAATGAATCTTATCGAACATCCCATAAGTCTTGACATCACCTATTTCTTTCTTTTCGTTTTGTGCGAGTCAGGGGAGGAGACTTATAAATATACGTACCGAGGGAAAAGTTTCCCATTTAAGAAACCAAACGTGGCGCGCCCGTAATGAATGCTCAACCATCAATAATCTGGACCTATTCTCGCTGCTCTTCGGGCTGCTTCAAAACTATTGAGTTAACGTTTCGGGCACAAGCAATTTTCGGGCAGATAATTAGTATAAGAAAAAATTATTTTCATAAAAGCATTTTCTATAAGAACATAATTTATTTGGATAATATTCTAAAATCTACATAAAAATAGATAAAATGGAAATTAAAAACAAAGATAAAAATTAACTTTTCTAGAGATGTTAAGATTTAATTTTTAGAAACAAATGAAGTGTAGGTCTATCAAATATCCGTGGCAAAATTTATACAATACAAAAATAAAATAACTCTGAAATGTTGTTTCACTCAGTATTTAAAGTTACAAAAATTTATTTTTGGCGTAAATTAAAAACTACAGAATTAAATAACAATTTTGCGTTGTAATTTAAATCTCGAAAGATGAGAGAATAAAATAGATTAGAAGATTGATTCTTAGAAACTTCCATTCGTTGAAAGTCAAAAAAATATTCTTAACTTCTTGTGATACATAAAATACATTTTTAAAATTATTATGGATATGGACTTTAATACATAGAAAGTAAAATTCATAGTCGTTTCCGTTCCTTATTCTTTCCTTCATCGATTTTCTCACTAATTAAAATGTTAGGCAAAATAAATCTTAATTGGACAACTAAATTTACGCCCTAAATTTAAACTTAAGCAATATTTTACTTTCAATACATGTGGCAAAAAACTTTGATTAATGTAAGGAAAATCTCAGGACCGATTTCAATGTTCGTCACTGTGTAACTAGAAATGGTGGATGCGCCGGGTGAATACTGTATGTCTTCTTGAATTCTTACGAACACCGTAGCTTTTAATGTTCAGCTTAATGCGTCATTTTTATGTTCGTTTATTTGTTGTCAATTTAGTTTTGGGTATTTATTTTTGTTTCCTGTTTACTTTGTTGTGTTATATTTCTAATCCAAAACAACCAGAGGTCGCATAAATTTGAATCCATTCTCAAACTCGTATCTTTTATTCCAAAAAAAATATATATTTCATTTAATAAAAAGTTTACGCTTGTCTAGAATATGAAATTCTAACTTAAACTAGAGATCATTTTTTTATGCTCGGAATAAATTTATCTCAAGGGTTAAATCTATTCTATGTGATGGACGGTATAATATTCAATATTTATTTAATGTGGTGGCACAAGAGTTGGCACGTGGTTACTGGTACTGATCGGTTGGTGTAGCGGAAGGAAAAGAGAGTGAGCGCAGCCCTTACATTGATATTTATACCCGGGTTTTACTAAAATACACCCATAAGTCGCGCTGTGCTATTACCAACTTAAACTGGTGTAAACTTTAAACACTTAAATTACAAGACAAACTGACAAACAGAAATTAGAATTTTTTAAACATATATACAGTAATAGCTTTAAAGAAGATAACTGGTTGACTTGGTGTCTCCCTGAAATGTTGAGGTTATGTTGCTATTCGACCCGTAGGAAAATTTGCTGTACCGATCAGGAATTCATCGGCTTGTGGGAATCCGGGAGGTCTGCCTTGACGCGGGATAACGTGGGGAATAAAAACCAATTTGGTCGAATGACCTCCGCGGCCGTTTGTCTCAATCACGGCTTAGCTGTGTCTTGCCGGCGCGTCCCGGACAATGCGAAATGTGAAATAATGAGAGTAATTAATTCAATTAACCGTTAATTAATGGCGTCGTATCCGTGTATTTGCACGGGTCGGGTCCCGTAATGGAGTTTTGAGCCGGCAATCAATATTTTCAAAAGACTTAGTGCGTGCGGTGCCGCCTCGGGCACTCTTACAGAGGGTCATTCCGTTTCGCCCATTCGATTCTGTATTACGGTGACACTACCGAACGAATATATGACACTGAATTATTTACAATGTCTGTAACTTCTTACAGATTGACTCACAAGAGAAGAAATCCTGGATAAAGTCTATTGATTTTGAATCAAACCAATAGCACCAATCAGTTTATTTTAAAATTTCAACATGAATACGGAAGAAAACGGCGTAAACAAAAGATAACTGATTTTTGAGTTTCAACAAACAACTTCTTCATCACAAAATTTCTATTTGAAACTAATCCAATTTTTAGCAACTGTCAATAACAGCCTTCATGCATCGATATCTAAACAAAATCGTTGGTGCTTCTACTGTACAATAAGTGATCGTTGCAGACGAAATGTTGAGGACACATATGTAACAAATCTAAAAATAATAACATATTCAAGAAAGCAACACTATACTAACAGTTTTATTAACGTCGGTCAAAAAGTCAAAGCAAATTTAAGAGTAAGTTGTGACTTGTGTTTGCCGTTTAACGAAACTTCTTCAAAAACTATTTTTAATCCAATTAGGAGCACTTAATCTGTTTTATAAATAAAAAATATTTTTCAAATTCATTGACAAAGTTTCTTGTAACACGCAAAATATTACCAAAGAGCAAAAAACTTACTGCTCTTTGATATTACTGTGCTTCATTTCATTAATAAGTGTTTTGAAGTAATTATGAACTCTTTCACTTAATTCAGACATGTTTGTATTTTTTCCGACATTTCTTCTTGCAGTCCCTATCCATTTTAAATCCCAGAATATTCGCTATAATCACTTTGCTGACTGCTTCCCATAATAGTTCGGTGGTGGTATTAAAGCCAATGCTCACTTGGATAAGCCGCAACGATACAGTAATTTTTGTGTTTCATTGAACCTTATAAAGGTCCTTCAAGTCACATGCCATGGTAACCTGCTGATAATTATAAACGTACTTCCATAAAGATTAAATGAACAAAAGCATACTTCTCGTCGTGGCGTACCGCGTCGTTCTCATCGACCTTTAGAAAAGAAAGCCATTCTTTTCGTTTTAATTATTTATTGTCCAGCATGCTTCCCTACAATGAAGACTTGGAGTAGATTGATTTTACATCTCATGATCGAAGTATTAAAAATGTGTGCTTTACACATTGGAATATTTCGTTGCCTGCAACACTTATGATGGCATCTCAGTATTCTATATTAATGTTGCACTTTAAACTTGTTAGTTCTTCAAAGTTTATGTTTTTACTGCATATTATGAAACTTACAGAAGGAGAGGGAAATATATAGATTTTTATCTATTATTCTTTTACTTATTTAGGATTGATAAGTAATCTAACAATTTTTTCTGATAATCAAGCAAATGGTTAAGTAGGGTACATCAAACCCATGGGTACCTATTCAGTTATTAAATTGACAATCTAGGGGCGTTGAATTTTAGGCTAAACTTCGATCAATAACCACAACAACAATTGACTCAACAAAATTCAAGTTAAGCTTGGATCAACGAAAGTGGTCCTCTTATTCCATAATAAAGAGTTCATACACTTATTTTTCTATTTTTTTTTCTAAATTGCTTATTATTTTAATAATTTGTCATCGGCTTCTATTTCTTTCCAGGAAGGTAAGGCACGATATTCTGTCAGTATATAAAAAAAATTATATTACACTTGGGATCATTTTAAATAAAATTTCTTTATACTATCTCTGCACCTTGCCTTTCAGATTTCATACAATTTTTTTGATCAAACGCCTTTCTAACAACTGAACAACTTTTAAGATGCACGACAATGGCAGAAATAATGGTGATAATTTTAACAATGTTTTTAAATAAAATTGAATAATTATACTACAAAGGAATTTTTGTCACAGGGAGCTATGGTAAAAATAAGTTTGTTTTTATTATCATCAAAATTATGCACTCAACAATAATCCGATAATAATTAAGTTTTAAAAAAAGATGTATATAAACGTTTTGTTGTAAAATAGTCTTTCCGATTGATATAAGAATATTCCTTGATCGTTTTCAGATATTTTAATAAATATTTTTTTATTGTAGGGCTGCCTTGCTTATTTAGCTTTTCATAAAATATATATTGCCTCATGATTTTTCCTTGATGTTTCAATTTTGGATGTTACTTGTTTCTTGAAATATCAGTTTTAAATATTTTGATGCATCATTATTGTTTCCTATTGTGTGTACTTTTTTAAATTTATTATTCAGCTATTAGGGGTTAAATTCATTTAAGTGTCTGTAAACTCCTAAACACTCAAGTTTTGTTTCTGTCCTTCTATATTCAGCTTTTATTTAATTTAACATTATTGTTATATATAATATTTGAATTTTTTGTTTTTGGAAAGTTTTAATTTATTTTTGCCACAACTTTGTATGTAACCTTTCCCATATATAATTTATATTTCCTAATAACTTTTAATTCAATATTGCCACTCAATTATTTTATTCTAGTCACATATCTTTCCAATTTTCTGGATATCAACTTCCTGATAATACATATCATAAATATTCAGTAAGTAGCTAACTCTTTAAAATTCTTCTTGTTTGAGTCAAAACTTAATAGGTATTTTCAACTTTTGATACAGTGATCAATCACAGTTTAGTGACATAGATCTTAAACCTATCAAGAGATCAACATAATAATTATAATATTTTCTTATTTTTCAGGCTGCACATTATATTACTAGGAAAATGTATTACGTCTAAATTTTTCATTCCAGCTGTACCTAAACTGTTAAGTCTAGTTCTCCAATTGAGAAAAAGTGACAAGCATGATAATAAAAATTCTTAATATATTAATTTTTTTTGATGATAAAAAACTACCCAGGAAATTAATGCTTTTTGTGACTTATTTGCCATTTTGCTACCGTCTAGTTGTGTAACAAACGAGGATGTTTCACAGAAAGGTCGTTGAGAACTGGGCGTAATTTACTGAAGTCATGCTTGTAAAAATATAATTGGTATTTAAAGAACAAGGCGACTATAGTGAGCGTCGGTGATAAATAAAAGTGCTCTTTAAGTTTACCACCAGATCAATTGAATGAGAGCATTTAGTGCACTCGGAACATCTATTTCGGTTGCGCATTCATCGGAGTCGCAATATTTATAAGCGCAGTTGAACTCATACATAGAAGAACGCTTTATAATCCCCACGCAGTCAACTAGATGGATAACACACGCCATTTACTCCTCTTCCCGACCCAAAACAGCCCGAAAAATAACCAGCCATTGTTGATGGCTGCATTTTATTAGGGCCACCATATGGAATACTGATTTGCCCCGTCTATGATAAAAGCTCGAATCGACTTGAGCTTTCACAATATTGCCAAAACATGTCATTTATTAAGTGCTGCTGGTTTATTGACTATGAAGCGGGGTCGGATCGACGAACATTGCGAAATTAAACGCGATGCCGCCGACGCCGTCGTCATTAAACAAAACGATATCGCTCGAGTTATTTCATTAAATTTTCGTCGTATGGCTTTAAATAAAAAAACAAAAAAAAGTATAACAAGTAATGCAATAATTCTGAACAGATTTAAGAATAGAAGTCAGTATTTTAAAAGCTTGGCATCAAAACAATGTGAAACGTTTCTTTTTCCTTTTCGGCTCGTTCGCTAAAAATAATATTAGCCAACGCTAAAAACATAGCGATAATGCATTACACGAGTTGTTTTTCGTCTCCGTACTCGAGTGAATTCTTTAAATCAATATTGCATTACGGCGCGAGATCATTGAGCGACTTTAGCCCCGAATTCGGTTGCCATTTATTTAAGGCGATCTTGAAACAATAGATTGTGATTCCGAGACGCATTTGGATGTTTTATTTGCATACGTACAATGAAATTCCGGAATAAAAAGTAATAAAGCCGGCCGTAAATTTGCTTCATTCGCTGGTTCAAGCCTGATAAATGTTGTAGTTGCAGATTTTTGAACTTTTACAGCTGCATGCCTTCATATGCCGTGGGAAACGATCAAATTTTATAAAGGCGACGATACACTCTTTGTCTGCTACTCGTTCGAGTGCTACGCGAAAGCTCATTTATGGCTTTCCAAACTTCTCAACTAAGGCAGTTGAGTCTGATTACTATCTACAACACGACGATCCATCCAATCCAATCCAAAACTGTATCCAATATTTCTGAATTTTTACTTGGTATAACTGTTTTATTTTAGAAAAACTACATGAAGTGTTTAGTCACATGTTGATTACGTCTACAGACACGCTAAGTAGCATAAAAAGTATAAATAAATCAATCCAATTTTATTCAATAGGAATAATTGAATCCCACAAAGCTGTTTTACGTAGTTTTCAATCAATTTGGAAAATAGAAACTTTAATAGATCAACGCCTGTCTAATTCAACTATAAAGTATTTAAATGAGTCCTTTGAAATAAACATATTTGATGTTTATGACCAAAAAAGCAAAGAAGTAACACATTCTTTTTTGCAGAAGATTTTAAAACTATTGCTGAAATAATTAATCAAATTGGTCTTTGGTCTGTATTAGAAACATGAGACACACGTCTCTGTCTAGCTGAGTTATTTATTTGAATAAGTCTCTATTAGTTGCTATATTGTAGAGACATCTCAACACATATGCTTGTTTTAAGGAACAAGAGAAATATGTATATAGGTTTGCTACTATTTATTCACATTATCTTTGTTTTCATGAGTTAAAATAATTCCCGGAAGAAACTGATTTTTAGAGACAATAATGAAGTGACTGCAACGTGCTTTATCTTAAATAATAATTCTAGAAAAACTACAAAAAGAGCATACCAAAGATTTAAAAAAATATTTTTTACCATTTTAATATTCTCTATTATATCACGAACGTAGATTAAACAAAGAATATATTCAATTTTTTTGCATAACCCTCTTTAGAATCCCTGCATTAATCCATCGATGATGTGCTGTCATAATGCAGGTTTGCCTAAATTTGTCGTTGTGATCTGTAAAATACTCCCTTACAGCTGTTACAACTTCCCAAGCTAAGAAAATTTAGAGCTTCAAAAATCCAAGAAAGCACTATTGAATTTAAGCCATTTCAACTATTTAGGTTTGAACTAGAACCATCTTGATAAAAACACAATTTTCATTAACATTACAGGTCGCTTTCTTTCTAATGCCTCATCAACGTGACGCAATAAGTTATTTATTATGATCGGATTTTAGTTTAGAAAGATAATAGGACAGAATTATTCCTTCAATATCCAAGAAACTACACTTTGGCAGATGACGCCACGACCATTGTTTTCTTTAGATACAGTGACCTCATACCATTCCTATTCTTAAATTTGGTTGTTCAACACTGTATATTTTTTACTTATGGCCCGATATCAAGTTGAATAATTGCAACATGCGCCAACTATTGTTTACTATGAACAGGGCCGGCGTGACCCAATTAGCAAACGGTGCATTTGCACAGGGCGGGAAATTTCTTGCGCGGCAAATCATTGGCTTGATATAGAAGAAAAAATATTTAAAATTGTTATTTTATGGATTTCAAACTATGGACTAGTATTTATTTTTAGAAGATTGGCATTACCTAGCATTCGGCAGGAAACGGGTGCCTTAATGCTTTACTTTTATAGGATTTTTTATTATTTTAGTAACTAACTTGACGACCATTTATAAGTTTTTGCTGGAGTTTTTGACCAAATAAAATTATTTCTTTTTTACTCTTGTATCTTGATAAGGTGTTGCTGTTCAGTAGGAGAAGGATTTAGTCAGTTTCTTGCAAACAGCCTTTCAGAGCTTATCTATACGTATACGGTTCTTGAATTAAACTTAATCCCATTTTTTTTTCATAAATTTTTGATCAGCATGTGAAAATTTTTAATTATGCTGAAAGATAATCGTAAACAATTTTCAGGTGTCGAGTATCGTCAACTAAAAATACAAAGCAACTCTTCGGTTATTTTTTGATCTACTGCAAATCGACAGCACATATTTCTCCTTTCATTACAATAAATGTCTTACAAGACTACACTATTAGACAAATGCAAAAATCTGGAAAACATTTTGATTTATGAGGATCCAATGAACATCGATGCTCTGTAGTCTGATGAGGTGAGGCTTTATAAAATTTCATTGAGAAGAATATTTCACCTATAAATATTTTAAAGCGAATGGGTACAATTGGACTTGACTCCTACCCCAACGTTGTAATTGTTCTTCGAATATTACTTACACTTCCAATAAGTGTAGCCAGTGGCAAAAGAAGTTTTTCTTAAAAGGGCGGCACAACTAAAATTTGCACAGGGCGACAAACAGGGTAGCGCCGGCCCTGACTATAAACATCTCGCAAATCAAATGGTGAAATTACGTTATTCCCATAGTAACCCGCAGTTGTATGTCGGAAGTTAACTTGATAAATACCGATATTTGATTACTGTATCAAATTCGAATTTTTCATTTTTGGAATCTCCAGGGATGCTCTAGTTAAGAATTCCAAAAAGATCACCATTAACAGTAAATTTTGAAATGACACTTTATCAAATCCCATACAAAAGAAAATGTGAGCATAGTGTTGCCCTCTCTAAACTAAACAGGTTGTTTTTTAATCAATGTCTTAGATATCTAAACCATTGCAGTTCTAAGTACGCTTTTGTTCATCTTTTTGTAGGTGTTTAGCAGTCTAGAGTCACCGCAAGATTGTTAGGCAAACAAACTTTGTAATATCTTGACTCGATTAATATTATTTTACTTCGTTTTTTTTTCAGTTGATTTCCTAACTTCGCTGGTAACGAGGCTAGACCTTTGCCATAACCAACATAAGTCACAAACCAACAACATATTTCACCATTATTTAAATGCAAATTTCATTAAGTATACCTACGTAAATGTATTCTGATACAATTTAGAAACAATTTAATCAAATTAAAAAAAACTTTTAACAAAAAATGTTGGTCAATAAGGGAGTTTGTTGTGTTCATATATATGTACTTAAATTATTATCTGTATACCTACTATTCCCAGTAATCATACCGATTAACGGTTTCGCTTTTTAGAGCAGCCACGGCACAGTATTGCCAGTTGTTGGTTTAGCCCCATTATAATTAACGATGCTTTAAAATTCTAAATGTTACATCATAATACCTTACATAAAGGTAATTACAGTAACGTTGTGTTAATGTTTATACGTTTAAAATACTTTGTCGGAAGCTTTATGGATGTTTCTTATTGAAAACGGTTTTTATTGTTATTATCGAACACCTGTCTTACGTTTCGACTCAAGCAATAAAGAACCGTCCGAATTGCGGAATTATTAAAATTTCACTTTGATTTGAGCGACACGGCAATTGTCCTGCTAGCGATTCTGCCGTTACATATGTTTTAATTAAGGGGATCGATGGCACTGCTTCCGAGATTTGCGAGGGCTGGCGTCGGGCGCTGCTCATAAAGACGCCTGGAGAAGGGACGGGTGAAGAAGGAAAGAGGCCCAGGGCTGAGGTGAGATTAGCGGGCGGCCTCATTAAAGTTGTGTAATAGCTTTGCGCCACCTTACGCCTGGCTTGTTCCGCTCAGCTTTCATCGCTAAACAACACCGCAGCCGTCCCCAGATATTACTAACTCATACACGACCTAAAGGGTGTGGTTGGTTATCAACAATTTTTTTTTGTCAGAGATGGCTTCTGTAAAATATCGTGTGTTTACTAATTCTTTTAACACTTAGATAACTTATATGTAAAGCGGTGTTTAAGACTAGGCCAAATTGTCTTTTTTTTGCCACACAAAGTCCTTATTTTTTTACATACTAAAAATAATGATAAGAAACTTTAAACTGGTGAGAACGAAAGAACCAAAAGCTAAAACAAAATTTTACTATGCACTACAGTATTATCCATGTATGATGCTGTTTCAACTAATCAGTTGACTAAACAGTACTAGTAAAATATTGTCACGGTGTTGATAAAATTATCGCTCTATTTACTATTACAGTGTCATAAACAACAAGAAACTTCGAGAAATACGTTACAGTAAAACCTAAATAAATTTGTGGAACTGCATTAGAAGGTTGCATATTTACTTGTTAATATGTTACTCTTTATCGTCATGTCTTGACTTTTTGAATGCATGGGCTTACATACATCGACTCTGGAATTTAATAAACTTAAATTTTTGCACTATTGTTTAAATACCAAGACTCACTATTTTAGTCATGGGTTAACTTTAAACGCCAGTTAACAACTATGGTAACTATGGTAGCTATGGTAACTATGGGTTATAATAAGGGTTTAAAGTTAATCGATGACTGAAATACTAGGTCTTAAATATATCTTTACTTAGGACTGATATTAAGTATATTAATGAATCATTAGGAGATAAAAGGAACATGAAACACAACAAAACTCAAAGTAACTAATTTGCGTATAAATACACGAAATTTGATGGAATCCACTCCTAAAAGTATTCCATTGCTCTAAGTGTGCAACAAACGTCAATTTGTTATTGCCACAAAAATATATACTTGAATACTTGTGAACTTGAAATTGGCATTCTACTAAGCGATGCATCCGCATACCACTAAATAATATCAATGCTGGTTAATCTGAACGATGCTGCTGCTGCCTGCTCCTGTAATAATCTGAATTTAAAAAAATTCAGTGCACCACAGGTGCAGTTGTCCAACATATGCATTCGAATGCAGAATGCAGGTCACTTAGGTACGAAAAATCCGATTATAGAAAACATCCAGCACTACTCAACACTAAAAATAATTAAGTTTCTGTTAACCATTTGAACTTTTATGTTAAATGGAGCTTTAAGAAGTACGTTGTATATTTTATTGTCCGTGCAAAGAATTCTTAATATGTCTTTCGCTTTGCTATATTTATAATATTAAATCTTTATTTTTGACTTCTATTTATCTTTCCTTGATTTTCACTCAAAAGCTACATTTGTCTAAGAAGGAGAGAACGTAGACTTAACATTTGTACATACTTTTGATAAGCAAGGTATTCGACTACAATATTTAAAAAATTAACTACAAAAATAGCGTCCCAGGAAAAATTGTTATGAAAGATTATCATATGTGATGGTCATCGTGTTACTTTTATCAGGCAAAAATTGTACGTCCTTAATAGTCTTTCCGGTTTTTGCATTTAATCATCCAACTTCTCCTTGACACCTGTAAAACTCTAAAACTTAAAATTTGATTGTTATTGAATTTAAAAGAAGCTAAATAAATTTGACTTATTATGAAAATACTCGAGAATGATTTCTGATTGGTGGCTGTGCAAAGATGCGGTGACATTGGCGTTCCCTAAATAAATTTCCGCGGCTATCGATCCCAGTTTTATTTGCGAAGCGATCTGGTATAGCATCGTCAGAAGTTCCTACATCAATCCATATAATATCTCATTGGAACCTATTCCCAATGCTTCCTAAAAATTCGCCAGAACTGTCAAAGTTTTTCAATCTTTAGAAATAATAACTCGCGAAAGTTTGGAGGAGACATTTGAATTCGAAACTTCTATATAAAACCGTTTTATTTTCCAATATTAAAGCTGGCGCCCGCACATCAATAAACTTTCCACGAAACCGGAAAATAAATTCGGCCGGAATCAATTAAACGCCGGGTGTTTTATGCATGATCCGCAGCTATTATTGAACATTTTTTTGAATAACAACCCGATGCGATCGCAACTAGATTGGAAAAGTTTCAACTAGTGTAAAGCATGCAGACATGTAATCATAACGCGGGTGTTTACTTATTGATATTTGTTGGATAGCGTGACCGGAAGTTGGAACTTGACGTCAGACAAAAGCATATTGACAGATGTCACGCTACGGTTATGTTGGTGCTGTTCCAAACAATTACCAGGCACGCGTCGATTAATTCCTAATAGTTGCGATTTTTCTACCCCATATTGCCCCGTCAAACCAACAAATCAACTGTTTATAGATTGTCCATGTATATATGAAGGTAATTCCACCACTGGATGAATCATAGAACTTGTATTATTAAAGTCGCATTTTCTGCTGTTTGGTGATGATATGCATATGGCAACAGTTCCCTCGCATATGGACGCTCCCTCAGGACAGTCCCCTCCGTCTCGGAGCTGACGAGAAACAGAGATTCGACAGCGTGCGAGGTGGTGCGTCGCGACGCGGCTCAGGATAATTGTTTGTAAGAGGCAAATAAAAAGAATTGAAATCATCCCGGGAGAGCGACGCCGATTATTTTTTGAATTTCAAACCTTCACCCCTATGCAACGAGGAAAGTTATTCGTGTGATTATTGCCACTGGAACGAGCTCACCCTCTTGCGTTGATGCTATCGGTCTTAACAGGTCGCAAGGCCGCGCGAAGCAAACCAACCGAAATAACCGATATTGGCTTTAATAACGAACCTCCTCCTTAAGTGTTCCTAATTACTCAGAAAGTAAATTATTCCTATTATATCTACATGAACGATCGTTTCCATCTATCCCTTTACGGTATACGTCTATTTTAGCGTTGTACTGATGTTTTGAAGTTTTTATTAAAAGTACTACTATGCATTGATGAACATTACCCATGCAACACCCACTCCAAATTTCTTTCTAACAAACATATTTAAGAAATGGTCTGTTCTTCTAGATTTTCTCTAAAATAACACATTGATTGTAAGGCGGTTTTAGCTTTCTGGTAAGTAAACGCGACCGTGTCGTATCGAGCGCATAGGTCTTTCGTACCGCAAAGTTCGTGAATGATATACACGCATTTAATTGATGTCTTCAGTTCATTGTGTCTGCTATTTCTCTAACTTGATTATCAAGTTATCATTTTTTCGTTTACTGCCATCGTTAAATTAGGCAACCAATCTGTGAATGATATTAGGCAAAAATATATGGTTTTGGTTTAAGGCGATGTTTTTCACTTGTTCCTTCTCTACTATCATGCATAAATGAAAAAATATGAAAAAACATTATATAATAATATGATAAAGTAATGCTAATCTACTGGTATATTGCTAAATTTTTCGCTTACCATATGCCCAATAACAATTTGAAAATAAAAATGCTTTATTAATCGACATTTCTTCATAGTAATTTAACACACTATTATTAACACACTTATTATAGCAACGCTTATAGCCCTTGCAAAAAATTGTTTCTTCTTCGGCAAATCAAGTCTCAATAGCTTTTATTACATGTTCGTCACAAAAAAAGTTCAAATTTTCAAATCCCCTTTCATTTGAAAGAAGAAAGGATAGACCAAGGGAGTAGCTAAGAGGAATATTTAAATTATTGTAATCTTAGATGAAGATTTGCTCATTGCAATGTGTTACTGGTATGTGAGTCCATTACCATCGAAAACATCTTTTATCAATTTTCCCTATGTCTTCTTCGAAATTCTGTTTCTTAAAGTTTTGTGGATTCATGAGCTTGAATTCCTTTTATTAGCACCCGTCTCTATGCCTAGCAAAAGAAAATATTCTAGTAAGAATCTGCACTTAGTCATGAGCTCTATCAATTGTCATATGTGTTTTTTTATATAATTTTTTCATATTTTGTAAAACTGAAATAGCATTTTTTTTAAATATATTAATATTATTAATATCAACTAACAATCATCCATTTAATCAAAACACCTTTACTCAATTTTGTTCAGCTTCCTAAATGCGTTGGCGGTGATTCACTGTTTTTCTCAGTGTTCTAATTTCTTTCTTAAAAATTGCAAGTAATTTTCTTAAGTTATTCATTAACATTTATTAAAGACCGTTAAGTTACAAAACAAGTGTTAAATACTGACATTAATTCGATATCAATTTTTTGGAACTCCGGAATTGGAATTTAATTTAATTTTAATTTCAGCAATTTCCTTGGTAATTATCCTGTCTTAATTATTGATGCTCCCGTTTTGGTTGGGACTGTAAATAATAGATGGGGATTATATTTTAGGGAATATTCCGAGTCTCTATTGCAGCGTTGAATCGTCCCCGGTCGTGTTGATATAGGGGTAGATTTCCCTTCGCAGTCTCCGGCAATGTCATTTGACCTTCTGTCACTTTATCTGAGGCTGTCAGGCGCAAAATTGATATAATGCTTAATTCATGTCATTTGCTTTATGTCAGGCTACGCTGCTTATGTTTATGTATAAAGCATAAGCACAGCCCATTATCTATGCATAATTGACTATTAGGGAGCTCGAATCGCGTAATTTAATTTGAAATTTAGCTAATGGCATGGATGATTGGTTTATTAAAAGGGTTTTACGACAGAATTTTAATAAAACGACGAAAGTACTGAAAGCGTCCCGAAATGAAAGTTATAATCACGATCTTTTATTATGAAGAAGAGCGTACGCCTGCGTCGAGGTAACAATCTGGAATGGCGTTTTATCTGTTGTAGCCGCGTCTTCATTAATTATGAACGGCCCCGGCTTTATGTGAAATGGAAAAACATAAAACAAGTTTCCCGACAAATATAATTTAGGTCGGGAGATTTATAACTGGCGAGTTTTACAATCGACGTTAACATTTAACGAGACCGTGCCGTCAGGGGGAAATCCTATTGTGATGGGCCCCGGACTGCATAATTCAGACCATCTGGAGGAAAAATCGAATTTCCCGCCACGGCTCGCAAGGGGTGAGTTATGGATTCATGCTGTCCATTTTGGCGTGTCATGTTTTATCGGCCGGTGCGGTTTCTTTCGGTTTGACAGGAATGGCGCCCCGGTTATTGGATGCCGACGTCGACCAATGCTGGGCGCTGGGAGAACATCATATAAATTCCGGGATGAGGGGTTCTCCGGTGGTACGGGAACACTCGTCAATATTCCGGGCAGAGGGGAAAGACGCTGGAGCTGTCCAAAGTGGACAGTCCATTTCTCTGCGCGGCCGTACTGCGCTCTGCGGGCTACAAATCATCCGAGCTTGACCTCTCGAAGGCGCCCGGACGCCACAACTCGAACCTGAAACGACGCCACCTCACAACCCGGCTCTTCCGGAAAATTAAAGCCTTAAACGGAAAATCAAAATTGAACGATTCGACTCTAAGATTTACTTTTGCTTTGCAGATCGAAAGATCTAGGACCATAATCTTCCCTGGGTGGCAATTAAACGATTTTGCAACAGACAAACTTACCCTCTCACAATGATCTACAACACGAGAGTGGTAAGTTGAATACCGCACGGCTTTCTTATAATCACCCATACTAACTAGTCAAATACTGTCAAACTCCACAGCTTTATCTCAAGCAGTGAACTGATTACTCTCGATGCTTTACGTGTGGGGCCGGAAGTGTAATTACGGAACCTCTCGTAGCTTGTATGTGTTCCTTGTATACATTTGTGGCATTTTCTTTAAAAAAAATCTAATATGATTTTTTTATATATATTTATAAAATCGTGAGGGGTAAAGGAGCTCAATTCATGCAGCAGCTACGTACTAACGAGAACAACACAAACAGAATCACCTACGTAAAGTACTACCTATCTCAGTCATTCATTAGTTTCACTGCTTGCCAGACTTAGAAACGAGCGAATCAGTTCTATTTGCATAAAGTTTATTATCAAATTCTCCGAAAAACTGTATCAATAGAAATGAAGATACAGTTGAAAGAAGACTTTCAACTTGCTATAACTGGGTCTGCAGTAATTCAATGTTCGAATGTAAATAGTAAAATAGTGCAACCAAACCATATAAGACCAGCATGTAGTTGTATAATATTAAAGATACATAAGCAGTTTGTCAAAATAAGTATTAACTTATCTCAAAAAAAAAAAAAAAAATTATTGTCATTATTATATGATGCATCATTTCAAAAAATCCTTAATATAAATTAGTAAATTGTTAATGTTTTATTTTTTCTTTAATTCAAAAATACATCGTTTTATTTTATTATAATACAACAACTAACCTATCGAGCAAATAATATGTTAACACAAAACAAATGATAATGAAATAGACTTAGCTATTGTATAAAGAGTGGAGTTTGTCTATAGGCAACCCATATAACTTCCGCGCGTAGTTAATGATCTGATCGCAAACGCAGAAATTGATCAGCAGTCTGCAGTCCGCATTTCTCTACTGGTGGCGGCGATCTTGGTGGTTGGTATAGTAAAATCGCACCCGGCCATCTCTGGTCCGAACATAGGACGTGCCTCGTTTTTAATACTCTGCACGTCCGCTGGCCGTAATATATGGAGTTCGCATCTACCCTCAGTATAGCTCATACATACACAAGAATGGACGGAACGAACCCTCACACCACCATCCACCCCCATTTGTAATTAATGCATTGCGCGCAATTTATTTCACGGTGATACAGTTAGACGTAAGGTATGAGTGCTGAGCTGGCCCTCGCCTGCAAATTAATAGCAGCAATATAAGTCCAGCGTGCAGTCGGTTTAGTGCACAGCCGTAGCAGGAATTACGGACGAGGTGACCATTGATTAATCTTTCGCAGTTATGGCTCGCCGTTTATCCGGGACTCGTTGAAAAATTCAGTACTGAAAGCACAGCACGGCTTAGGTTGCAAGCAAACTTTGGTGATACTAATCGGGACACTGTCATTACTTCGAAGCTATTAGATGGTAAATATTCATGGCAACGTCTCATTGCAGGCTTAATTAGGAACGGTCGCATCCCGGAGAGCCCCACGTACCAATCGGACAAGAATATTATTAGCATGTCAAAAGGAGTCTGACTCATATTGCGCGGTTAAGTAACATCCAAGAGCTAGACGCGATGATAACTGAACTGAAGTGCTTCACAAAATTGGAATTTGTAATTAGCTGTCTATGGTTCAATTATGATGTTTCCAATAGCTACGGCTAAGCTAGGCTCTCTTGAACGAGGAATAACCGGAGGATATTATTACTATCGGCTAATAACCACAAAGATTTACTTTTAAAGCAGCCAAAAATGAGAACGTTGTCAAAATCTTGGGTGACAATTGTGAAACCTTTGAACAATTAACATAAAGGATACAATTAATAAAGCTCTAACGTTAATAATAATGTATCTAAAACCTAACAAATCATACTATTTAAAGAATAAAACAGTGGAAAGACAATAGAGAAGATATTCTGGAAGCAGTTTACAAACGACACGGAACACAGTCTTCAGACGACGTTCAGAAAATAGTATGAAAGATATTAAAGAAATAAAAGAAACTCTAAAATAAATATGTACAAACAAATAACATATAAAAGGATGCCTGGGTAAAATTCAAGAAGCAATACAAGCACAATGACGAGAATTATATCCAGGTGGTAGAAATAATACACCGAGACAAACATGAGCAGCAAGTAACAAAACAACTGAAGAAGAGAACACAAAAGTAATTGCTAAATTAAAGAATATGAAGGCACCGGTGGCAGATAAAATTTAAAGTAAGCTGCTAATATACGAAGGACTGCCATTAATGAGCAAAATTCATAAATTGTTCCACAAAATAGTAGTTACATTAGAAATACCTACCCTAAATAACACAAATCTATAATGAGTCTCAATATTTAAAAAAGAACCAACAAAAGAACCGACAGCATAAACAAGAAATAAGAGAAGGATATATTATGACTTATGCTGCTAAAACCAGGGCTAATACTTTAATCACAAAGAAAACATTTAGAACATGTAAAATAAAGATACTACAATATATATATAAAAAAAACTCCCCCAGGCCATGTAGAAAATGAGGATATATTAGATCTATGCAATATTGAAGATATACTTAAATCTACAAAATAAAGACGAAAAGTATACAACAACCACATCAATTGCGTGGCTGATGATAGACTGGCAAGAATAGTATAGAATGGAAAGTCAAGCGCCAAAGATCATGAAACAGACCACCTAAAGGCTAAAAGAATAAGTGACAGTCGACATATCAAGAAAATAGATAATAATGATACTAAGGGAACAGATCCAGGATCTAGTTAGAAGTCCAAGAAGAAGAAATCTAACCAATGTCGGTTAGAACGGCAAGAATCGCGACGCTCGATGATTTCTGGAGCAACTGGTGTAGCCGCAGTGCTCCCATTGGCTTGTATTTAGTAAACTTTTCAAAATCTAAGCGACTAAAATTATCAGCAAATTTCCCTAGTCTAAGCCTTTTTAGCGAACTCCTGGCAGAATACTCCTTAATGGCGGTGATGTGAATTAATAATAAACAAAAAATAGGGAAGTCACGATCGGAGTTTGATGGTTTTCACGTTTCGGACAAGATGACTGCACATCCATCACGGTCGGCTTCCAGCATCTATTCTCCGCGATGATGGAAGTGAAGCTTCTACAACATCCCTGATAAGAGACGGCAAAAAAGCCGAGGCCGGATGTCTCGAGATACTTTATGTATAAAAGAAACGCGCAGACGAGGAATCTCCTCAGATCGCGCAAAAGCTTCACATTTATAACTAACCTCATCCATCTTCTTCCGCCGGAGGGAACTCAAATGCAGCTCAATTTGTCAGAAAATCTAATGCTTCAGTTTCTTCCATCTCCGGCGATGCCAATGCCGATCCACCTAACTCGATGCTCGAATAAATTCCATCATCCGCCAAACATCGCTCTCGGATCATTTGAAAAATTCGCAAACGTCGAGCCGCTTTGGTAATTAGAGTGGAGGGAACGACGCCTGCGACCCTCGGATGACTGCTGATCCTGATATTGCCGAGTTTCTACATTGCACCGATATATTTTATAAGCGATGTTCGGCTTGTAACATCAGCCGCTATTTGTACTGCTGGGCCGAGACAAGCGCCATAAATTAGGAGATATCTAATAAAGTCGCACGGATTTATCGGCCCGTTGCTCAGATAAATTCCAATCACCCTCTCCATGCAAATGCCTTTATTGCGACCATGACGCCTGCACTCATACTCCTGAAGCACCCCTACTTCCATACATCACTTGTTTAAATTATAAGCAACACTTTATAAAATCGAATTAAATCAAATACACGCAGAGAAAATTATATGATAAGTAGAGGGGTTTAACCCTCATTTTGGTCAATATCTAGTAAACTACACGTTGGATTATGCGTGTGTGAAATTCATACTGGCCAAGATCATAACTTCTACATCAACATAGGAAAACTGCAAAATAGAAAAACATGTACAAGCATGCTTCACAGCGTTTAAGAGAACCTAAATAATTTATGTTACTAAGTCGTCACCCTCTTACTAATAGCACTCATAATTACCGATTAATGTAAGAATTAGGCAACGTTAATATAGTTCGCGTATTCGTTGCTCTGCTGATGTCACCGATCAAGGAATATAAGGCTGTAGGTATAAGTTTTACGGGCTGAGAGACCCAGTGTTTGATATTTATTAATATTATTATAATTGTTATAGGTTATCATTTCATTTCTAATTTATATTAAAGCAAATATAATTTATATTTTAAAAGTTGATTGGACAGATCTAGAAGAAAGAAAATGTAAAGATGACATTCACGCTCGGGATCAATCCATTTTAAAATTTGCAATTTTTTTTGTCTATTTGTCGATCATTAAGAATACACAATTCAAGAAGAAAATGTCCAATATATTGTACCAAAGTAAAGAGATAACCCCTCTAGATGGGGCATTATTAACATAGAACAGAAAAAAAACAAATATACCTCAAGGAAAATATAGAAAATAACACATCAGATAAAGAATACTTTTCTGTATGAAATTCAAATGTATTAAACCATTTTTTTAAATCTACAAGCACACTCCTTCCGCCATTGGTTTTTCCGAGTGCCGTGGCTTCTAACCCTGCCCCCTGTCGTCGAAAATTGGAAAATATGATCGCTTCTGAAACTCCACCCCCGCTTTTCTGCGTGAGCTAATAATGATAAATGCACGTGCCATCTGTACAGAGCCACTAACGCGACCGATCGACACCGCGTTATTATCGCCCCGTCGAACACATCTTTGACAAAGTGCCGAATTATTCAGAACCAAGCGGGGTAGGGGTAAAGGGAGAGCGAGGGTTTTATTATATTAACTACATTTATCTGGTTCCTGTTTCAAATTAACCCCGTGTCAGCTCATCCATCCGTCATCTAGGCTCGGCATCCCCCTGGATGGCTCGTCATTAGGGATGGAAACGCGCCGGTTTACTACGTCATAAAGCAGGGTGAGCGATTAGAATTAAGAACGAAAGGACGCGGAAGCTGTCTGGATAATATCAGAATCAAAAGTGGGATTACCTTCAATAAAAGAAATGTGTCAGCACAGATTTGCGGACTTATCAATGAAATTATCCTCGAACCAAGGATGAAGCAACCCTGGAGACTAGGCCACTCTACTACTTCCACTATTATTCAAATCAATTTATAGATAAGTCATTAAGAAGTGCTCTTCAGTAGTGGTCAAACTACCTGTTCGAAAAAAAAGTGGTCATATACCTACTAGAATTACTACAATTAATTTAAATTCATTATTGCTGAAAATCGTAATAATCCAGATTCACTATGTTAGAGTAGTTAGTGACGCTTGAGTGCTATAGAACAAGAGTTTATTTTGTGAAAAGTTTTATTACCAATTTTTGTTATTGATTTTAATAATAAGGAATACCTACACAAAAGCAGAAAAGTAAATTTATGTAAATATCAGTCCCGTCCAAGACTTCTTGTGTTTTATGTATAATAGTAGTAAACTAAATTTAAACATTAAACAGATAACATCAAAGATAACTCAAGCAGTGAGAGATCAGGGAGCTCAGAAGACAACGAACTTTTTGTCAGACTGATCTTAATGACGTAAATTCACCCATATGACTTTTAATTGATTGATTTTCTTTATATTTACTGCATTCAGTCTCATCACAATTCGAGTTATTCTAAAATTTAACAATTACCTATCCCGGGGAATGATTTTTCATTATTTAAAAATGATGACAAATCTAGATCACAGCAATACGTACACTCAAAGCTATGTAAAAAATAATTTAAATTGGATTTGAACTTTCCGCGGGTGTCAAATAAATTCGATGTATTTCGGGTATTCATCCGAGTTGTCAATGGTTTGTCCTGGAAAGAACCGGGCTTTTCCACCTTAGACCGTGAAGTTTTTGATCAACCCTGGTATCCTTCCTCCTATGTAGACAGAATAGAAATTTAACGTACTTGAAATTCTTTTTAGTAGCCTCGCTTACTCTTCCTATTTAAAAATTCAATAAGTTTCTTCAAAATGAGGGTTGTCCATACGTGTTTTACAGGTTTGGAATTAAACTTGTTACGTTTACCGGACGCAACTCTAAGTCACTATGGAAGCGGTGCCAAACAAATTTTGTTGAATTTTACCCCAACTTTATATTAAATTTAAAGCGGTAATTTTTACCATGTTCTTGAGGCACTTCAAACGGGTAGAGCATATATAGTTCCAAATGTCTATGTATCTAATCAAGACGCAACGACGTCACAAATAAGTGACGCAAACTTGCTTGCGCTGCGTGCCGATTTGCGCCAGCTGCAAATCACTTCAAATTGGACTTACGTCCCGATTTCAAGTTGACTTGTGTCGGCCGCAACTCACAACTTGCATTTGCCTTTATTTTAAGTTGAATTTGACGCTATAATTTACACCCCTTACTTGTGTCACCTTAGGAGGCTTTAGCAAATAGCTTAAGCTTTCGTAAATTGCAAAAATTTACAATTTTAACTCGGACGCAAATTTTATCCCAACAAAGTTCCAGATTTGAACTGATTAATTAATTAATAGCAAACAAATAGTTTCAAAAAACACTAGATATTTGATAAAGTTAAATTTAATTTTTGAGTGACTTCCCATCGCCACGGAGGCCTACTTTGCAGACCTCCAGAAAACGTTTTTTTTAGATGGGCTAAAGAAGTTAGAGCATCGCTGGGTCAAGTGTATCGAGTTGAAAGGAGACTACGTTGAGAAATAAATCGCCACTTTTCCAAAATTTTCGTTTATCTTTTGTAGGCTAAATACTTATCGGACCACCCTTGTAAATCTTTCTTCAGCTACTTCGTTTTTTTTTCAAGTAACGTGAAGTCAGAACCATTAGCTCCATTATAAGATTCTTTAATAATTAATAAGTTATACCTACCCGTTGCCTTTCAGCTGGACTAGCCAGGAGAAGTCCAGGTTCAAGTAGTTTTCTCCATTCTGTAATATTAAAATGATAGTTAACTAATAGAATCCGGAGTTTTATTGCTTGACGTATTACCTCGGCTATTACGAAAATTGATCTTTGCGGCATACCAATAATTTTAAGCATTAAAATGCTTTCTTTCATCTGACCCAAGAATTTCTCCTAAAAACTTTTAAAAATAAAGGTTTCGAGATGTTAAGAAATTTTCTAAAGAAAGATCCTATTGTTAAATATTTCCCTGTTGCCGATCCGGCGCCACGGCGTAATCAAGAAGCGCTCGTTTCCGGCCAGAATTAGTTATTAGATTAGACGTCGGCGGCGTTATCATCCACGCAAATGGCACCGGGGTGTGAAATGACCGTGCGGCGGCCGCCCGCAATCTCTCGGATCAGGTGGCGGCTTCTCG
Organism: Pyrochroa serraticornis; assembly: GCA_905333025.2. Lineage (NCBI taxonomy): Eukaryota > Metazoa > Arthropoda > Insecta > Coleoptera > Pyrochroidae > Pyrochroa > Pyrochroa serraticornis. Next base: position 20,834,136 of record HG995158.1, read on the forward strand.
TCCGGAAAATACGAACTAATCAAATCATCGAACACTTTTGTTCCTGACGATTTTTTTTCTTTGAACCATCTAAGAATATAAAACCATTTATGATTCAATACGCACGCGGTGTTTATGAGACTGTAACAAATCGTCCATGTATGGCGATCGATCCTACATTAAGATTGATGGACGTTCTGCACTTCTATTGTTCATTTACGTTGTGAGTTAACGTCCTCATCGGCGATTTTCCTCACTTTCGGAATATCGTTCGGTCTAGAGAGAGAAAGCCATTGTTTCGGTGAATAATCTATAATGTGTCTTTATCGGGAATATGGTTGTTGCGGAATTGGAATGATGATTACTATTTCTGTTTTGTTTCATCGATGTTCTTATTTTCTCTTGGACTGAGGGTGTAGCCACTCTCCAACACTCAGAAATAGAATGTAATTTCGCTTATCATTGGTTTTTTTAAAAACCCACCGTACAAGAATGTGGTTCGTTGGCATATTTTGTGATATGATATTATAAATTTACATTATTTGCAAAATAATATAGGTAGGTATAATATTTTAGAAAAAAATGTTATAAAATAGAAAAAAATTCTTATTTCAAATACCGATCCCCCAACTATCATCGAGCTAAACATGCCACTTTTCACTCCACTTATGTGTGAACATAAAAATAAATGAAATCTGAAAGTGCCGTGCTCTATTTTTCCATACTTGCCATTGTCTTTAACCTAAACTTCTTAGTAATGTTGTTTTGTTTGATTTTCTTGTTCGCTGCAAAATTAATTTATTAAATTCAACAAGAATGAGACCCGGGAATCCGTAGACGTCAAAACTGTGTTTCATTAGAAGCAATTACGCATTAATACCGACTCCATAACGAGCAAAGTCTCCCCTTATAACAATTTAATATCTCTAAAATGAAATTCTCGCCTATAAAGTAAATTCATTTGAGCTAAACCCACTCGAGCTGTAATAATTTCCAAGGCGCGTTCGAAGAGAATGCAGGTAAACACTGAGACGAAATCTTAATAATTGTGACAAAAACATTATAAAGTCTTCTGTTCTAAGATGACTGTCGAGATTGGGAAATATTAAATTAAACCATCAAGAGCCGAAGCGTCTCAAGTGTACTTTCATCTCGTTCCTGATTTTTCAAAGATACGACGCCGACGCCACCAGACAAATTAATAACTTTGGATGTAATTAAACGATAAGTCTACGGGAATATAGCAATCCGTTAGTTGGTGTTTGACTTATCCGCATTATTTGAACAGTGACTGCAGCCGCAAGTTCGCGAAATCTTCAAAGGCTGGATTGAAAGAAAAATAATCCAAAACCACATTCAAGAAACAAAACTTTCCGAAAGTATAACTTTTTAATTTCTCGGTAAATATATGTGAAAAAAGATTGCATTAAACATTAGATTTAACTGGATTATGGTGTCAATAATAGAAGTGGCTTTCTGTTGGTCTTAGTCAGTTATTCGATTCTATGTGTATATATAAACTTTAATTAATGTTTTTCAGAAGCTTAAATTTCTGAATTTTAAAGCCAATATGAATTTGTTGTCCTTTTAAGATTACGCTTTTCCTTAAATTTGCAGTTTCATATACTAACCAATGTGGTTTCCTAAATTCTCCATATAAGTACCACTATAATTACATAGAAAACATCTAATCTTATTCTTTAATTTTATTATTGTTGCCATTCATTGTGTTTAATTTCTGAATATTTTATGTGTTTGTTCCTGCTAATTTTATTTTGTGTTCTTCTGTTTGCCTGGAACATTTCTCTGACTGTCGGTTCCATTATGAAATTAAAGAAAACTTTTAAGTTGACTTTAGTTATTAAAAACGGTTCCATGATGATAATTTAAAGATAAACTCAACTTTAAGACCCTAATTTTGGTTCTTTAAGAAATTAAAAATGTTTTAACGTTAGAAACGTCAAATTTGACATTTAAAGATTTGAAATAAATGTAATGTAATAATTCCTTTGACTTGTCTAAGTGCTCCTCGGGGGACAAAAATGATCATATCTGTTTAACAAGAATAAAATTATATATATAGACGATAAAACTGTTTTAGTAAGTGAAATAACATCGAATTTTTCAATAGCGTCAGATTGCTCCTGCAAACATGCCATTACAATATCGCAAAAACTACGTCTAAATTTAACAAATATTTTTTGTTTTGAACATTTTATTATTTACACTCAACAATATCTCCTTGTGTGTATGACTCGTCTAATAATTATTAAATTCTGTATTAACGTTAGCTTTAGAATTTTTTTATCATTTCTTTTGAAACACTCTTTGGCAAAGCAAAACCAACATCCTAATCACGTATCATATTATAAAATTATTAAATAATCTATAATCAATCTCTAAGATGGCAATGACTACAGCCTCGACAAGCAGACTTTAACGACTTTAGTTAAAGTAGACATAGCATTTCATTATACAGCGTGTCTCTTTAAATAATTTTTGAAGTCTGTTTTACTAAAAAACTATAAGGAATACATTATGGGACCGGCTGTTATTTTTTTATTTACTTCAGTATTTATGTGATGGTATTTTTTACAAAAAGGGAATACATTCCGAAAGCAAAATCAGCCAATTACAGACCCTGTTTAAGTAAAGCTCTTACGCAACAAACTATTCTTTATATAAAGTTCTATAGCCTGCTTACAAAAACTTCTCAAATATTTTTGATGTCAAAAGATGATTTTTGAACCGAACAGGTAGATAGTGTGGAGAAAGCGAGATTTTTTCTGATTCTCAGATTTTCTACATTAAGTTAGTGATTTTTTAAACAAGTTTACATAGTTAACTTTCTCACGATAAATTTGGCGGTACGCTTGAGCCGACCAAATAGTCGAATATGACAATTGATATATTATTTTCCTTATGTTTTTTATTGTTTTATCTTCAGTATGTTGGTGTTATGAATTTCTAGTAGAAAAGCCTTGGTCAGGAATCTAATTTTCATATTTTCTACTTCTGTGTAATCGCTGTGAATAACTCTTATCTTATTTCAAAAATGAGTTTATGAAATTTTCAGAACAGTTTAGGTTTTTTTTAAACTTCCAAATATTACTAATTACAGAGGGCATTTGTAATATGTAAGCTATGTTATCCATATATACACGTTAGAAGTAAGATAAATAAGCGCGACTAATTGTATAAGTTTCTCTTCTCACGTAAACGATAACAGGTTAGAAATTAAACAATTAACACTAATATCCTTTGAGTTGTAAATTAGAAACTGCAAAATAATAAGTATAGAGAATGACTATTAATTATATCTAGTGATTGTAACCTAAATAGTATGTTAAAATATGAACGATTGTTAGGCAAGGGGTCAAGGAATTATTGTTTCAAGATCACAGTATTAAGAAGTGTCTACTGGAAAAATTATAATAGAGAAATTTACAATAAAACAAAGAATAAAAGTTTATGATAATTATTTTGACAAAAAAGCCCACTGTCGTTATGTCAACGTCAGGATTCTACCCTTCAAGTCAGGAATTAATTGTTTGTTTAAACATTTTCAAGAAAAAGGTACCATACCTGACTTTTCAATATCTAGGATACTAGTTCAGCCGGATAGAAGCAAGCACTGATCGTGTGTGTGTACTTTCAAGAGTTTACACATGTTTCTATAGTATAGAATACAACTAATGTAAAAATTAAAATCAAAAAATTATCAGCAACGCCTAACTTTGAAGATCCTGTTTCAAAAATTATTTAAACAAAATATTTAACTCTTTTATTGAGTCTTGGAGATCTGCTCGGTAAAGCGCGTTTTCATCTAAACGACTTCGTTAATATCCAAAGTGAGCATGTTCGGATACGGATAATCCTTCAAATATGGATATAGAAATAAATTTGGAGAATAATTACAAAAAAACAGTCAGTAAATTAATGACACCGGCGCAGACATATAACATAAAACTATAAAAATAATTATAAATTTTAGGTTAAACTGAAGTTAATTTATTTGCTAAATACAATCTGAGATGATGTTTTCTATATTTTTTTAATCAAAGGCTGTAAGAGTAATTATAGTACTAGAATGAATTCTGCAAAGATCTTAGTAGCAACTTGATTTTGAACAGCTTTTTTCCATTTTTTTACAGAATATGCGACACTACCAACTACATTTTATATTGATCGGAGATAGCAGTAAATTACACTAAAATATGAATTTAACTCTTTATCACATAATTTTTTCGGATTTCCGGTGAGATAATATGAGCATAACATTATTTACTGCAGTTTTCCAATGACAAGCTTTTGAATATTTTCACAATTAGTGATGAGTTATTGAATAAAGGTATTGCGCCATTTAGGTCAGAATATTTTCTGACTTTTTAAAATAATTTTTATTTTAGAAATATAAATAACTTTGTATTTTATTCTGTTAAAAGAGCTATTACATTCCGTCATCATATCTGTGCACTATTTGTGAAAAGTTGTAGTTCAAACTGCAAAAATAATTGAACCAATAGTAAATGTTGTAGTAAGCGTTATTACAAGTTTTACCAACCTTTTACCTAATAGACCGTTAACTGATTATTGTATTCAGCTGTTTTTTTTTTGGTTTGTTAATGATGGATTTTTTGATGAGTCCGTTTGTGACAGCAGTAGTTGCCGAAGAGTTGATAAGAAGGAAAAGAAAATAAACAAGTCATCAAAGTGCATTTGGAGTCCATTTCATGTTTAATTTAAAAGAACATCCATAAATACAAAACGTAAACTAAGGCAAAGTAAGGAAGTGAGCGCATTTCCATCATTAGAGAGTAAATAGAAGCAGTCCCTCAGATTTTACCACAAATTAACTTTTGATACTGTTCTCGGCGGAGATATAAAAAGCCCAGAGTAATTCCGACATCTGAAAGGCCAACTCCCGAATACATTTAAATGGAAATGTGGAGATATTTCCAATGTCATCCACCCTCTTGGCGAGAATTAAAACTTTGTAACATTAAAATCCGTCATTTCCATGAATGATTGAGTATTTGGATTCCGTTCGGCCCCGGAGACAAAGTGAATGGGGGGAAATAATTTCGTTTTTAGAACTCGAGATTGCTTGTGATTTTGCATTTTACTCGGGGAAAATTAATTTCAGAATTGGAAATGTAATCAACGAAGACGAGTAAATATTTTAATTCCGGCACTTCGGGATCCGTTGGGAAAACTTGTCAAAATGCTAATGCCGATGGCGGTTATTGAATTTTCTTTATGTTTAAGAACATTTGTTAATGAGGATTATCCTCTCCTTAATCACGGGGCATGTTTCCATTACTTTTTATGGCGCTTGGAGGGCCGTTGGAGAAGGAACGCATAAAACAGCGAAACGAAACAAGAGCTGGAACGGAGAGAAAATCCATTTTCTCATTTTATCTCCTGATGAACAATAGTCCAGAATCCGTTATAGTTGCTTTGTTGGCACTCCGGCGGTAGACCTGGGTATTGATCAGAGAGTTTCCCCTTGCGCTCCGACGGACCCCCGACCTCCCCCGGGGCCCCCTCGCTGACCGGTGGCCAGTCCCGGTCTCGGCACCCACCACACTATGACAAATGTTCGACGCAATCGATATATAACTGCTATTGACAGTCGCACTCTCGAATTACTCCCAATTAGATTACACCCGATGCTCGCACCGCCAGCCAGCCGCCCGCAATAATTGCCCATTCGGACGCCACCACCAAGACGCGACACTCTAGGACACCTCAATCACCTTCTGGAAGCTCCATCGATGTCCGCCACACTCATTTTCTTAACTATAACTCGACTATAACCATTTTAACGTTACCGAAATGTTTGCTACCATAACTTTAATTAAATGACGAACACACCATTTTATTTTAGAAAACTGTGAAATTATAAAACATAATATCAATCATGGCAAACTTTGTTAAAAAGATATACCAGAAATACTAATTGAAATAAACGCAAAACTGGTGGCACGTTAATTTTTAGTTTAGAGCCTAGAACAGTTCCAGAAAGAAAATAAACATCAATATTTAAGCATAGGCCTCTAGACTCTACATTTATCTTCATTGTTAATATGTATCTTTTTCTTCTCTTGACATAACTACAAAAGTGAATTCAAATATTGGTAACAGCATTTGAGTGACTAGAGGCGAAAGCAGGAGGTCCCATTCAAAACCGATTTGAACCTAACAAAGCCCCGTTTCTTTCCAGGACAACGCGGATAAATACTCGGTATACATCAAGTTCATTTAACACTTGCAGAAACCTGAAAACCAATTTGTGTACCAACTGTTGAAGAGTTCAATACAATAGACTAGAATAGAATACAATACAAATTCTATTCTCCCTAATTCAGTCCATTGAACGATATAGGTAAGTGGTGAGCGAGTAGTTCATTTCAACCTCAAAATCTCTTTAAATATTTGTTCTTCACTGGTGTTCGAGAAATTAAATATTAATAGGTTTACAAGATGTTTCATTCTGAGTGTACAAAATGCAAATAGGTAGTGAAGGAAATTATTCTGTACAAGACAGTTCATATAAGCAGCTGTTTAATTGATTACCGTTATCAGGATAAACTAATAATTTTTTATTCGTCAGCTATTCGTCAGCAAATTTACAAACTTCAGATTTAATATCACTACTTTGATATAGAATACAAAAAAAAACATTATTTATCAAATTGTAAATCGATTACATGTTTAAAACTTTTATTTCATGGCATTCTAATAATGTTAAGTGTGTTGTAGACCAGATTGATAATTAATAATGCAACACAGAGCATCTCAAAGCTGTATTGATAGGAACGTATTGTTATTTGAACTGTTTTTAGTATAATAACTATCTCTATTATCTATTACCAGCGTCGGAGCAAAACACCCTGTATACTATTCCTGGTGATCAAGACTATTAACCTAAGTATTATCAATATACATTTTCTTCATTAATAACTATTAGCATAATTTCTTTTCACTTTAATCAACTCTGTAGATACTCAAAAAATATTATTTAATTATTAATTGATCCCTATACTAGGAGAATTTCCAGAAATTTCGAACGAATAAGAAATAATTTTGAAATTTACCAATAATGCTTACAGTAGTTTTATTTCCAGGAAATACTGACTCGATGTTGAATTTACTATTATTTATTCCGATGGCCAAAAGAGAATCAAAAAGGTATTTATTAACGTAAAAGCGGATCATAAAATTACTTTCTGTTACTAGTTTACCGGAACAGTTTTAAGAAAATTATATTGAGACATAAAATTTTATCAATTCTAAATATTTTAAGATTAAGAAAGGTAGGATCAAAACCGTGTCTATTTCTGATCTATTTTTGACTGTGATTTATAAAAATGTTCATTTTTGATCAAATTTTTGTATCCTTTACGGAATTTGCAGTTGGTTAAAATTGCTACGACAGCGGGCCTGGGCGGCTGTAACAATTTCGGATCATTAATCACACTAAACGTCTCGCTTTCATAACGTTACTAACATTAGTAACAAGTTGACCCAGCACAGAAATGGGGAAATTCTTAATGACACATATTCCAAGTCCCATCGGCGTGTGTTATTAGTGTGTAAGCCGAGAGATTAAGCAATAACTCGATGGGGAGTCGTAAAACAGGGAGGGAAACTGGCCAGTGGTCAGTTTCGAGTCCTACAGACCATCACGTCAATATTCCTGTCTCTTTTGAACCCGAAGCGATACTCTATAATCATCAAGCTAACAGGAAGAAAAGCTCTGGTGAATCCCGGAAATAAAAGTACAATGCACCCTTAATTCTGGTGGTGCCTTTTGCAGGCGCGCACAGATGTTGGGAAATTTATATTATTCATTACGTTTTCGATCGCTTCCCGGCAACTCCCCAGTACACTTGTTTTTTCCTTGTTTACGTTAGGGTTCGCGTTTTAATTTCTATTTTAATCTTGCCGAGAGAACATCTGCACCTATTGATAGAAGCCACGCTCGTAACAATGCACTAACTGTTGACTTGAGAGATTATATCGCTTGAAATGTATAAACCTATTTTCTTTGTTCATATAAATATTCGGGTGCCGAACTAAAATATTTACGATGAACATTCCCGGAATCAAAATTAATGTTCCCATATTACTCGCTCCCGGGTATCGATTTGTTTATTGGACGGACAAATGCGATTTGGAAAAAATCGCTTCGTACGACCGGGAAATTGGTTAGACCTGATTTATGTGCTCCGAGATGAAACTAAAGTTTTTTAATAATTTTCGGGAATGGGATATGATCTCGGGTTGCGTTTCGATTAAAATGCAATATTCAAGTAGCCCCCGTCACCCATTTAACTGGACAGCTCGCGTGTTGAATGCTCACGAACTTTTCATACGTAAATGTCAATCGCTACTCAGACTTCGATGCATAATTTACGGATCCCTATAACCCGCGAGTGACGTGCAGTTTAATCTGCAGAGACGAGATGAATGTTACCAGTAAGCATATTTTGAAAAGTTCAACTCTAATTAAACAGATTTTTTTTATTGATCGAACGCAATTCATTAAAGAAACTTAGGTAATTCTAAAAGAATGAATAAATAAATAAATATAATATAATATAAATAAAATAATATAAATAAAATATAATATATTGTTAAAACAAAAATTTAAATTAGTGATCAGGTCCAGAAGGATAATACATAAAAATGCAGTAAGAGTACGAAAAATCAGGAAATTGTCTGTGTGGATCTCGGATATTTCATAAACATTTTCAAGAACAATTAGGTTATGTTAATAGTAGTTTTTTATATAATTTTAGAATAATCCAATGGTGGTTGAAAATATTCGATTCTAAAAATAGGAAGTTATGTAATCAAATTAAATACAATAAGTTGTGATACGAACTATTACCGTTATTTAGCTTTCGCTTTTTGTCGTAAATCATTATGCTTACCATTCCAAGCTTTTGTTGGAAGAAATTAAGTACGCATATCATGTGTGTTTATTCTACCGTTCATGGCTTATAAAGAGACTACTTAACTTAACAGAAGTCAGTGGCGGCTGGTGCAGCAGGGGCAAAGGGGCATTGCCCTCCCAAAGCTCCCCAGAAAAATAGAGAATGTATTAATCACAAGCGAGAAATATATAAAGGCCATCAGATATATTACTTGCTTTTATTTTAAGTTTCCCGCTTCCAAACTGAACGCTGCGCGCTGTGAACTAACTTGGCGTTGCCCCCCGTGTTTCGCCAGATTGCGTGAAACTTGGCATATGCTATCCTTATTTTCCCATGCAATTATACATCGAGAGTGCTTTAAAAATCCCTGACAACAGCGTTGAGGAGGGGCCAGAATCATTTTGCCTAAGTCAATAGAGTAACTTGTTATACCCGAACCCCGAACGTTCTCAAACTTTGCCGTTGTTTCAAAGAGTTTGGCAACGACAATCTACTTATAAACTAAGTACAATACATGCAAGTGTGGTGTGGTGTGGCGTATTAGCGATTTATCCATCTGTGAAATAATTTCGTTGCTCTAACGTTCTAGTTTCTTGTTTTTATTGAGATTCAGCAGTTGTTGGATGATTTCGTGTTCTACTTGAAGCAATGAGTACCGTCCAAGCAATTATTGCCGCAAGATTGAGGGGATTAAGTTTCGAGGATCGTAAGAAAATAAAAGAGTTGGGTCCATTTCGGCCTAACCTTCAGATTCTAAAACAACATGTGGTAAAGGGCAAAATTGTGGTAAGATCATTCAATGCAGGTATGTACCAAAATGCAGATTAGCTATGTGGTTGCGACGTCAGCAATTCATTTTATTGCTTTGTGTGTTTATTGATGGGGTCCGACGATTGTGATCCCACCTGGGTCTACACAGGCATTCCTGATCTGAAGCACTTGGGTGTAAAAATAAAAAAGCATTCAATATGTCAAAGGCATTTGTTTTATTCTCTCGAATTTGCAACTTTAGGCCATGTTGACTTACGAAATCAGTTAAGTAACGCTTATCGGATTGAAGTCCTAAAGCTTAATGAAAAAGTAAAAGAAACCCCTTATATTCTTATTGACTGCATCAAATTTTGTAGTGTTTTTGAATTAGCATTGCGAGGACATGACGAAACATTGGATAGCGGCAACCCGGGCATGCATTTTTAGAGGCTTAATAAATTTTATGAGCGAAATTGATTTACTTCTCAAATCACATATAGAGAAATCGAAAAATGCTGTATTTTCTGCTCTTTTAAAGATTTTGCTGTAAACTTCCCCGAGCATTTTTTTTAGTACTGCAGCTACATTTTTTAAGTTAGATTCTCTTTCATTAAAGCAAGAATTAATAACCATATATAGCAGGGAAGATTTTCGTCAAGCCAATGGAGCTCTTCACATTCTACAAACTCTTTTAGACAATAACCTTCAAAAAATTTTCCGTGAATCTGTCAAATTGTTAAGAATTATTTGTACAATCTTGATGAGAACAGCTGAAAGCAAACGTTGCTTTTCATTTTTAAAAAGAATTAAGACTTTTTCCCGAAATACTATGGGCCAAGATAGGCTTTGAGCGCTAGCTACATGCTCTATTGAACGTGAACTTATTAAGTCCACAGACGATTTTAATAGTTTGGTTATTAGTAATGTTTTAGCTCAAAAAATAGACGAATAAACTTTGTCTATAAGACTTTTAAGAAAATATCTGTTTTAGATCAAAAATTCTTTCTTTCAAAAAAATCTCGCTTTTATATTCCAATTTTACCTTAATAGGGTTAATTTAGTGTAAAAGTTAATTTAGTGTTGGTAGTAGGGCTACTGGCGAGACCCCTTTTATATGTCAACGGATTGATAGTAGTACCTCAAAGGTGATCTGGAAACTTACTAAAATTGATTGTAAAATATAAATTAATAAGTATCAAATCAGTTCACTAGGGTATCAATTGTTAATAGATACTTATAACTTTGTTCTAGAGGTTGCCCTCCCATCTAATTTAACCACGAGCTGCCACTGACAGAAGTTATGACGTTTTGCAATACCAATCTACGATTCTGAAATTCTGTTAAGTAGGAAATAGTTATGGATTAATTCTTCCAATATGACATAAAATGCATAAGAGCGAATTACAAAATTTCAGCATCGTCAGCGAAGAACAAATACTTCACCTTGATACTACATGACAAATCAAAAATATCTGTATATGTGTGCTAAGTGATCCAAAACTGTGGAATCATGCTAATTATTATGTTAAATTTATAAATTGTAGGTAGGCGATGAGTGGTCCAGTTGTAAGCAATAACTATCAGCCACATTTCTTCAAATACCGAATTGAAACTTTAAAAATTCCTGTACATTCTACTTTAATTACACCTCCTAAGTATAATATAATATTTGTTGTATTTAAATTAGTTTCTTTTTAATATATATAAACTAAAACCAAAAACTTAATTTCGTAATTTCCTACACATACGAGTAGCGCTTAACTTGCTGGATATGTTTTGTAGCTATAATAAGCATGTGTAATGAAAGACCTTACTTTGTCTCACTATTCAGCAGTAAAATGTACCAAACTGCTTCCATCAATGATACTTTCGTTAATGTAAATTTAAATGGTTTGTGAAAATTGAGACAATTCTGTATGATAATTTTCAAAGATTTCAAATAAAAAAAACTTTTTATTAATTTAAGTAAATATTGCTATCTAATATAGCTTAACATAGCTATTTATTGTGAAAGTATTATTATAACAAAAAATCGTTTCGATGAATTCAATTGCCAATTATAAGGTTAAAAACAAATTCTACGGCAATTTGGTTTTTATTGATATTTAAATAGGTATACATTTTTTCTTTCAATGAAACTAAGTAACGTACGATTGGTATTAATTTTGCTACTTGAAAAAATACAATTTTCTTACTTAAGAATTGATAATTTTAGAAATCTTTTTTCAGCTCATTGATCGGACTAGTCTTTTTTTTCAACTTATGACTTCATTTTTTTGGACCATCTTATATAAAAACAAGTGGAGAGTGTGCTGTAGTACATGGGTCGAAACGGTCCTAAGGTCAGAGAGGTCAAATCTAAGTCTGAATTAAAAAAAAAACTTGACCCAGGAGCGTATCCTTTTAGAACTGCCAAAATTTTACTTAGTAGATTTGACGATAAGCAACTTGTACAAAACCTTCAATTTATGACATACTTCAATAATTATATTAGCGTCAAAAGAAAGTTGTTATTTAAGGGTTCTCTAAAAATTGACACACTCTACATGTTTTTAAAACTCCGAGATTTGTTGTTACATCTATTTATATTGTGTTGACGTTATGTGAAACTGATTACAAATGGGATAATGTAGCTGAATTATTGTGCTTCAGTGCATTAATTTTAATTTATTTTTCCCAAAATATCACAATTATTACAAATGTGTACTTTGAGCGCATTAAAGATTTGAATTGTTATGCTTTAGATATAATAATAGTTGACAAAACAATCAAGTCAAAAAGTATACGGGTAAATTACTTGGGCGATTAGATATTTATTAATTTGATACGTAAATAATAATAATGTAATCTGATTTACCCAATGTAGAAGTATTTTTTACACATAGGAGTTTAGACATTAGCACCCGCCGCCTCGTGGCGATGGTGGTAAAAATGTTTCCTTCCATACATATTAAAATGCATAACAAATTATCTAAAATCCCTTGTTTTTTCCCAATTTACGATTTTTATTCAATATGGATTTTATAGAAAACCCATTTACCAATATTCATTTTCTCCTCACAGTGTTATTTGCTATTTTGTGATGCTATGTTAGAACTATTTTCAAACCTCAATAATTTATCTTCAGATTTCTAATACGTAAAGAACTACATGAATTTTAATTTTTTTTTTAATTGGAGGCTACTCTTTCAGAAAAGAGCCCTAACATACCACTCAACCTTCGTTTTTACGTTTCCACTTTGTTTTTATCTGATCATTTGCGACCTGCTTGAAGATGATCTGGAAACTACATATTGTAACGGTTTCTAACAACGTGAATGCAGACCATTTCTGTTGCAACCACAAAGACAAAGCTAGTCGACCGATATTTATCACGGCTGAACTTATCACCATTATACATATTGGGGTAATCGAGCTATAAATTCGAAGTTCCGATAATTGTACCAAGACTGTAGACAGAATTTTGGACCGTGGAACGAGAGTAAAAATATCAAGACAGAAACTCTGATATTCTTAATATTCAAATTTTACGTCTAAATTATTTATAGAATATTTTGCGTCAATTTCAATAATAATAATCTTTAGCTTCGAACTTATGTGGAAATCTGTATATCTGCGGTTAATATCTGGATTATGTTGGAAAGGGGGTGGCGCAAAAACAAGATGGATCCGAGAGCATGGAGGGGAATCCGGAAAATTTTTATGAAATCTTTGGTTTTATCGGAGGCTGGCAGATCTAAGGAGGAGCGGCGGAGGCGGCGGCGATGCGGGTCCAGGTGGGGGAGGCCGCTATTGTATATATTTCTTCCTCGCCCTTGCCCCACTCGGAAGAAAAGCACTTTCATAAATCTGGCGCGAGATATATGTGCTCACAATTTCCGGGATCCGGCCATTAAGCTGCGCCCGGAGCGAGAGCGGAGCGGTGTTAGATCTACCATTTCCCGTCTACTTTATTTGCTGTTTGATTTTGTCTATATAATATTTAAACTCGGAACGGAGAAGAAGAGACGGACGGCCCTGGCTGCTGCTGGCACATCCATTTCTATAGACGGTCCGTTGCGCCCCGTCCAAACTTTAATTCCGACGCTGAAACAAAGAAAACAAGAGGATCTGTAGAGAACTCTGCGTAGATTGAAAAACGGGAGAAAAATGACCGCTGTCCGGCGCTTTATTCCGTTAAAGGAAAACTTATCAAACTTTGATGGGTGCGCCTCGAGATATACGCCGCCTCAACTTCCACGATAAAAGAACAAATAACTGAAACAAAAGTTTGATTCAGCGCCGGCTACGAACACCTGGACGCAAACTTTACGCCAGTTTACGACGCCCCCGCTCCGTCGAGGAAGCTCCTCATTCCTATTCCCATTATTCAATTGTTCAAAACCAAAACATATATACAGTTATAACAAACACCCAGGAAAATTATTCGACTAATTATGTTCAAAAGTCTTTATAGCTATAAATGAGATCCTAAAATACTACTAACCAATAATTTTCGTACCTCAAGCAGTTCTCTAGCAAATTTTACATACTAGTACCAACGCTCGTACCTTTTGCAGCTGATATGACAGTTCTAAATTGTCGTTGGGCGAAATCATTATTTCTCACTTTTGGTGTACATTCGAACTAGTTCTTCATAATTCAATAATTAATTTAAATGCTCTAAATTGCAGAACTGCAGATCTATATGCAAATTATTGAAATATAATAACTAACATTTCGAACATCCTTGTTAATATTTTCACTAATTCAGGCAACGTTTAATTAATTTAATGTTATTATAGCTAATTATAAAATACATACTTCAGGCAATATTTCTACAATTCCTGTTAATATTTCAATTGATTTTCAATTAGGTAACTTCGATTTTTATTTAATGTACCTATATATTTTTTATTTTTATTTATTTATTTTACTGCACATTTACAATCTACTCTATAAGCAGAGTAATAAGCAAATTGTTGTAAGAATTTGACGCGAGTAGAATAGTCGGCCATTGGCCATTCTCCAAGAACACCATTATTAGGTCATATATTTATTTAAACCTCGTTCATCGCTCTTCTTAGGACTGCAGGCCACAATCTTCTGCGTCTCCTCTCTGCCTCGGGGGGTTACTAATTTCCAGAATGAAGTCATTTTCGTGTTCTCCGATTCGGCCGAACTAGAGTGTTGAGAATTTTGCGACTTCTTGAGTAACAAATGCAATATTTAAGTTGTTATGTATTGTGAGGCTTGATATGTACCATGGTGCGTTGATAATAGAACGGAGGATTTTGGACAGTGCTCTGAATAATTTTCGAACTCGATGGTTTTATACGCCCCCACATTTGAATACCGTACATCCATATAGGCTTAATTATACATTTGTACAATAATATTTTGTTGCCCAAAGATAATTTAGATCTTCGTCTCATTAACCATGACAACTCCCTTAATTTTAAATTAATTTGCTGGCGCTCGGTTTTTGGTTTTAATATGTTTGTGTCAGGTGAGTTTTTGGTCGAGGTATAGTTCTAAGTATTTCACTTCAGTTTTCACTGGTATTTGAGTGTTGTTTAGGAAGATCGGTGGACATATGGAGCGTTTTGTAGTAAATGTGACTTGAACTGATTTTGTCTCGTTAATTTTCATTTTCCATTGATTAAACCAGTTCTGTAGAACGTCCAAGAGATGTTATAAGTTCTGCGAGCCAGTATTGGGTCGTTGTTTAATGATAGCAAGACGGTATCATCCGCAAATGTTGCTAAAGATGTGGTGTCTATTGCTGGTAAATGTGAGGTGTAAATTCAAAGTAGTAGTAGATCTAGTAAACTCCTTTGAGGTACTCCTGATTTTATTAAATGGTAGTTAGAGAGACTGCAGTTATATTTTGTTTGGAACTACCTTTGTGAAGGATACGATTTTGGAAAAATTGTTTTGATTTTGTGTAGAAGTCCAATATGCCAAACCTTATCAAATGCCTGAGCAGTGTCCAGAAATTCGGCTGTACAGAATTCCTTTTTCTCAAGACTAGTAATTATATTGTTGACGATTCTGTGTGTCTGTTGCATCGTGGATTGATGTTCCTTGAATCTAAATTGTTGATCCCGTATAATTGTCGACAATATCAAATCACTTTTAACTGTACTCATTAACAATTTTTCAAACACTTTCGACAGAAAAGAAGTAAGCTAATTGGGCGATAAGAGTTTGCTTCATTAGCAGGTTTTCCCGGTTTGGTAGTCATAATAATTTGGCCAAACTTCTAACTAACAGGATAATACGATAGCCTGAGTATACAGTTATAAATAATTGTTATCAGTATTACTGTTTTTCTTGGTAGTTGTTCAAACATTTTTCCTTTAATGATGTCGTGGCCAGGTGATTTATGTGGATTTAAGTTTTTAATTTCTTCACCTATTTCCCGAGGTGAGAAGGCAGTGACATTTGGGAAAGTATATTAAGAAAGTTTTCAATATCATTGTCCTCGCAAATAATGTTGGGTGTGCTCGGTGTAAAGACCTGGGCTAGATGTTCCGCAAATATTTATGCTTTTTCTGTGTCAGTTTTGACCCAGCTTCTGTCGGGTTCCCTAATTAGAGATGTTTTGAACTTTTTTGTAGCCTTCCAAATCGTATGGTCATCTTTAGGAAGATATTTTATATAGTATTCAAATGTGGCGTTCTTTGCTTGTAGGAAGGTGCTATGTAGCTTTCTCTTAAGTCTATTGTATATCAGTCTGTCTTCATTGTTTCGGGATCTCTCCCATTTGTTTCTTGCTCCTTACTGTTTACACACTAATTCTCGAACGTAGAGGAATATATTGAAACATTTATTGACTTCCCGTGGTTGTGTATGAGTCGAATGCCAAGCGGTCTCTTATACTAATATCGTTAAGTAATAAGCACCGTAATCTATTTCATCTGCCGCCTTTATTCTGATATTTAAGTTTATCTTGTCATAAATATAATTTTGGAAGTCGGCCCAGTTCGTTGTGTTGTTGGTAAGTGGGGGTGTATGTTCTTTGTTTATGATATATGTACTTATTGTTGCAATGACTGGAGCATGATCTGAGAATATTTTATAATTTAAATCAACATTGAGTTAGTTTGCTGTTATACCTTTATGTATAAAAAATCCAGTAGATCTGGCAACTTATTAAGGTCAGTTGGATAGTATGTTGGTTTGCCAGCCGATAGGTAATTGCAACTAAGGTCGTTTATAGCTTGTAGTAAGTTTCTTCCTTTAGGGGTAGCTAATCTTGCACCCCAAGTTGTATTTTTGGTGCTTCAATCTTCTCTTATAAGGAATCTAGGTCCTAACGTTTCAAGAAACTTAATATATTCCTCCCTCGAAATGAGATGCCTGGGTGGACAATAAACAGTCGACACTGTTATAGACCATGACTTGGTATCTACCTTAATATTGGCCGATTGTATTTTATTTGTCTGTTCATGAATTAGTTCGTCATGCTATATTGAATTGCAAATTATTATTGCTACACCACCATGCGCCGTATCGTCTGGATGAGTTATGAGTTAGATCTTGTAGTTTAGTATTTTAAACATTGTTCTTGAAGTAAAATGGATTTCAGAAATTAAATCAAATAATAAATCATTGGCGTTTCATAGGAGTATTCGCAGTAGATGCCCGATTATTGTGCTAACTTATTTAATACTTTGGTGAGCATATTTAGCACCATGCTGTTTTGATTAATTAGTTGGTTAAACATCGCTTTAAATTAATTTAAGAATACTGTTAGTTGTTCTGTCATATTTGTATTATTCTCATTTTGTTGAAATATTTGTCAACATGTAGCATGTCTATTAGTTGAGGACTGAACTTGTGCCTGGAATGGGCTTGTTGATGAAAACTGGTTCCCCTAATTCTTTGTAGATTCATGTAGACATTGCAACCTTTATAATTAGCTGGATGACTATCTTAGCATAGTGCGCACTTAGCAAGTGAATTGGTTAATTTTTGACAATCTGTTGTATTGTGATTGTCTCCACATTTTACACATGTGTATGGCCTCGTACATTAGGTTTTTGTGTGCCCATACAGCTGACATCTGGTGTACTGGACTATGGTATTTTTTTTTCTTGGGGCTTCAACTTCAATTTTCATGTTAGTTAAGTACTTAACATTATAAATGCATTTTTTTTCTCGAGGTTCCCAGTCTATGAAGTGTAGCCACAGTGGTTCTTTAGTTAGTCTATGCCTAACATTAAGTATGTTGCAAACTGTATGCTCGTTCTCTTCTATTTCTGACTTTATATCTTTTTCCGGTATTGAGAGGCGTAAATGTCTGATTACCACATTATATGCCCTCTCTTCTTATTTGGTAGGTATGATGAACGACTCACTTTAATTTTCGGTATGATTGCGGAGTTGTAAGAGTTAGGTTGGTTTTAATTGTATTGTTTGATTATGCTTTACATATACATTTTTCTGCTTCTAAATTTCTAGTCAGGTAGTCTACAATTTGTTTCTGATTTGTTACGTCGTAAATAAATACTGGTGGGGGTTTTAATTTTTTGGCTCCTTGTTTTCGGGTTGGTCTCGTGTATTGCTGTCTTTATTGGAATGCAATGTCTTCGTCATCTGATAAGTTTGACAGTTCTTCAGATCTGTTTTCAGAATCAAAATTGGGCGGCTCAATTTCAGCTCTTATTTCAGGAGGTAACTTGAAAAATTTCCTTTTTTTGACTACCTGCCATGCAAATTTACTTACTAGTTCTCCAGGTTTTTCAATACTTTTATGTGAAGAATTTCTGTGGCTTAGAGAGTGAGTATTTATTCTAATAGTTTTTTTTTTGTGATATGCTTGTTGATTATGTGTTGTGTTAGCATGGTAGTAAGGTTGCTGCATATTCGTCATGTAAGAAAATTGGAATACTGAGTTAATATTTGGTTGTTAAGTCATAGGTTGCATTATTGTTTGTTGCATTATTGATTATTGTTGCATCAGTGATTATTGCATAATTTGTTGTTGTAGCCATAATTGTTGTTGCAGAATTTGATCTTGTTCGTTTAATCTGTAAGGTTGCTTCATTGTGCAATAATTCATCAATTAGTTTTTTTATCTCTATGATAATTTAGTTGGGATATCTTACAAATTTGATGTGTTTTTCTTCCAACCAGCACTTCACAAATACACAATTTGTTTCACTTTTATAGGTTTATAGCTCTGATTGATTGATCGATTACTAATCAATCAATCAATCAGAGCTCCGAGTACTCCCAGTACTCCGAGTACCTATACGTGGATATTTAATTTTAACATAAATTCTTTCAAAACTATTTCAAATTGGATTCCACATCCTTTAATTGTTATTTACAATACTTTTATTCAATTTAAATGCGTGCTCCAATTATTTGAAATAATTGGCTGAAACTTACTTATTTCACCTTGTGTACTTGTGTACTTGTATAGCTATTTGATCTCTTCAATTATACTAAACATCATGCACGACAACCTCGTCTCTTTTTGAAATAGCCTCTTCTCTTTATACAATTACAAATTTAAATTTTACCAACACGCTTGATAACTTTAACAACCTACTCCTGTTTACAACTATTTTGAAAATGACCCGTTGAGTTGGGAAATTTCACCACGGCAAGTTAGGAGAATCCGCAAGTCGTCAATCAATAAGTGACCGAGGTCAGCTTTTGCAGTTCCGGGATACTTAATTATACAGAAATGAGTCCAAATAAGTCATCCCGTATTTAGTTTTAATAGTAACTGTATCGCAAATTTCTATTTTAGCTGATAATCCTACGCGCGCTAAATTCTTAGTGCAATATTAAACTTCATAATTTGACAATCAATAATCTGAAACTATAAATTATGATTGGTTACGCAAACATTTATTGGCATGTTATAAGATTATACAAATATTAATATACCAGTCGCGAGTTATTAACTTTCAATTACTAACTTGTACTACCAAACAATCAGAAGGCTCTCACAATTTTCTTACAATAATTTTAAAAAGCTGTTTTATAAATTTGAAGCTACCTCATTAATAAAAATGTACTTTTTCCACTTTTGTACACCATAAACCACAGAATGCACATACAGATACTGTGTTTACTTTGTATACAGTAGGTATACATGTAATACCCTCCAAATAACTTATTACGGAAAGCACCTGTCGTTGTGATTTCTCACTCTTCAAGTTGAAATCAGGTCGTTAGAAAGTAAAAGTCTTCTAAAGCTATAAACAATTAGTTGCACGATTTAAAATTTACATTAAACTACCGGAGTCTAAATTTACTGACGTCAGAGGCAACTTCGTCAAGATCTACTAATCTGCGAAGATGATACGTGTTAGTACTTTCAACGCGTGGCCGGCTTCCAGAAATTGAATTTTACCAGATAAGAATGGCAGACTGGGAGATCTCTCAAAGGCTTTTCGAGAGCGGATATTGACAGCTAGAACAATTGAACGTTCGCGAAATGAGATAAGGGAAACAAACACTGGAGGTGAGGTAAGTCCGAGAAGGATAAGCGAGGGAGAAGCAGGAAGCTAGCTCGATTCCAACTTCAAACATAAACACGTGTGACTGCTCACAAAGAACTTAATTATAACCCATTCTTTGATTTGTTATCCCGTCCATATTGCGGTATTTTCCGCTGGTGCAAACATAAATAAGACAAAAACCCATTAAAGAAATCGATAAGCGAACGACTTGGAATAGTGTTCAGTTTTAGCGACCTCATCGCCATTATAACAATAGTGAAAATAAATGAGACGGGAGAGAAAGTCTGGGAAACTTATAAAGCCTTAACCGAATTACGGTTGTATCGTTAGAGGAGCGTATTATCTGCAGGTGCGCCTCAATGGACGGCAAGACCACCATTTCCTAGCTTTGCTGCTACATAAATTTCAGCTGTTGGAAAACGAAAAAGTACGTTTATGTATGTGAAGAAAATTGTAGGACTTATTTTTTAGTTTCCAAGACTTAATGATCATGACTGAAAACTAGTTGAGGTCCTTAAATAAATGTTATTAAAATTTGACGTGTACTTACTAGTCGCATAAGCGGGGTACACTCCATCACACTTGAAAAAGAAATATTTCAGAAACCTTTACTGTATTCGCTCAAAACTCAAGATGTGAGAGGCAAAATGCGGGTATCATACCAAGAGCAGGACAGCATACTTCAGATTGGGTAAAGCCAAGGAGTATAAAAATATAATAGGAGCAGCCACTGCCTATACCGCTCTGGTTCCGCCAGTCTTCACATAAAGCATGTAAAAATGCGGGAGGGATGCTAGAGAGAGACGCTCGAAGAAGTCCGGCTAATACAAGTAATATATCCAAGTTCAGGCAATAAAATAAAATGACAGTTACGTTTATCATTATTTATTTTTATAAAATTAAAGTAACATTAAAGAATGATCTATCAATATTTATATTGAATCTTAGTAATTGATAAGCCAATAGTAATTGAGATTAAGAAAATTATATTATAGCTATAAAAGTATACATGCATTTTTGAAGAAAGCAAGTAGTATAAACAAGAAAAAAGACGAGTTTGCTCTTAATTTGCCTGTAGTTTTGACAATTTATTTTTCTCTTTGAAGTTTGAGTTCATTTTTAATTCTTCCGCTTTAAAGTACTGCCTCATTCGCATTGAAATAAATAAATGGAGGGCAGTAGAAACAATTTTATTCTTATGTACATTGCAGGTAAATTTAAATAGAATGTTATCAATACACTCATGTAAGGTATCGTCGTATAGATACTTGGACTTTGACTCTACATGTTCTAAAAAAATGTCTTCTGCTCCTTTAAAAATATGAAACATCTCAATTGCAGGATGAGTTAAGAATGCTTTCCTTTTTAAATTAACGAGATCAGCAATGGAAACATTTTGAAAAGTCACGTTACTGGATAAGCCATTTAAATAGTTTGAACAATTAGTTGTCTTCAAAATTTTTCTAATCAAAAAACCTCCTATGTAATAAAGTACAGCATTGCTAACTTCATTACTGTAACTGCAAATTACTTGATCGAGAAGTCTTCCATGATCTTCTTCGTCAGATAATACGGATGAGACCTGTTCCATTTTTTTTCAATTATTTTAATATGATTTGTTGTATCCTGTTCAAAAATAAGTCTAAAAATTTTAAAGTCAAGATTTGTAGCCAGAGCGGCAATTAGGAACGAAGCACTTTTTACCCATCTTTTTAGACATACTTGGTTTAAACCTTCGTCAATAGGTAACAAACACAATTAGGGCTATTTATGCAAAATTGCAATTAGCAACTGAACCAAGAACCAGCTGCAGCGCATACTTGAAGCTGGAAGCGATAAGGCCCGTCAGGACCTCTTCCCACGTCCTTGTCTTAAGATCTCTTTCGCACAATACGTGCTTTACGTGAACACGCTAGATGACCGAAGTGGCTGCTCCTATTATATTTATATACTCCTTGGGTAAAACTAGCGCCTTATAGAGTGACCCTACACTTAGAAAAATTCCGTTGCAACTCATTTCCACTGCACCACTCCTGAATACCAGCAATATCACGCCAAAGACGATTACAATCAGCCGGGGGTTCTACTACCCTAAACAGCTATAGATCACTTGCTTCTTATACTGAATCTCTGAACAAAAACTGTTTGCAAAAACGAGCCCACAATGAAACTTTCAAAACTATATCCATGATATATCACGCTTTGCCTCCTCCCACCAAGATACGATAGGAGGAATGTTGTCAATATTTTGGGAAAACCATACATTTTCAATTTAGCAGTCAAAACTTCACGGTACACATGTTTATACATGGGACGAACAGTTAGATTGGTGTCTGCGGCAGTAGAAAACACACCTTGTTATATTAATATACTGACAAAAAGGCAAGCCTTTCCGCAAAGTTTTTTGAATCGTTACAACTCCAGATCAAAGTTTTGGCTTAGAGAAAATGTTATAAATTTATCCTCAACGATCGTTTGTAGATGGCACTAAATTATACATAATTTTGTCAGTAATGTCATAATGAATAACAAAGAAACTCAATACAATTAGTCAACAGCGCATGCTTGTCTATGATGACATCGTACCATTGGTAAAAATGCTCTAACAGTTGACAAAATCAGACAGTAGCCCTTTAAACCTGCCACTGCGACTTAAAATATTGCAGTGCGAAATTAAATGTCACACTGCAAGGTTTTAACTCGCAGTGTCTAAGCCATGTATAATTTTCAAAATTTTCTAATACTGAAATCGGTTATGCTAACTAGGAAATTTAGTTGTAGACTTTTTCAGTTTAAAACTTCTGGTGGTAATCAGATGATATCGCAAAGCGCTGTCGTTGTGTTCGGTGTGGAATCGTAAACTTGGGTAAGTTGAGCACTAAGTTTTTTCCTGTTATTAATAATTGATTGATTGTAGAGGCATTTAGATAGATAAATCACAAGAAAATGCGATGTAGTGCTTGGCTAAGTAAATCAAACGTAATTTATGGAAGAGTCTAAATTAAATTAGCTTGAATTAAGTGAATATTATTGGGTATTTATTGTTAACCGCGTATCAATTAAAGTAATATGAAGTGCGTATTTTTTTCTTTTGCAAATAAGAAAAAAGAATACTGTTGTGCATGTTTTCTCTCAGTGATAATGAATTGAATTCGGACGTGGGTGTTTCCCTTCTTTGGTTCAGAGAGAGCTGTTTTTCCCTTCTGCTGACTCACTGGTGTGCGTTTTTCCCGCAGTAAAATCGTACATAAATAAATAAATGGGTACAAACGATACGATTCGGGTGCTGATTTTCTAGCTGTACAAAGACAAAATAATTAGAGTACTGTCGTGACTTCACTTTCCTTCAGTATATTTACTAAGAATTAAGGTCCTGTCGTGCGTTCACTTTCTTTCAATACGCTTGCCACGCATTTGAGTACCTACTGTCGTGAGTTCACTTCCCTTCAGTACAGTTTGTTAAAATTACCACCATAGAAACCGAAAGATATTGTTTTATGGTGACCTCATGGATAAGTAGTTATTGCCTGATAAACAAAGAAGGGGATAACTTCAGGAATTAGACAAAATATTTGTAACAAAAATCAAGATAAGTTAGTAGTCAATATTTTCTGGCTTGACAGAGAAACTTAGTTGAACATCTTCTTTAAGTTGCAGAATCTCCTGCAACGGAAATCTTCGCCGGGTAGAAAACAAATTACGCACTGGAAGTTAAAATTATTCAGAAGGAGTTTAAATATTGCACTGCAGGATTTTTAAGTTGCAGTATGCTTTTAAAAGTCGCATTCAAAGAAAGATATAATCATGGCCCTTCAGAAACATCATTGAAATACAATAACAAATGCAGTAACTATGTTTTAAATTTCTCTGATAGTTTTACTGATGTAATACTATTTTAACTTACTGGATCACTTGCCCAAAAAGCTTAAGCAGTTACAATCTATTCTTTAAGATTTTTAAGTAGATACTTATATACAAGATAGTTCAAGATTAATTTGACAAATTTTCAGGCTCAATAAAGCATGAAAAAACAGAACAAACAAACCTAAGAACGATAAAATCGAAAAGTATATTAACGTTTAATAATAATTGCAATAACATTTTTGCAAAGTCATCTAGACAGAAAAAACAGTAATTTTTCAGCACTAATGAATTGAAATCTAAAATTCTGACGTACATAAAAGTTGCTAATAAGCAGAAATGGCAGAACAGACTGGAGACTAATAGGTTTTTAAAAGCATAAAGTGTTCTGTGAACCTAAATCTTTTTAAATATTCGACCTCAAATATTGCTGAAATTAATAATCCGATAACAGTTCTATAAACAAGTTTCATTTCTTAAATTTATTGAAGAATTTAAAAATTTAATGATTTTGCAAATAAATGCAGTGGGAAATATGGGATTGAACAGAAATGGTCCCCCAAGATTTGTTATATCAAGGCTTGTTATAAATTATCGTTAGGTGATCGGAAGTGAGAAATTCCTCTTGTTTTTCTTCGGCTGCTTTGTTTCGTCCGCATGATTTGCGTACTGACACTCGCAAAGACTGGCCTATATAAAATTTAAGGAAAATCAAGTAAATGGTGTAGAAGTTATGAGAAAATGTGGATGTTCAGTTTCAACTTTAATGGACTTTATTCTCCGTTAACATATGTTTTTGATTTATGGTATTGAGGTTAGATTTTCTTTTGTTTTTCCATGCTCTATTGATCCTGAAAATTTGTCAAATTAATCTTATCCCACGCCCTAGAGAAGATAAATAACAATACGCACATATTTTTTTAATTCATATTTTTAGCTTAACAAATGTGTCTACGAATATTCTATATTTTATTGTTACAGATACGTACTTATGCTAAGTAAATAATGTTTATATATAACTTAAATGAAATTCATAGACCCTCTCCAGAGCTGAAAGCTATTTACGCTACTTTGTCCAACAATACAAATATTTGTGTCAAAATATGTCTCAAGAAACTACATCATCCCAAAGATTCTATAATATTCTTTATATTTTTCGGACTTTTGCATAGCCAAGTATATAATAACGAATGATAAGTTCGATGAGAATGTTATTCTATCCTAGAACTCATCGATCATGTCAAAACCAAGTTACGTTGTAGAGAAACAATTATTTAGATCTTTATATTTGTTGCACATTGATTTTTATGATATAGGAATAAATATAGGAATAAACTATTGTTCAAATAAAAATTTATCTTTTATGAAAGTTTCACATTTTTTTTTCGTGAAAGCTTGTAGAGCATGCGGTAATAGTTAATAAACTCTCTTAGACGTTCTCCGCTCTTACATTTAAATGTAACGTATGTAACAATTGAGGACCATGTACTTAAACTTTTCATGGATCTTATTCTTTAGAAGATATCATTAAACATCATAACAGTTAGTTAAAAAATATTAAGATAATTTCTTTGTAAATCACAAAAGAACAAGTAAGTTTGTGCATCTAAGAATCTGTACCTGCCGAATCCCGTGATCTTGGATGACAAGATAGCAACGAATGCCTTCCCCTCTACCCCCAGGTTTGCATACCAACCGGTTACCTGCGGAAGACCGCGGCCCAATTGCCCCATGTCAAAGACGGCGCTCGCTCGACCGGAAGTAAGGAACTCCTCGTTTTCCGCTACGACTGCTTTGTTCCGTCCGCATGATCTGCATACCGACACTCGCCAAGACGCGCCGCTAATGCACTCGAGACTTCCCCAAGGGTGAGTTTTTGAGCTGCTAAACCATTAACAGTGGTATTTTATTTAATGTATCTGTTAATTTTTTTTTAACCAACTAATTGTAAAACTCGTGTTATAGTGCTATTACATCATAGAGCATCTACAGGAAATTGTAACTACAATTTTTCATAATTTCTAAATTTTGTAGTACTTTCATTGGTCCAAATTGTTCAGAACGCGTTCAACTGTATCGTCTGTAAAACATTAACATAAAATAACAAAATTCAATACTAATTTTTGAACAAGAAACTGTACCAATATTAAACAATATAAATTTAGGTTAATTAAGCTTCTATACAATTTACATTCTAAAAAGAATTGTAAATTTTTTGTACAATAACTTGTATAATACAATAAAGCTACTATGTTAAAGTTTTCCATTCAAAACTCGTAGATACAGTGAATAGCCACCAAAGGCAATTGAGTAAATAATAATGTTGTTCTGTTAGGAAAACCAGTTAGAGAATAATTATAAATTTTGTTTTCAGGTATTCTTTATCATATATTCATTTTTTTCCTCTCATTCAAAATAACTACTTTCCGGTTCCGTCAATTCTTTCGACTTTTAAGATATTTTTTCCTGCCCTAATTCTTTTTTCATCAGCATCATATATTTCCAGTTCTTCAAGAGATGCCTTAAAGTTTATAAAATCAATCATAAAAGCTACTTCTTTCTACAATAATTAAAACCCTAGTTGTATCATTTCCATTCAACAACAAACGTTAAACAAATATGGAAATCATGGCCGTAACAAGGATTGTTATACTTATTAAACAAGGTTCAATAATAAACGAGAATGGTCCTCTCACTCTAACGGCCTTAGTCTCAGTATTTCAGTCATATAGATTGACACTAAATTTAAAAGTTCCAACAATTGCCGTAATAATGGTACCCTACTTTTTAACTTAGAGTTAAGTGTTTATTCATAACTGAAAATTGGGTCTAAATCCTGTAAACTAAAATTAAAATTAACTCAACAAATACGTGTATTATATTTACGTTCACTCTTAAAGTTTTACATTAACGCATCAAGGTCCCAGCTTATTTATAAATTTTTAATATGAGATTTATTCAATTCCGATTTTTTCAGAATGCGAGATTTCTGTGGCAAACGGGTTATAGCAACTGGTTCGTGAATATTTTAGCAACATATAAAGTTTGGCAGAGAGTTGGAAGAGTGTGTTCTGAGTCTAGCGATTTTAGTGGTATGTTTTCTCGTGGAATATGCAGTCGTCGTCCGGTTGGATTATTTAAGACGACAGCGCTATGCCCCGCAGATTCCTAGCAAATCTCATCCCCAAAAGCTTTCTTTGTCATTCTCCGCGCATTCGTATTTACCTTTCTCTCAGCGTCGCCTCATACGTACAGCTTCGAGCTAAACGAACTAAGAACCAAGTTTCAGGGATAACAGGAGCTTGCGATAAAAGTTTGGCCGGACAGTATTGACCAAGCAGAGACACCAGCTGAAATTAAATCAACTCTCCACCATCCCCGAAATCATAACAACCGATTCCCCCCGTAGTACCTGGAGCTTTTTTTCAAATCGATTCTATACCTGCCATTTCACATCAAAGACGGAAGCCCTTTTCTAAAAAGGTAAATTAATTCTGTCAGACGCAGACAGTACGAGTCGAAATCATGACTTTATTAATAGATACCGCGCATCCCGGTGAACATCGACGATTTGTAAGCGTGTTCCTTCAGACCGTCAGTTTCAGGTTTTCAATTTTTAAACGCTGTTCAATTACTTTTGATAGGCGGCGCTCCGACCGACGTAATGCAAACTGCTCGGAAGCGCGTGTTGAGGATAATGAAAGGCCGGGAAAACCGAAAAATGACGACGGCCGCAAATTCGTTCTCGAGGAAGGTACATAATTTATTTTTCTTTTCCGCCAATTGTTCGCTGCCGCAGCACTAAAACGCTTTCCGCTCTAATGAAATTCATAAATCTGTCCAAGCTTGCAGGACTCTAATTCGAAAATTGAAATTGCCACCTGAAACTTTAATTTTATTCGAACGTCTTCGCTTCAATGGGAGAACAAGTTCAGTTTGTTTCTGAATAAGAATAATTTATAATTAACTTACTTCACATCAATTCCACCATTATTACGTATATTATTTTTGCCCACACCACTTATCTACACCTATACTTCATCGTCACAAGCCCTTGAATACTCACTGGATAAAGTTGACGTTGCGAAAGTTAACAGCTATTTCAGTGACTACTTCAGTCTCGTGAAGCCGAGCTACATTCACAGTGTTCTCACAATCAAAGCAGGATTTATATTTTAAGTTCTGAGACTGGTTCTGGAACTGAATATTAGAAAGTAGTCTACATATTTACAATTATTACAAAATTACGTTTATTAGTCGTAGTCACATGACTACAACTACTGCACTTGCACCAACTTAGTCACCTGTACTATATGTATAATTGTTTAGTTAGAGAAAAAGAATCGAAATGGAACAACATACAGTTGAACATCTACCTATCAGTAATAACTTGTGATATTGAAATATAAAGCCTTTGTTTATGAGCTAGTCGACTGGATGCATCACGTTCAAAACTACAGTCATGCAGATCGCAGCAAGAATTAATAAAAGCATTTTAAAGCGGCCGGTGCATTACAAATCGAAAAATCGTCTTAGTAATAAGAGTACTTAGCCTTACCTTGCATAGTTAATGGAAGATTATTAAAGATCATTAAAGAGTAAAGAGTTACATTAAACTAACACTACGTTTAAATGGTTCACTATAAGTTCAGAAATTTTGATGCATGCAAATGCCTTAAAAAATGCCACTATAACCTCTTAGAATTGTGCCTAACTTCTATAACTACCTTACTAAATCAATGATATAGTGACTGGTCAATACAAAAAATTATAATGACAATATTTTGGAACCGTAGAGACATATGATTAATTGAATTCTTTCATATACCTACTCATTAATGATCAAAATTGTACTTGAACAAATTAAAATCATTAAAACAGAAAATATTTACGTAATATATAACAGCATACACCTGTATATAGCAAAACTTACCAAGGATTGCCAGAATATTCAATTAAATACTCTCGATATGATTTATGATCTTCTGATTATTATTCCATTCCTTTATTCAGAGAAGATTTAAGAAGATTTATTTTGTTGATTCAAATAAGCTTCAACAAGCAGCACATGTATTTTCAACCGACTGACCACTACAATCAAGACAGTTATTTCTATAGAAATGATAAAACCATTGTTTTAAATTTTGATGTCGGTTCTTTAAAATGATAGATAAAAAATATAATTGTTGGAGTGAAACTTCTTTACCGCAATAGCATAAAGTTTCTCACTGTAAAATCATGCGCGTGACAAGAAATGAAACGCACCTACACTTCAAGTCTGGAGATCTTGTGAGGCTCTTATACCCTATAGGAGAGCATCCTTTCTCATCTTTCTATAACTAAAAAATTGTATCTCAACTGTACCGGTATTTATTTTTTCTTTGGGAAGATTGTAGCGGCTTCATTGATGGTTACCTCAAACTCCGCCGAGTGTCGCAACTCCTCGTTATACGCATTGCTCAGTTGCACGAGATATTTTCATACTAGTTTTTCAAATAAAATCTTATTCTTAAATATAAAAAACTTACACTTACTAAAAATACATTTCTTCAATATATCAAACAATTATCGTTATGTAGGTATCGTGAAAAATAACAAATAATGAATACTTGATAAGTGACAGGACAAAATAATTAATTTAGAGTTAGGGTACTAAGTAAATTGTAATAGTTCGAAAGAGATTATTATGGCTTCTAATTACAAGTAGTCTTAAGATGAAAATTAGGTTTTTTTTGTGTATCAAACAATTTATTCGTAAAATAAAAAAGGGTTATATACATAAAAGTATTATATATGAATTTAAAAAAATACCTGCAAATTTGGCAAAAAAATAACAAATATTTTTTTCATTAACAGTTGCAGTGACTCAAATACAAATTTAAATAATCTAACCATATTTTAATACTATTACAACTTTAAATTACTGTTTCCTCTAAACTGACCATTCTGGAAGACTAGGTCTTTTAAAAAGACTAGAGAACTAGAGAGTTTTCACAGGTTTTTGTAAACCTAAAAGACATCTTAGGTTCTGATAAGCGTTCTTCGGTTACCCGAGCAAAAATAAAAACTGAAACACTTGAAAAGATTACGCTGCTGAATGACTAACTTCACCTCAATCGAAACCTTTACGAATTGCGTTTAGAAATTATAGACGTGGCTATGAAAATGTAAGATTTGCGTTCAATTTCAAAACTGAGATTTACAAAAGTGGAAACTATTTACTTTACTTTCTAGGTAAACCAAAATGAAGGGGTGTAAATTACCGCATTAAATTGAACTTAAAATGTAGGTAAAGTCGGACACAGTTGGTTTTGTCCCATTTCTATAACAACACGGACTTGTATCCAGCACAACTCAACCTGAAATCGAGACAGGCGTCAAAAAATTCTGGGTGATTTAGATTATTATACAGTGCAGTAAGGTAAACTAAGAGTGATCCTAATTTCTATCCCTACTTCTCCGCAAACTTATGTTCTCACTTTTACCGCTGTGAATTTAGTCACAGACAAAACATAATTTATTTTGTGTATTTGATTACAGCTTCTTAATTTATATTTTATTATTCCAACTATATAAAAAAAATAATAAATAACTTGCATTTGCAGCGATCTCGGCTTCGTCTCGGTCTCTAAACATTATCCTCGACCGGTAAAATACATTTACCGTTCTTGATGCTTGAATAATTATTGGCTCATATTCGTGGATGAGGTGCTCTTATACAGAAATTTAGGGAGCTCATTTCTATAGTAGACATTATACAAGTAGAAAAGTGTCCACATGTACCAATAGTGATACTAGGTAATGAAGGCGTACATAAGAATTTAGATCGTCCTGTAAACAATTTATTCGAATCAACAAAATACGTAAAGTGTTCTTCAAACAATGTGAATATAGCTTGAAGTTATAAGTAGAAGAATTGCATTTGAAATATAGTTGTCCTTCAGTTATGTATTTAATTCTATATTTAAAAAGGTCGCGGCTGTACCTAGTGAGGAGACTTTCAAGTTATCTCCGATTTATGATATTATAGAAGATGATTTTTCGCCAGGATGTGTAAACAAGTTGTACATCGTCGATACGCCGGCCGGTGTTTGATGCGAACGTCTGTAGAAATAGTGGGTGCTGTAGCGGCTAGCACCTCGACGCCGCGCGCCCAGCCAATGGCCGTCGCGGCGCTTATTACTTCCATAAATTCATCATATTCATAGCTCGCGGGGTCGGCCTTTCTGCCATTGGCGAACGTGGCGCAATGCGGACTTCTTCACTCCGCCCCGACTCTACTCGCACCCGATATTAATATTGAATTTTTGCGTCTGGAAGTCGCGAGATGCGCGCGCACAATCTGCCGGACAGCGCCGGACCTCATTATGGGAAGAGAAACGATATTTACTGTTGGGAGAGCGAGAGGATGGGGAAGTTTTGGGGGGCGACGGGTTCGGGGACGACACAAAGCCTCACAGCGGCACACATCTGAAAGATTTCAATTTAGCGCGCTGATGGAGCCTGGCCGAGCTGCCGGACAGGACAGCGCCCGCACAACTTGAAAATCAATAACATCTTTGAGCAAACACTTGGCAGTGCACACACGCATCGCTTTCCCAGGGGTGGCGGGATGAACGCCACCCACACAGCACAGGACCGGACCGGCCTTAAAACACAAACTCGCTGACCACCCTATAAATCAAGGCCGAACTAAGAAAAACATCGACAAAACCAAGGTCAAACATCACAATCCTAAACAGAAATGTCTATAAACTATAAACTTCACTAATATTTTCAGATCATGATTCTAACATAAGTAATTTTCTCGCAGTCACAGTCTCCAGGAACTCCAGTTTGTGCTTAAGCTACCAGAATTAAAATCCAAAAAGATCTTTGTAAAATCTTCTAAATAAACGGTAGGACCAGTATATATTTATATTAAAGATCCTACAAAACCTTTCAATTTCCATTTCCCCGATTCCTTCTGTATACTCCACCCACCTTTTTCGTTTTTTATATTTGTTGTTTCAGTATTGTTGGTATAAGTTGATATAGGTTTTAAATATAAAGGCAACAATAAATGATGATTTAACTTATTGCACTCAATTCAATAACTACTCATTTATCCTGAGCAGCGAGGCTTTACCCATTAAGCATGCAATAGATACATTACGGAACTGATCTGTCTTTTTTATCAATCCAAGTTGTAGCAAAATAGGATTTTCAAAGTTAAGAGTCTTATGTACATATGGCACATTATTAAGTGTATAGTAGTGTATAGTAGTATCTTAGAACTTCAGCTTATCTACTTTCTATAGAATGTATCTTTAACGTATTATGCATCAAAGGTGTACAGATAATTATAATTAGTTAGTATACATCGCAAGTTATAAAAAGTTGTCATGCTGGTTTAAGTTAACAATAACAGTAGAAATCCAACTGTGTATGCAAGCTCTCCAGGCTTATAAATGTATCATAAAGAATTCCCAAAGATATTTTAATTTTATTCCTATTTGAAACAGATGCAATAGACAAAGTTTCTAGGGTTCCATGAGATTTGTTGCTTCTATGCAGCAAATTAAAAATTCTTTATTTAAAAGTTTGCATAAAGAAGTCCTGAGTGCGGTCCTGTCGCCCCCATTCCAGCAGGACATTCTCCTGTTGCATTATAAAGAATGAGAAATGCAATATCAACATCGTATCTCGAGTCCATCTCGGACAATTCCTTTGACTGGACATCGCATCTAAAGCGGTCCAGTTTTCTCGAGCTTTGTCGTATCCTTAGGGACCCAAGGTGCTACACGAAGAAGATGTTAAGTGGTTTCGACAAGTTTACTTACCTTTATTGCAAGCATTCGCATGTAGTGTTGGGAAAAAAGAGATTACAATCATTCAAAATGGAAATTTTTAGTTAATCCAATTAGACTTTTCAGATCATCTCCAAAAATAACTGACAGTCAATCAACTTCAGTTTTAAATATATTCAACGTATTGTTTAGTGTTGGTGTCGCGACGCCGACGATTTTGGCGCGATGGCGCGCCGATATTTGGAGGATTATGATATGAAGGCAGCGTCCACCAATCATATCTGTGACATATGAAATATTATAAGCTGCTTTGGATTGGTCGTCGCGACGCCCTTACCGCCAATGGACTCCAAATATGAAATAATATCGGCCGGCGGTTGGTCGGGTAGCGTCGTGTGGAGCGTCGGTAGCGTCGGCGCAACGATCAATACACACGTGAGTCTCATATCATATTGTATATCGTCATTGGACGGCGTTCATAACGACGGTGGCGAGCATCAGGAGAGGACCAGGACAATAGTTAGATGAATGCGATGAAACTTACCACGATGATGGGGGTAGTCGCGACGCTCGGGACGCTGCACGATACACGAGAAGCGCACTGTTCTCGCGGCATTAGCATGCACACTGTAATCAATAGGACTCGACTCGCACCAGCGCCGCTACCACCACGTGCTTGACTCACGCCGTCGCTATTTGAGTGACATTGCCAAAACACACATGAAGGCATTCACGGATACCCACACGGAAACATGTTGACTAACTCCGACAGAACCAACTATCGCCTCCTCGGAGGATCATTCAAAACTTATTTAAAGTCATAAGAAACTGTGATCTCCGAGGATTTATTGCATCGGAAAAGTCATATCAAAAAATATACAATCACTAATTTTGTGTAAAGTTTTCAGTATCTAACTATCTATAGGTGCTTTATCTCAAGGGCAATATCTCGTTTTAATAACTTGTATTCTTTTACCATAATCTCCTTATTGACAAACATCAAATGCTTGTAATTTATCTCTCACTAGATACCTACCTATACTTTTTTAAACAATAGGTTACTTTCATTCGTTTACTAATGGTATTAGGGGCATGTTACATTTACCGATGATGCGTTCATTTTCATTACGATAGACGGTAAAACGCCAAAATACTCTTGACCCTTAGTAAAGAAATAGAAAGATGCAGCAAGTAGGTTTACCTAAGCCTTCTTGCAAAGCCATCTGACTATGACTAAGATTATAAATTATTTTCAACAACATCAAGATATTATTGGAGACCATATCAGTTTAGAAACTATGCTATACTACGTGTTTACCGTACCTCCTAAAGACCTCTATAATGTTCTTACTCGTTCTTGATACTTAAAAAAGTCTATAGGCTCGACAAGTTTGATATAGGTTAACGGGAGAATTCGACCACCAGGAGAGACCGACTCAAAAACAAAGCAAGAAAGGGTTCTGTTATATCACATATACATATTATGAAATTAATTAAGCTTGTTAAAACAATTGTGTTAACACGGAGATTGTAGGTGTTGAAAATTTATTAATTTAGTTTAAAACTTTGTGCCAACTTGAAAGTTTTTTAATTGACTTACTGCGTTAGTGATATTTTATAAACGGGTAAGTTTATTTAAACTGTTTTAATATTAGATGATAAAATATGCATGAAACTATAACGTAGCCTCAAAAATGTAGTCATTCCTAGTTTTTTCTCCAACTAACAAAGTGGTCAATCTCTCCCGTGATTTTGGTAGAGTACAATCACATTAATCCGGGAGAGATCAACGAGGAAAAAAACAATAATAAAGTATTCTCAAAAAAAAATACAAAAGCTGTAGTTAAAATACGAGGTAGTAAATATTGAGATTAATAAAAAAAAAAAGTTGGCCAATTCAGAAGCAAAAATTAATGATTAAACGCAAGAATCCATTGGAATTTTCAGATTCAGACAGCGACAGTTCAATATTTCAGGAAAGTGATACATCCGTGGAACATTGAGACGCAAATGAATGCTTCAGGTGTGAGGAAAATTATTTTGAAACCACTAAGAACGATGAATGGATCAAATGTGTAAACTGCAGTCGTTGGTTTCATAATGGCTGCTCAAAATTCGAGAATTTTTGAGATTTATGTGGAAGAATAAAAAAGAAAAGGCGTAATAAAGAATTTCGTTAATAATTGTTTAGTATATACTTTTGTTATTGCTGTTATAAAATATACTGTTTCAATATTTTCTGAAGTCCATCTCAGGCGTAGTTAGTGGTCGATCTAACCCGGACATGCGGGTGAGATCGACCAATTGCAATGTTTGTTTATCTTTCTATTCAAAATAAAAATGTATGTTACTTATTATATCATAATTTATATATAATCCAAACGCTTCGGACAATGCTTTAACGGTTTACAAAAATATATATCTCCAAAAACTAAAAAGTTACAATTTTTATCCCAAAAAGTGGGCAAACTTTTCCGGACTTACTCTACAGGTGTAAGTATAGGGCAATATTTTGTCAGCGTCCATGACAGGCCAATTTATATTAGTATTCTCTAGAAGTATATATAAGGTAAAGTATATATAAGGATTAATCGTAACTGAAGGGTACGAAAGAAAAAAGAAACAGAAATATTCAAAAGATTTAAATTTGGTAATCTGTTTGAAGAAAAATTGCTCGGAAAATAAGTTTTATTCTAATTGCTTATTTTTTATTTCAACAGATTTTCAAAATGAGCACCTTGAACTTCAATACACTTTCTTGTTTCTTGTTAACAAAAATGAATTTGAACTAGCTCATTCGTGGTATTTACTGAAGTTGAGTAAACAAGTTTTTCAAGATAATCTTCAAAAGCGCAATACAAAGAATTTAGATCTTGAGACCTAGGTGGCTATAGAATAGATCCTCCACGGCCTATCCAACAATTACCAAAATTATGAGACAAAACAAATAACGACGCAGTAGTTGTTAATATGTGGAGGAGCACCTTCGTGCATAACCCCATGGCTTGCCAGAGTACCTTTTCCAATAAATGATTTAAATTATTTGCAAGAATTGCAAATACAAAGCACCATTTAACATTTCTTCTAAAACCAAAGGACGAATCAAATGATTCTCAATAAACATACCCCCCCTCATATTATTCATAAATCTTTGTTGACATCCGCTCTTATTACATGGAGATTTTCATCATGCCAGACATATACATTATGACAATTTGTCATAATGTAAATACAGCTTCGTCGGAAAAAAAAACGTTTGTGTAAAATATGCTTTTTTAAATATAATAATTTAATCTTGCAGAATAATCATCTGAGGACATTGTATGTACCTTTATCAATACGTAGAGAAGGGATGAAGGGATTGTTCTTTAAGACTTTCATAAACCATCTACTTTGTTGTGTCTGGTTGAGCCGCGACCTTCCTTACGCTGTTAAATAATCAGCAATGTCACCGAGAACGCGTTCTTCTAAATCTAAGTTTCTCTTCTTAGAGGACCTTCTCCACCACAAAGCAGTGAAGAGCTTCCTAAAATGAATTTTAAAATCATTGGCTTATGCAGTTTTAATTTAAATTTATTTCTTATCTGAATCTCTTTTTTGAGCCGCTAAATTTCGATTTAGAATTGTGTCAGCATAAATTCTTCTTGATTCAAAAGTTCTAGTTTGAGTTTTTTGGACCATATAGGCTGTACAAAGTTACAGAATTATATTAAAATGGACTGCTTATAATTGAAAATATAAATCTTCAGGTGCGTTTTTGGGGCCCGATATCTTTGTTAGGAGAAGCATTAGGAAAAATGATTATATGAACTACTAGTATTATTATGACCTACCCTAGATGCTGGCAAATTATTACCCCAGACTTACTGGAAACCTTGTATAACAGCTGACCTGAGTAACCTTTTAGAATCTCATTTTTAGAGAAAAATAAGTCTATTTACCAAAAATCATCCCTGGGGAGATATTTGATTCTAATGCACCTAGTTTTAGGTAGTTATTTTAGCTTCAAACTTTGTTGGAATGCATCCTCGAGGTAACCATAGCAAACTATGCTTATTAGCTTCTAACCCCAAATTTTAAATGTGTTGACTTTTGGTTCTAATTTTTTTAATTCTCCACTTCTTTCTGCATATAAATGTTACTAGTCTTCGATAAAATGAACAGTTTTTGAGGAAGACGTATTTGAATGTTTTTGAAGCTGTACTTAAATGCACGTTACCTTAATTGTAATGTAAATTTTTTTACAAGAGCTAGCTAATATTTTTAGAATAATTGCAGGTAAATTTTCTCAAACAGCCTCTAAGACGAATCAAAAGAGCCGGTCAGGTGAACAGAAATCATAAAATTAGTACTTTAATGTCTAATCATCAATTTAATAAATAAATATGTTTGAGAAGCTTGGATAAGCTCTTGTTAACTCAATATCTTCATTATGTTTAATTCAAATTGAAATATCTCCAGAACGGCTGATTTCAAAATATTTTACCTTTCCATTTTTTATTGAATTTTGCCAGCACAGAATGAAAATTTACTTATTTTTAAAAAATGTTTAAAGGTGCCGAACAATATCTATTGGACTGTTTTAACCAAATTTATTATTGGCAGTTTCAAGGATATTCTCGTTCAAACGATTCAAATGTGATGAGCAAAGAAAAATACTTTTGGATTTTAACTTAATATTGCCTAACATTTTTTAATATTTTATCAAGGAGTGCAGAGTGGACACTGTTAAGAATTAGGACCTTTTTGGTATTTTTATTCTTCTTTTCATTCTTCTTACATTTCTACTCTATGCTTCCTTCTAGCTTGTTATATGTAACATACTTTTACTATAATCTAGGTATAGTAGTTTATCTTTTTCTAGAAGTGCTCTGAAATAATTGTCAAGAAATATAAAATTTGGTATAGATTTCCCGTAATTGAAGAAAACTGCTTCTTGAAGGGCCGTGGCTGTTGGCGTTGCTGCCGTTGCTATTAGGTTGATAGATGTGTTTGCAGGAGGGCCCAGTAATGGTCCAAATTAGATTATGTAAGGGACAGCGGTCATCGTCGATAATTCTCCAGAATGGCACCTATGAGAAATCCAGCTGGTCGTATATCCGAATCAGGCTAATTGGTTCCGACCAGGTTAGGAAGAAGAACATCGTCTCTATAGTTAGAAATGAAAATCATCAGATGGCGGGGCGGCGGAACGAACGGCGTGGATTGTGTAATTTCGATGGAACGTAATTCTGTTGGAAAATTGGCAGCCGCATACGCACGTGCAAACTCCGAAGGGATTGAGCGAAACCGCGCAACTGGAAATTATATTAAAGTGTTCTATCTACGTGTTATATCTAACTGCGAATCATCTCCCACCGGCTTACTGTGCAAAACAAAGTTACATTTCGTCGGGGCACAAATTAAATTTTAACAGAACGTAATTGAACGCTGAATGGCGCTTTATACGTTCCCTGCATTCCACTTATTTTCGGCTTAATACAGACCCCGCAAATGAATAGGCCCGTCATGTTCCACCAACAACAAATTTAGGTAGCGGCTAGAAGGCAAGAACTTTGAATCTAGTTTCTGGTAACAAATTCCATTTCACACGCATAACATACAATTAAAAATCAAATATAGTAAAGCAAGTTTGCTCCAATTAAAATAAATCAGATGAGCCATTTATAACAAAGCAATATGCTAAAAATATTTTATCTATGAAAAAAAAAATTATAACATATTAAAATTCAGTCCCTGTGAAGTCGCACTTCATCACTTTTTATTTATCATATTGTTTTTACTACCATGTTATGCCATGATTAATATGTATCTCATCTATTCTAAACTTTTGTTTTCATAACTTTCTTTTCAGCTAACATAATATTACAGTATAAAAATGAAATTTCTATGCTGTAGTAATGTTTACATATCATTGTATTCTGTACATGCAGCTCGGGATATCTCTTCGAATGTCGTTGTTGATCCTTGAAAGTGCTAATGAATACCTCCTGGCTTCTACAGCTGAGTGTTCATATTGGATATGGTGAGAAATTTGTTTCCTTCGGCACGCATGCTCCAATCTAAATCTTCTCTCATCATTTTGTTATTTAGATATTTTTTAGCATATTATTATGCATGTTATTATACCTACAGCACATCTTAGCTACTTTCTGTTCAGGTATAGCTTTGACTCGGGTGGTCTCTTAAGAAATATACGTGTTTTCTTCATTCGCAGTGCCTTCGTTCAATAGAAATATTATTTCGTTCCTCAATAGTTCCTTTACCGATCTTGTTGTAGTGCTCTGATATCTCGCAGGTCGATTCAAAACTCATCAAGATGATCTTTTCATCTTCTTTGTTAGCATATCCACTTTCTAATAACCTTTTGTGTCCCCTAGTCCACTCTAACTATACGCTAATATGTTCCGCCAATACTAGGAGTGCCATTTAGAAATCTCTTCACATTTCTTATTTGTCAGTATACCATATGATGTTATTTGATTTTTTCAGGGTTTTTTGAAGTTGTGGGCCATGCTAATTTTATATTTTATTTTCAGGTTGTAAGCCGTCAGCAAAGTCGGATTCTAGAAGGTCGGAATCAAGTTCATAAAACCAAATTTTAAACCCATGATCGGAGACCAACTCTTCACATACGAGGACCTTTATACTGTTGTCGTACAGATCAAAGGACTAGTCTACCTCAGACTGGTATATTCCTCGAGCTTAGATCCTAATGACCTAATTGTTTTTCCCAGGAACATTTTCTAATGTTCACACCCCAAACGACAATACCCAATTCGAACATAACTCATCCTCGGATGAACGTACTTGACCAATAAGGCAAATTATTGTATTCTACCGGGGTAACAACAACAGATATTGGGGTCTATTTTGTATCTCGATGTTCACGAACATCCATGTTGGTTAACGACAATTCTGTAACGACTACTATAACGGCTTGTCTGTTAAGGGCTATTCTCTATTGACCATGTTAAGAAAGTGACCTTGGCAACTTCATAACTACAATCGATATTTTCTAAACGAGTAGTATTTTTGCTTTATTTTGGGCGCGTTCCGCAAAGCAATTCTTTCATCCTTGTTCTTCTTGGGCAAATGAAAAGAGATGGTCGCGGCGTAACTATAGAAACAGACTCTTGCGGCGACGTAAACTAAAACCTAACCTCACTTCGGCCGCCACTCCCACTTTTTGGCGGTCCAGAACAAATGTTTGGTAACATGGCCGTTATGAGATACAGAATAGACCTGTTAGCATCCAAATTGCAGCATCATGTACCGAACCCGGATACCTAGCGTTGATAGCCAGAATTTTCAATTCAGAGTCGCATATCTACATAGAGAAAATACATTTAAATACAGCACAAGAACAAAACATGTAGTCTTACTGTTTGGCAATTAATACTGTGAAAATTTTTTCTATTAATATAAACTCTGTCTGGATGAAGAGGATGTTGCGCTGGAGGAGGAAAAATTCCTATATGGGTGCAATCTATGCAACCTATAATTACGGGAAAATTTAAATTTCCGTATTTTTGATAGAACCTTAAAATTATATATTTTAATTGAGATAATATTACATTATTAATTCCTTATTTACCCATTCTTTACAGTAGTCACCTCTTCAAGTGTAGTTGGAAACTTTATGTATTGTCGTGCTAAAACATCAACAAATACATCTACTACTTCGTGAAGAATTCTGCTTACTGCAGCTTGACTCAGCGGGTTATTCCTGTCTTTACCCACAGGTTTTTGGTAATTACCATGGGCAAAAAAATGAAGAGCAGCAAAAAACTAAAAAAAAGTTTCGAAACGGTAAAATTAAAATAATATTATTAATTATCCATACCTTCACTACTGGAGGAATTTTTGTGCTTCTTCGAGGTGCATCCAAGTGGGCTGAAAATTGTGTAAATACATGATTAGCAGCTTCTCTGCTTAATCTATACATTTTCCTGAATGTGTCTTCCGGCAGATCAAATGGATTACTGTTATCTCTCATCATCCGTTGCACTGCAGCATTTATCCGTCTACAATAATTATTATATACCATTTTCTTGTTATAACAGTTATATGTGTATAAGAATAATGAGATTTTTCAGTTCTTATTATTCTTATATATATTTTATATATTTGGAAATTGTAAAAATAAAGTATTTGCGTATGTTCAGTTTCTGTTTGTATCGTATAAAATTAGGAAAAAAATCTATTTAAGTATAATACAACACTTTACAATTCTTACCTTTGCTCCACTTCATTTTCTATGCGATTGATGAGGTTCCCGTTCATTTTAGCAAAATTATCACAAAACTTTATTTAAAAATGTACTACGAGACACGACCACGTTTTAGAAGTGAGAATATAGAAATGTGCTTAAAATATTTGTTGCCCGAAATCCATTAAAAGATGCAAAAGATAAAATTTAATAATGGGTTTAGGGCGAAAATTCATTAAAATGTCCTTAAAATGTTATTAAACAGCGTCCAGTTCAAGCCGTTCGGTAACATGGTCCTTTAACAGAGATGTCGTTTGCGAACATGTCGTTATCCAGTTACAGAATAGCAAATGTCGTTCATGAACAGCTTCCATGTTACGGTAACATAGAAATCGTTAAATAACGACTCTGTTCACGAACATGCCAGATAGAGAATAGCTACCCATGTTATATAACGACAAATGCTTGGTAACATGGCCGTTATGAGATACAAAATAGACCCCTTAGTGTGGCCTCAAAATCGGAAATTCTTTCTTTGCGAACATTCTATCCCTTGCTGATGATACAAAATGACCGTGATTCTAATATTTCTTTACTTAATTTGTAGATTAGGTAGTTAGAAGAACTTCCCAACGTCCGACATTGTCATTACAGCTACATATGCAGACAATACAGCTAATCTCATATCACATGTAAACCCTGTTACCGCGTCACAATAACTTCAAGCTAATTTTAACCAAATCATAAAGTTGTAAAGCAAGGGGCAAATCCAGAGGAAACAAAGACAAATCTGTGCATGTAACATTAACTACTAAAAGAGGCTACTGACCTCCTGTTATGATAAACAACTACCCTCTACCTCAAGGGGAGAAAGTCATATACCCAGGAATGCACTTGTACCGAAAACTAACGTGGAAAATCATATCTTTTCAAAAACAAGTTGCTTGTGTACAAAATATTTCTGAAACCAATTTGGTGCTGCAGGATTCAGATCTTATTGGATTATTGGAGATATTTCAGTCAAAGATACTCCTAATGATCACCAATACTCTCTTGTATATACAGAACAGACTAATATCCCAAGACCTACGCGTGAAAACAGTGATGGAGGTAATAGGTAATCAAAGAGGTTCTAAACCATCTGGCTACTAACTTAATGACCGACGTAATTCAAGACCAAAAACTTTATTTTAAGTAAAATAAAAATATATTTGATGTCTTTGGTAATTACAAATTATTAAGACTTGATATTTAATGTTATGGTTTTCTCTCAGAAATTTAATTTAAGAAAAATAAAACAACCTTTACAAAAAATGAAAGACGTATTTATTAAGGAATAGAATAAAATTGACTCACAGTGTTAGCGATAATCAACCGCATTTCATAATAACTACAGATAGAGGGTGGTTTTTGTTAACGGTCCATTAGAAAAATATAGAGAAACAGAAGAGATAAAATATCGGAAATTATATACAGAATCAAGCATCTCATATCGATGGAAAAACCTTTTTCAAATATAAAAATTATAACTTTTAAACAAAAACGAAATATCCTTAAAATTTTCACAACATCACGCTATGACTGTCGAACATAAAGATACAGTAATTAAAGATTACTAATTTGGAAATTCTAATAGAAAACGGTATTTTAGAGTAATTTTTTTCTATTTGAAAAAATGGTAAGAAGTCATTTTAATCCAAAGAGAATTAAATTCTGTTGCTAACCTAGTAGGGTGTTGATTTCAAGTTTTTGCTGTTTTCAAGTAATAATAAAAATTATTATGTTAAAAAATTACAAAGTGTCAAGGCATTCCATATCAATCTTTTTTATTGTTCAATCTAGTTGAATCTTCATGATTAAAAACAAAATTTAATTTCCCTTCGGCTGAGGGTATAAATACATAGCTATTCTATTGGATAAAATTTACTCTTTTTCTTTTTTGTTATATGAGAAACTTTTATGAAGGGAAAATAGTGAAGCACGATCAGCATTGCTAGATTTAGAATATGGTGCAATGCGAAGAGAATTTCCAGATCCTTGCTTAAAGATACGTTTTAGATATACAAAGGTATCTCTGTAGAGAAAAATTACAAAATATTTATAAAATCAGAATAAAACATTTTTACATAACGAAGTTACACTCACGGTTTATTTTGGCATACAACTTAATTTATTTTATAAATTTTATGAAGTATAATTTTATAGTTACAGATTACAGAACTACACTCTATAAACAATACCTAGACGTTATAGAAATAAACTTGGAGGACGTATTTACAAAAACTATTCTGAAGATACCTTAGCTTGCGCGAGCATATCACAAAACAAGACAAGCGAGCGGTGGAAGGTACACCGAAGACGCCCTTCAGAATAAGTTGAGTGGTTTCCACAGCAGATCCCCAAGTCAACCCACTGTTTTCGAATCCGATGAGAAGGGATTACTCACCAAACCATTGACAATTCTTAGTGAATAGGGCTTACAAAAGTAGATATTTATTAACTTTTGCAGAACTATCTCAATAACCTCTTTTATTTACGTTTGTTTTCAATAAGACTTAGAAGTAAAACTGACAATCTGAAAAAAATTATAAGTAGTCGACACTTTACACTATATTTTTAATGGTAAAGAGAGAAGCACAATGAAGCTACTTTCAGCATAACATTATTTGAAAACCCTGCCGAAGTAACTCTAATTCATTACTTTTTTTGGCACCCAATAAAAGAAGCTCCCTTCTCTCGGCATATTTTGCACACAATTGCAGTAAACTACTCTCATAGGACCATTTGGTATGATGATTTTAAAAAGTATTGGATACGACACGACTTTTAGCGAATTATCTAAATTACCTACGTCAAAATTTTACCGGTAACTTACCATTGCACAGAAGTTCAATTTTTGGGAATTATATCATTAAATAAAATATTTTTTTTAAATTATGTTTAATTCAGGCATTGCAGATCTTTCCCTGTAAAAATTATTTAAAAAAGATATCGATGCAGCTGATAATGGAATGCTGACACTTGTGGAATCGTGGACGTTACTATAAAAGTAGCACAATTTATTAAAAGCAAGTAGACATTTATTATATTTTGCATTCCCCATAAGAGATAACACAAAGATTATGATCGAATAAACGTTGTGGTTAGTTGACTTGGAAAATAATTT
Source organism: Pyrochroa serraticornis (assembly GCA_905333025.2). NCBI lineage: Eukaryota > Metazoa > Arthropoda > Insecta > Coleoptera > Pyrochroidae > Pyrochroa > Pyrochroa serraticornis. The sequence goes on from HG995158.1 coordinate 20,878,304, forward strand.
CATAAGCTTTTACATTTAGTTAGAATGGTTCCTTGGCCATGTGTAAACCACATAGCTTATTGAACTAAATTCAAAAAATTATTTATTAGAAGAAACTCTCAATGTTTACCACTAAGAAGTGGTTCCAGGAAAATTCCCGATAATTCTGCACAACACACTCTATATCTATATGTAGAAGTCCGTCACCATAGACGTATTCATTACGAAGATTGATTACAATCTTCTTCCACAGAACAGATCACATTCATAAAAAGATAATTTGTATGAATACAACTTTCAAATTCTTCAAATTTGAGACATGTACTTGAAGAGATAAACATCGAGTAAAAATGTTAAACCCTTAACCCCTCTTTTGTAAAAGTAGAAAATTGTTACCATGTGAGGATAACCTACACTAAATAGTTTCCATGATCCACGTTTAACTTTCTTTTATTAAGAAAAAATATGTGTTTTAAGCAATCTCTAAACTACACTTGAAGGGTAAATCTTCGTATAAAGGTAAGGTAATAAATTGTCTTAATTTTAACCCAAAAATAATGTCATATCTTTTGTATATTCTCATTGCAAAATATTTTTATCCCACTTAGGGGTCTATTTTGTATCTCATAACGGCCATGTTACCAAGCATTTGTCGTTACATAACATGGGTAGCTATTTTCTATCTGGCATGTTCGTGAACAGAGTCGTTATTTAGCGATTTCTATGTTACCGTAACATGGAAGCTGTTCATGAACGACATTTGCTATTTTGTAACTGGATAACGACATGTTCGCAAACGACATTTCTGTTAAAGGACCATGTTACCGAACGGCTTGAACTGGACGCTGTTTAATAACATTTTAAGGACATTTTAATAATTTTCGCCCTAAACCCATTATTAAATTTTATCTTTTGCATTTTTTAATGGATTTCGGGCAACAAATATTTTCAGCACATTTCTATATTCTCACTTCCAGAACGTGGTCGTGTCCCGTAGTACATTTTTAAATAAAGTTTTGTGATAATTTTGCTAAAATGAACGGAAACCTCATCAATCGCATAGAAAATGAAGTGGAGCAAAGGTAAGAATTGTAAAGTGTTGTATTATACCTAAATAGAACTGAAAAATCTCATTATTCTTATACACATATAACTGTTATAACAAGAAAATGGTATATAATAATTATTGTAGACGGATAAATGCTGCAGTGCAACGGATGATGAGAGATAACAGTAATCCATTTGATCTGCCGGAAGACACATTCAGGAAAATTTATAGATTAAGCAGAGAAGCTGCTAATCATGTATTTACACAATTTTCAGCGCACTTGGATGCACCTCGAAGAAGCACAAAAATTCCTCCAGTAGTGAAGGTATGGATAATTAATAATATTATTTTAATTTTACCGTTTCGAAACTTTTTTTTAGTTTTTTGCTGCTCTTCATTTTTTTGCTCATGGTAATTACCAAAAACCTGTGGGTAAAGACAGGAATAACCCGCTGAGTCAAGCTGCAGTAAGCAGAATTCTTCACGAAGTAGTAGATGTATTTGTTGATGTTTTAGCACGACAATACATAAATAGTTTCCAACTACACTTGAAGAGGTGACTACTGTAAAGAATGGGTAAATAAGGAATTAATAATGTAATATTATCTCAATTAAAATATATAATTTTAAGGTTCTATCAAAAATATGGAAATTTAAATTTTCCCGGAATTATAGGTTGCATAGATTGCACCCATATAGCAATTTTTCCTCCTCCAGCGCAACATCCTCTTCATCCAGGCAGAGTTTATATTAATAGAAAAAATTTTCACAGTATTAATTGCCAAATAGTAAGACTACATGTTTTGTTCTTGTGCTGTATTTAAATGTATTTTCTCTATGTAGATATGCGACTCTGAATTGAAAATTCTGGCCATCAACGCTAGGTATCCGGGTTCGGTACATGATGCTGCAATTTTCTGTATCTCATAACGGCCATGTTACCAAACATTTGTTCTGGACCGCCAAAAAGTGGGAGTGGCGGCCGAAGTGAGGTTAGGTTTTAGTTTACGTCGCCGCAAGAGTCTGTTTCTAAAGTTACGCCGCGACCATCTCTTTTCATTTGCCCAAGAAGAACAAGGATGAAAGAATTGCTTTGCGGAACGCGCCCAAAATAAAGCAAAAATACTACTCGTTTAGAAAATATCGATTGTAGTTATGAAGTTGCCAAGGTCATTTTCTTAACATGGTCAATAGAAAATAGCCCTTAACAGACAAGTCGTTATAATAGTCGTTACAGAATTGTCGTTAACCAACATGGATGTTCGTGAACATCGAAATACAAAATAGACCTGTTAATAAGAACCTATTCTTGGATTTAATTTCATAATTTTCAGCTTTGTTAAAGCGTGATCTATGGAACTTTCACTACTGGTAAACTTTATCTTCTGCAACCAGTAAGATTTTTAAAAGAATACTGTAAAGTACGTTCGTTAACTCTCGTCAGCTGTTGTTATTCCATTATGTTCTTCTTCATTTTCTTCATTCTAATTAATTCTATTAAAAGCTAATCCGTGTTTCTATTTATACTTGTTCTTATAAATATTTGTTGCGGCAGATTCAAGCTCACTTTATTAGCTCTACTTATTTACCGTTCTACTTTATCTTAAATGCTGCTGTTTTATGATATTTCAATTTCGAGGTGAATACACTTCATTTAATCTTAAATATTTTTCCTGTTTACTTCTAGTTTATCTATTGAGGTGCTCATATATTAAGATACCTTCAGCAGTATTTTCATATTAAACTATTTATTTAGCAGTGCTGTTAAAGATGCAGCAGTACCTCTGTAAGTTGTACTCTTTTTCTGCTATAAAAGCGGAGTTGTCAACGTTGCACAGTAATGTGATCTCGGATGTTTCCCAGTTTAAAATTGTTTGCTATGTGTACATTTTTATTAGTTTATCGATCACAATATTAAATCATAGCGATCTACAATGTCTTATTCCACTTTTCAGTTCTATTGAAGATATTAGCTTGTCATTCACTTTAGTCTAAATTTTATTGTCTTGGTAAATTTTCTCGATGGTCTCTATATCTAAGGGTATTTGTAGGTTATAGAGTAAATAAGTACTATTTCTAAGTTGTATGCTGTCGAATGCTTTTTGCAAATCAAAAAGAAACACTTGTATGCCAGTATATTACATTCACTTCAAATTGTCAGATTACAAACAAAGCATCGGTACATGATCATCCAGATCTGAACCCCTACTGTTCTTCTGATAGGGTAATGATTGATTTAATTCGATTGGTTATTACTCAAGTTTTTAATTTAAGCATTACGTCAAGTAGGTTCATTTCCATATAGTTCCCTGATTTTCTCCAGTAACCTTTTTTGAATAACAATTTTAGAATGGTTTTTCTCCGTCTGTCAAGTATTTTATATGTGAATATTTATTTTCTAATAAGTAATGTTATTTCACTTGTTACACTGAGACCTCTACATTTAAGTAGTTAATTTGGTATTTGGCTTGACCCGAAGATTTTCTGTTCTTAAGTTGTTGCACCTCTAAATTGTTGAAATTTATATCGTCGTCGACGTTAGTTCCTAATCATTTTCCACATTTGTTTTTGTAATTCATAAAATTTACTCTATACTTTCCGGGCGGCTTTCCTAATGTCCATTCATTAATTTATTTTCTAAAAGATTTGGTTTAGTTCTAAATAGCTTACATTCTTCATGTGTTTGTAGATATGTATTTAAGATAAACGATTCTTCTCTCTACATTTACGGAACTATGATCATTTTGTAATAACATTGTTTTAAATTACTACTTTTGATGAAAAGAGCAATCAACGTATAAATAAACGAGCATGTGGATATTTACACTGTAATAGCATATAAACATAAAAATGATTAAAGTCCCCCATAGACAACGAATATGTGGTTCCTTATCATCTTCTAATCTTACGGGTGCAAACGGCACTTTGATCAAAAACAACAATTAACAATTATTCTGTAGCAGTTCTTATTCCAACGTAATTGTGAATCAGTATAAAAATTGTTGAGTTCCAAATAAAGTTGACCACCAGATGTAGTAGAAACGCCCTCAAAGGACGGTTAATGAATTTTTATCCGTTTCCAACATCCCTCCTATAAGTGGCCGAGCACAGTTTTATAAAAAATTTACGCCACATATGCCGGTACGTAAAATTTAAGCCCCACGCTATATAAAATACCTTTTTATGGCTTATCGTCGTAAATAAAAAATAAAGCTGCCTTATTTAAAAGTTAAAGAACATGTTATCCACGTCGTGTTCAGTTAGTGTGCGACATTACCGATCCCTTAGGAATATTCAGGGTAAAACAGGCATATATCGATCAATTTAACTGTTTCATAGTGGAATTTCTGATAATAACTTTGACAACATCCAACATAAATAAATTATTTAAAATTTAATTAATAAATAAATAACAATAAAAGCAAGCAAACATCATACAAGCTTAGAGTAAGGTTCATGAGCCCAATAAGGTCCAATAGTGCTGAGCTTATAAATCCTGTCATGGTCGTCATCATCGGCGGTAATAGTATGCACTTTAACTGAAGAACCCTCGTGATGATCCTTTTCAAAAATCTTCTTCAGCGCCACAGACCCCACAATAATTAGAGCGGCCTTGCTTGCGATCAAAGCTTTAGCGGCCATAATAGCAAGAGTTTTCATTATTAATGGTCCGGTTAAGCCAAAAATGCCCAAAAGTACCATGAAAGCGTACTGCATATACTTCTTTTCTTTCTTAATGGCCTTTTTGTTTTTGTGGGAACCGAAGCCTAGAGATACATCACCACCATCACGACCGGACTGCTTTTCGGTTAAGTCTACTAAAAGCGTGTGCGTATTCAAAAAATTCTCCAAATTCGTAAGGAAACGGTTAAAACCAGATTGATAACCTCTCGATTCAGAAAAGTTTGATAATTTTAAGTCATTACGCACTAACTCTACACCATCGAAGACCGACACGTTCCAATTAGAAGCTTTTTCTAAAGCTGTCGCAGCTTTATCGAGAAAACACGCAATTCTGAACTTGGATTCAACGCATTTATTCACTACTCTCTTCACGAGTCTTTCAGGATCCTCTTGGCAATATACACATAAAAGAACACTGAACAGAACTGCGGTACGATATCGCATTGTGATTGATGACGGTTAGCGAGGTAATGTCTAGTTTTTCTTTATTACAACGGTTTTATAGCACTTCTATGATGCATGTGGGTGCAACGGTGCATCAAATCTTACTTTGGTTGCATGATGCTTATTTCTCACTTACGTTGTATCTGTCCTCTTTTTAAACATCCGCCAGTTTTCATACATAAATGAGATTTTAATGAAAACGTAACTACTGACCGAGTTATGGACACCTCAATATACTAGTCAACAAGAAATTGCACCACATTACTTATGAACTTGCAATTTAATGACAATGAAATTTCAACAATTCTTGATGATTGAAGCAAGCACACAAAAATAATTAAAGAAATTTGTAATTAACTATCGATTATCTTTAAACAGATCATACTAGTTATTCAGGGATCTGTGCGACTAGTGTATAGTCTAGATAATATCACGTAAACCGTTTGTATTAATTAAGGCAATTATTTGAAGGATTGTTATCAATGTATTTAATTATCGATGCTTTTCCGCATCGATTACCACTAATGAGGAAAAAAGCAGATTAAAGTGTGTTGCACGACCATAAAATCTTGATTATTACATCGCTTCATTATTATTACAACCGATTAAGGGCGAATTTCACTTGCCTTACTTACCTATGAGAAGAATCATTGCATTAAGTTTTTCCATGGGTGAAATCATAAATAGTACGTCACATACAACATTTTTGTTTTGTTCTAAACACATTTTAAATTATTGGTAAGATTTTAGTCATTGAAATTTAAGAATATATGACCTGAATAAAGTTATAAGTAGACTAAAGTTCGATAGAAATCAAGTTTATCTGCAGAGCCTGGAACAAAATCAATTTGTATTTTTTCACAGAGGATTCTAAAATGTAAAAAAAAAGCTCGTAACATTTCCTGAATTTAGTTTTGCATCCCCAACCCTTTTCGCTGTCAAATTAACAACCAAATGCTTTAATTAAAACCGAGAAAAAGGGTTCAACTACTTATTTCTAACCTCTGCCTCTAAAGAATAAATTTCACATTACTATAATAATAATCTGCAAAACTAAATAATAATTTTTTTAAAGTACCTTAAAAAATTTTGCATCTTCGTGTGGTTTAAGTACCGGTTAAATGAGTTTAAATCCTGAGATGTTGTCGTGAAACTTACATTGTTGCTAAGATTAATAACATTAACGACTAGCACTTTCCTACAGGAGAATATGAATTTGTCACTGATAAACTTAAAGCAAAACTAGGAAAAGTAGAAAGGGGTATGGGTAGAACCCCACAAAATTTGTAATTTTTGCCAGGGTACTTTAACATATTAATAAATGACTTTTCAAATTTTGTCTAGTTTTAAGTGTAAATTCTATTCGTCAATATCTACTGCTAAAAATTCATTATTGTAAACATTTTAGAGAAATCTAACGATACTTACAATATTTATAAATGATTGAAGTTTGTTCATTTCTAAGTTGGAAACGCGGTGTTCTATCCTCCCTAATTTTAAAATTTCTGCAAAAGTTGTCTCTAAGAAACTATGAGGGCATAGAATATGATCTATTTTGCAACAAAATTAAAGGAAAACCTAAGCTTAAGACAGTTCTAAATCGGCGAGAGTGAAGTACATAGCAGTGAAATAAAAAAATTTAAAAATAATAAAAATGGATTTATTGAATTATATTTGCTACATTTCAAAATTACACTACAAATCTACTTCTATTATCCCCACATGTGACATAGTAACCAATTTTTCATATTTTCTAAAACAGCGTTTTACTATTTCACATGGACCCACAAACTAATATATGTACCTTAAAAAATGTATTAATGTAATATGACACTACATAATTGTATTTCAAAGTAAAAGTTTGCATTATGTAAAAACAACAAATTACATTTAATTTACATATTGTAAGAAAAAACTTTCTATCCAAAACTCAACTTTTAAAATTATAAAAAATTCTGTACCGAGCGTTCGTTATCTTCTATATTTTAATTTCTTTCAAATACCAATATGTAAGTACCCTATTATAAAATTTTAAATCTGTGACATCTGTGACCGAAAATTATTTACTTAGATAAAGCTTGGGACCAACTAATTTTAGAAATAATGTCTTTGACAACGCGGAAGTAAGCTGTTGTATATAAACAAAACTCATTATTAATATGAGCTGAATACAATTCTCATAGTAGTTCTTTGATTTCATTAGTCTATAAAACTGTACAACCCTATTTTGTACTCCTAAAACTTGAAAGTGAAACAAACAGTTGAAACAAAATGAGTATTACCATTGACTTTTTACTTATAGACGGTCAACCTTATTGTGTTTATGGACTAGTACCGCTAGATGTCGTAGGACAAGTAGGTCGCGTACAAATTTTGAAGCGAAGGGTTTGAGTCGGAACTAATCTAAAAATAAATTGTAACTACCCAGCAGACTAGATTACCGTTATGCGTAGTTTATGACTGTTACAGGCCAGGAAATCGAATGCCCTTGTCAAATAACACTTGGCTGCTTGTGCTTGGTGAAAATCAGCGGACCCTCATGATGGCAGATTACGAGTACGCATTCGTGTAATGATGTGATGCCGTACGTTCAGAACTGATATAGGAATAAAATGATAATAATATTGTTTTATCAAAAATTATAAAATTAAAGATTGGCTGAACCGATTTGGCTAAGTTTTTTAAAATGCAAGTTATTTTCCGAATAAGGTTTTTAGGAACAGAAAGATGAGAAAAGTAACTCAGAAAATTGGAAAATTTTGAAAAAACTGAAAGTGCTTCTTTCTATGGGATTTTTGTTCAAACGTAGGATATGCGTAATTCTTTTTTTGTTTTGTTCGTTATGATCTTGGATAAATTCTCAGAAAAATAATCGATGGTATTACCTTTTCTACAAAACTTTTTTGGAAATAACTTTAGGTTCCAGCTGCGTGAGTATTATATCATGATTTAAATAGGTAACAATTACTGATCTGTAAATGCATTGAAGAGGAGCCGTCAAAAGTTTAACCAGAATACAAGCGGTGGTTGACCTGATCCATGCTATTATGAGACCGAGAGAAATATGCCAGCATCATTGCCGAGTTTTGCAATATGATATATTTAACAATAACTAAATATATTACTAGTTTAAATCAATTAATGTTATAAAGTTAAAATAAAGTAACTATCTCGTGTTCTATTCTGTAGCGATGACTGTTTTTTCAATCACAGTAGTTAAGCAATAACAATCTATAACATATTTTGTAGAGACGAGCTTATTTAGTTTCGTCTTGTTCATTTTATCGCCATAGAAAGAGGCGTTATTAGTAAAGATAAAATAATGTTATTTTAGAAATAATGTTTACCTAATTCTATTCTTTGAGCTACAGAATGACTAATAACCAGATTAATAAAATCGCTTGTGTACTTAACAAGTTCACGTTCAATAGAACAAGTAGCTAGCGCGCGAAGCCTATCTCGGCTCATAGTATTTCGGAAAAAAGTTTTTATTCTTTTTGAAGTTGAAAAGCAACATTCGCTTTCAGCTGTTGTCATTAGGATTGCACAAATAATTCTTATCAATTTGACAGATTCACGGAAATCATTTTGAAGGTTATGGTCTAAAAGAAATTAAAGAATGTGAAGAGCTCGATTGGCTTGACGAAAATCTTCTCTTCTATACATGGTTATTAATTTGTGTTCCTTGGGATGATCTAGAAAAAAATGTTGAAAAAGTAGAAACATGTGCAAAAAATACTCGAACTTGCTTATTTTGAGTGGCTGCTCTTTCTATAATTAAATTTAATTGATGAGTATAACAATGAATGAAAATGGCTCTCTTGTAAACTGAACTGACTTTGGCTTGTCCTCCATTATTTCGGCAACTCATAACCATCTATGAGCTTCATACCAAGTGATTTTAAACGATCGAGAAAAGTTCGATCGCGGTTCTTATCTAGGGACTAATATATGAACACTAGGGGCAGGGCGGCCAGTTGATATTATTTTATTAGGTTCATGGTTATTCCGTCGTGAAAACGGCATTTCTACTAAACTACACACGATATCGTGGACAACGTCCATTTTAGAAAAATGGGTAGTCTTTGTGAAAATTTAAATCAAAGTATACATATCTAGTCAGCGGTCTAAGTCACTCGAACCTGAGGTAATGTAAAAGTCATACACCTGGGAGCACAGGTGTAAATAAAGGTGAGATTAGCAAAGCAAGAATGTGTTTCGTAAATTCGTACTTGTACATGCAACACACAGTGCTTTGGTTTCAGCGGCAATGCTAATCCGAAGCCGAAAAAAGCTGAACGAGAATTATATCAACGCCAGACTGTGCCAGTCGGAGCCTACAGGCCGCCGCTTAACACTGAAATCTCAAGGACATTTACGTTTATCTTACTATGAGCATTGATTAATTTTTTCTAGGTAAAAAGTCAATGCTATGAGTAAAAGAAGAACAGAAGTATATCAAGGCAGGCATTACTTTTCGTCGCCTACCCTACTGGTCAAATATGTGGATATCGAAAGTGCTCCATTTTCTTTCTCATCATCGCCGTGTAAACTGTTTTATAGTTTTATTGTAATATTTATTTTATTATCTCTCCTATGTCCCTTGTTTAATTACCTCAAAAAAAGGAGATAACGCCGCGGGTTCAAAATTTTTTCGTTGGCAGCAACAAACTTGTAAATTTCAAATCTTTTTTTCGACTTCTCATATGTTTTTAGTTTCACATTTTCAATCAGAAAATTTTACAGTAATGGATCATTCGTCTTAAGAACGGTTTGTTTGCCGTCCTGTTAATTTATTTATAGTGTTGTTTTTAAGTTATAAGTATCTCTATTGTAATAAAATTAAACTATTACCCCTTACAACTATAAAGCAGAGCAAAATATTTTTATTATTGTTTAAATTGTTAATATAGTTGTGTTAGATCTTTTTGTAAGGCAGTTTTAATTCTTTCAACCTCCTGATATATTGTAAAATTACCTAAACTTTAAAAAACTTAAAATTTAATTAAGACAATGATATTGCAAATAAAATTTTCTGAGCACAATTAGTTTTTATTAATGTCATCTGAAATGTTTTCATTGAGAAGTTGAATTTCTAACAGTAGAACATCCACGTGGGATATATAGGATGATTCAGCTTTAATCTATCAAACTTGAACGGAAGATCCTTCTAGCCGTGCTAATTCAGAAAATTATATGTCTTTACCTTGATTTCCGAAACAGATACAGAGTGTTAAAGTTTAAAAAGAAAACTTTTTTTTTGCAAAAACTTCCATTAAAGAGCTGCATGGATACTTTCCTTACCAGGGACAATTTTATGAAGATATTTTCGATTTACTTTCTCAATATTCTTTTGTTTTTTATCAAATTTCTTGTTTAGTTTGAAATAAGATTTGTTTTACAGGTTAAAGATTGAAGCATCAGTTCCAGAAATAATCGTCTTTTTCGAGAGACTTGCTAACTTAAGATCGGCCACAAGTACTGCACGTCACTGGTACCCACCCGCCCCCAAATCCATAAAATTGTCCTTAAGAAGGAAAGTATGCATGCAGAATGTCCTAATCCAAGCTCTTTAATTGAAGTTAGTGCAAAAAAATGCTTTCTTCTTGTAAACTTTATCACGCTGTACCTTTCTTAGGAACCGTGATAGACATATAATATATAATTTTCTGAATCAGCACGACTAGAAGAATCTTCCGTTAAAGTTTGATCGATTAAAAATAAATCACTCTGTATATCTACATAATAAATAATTTTAATTTTTTCTTGATGACATCTGTTTCTTTTCTCTTTAAACTCTAAATCGATAATGAATTATTTTTTTAATATACCTTTAAAATTAGGGCAAAATTTTTGAAAAATGTTAATTTTTAAATATTGTACTTTAAAAACGGCTGTGTTCTTATCCAAATTAAAAATTTTGGATGTAGATTAGCCTGAACCTTTAAGTTTAAAGTTGTATAATCAATAAAAATATGCTATTAACTTTCTCTTTGAATTTAGATTCTGAACCATATTTGTTCCAGTTTCAGTATTGTATATGAATATATGTTAATTGGAGTGAATAGTGCGACGGCAGAGTCCCCAAAAGACGTCGTTTTAAGAGTTAACCCAATATTGCGGTATAAAGTTATGGGACCTTCACAGATCGATTCCTGACAACGTTCTACATTAGAATTGACAAATCACGACACGTTACTGTGGTCGAGACTTACATTATAACAGAAAAACAAAAAAAAGCTACATTTTAAGCTCAGTGTTTATGCTCCAATATTTTAGTGTTTATAATAGATTACTATGCACCCTGCTCTACAATGATTCCGTTCTGTCGGAAATCAACAAATAAGATGGAACCTTGCAAAGCCGGGTGGATAACCCCCCGGGGGTTGTATGGTCGTGCTCCGGCCAGATCCAGTGAAGATTGGTCGCGGGTTAGGGTGTTAGAGTAAGCGCCAGGTAATTTGCAAAACACAACCGGTCAAGTAATTAGCACAAAAATTAGCAAATAGTAATGAACCAGAAGGTTAACTCAACACAACGCCGTTGTCTCATTCACAAAAATACATACATTTATTTATAAAACAGAAGCTACAACACGCTAGGAAGAAACAGTAGGAAATATAGAATTTAAATGGTTTGCTGAAGGCGGTTATAAACAAAATTGTCGTAAGGAAAATCGCACAATAAATTGGGTACCCTGACTGTCGACAGACTGGTGCACACACAACAGGTACACCCGACACCATTGAAAATGTCCACCTAAAATCGGTTGGGTCGTCAGAAAACGCTCAAAACTGCTTTCCTTGACAAGTGAGCGTGCGCTGCGATGCCAATTTGTCGTGTAATTTTTAAAATAACCCGCCAATTTCACCGGTTCTACATCTACAGTTTGCGGCAGACATCGTTGACGCATGCTTCGTAACATTACATTATGGCGATATGTATTTGATTTAAAAAGTTGTCGTCAATGTCAGCTAACAGAAAGGTCCGAAATTTTGATTTAAGCTATTCTTTGTAATTTTGACTACTTAAATAATCAATAATTAATAAAATCGACTGATTTAGTTAATCATATTTGAATGATTGGGTTTTACATTATTATTGCCTTTCTTATAAATTTCAATATGTAATGCAAATTATCTGAGTTAATTTAGGAAGTTCTAGAATTCCTGCCAAGCAAATATTAATCAAGCATACGATGGATAGTTTGGATGGATCCAAGTATAAAATATTTCCTTGAATCAGTTTTAATTCTTATGTATATAAATAATTAGTTGTTTTATACATTTTCCAATTGTTTCATGGGAAGTCACATCTATTGGACCATCGGATTTTACAGCTCAACGTTATTTCTTATCTGCCTACCTGCTTGGGGAGAGTGGTCATTGACATTTTTGAAGCGGAAAGCTCATATCTACTGTTGTTATTTTTCAGACGAAAACCTTACCGTAAAAATACAAAAATGAATTAAAATCTAAATATATTTTTATTCAAATATATATAAAAGAAAATTGGGTAAACATTTTAAAAGACTAGTAATATTGATGCGAAGTTACATTTATTTTTAAACTGTCATCAGATTTTCTCCGCAATAAAATGATAACACTGGAATCAAAATTCAGTAGGCCAACGGTAGTAATTACATATTTCAGATTGCACCATCGATTTTAAAGCTAAACTTTATTTCTTATCTGTCTACCTGCTTGGGGAGAGTGGTCATTGACATTTGAAACGGAAAGCCCATATCTACTGTTATCCTTTTTCAGACGGAACACAAAATCTTTAACCGTAAAAGAAGAGAAACAAATTAAAATCTAAATATATTTTTATTCAAACATTATATATAAAAATATAAAATAATTAAATTTCATGTAAATACAATTACATTTCAAATGGAACGTCTGGTCCTTTTTTCAATCACGCAGGGTAGTGCCGGACTGCAACCGGCTAAAGGCCTTCCCAATAGGCCGAGAACTGGCCGATTTACTTTGCAATCTGAAAGAAAATTATTTAGCAATTAAATCTATAACAGACTTTTTTTTCGTTTCGTCAAAATACAAATACTACATAATGTAAAGATATTGTTTTAAAGAACATAGTAAAAGAAGTCGTTTACATACCATACGCATTTAATATTTTGTATAAAACCCATCTGCGGCAATACAGGCTTCTAATCTTCTGCGCATTGAGCCTACTAAGGTATGGCAGATATTTTGGCCCTCAAAAGCCCTCCAGACCTCCCTCACGTGAGCTGTCAACTGCTCGATGTTGCGCTCACGGAGTCCATGAAAACCTATGTCTCGCCAGTCTTGAACCATCCGAGCCCAAAGGTTTTCGATGGGATTGAGATCTGGAGATTTTGCTGGCTACTCAATGCGCTCAATTTGGGGGTGAGCAAGAAACCATTCCTCCACAATTTGAGCCCTGTGGATCGGAGAGTTGTCTTGGACAAAACCCACAGGTCCATGAGGATTAATTTCAAACATTGCTGCCAGGGATTGTTCCAAAATTTCTATATATCGACGAGCCGTAAATCTTGGAGGAGAGACCCGGTGAAGCTCGCCGGGACCCCGGGCAGTCATCCACCCCCAAAAACCTGCATTGATTCTCGCGCTCTGCTGATTTGTCTTTATATGAGCCACCTGAAATCGGGTGCCAGTCTCCCGATACACTATATATCTCTGACTTGTTGGGAAGTGGAAAACGTTTTTTCATCCGAGAAAATCACCCGGGTCCAATCCCGATCGAGGTTAGCATGGCAAAAAGCTAATCTTACTTCAGCATGCCGCTGAGTAAGACCGGGCTTTTTCGCCGGTAATCTGCTTCGCACGCCCTCTTCCCTTAGTCGCCGACAAATAGTGTTCGTTGAACAATTTAAAAATAATTGTTCACGCAATATTGTCGCGTTTGTGAAAGGAACTTCCCTGGCATATTCCAAAATGACCTCGTCCTCTGCTACTGTGGTAACTCGTCTCGCCCCTGGACGAACTGTTTTTAGAGGACGAGGTCCCAGTTCTGCACTTCTGGCAATCCATCTTTTAACTTGCTTAACCTGTAACATGCAGATACATATTCATTAACAATTCTCCAATTCAAATTTACTACAGTCCTCATGATAACTTATGCTATTCAACTCGAAAACAAAAATGCCCAGAGGCAATAACTTTTTACGAATAATATAAATTGCCACTTACCGATAAATCTACCAATGGAGCAATTTGGCTTGGACTCATGCCAGATTGAGCCAAACCAACTATCTTTCCTCGCTTTTCCAAACTGGACTCTGTTTGCCCTAATCTTCTACCCATTTTTAACAAGAATTACAAAATTTAGCAAGCCGGAAACGTAGAATAAAAATACACAAAAAGCAACGATAACATACAAATATCACAGAAACTTCCAGACATTTGAATCCAAATTTTGTTTTGAAGGGCCTTATATACTTGCCTACTACTACAATTTCAAAACTCTTTAGAACTAATGGGTTTTCCCAAACACTTTACCTTACCTTTAACAATAGATATGAGCTTTTCGTTTCAAATGTCAATGACCACTTTTCCCAAGCAGGTAGACAGATAAGAAATAAAGTTTAGCTTTAAAATCGATGGTGCAATCTAAAATATCTAATTATTACCGTTGGCCTACTGAATTTTGATTCCAGTGTTATCATTTTATTGCGGAGAAAATCTGATGACAGTTTAAAAATAAATGTAACTTCGCATCAATATTACTAGTCTTTTAAAATGTTTACCCAATTTTCTTTTATATATATTTGAATAAAAATATATTTAGATTTTAATTTATTTTTGTGTTTTTACGGTAAGGATTTCGTCTGAAAAATAACAACAGTCGATATGAGCTTTCCGCCTCAAATGTCAATGACCACTCCTCCCCAAGCAGGTAGGCAGAAAAGAAATAACGTTTAGCTGTAAAATCCGATGGTCCAATAGATGTGACTTCCCATTAAACAATTGGAAAATGGATAAAACAACTAATTATTTATATACATAAGAATTAAAACCGATTCATGGAAATATTTTATACTTGGATCTTGGATCCATCCAAACTATCCATCGTATGCTTGATTAATATTTGCTTGACAGGAATTCTAGAACTTCCGAAATTAACTCAGATAATTTGCATTACATATTGAAATTTATAAGAAAGGCAATAATAATGTAAAACCGAATCATTCAAATATGATTAACTAAATCAGTCGATTTGATTAACTATTGATTATTCAATTAGTCAAAATTACAAAGAATAGCTTAAATCAAAATTTCGGACTTTTCTGTTAGCTGACATTGACGACAACTTTTTAAATCAAATACATATCGCCATAATGTAATGTTACGAAGCATGCGTCAACGATGTCTGCCGCAAACTGTAGATGTAGAACCGGTGAAATTGGTGGATTATTTTAAAAATTACACGACAACTTGGCATCGCAACGCACACTCACTTGTCAAGGAAAGCAGTTTTGAGCGTTTTCTAACGACCCAACCGATTTTAGGTGGACATTTTCAATGGTGTCGGGTGTACTAGTAAAAATAAATTCCTGAAGGGGTTGCAAGCAATACGTTGCAATACGTTCACTTAGCTGGTACTGGTAAAATCGACGTCAATCCGGACAAGGCCAAACCTACAGCGTCCGGTTGGAATTAAGGTGGGCGAAATCTCAAATCTGCAAGAACGCAACCTATATGACAGCCGTTGCCCCAAAATTATATAATTAGCACCAGAAATACAAGGGAATTCCACCCGATTTTGAATGACTCACTTACTACCTAAGCCCCTTAGAAAGGTTCAGGTTGTTTATGGTTAGGATCATTATGGTTTTATTGGCTGGCTATGAGCTCGGCCTTGAGGTGGCTTAGTTTGTAAAACCATAAAATACACCGGCGGTTTTTGAAGCTACGAGGATTTTTTTATTTGTCTATTACAAATAATTTTCGTTTTTCCATTCCATCAAAATTCGCCACTACCAAAACAGTAATACGTTCCTTCGATAGTTTTTCACCTTCACACTTTTCTGTTTTAATTTTCAAAATTCTATCGGGAGTCAACTTGTAAAATAATCTTACCTCAGACTTCAGAGTCTTTAAATGTTTTTTTTTTATTTGAAGACATTTATTTTTCAACCAATCTTCAACAACACTTATGTCCAGTGATGCCAATTCGCCCAGAATTCTAACGCTCCCGATTGGGGAATGCAAATTTCGGGATCGGGATTATATTTTGGGATTTCGGGATTAGAATTTCTAATCCCGAGATCCCGGGACAAAATCCCAAAAAAAACGGAATTATCAGTTTTCAACAAAAAAAAAGTATAATATTCTTTTTATGAAAAAGTATTGTGAATGGAAATGTCTTCTTGCACAGCGAGATCAACATGAATGTGAAAATAAAAAAATAAAGAAGAATACAATAAATTAAATTGTAGAAAACAAACAAAGTAATACCAAGAACTCAAAATAATAAGAGAATAAGATACGTGTATTTTCTATTTTCTACGGAAAAATTCTCTCAAAAAAAGTGCAGGCCCTAAAAAATGCAGTCTGACTGCCAGCAGCGCAGCAGCCATCACAACAGCTCCTTTCTAGAATCTATCTATAAACTTTTACTACATTTGAAATCGCTGATGTTTTCTAGTTTACCTTCCAATTCTTCAGATTTTGACTGCGATACCGCACCACTGATAGTAACATTTTTTAACCTCTGCTGAGTAAACCATTTGAGTAGACCCTGGTCTAATTCGTCATTAGTGATTGTTCGTATTTTTTTGATTTGGAATTGTCGCGCTCATAGCTTACAAGAATTTTGTCCTTTTCTTTCCAGATGATAACAACTGTCGATTTACTGAAGTCAAACTGCGTACAACAAACATCACTTTGCTTCTCACCCTTTTCAAGTTCGTTGACTATTTCATACTTCGTTTATAAGGAAATTGTTTTAGGCAATAGATCGTTATAAGCAGATTCCTTATAAGTGAACATTACTGTATTTATAAAATTGCAAAGTCAATCCGTTTCCGTGCCGCGCCATCTCAACATATTCCGTTGTTTACGATAAATAGAACAGTTTAAAAACTAGAAATAGTTCTTATCAATAAAAAAAAATTTCTTAATTATTCCTCAAACTAATAACAAGCACCATTGCATAAGCAGAAACATATTTCCCAATATAACTTCATCGAGAGAAAATGGTCTCTATTAAATTGGCCAGTTTTCTGTCTGAATAACATTTCGCTATATTGTACGAGAATCGAACTGCAGCGTTTTAAACATAAAAGAATGAACTGGAAAAGGGACATCTTTGCAGAAAATGTCCAATTATTGTTGCAAATCATTAAAGCGCTCAGATTTTCAAGACACAGTTTTAGAGTAAATTAATAGGGCTATTAGCTCATATAAATTTTAGGTTGATATCTATTATAAGCACCAAGATATTGGAGCATAAACACCGCTCTTAAAAAGTAGCTTTCTTCTCTGTTTTTCTGTTATAATGTAAGTCTCGACCACAGAAACGTGTCGTGATTTGTTAATTCTAATATAGAATGCTGCCAAGAATCGATCTGTAAAGGTCCCATAACTTTATACCGAAATATTGGGTTGATGAAGCATTTTGGCTTCCGTGCCGCCGCACTCTAAGGCATTGGTAATATAGCTTCTGTTACCGAATGTACTTATTAATAATATCTGATAAAAGTATTAATGAATGTGTTCTTAAGAAGATAAAAATATATCAGCAATGTTATTATAAAGTCAACACTATTAAACTCAAGTTAAATATTTAAAATATTCATAATAATAATTTGATAACATAATCAATACTTGGACACACATGTTAAATATGATGTACGTTACTGCTTTTTACTTGTTAATATCATATACCTGTATCTACTTTAGTAATTAATTAGTCTGCGGCGCGTCCTTCGTCATAATAAAAACAACATAAGTTTATACCACATAGGTATACGTACAGACCTCCCACCTACAATTCTTAATAAGATTGTAACAATTATTTATAATTGGTAAATGTTGAGACTTGATAAATATTACAATTTACAAAACAATATCGAAAATGTAAATCAACAAATGTTAATTTTATTTTAAAAAAACAAACAAATTGTATGAAGAAATCTTTTATTCTCATCTCCCTTTATAAAGTACAATGTGTACTTAAATGTCTCATATATTAAGATATCACCTCTTTTCAATAAATAAGTAAATAAATAGATAAATATAACTTGATAATTTTGACATCCTTTGCATTTGGGGCAAGTTACTGCATTAATCATTATTTTGTTTATGCTGGCACTTCTGGTTCTTCTTGGAAAATTGTAAATGGTGAATTCATAAACGTCTCGTTCATAATAAATAAACAGGAACAAAATGCACATGTAAATTTAAAATATAGCAAAATCACATTATATACATAATTCAAATAAATACTAGAACAACATTGATTATAACTTTATTGCCGAGAGTGGTATTGTTATTTGAACATTGCATTCCTACTACACCTGAAATGCATAATTTTCTTAGTTAGAGAGCATTGTAAATGAAAACATCAGCTAATTCTTCTATTAGGTAATTCCACTATAATGAAATTTGACATCACATTAAAAAACTCTTTTCAAACATTTATGTGTAGCAAGATTACGATTGTACTAAAAAAAAAATTGCTCTCTCCGTAGTTTTTTGCTAAATTTTTAGAAATTAATATTTATTTGACAGAATTATTACAAGATATTATATTAAAAATAATTTGCTGCTTGTTTACTTGTACTTTTAAAAATATTTTAGTTTTGGAGAAAAAATTGTACAAACCGTTAAAATTAATAATAAATGTAAATATTAAATGTTTTACTCTGTACATATATAATTATATATATAAATATATATGTATTTATATAAATGAAACTCCTACAAGCAATAGCACATCTTGCATTATTCTGTAGATTGTGTCATCAAAACTGGACATTATATTTTTAAAGGTCTTGTTATTCCGCTTTCCCCAGCATTACAAAAGATAAAGAAAATGCAGACAGTAAATTGATGCTACTTAAAATAATATCACTTAATTACTCCATTCTTAATATAAATAAGTCATGCAGTTTCTTTATCTTCTGAAAAATTTTGTTAAAGCATGATAACATTACCCAAAAGCTCAAGAAAACTAAAAAGTAAAACCCTGTTAAATTAAAACACTCCATTGTAAATCTAATTTGAAGAAACTGAAATTTAAATCACAACCCCAACTCTTTTTTCTGTTTAAACTATAACAATACTATTGAAATTTTATTTATTTAATCACGAAACGAGCGAAGTTAACTTATTCCGTTAATTTCAGAAAATTGACTTTCCAAACTTTCCAGGGAAGTAGCTGTAGAGTTCCCATTTTCGAAAGTTTGTCTCGCTCTGTCGATATCAAGGATCTGCTCTTTCATTAGGTTGGCGGGACCGGTAGTTGCGGTAGCTTCTGCGTTGGCCGCTGCCAATCGAATCAAATCCTTCTGCGACTCCCGTGCTTCAATAAGAAATATACTCTCTTTAACTTCTTTGCTTGAAAACTGGTAGATTTTGTCGTAAATCACTCCGTGCAAACCCAATTCCTTCAAGAGTTTGATAGTAGCGGGATCGGCGTTCTCATCTCCCCAGCAGAACATTATCAAACCAGTCTGCATCACCAATTTCACCTGCAACAAAAAAATGTCATCAACCAAGAATAAAAGTGGCCAGCAATAAAAGTAAAATTATAATAACGAATGATTTTCGTAAACAAATTATTTTTATAGTATTGACGATTGACGTAACAGTAGCACCATTTTTGTTAATCGATTTGAGTTAAAATTTGCAGATTTCCTTCTTTGTCTTGTGGATTCCGTTCTCTGAATTTTCATTTGTGTATATATATATAGTTCAGTGGCATGCCCGCCGTATACCATAAGGTCCAGACGCTTCATATCAGTGTTTTATTTTCCGTCTATTATGTAATTTTATCATTTCTCGCAGAATTTATTGAACTCGAGTTCATATTTTCGTTTCGTGATTGTTTCGATACTTACAGCGTTTCCATTTTGTTTGCCTCATTTCACTTCTTGTTTTCAAGCTTTATCGGTTTCTTCTTTTAAGTTGCAATTCAAAACCCGTTTTTATGGCATATCTAAAAAACATATTCCTGATATTAATCACTTGCCTCAACACGTGCAATGACTTTTAATTGGTAAATAGAACATGTTTACAATGGATCCCCTTATCAAACATGTGTTATTGTCGCATTCACTTACGTATCTACAATTTATCCACTTAACAAAAAACTGATTTCTGTTATCAGTATTATCACAGAAATACATAAAAAAACTGAAATACAAATCGTTTAGAAGAAATTATGTCAACAATGTAACTAATATAACCTTCGCGATTTGGTACCAACAATTACAGAAAGTTATGTGAAGTTACAATACAAAAATTCTTCACATTATAATAAGCGATTGTAAATAGAATTCATGAATTAAATTCATAAATTTGTCACATATGTCAGCTTTTCGCAACTAATTCTTTTCTTTATAAAAAGAGTTAAAGATCAGATTTTCTCTTGTGTAAGTGCTATAATTCTTTCTACTCATAGAAAAAATTACGTTCTTTGATTTTACCAGAATACACATTGCACGCACACACTGAATTAATGCGTTGCGACCTGTTGAAATCAAACGTAGCAGTAAGTTGGTAATCGATATAAATCCGATTTTTCAAGAAAAAAATTTGTTCGAAATATCATTCACCAAATATTCAGTGCCATTGGATCAATGCGGAAGAAAATTATAAGAATATTTTAATTGCTTTTTCACAAATGCAGAACTAAACATTACATCCTGATATTAAATAATGTTCACATGGAGTATAATATTTGTATGGTAAAACTTAATAAAAGGAGTTGTATTGTAATACAGGTTGTAATACACATTCCGGTAGATTCGTATTTTTGCTTTGACAAATGTCACGTGAGCGGGAGACAGAAAAAATAAAAATAAAGAAACAGAAGAAACTACTTTCTTCTCTTTTTTATACAATTATGATAGTAGTCGTTGTAACGTGTGGGCTATAAAATCTATAAGCTTGCCAGTTTTACCAACTCACCATAGATAAGTTGTGTGCAGTCCAATTTTATAGCAAAACTAGCTGCTAAAACAATGTTGCCAAGCTCCTACCTTACAGCACTTTAGACCATCCTGTATAAATATACATTTACATCAGTTATGTTTTCAAGAATAGAATCAGAGCGAGGACCTATGCGATAAATGAAACTGAGTGAAATTTAATTCAACTGTATATTGTAGCTCAGTATCTTAAATTTGAAAACATTCTAGCACCTACTACAGTGAAAGCTCTCCTTGCGGACATCTCTCATAAGCGGACAAATTTCCTGGTACCAAATTTTTGTCTATAATTCTCTACATTAATTACGTTCCAATAAGCGGACGCTCTCATGAACGGAGACGGACACTATAATTCGATACACACTGAATGACAAAATCTCTCTTACGCGGCGCGTAGCTCTGATAAACGAACTTCTTGGCGTTAGTACAATGACATAATCAGATTTAAGTTGTAAGTTCAATTTCCAGTAGTTGTTTGTGGCTAAGCGAATACTGACGTTAAAATGGCAACGAAAAAAGGATGCTTAGTTTGCAAGAAAAAATGGAAGTGATGAACGTTTTAGACAAGGAAAAACCACCAGTTCGCGCTCTGGCAAAAAGGTTAGAAGTTAACCAGGTTTTTCATGGAAAAGTATCTACATTTAATGTAATTTTAAGTTCAATATAGGAAAAACACAAGCTACAGAAATAGCAAATAATAAAGAAGAAATTAGATCCAAATGGCAATCTGGAATGTGAATCAAAATAATACTTTCTTGAAAACTGAAGGTTTCAATATAGGCAGAATGTGTTTTAAGTGGTTTACGACGGCTAAAAGTCAGAACATTTCTATATCAGGACAGTTACTAAAGGCAAAGGCAAAGGCTAAAGAAGTAGCTGCATATCTTGGTTACACAAATTTCAGTGGATCTGATAGATGGTTACAAAAATGGCGTAAAAGACACAATCTAGGTTTTAAATGCATATCAGGTGAAGCGGCTGATGTAAATCAAGAAGATGCAAAGCAGTTCCTTCTATGTTGCTTGGTTATCAACCGGAGGATGTGTATAATGCAGATAAAAGTGAACGTTTCTTCGTGCATTACCTAGTAAAACTAATTCTGCAATCGAAAAAATGTACTGGTGGGAAATTATCTAAAGAGAGACTCACAATTTTGTTTTGTGTGAGTATGTCAGAAAACAAAGAAGAAGTGTTGGTAAATGGAAAAACGGCGCTAGATAGAAGAATGGGTATTCAAAAAAGAAAAGTTGTTTTATTTGTAGACAATGCTGCATCCCATCCTCGAGAATTACAACTTAAAAATAATTTTTCTGCCACTCAATACAACTTCAGTATGCTAGGATCAAGGAATCATACAGAATTTTAAATTCTATTACCGAGAACTCGTCTTGAAACATATTTTACCAAAAATGGAAGGAACAAAATCTGCAACAGAGCTTTCAAAAACTGTCGTTGTGTTGGAGGCATTATATTACATAAAAGTAGCGTGGAATAAAGTAACTACAACGACCATAACGAATTGTTTCGAAAAAGTTGAATTCAAGAAAAGTAATAGTACTTTAACCGAATTTGATATTGAAGATGATCTACCATTGTCCACAGTTTTTGATTTACTGTAAGATGTTAAAGATTTACGATTAACAGAGGGCCAAAATCTAGAAGACTTTATGATAATGGACATAACATTCAAACAGAAGATGACAATCTTGAGATTCAAACCTTGAACGCTGAAATTGAAAATGACGGTGAACAAATTAACGAAGATGAATCAGAAGATAATCGAAGATTCTAATTTGATAAACTCTTATGATGATGTTTTAAAACTTATTGTTAGTTTGACACAATTTGGAAGAGACGATTTCACGGCATTTAAACACGTCAAGAATCTGGAAAGTCATTTTCAAAACTCTTATGCAGCAAAAACATGCCAAATTACGCCAATCGAGCCTTTTAAATTTTGTTAAATTCTCAATTGATTATTTCTTATTTGATTGCATAGGTATACATGTATGTACCTATATGATTGTAATTGTACTTACCAATTTATTAATTCCGTTTTATGTGTTACTCATACATTATGTATTTCAAGTATATAAAAATAAACATTTTGAAATAAAAACTATTACATTCACAAGATTCTCCCTTAACCGGACACCTCCCATAACCGGACGAAAAAGTAAGGACCGTGAGTGTCGGCTTATGAGAGCTTTCACTCTAAACACCAAAAGGCAAATTATAAGTTATAATCAGGGATAGTAGGGTTGGCTTATCCAGTTTTCAATTTACCAAATTACGTTCTTACATCAACGATTTTTTTTCTAACAAATTGTGAATATTTATCACAACGTGATCATTAGTGTCAATTTGTTATTCAAAAATCTGAATAACATACTTCCAGTTTCTTCATGAGTAATAGGTTATAAAAATTTTAAAAGTATGATAGAATAAAGACATTTATGAAAATAGATAAGAAGAATCTAACAAAAAAGAAAACATGGCGCAGTCTGAAAAATAAGTCAAACGTAAACTGCAAAAAGAGTAATAGTAGAAAATATAAGTTAAGTACACGAAGAAGTTAATTATGTATATTGTAAAATGAACAAAACGGGTCATCGGGAAAGAGACAAAATTAGTAGAACCAAAGTAGCTTTAAAAACTACAGTACTTAATTTGGAAATAAAAGTTTCAAAAGGAAAATGTGAAGCTGAGAAATTGCTAAGCAAAAACGCCATCTTTTTAGTTTTTTACGAATTGAAAAAAAAATCATGCCGATTTTTTCTTCGTTCTCTTTCGCTAATTATCCAAAATAAAGCGGCTGCCTCATTCTGTTAATGTATTACTAGTTTGTGGCAACGTAGATAACAAGGTATTTACATTGCACGATCGAGATCAGCACTCACGAGGAGACGCTAAGCTTTGAAGCATAGGCCGTTTTAACCAATGGATGGCTACCATAATGCACTATTATAGCTTTTTTCAATCATCCCTTCAGTAATCATCCCGCATATAATAAAATCATCCCTATTTTTTTAACGCAGATATCTACACTCAAGACGATAGTCAAAATTTAAGTACAGGCGAGTATTTAAATTTTGCATTTTTTGCGTTTAGTAAATAAAACACAATTCCAAAATTTTAAATTTGTCAATCAACAATGTCATATAGGATATAAATGTATTCGCTTTATTACTAGATTCTACTTTGTGAGATTATTGAATTGGTGTGTACTGAATTTTGACAACAAAGAAATGAGGCGGGCGAAATCCGTGTTAGAATTTACAAGTAGAGAAAACATCCCTTTACGCCTTGTTACAAAGCTTTAAGTAAAGTATCTTTAAATCCTTCGCGCACTTTTTTTCAAATATTTGGTTCTCAAATATATGGCGCATGAGCAATAGTTGCAACCGTTTGTACTTTTAGTGTATTCTAGATCCTATAGGCACCCGAAATTCTTGACGTCGATAACAAAACAACATGTACACAATACAAAGTGTAAAATTTGAATCAGATAAGCCAGACAACCAACTTTTTGGGTACCGCTGGGAAGTAAAATTTTTACAACTGTGAATTTTTACCGAGACGATACGTCCAATCAAACGAATCTATACATTCAAATATATCCAAAAGAGTCCTTTTATCGTACCAAAACTCTCCCGTACTTCATCTTGAACATCCTGATGCCATACTGTTATTGTGTTTTATTATGTGTGAACGAAGCAAAAAAGAAAAATGCGTATCAAATCTCTTTGACTGGTCATTTTTTTCTTGTTAGTCTCTTTGACATACTTAGCACAAATGGTTTTTCACTGTTAGCAGCTAGAACTTTTTTACGAAGAGTCCCACTGAATTAAAAATTATTTTTCTGGTTAATTAAAAAGAAAACACAGATATTACTATTGTGCAGCGTACGAAAGTTTGAAATAAATACAATTAAATTATTAATGGAAAATGAACCCAAAAAATCTAAATATAACGAGTTACGTTGTTCTCGATATTTTTTTTTTCAAATAATAACCTATAAAGAACCATTGTTTTTTTTTCATGCAGTAGAACGTTCGATTCTTTTTCAGCAGTGTAACTTTCGACACTACCACATCTGAGTCGCTTGGATTTTTCTTCAACCGAGTCTAAATAAAAAGTAGAGTTGCTGTTCAAAATAATTTTCATACACTAACAATGATCGAAACAAAAACAAAATTCTATTAGAACATTTTACAACATTGCTGATGTTATTAAATTAATCTCTCATCTCATTAGTTTCTTTGAATCTAAGTTATTCGACCCATTTAAGTAGACTTTAATTTTAAAATAACGCTACAAAAAATAATTCAGGAGAGATCTCAAAGTTTGCAGTGGTACAAACAGAATTTAAAAAAAAGATAATATCACAAGTTTTATAAATATGACCAAATTATAGGATATCGGATAGTATTGTAAATAAATAGCTCTACGCCTTCGAAGTATTTTGAGTTAAGTTTCTATTACAGGTTTAAATTAATTTATTCCAAACCGTTGACGTCGACTCTGAACTATCTACTACTGCAGTCAGCATATAATCCGTTTATCTTACAGAAAATGAAAATAGTGGCATATGAGAATAATTTTTTGTCCTAAGTCGTCCAACTGTCATTGTATGTCTTAAAATTGCAAAAATTCATATTTCCAGTCCAAAATTGCCGTTAAAACAAGAGAACGTTATCTTTGGGAAGCATACTTCGCAAAAATGAAATATTTCTCATTTTTTCATTCAAAAGTGCAAAAATCTAATATGGCGCCCAAAAGAAAAGCGAAAACTGGATGTTGCAACTTTTGCGTCTGGTACGTCCGGAAAATTCAAATGACAGATTTAAATTCCTTGTAAAAAATTCTTAGTTTAAAACGTCCAACTCCAATTATTTTTGCTCAAAAAAATTAAAACGAAGCCTAAAACTTTAAACTTTTTTCACAAACAATGATAAGTAAAATTTTTGTTTCATATTATTGTTCAGCATAAAAATACGCAACAATGCTCTAATGTAACCGGCTTCGTATTAACAACCTGTATACAAAATTTCGACATCCTATGTTGACTTTCTGCCTTTCAATTATAAGCATATTTTCCATTAAGCTATGATATAAATTCAGAGTTTCTTCGATCATTCACAAAATTCGTGCAAAGTCTACAAATGAAAAAAAATTATTGTAGTACGATCAGAAATGTCAACATAATGTCTTCTAAACCAAGTATTACGTAATGAATAGTACGTGAATATCGAGGTAAACCATTATTGATAAGATAAAACAACCTTCGTTGTTGCATTGACATATAACACATGACGTATAAAAAATCTGCTGTAAGATAAATAAATATTAGCTTAGTAACAAAAAACAAATATGTAACAAAATCAGAACCTACCAAAGAATGATCCCGCAATAAATCCTCGGTGTGGACGTTGATTCCTAACATTTCTATCATATTGGCATACTGAGTAGCGGCTTTAATTGACCAGCATCTAGGGTCATTATATCTTGGATAAATCCTGCTTTCTCCTATTGTCAGGAACATAACCGGGTACTTGTTTTGTTTCAGTCTGATAACGGAGCAAATATCTGGATTGAAGCAGGAGAACACGATTCTTCTTTCCCCGCCGTATTTCAGTACTACCTCCAGGATGGTGTCCAAATACAAGTTTAGGTCAGTCGGATGGTAAAGCTCAAAGGAACCATCAAAGAGTTGCATCGTCCATTTGATTTCGATATTAAAACCAACATGGGGATTTAACACTTCCAAAACATGTTTCAAAGTGGGGAAAGGCTGATGATCCTCCAGGTCATCGTCAAAGAAACGCGGATTCTTGGTTTTTCCCTCGCTCAAGTGGTAGACCTAGTAAAAATTGAAATTGACATTATTCCACATAATAATCATTTGGTCATTTGGGTAAGCAAAACAAACGTCATCTATTGAATAGGCTAGGCTCACTCAAGACTTTCATCCTTCAGATTCAGTTCTTTGAGTACAACCATCGCGAACGATCTACTCCATCTTATGACATAGACATAAATGTGAGTGAAAAATAACTACAATAATTCGAATACTTTAAGTCAATACATAAATAATTATTTCGTTTAGATTCGAATAAAAGCGCGAGGACGAACTCTGGATTTGTTCAATTTTTAAAATTTAGATAAGTTTAACCAATCAATGGCAACTTATGATATGTAGTAATAAATGTAATAGTCCGAAATTAACAGATGCAGATATATAGGAGCTATTTATAAATATTCGATTTATTTGAAATTAAAAGATTTTGCTACCTAAATTCGATGGATTAAAAGATATCATTTATAATTTAGAGACTAAACTTCTAAATGTGACAGGCCCCGAGATTTTTACCAGCAGAGACTCTCAAAATTCTCAGGTTTAGTTAGGTTTCTATGGCAACCTTTAAATAGTCATTTCTTTACAAGATTCGGTCGAGTTGACAGTATCATTCGCGACCTTCCGCCGTCTTTTGTATTTCAAACACCATGATCAACAGTCGTGATCTTTTGGATTCATTCAAATTTCACTATAAGTGATAATTGTTAGTAAGTTTGGTGGTTGCAATAATCTAAAACCCAAAATCTAAAACTAGCGCAAATGAATTCCACAGTATGAGGGTTACCAACGGGGGTTTTGGCATCTTCACCTGCTGGTGCCAAGATAATGTGCCAATTGGACGAACCCAAAATAACTACGATTCCAATGAAAGAACAATATCAAAACAAGGTGATTACTGATTAGATTATTACTTCTGCGCAGATTTTGCAAGGTCAAGGTAATTATTGTATTAAAGTGTTCTTGTTCATTACTTTACAAAAAAAAAAGCAGGCTTATCGATTTGTCAACATTTCAGAAATCCTTGGCGGTTGAATAAAACTCTCTAATTTAATACACACGTGGGTAGTTGAACTTTGGATTTTACATGGCCTAAGGTAAACGAACCAAAGAAAAATTCTGTTGTTCTACAAAGGGGGGGGGGGGGTTCTGAGTTCCTATTTTTGGTCACGTAGTTTTCTCTGAAACATCGTGTTGGAGATGGTGCGCATGATGCGAAATTACAAAAATAAGCAAAGCAAACACGTGCCTGATTTCTGTTTACGTTAGTCACCTTCACACTTCAAAGTCGATCAAGGTTCTTTAATTCTACAGTGAAATTTATGGCAATCACATGTTGTCTCTAATTATCTCTTCTTCTTTGTAGAATTTAGTATATTCATGTGCAGTAGTAAAGACTATAGCGAATAGAGGTATTTAAAAAAACACTAAAAAAATCTCAAATCAACGACACAACACAACTAACAAACTAATGCAAATATTGTATTGTTTTTTAAACTATATGAAATAAAAAAAATAGTTTCTGGATGACCACCCCCAAGTCTATACAGCGTAGTTCTTGTTCATGACCCATTAGAACCATAAAGAAACAAAGAATATACAAATTTGAACTTTTGTACATAGATCGAATACCTCATTTTCTATGAAAGGAAAATATTTTAGCAATGGTGGAACTTCCGCTAATACCGGAAGTTAATTTCAACTTAGTTATTTTAAATCGAACACCCTCGTTTTTCATTTTTGGAATGCCCATTGAATTTTAGTATGAGTTCGTGAATACGACCATACCTCGATGAACTATTTCCTCTTATAAACACGAAAAATGGTCTTCTAATAAAAAAATCATAACTTCTACACAAAAAAATTACTTTGAAAGTTTCACAACATCAGGATATTACAGTGGAACATAAAGCCGGAGTAATAAAATTTGGAAATTATAATAGAGGATGGAATTATGAAGTAAAGTCTTTGTACTTTAAAAAAACTGTAATAAGTAATTTTTTTCTAATGAAATGACTAGGTTGTTATAGAGTCGAAAGAGAATTAACTTCTGTTTCTAACAATGTGAGGCGTTCCTATCCTATATCTACCTGTCGCTCGTCGTTTTGAGTTTTCGCAGTTTTCAAGTACAAACATAAATTATTTTGTTTAAAATTTACAAAGCAGTATAGGCGTTGCATACCAATTTTATTATTGCTGAAAGCAATTGATGTTTTCCCTATTATTCATGTCATAACTTGGTTTCAGATGCAAGATACAGCCATTTTCAAATAAGACAAAAATAAATAGGGAAAACTCAATCAATTAATGTAATAATTGTTCAAACTGTGTCTCGTTTACTTGTAGACATTTTTTTGCATGTACTACATAACCGTGTTCGATGGCCGCCCTTATTTAATGGGGATTCAAACTTTCAAACACTTCTACTACTCGGGACTCGGGTTTCTAAATCGACCAGTGAAATAATCGGAGTCGAATAAACCATCCCATTGGTTTTTCTCCAATAAAAAAAATCGAGGAGACTCATGTCCGGAGATCTAGGACGTCAACTTCATGAACTGCCAAGTCCAATCTACCTGTCTTCGAAAATTTTGGTCAACTCCTTCCTAAATATGTTGCTACAGTGTGCTGGAGTACCGTCTAGTTGGTGTCAAGTGGTAACCAAAGGAGCCAAAGGTAAACCATCCAAAAAAAATTCCACTTGGTTTCTTAAGATTTTCAAATAGCGATTACCGTTCAAATTCTCACCATAGATGTGATAACGGACTTTGGTATCCAACAAAAAGCACAAAATGTTGAAGCTGTATTTCCTTTAAAAATTTCTTTCCCGAGTAACATAAAGATTTTCTTGCGTCCAATGATGAGAACTATGGCGATGGAAAATTCCTTCATTGGAAAACTTGGACTCGTCTGTTCAAACAATTTCTTTCAGAAATTACGGTCTTCCTGGTACTTGACCAATAGTATTTCACAGAAATCAATTTTGCATGCAGGATCCTGAGGGTGATGGGCTTGCACATTGGTAAATTTGTAAGGATGAAAATGTTGATTTTTCAAAATTCTTTGGATACAAGGTCGAGAAAAGTCCAAATCATTTTGAGCACATCGAGTGGACGCGTTTGGGTTTACCCTAAAACCATAATTTTAGTATCTTCATTTCCAGTTACAAGTTTTTCCATTCGTCGAAAGCCATTTAACAGTCCTAATTATTGAACTTTTTTGCAAATCTTCAAAATCTTTTTCTAATGATTGGAACAAGAAGAGGATGTCTTGCATTAAACGTTCTGCGAGTTCTGGAAATAATTTTCTCCCATTCTCCGTGAATGCACAATAATTCGAAAATATCATGGTTTAAGTACTATTCAGCTTCCATTGCAGAAGAACTACAAGGAAAAACAAGGAAAATTCGCAACTCGTAAAGAAATGAAAAAAATGCCAAACAAGGTCCATACCAATGGATTTCAACAATAAAACAAGACTGATTTGTATCTCCTCACCTGCTGTGTAATTTGTAAACGGAATAATCTTTATTTCTACTTGGGCTATAAAAACCTAGTAATTCCATTTGAAAAAATTACTTTTTACAGTCTTTTTAAAGTATAAAAAACTTCACTCTATAATTCCGCTGCCTATTAGAATTTCCAAATTTGATTACTCCGACTTTATTTCCCAGTCATATTTTGACGTTGTGAAAATTTCAAAGTTATTAATTTTTTTGTGTAAAAGTTACGATTATTCTATTCGAAGAGAATTTTTCGTGTTTATAGGAGAAAATAAGGTTTTTCTCAAAAATGGTGCAACATCGAGACATGGTCGTATTTACAGACTTATACTAACTAAAATTTAATGGGCATTTCAAAAATAAAAAATAGAGGGTGTTCTATTTAAAATAAAGAAGTTGAGATCAACTTCCGGTGTTAGCGGAAGGATCACCATTTCTAAAATATTTTCCTTTGATAGAAAATGAGGTATTTGATCTATGTTCAAAATTTCAGATTTGAATCTTCTTTGTTTCTCTATATTTTTCTAATGGGCCGTGCACAATGACCAACCTGTATATTATGAATTCCAACACTGGAAAATAATATTGGAGTAGAGATCTAATTGTCCCCAAGGAACTCCTGTGATTTTTGTAATTAACTTTAATTTCGAAAATTATTTTGGTACTGCAGATTTTTTCGAAAAATTGAGAATATTTAGGTCAAATTGATAACACTCAATAGGCAAGTACATATCACAAAGAATGATTTTCCATTATGAACTACAACAGTCATCTGAGACTCAGTAATTATCTGAAAAATTGTAGCTTATGCATGTACACGAGGAAATATTGATTCAATGATGCCGACTTGACATAAATTAAATTCTCTTTATTTTTAAGCGACATTAAAAATACCTAGGATGCACTATTCCCTCTAATTCATTACCACTTTTTTCTAAAATCTAAACAGAGTTATTTTATCGAAGAGTTCAACGCCCAGATCAGAGATTAAACGATTCAAGGTCATCCTATTACAATACTACCCTCTCGACCTCTCGGATGAGAGCGTCAACTAAAGCCATATTTTAGAATTTACCCCAAAACTTCTTGAGCAGTTCTGTTTTTCGCTTTTGCGAAAGCTCGTAATTATGAATCCAAATCAAATGATGAATTGATCGGGACGAAACAACAATTTTGATCTGATAGTAAATATTCTGAAACAAAAAATACATGCAACAATGCGACTAAATATTTCGACATTTACGAATGTTCTAGGCGTTACCGTTCAAAGAATTGCCTCGCCTCATCTTTCTATAAAAAACAAAAAAATCAGTTAAGCATAAAGTGTTTTACTTCTAAATATTCTTTGAAACAACTTTTAATTTACTACGTTAGAATTGTACTATTCAGGGTAATTGTTATTGGAGTCTCGTTAGTTCTATTAGGTTGGCATTTGTATTGAACGTTCGACATTGGATCTAACTCTATAATGATGCAAAATTAAGAAAAATTATTCTACGTTTGACTATTTGTAACAATTAAACCTCTATAACTAAAAAAATTAGAAAAACTTCAAATAAATCCAAAAATTTTCGCCCCTAAAAGTTTTTTTAAAGTACCGTTTTATAGAACGTACACTTTATACACATATAATAACCTCTATTTGGTAGTTTTGTTGCTTTTTCAGAGTGGCTTTAACAGGCTGGAACAATTAACAAAATATACTTAAAGCCTAATTACGAAAAATAGTTATCAAGTAATGATATAGATAGGTAAGGTAGTTGATAATTTTTAAAAATTTTCTTTTTAGTTTTTTATTAGTGATAAGAAGTCATTAAACGTTATACTTGTCCCATTATGTACCACCTACTTTTCTAGATAAAGAAAATGTACTTAATAATTCATTGTTTTCAGCTTTATCGATTCAATATTTTTAACAGTTATTATGCACGTGGTGAAATATACGACAAACATTAAAACGTATTTATAATTAATTTTCATTCTATACTTATTATCTATATATCTATATGATTTCATGAAAAATGAAAACATAAATCCTTTTGGAAAAATTATTCATGTACATACCATCAAAGTTAAAACTTTTGTTACTTCATATGTATTGCTGTTTTACCTTTGTAAAACAGCAATACATTTTTCAATAGTTTCAAATCGCTACGGCAAACATGTTATTATTGCAATATCGAAGAAACTATATCGACATTTAACAAAAATTTTGTGTATCATAGATTTTATTCGTAATTTTACACTCAACAATATCCTTTTCCTTATATAACTCTTCTAATAATAACAAGGATTCTTTTGCGCTAAAGTTAGCACTCCGGTTTATTTTCTTAGACACTCATTTTGAAACTCCCTTTGACCAAAGCAAAAGCAACACCTCAATCACGTATCATATTAAAAATATAATCTATAATCAATATCCAAAATGACAGTGGCTAAAGCCTCAACCATTGAATTGTAGACTATCGTAACTGGAAGGGACCCGACGTTATTCGTTTGTAGCGGAAAGTGAGTCAGGGGCAGAAACGAAGATAACCAAAGTTTGTAGTATTTGCTTCACTATCTAGCGCATCGTACGAATAGGACGCGTGAGCAGGTAGTTGTGCTTTTACCTGTTTTTACTTGTTACCTGTTTAGTACGGGAATAAATGGTTTAAAACGCATTTGTCTAAGTGCATCACTGGAGTAAAGTATTGTATAGTCTATATTCACATTAGTATCATAAAAATGGTTTTAAATTATGTGGCTTATGGTTGCAATAATTTGCATGATGCAGAAACGAAGATTTGTTATTCGTTAATTATGGATGAAAGCAATTCGAAGAAAGAATTGGAGCCCTTCCAGAAACAGCAGGATCTGGGGGGAGCATTTTCTAGAGACGGACTATAAAATTAGCCAGGATGTAATACAAAATTACTGAAACCTGATGCTATTCTAAGTGTTTTCTCTTTTCCAAAACATTTGATAAAAAGTAACAATCCTCGTAGAGTTTAATTTTTTTTATGTAAGTTATAAAAAAAATAAACTTAAGTGTGAAAAGTAAGTTTCATTTTTATTTAGGCATCTGATACAAATCAAAATCAAACTAAAATTGAACAATTTGAAAAAAATGTACCATCAAATTCAAAAGTGCCATCATTTTGTATGACAAATTCCAAAAAATTTGTGGATGCAGAAACACAAACTAATATG
Organism: Pyrochroa serraticornis; assembly: GCA_905333025.2. Classification (NCBI taxonomy): domain Eukaryota; kingdom Metazoa; phylum Arthropoda; class Insecta; order Coleoptera; family Pyrochroidae; genus Pyrochroa; species Pyrochroa serraticornis. Next base: position 20,912,172 of record HG995158.1, read on the forward strand.
AATGCGTCGGATTTTGATTTAAAAAGAAAAATCAAAACCTTAAAACAAAAGGTAAAACGAAGAGATTTAAAAAAAGACATGGAGAACGTTTTTTATATTAAATATAAAGTCTCTCCATATCCTTTCAGTAGCAAAATATGAAGTAGAATAAATTTTCTTAGAGTAGGTAGAAATTTTTATTAAAATTTTGTGCTTTTTCTTTCATCAAATAAAAAAATTGACTACTGATTTCGTAGTATTATTTTTTAGATAAATAATAGATTTTTCCAGTTTAAAAAAACATCGCTTAATAAATGAATTGATCAATTTCATTCCGTTTCCACAATACTTTGACCTATAACATATAAGGTAGAAAGAGATGAGAATACTACAAAACGGCGAGTTGCATAAAAATACGATTGCTTCAGTGGTTTGCAAAATCGTGTCCCTTCCAGTTACGCTAGTGTGTAGTTCAAGGGCCTCGACAATCGGAAATTTTCTAATTTCAGTGGTACATACCAACATGATAAAATTATCAAAAACTCGACTTTAGTTAAAGTGGGCATGACATTTGATTATGGAACGCGACAACTATAAATAATTTTTAAAATCGACTTTAACCTAGTCTCCTTTTATTAAAAGAGCTTTAAGAATGCATTATGGAACCGGCCGATAATCTTAATAATGAGGTTACCATTTAAGTTCAATTTATAGATTGACGCTCGGCTACCCCTAAAACGTCCGTCCGCAAAGAGGTGGCCAAATTTAACCTCTTATGGGTAACAGGAGCAGGAACCCAATTAAAAGAAGTTTCTGGCATTTGTGTATTTAAATTGCCACTTATTAAAAATTTTCATGACATTCGAACATAAATTGGGTGATGAAGTGTCAATCTACCACGTAATTAGCGACTCGTTTAGCAACGCTTTTGCTGGTTCCGAGGAAGAAAAAATGTTAAAATTCCCTCTTCATGTTATACGGAACATTAGTGTGACGTAGCACCAGCCATTTTGTTGCGAAAAATCACGGTCCTGTATCCAAACAAAGTGGAACTAGTACGAGAGTTTTCCTGAAAAGTGATTATTGACGTTATTACACGTTTTTAAGACGAAAAGACAACAAAAAAGGTAAGAATGCAATAAATATAGTCGATTAAAGTACTTATGCAAAACAGATTGGTAATATTAACAGAAATATTAATATTATCCAGATTTAATATAACCTCACTTTTATCGTATGCTCCTGATAATTCTTAAAATAAATGATTTTTAACAAATAGTAGCTGAAGTACCAAACAGGTCGTTTCGATGACAATGATCCATCATTTTTGCGGCGATCACCAGAAACAACTTGAACAAGAAGAAAACACTTATTCGAGTAGCCACGTCGCCGTAGTGCGATTGAACAGTGACTTTAAGCCAGCCCTACTAATTGAAAGTCATGGCTAGCATGAAAAATAAAAATTATGGTGTTGAAGTAAATTGTAGTATACTTAAGTAAGAAACGTAAGAAACTATTTATTGCTGTGAGCAAATGAATAACACAAATTAAAAAAATTGAATTATCAATACTAATTTGGAAAATACCTTAAGATTAGCAACATCACTCCACCCGATATTGAAGTAACAGTAACACTAATTTGTATATACTTACTGGAGCTAAGCTCCGGTTCCACAATCGTGATAAGAGTTTAAGAGCGTATAGTAAGCGCAGTAAAAAGTACACAAAACATGTACTGGAAGAAAACGTTCTGGGCCTATTGTAATTAACTTTTTGACAAATAGTTTTCGCAAACTTTTAGAAAAAGGATTAATGCATGTTTGCTATTTTCTATTTTTTTTATAAGTTGCTATCATTTAATGATATTATAGTCACAATATCAGAAAATCCAATGCAGTTTTGTTAAATTACCAGCAACTTTCTTCGAAAAGTTGCAAATGATCAACATACATTCATCTTTTCTCTTCTCCATAATGAAGGAATCAATACCGTATTATGCTTAATAACGTCAAAATACGTATTCTTCGAAACGCTGTTCGGAGCCACTAGCGCTTGCCTACTGTATAAAAGTAGTTAATCGCTTCGATGTAGTGGACTGACTGGACTGTATAACTATTGATAAGTACACGTGTTGTAATAGAGTTGTTCCTATAATAAAGTGAGGTTATGTTAAATTTAGATTATATTAATATTTCTGTTATTATTACTCATATGTCTTGAAAAAGTACTTTAATAGGCTATATTTACTGCGTTCTTAATTGGTTTTGGTGTTTTTTCCTCAAAAACTTATAATAACGTCAATAATGGATTTTTCTTGCAAAGACTCGTGCTAATATAGCTTTGTTTGGATACAGAACCATAAACTTCAGCAAGAAAATGGCTGGCGCTACGTCATCACTAATGCCCCGTATAGTGTTATCATTGATTAATCATTTAAGATTTTAATTTTAATTTAATCATAAGTAGAAAGTCAATGGTGTTATCATTGTATATGGATTATAATAATGAATAATAACGAAATAATCTTACAACGGTGTTATCTTTGTAGAGTCCGATTTTTATTAGAAGCTACTTCGTTACGAATTTATCGTCGAGCTACGCACTACGTTGTCGTAGATCACATGTTGAAAAGAAATAGTGTGGAAGGGCACGACAATAACGTTGTGCGTAACTCAACAATGAATTCGTGACGAAAGTTGCTTCTTTTAAAAATCGGACTGCGTATTAAATGTATACATTTGGACTTTAAAATTGCGCATTTTCTCATTTAATACGATAACTGCATTCATGGTTCATTAGCAAGCAATTAATTGAAACCACTTTAGTCACGCAGGAAGTTATTTTTAAGATTGTCAGCCTTTCAAAAGGCGATATCCGACTTAAAGTGCAACATTGCTGTACTGTATAGTGATGACTCGACACCAGCGACGGCGCCAGGAGGGGGCCTGGGTGGGCACGAGCCCACCCTGTTGAACGGCGTGCCCACCCAAATTTGGGAAATGGATTTTTGAACAGAAACGTAGTTTGGATATTGTTATATTAAATTTTTGCTGGAATTTTCAGGCAGAGAGATTAACGCTCATAAACTAATATTTATGTTTAAGATACAGTCATCTGATTCGATGTACTTGCAATATATTTAGGAAACATTAGAAGTTTTTAAATTGTGTGAGAAATTTAATTTGCTTTAGAACGAAAACCAAGTTTAGTTTTCAGTCTTCCATATTTTATGAAACCGCGAAGTTCGCAATCTTCCCTTGCCTATATATTTTATTTCTTGGGCTTGTCTATTACTTATCATTAAAGCAACTCGAAATGAATAAACGTAGTGCCAGCTTATTGAATTATTTTGTTAAACGGGCTAAAGTGGCTGAATTACCCAATAGCGAACCGATTGTCAGTGGTGTTGCAAATGACTCGTCTGCATCAAATACCGGAAACGATGAAGATGAATTCATCGGAAGCTTTTGTGACAATTATGCATATGCAGATAGTGAAACTTCGGAAAGTCAAAGTGATGCTTTTAAAAAAAAAAAAAACGCAAATGCCCACCCCAAAAAATATGGTGCCGCCTTGTGTCCACCTATTTAAGAAATCCTGGCGCCGTCGCTGCTCGACACGATAATTTTTATTATTTTTAATTGGTTGTAATGGTTCTAATATGCTTAGCAGAGAATGATACTTGTGTTTTGAACTGTGTGAACTCTGTTTTGAAATTCTTCCAAGTATTTATTTACAAGAAATAAAAACAAACATTAAAAGAAAAGTTGTCTTTCACTAAATGACAAGGAGGTAATGGTAACTTAATAAAATATGTTTAGTAATTTAAAAACGATCAAGGTTACCTTTAAGAGCTGCAGCTGATCTAGAGTAAGCTCCTTGACCGGCATCTCCAACATATCATTATCACCCAGCTGTTTTCTCTTCTTCATGGATATACAAACATGAAAATCGTGATAAATTATAGGCACCAAATCTTTGCTCAATTGCACATCAAATTCAACGAAATCCGCTCCATGATCGATAGCATTCTTTAAGCTAGCAATAGTGTTCTCTCTGACCTCGGCACAATCCTGAGTTTTGAAGCTAGATCCAGACCCTCGATGGCCTACATCCAATCCAGCACGTGTTTTTTTCCAGTGACGTGCATACGACACGCTCAAATCACATTTAAAATTGGTCATAGGTCTAATAACGATGTAGTCAACACGAATTTGGCCTAATGGTCTATGTTTAGTAGTGGTAACAGGTAGAACAGCACTACCTTCGGATGATTGCAAAACGCTAGGGAGAAGATAACTAAACCCTGCATGATGAGGAGGTTCTCCCTCTCCGCTTCGAGAACTGTATATGTAAAAGTCGAACAAAAACGCAACGTTAGCTGGGAACAGAACAGTCGACTGAAAAATTAACATATCATTTTCAACGTATTCTTCACCAAATTGGGGTTGAGGTTGAAAACTCGGATCTTCAGCATGTAAACTAGCTACTTCGGTCGAAGCATGTTTCGGATTTTCAACTGAATCTTGCGTATCAGCACTTAAGGATTCATCAAGAACTTCGGACATGGTTTTTGAGAAACTGGTAGTGCCACGAAGAAGTCCGACAGGAGTTACTTTTATAAAAACTGGTCTCTTCAAGTATTTCGGTCGCCACAATGTCAAGGGATTATTGCATAATTTTAACTGTATTACTGTTTCCTTAATCAACCAACCACGATCAATATGTTCAATATCATCATATTGACCATAAGTTTGCGGTTCATCTGTTAATAAAGGACTTATGTTGCATTTCTGGATGATCCTCGGTTTCACATGTGCTTCCCAATTACGTACAATTGCCTGTAAACCACTTTCGACTATAACACAAACACAATACCGATATTCCACATTTTCCCCATCTGGAATATTGATGGTTTTTGACCAAGTATCACCATCATCACCTTCTTGGTCAAGAGGAACACATTTTTCAGGCTGCCAAACTCCTAGTTGAGGAACACTTCCACCAACACATACGATTTCATCCTTTTTCAAGTCGAGTACTCGCACACGGAACAACCATGGTTTAAGTGGATACTGTGAAGATCGCCCCTGACTCGAAAATTCATCTTCCTGTCCTTTACTAAGACGCAAACTAGCGTTGTTGGGGTCCTCTAGGAAGAACCAACGTTGCATTTTGACTAAACAACTAAAATGACACGACTAACCTAAAACCATCACAACACGCACTCTCAACAGTTTACAACGCCTTACAGCAAAATAACAGAAATTTTATAAGTTTGTCTTCAATGTTTTCTGAATAGTTTAGTTAGATCGACAAACGTTCTTTTCGTTAGGATTTTAACACAACTTTCATCTTTTTACGGGTCGATGTCAACGAACAAAACACGCCAAACAACACAGGACAGCTGACTACAATTCGACAATGACAGAAGTAGTAAAAACCAAACCCAGCTGCAGAGCGTACTGCGCGCGCAACTGTCTGACGTCATTGGCGTATTTATGTTGGCATTTTTTAAATGATTGTGGGAGATCGCACATCCGCGTAAAAATACAATTCAGAAATTTTATTTTACGTTGTTTTTTTTTTTAATTAACGACAATAATCAACGAACTTGGCTTGTTAGATTCCATTTAAGTTTAAATTTATATTTTACTTCAAAATCATGGCCACACCACACGATATCACCTTCTACGGTGAAAACAAAAATTAATTCATTCGGCTTTTTCAAAATTCGCAAATTTCGAACAATTTTAATTAAATGTTTGAAATTTTTTAATATATTTAATTCACAAAAAAAGAACGACCAGAAATACTATTAGCAAAATTAATGTCCCCTTGGCTAACTAAGATATGAAAGTATAACCTTGACCTCGAAAAGTACCGTATACGTAACAACCTAGTTATTGAACACGTGGGAAGACAAACTGCCATAGGCGATTTTAAATTTAGAAAAAGCATGAGCCATTATTGTCTCTCTTTTGATTTTGGAGATACCAAGATAGAGGCGTTGCAATCATCTACGCGGTAAATTTAAACAAAGCTATTGTAGAGCCCTAGACTGTATAATAAAATAAATTTACTATTTTAATCAATCGTTTTTAAAATTAATATTCTGTTCATTATTATTAACAAGTAGTAAAATCTCAAATGCATTATTTAAAAATCATGTATCAATTGAAGTAATGATTGTTTACACGTGAAGATTTTTCATCTTTTTTTTAACAAAATAATAATAATAGCATTGAACACCGGAATTGGAAGACAACGTCAATTGTCAAAAAAACAGGTAGAACCAAAAGCTTCTCTGGTCTAAATAAATCTACACCTCCGTCGTCCGGACCGAAATAAAGTTTGTCCTGGGACTCCTGGGATTTGTGAGTAGGCTTAGGCCATTCGCGGACTTGCTGAATCGATAATCGATTCGCCAAAAAAATTGATACTCACCGATTTTCAACTTAAATCTATTCAATGTATACCATCGAATTGAATCGGAAAACTTGATTCGAATTCCTTAGATAATAATTAATTGCTGAAATTTACAAACTTAATTTCGTTGAATAGTTGGATGGATGGGAACTGAAGTATAAAACAATAATTGACACGTTTATTTTGAGAACTGCTAGTTAAATAAATATTTTTTTAAGAAATTCAAGTTCTTACGGGAATCTGAGAAAGTGCTTGCAGGGGGTTACAATAATATTTTCCACTTGCTTAGGCGAAAAACATTAAAGTCGATCCTATTGAACAAAAAATATCCAAAAGCTGGGTTTTCCCAAATGGTTGGCTTAGGGCCAGGAAAAACCTACCAAGCCATGGGGCAGGCAGAACACCATTGTGTCCGCGTAGCTATTACTCTTGTGGAAAAATAAAAAAGTTTCTTCACTGCTTTAACCCCGGTAGCCATTGTGTAAAGCCACAATCTGCATCGATAACGTCGATCTCGCGGAATAAATTGTAAGTTTATAAAAAATATTAAAGACTCATTATGATTCAAAAACTTTACATTCATGTGAGTTGTTTTGAATTGAGTGCAATTGTCTTGTATGATCGATTTTTGGCAATCTCCTAAAATTTTAAAAAAATCAATCTAAAAAATCGGATCTACAAAATAGAAACAAAAAAATCAAATCAAACAAATTGAATCGAAAAAGTTGATCGATTTGAATCGATTAATCGCTCAAGCCTATTTGTGAGCCTTTTATCACTACGTACTTTATATTCACAAGTATAAACAAACTTAATAAAAAAAGTTTATTGATTTATTTCTAGTAACTAAACAGTACTTAAATTCCTTAAAGAAATCAATAATTCTTATTTTAAACATCACTAATCTATTAACACACATTTACAGTTAAAAGTAAATTTTTGATGAGTGTCATGGAATTTCATACGGCGGATTTAGATTTTTTGTAAAAAAGAACAGTATCTTAGTTAGAAACGTCTAGCTTCAATGGATATTAAACGGAAATTAAAAGTTTCAAAATTTTTACAATAATTCAAAAATTTAATTACCAGGTCAAATTTTGTTATAGATCATATATCATTCTATATTTATAGCAATTTTCTTTAATTTAACCGAGTAACCAATGTGGCGTCCAAAGAAATATATGCCGATATATTTTCTAAAATTTGCCTTGCTATTACCGTTTTATGATCATTTCATATAGAATGCTATTGCTTCCAATTCTTTTCTAAGGCGCACGGCTAAAAATGAGACTGTAAGTACTATGGCAAACCATGAGCGATGGTAACTCGTGACCTTTGATAGCTTAATGATCAGAACAATAAACTTAGTAGAAAGACTATAATTAATGAAATATTTTTTTTTTAATTTAATTAAATAAATTAAATTTCCGTATATGCTTCGTCCAGTCTGAGCTACCTGAAAGATAAAGGTCTATCCTAAGAAAATGCAGTCGATAACACCATTAAAATATACCATCTGAAGTGGCAGTGCCACTCAAATGTCACAATTTAATGGTGTTTCCTACTGCTTGTTGTATTGTGATACACCCCCATCTTCCAGATAGCTCAAACTGGGCCACCAAAAACTCCAATTTTATTTATTTAAAAATAAACGGTTTGTATATTGTTCAAGCCTCAAAAAGGAAGCAACACCTCCTAATTTAATGATGGCTAAACATTTGACTCTTTGAGCTATACCTATACTTATCAGTGAAACAATCATAAGCAAAAGTCCAAAAGTTGAATGTATGTATGCTCAGTTACTAATTACTAAGGAATATATTCTTATTTAGAGTCAACTATATTTCATAAACGCAATTTCTTAGGCTGTAAAAATGATAAATTTAACGTTTTAAAGTTGTAGGTAATAATTTTGCCTATAGACGAGAGCATTGGTTTTGTTGGTTATATGGAGATAAATACAAAAAACTAAATAAATAAAATATATCTATTTTCGGATACCTACGACAAACTGTTAAGAACATTTACATAAGGAAAGCTTTTGTTTAAATATTTAAGTATATCAAACTTTGATGTTAACAATGAATTTTGCTAATCATATTTCCTGAAACCAAATATCGTATACTTTCGACACACATTATAGTTACGCAATATTGTTCATTTGTTATTCGAAAAACTACGTTCGTTTAAATAGAAACTTGTCAAAGCTGAAGAAAAATCATCAACCGAATTTGATTAAAAAATTTATTTGCAAAACAAAATAGATGCTCTTTAAAGAAATAAAGTACCTAAAAACTTAAATGTTCATAAATATACTACACCTTAATGATAACATCGTCATTAAATCCGTTTGCAAAATTAACACTAACATTTGTATTACAAAAGCCTATGCTAATTATTACGCTATATATACCTTAAAGATGTATGTACGTCTATGATTCAGTAGTTATGTTCATAAACATCATCCTGTCTAGTGCTAAATCACAATTGAATGAATAAATTAAAATGGATGGCAACATCCTCATAAAGTTTTTTGCTCGCAGAACCGTAATCCATATGCGATTTGTACTGTAAAAGTCAAGTGTTCCACACTTTGAATATCGTGATCTATACATAATTACACACTTATATTTAATATCACAACCCTAGACTTATTTTGGATGCACAAACGGACATTTGTCCATGTTCCTGCAAAAACCATGTATTTTTATATGTTTACACAACCTTCCTCTGTTATTGGGCGGACCCCGATTATTCCAATTTCCAGGACCGTTCATTCTAATCCAAGGTCCATTACCTCCCCCACCTCCACGCCTAAATCCTCCTCTACCTCCGCGATTCATATTATTGAAATTATTAGGCGGAAACATTGCCATGTTAGGAGGATTAAAAGGCATTGGGAAATTATTATCGTTCATCATTGGATTAAAATGATCAGGTCCGGGTCCAAAAGCGTTAGGATTTAAAGGTCCCTGATGCATCATTTCTTGTGGAGGACCCATATTCGGTGGCCCCATTAAGTTTCCGTTGGGCATCATATTAGGAGGTCCCCCAAACATATTCGGTCCGCCTGGTGGTCCGTTCCCCATAAACCTAGGCGGCATTCCTTGAAAACCTGGAGGTGGTCCGCCATGAGGAAAATTTTGGAAAGGCATTGGCATATTGTTGAAAACTTGTGGCGGCATATTAGGTTCTAGAACCGGGGGTGGGGGTGAACCTTTCGGTTCCGGCCACGGAGTACCTCTCAAATCCATCTCTTGACTCTCGGAATCTTCAAGAGGGATGACGATCGGATCACTCATTTGATGGTTTTCAGGTATGGGTTCTTCGGCACTATCTGGAATTTTTCTCTTGTCGAAATAGAGAGCTTGTAATACACTTTTTTCGCGAGCAAACTGAATGTCTTTCTCTAAACTCTTACTACCAGGCGCTGCTAATGGTTCAGGTTGATCAAGCAAATATGGCAATCGCCACATAGTTTGAGGTTCCATCATGTCTTCATTGGGAACTTTTCTTGATAATTGTAAAGCCTCACGTTCACTTGTCATCTCCATTTTTGCCATGTCCATGAAAGTTTTTGTGACGTTAACCCTTTCTGTTTCGTCTAGTTCAAAGTAGCGGACTTGAGTTAAGTCACCGTCATTGAATCTGACCGATTTCTTTGGACCTTTCTTTTTAGTATAAATCAAAGCACCTTTGAGTCCGTCTGGAGATATTTTATCGGCTGTAGTTTCATTTTCTTCAACGTCTTTGACAGTTGCTTCTTTTTCATCAGGGTTTTGATCAGTTTCCAGGGTATCTTGGTAAAAATTGGGCGCCGCAATGTTTTTCAATCCTAACGGTGAGGTCAGCGGAGAAGTGGGGGTTTGAGTTTCGTGCTGTGGGGATTCGGGGGTGTCCCTGGAAGTACTCGGCCGCCGCTTCCGTTTTTTGGGTTCTTTTTTGGTGGACGCCGATGCTGTTAAAGCATCCATAAAAATGTCGCTTTCCAATAAAACAGCTGCTGAAAAATAAATAAATTAGCCATCTGCAAATAGCACGCCGTTTAATAAAGTAACTAAATTATATATAAGGCAGAGTTCATCAAGCTTGTATTCGATAATTTTTTCAGCAATAAACCTGTAATAAAGAATTACATACCTAGCCGAAACTAAGTAGGAATATAATTAATTATGAATAACCAAAATAAAATTGTTTTACAAATTATGAAAATATAGTAATTGGTAATCATAAATAGAAACAGTTGTTAGTGCTGTAAAGTGTGTACATAATTAATTTGGATACTCCACACCCTAGGCAAAGCATAGCCTAAACATGAGAAGCTGTTTAACCGGGAATTTTACCTACATTCAATTTTTTGCGTGTTATCGTGTTTATAAACAAGGTTGTTGCCTACGCAAAGCAATGACCTAATTATGAGTGTTTTTTTAACTCGCAAGGAATATTATTAACGTCGTTTGAGATCGATTTTAAAGTTAGATATTAAAATAGAAGTCGTGATTAAAATCATGTGATCTCATATTCTAATCTGGTTCAGGAGTGCAATTCTTGAGTTTGTCGAGCTAAGATCGCAATAATAAACAATCAGGCGGTTCTTTCAGGTGACACCATTTCATAAACGATCTCAAATCCAGAATTCTTCAAATTATAAAATATTTGGAGCGTCAGCAATCTTAAAAAAATTATGTCCACTTAAGTCGATCCCAACGAATCTTTATTGCTGCAAAAATATGGAAGTAACAGTATTTCCTGACTACATATTTCTAAAAAAAAATAAAAAATAGATTAGAGACAGTTGGTTAAAGATATTTTTACGTTAAGAGCATGGCCGTACTTTTAACTTAATTAAGTTACATGTATTCAGAAAAAGAAATTTAGATATAAAGTAAAAATATAAATTATTTTAATATAAATAAAAGTAGTTGAGTAATAACACTACAATTTTGGAAGAAAATCTCAACAGAAGAATATGTTTCTTAAACTGAAATCAAGGATATTTTAAAAATGACAGGTAGTAGCCTATTCTATATTTACAAGATAAAAATCTTTAAAATGATCCAAAACCTAGCTGAAGTAAAATTAATTTCTCCCAAAAAGTACTAATGGTTCTACCAAATTTGACTGTAGCCTACTTCACAAAAGTTTCTTATTACGTTAAGGGTCTCTATACTTCACTTTTCGCACTAACAAGAAATTTATACGATATAATTAATGTTTTATTAAAGTTTATAGATAGTTAAACCGAATAATTAAATGATAACGTATTTCAATAGGAGACACTAAAAGAATTTGGGATAAAACTGAGCTAGCCTGGTATGTATCAAGAGATCCTTGTGTGCTAAGCAAACTATTTATTGAAACTATCCTAATTTTTTTAAGAAGTCATTAGTCAACAGCATAGTACATTTCAAAGACTCTTTGAGAAACGAAAACGTTCTTAAAAAACGAACTCAATTTCTTAAAGAATATAAATATAGCTGTCGCCATCCTCTTTCTTGGCTACGATTACGCGAGTATACAGATTCCCAAAAATTAACAGGTGATCTGGCTAGTGTTAAAATTGTATTTTCTAGGACTATTAGTTTGTTGAATTTTCTAAAAGTAGAAACTCTCATAAATTGAAGATATGAAAAAAATATATTACCAAAATGATTTGTAAAATAAGTAGTCATCATTAGCTATATGGGAAACTTCGCTTCAGCCTACCATCGCACTCTTAGAAGTTGATTTAAAAGTCTTGAAACTACCAGAACAATCACACTTGATCTCTAAAGTTGCTGCCTTTAATACCAATATTCGAACTAAAGACAACACTATAATGAAGTTATATAATTTATAGCTGTACTAGCTTCTATGGAAGTGAAGATAATAAAACCTTATTAGTGTGAAAAGAACTTTCGCACTTTTATACTATTACGTCAATTCGACAAATTGATGAAATCATGGCCTCGCCTCTCAAATTAATAACGTTTTGGCGACTACGAGTTCTTATAATCTTCAAGTTCCCATACGTGCATGTCGTTCTGTAAAATATTTCAGTAAGCAAGAGTTTTTAAATCTACAATCAGTTGTACATATTTGGTTTGCAAACTTTGTTTAGAGTTACACAAATTACGGTCAAGCTGCATATTTTCTCGCGCGAGGAGTTAAATCACAGCGCGTGACTGACTTTAAACTCAGCCGCTTTCACTATCGAAGCTATGAGACTATTACGAACTCAAAACTACGCGTGACCTTTATATTTGAACTTCTATGCACAAAAAAAAAAACGAATCATTCATAACATGCACAACACTCGGGGTTCAACGAATTCTTTAGCCTTGTGATTCGCACAATAAATAATCTTGCCTTTTAGATTAACAAACAAGTTTTTTTGTACTGTCGTATTTCGAAGGGTTAATAAAGTATGAAAAGGGGAGTTCGATTAATAAATGTTCTCGTAGCGCCAAAACTCGATTAGTTAGGCCAGATTTTGTTATCCACCCCTCACCATCTTGTGAAACTATGGTATAAAAACGTATCTGCTTCACAAGTGAAACATAGGAACTTATCTGTCAAAGTTCTCGCAACATCCTCATGTCTAGGTCACCATCTACAGTAAAGCTAAAACAATTTCACCTTTTTTAAAAGGTAATTTGTGGTATGTTTAGACGGTCAGAAAACGGTCTCGAAAATTATGTTGAAATAGTATTGACATTTATGTTTCTAACTAGTCGAAGCATACCACTACCCAGTATGAAATGAGTTAGCTGCTTGAAAACGACCATGGACCACGTTCCCGTTGAGCCATCAACTGCAATTCGATTATACATGTTAGAATTTCCGAGTGAAGAATTTGACCTCATCTTGACATTTACGGCTTCTTCCATACTCACGTGTGCTACCTCCACAAGAACACGTCCCAACGGAAATACCACACGGAGCCCGGACGAAATCCGCAAAGTTCAAGAGGCAGCCAACTGGAACGGAACTGAAAAGTTTTGCTCCAAAGATGAGTTAAGATAAGGATTCGTTGTATATCAAAGAACTAAAGGTCTGGCCATAGTCATTGTTTTATCCGTTAACTGCAGCAATAAATTCATTTTTTTCCCAATATCATTTTCCACAACAGCCATGCATTCCTTTGAAGATATACCGATTATCATTATCGTTCTGAAACATAGGTGAACATTCATCTATGGTCAGAAACGATGTTGACAATCTGAAAGGATTAGATCAAGTCGGGCGTTATTTTTCAGTGGCAAATATCAATTACAAATTTGTACGTGGGAAATTAGAATTAAAATAGTAGTGTTCAAAATATTTCCAACCTACAAAGCTATAATCATGGTTTACCACTAAAAATTAACATTCGATGTATTCAACATGCAGAGCGGTTACGGAAAATAACTAAATTTTAAAAGTATAGAACGGATATTAAGTTTGGAATTGACTGTACCTGACACCTCTGCCATTCAAGGTACGTGGGTTACAGGTCCTTCCGGGACTATGGCCATCCTCTTAATAAAAGTTTGATGGAAGGTAATCCACCGACTTTCCAACAGAACTTGCCTCGGAAATTTCAGCTAAAACTAATAAAAAAAATATTTCTATTACAATAATTGTGTTGAAGCAACATTCAATCCAGCTGCATCTAAATTTACTGTAATAAAATTATATATTACTTTCAGAAGTGTGAGTGCGTCGAGTAGAGTATATAAAATTACATTGAACATCTTAAAACTCGAATTAATTGGACAGAAATTAATTCTATGTAACATTATTAAAATTGCTTTGTACATAATATTCGAAGCACTTCATACTTGTTTCAAAAGACAGCTATTCGAGCCTGAAATGGGATGTAACTGCAAATGAAAATTGTACTATAACGTACATTAACACTTTTGTGTTCTTAAAAATCTGTTGCGTGAGAATAGATAAATCAACTGAACTAAGTTGAGTAGCCATACTAAGACTGACATCAAAATTCTTTCAAAGATCAGTGCGTCATTAATCTTCTTCACTAGTAGATTCCACAGAGTGGACTGTATGTTTCAAATGTTCTATTCTAAATTTATTTTGTTATCGGATACGGGGGGAGCAAAAAAGGTTGAAACGTCAAGAACTGGCAATTTACTGCTTCTACAAATAAACACTCAAATTTTTTTTTACAACACACTGAAATTTTTTTATTTCGTTAGTGTTAACTGAACCTTGGTTTACTATATTCAAGGAATGCGACGTCAAGTTTCATAACGAGAATAGTATGGTTATTTTCAATTAGTGCATGAATCTTAAGACAGCGTTGTTGAGGTAAATGATAATGCACTGAAAATGGCAAATATAACAAAGCCAACGTTTGAAGCGTTAACACTTGACCCATTTATGGAAAGTGAAACCCCGGATATCATTAAAATCCCATTTTTAGACAAGTGAGGTAACTTAGCGTCAAAAATAATTTGCAAGAAAAAACTTTTGAATATAAAGTTAACAGGCATAATAAGCGCAAACTAGAGTAATTTCAAAAAGTTGCAATATTGTACGTGTAAAATGAGAAAAAGGTAATTAAATCAGCTCTCAGGCTCCTCAATGGATAAGATATCGTTCCTTTCAATTTTTAACAATTTCAAAATAATAATAGCCCTTTTATTATGAGAACGAGAAACCAAGTTGCTCCTGTTAAAGCATACTTTACAACCCTTCTTAAAGAGAGTTCAGTCTTGTAACCTTGTGTTTTTTCTAGTGTTGAAATTGTGCTTGTTTTTCAATAAGCAAACAAATTTACTTTTTATACCAGTTTTCTTTACTGACGTTTTCGTCCTCAGATTAGCATGCCTGTTGCTAATTCGATATAGACTTTATTACGTCTTCCTATTGTTTTTGTTTCGTTTTCATTAAACTTTGCTCTGCAAGCTGATGACATCGTGGGCTATTCCTACTGCATTTATCAATTTGTTAGTTCTCCAAGCGAAGACTGAGGAAGGAAAGGGCCTGTCCTACATACCTCGTTACGTCATTGTTTTTTTTATTAATCACTTTAATGTACAAAAATTGATTTACAGTGGAGCAACTTACCAAACGACGCATCTATGGCAAAATAAATTGTACACAAATACAAAATAAAACACCCATTCCATTCCTTGCTAATGCCCAATTTTTCTGAAGAAACTCAACAAGAAAAAAACTCAATCTGAAAATCCGCACACGTACAGCATTGATGAACTCTGCCATAAAAGTCAGACAACAAAGTGAAAAGGTCAACTAGCTCGAACTTCCCCCTGTATTTGGCCTTAACAGAACCTGCAAAACAAAACAAAAAAAATGAGTGCCAGTATCTGTTTGACTTACGTTTAGGTTTAGGAGGAATCAACTTTATAGATCCTGGTCTCTCCAGTAATTCCACTTTTAGTTTTTTCTCAGGAGGAGGAGGAGCTGCTAAATCTTGGATAGGTGATGGTCGTTTTGGTGGTGAAACCGTGGGTAAAACTGCTTGAACTTTCTTGAGGGGACGAGGCGGGGGAGGTTTTGCCTCCTCCTCTAAACCTGTTGACCTACGTTTCGAATTGAAAACTTTAACAGTCTTCGGTCTTTCTTCGTTGTTTTTCCTAACTTCAATTGACATTGTAGGTTTTTTCACTTCTTTACTCTCTTTGACTTTATCATCAGTCTTTTTAGGGATACGGCCTATCTTATCAATACTCTGCGGCTTAATTTTGGCAAGAGTGTCCTTATCTTTTTCAGCCTGTTTCTCCTTTGAATCTCCTTTATGTTTTGAACTTGACAATTTGTGTTTGTCTTTATGTTTATCTCGATCTTTCTTATCTCTATCTTTATCCTTGCTACTACTCTTAGAGCTACTTGATCGATGTCTGTCTCGGCTACTGCCACTTTTAGACTTACTACTACTAGAACTATGCTTTGAACTCGATCGACTCCTTGGTTTACTTTTATCTTCACTTTTTTCGTCTTTATCTTTTTTAACCTCAACAATTCCAGCAGGAACTTCCTCAACTTTTACCGTATCAATATCACCTTCGTTTAACAGTGTTCTACTTATTACTTGTTTACCATCTCTAACAGTTAATTTATAAAAAGTGCTTGTAGGTATTGCTTCGTTGTCGCCAACATCTTTGACGTCTTCAGATTTAATTTGTGAACAGTCGACAGTCTCAGTATTAGATTGAGTCACTAATTGACCAGTACTCCCATCAACAGCTGCTCTAATTTCAGTTTGTGGAGGTTCAACTTTTGAATTGTTTCTAACTAACGACAACCAATCAAGAACTAGTTGTGATGACAACTCTTGAACGCCTGGATGACAATGAAATTAATGAAATCAATGACGCAAAAAAGAAAGAAGACTTACCCTTAACGTTGTCGAGTCTGGATAAACTTTTTACCAGTTTAGGAATATTGTTGAGTTTCAGCCTTTCAACATCAACGGGCGTTATGAGGAGTAACGTCAAAATTTCTTTCACTAAATCCCAATTAGAGACATGGATGGCATCTTGAAGCCAAGTGTGAATTAAAGCCCAGCCACCTTCAGCCATGAATAAATTGACCAGAGGCCTTTCAGAACTTTTTAAAATTAAAATATAAATGCACTTGCTGACCAACTTCTTATAAAATTTGGTCATTAAGCTGAAAGGATAAAAATGTGGTTAGATTAGCTTTACAAGATTAAAGTTTTGTCTATTTTGTAAAAAAAAAAACATTTGAAAAATATTTACTTTATGATTCGAGGGACCTCTTCCCGTGATGAAATTCCTCCTTCAAGGTTTAAAAGTACCGAAAGGCATTGTATCAACTCCAAGGGATTGATGACAGGCTGAAATTAAAAATGTCAATTGTCAAAATTCCAGTCACAACTTGGTTGACGTCATTGAAGATGGCGTTGCTAGTTTAAATTAACAATAACTTAAAAAGGGACATTTTGCACTTCCAAATGGATTCTAATGAAGTAAATCGCGATATTACAGAAACACAATTTAAATGAAATAGGTTTTATTACATACAAATTGCGGTTGACGTCTTACCATTTTCAACAATCCTAATTGTCGCACTAGAAAAAAATTTCACTACAACCACCCAAAGATCAGTCCAATCTTCGCCGATACTTCTGGAATTACAACTATCCACAACAATTCAATGGTTATAAGAACAACATATCAAAAATATCTATCCAGGTGCAGCCAACGCCCTTGCCTCCATTGCGTATGTTAAAAGTTTATCGAACAAAAACCGCTTTCAAATTACCAAATATACTTAAAAACTAACTTATCTGATATTATAAAGGCAATGCGTAATTAATTTTTTATGACAATGACAATTTACTCAAGTTTTTCGGTTGGAATTTAATATTTCACACTAGAAAGTCGCTAGATGTACGCTTTGTACCATTAAATGAGCGGAAACGAATCGATTCGTGTCGAGAACGGGGCAAACAAGATGACGGAAATAAAACGTTTGACGCATGCGTACTAGACACATTTTTGTATCATCAACAACTATTTCTATAGTTTTTGGAAAAATTCTTTTCTTAGAATATTTGCAGTGCAATTGTTAAATACAAATAATATTTACTCACTAATTTTTATAGAAGAAAACTTAATACTTAATTCTACAATCGAACTATGTAGCAACTGCTTCGCTAAGAAATCCCTAGAAAATTGGACGAAATCTTCCACGTGAACCAACAGTTAGGTTGGTATTAATCTGCTCTTCCACCATGCTTCCCACTCTCCCTCCTCCAAACATTCAATTCGGTACAATTGTACTGAATTATATAATTTAATTTAGTACAAACTGACTTCAGTACTTCAGTACTACTTTCTGAGAAAGCTATCAATTTCAATACTAAATTATAAAAAGGAAAAATTTTAATACTTGTAATTGGAACAAAATATCAATTTGTCAGCAGATAAAAAATTAAATGAATTTTTTTACAAATTATGACTGAAAATGTATGAATTGTGGTAAGTACATCAACGCTAAGTATTGTCATTGTTTATAGATATTATAGTTAACATGATTAAGACAAATATGTAAGTGTTTAAAATAAAAATTGTGTTTTTTTTACTCATTATTACCCAATTGCTTGCACGCTACAAGTTCAAGAAATTTAAAAAAATAAAATGTCAAACTGATTTTTAGTAGTCTTTGGCACAAAAAATGAATAATAATTATTTATTTTTAAACTACGATAAAAATTGTAGGTATAAAACTAAATAAAAATATATTTTATAATTGACATAATTGGAAGGTTCTGTATAATTGACATCAAATATGAATTTCTTCTTGGATTATTACAGAATTGTGATTCTTCAATAATACCTATAATAATATATCCGGCTCAATTCACGCACCGAGATTATGTAGATGTTGCATATTGAGTTTGTCCCCCGCTCGCGAGAAACAATGAAATAAATGAGGTTTAGAGAGCGACAGTGTTCGGAGAAGATGTTGAGTATTTTTATATGGGATAGAGGACTTAGCAGGGGCACACACCTTCTGCAACAGAGCAGCAGGCAATACATTTGTCCATCGCCCCCTACCAGCTCTGGTCCAGAACTAACACCAAATTTTACCGGTTGACCAACTAGTAATATCTATAAACAATGGTATTATCATTGTATATGAATTATACAACGGTGTTATTTCATTTTTTTCCGCAGAGAACTACTTTTAGATTTAGAGTTCTATATTACTGCCCTCTAGTAGATATCATATAATTTAAACCCAATTACGGAGCCACTGTAGCGATTTTTAACGGGGAATTATTTGAAATAATCTAAACTTAAATTAGTAAACTCCAAAATTCTACATTTCCACACATCCCGATGTTATAAAATGTTTGAACGTCCGGCTGCATGACAACAGTTTGCTTACAAAGCTCAAAATTTCCCTAATACAATTAAAACATAAGCATATTGTACCTGTTTTTATAAATTTAATAGTTTTTCTTGTTACAACAAATATAATTTTATCCGGTTTATAATACACACATTTTTTGCTGTATTTGTATTATTTTACTAGCACTATCAATTATTGTAAGCTTTTGAAGCAAAATTCTTTAAACTTTATTCGCCAATTCCTGTATTACACCACTCCCTATCTTTAACTGAGAACAGCAAACAATAAAAACAGAACAGTTTATTGCGATTTCCACTCCCCGTTAACCATTTGTAATTTGTGTACCAGATTGTTTGAAAATGTCTGGTAAATTTGCCATCCTTCTTAACCATCACAAGTCAAGAGGTGGGTTTCTTACATTTTAACTCAATTTTCTTCTCTAATGTTAGTCGAGAAAAACTGTCAGGATTTCTAATTAAATAGTCTACTAAGTCCTCCATGTTGCCGCACAAATCCATTATTAAATTTATTGTCAAAGTACTCCACAACGATTACTACACTAATGCTCTAATAAGAAACTACAAAACATTCAAAACAATAAAGTGAAAAGAGAAATGTTGCACCCGATGCTGGGACTCGACTGAACGCAAGGCTCATCATAGGCTAGCCTAACCAACGTGTTAAAATTGCATGCTATGAATGCTATGAGCGTTGTATGATTATTTTTTCTTACAAACGAGCACAATTAAAAAAAACATCGTTATCAGTGAGCACAAAACGAGTACAATTGAATAAGCCAAAAATATTGTAAAAAAGTGAAAAAGAATGGGAGGTTGGTTTTTAAGTTGGTCCCCGGATTTGTTTAATTTTTTTTTGCTTTTTAGATTAGCACAATTGAAATAAATATCAGCGCAATTAAGCAAAAAACCAGCACAATTGATGACATAAAAAAAAATTAAAATCAGAAAGTGGGAGGCTAACTTGACCGAGCTTAATAACCCCCCTAATTTTTCTCATAGCAGTTATTATAAACTTTTTCAAAAGTTCAGTTGGGGTTTGTAAGGAACACGTATTTTCAGGACAATAATTACAAATATATATTTAAGTATTTTTTCTTTGTTTTCTAAATTCTGTACCGTCAGAAAGGTTTTTTGACAATTATGGCATTCAAGTTTTTCGACACATTTTTTTATTAAATATTCCGTACGATGAACGGCTGAGCATTCCTCTAAAGTCACATCTAACTGTTCGGGAGATGATGAAAGCGCTTCAGGTAAAGCACTTCCATCATCTTGGGTGCCCATAGCAACCACTTCTGCAGCATCCGTCTATATTTTCAAGAAAAAACCCTGTAACACTTGGACCAACGATATTTTGTTCGTTGTCGGCAACAGTCGTATTAAATTTCATTGTTTATTTTGACGCATTGCTGGTGTGTCTCCGCCGGAGTCTGCCGGTTGTTCATGAATGTAACCAAGCCGTAGCGGGGATAATAAGCAAAGTCAAAAACCGAGCGATCTTGAAAGTACCGACGCCATCTATCCGCCTTGTACCGGTACTAAACCTTTTTGGACCGCCGTTGTCCTACTTATAATCCATATACAATGGTACTATCATTGTTTATGGATTATAAGTAGGACAACGGCTTTTTAGTAAGAAGCTCAATTGAAATATACATCAGCATAATAGAGTAGAAAAGTAGCAGAATTTAATAAACCAAAAATATTGTAAAAAAGTGAAAAAATGGGCGGGTAGCAATCAAGTTGGCCCCCGGATTTGTTTTCAATTTTTTGCTTTTTAGAGATGAATACAATTGAAATAAATATCGGCACACTTGAGCACAAAATCAGCACAATTTATGACATTAAAAAATATTAAAATCTGAAAGTGGGAGGCTAACTTGACCAAACTTGACCGAACTGGGTTATTAAAGTTTTATTGGGCCGAAAAATATTGTAAAGCGAATAAAAGTTTCTATTATAAAAACTGGAACTAAAAATGTCCCGAAATGGCTTCAAACGGAAACATGTGCATCACATAGAGATTTTATTTTAGAATTTTGAATCAAGACATTAATTTATAAAGATTGTCAAGTGAAGCCAAATTTAAAACTACAAAGAAGCCAACCAAAATATCTATTCTGCAGCATCAGTAAATTATTTGTTCTTTAAGCAATGGTCATAGCCGTTGAGTGAATAATATATTATTCACTCAACGTCATAGCGTAGTTCTCGCAAATCGACCTAATACTACCGTAGCGACATCTCTTGTATACGGTCAAGTAAAGACCCCTTTTCAGTCGAGTGCGCCCATCACTAATACAAAGTGTGCTAATGGCTAGTGGGCTGTCAAAAATGTCAAATTTACCAATTTAAGAAGTTTGGCACATGTCGAAACCTTACCGTTACAGTAACTTCATATGTGTGTAGAAATTTAAAACAATGTTTTCTTCACTTTTGTTTAAAAATTCACCTTTAAAATCCGCATGGACTCGTACGTTACGTTCAAGTGCAATTTTGACAAGCATCAGTAATCAAAGCGAACCCCAATTGGAAGTAAGGGAAATCAAGAAAGACCGATCGCAAGAAATCTCAGTTGAAACCAGCATACGCTACCTGAAAAGTGCAGCCTTCCAGCAAACTTACGCTGGACAACCTGTATGGGTTCAGTACCGTAGAAATCATAAAGGCTCGATTCCACCAAGAAAGACCCGAAAAACTTGCATTCGGAGCGGCCAAATCACCACAGGAAACCCCTGTCCCATCTGCAGAGACGAGTACCTAGTTTTAAACGAAACTAACACAGAATTACTAAAGCAGTTTATTTGTCCACATACAGGCAGCATCTTGAGTTACACTAAAACTGGATTGTGTCAGAAAAGGCACCAACAGTTACTAGTCAGTATCCAAAGAGCTTTTGATTTGGGACTCATTACATTTGACGTTCCACATCGCCATTACGACTACTCTGAGTATTACCCAACAACCAAGTAATGGAAGCGACGTTTGTAGTAGTCGGAGGAGGGATTGCTGGTGTAACTTGTGTCGAAACTTTGGCTTTTCTTGAACCTAAAGAACCAATCATTTTAATAAGTGAATCATCTTTAATTAAAACTGTAACTAACTTACATGCAATCACTAGAGTCTTAACTAACTTTGATATTGAAGAAAGAAGTTTTAGTTATTTTAGTAAAATTTACTCCAACGTAACTGTAATTAACGATACTTTAACTGAAATTGACGACGTCAATCGATTTGTTTTGACCTCTGAGAAGAAAATTAAATATAAATTTTTATGTCTATGTATGGGAGCTGAGCCGAAAATGATTCCTCAAAGTACTGATTTTCCGCAAATTTTAGGAATACGAGATACAGATTCTGTTGAAATTTTTGTTAAAAGATTATGTAACTCTAAACGAGTTCTTATAGTGGGAAATGGAGGAATTGCGTCTGAATTGGTTTATAAAATTGAGAAAGCCGAAGTTCATTGGGTTATTAAGGACAAACACATTTCAGCCACCTTTGTTGATCCTGGTGCTGCTGAATTCTTCCAACCGGCCTTGAAAAATCAAAATTCAACTCTTGAGCCTGTTAAGAAACATATGAGATATCGAGAGGATGATTTTCAAAAATCAGGAGCAGCGCTGGGCCCTGATTGGTATAAAGATTTGATAATAAGTGGTGCCAGTCAAAGCAAATTACCACGGGTCATTAGAATTCATTACGAAGCTGAAATCGCCTCAATTAAAGCTTTGGAAAATTCCGAGTTTCTTATAGAAGTAGAACTGACTAATGGAGAGAAAATATCATGCGATTTAATAGTTTCAGCTACCGGTGTAACACCACGTCACAATTTTTCAATTAAAAATCAACTGGATAGGAGTGAAAATGGAGGAATTCAAGTTAACGAATTCATGCAAACTTCTCTACAATTTATTTACGCTGCTGGTGATATTTGCAACGCTAATTGGCCTCAAGCCAAACATTGGTTTCAAATGAAGTTATGGACTCAAGCTCGTCAAATGGGATGTTATGCCGCTAAATGTATGTCAGGGCATTTTCGAGATGAAGTTGTTTTACAAGATTTTTGCTTTGAAATGTTTGCACACTCAACCAAAATGTTTGGTTACAAAGTAATACTTTTGGGGCTTTTTAATGCCCAGAAATTAGGAAGTAATTATGAAATTTTGCTGAGAATGACAAAGAACCAGGAGTATGTCAAGTTCGTGTTGGAGGATAATAAGTTACAGGGAGCAGTTTTGATTGGTGATACCGACTTGGAGGAAATGTGTGAGAACTTAATTCTTAATCAACTCGATTTGAGTCCATACGGTGACGATATTTTGAATCCCGACATTGATATCGAAGACTATTTTGATTAGCTTGTGTTGTCATTATTATGAATATAGTCTTATTAGAAAGTGTTTGTTTATCTCTATTTTTTGTATCGTTTCATAAGATTGTTAAAGAAGAGAATTCTTGAAGTGATACTTCGACTGCCCTAATGTAAAACTATCCAACGTAAAATAATACATAATGAAAAGTGAAACGTGTACAACATTCTTCACTGCATTTGTTCGCCGCTTGGCGTGCAGTTCAAGATATTCATTCAATATAAGTACATTGATAAATGTTTACAAATTAAACCATTTTCAAAACATCTTTCGGATGCCAAATGACATGGGAATGAATTGTTCAATTGAGTCTTGGAGCTATTTTTAAAAACTAATTTTTTTTCTCCGGAAAATCCAATTTTGAGAATAGATTATTATGTATTTTGAAGCTAAAAATTGTGGCCGAAGCCATACCAATTCCGATTACATTGTTATCACATTTACTCTATGCTTATTAGTTATTAATTACTTTGTCAATTGGTTCATTTGGTCAAGAGTAAAAGATTATTTTTTACACGACCTTTCTATGAGGTTGAAATTATAATCAGGGGCGTACGTATCGCTTTAGTAGAGATAAGGCTAGTGATTTTCATGGGAGGGCAAATAGAATCAAAATTTCATAAACATACACGTTTAGTTAATTCAAATTTACGAAGAAACAAAAAAACCTAAGTACTTGCAGGTATACTGATAATATTATTTTTTCTTTATTCTGTCAAAATATTGCATAATGCCGGGCAAGTATATTGTATAAAGCACCTATCGCATGATTCAAATCTTATTTAATTGCATGTACTCCTTCAAGAAAAAAAAATCAGTGAGGGAACAAGAATCATCTTTTATTTTATGGAGCAGTATAGAAGTTGTACATACACCCAGGAAATTGATAATCAACAGAAAATAATACAGAAACGAAAGAGAATAAGTTAACTCATTAATAACGTCGTAACTTTTGTCATGTTTGTTATTAAATTTTATTTTTATTCATTTAATACGCTGATGTGTTATCCCAATTCTTTAAGGGCGATTTGTAGCCGTTACTATCGATTAGGAAGATGTTCAATAAATTTGGACTCGCAGAGTCTGATGACATCAGTTAAAACTAATGAGCAATATATCGTTTTTTGATAGTGATCATTCAAAGCATAAGTCATCATTTAGACCACTATTTATACATCAGGATTATAAATTGTTGATTTTTCGTATTATTTAGTTGCTTTATTATATAAATCAAAGAACAATTGCCTACCTTATTTTATTATTAACCTGTTGTAAGTTATTGCAGAAAGTCACTTTGGTCATTAGTTCTTTCAAGTTATAATCCCTCAAACATAATTTACGAATAACATTTTACAGGCTTAATGAATACGATAACATTTATTTTCCAGAGTTTGGGATTTGTTCAACAATGTCTACTACGTCATTAGCCACCTTGATGAGTATTTGAGGGGTATCAAAAACCAAAAAAGAAATTGAAGATAATATTAAATATTGTTGGGTTTAATTAGTTTTAAATTTATAAAGTTACTATACTAGATAGTTTATTTCCGAGTTTTTGTATTTGTAAATCAGTTGAAGCAAAATAAGTGCGCTTCTTTTCTTTTTCTAACAATAATATTAATTTAAACTATAATTATTCAACGGTCAATATTCAGTTGATGCATTAAGATATTATTTAGATCTTGACACTAATCGAAAACCTTTTATTTGTTTGAGACAATCCACTCATGAGCCATAACTTCGGGCAAACTCATTCTATCCGTACAGGAAACAGTTAGAAGCTAAAAGCAAATAATTAGAAACGCTCATAACAGCTTGAAAAACTCACTCTAGAAATGAGGTTTTTTGCACCTAATGGCACGTGAGTAGGAAACATTAAAAGTAGCTTACGAATTTTTCGATATGTTTCTTCTTGATTTTCACTTTCAAACGGGGGTTTTCCTACTAAAAATTCATAACACAACACACCTGAAATAAAGCGAGTAATATATTAAATAAAAATCTAGAACAAGGAAAAAACAAACCGATACACCAATTGTCAACATATTTGCCATATTTTTTTCCTTCTACCATTTCTGGAGGTAAATAATCCAATGTTCCACATAAAGTTTCACGTCGCAGCGAGGGAGAATGCACTGACCAACCAAAATCTGCCAATTTAATATCGCCGGTAATAGTAAGAAGAAGATTTTCAGGTTTAATATCACGATGAATAACTTGGTTAAGATGACAGTAGTGAATAGCATCAGTTACTTGATAAGTGTACTTGGCGGCTCTGCAATGCACAGAAAATGTTTTTGATTGGTAAAATAGAGTATAAAATTGTAGTTTAAAACTGAGTTTCATATTCAAATAGAATTAAAACTTAAAAAATATTCACATAAATGATAAAAATAAATATTTACAAGTGTTCATTGAAGTGACCGCCAGGGCTGCTTTTCAGATGTCCATACAGTTCACCTTCACCAGCATATTCCAGAGCTAAATAAATTCGGTGGTCATCATGGAACCAGCATAACAACTGTAATATGTTAGGGTGTCTGTGATTAGAAGTAGTAAACAATTGTTTGAAAATTTCTGAACTCACTTTAAATGACTTTGAATTTCAATTTCACGTAGAACTTGCTTTTCAACTCGACCTTTGGCGACTTCAGCCTTCAATAGTGTTTTCAAAGCTACAACAAAACCTGTTTTCTTCTCTCTGGCCAAGTAAACTCGACCAAATTTGCCACGACCAAGTCTCTTGCCCAACTCAAAATCGTCCAGAGACCACTTGTACCTGTTGATTATAGTAAAGTAGAGTTTTTAACAATTTCACGATCATTTACTCTGGATTGTTGTAGCATTCATGAGACATCATTGATTTAACTAAGTCAAAAGTTTGTGTTTCTAGACGAGTCGGCACCACCAGTTCTTTCATGTACTCAACAGCGGCTTTCTCTATTGATTTAGATTTGTTCTCGTCCATTTCAAAGATTTTTTTTAAGCGAACAGTTGTTGATATTTGCCTGTAATACTTGCTGTTAGCTAACGGAAACAGAACTGTCAAATTTGAATTTAAATTAGTCAGTGTGTGATTTGCTGACTTCATTTTTGTTTACCAGGCCTGCCAATAGCTGTTACTTCTTATCAGTTTTCGTGGGCCAGAAAAAATAAACATAAAATTGGTATCATACCATATTGTAACAACAATAATTTATTTAATTACTTACTTAAAGTTTTAAATAATCCCTTTTTAATAAGTTATTGTTCGGAACCCTTCTTTCCTTCTTACTTCATATGGCGTAGGTTTTAGCGGCCAACATAAGTTTGAAGTTTAAAGAAGATGTATTTAAATTCCAAAATTTCTTTATAAGAGAATGAGGCACGATTTTTTTGATAAACTCTACACCTTATGAATATGCCCTAAAGTAACAATTCGTCAATATATTTTATAAAAAGTAATTTGTAATTGTCTGTAATTTTAAACTAATTGCTTTTTATTTCTAGGCGAACGTTTCCATACTTAAAAGGTATCTACTGATTTTACGTACTTAAGGTTTTTGATACTGTGTTGGTGTGTACTGAGGCTGTCACAGCACAGGCCACTCACACGTTTACGTACTTCCTGTCACCATATTCAATTTAAAATGTTACAAAGCTTTCCCTCAAATTAAAATTTGGGGTTTTAAATTGTTTGCCATGTTTGCTTAGTTTATCACTTATTGTGGGGTCGCCGACGTAATAACAAATTTGATTTACCCGCTAGGAAGCCGGTTAGTGCCAGCCACGGTGTAGTGCCAGCGTAGTGCGCATGCAGGAGCAAAACTATACGACTGTCTCTAGACGTTAATCTTTCTGTCACAGCTAGTGATGTCAACTTTCGGTACTTTTGAGTAATCGTTACTATTCGTTACCTTTAGGTTCAATACTCGTTACTTGTATCCGTTACTTTGATTACTTTGATTACTTTTGTATTTCGTATTAAAATATCTACAGACATGAAAGATTCTCCATAATTAGCAAATTACTTAAAGCCATAAATAAAATAAAGATGCAATAAAAAAAATATATAAAAAATAAAACAAAAATTTTACAAAAAAATAAAATAAAAAAGAAATAAAATAATAAAAAATAATAAATAAAGAATATAACAAAATGTATGATGTATGTAAACGCAGTAGAGCATGTGTAGGGCAGACATCTACTATATACCATAACATGTTCAGAAATAAATACAATAAACAACAGCACGAATCGACATTTATTTCGGGCTATTTTTTGTGTATTTTTAACTTTTGGAATGGCCCAACAGAAGGGTAGTGGAAGTAAACGACATACCTGGTGAGGCATATTCGTTTTACCTGAAAATATAATTTACTGGAAATCCCGGTCCGGGATTCCCAGTTCTGTTTTCTGTTCATTTCCACCTGCACATAACCATAAAAATATATAAGAAAAACTTAAAAAAATTCAATAAACAATATTACTTATCGTATCATATCATTTCCTGTTGATAGTTAATTTATTAAATAATAGATAATTTACCAAATGATTTGTATTACAATAAATTGGACAAGACTTATTTAATTCTTATACAGTCTTTAATGTTAGTTTTCTTTGTTAGTATTCAGCAAATGAATAGGAGTAAAGATTTAGTCATTAGAACGAAATAATGTCCATTATGAAAAATGTGTCCGATTTTTTGGAAGAATTTTTTTATGATTGAAAGTGCCAACCTGGTGTAATTTTGTTATAATTCAGGTCAGCAGACCAAAGTACGCAAGAGATTATTGGCAATGATTGTAAAAGGTTCAATTGTGACAAAATTTAGATTGTGTCCAATTTTATAATTTTATTGTCACACATATCATTCATAAAAAAACTGTCACTGTAGTTCAAGTTATCTAGTTACCTAAAGCAGTGATCCACCCGTTTACCCATTAATCTTTAATATTTTTTGGTTTTTAAAACTGATTTACATCTACATTTAAAAAAATAATTTCAGAATTTATTTACTTCTAATAAATACAGGGAAAAACGTTTATTTATTTATTTATTCATTAATTCATTCATTAATTCATTAATTCATTAATTCATTAATTCATTCATTCATTCATTCATTCATTCATTCATTCATTCATTCATTCAATAACATAAATCAAGAACGAAAAGTACATTCCAGCTCCTTTGTAAAATACACAACCGTGATGCGAATATTACATAATAATATTGGCTTTATAAGTGTGAGCGACATCGAGACGAAGACCGAATATCCGAGACCGAGAATGGAGTACCGACTATTGAGTAACAAATGATTACTTTTTCTCTATCCCTACCGATGTATCGGAAGTAACGAAGTAATCAAAGTAATCAAAGTACCGATTGTAACGAATGATTACTTTGTACCGAGTATTCGTTCTGCAACCAACTACTCTCTAGTATCGAGTACTCAAAGTAATCAAAGTAACGAAAGTAACGAATACATTGTGGAACGAGTAATCGGTATTTCGGATCTTCTCGAGTAACGAGTACTCGAGTAACGAATGATTACTTTTTCGCCATCACTAGTCACAGCCAGTGTTTTCTATTTCTCTGGTCACAACGGTCACAACAGTTACCAACACACCACAACCAAAACTCACCAAAGCCGTTGTTATTTTTGAACCTGTGAATTTGATTCAAAGTTCAAACTTCGCAAATTTTAATTCAGAGTGTTTATAATTAGTTTTTTTTACAGCCACTGCACCAGAACTATTGTAATGGCTCTTTCAACGCCAAGTACCCCCAAGACCATTTTCATTACGCCAAGAAAACTTGGTGCAATCCGAACTCCATGTGCAACTCCAAAATTGTTAAAATCATCAGCAACAGACACACCAGAATGCTTCAATACCGTCACACTAGAGACCCCCAACTCCACCGTAAAACAGCGAAGCAGCAAAAACACTTTTGATGAAATTGCAAACTTAACTGTAGCAGTTCGTATTCGACCAATGAATTCCAAAGAACTCGCTTATGTAGGTGCTGCAAACGTAGTAGCAGTACGTAATCAAGACATAGTAATCAGTTCAAGCCCCATAGGTAGTTCGGCGATGAGTCTTAATCATATTTTTCATTATGACCATGTATTTTGGTCGTGTGATGAAACCAGCCCATTATTCACCAATCAAGAAGAAGTCTTCCTAACTATTGGTAAACCTTTACTCAACAGTGCTTTTCGCGGTTATAACGCTTGCCTTTTTGCTTACGGTCAGACTGGTTCTGGCAAAAGTTTCAGCATGATGGGACAAAACACATGTGAAATCATTGATATAGATTCAACAGAGCAATCAGGGATTACGCCGAGGTTTTGTCGAGATTTGTTTGACAGAATTTCGAAACTAAATTCAGATTCCGCTGCAACTGTTGAAGTAAGTTATTTCGAGATTTATAATGAGAAAATCCATGATTTACTTGCGGTGCAAACCATGAGGACTCCGTTAAAAGTTCGAGAACATCCAGAATGGGGACCTTACGTTGTCGATTTGAGCGTTCACACTGTGAAAAGTTATAAGGAGTTACGAAATTGGCTACTGTTAGGCAATAAAAATAGAGCGACTGCTGCTACAAATATGAATGAGAAATCGTCGAGATCTCATAGCATTTTTTCCATTGAATTGTGTCTTTCGGATGGTTCTAGCGATGGTACTCGACGGAGTAAAGTTAGTTTGGTTGATTTAGCAGGGAGCGAGAGACTAGGAACGTCATATAATAGCGAAGAAAAAATCAGACAGGGTGTCAGTATTAACAAGTCACTACTGACCCTAGGAAAAGTAATTTCTTCGTTGGCTGACCAAAGGAAGAACCAATTTGTGCCGTATCGAGATTCAGTATTAACCTGGCTGTTAAGGGTAACTATTTTACATGAAGCAAAGTAACAATTTATAATACTGTAATCTGTTCATTATTGTTCTACAAATATCTACATCAATCTTACCTCAATTTTTAGTTCATTTATTTTAATCGTTTTATTGACATCTCTTGTTTATTACTTTCGGAAAAAGATTAAATATATACAAACTTTGACCATATTCATCATCATTGATCTTCCTGAACAGTTAAAAAATATATTGTGTTAATACATTACAAGATATCAAAAGTCAATTGTAAATTTTTGTTAAATTACTCAAATTTGACTGATAATAATGTCTACTCTCTTTTTTCTTCTATTCTATTGTTCTTTTGCATATTTCGATCCGTTTTGTCTTATTATACACAATTTACAAAATTTTATTATATCTCATAGTTTTCCTTTGGCTATTGCTCAATTTTTGTGTTTTGATTTATTTTTCTCAAATTTGCGTTCTTGTTTACTGGAGAATCTGAGATACATGAAGAGTGGAGTCGTCATTTATTTCAGACTCTCTTTCCAAATATTATTAGAAAGCGAAAAGGGAGCAGAGGCAAGTCTATTTTGGGCCAAACTCATATATTTTTTAAATTCGAAATTTTAGCTGATTCCAGAAATATTTAATTTTATCTTCAATTTTTATTTTTAATGCATGTTTTTTTCCCTTTTTTAATTAACTAAAATTGTAATAATTATTTTCTTGATTACAGGAAAGTCTTGGTGGTAATTCATTAACATCAATGCTAGCAACGATCACACCGGCCAACAGTCATCTAGATGAAACCTTAGCGACTTTACGTTATGCTTGTCAAGCCCGTTCTATAATAAATCGTGCCAGAGTCAATGAAAACCCTCACGATCGGTTAATCCGAGAGCTGAAGCAAGAAGTGCACCGTTTGAAGGCGTTAAAACAAGAGTACGAACGAAGTTCATTGCTATCTAACTCATCTTTATCTCAATTTGACGACAGCACTACAAGAGAAGATTTGGATGAACTGCGAACTAAACTTTCAACAGCAGAAGGTAAATTGCAGAACGCTGAAATGAATTGGAAGCAAAGGTTCATGGAGACCACGCGAACGCAATCTGTGGAATTTGCAAAGTCTGAAAAAAGACGGGAAGAACTTGAGTCCAAAGTTAGAATAATGAGAACTATAGATACTAATGTTAATTTCTCACCATATAAAACGAATTTTTTGGAGGAACTAGAAGATGTTTTAACAGAAGAGAAAATCTTAAATAATAAAATTCAAAATATTGTCAACTGGTGCTCGCAAAACAACTTAATTTGTACTTGCACATCATCTACACTAACTATTACAGATAATGCAAATAAAAGGCAAACTGTATTGTTAATAACAAAGATTAATATGGAAAATTTTGAAAACGTTGGTGATTTTATAAATAGTTTGAAATGGGATAGTTTTAAAGGAGCGATTAGTAACAAATTAGGTAGGACCGAAGTAGAAGCTTCATTCAATAAAATATATCAAGTTTTAGCTAATTTAAAACCCGCAGACAATGAAAATGATCTAAATTTATTATTTGCCAAAATTAATAAATCTTTGCAGAGCTTTGAAGCTGCGATGTTAAGTAGTTTGCCAAAGAACAGTGGTCAAAAAACTGTGACTTTTAATTTGTAATAAATTGGGTTTAGAAGGTTTTTGTATTATCATTGTATGTACGTACTTATTTATTGTTAAGTTTTTTAAAGAAACTTTTTTAGTCTTATGTGATATATTTTGTACCTCACATAAAAATAAATCTGAACGGTGTAAATTAGTATTGAAGAAACTGAAACCTCCCAATAATTGTTTTTTAAACCTAGACACGTTCAGTGTAGAACGGCAATAACAATCCAAGCGTGAAACGGGTTGGATGTCTTAGGAATTATGAATCTAAGGCATAAGAGGAGTATTAAGTATGGATAATTCATTTGAATTAAATTTAGAGAGGAAGCAGCACAAAAATAATATATTTATTTTCTCTTTGCACTGAAGTGGTCAACTTCTAATTTAAATAATTTTAAGATTATGTTTGGAGTTGTTTCTATAGACATACTGGACAGCAGATGAGGTTTGATTGAACGGCATAATAAGCTTCGTATTGTTCTGACCCATGACCCGGAACCGTTTTTATATGTCTCTTAAGATTACGAAGCTGGTTAGTTGTCAGAAATTTTTGTGTTTTGCCTTTGGTGAATTTGTTTGATAGCATGGGTGCTAGTATGTACAATTAAAATTCTAACGTATCGATTTGGTCCATCTTGTTATGTGTTTTTGGGTTTGTTTTCGGGTGCAGTTGTTAGCTTGACTGACATTTTTCATCTCCATGATTTATTTCTGGAATACGCAGAGCCACCGACGATCTGCAGTACCCAGTTTGTACATTTCAGAGGGCCAAATCTGGCTTTAAGGTACTGAGAAGCTTTATAACCGAGGTCGCATTTATGCATTTGAAAAGAACAGTGCATCTCGGACTGATCTAATAATTGGCAACTATAAACAATACGTAAAGTCCCAAAGATGTCGTGATGTAGATTCACGTCCGATGATGACAAAAATAGGCATAGATGGCTTGTTTTGCGTAGCTTCAGACTAATTATGTTGAGTTTAAATCCGGCTTCGGTCAAGTCTTTTTCGAAATGCTCTGGTAGGATGGATGGAGAAAGGTCACGGAAAACAATGTTAACGAAAAAGTGTGGTAGAGAGTGGCAATTTTTTTTAATACGTCTTAAGCATGACTCGAGGGAAGGTTTGCTTTGCGTCGGTCACAAGGATTTTAATATCTTTTTGGGTACTTTTTATCGAGGATGGCCAATGGGTCTTGCCTCGTAACATCATTAGAATTTAATCTCGTTTGACATCGGATCTTGTGTAGATTTTAGAAGATGATTTGGGCTTGTATCGAATCGTTTCGTGTGCGAGATTTTGGTTTCTTCTTACTCCAAATAGCACATCTTTACATAATATACCTCATAACATAAATTGATTAAAATTTCTGAATCATAAATAAAATAAAAATGAATCGATTATAAACAAGTCGTCAATCAATTGTAATCATTATGTCAAAGCCAGCGACTTGAACTGAATAACGATAATAAACAGGTCACCTTTGTTAATTTTGAAAATGTATTTATGCAGATTTTTCTTAAAAACTAATTTATTAATCTTGAAGGTGAATTGCACCCGAATAATATAATTTGATTTTATTGTTTTGCCATTAAAAATCACTCGACTCTAAAAACCAATACAGATGTATACTTGGAATGATTTTTTTATGAACTTGTATTTTCACAGCATTGCCTAGAATAACATTTGTAACCACTACTGTCTCTTATAAGTTAATTCATTACCAATAATTATGTGATCAAGAAACTTGATACTGGTCCCTTCAGGTACCGTTTTTTGTTTAGTTTTAATCGCGTTTCATATACTTTTCCTGCTTTTTATTTTAGATTTTCTTTAGGTTACCCATATTAAAAGATCATAATCTAAATGTAATAAAAGTAACAAAATGTGTTGCTTGATAAAGTAATGCAACTCAAAGATTTGAAGTGTGGATATTGGGAATTTATCAAACACTGTACAAAAAATAGATTAGAATGTGGTAAACATTTTTGGTTTATGTGTATGTCATATTATACAAATAATATGTCCTGTTATAGAATTTAAAATGACTTTAAATTTAGCTTTACACTATATATTTTGTTCACACTTTTACTGTAAATAAGTTACAAAGAAATTAATTCAATTAATTTTAAAATATTCTGTGTTTAATTGAACATTTTGTAAATGATTGTTAAATTTATTACAAATGCCAGTTAGTACACTGAACACTTTTAAAATGACCATAATTACAAAGAAATATATTAAATACGTTTTAAAATCCTACTTCATTCCTACTTTTGTAATTTTCAATAAAACCAAACACTTTTATTTCACAAACAAGGAATAGTTTTCATTCGTCATAACGAAACTAAATCAAAAGTCAATATTTTTTCTGTTGTTGATCCATAAGTTCAAAATACTTTTTGTCAGTTTTAATTCTTGTATTTTTCAATAAATATTTAAAACATTTTTTACAACTTCTTGTTTCATTATATAATTAAAGCGTTCAGGTGACTTTCTTTTTATTTTGTTAAAGAATGGAAATCTTGAGGAACATTCTTGATAGGATTTCATATTGTTTTTCAATTTGACGTCATCATATATACATATTCCCCATGTTTGAAACCAATAAATGATAGAAACTACTTGCAACAAACTTCAAGTTTTATGAATAATGTCATGCTTGAACTATAAATCAACTACTCCAGTATTATCACAGATGAGGATTATAAAAAAAAATGTACATCAAGTTTCAAAAATCAGGTTCATCATTGCGTTTTTGGTAGTTTTCCCCAAACTTGCTCATATATTTCCTGATATATTCCCTAGCTTTCGTCTTCACGTTTTCAGTACATACTAAATCTTCAATTTTTTCGATATGCTTCATTTCCTTTAGCATTACGAAATGAGTTAGCTAGAACAAAAGACCGTTAACTTCGAATCAAATACCTATTAACACAAACCTTTCTCGCTAAATGTTTAAAATCATCAGTGTTGGTGATCCGACCTTCCTTACAATCAGGTTTTCTATAGATGTTCAAAACGCTAACAACAACAGTCGCCATATTGGACCTAAATGTTTCTTTGATTCGTTTCGCTGTTTCATTATTATCTTCCTTCATTTCTCGCATTTTCGCTTTAACCGTTGCCCTATTGCGCTTTTCCTTAATTGGCTTCTTCGATTGTTGTCCCATTAACTCTTTCTCTCGTTTCAACGTCTCCTTGTTTTGTTTGTATCGCTTTAAGTCTTCCCTAAATTGCAGTCTGTCTTCTTCAGTACGAGGCTGAAATGGTCAAAATAACTTTAACGATTTTCGGATCATCGTTACTTCATTAAAGGTAATGTCAAGATACTGAATAAAATAATCTATTCGATCTAAAGAAAACTTACGCTTATTATAATTTCATGAACCAATCCAGACCTTCGCTTTTTACAGGTAGTTTGGGGTTTTTCCTCCTTCAAAACATCCTTCAACTTCGTGGCAGTGGAGGTGGCGCCTTTTTCACTTTCTTCGTTTTGAGGATTTTCATCGAGTGGTTCAGGTTTCTCCTCTTCAACAGGGCTGGGAGTATCGCTTTCTTCATTTTTTAGATATCCAGGGAGAGTTTTGGAGAAGGATAGCTTGACTTGCTTTTCCATTTGCTTTCGCACATCCATCAATAATTTCGCATCGTCCAAGTCCTCATCGCTTTCCGAGTCCTCAGAAGACGAATCGGAACTTAAACTACTGGTGTCTGAACTTGATGTCGTTTCGCTGGCTGTAAAGCAAAAACATCATTGTGAGAAAAGATTATCATCAAAATAATATTAAGTTCCATCCTGGGCTATAATGGTTAAAAGAAAATCAAATTTCTCAGATTGCGGAGAACAATAGTACGGACTATAGTGTATAGAATTTCCGGCACGCACGGGGTGTTATAGTCACGATAATTCATTCTGTCATTGTATATCACTCCAAAACTATAGCGTATCTACATGAAAGCCGATAATGATGTCTCGGACCTAATGAGTTTTTTATAAAGATAATGCGGTGACTTCAAAAAAGGGCCAAATTCAATAGGCTGTATTTTGAAGCGATATGTATATATGAATGAAAATCAAGTGACTGTTTGAGAAAAATCGTTGTTTTTCAAGTTTTTTGGATTAACTATCTATTAAAGGTTTAAATTAAACTTGTATGTACTTATAATGACCAATGTAAATTATGGTCAATTTTACAAAATATTAATAGCAACCCGAACGATTGTTCATAGTGGCGTGTATGTTTTCTTGACATTAAAAGAACGACGAAAATCGATATCTCTCACTATAATTTTAAAACCAGCAAGAAATTTAATTGTATATTTTTTAGATTATATTTCATATATTTTCATTTTGAAGTGCTCACACAAGTCAATATACGAGCGGCTTTGCAATCTACTACCACTGAAATCTTAAGGACGTTCTCGTTGAGTTTACTATGAGGAAAAGAATGACAGAAGTATACCAGGGTAGGCGATATTTCTCGTCGTATACTCGTATGGAAAGGAAACTGGGATATGTGCATCAATATCGATGTATTTTGTGAACGGTGGACGGAAGACAAGAAATCCTCGGCGTTCATTTTTTTTTCTGCTACTGATAATTCATCACTTATTAACATTAGCAAAATTTTATAACATTCTTCTTCACTATACGTCTAATACAAATGGAAAATAAATATTTAAGTGTAAAATATTTATTTTCATATTGCGGCTTGATGAGCAGGCGGTGCCTACCTTGCCTACCCGGGCGAGCCGCCCCTCGTTTTCACATTTCCAATAGCTTTTCATAAATTCGCAAAACTATCAAAAGAAAAAGAAAAATTTATACAGGACTTCTGTTGGATCAGCTATTATAAAAAAAAAAAATACAATGATATTTATTATTGTCGCGACTAGTTTGCCGTGAGTATTTCGAACTGTGTTTATTTTAGTGTTGGGCGCATTTGAGTGACAAAATCGTCAATCATCCGATTAATCTGAATAACCCTATTATTGTTACAAGACTTGAATGAAGGAAGGGAATAAATATTTTTTCTCAAAGGGTCAGCGCGACAGGCTCTTGGGGTTGGAAAACAGATTGAATGAATTTTAATAAAATAATTCCACACTTCAGGTTAGCCATACACATAGGGGATTTTTGAAAGTTTTAGTCTCTCACGAACCAAATCCGTTGTTCGGTAACTTTCTTTAATGGGTAATTGAGGTCTTGGACTTTTAAGGAACGAGTCTGAATGTTAAGAGCCCCATAGACATCGTTCTGTTTCGACCGTTTTAATCGACGGGTAAGTCAGTTGGAACGATGAACGAAACCGGACGATACGCACACACAACAGTTTGAGTTTTAGCAGTTTACCATGATGAACCGCACGTGCTTCTTGGCAGTGGCGCCGGTTTTAGCTGTAAAGCAAAAACAGAAGGAAAGTCGTTCAAAATGGATAAAAAAGTGGCTACTAAAGCGCAGCACCCTTGATGAACTCAAACAGAAATTCTTTATTCATTTGCCGAGGATCAGCCATTTCACTATTTTCACTGCATGTGCTATATGGGCACGTGAAAACAAGTAACCGGCGCCGTGCCGGTGCGCCTCCGAGAAAACACGACAGTTTTAGCCCATGCACAGCGTGTTTGCCTGACCAGATGGCAGGAAACCGGACAGAAATGAAACCAATTTGATATTTTTGAACGACGGTTAATCACGACGGATTTTGCCCATACACGTCAGTTTTATTGTCCGTTCGTTCCAACTGACTTATCCGTCGGTTAAAACGATAAAAAAAGAACGATGTCTATGGGGCCCTTAACATAGATTTTGATGACACCCACTGAGTCATCACCAAGAGATTAACTTTGTGTTAACGCATGGTATTTTTATACATTCATAGCAATGATTGCAACTAAAAAATCTGCTGCACTCATAAACACAATGTGCATGAATGAACACTACATTAAACTTACAATCATCTTGCTCGTCTTGAGGATTTGATAACGGTGGCGGTTCCCACTGACTTTTCCTGACTTTCACATGGTAATAATAAGGCCTCCCATACTTGTCTTTGGCAGTTTTCCATTTAGGTGGCAGTTTAGCTGGAGGTGGAATCGGTCCCATAAATTTAACTTCATTGTAATCCTCAGGTTTTTTAACTTCCTCCTGATATGGTAAATTTGGCAGCGTAGGCATCGGATTTACGTTCCCCGGCATAACTCCTGGATGTATATATGGAAAATTGGGATTAGGGGGCAATGCTGCCATCGGGTTATGATTCTGATTAAAAACCATATTAGGATTCTGCAAAGGATAGTTTTGCCATTGTCCAATTTGAGGATTCCAAATACACTGATAACCTCTATTAGGATCAAAAGGTGCTGTTAATCTGGGATCGGTTCCGAGAAGAATACAGTGTTGTTCGTGTTGCCTCCACATTTCCCTTTGTTTTCGTCTCCTTTCTTCTTCCCGTTGTTCTACTTGCAAGGCGAACATTTTTCGTCTTTCATGCTTGCCTAATTTAGGAAAATTAACAATAGTGCGTTCTTCAATTTTGATGTTCTTTCGTGGCAAAGAACTATCGATCTTGTCTATAGATCGGTAACGTTTCAAAATGCGATAACGACTTTCACTTTTCTTTTCGTTGTCGTTGTCCAAACCGGCTAAACCCGCGATATAACCTCGATTAGCTTCTCTTTCATGCTCCTTCATTTGTTCGATTCGTTCTTTTTTAGGAATTTTGAAGACTTCTTTAAGGCTCGCCCATTCTTCAAGAAGTTTCAAAGCCAATGCAATTATTTCTTCTTCGTAATTGGGTTCTTCGGGTTTGGAATCTTTTATGGGTATTGGTGAACTTTCCATTTCCTCTTGGAAAATATCAGCTATTTCATCTGCCAGTTCTTTACCTTGACTGTTGGTAAATCCTACATTTTCAGTTATTACCCCTTCGTAATCCATACTGACTGTTTTTCGAATTTCAATTTCTTCCGGATTTGTCTTTGCTTCATCACTTATTACGGCATCCTCTTTTTTCACCTCTTCTTGAGTAGGAGTTTGACTGGGTTCTTGGTCAGTTTGTGGTGATGACGAATCCGAGTCTAGAGGCATATCGTCACTTTTCTTCATTGACCACACTTCGACTGTCGGCAAAACTTTGCTGTCTTGCAACATTGTTTTATTAGGTATCGGCAACGTTGCTAATGTTTGCAACATTTCCAGCCGCAAAGATTCGAATTTCTTGTCAGTCTTTGCTAAGTGTAGTGCATCTGTCATGTAACCGTGCATCAACCGTAAACCGTGATAATCCAAAAACAATCTTCGACAAGGCAATTCACCTCGTCTCAAAATTCTCAAGAGTTTTGTCCTTTGTGCTGGTTCCTTTGCTCTCACCATCAATCTGCTTAGTTTTAACG
Source organism: Pyrochroa serraticornis (assembly GCA_905333025.2). Lineage (NCBI taxonomy): Eukaryota > Metazoa > Arthropoda > Insecta > Coleoptera > Pyrochroidae > Pyrochroa > Pyrochroa serraticornis. The sequence goes on from HG995158.1 coordinate 20,951,704, forward strand.
TGTGTGCTTGATTCTTGAGACCCGTCGTTAATAACATATCGATTTCTTCATCCAACTGCTAATAAATGATCAATAATTAATTTTGGTTAATTTTCTAGTAATCGTCGACTTACGTCTACGTCATCAAAAATGTCTTTTCTAGGCTTTTTTCTGGGCGACCGTTTCTTTTTTTCTTTTTTCACAGGTTTTTCGACTTCTACTTCAGTTTTAACAGCTGTAATTTCTGTCGATTCCTCTTCAATCTCTGTAGGTACTACGTCGTTGTCCTCTTTAACAGAAATCTCGGGTTCAATTTCTTCGTCTTCATCTTCTTCCTCTTCTTCTTCTTCGTCGTCATCGTCTGGTTCTTCTCCTAGCCAGCCTCGACAAGTCGGAGCTTCACAGTAACATTTTTGAGCTTCTTTACTATAAAAATTGACGTTTTATTATAAAATCTTTAATTAATAATTTTCCAATAAAAAACTAATAAATTTGCTTCTTTTTTAGCTGATCTACATGAAATGCTGTTCGAATAAAATAGCTTGAAACGAGGTACAGCAGAATTCGTATGTAGTTAGAAACCAATAATGTCCTTGTTGCTTCTCCTGTCTAGACTAATACAGTTAGAGAGAAAATAAGATCTTTTTGTCAAGTAACTAATTTAGGACCCTATTAGAGCATATTTTTTACAAAATAACGCTGGCCGTTTTTGCCTGTGGCGAAGTTTTTTCCTTTCAATGACAACATACTAGAATTTAGTTCTGTTTAGCCTGACGTAAAAAATTATTCCCCATACAAGTAAGAAAACTTAAAAAAAACTTGAACTTTTCTCTAACGGTCCTAAAAGTTTGAAGTTGGGGAGGATTCTGAATCCGAGCTACAGAATCGCTCTCGGAAACTACTTTTGACTACAGTATCGGCCGCCGCCTCGCTGACCTGCTCGCCTCAGTTTCGAGTTGCAGTGCAGTATGGACGTGGAAGAATGCATTATGCTGTGGTATGTACCTAGTAAAGAAAAAAAAAAAAAAAAAAAAGAACTATGTGGATTCGTTCAATTGTGGACTTACGGGAAGCCAAAGGAGTTTTTACCTTACTTTATGCAAACTTACTGTCAGACTAAACAATTAAATACATAAATATCATCACTATTGTCTTTTATGATGTAGAAATCTACAGCATTTTTGTTTACAGAATTAAAAAAATATGCTAATTTCTGTTATAATCTGCTGTGAGGCAGAAATGGAAAAAAGCGTTAAACATTAACACGGCAGAATAGTACCTTCATAATAAGCGAGGTACAAAATGCTCCCATGAAACGAAACGAAGCGCCGCCCATAACGCTGAATTGACTGAGCTACGCATTCAGCCTGAAGAATCGGGATTCAGAAATCTTGTGGGCGGATACTGAATCCGTTGCTGCAGCCCGTCTGAAAAGATCCAACTAACCGCATGTATTTTCTGTATCCGAGATTCACGAACCTCGGATTCAGAATCTCCGCCTAAAAGAGGTCCTAGCATGTGAGACCGTGCACACTTTCACCAAATACCACATTCTAATGCTGTTGTTGACTGCAAACTGCAAAGGATCATTACAGCAAAGTTCAAGATTTAGAGAGCTTAAAAGCAAATTTTCTTTCTTTATTAAAAAAATGGCATGATTTAGAAAGAAAAAGTTTTTACGCTTGTTTGGACAATAATTCTCTATGTCAGATTAAACAGAAATATTAGTACGTTGCCATTTAAGAAAAGAAAATTAAAAATGCCGTAGGCCAGAATAACTAGTGACACTTTGTGAAAAAAAAACTCTAATATGGCCTTGAACTAGTCATTTCACAAACATTTATCATTTTTTTCTCCAACTCTTAATAGTTTAGTCAGGAGAAGCTGGGTTCCATACTATGATTAATCTTATATAATTTAGACTTAAATTCCAATTTGAAATAATAATCTTAGATCTAATACTAATTGTAATAGAAATTAAGGTACCTAAAAGCTATAAAAAAATATTTAATAATTACTGCTGGATAGTTTCAACGCCGAAAATTAAAACAATCAAGTCCAAGTGTACAAAACAATTCAAAACAACAATCACATTCATGTCTAATTGGTTTCTCAACTAGCAAGTCCAAGAATTGTTCAGAAATTTATGAAACATGCTGTACCTTATTTTCGAAGGTCTCATAATTACCCATAACGCTGGAATCTATAGTCGAAAGTGATTTCTTCTCCCGCTAAAATGGTTCTTGTGCTAAAAAAGCCAATCCTCAGTTCTCCATTGACTGTCCATTTCTGAGTCTCCGCGTTCGGGTCGCAAGAATGATTGATGAAACGTGAAATATTTCCTAAAAGCGTCATTAGTAATAGCAATTGAAAATGAGAAAGATTCTAGAATCGATCGAATGTAGGTAGTGATAAAAAGGGGTTCAAATAAAAGTAAGAAGGAATATGAGAGCGTAAAGTAGCAAAGTGTGAAATAAATAACTTTTGGTGCGGATAATGTACACGCTTGTCAACTTGGTAGTGACTTTTTTTACGTGTGTCGTTAGTAATTATAAATTAAGTATATATGCTTACAAAAGAGAATTATTCATGCTTTAATAACTGAGTGGCTATCTATATATCTACCCCAAAATTTTATGTTCATAATAAGTGCCAATAATAACTAGCCAATCTCAGGTCACGGAGAACACATAGGTAATCTCTTGTTATTTGTAAAATAAATTGTAGAACTAAAATTGACACTGATTAATAAAATATGTATTTTAACACCTCACTTTTTTAACACTGTCAATAATTAAGTATTTACAACTTTCTTTCGATTCTATGTATACTAGGCGATCGATTTCACGGAAAAACTCATAAATTTGATGACTGCTGCTTCCTATTTAGAAAATCAGAGAGTAATTTAGCACATCATGAATGATAATCGTAGATTATTGTAGACTTTAAAATCGAAAAAGGTTTTTTCAAAAGATAAATATTTTGGCAAGTATTACAAATATAACTAATAGTATCTGAGCAAAGAGCGGTTAAAAATTCAGAAGTTTGCTTTCAGTACAAGATATCTTTCACATTATGATACGGAAATAAAATAAAGATATTCTAAATTATTATTATATAAATTAATATTAGATTTACGTTATCGCTATTTCTTTTTTTAATTGTTAAGAACTACTTATACCTTTTCTTACTTGTATTTGCAGCCATGTATTTATAATTATTCTGTATGTTCTGTTTTGTTTAATATGTTCCATTTTTATGATTCTCATTTCCTACAACTAATGTTAGAAATAAGTCATCTAATATTTAAAAAATTCTTTTTATGAATAATCAACTTTTACCTAAACGTAGCAACAATACTACTAGTTGATTTTTCATTGCCAACTTTATACCAAAACCAAGTATGTTGTACTATTAGATGTTTTTTGAACGGTCTGAACTTATAATAATCCCAGGTTCAGTATTTGTCACTCACCTTTCATAGTGGCATCAATTATAGCATCAGCTCTTAGCGCCATAAAATAGTAATGCCGATTTTTATCATTCGAGTAATCATCGGCGCGTGCATCAAATTCTTCATGGTCCAAAACTTCTCCTACATATTCCAAAATAAATTCGCCGCTAAGAAACAAAACATAGTAAATACACAATCGCATTGTTTCACTATTCAATACTTACTATGGAATGTTAGCCGCAGCTCGCAAGCCAAGCCCCTTTTTTTCTGTTTTGAAAACCTCAACAGGAGCAAATTGAGATTTCTGGAACTTTTTGTTAGTACATCTATCTTCAATCGGACAAAAGTTTCCACTAAAATAAATTAATTGATAAATAAATAACAAATTTGTAATTAATAAAATAATTTACCATTCAATCATTAATAAACGGTTTAAACAATCTTCACCACATCCAAATTCACCCCTTTCAACTTCTTCAGGAGTCAAAAAACAATCGCAGGACATCTTCTTCGCTTCCTTACATGTCATTCTTTCAGTTAAATATAAATTTTCTTTCAAATGGACAAATTGTTTTAGTCTAGTTTCGACTTCCACATCTTTAACCGGCAGTTTATCTTTTTCTATCAAGATGGCATTGGCTTCAGCAATTTTCACACTATCACCACAAGTTTCCATAACAACAGCAGCGGGAGTTAAAATGTTCATTTCCAACTCGCTTGATCTCCGCCAACGCGATTTTACCTTCACCGGTTTATTGTCAGGTTCGACTTGAGTGATCATGGGAGCTTCTACTGGTTTTTCCAAATCAGTTACCAATGGAGGAGGATCTGAAATCGGTTCTAAGTCCAAAACTTTAGTTTGTTTAACCAAACCGCGACCTTTACAACGTTGTTTCTGAACGGTTATAGATTTTATTCGACTTGATCGACGAACTTCTTCAATTTTGTCAAGATCTTGTTCTTTCTTTACCAGTTTTGATCTCTTCTTTGATTGAGTTTTTTTAAAGTCTTTTTTGACTGTTTTCTTTTTTCTTGATTTTTCTGGTTTTAGTGACTCAATGTCAGGCAAAATTTCTTCAATTTTCACTTCATCTATCAGTATTGAATCTTCAGGTTGCTTTTCAATTACAGACTGTTGAACTATTTCAGGAATTTTTTGATCACTCTTTTCATCTTGATGCATTAATTCTAGATTCATTTCAACGTTGTCTTGGGCAGTTTCTAAGTCCAATTTTTCAGGTTCTTCCTCAATTACAACTTCAGTATTGTCGACAATGGGAAGAAAATCTTCAGTAATGTATTCTACAGCTACTTCTTCATACTCAATTACTTGTTCTTCAATGTTAACAACATCCGCACCACCAGAAGAATCATCAACTAAGTCCTGAACAATTGACTCATCCTCAGGTTCGTTGGCAATTACGTGTAAAAGTTCCAACTGTTTTGAAATTTGACAAGTTTCCAACTCTGAGTTTTTTGTTTCCGTCACTTCCATTTCTTCCACTACTTCCTTACATTTAAATGTGTCTGGTACTAGTAATTTTACTTCAGTCTCAAATGGGAGAATCTCTCTTTCTGAAGTAAGAATTTCACTTTCAGAAGAGTCAGTACTAACTTCCTTTCTATTAGATTCCCCTTCTATTTCAAAGCTACTCTCTGAAAGTTCTCCAACTGAAACTTCAAGTGCACCTTTAGGTTTCTTTTTAGGAGTGAGTTTTCGTACCCTGGGTTTTGTTGGAGATTTATTTTTCTTCGGTAAAGGTTTTAATGGAGGAGGCTTCAGAATTGCGTCAATTGTCTCGGACTTGGGCTTGACAACTCTACCTGATCTTGTGGTAGTTGTTGACAGCTTGGGGATTGGTAGGGCCACTTGATTCGGAACCACGCGTTTCTTTTTAGGTGGCATTATTACCACCCACTAAAGAATTCCTACGTATTAAAAACAGTTTTACAAAGGAGCAGAATTAACCTACAATTTTAACTAACTAAACAACTATGTATCTGTTGAATTTAATGTTGCGACAGCATGTTCAGTTCGACTAATTAATCAATAATAGCAGCTAAAAACACCTTTAGTAGGTGTTTAACTAACGTACTTCCACATCCCTCAACTCAACACCTGGAACTGTCATCTGGAGCGAGCGACGGTCACACGCCAAAAAAATTAACAAACTGTCGTTAAATATATCCAGATTGCAAAAAAGTTTCAATTACCTGAAAAATTATCATCCATAAATTGTAAAGATTACAGAAAACTGAAAGTTAGAATTTGTTAGTCCTATAATTAATAAAGCTCGGAAACAATAAATAAATTGAGTAGTTTAAGTGTAAATGCAGCTTTACTCTTTACTCCTTGACTTTTTCAACCAAAACTAAATGAACGCTTTTCTATGTTTAACTATGACTTAACTTAAATCTGTAATACACTTACCTTGGTGTATTTTGAACAACACCAAATGATTATGGAGAAACAAACAGTTTTTAGATGAAATTTTGAGGTTATTCCGAAATTCCAAATTGAAGTTTGGTCAGGATTCGGGATCAGTCGGACTTCGGGCTTTGATAGTCGAAGGTGTCGTGAGGCGAAGCAAAAACTAACTTCTGCTGTCAGATAAATATAACCTTACTTTTGTTTTTTGAAAACTGTGGTATCTAAGATAAAAATCAAGTGAAATGGCGTTTATTTTAACCAATATTGTAGGAAAGGGCTATATTAAATCTCTGGAAGACAAATTATTAGGTTTAACGTAAGTATTTTTTCCGGACGCCCCCTTCAGGCACCTCATTAACTAGATTTTATAGGCTTTCCTGTTGCACGGTCCGGGAAAGACACAAATTGAACCCAAAACCACGACTACGAAATCCAACTTGGTTCACCCAGAAGCATCGACTTGTGAGTAATTTCAACATTTTTATTTTTTGTATCAATGCTGCTTTAGACACGGGAAGATTATGTTACCCCAGAAAACAAAGAGTTTCTCAAAGAAGTCGTTCAAGACCGTTATTCGAGTGATAAGTCGACGATTGAGAATCAATTAATCTCAAATGTTGAATGGAGGCCAAATTTGCAACGGACTGGTTTGATAGCTCGAAAAATTGGAATCCACCCATTATGGCTTAAGGATGGCAGAAAAATCTCGACTACTTTGTTACAAGTATTGGATAATCATGTGATTAAGTATTATCCGCCTGAATCTTATGATCCTCCGAGGAAGCGTGTAGAAAAGATTTATAATAGGAAAGGATGTTTGCTACTTGGGGCTGAAGGCGCGGATCCTATGAATTTTACAAGAGAATATTGTGGACTTTTCAAGGATTCAGGGGTGATCCCTAAGAAGACTCTGGCCAGGTTTTTTGTTAGCCCAGACGCAGCTCTACCAACAGGCATACTTTTGGGGGCTATGCATTTTCAAGTGGGCAGTTATGTGGATGTTAAAGGAAAAACGTAAGTGGTTTTATTATTATTAGGTACTACAACAGAAGAGAGAGAAAATGAGGTGATGGAACATACAGCCCTTCAGTTCTGCTATTACCTTCCACTTGTATAGTGTAGTATTCATGGGCGCCCGCAGAGAATTTTCTTGGGGGGGGGGGGGCAAGGTCTAAATTTATGTATTAAAAATTGCATCTAAAGTTTAAATTAAAATAAAATTACATTTGTTTTTACTTTTGTGTCGTTTCGCGATCTGTTCAATAAATGTAGTTATTTTATATCTATTCCACTATACCGGGAGGGCCAATGGTGCGTCCGACTTTGATAGCTCGAGTTCTGTGATAACTAGAAATTTGATTTAAGAACATGAATAAATTAGAGAAAAAAGTCTATAACTGGAAATTATTTTTGAACATACAGGGTGAACCAAGACGATTATATAAGGGCACGTGACTTTTTTTAATGGAATATTGTGTATAAAAGCTTTTTTCGAGCCTTTTCCTAAACTGTTTTCATTCCCAATATTATGACTATGTCTAAACCACCTGGATGCAGTTATTTCTTTTTGTTCAAATAATGGCATCTGCAGATGCATGTTACAAAATTCATGACAGTCACAATTATGGGTTTTAAGGAAAAATATATAAGTACTAGTTAGAAAACATGTCTTTGAATGGTTTCTACTTTCTAAAAATTATACAGGGTGGCTAAACTTAATTTTTCCATTTAAAACTTGTTAATTTATTCATTTTTTTCAAATAGAACATCCTGTATATTTCTCAACGATATGATGTAGAAACCAAAAACATTTTTTGTATGTACACCATGTTTGACTATTTGTAACTATTTTCGATTTATTGACCAATAATTATAGTAGAGGAAAATAGGATATCTATCGTGAATTCCGTGTGCACGGAAAGGTAAAAAGCTACGGGTTTATTTTTTCGATAGAATATGTCTTGGGGATGAAGAATCCACCTGTCGTCAAAAAATCGTCATGTGCAGGGGCGGGGGAGGGGTGGTTTTATCAAAAAACACTAAAAAGTAAAATGATACCTTGTTCTATTAGCTTTACAACGAGATATTTTGCGACTATATGTGAATATTGTAAATAATATAAAAAAAATATTATTCCAAGCATGCCCATTCTAGTTTCCGTAAGTAAGCTATGGTAACTTAGAAGTAGCTGCAGCACGAAACGTTGAATATCTCTGGTACGCAAGGTGTAGTAAAAATTACAAATTTCAAATTCGTTCCCACTCGATTATCCTGATAATTGGTAGGTTAATCAAAAAAATACTTTCTACAGTTGTTGTAGCCTGATTCATTGCGATTTGAATGCTTGTTACATTTTTGAATTATATTAATAAATAAGAAAGATATGGCCAAAATGGTGGATCGAGGATAGAGCGCGAGCCCGATTCGGGACAAGCGCTCGTACACCGCTGCCACCCGATACCACCCGCAACGATCCAAGTCTATTTGGCGGGAAAATTGTAGTTGCCCTGTGTAGATGCAGAGTGCAAAATACGAATTAATGTGGAGGTTTTAATAGCTGATTAAACCAATAATGCATATTAGATACCTCTATTATAAGTTTTAGCTGAAAACACTACTCTAATCTTTCGTTCATACTCGTATTACGTAAGTGGCTAATAATTTGTTGACCGTCATTAGTAAGATTTTTTTTATTATTTTAAGTTAAGTACTTCTTGTAATGGATATTTTAGGTGGTTCAGAAAGTGAACTAAAATCAATCATAAAAATTGCAGTGGCAAGTATCAAAAATCCTTTGGCAGCACGTTCTGTTAATTGCATAATTTGCAACCAACCCAAAAACTTAATTTCAAGTACTAATATTTCATTCGATAGTTTCAAAAATAGTGCTAAATTAAGATCAAGTGTTGATAATGGCAATATGTTTTTGAATGGCATAATGACAATTATTATTAATTCATCGGATGGACACTATTTAAAATGGCATCGAAAGTGTTACTCTAGCTTTACTAGCAAGAGAAATATTGAAACTTAAAAAAAAAATGCAGTGCAAATATGACATGTCAGAAATGAAGGGGCTGACCAATTACAAAGACTTAAGTAATGAAGCATTTTGAAATTTATTACCAGACAGGTTGTGTTTCCTGATTCAATTATTAATTACTGATGATACTAATAAAAATAAAACACAGCAGGTTTTAAATATTTGTCAGGATATTATTTACATTTATTCCAATTTTAAGAAGCACAACCCAAGACATGCAGCTCTAGGACTGTTATTACATCAAGAAACCCAATCCAGAAAAATTATTGAAGCCATACATGCTTGTGGACATTCTTTACCATACAGAGACGTTATTAGAATCCGAAAGTCTGTTGCACAATCCAAAATTAATCGTTTCTATGATAATAACAAAGTAATTGTTCAGTCTCAATTAATACCTGGTAGATTTGTACAATTTGCAGGAGATAACATAGATATACTAGAAGAAACTCTTGATAAAAGACCTACCTTTCATGCAACTCAAATGGCAGCTTTTCAGAGCGGACCAATATCGATTTCTTCTGAATATCTTGAATTAGTACCATATAAATTTAATCTCAATGTACCTGCAGAACTGCATGCACTACAGAAATGTGGCATCAACAGAATTCTAAAGAAACCTCCTTTGCAACACTTAGTAATACTTTGCAACAAAAAATAATTGATATTGTTGACAATAATTATATTAGATCTCATAATTGGGCATGGATGTTATGCCGCTTAAATTCTAAAGACAAGGTAAATGTAGATAATGTAATTCCACAATGGACTGGATTTAACCAATTAATAATAAAAGATAACTCCGAACTTACAACATACGGGTATCTTCCAATATTGCCTCATGTTGGTTCCGAATATGCCATTATTTGGCCGTTAATGACCAAATGCAAACAAATTGCTGAAAATTTAAAAGATAACTTTACCGTCATCACTTTTGATCAAGCCTTGTATTACAAAGCTAAGGAAATTCAGTGGCATCTACCTGAACATTGTAGTTCATATGTAATTTGTTTAGGTGGTTTTCAAGTAATGATGAATTTTCTTACACGTATAGGTCAACATATGGACAATAGTGGATTGTCTGGTGTTTGGTTAGAAAGCGGTTTATATGGCGATTGTACGGTTTTAGACATCATGTCAGGTAAAAAATGAAATAAAGCAATTCGAGCTCACAAATTAATGTACGAGGCTTTAATGCGAATGTTACTGCCATTGTTTGAAAATTGGTTAAAGGACAGTAAACATGATATGATTTGTTCAATCACTTTGTCAAAATTATTAGTAAATGAGGTTATAAATTGCATAGGTAATGAAAGTTGATAGGCGTTTATTTTATCTCAAAATTCTACAACTCAGTATAATTTAGTTATATAGAAATGGTTGAAACTCTGTTAAGCTTCTTGTATAGTGAAAGAGTCAGTAATTGAAAGCTTTAACCAAATGATTCCTTGGTTTTTTGCCTACAATCATACCAATTATTCGAGATGGGGTTCAGTTTACTTGTTGGATATGATGGATTTAACAAATAAAGCACCAGCATTGCTTGATGAATTTAGAAAAAGAAATTTTGTGATAAAAAGACTTCCTGATAGCTTCAACCAAATATCTGTTGATCAAGCTCTTGAGCATATTAACAAACGTTCTAAAGATGCGGGAGGAATAGTTGGTATAACCAAAAATTCGAATCGTTTGGACGAATGGTTTTTAAGTTACAACACAATAAATTTACTTATAGGCAATTTTCGTTCCAAAAACGGATATAGCATAAAGAAGCATTCACAAAATATTGAATGCGGTTAGAAACTGTTAATTATTGACGAAGAAACTGTACAAAAATATATAATATAATTGGTAATATGAAAATTATTGCGCTTATTATAGAGGATTCTTTGACTTGTTGGTCGTTGCGGGTGGTAGCGGGTGGCAGCGGTGTACGAGCGCTTGTCCCGCATCGGGCTCGCGCTCTATCCTCGATCCACCATTTTGGCCATATCTTTCTTATTTATGAATATAATTTAAAAATTTAACAAGCATTCAAATCGCAATGAATCAGGCTACAACAACTATAGAAGGTATTTTTTTGATTAACCTACCAATTATCAGGATAATCGAGTGGGAACGAATTTGAAATTTGTAATTTTTACTACACCTTGCGTACCAGAGATATTCAACGTTTCGTGTTGCAGCTACTTCTAAGTTACCATAGCTTACTTACGGAAACTAGAATGGGCATGCTTGGTATAATATTTTTTTTATATTATTTACAATATTCACATATAGTCGCAAAATATCTCGTTGTAAAGCTAATAGAACAAGGTATCATTTTACTTTTTAGTGTTTTTTAATAAAACCACCCCTCCCCCGCCCCTGCACATGACGATTTTTTGACGACAGGTGGATTCTTCATCCCCAAGACATACTCTATCGAAAAAATGGACCCGTAGCTTTTTACCTTTCCGTGCACACGGAATCGTTAAATAAGCGACTTACGCCGGCTATTTGCCTCTACTATTACGGAATTCAAGAATAATCTTAATATTTTAGATCATTTATTAAATAACTTAACAGATAAAATTGTAATAAGTGCTCTAGATGTTGAACCTATAAAAGCAGCTTTTTTAGTGAGTTCACTTTATGTTGATATCTTGATCATTTTTTGCTTTTTAAGTTATTTAATAAACGATCGAATATTTTAAGATTTACTGAAAGCGAAGCTATAGGGCACTCTAGCGAGAATTAGAATTTATGGTTCTCATAGTAATTTTTATAAAATGTAATTAATTAATAGAAAAGTGCAAATAATATTTGTTGTGCTGATTAACAACCAGAAGGGAAGTTTTTCAAAAAAGTTACTACAGTGCGCTCTTCTCTGATCTATTGTTAAAAGGTATGAGAGAAACGTTCACCCACCGATTAATGGTTTATCTATTTGCATAGACTACACCGAATCTACAACTTAGTTTCAGAACCCCTTTAATACCATGACCTAGATATAAAGAAGAAAGTTTAAGATTTCGTTAAAAAAAGATAGGGTCAGGTGGGGTAATTAAAAACACCCAATTATTTACGAATTTTTTTTTTTTACTTTTTTTATTACTATGAACTTATTCTAGATTATTCATTCGACGTAAATGTGAATATGCATTTAAACATGCCTCGAGTTCGTACTCAGTTTTCATTTGTCCCTTTAAACTTTTCTGTTACGCCAAGGAAGTCTAAACGCAACGTTCCCATTTATCTCAAAATTTACAGGGCATGAATTTCTTAAGAGGTAAATGTAAACTACGGTTTTTTGTGTAAAAGAATATGGACATATAATTGTAGCAAATTATACTAACCGGTTTAAAAAATTCCAAAATTAATTATTTTAGTCGTTCCGGTAAGAAAAATCATTTTTAATTTCAACTATGCAAGAAGCGTTTATAATCTCCCCACCTGACCCTACATTACTTAGTTAGCAAAGCAGCAAACCCTAAATTCCAGAGCAATATCGACCGCATGAAGAATAAATCTATTAACTTAAAAGAGGGCGGCATTTCTTAGAAAAAAATTATCTTCAGTCTTTAGTTTCTAGAATTTTGAGACTAATAAAAATTCGCAAATTTACAAAAATGTCTTAACATTATAATTCTTTTCCATAGATATTACAATATTACAAAACGCGTTCGAAATTAAAAAAAAAATGTAAATGTAAAAGTAACAATCAAGATTTATACGATTTTACTAAATATTACTTAATTGTCCTAAGATTATAAAATTTACTCGAGATAAATAAAATTTGAAAAGTTTTCTAGAGATATTGGAAGTTCATTATTTATTGAAAACAAATTCCTCGAGATTGTCTTATCGATTAAAATGTTGTGTGATTAACTTAAGTATCAATAGGGGCTTGTTACAAGATAAAAGAATATATGTCAGGAATTACCTCTATAAACGATTTAAGCATAGTTAACATAGATTAATTGATAAGGAAGCGGATATAAACAGAATATGGGTTTGACGAATTGATCTGTTTTTAGACACTTAGACTTATGACTTAATCATTTAAACTCACGCGAAATGGAAAATTTTACTAAAAGTAATACGAATCTAGTATGAATCTAAAATATATATAAAGTATAAAGTAGTAATCTTTTTAAATTAATATTTACACATTACTGCTCATGCAGGTGAATCTTTAGATAAAGACTTTTAGTTTGGTCAACTACAAGTCGAGCTTATTTGATAAGGGAGAGTGAGAGGTTGATGGAGATTTTACTGGTACGTGAACCCATCCATGTTATATTAGGATTTTTACAAGAGACAATCTAAACCATTTCAAAACTGAAAAGCGATTGCTCTTCAAATTTGTCATTACAGTTGCCAATGTTTGTGATATAACTAATTTGAAAATCAAATGCGTTTGACGGTTTCTAAACGATTGCTTGTTAGAACAAACCGATACTTATATATATTTACTATTGAGTCTAAAGTTCATTACAGATGAAGGTATAAGTTATTCATGAATTTTCCACCCTTTTTATCGCATCAGGTATTAGAAGTCTCCAAACACTGAATGGATATATATATATTTTTAGTTTGAACTGCATTATAATTATTCAAGTTTTGATGATCGAAATATTTTTCTCGATTTCTCGTTTTGTACAATCTTTTATTTGATATTGACTTATGTTATACTTAAAATGGGTTTATAAAATTCTCAGTTTGTTTATCTGCAATTCATAATTTCAGAATCGATCGTGGATTCCAAGGAGTGATGAAGCGTCACGGCTTCTCAGGAATGCCAGCTTCTCACGGTGTCACCAAAACCCATCGTCGAGGTGGCAATATTGGTGGTGGTGGCGAAAAGGGTCGAGTATGGCCTGGAACCAAAATGCCAGGTCATATGGGCAACCGTTTTCGAACTTTACGAGCTCTTAAAATATGGAGAATTAATACAAAACATAACGTGATCTACGTTTCTGGCCAAAATATCCCCGGAGAAACAAATTCTATAGTTTACATTTACGATTCAAAAATCATTACACGAAGACCTACCGAAGCGGTTCCGTTTCCAACTTATTTAGGAACCGACAAAGAGTTACCTGAAGATATTTTTGATAAAGAAGTCCACGTTTTTAGCGAACCTTCAATTGTTTTTAATGAGTAGTTTATTAATGGCAATAAAATGATAAATAAAATATCAGTGATTAATTGATTTGCGATAAAAAGATGAACTCTGAAAACGAATGATTTATTGAAAACTCACTTATAAAATCGACTACAAGTCAATAACAGCCAGCATAATAATAATAGTTTTATGTATAAACATTTAAATAGTTACAGTAACTAAACGTTTCATTGAATACTAGTAGAGGGTACATATACAACATTTAACGAGTGCCGTAGGTTTTCTAAACTGTTACAAGTTACATCACAGATTTTTCGGAGTTAAGCTGGATGGCGGTTAGGGTTTAAATGCGAAATTAAGTTACCCTGATCCTAGTTCGTAACTTCTATTGTCTACAATAAACTCTTGCAATAGCAATACAGTTTCAAATGGAAATCGGTGATGCAGGCGCTCTGTTTTCCATACAAATTCAGCCTGCTGATTGTGCCCATCACTTCAGAATGATATGTGTTTTTAACAGCCGTAGTCCTAACAGTAACTTCAAAAACTCCATCTCCTGGCAAAGTTTGCAAAGTAATCATATAATCTTCCACTTTGTTACCGTTGAGAATGTGTTCACCATGCGACATAACTCTAGCGTTTAGAATAATGTTTAAAGTTAAATTAGCACATTGAGCATAACCTTCCAATTGTTTGTTCATATTGTCCACTGCGAAATTAGCACTTTGAATGACCATCGAATCATTTTTGTTCACTTCGAAACTTTGCTGACACGTACACCAATGACTAGCGATAGCTGCATCGTCACAAGTTCTTTTCGGGTTGATTTCAGTAAATAAACTATAACCTCGCGATTCTACTTTTGGTCGTTTTCGCAATTCTTCATATGTTAAGTTGAATGGATTTAAAAATTCTTTTAAAGTTTCGTGTAAATCGAATGGAGTTGTCAGTCGCCTTGTATTCCTCAACAGGTTGTTGTAGGCGTCTTGATATTGTATTTTGTACCAATCTGGAAGCACCATAAAAATAAAAGGGAGTCGCTCCTCCATTCTGCCTTGATACGTTTGCCTGATATCTCCCCACCTGATCCCGTGGTCACTCATCATAATCAATACAGTATTGTTCAAGTGACCGTTTTCCTTCAGATTTTTAAAGAATTCGTAATAGTTGTCGTCACCTAATTTAGGTTTGTTGAGGTAATCGTGGGATAAACTAGCCCCCCAGTAAAAAGAAAAGTAAGGCAAGTTCTCAATGTCCATTTTTGTAACGAACTTCGTAATATAATCCAAGAAAACCATATACACTTCTCTACCACCAACACACTCTTGAACGTTCATATTATGAGAATTACCTATTTGATTCTCCGCGAGCCTATTAAATACTCCCCACATATAATCAGTGGGTTGTTTCTGAAAACCTTTTTTCATATAATTGAAAACACCCATCCAACTGGAGTCTTCACCAAATGCTGTCACAAAACCATTTGCCTTATATTCTTTCCATATAAAAGGACAGTCGTCGAAATGCCCTCCATCTTTCCAACAAATTTCCTGCAATTCCTCTTCGTTAAATCCAGTTAGAACCGGAATCAAATTAGGAAAAGTGTTATCGCCAACTTTATTATATCCCAATAGCTCTACTGCTGAAATATTTGCAAGATAATCAACCGTTTTTGGCATTTGCCTATGAAAATTAAGTCTAGACACAGCGTCTAAACCAATCACCAAAACGTTAAGAGGTTTTACTTTCATTTGCTGTTTGGTTTTGATAGGAACAAAAGAAAAGAAGTCGGTATAAATTGTGTTATCGCCAATATCGCAGGTTACTTTGATAAACTCCTCACTAATTTGCGTACTTTCCTTCAGTTGACTACAAGTTTCTCCAAATTTAATTTTGTCATCCTGTTCACCTTCTGCAGGCTCTTTTCGGTAAAAAGGTCGATAACAACAAGTCAGGGCTGTAAAATCGAGATCGGTGTAATGAGGCAACGAAGAGTTTATTAGGAATACAGTGTTGAGATTAGCTTCAAAGAGTGGTGGCGTCCCGTTGTTGCACTTTGGTACATTTTCTTTTTTTATATATTTCTTGATGGTGTGATCGAAAGGGTCCATGTATGGTATCCGACAACCTTCCGTTTTGATTAAAAAACCGACCAGTGACTGTTGATCTATGGGGTCTGTTTGGATTTTTGTTGTGGATATTGTGTAGTATTGTAGTTGAAATACGTCGACGATAAAGAGGAGGGCGCCGCAGATGATGAGAGGAAGCCAAAGGAGCGACGGCACCCTCCAGCGTGGTTCTTCGGTTTCCATGCCATTCGACAGTGATCTGTAAGAATAAAATTTCGTACAATTCAACCGCATTGTCAAATGGCGACTAATACACTAAACACTATCAATTTTGAGAAGGATTAGATATCACATCGGTGATAACACTTGATTACGATTTGACTCACCGTAGATTGCCAGGTGCATTGATAATAAGTCAATAGAATATCGAAAAGAAACCTTGTATGCATAACGCACTTTTAATATCGATTGTGGTGAAACAATTGTTTTCAATTGTTCCACCCATAATTACCATAAGATTGAAGAATTATTTAAGTTTGAGACATACAGTAATGCAGTGGTTTATATTAAATCAAAACGTGCCCTAGTCAGCTGCTTTTTCTTTGTTTATTAATTATTTCAAAAAATAGTATCTATAAATATTAGTTATTTGGATGAGGAGAACGAACTACCTACTGTGTGAAAATGAAAGGAAGCATAATTTTATAGTGTATGTGAAAATATTATGTTCGGGAGGCTAAAATTCTTTTATTTTTTAATCTAGTCGTCTAGATCTCTTTCTGTTAAATATCAAACATATTATGCTTTCTCAAGTTGCAAAAAAGCATCAAAAGCATAAAATGCTTTATTAACGTTATACGAAACTGTCATTAGTGTAGTAATCTGTACTGCGATATTCCATAGTTAAAAAAAAATGTACACCTAATTGAAAGAAATGGTTGAATTCGAATTCAAATTGTATTTTCACAATTCACAAATTTGATAGGTGCAATAGACAGGGAAAACTTAAACTTTTCGACACATCAATATCGTTGACCTTTATATAAAAGCAACGTTCAAGATATATGCAGTAGAATTGACTATAGGAGAAAAAGTTATATTTGAAAATTATTAATCATTTGATTTGAAATTTATTTTAATAAAATCTCATCAAAATGATAAACGTCCAAGTTACTTCTTAAAATGAGGAAAACTTGTAGTTGTAAGTACGGATCTTGCAAACCATATTTTGGCAATTGACCGTATTCTCTTTTTTCAAATCGGTTCTTGTTATGCTAAAACACATTTCATAATTAGTTTGCTTTCAACGTTTTTGGAAAGTTGCTATTCTTTCTTGCTGCGTTTACCTACCTTATATAAGAAAGTATTTTCCATGTCTGTTCTACCATCTACTATGTAATTTGTGACGACGTGATTGGGTTTTCTTGACAGCTTTAGCGGTCAAAGCAACCAATCGGCACCCAAGCTTGAATTTTATTCAAAGCACTCAATTTTATCCTCACTATACCTAACCGAAGTGATGCAATGCCCCACACTTTCTCAGTCAATGTTTATGATGTCAGTTTTGAATCCCGTGGTTGCGCCTTTTTTATTTGTGATATATACAATTAATTTATCATTTTAAGTAGAAATTTATTACTTATTACTTTTTATATTTTTCAATAATATTTATTACATTCCTCTAATACGTTTTTGATGCATTATCGAATTAATTAGTTTGGAGCAGAGATTATCAATTTTAGTCTCGAATTTAACATGTTACGTAGTGTTCTAAGCTAAGTGATCACAATTGGAATAATATAAAGAAGAATGTTGTTGTAGTCGTATGAGTAAGACGACTTAAAGTTTTCACTAGCTTCAACTTTTTACTTCTATCAAAGCCTTTTGTTTGCTTCTTTTCAACATTGTAAAATTTGTGTTGACTGTAGAAATTCCCTGAACTAAAGTTCCATTTTTCTTGTCTCTTTTTTTCTCAACTTTTTAGTATTACCACTATCATCGGTAGACTGCTCTTTTTTTCACTGAAAATGTCACAGTAACATTATAATCATTTCTTTCCTTGACATCATGTAATGAAACTAAGTTTCAGTAATTGTAAAATTTTACGAAAATTAATTTTACAGCTATAAAATGAAGCTTAAATAAAAAGAGTATAAATGTCTTCTTTTAAAAATTTAACCTTAAAAAATTCATTAGTTTTAAGAATTTAAACCCAAACATAATAATATGCTATACTAACGGCAATTACTGCTTTGTGATCGAAAACTCAACTTTTTTCGAAATAATGACTGTCTAAAAAAATCTCCATAACGCCACGTAAGTATTAAAATGGCTAGTAAAACAAGTGGAAGATGCAGTTTTTTGCATTTTTTTAAGGCATGCGGTAATAACTCGGTGATATCGCACAGGGGTGTTATTCAGTGTTTGTTGTGAAATTGGGTGAATTGATCACCATGTTTATCCTCTTATTTTTGATCTTAATATAACTGATTAATTGTGGATGCTTCTTACTTAGATAAATCACAAGAAAATGCTAAATAGCATTCGGTTAAGCAAATTCATTACACCTATTCTGGTACGGTTTGTGTATACTGATTTTCCTGCTCTACAGAAACAAAAATGCCGTGCTTTCACTTCTTTTCAGTCCGGTTGCTAAGAATTTGGGTATTGTTCTACGTTCACTTCCCTTCAGTACGGTTGCAAAGAATTTGAGTACTGCCATGCCGTTACTTCCCTTCAGTATGGTTGCTAAGGATTTTAGTACTGCCGTGCGTTCACGTCTCTTCAGTACAATTGCTAAGAATGAGTACTGCCGTGTATTCACTTCCCTTCAGTGCGGTGTTGCTAAGAATTTGAGTATTGTCGTGTGTTCACTTCTGTTGCTAAAAATTTGATTACTGTCGTGCGTACATTTCCCTTTAGTGCATTTGTTAAAATTACTATTTCAGAAACAAAAACATATTAAGTAAGGATATGTTAAAGCTGAATGTTTTGTCAAAAAGAAAACTCAGAAATCAAAACGGATCGCATGACTAATCGGCACGACAAACTCAACCAATCAAAAATTTTATAAAAACCTTGCAAAGGGACCACTTCAGTTGTTCGAATTTACCTTTTAAGTGAAGCACCGACCCGGTTGTCAAATGAACCGTGTAGACGCATGTAGTCACAACCCTCTATGCGATTCTTCCTCTGAAAGCTCGAAAAAAAATAATTCTGCACTGCAGGCATAATGAGAATTAAACAAGTGGATTGGGTATTGGCTGGCCAACTAACTGGCGCAAAATTTAATGAAGTTCTTTATGTATTTTTTAAGCAGCCGGCACCACCTGGTACTGATTTTGAGAAAAATGTACTATATAAAAGTTATGTTCTACGTGACGGATGTGTTTATCGTATTATACTGCACATGAACTACTTTGGGTTGTGCCAAGATGTATGCGACACCGAGTGGTCAAGGGCGCTCACGACCATGTCGGAGACATTTTGCCGTGGACAAAACTATACAACTTGTATGAGCATTATTGGGTTTCCATATGCGATGGTACGCTGAAAGGTTGTATACCATGTCTCTTTAATAAGAAGAACTCAGTTTTTTTTTTTTTTTAATATCCAATTCTAAACCTCGATTGATACCATGTATATTGACTATCTGGGATCTTTCCCAAAAAGTCGTTATGGGAATTTGTACATATTGGGTGGGATTGATGCTTTTACGAAATTAACATTTCTGAGGGCAGTTAAATCGATCAAGGTGAAATATGTGATTGTCTATTTCAAAAACATCTTGGTGTTATTCCGCACGTATTAATTACTGACCAAGTGTATTCACAGCACAGCAAGGCGTTTCAAACAGTTTTGTGCTCAAAATAATATGAAATATATCCTGAATGCATTAGAAGATAATTCCTGGTATAAAACTGTACGAGAGGTTTAATTTTGCATCAACAACGTGTGGTTAATAAGCCTATAAAAAAAGCCACCATGTCAAATGTTATCTGAATTTGCTACGCCAGTCCCAGGTTGCTCAGGTACTTACTTGCGTCAAGATATCATTGTATATGGAAATAATCATACAACGATGATATGTTGCGGTGAAAGTTTCATTAGCTCAAAACAAGCAGAAACTTGCGTTCGACAAGAAAATGAATTACCATTTTATAGTGGTATAAAGGTTACAGGGACTATATTGCCAAATTATCGATACTTAGTAAAGGGATATGGCAGGCTGGCAATGATCTTCTGGAGTGAATTATGAGCGTGTAATTGCAGTGAGTTATATGCATCCTTGGTGTTGCCCTAGGAGGCACTAGGTCCTAGGTGACAATGGAGTCGTTATATGTCAGTCCGACTCAACTAATGACTAATAAATATACCTCGAGACAAGTTCCTTATTTCCGGTTCCCGTATTCGCAGATTCGCTAATCGTGGACCAAAAAATTGTGACCACTGTATTCGTGGATCCCACGCTAACGATTCATATCGTATTTTTATAATTATATATATTTATCGTGTCATTAAACTTAAAAAAACCTGAGTGAATGTTTGAGCTCAGTCAAGTTGGCTTTCAGATTTTAATTTTTTTCCATGTCATCAATTATGCTGGTTTTGTGCTCAAGTGTGCTGATATTTATTTCAACAGTGCTCAACACTAAAGAGCAAAAAATTGATAACAAATTTGGGGGCCAACTTGATTGCCATTCCCCTATTTTTTACTTTTTTACAATATTTTCATCTTATTCAATTGTGCTCGTTTTGTGCTCACTGATACCGGCGTCTTTCTCGTTCAGATTAATTTCTAACGAGCTTACAAATACACCGAAATTCTTAAAATCTGAGACAGATTGCCAGGTAACATCTAAATGGAAGCTTTATTTTTTAATTTAGAAGTCATCCAACAATTGTAAGCAAAATTAAATAATCCAAAAATATTGTAAAAAAGTGAGGTTGGCGATCAAGTTGGCCTCCGGATTAGTTTTAATTTTTTTAATAATCACAAACGAACTAATGAGCACAATTGAAAAAAAAACGCCGGTAGCAGTGAGCGCAAAACGAGCAGAACAGAATGAGCCAAAAATACTATAAGACAATAAAAAACAATGGGAGACTGGTGGTCAAGTCAACTATCGATTTTTTTTTGTTATACGAACACAATTAAAAAAAAACACTGGTATCAATGACAACAATTGAATAAGACAAACATATTGTAAAAAAGTGAAAAAAATAAGTTGGCCTCCGGATTTGTTATAAATTTTTTTGCTTTTTAGAGAAGAGCACAATTGAAATAAACATCAGAACAAATATTGTAAGAAATTAAAAAATAATGGGAGATTGGCCGTCAAGTCGTCCATCGAATTTTTTTTTATTTTTTTTTTGTTACTTACAAACGAGCACAATTGAATAAGCCTAAAATATTGTAAGAAAATGAAAAATAATGTGAGGCTGGCGGTCAAGTCACTCGTCGAATTTGATTTTAATTTTCTTTGGTTACTTACAGACGAGCACAATTGAATAACCCGAAAATATTGTAAAAAAAGTGAAAAAAATGGGGAGCTGGCGATCAAGTTGGCCCTTGGATTTGTTTTCAATTTTTTTTACTATTTAGAGATGAGCACAATTGAAGTAAATATCAGCACAATTGTTGTGGGAATTTTTTCCCTTCAGCTTACTCACTGATGGGCGTTTTATCCCGCAGTGAAGTCGTAAATAAACAAATGTATTAGACTTATGCTGGTAGGGTTTGTGTGCTGATTTTCCAACCGTACAGATATAAAAGCGTTTGAGTACTGTTGTGCATTTACTTCTCTACAGTATGGTTTCTAAGAATATGAGTACTCTCGTACGTACATTTCCTTTCAGTACAGTTGTAAAAATTACCATTTCAAAAATAGAGAACAGAAAAATATTCTTGTGTGGTGGATTCATAATGAAACGTAGCTATTGTCTGCCAAACAAGGGAGAAAACAACTTGGAAATTAAAAAAGAATATTTGTAATAAAATTAAAATAAGTTAGCAGTAAATATTTTGTTTTTAAATTACAGGGATCACCTGCAACGAGGGTGTTCGCGGGGGCAATCATTAAACAAAGAGTTTCCATTCTCAGTAATGAATTGTTCAGTAAATGTTTTCTTTAAATTTAAATTTACTTATACCATTGATTATTTATCTAAAGTCAATGCTTATACTTACATATAAAAATAATTTAATTTGAAAAAATAACATCCTGGTCCATATATCCTACACTTCAAATCTTTGTTTAAAAATATCCGTTAATTGCTACTGAAACGTTTTGTAACATTACGAAATCCACCGTATTGTTCACGTCTTTGGCAAGGGAATTGTTCTAGTCAGACCCATAACAGATCACCATTTTTAAAACAAATAATTAAAAAAAATTATAATTAAATCTGTAAATAAAAAATCTTTGCTACTTAAACAAAAAAGATTTAGCGAAAAATTGAAATGTTAGATATTGCATTTTTCAGTACATAAGAAATTTTAACCACGTGTAACCGAAACTAGGCTGTTAACCTTATCTCCCCTATTTAATTTATTACGTGTAACTTACCAATTATAAAGTCGATACAAACTGATAAATATTTGATTTCCAACAAATAAATTACTACATGTAAAAAATATTAGTAGTGTAGATGCTTAAGGGGTATAGATTATTGACTTTCTTAAAATGAAAATTGTTTATTTTAATACATTACCGATATTTCGCTAACTTCCTAAACAGTATCCAATAGATCTCTCGGCGAACAAAAAATGTGCAAAAAAATTATATAACATGTTGCGGTGATATGCACGAAACAGGTGATCAACTGCCGGGTGGTTCGATAAAGCGATGAGCGCCGTCGCGACGCCCGATCATAAAGTAGCCTTCACACCTAGTTTACTGAAACATATCTTACTTGCAAAAAGCCTTGATTGGCATTGTGAACTGCATTTGGTTACGCAAGATTTTCTCAACTGATACGTGTGATCCTTTTATAATATTAACTCCCTTTTATCTCATTATGTACCCAAGTATTAGTTTCTACTCATTCACAAACATTTATTTTAATAACAACAAATTTGCTTGCTAAAACACTGGAATTAATGTTGCTCACACTCTATAGCTCTTGAGTGTCTAAAATTTCAAATATAAGTTATGAGTTTTGATATCGCTTTATTTGACGAATCATGAAAATCTGATGATTTTTTACATTCTCACTCTTCCTATTCTAATTGGAGTATTAACATTCCGATTTTTTTTTGTTGACGTTCACAACCTGATGACGCTCTTGGGAGTCATCAAAAGAAAAAATGATCGAAATGTGAAAATCTTGTTTTCCTGTGAATTTACATCCTACAATTAATACTTAATGCTTATTATCTTGGCTTGAGCCAAAATTATGTTAAAATATTTTTTAATTTAAATGATCGAGTAAGGTAACGAAACTAAAGTTTTGTGCTCGTATAAGCTTTAACTGCAGGGAATCGCTGTTATCACTTTGCCTAACCGCAGATTTAAAATTTTAGTGTTACGTTCGTCTTTTGACTTTGGTCTATTTTGACCTTTCTACCCTCGTCCTCTTTACATTTCTTTTCTTTAAGTATGCAAGATGAGAAAATGTTTATATTTCCGTTTCTAATTAATGTTCGTATTTCAAGCTCAGCTGATCGTGCCCTCTTTAGCTTTTCTTCTTTCCATTTCTTGTACAGCGATATCAGCATGACACAAAAATTTTCAATTAAAAAGACGCCATTGTAGTGATCAAGATTCGTTCGTGTGTTTCATTAATTATGATTAATTAACCCGCTTATTGAAAATCTTGTGCCGAACAAATCATTAAATCATTACTCTTCTCATTATAATTAGGGGCTCTGAGATCCTCGCTTCTTGTTAGCGATCTACAAGCGATCACTGATGCGACGTCATCTTTTTTAGAGGTAAGTGTGCGTTTTGTATGCTTATGGCTGTTATATCATTGTCCACATATTTTTAGGGATTTCCTCGGGACCCCCTAGGGGTACTTCTTTGCCATCCTTGGTACTTTTGTCTTCGTATGTGTGTACCCTCTTAAATCGGGGCTACGATCCCGTACTCATTTACTGCCTGTTGTACGGCTTAATTCCTACTCGACGCTGGAGGGTTAGCTTTGTCCGGATTGACGTCGATTTTTCCAGTACCGGCTAAGTCAACGGATCGCTTATAAATAATTCAGCCTTCAGCATTTAGTACTTACTGTATCTTGTTGCCTTCAGCAGTCTCTTTCCTACTATTTCTTCGTAGTGTGTTGTGGCTTTCGTTTTGTGAATAAATGTACCTATGTTGTGAATGAGACAATGGCGCTGTGTTAGGGTTCACCTTTGGTATGAAGAAATTATCCATACGATGAGTGTTGTATATGTTCTCATGACATATGACATATGGGACTAACAAAGTGTTCGAATAGTTTATTTGAGAGCTCAAACAAATGTTTAAGGCAATTAAGGATGGCAAAATTTCAGTGTACCTCTAGAACCTTTTGCAGAAAAAACAAACACAACAGCAAACATAAAAAATCACGTCATAAAAGATAAAGTCGGGATCATCTGATGAAAAAGCTTTTTCGTGAGGTTATGGTTGAGGGGTTTAAAGTAAACTCAGACAGAAATATAGAGCCACTCACGTTGTTTCTAGGCGGTTATAAAACTAACACAGTGTGTTGTAAAGAAAGAAGATACATTTAAAAAGGCAAAATAAGTATAAATCACCCACTGGACTTATTGAGCACTTCACTGGGATTCTTATGTAGCCGACGTAGGTCGAGTAGGGCTGGCTGGTCTCGAGCGGTGGCGAGAAGCAAAATTTATCTTTCTTTTTGGGTTTCTCAATTTCTCATGACACCCGTTATTATGACATAGCGAGATGTTAGCTCTCTTTCTCACACATATAATCGGAAACCAGGCAATTACATTGTATTGCTAGTATTCACACGAGCTACAAACAACTAGAATTAATATTAGTATAGTATATAGAAGTATTTTTATATACGTGACTACTGCGCTACACATATTAGTTTTTTAAAGTCACAGTCAATTCTTTTGTCATTATAAATTTTGTTAATCACTTTGCAAATTTTGTAATTTCTAATTTCGGTTGATCCAAGTTCAGCTGGAACTTTGTTGAGACAATTGTTGCTACCGGCTACCGGGCCCTACTAATACTTTGGGTTCATTCTCCTTAATTGAATTTGTTCACATGTTCTATCGTTCCAAATGGGATAACATTTTTAAAACATTTGTTACTTTCTTAACCCAATGCAGTTGAACTTTATTATAATTTTCGTACGATAATAATTTTGCTCCAGATAGGTTATTTTTGAATTGAAAACAGTCTTGCAACTATTATATTATTATATACTTTCCCGGTGGCTAACTGCAAGTTTCAAGCGATTAATCTTGCCTATTCCGAGCAATTGCTTTCTCTTGATTCTTCTTGGGCATAAGTGATAAACTGTGTTTAAAATTGCATACCATACATATCTTTTTAATTTTTTATGGCATATTCTATATATTTCACATCAGCTTCAAGATATTGTATTTAATTGAATAAAATATGAATACACAACATGATTGCAGATATTTAACTAAAATTTTTAGCTATGATTATTACTCTAAGTAACAAATTCACAATCCTGTAACATGGCTTCTACATTGTGCTTCCTTGGTGCTCCATATTTTCAAAATATTGACTCCATACTCATAAACTGCTATTACTACTCTGAACTTAATATATCATCATATCTACGACGCTCTTGGTATTTTTTTTATTCACACATTTGCCATAATGCCGTTGTTCAGTTGGGGAATTAAAAAAAGTTATAACCCTGTTTAGTTGATCGAATAATAACCACATGCACACTTAGTATAGCCGATACACTTTGTTCTGTGTATTCAAAATAAGAAGTACAAGAAAATTACTTCAGCTATTTTAAAATTATTTCAATAAGATAATAATAAATTATAAATGGCTAATAATAAATGTTGGAAAGTTCTGTGATTTCGGCTGTTACGGGGAGTCAATTGTGCCATCAAAAACTATACTAAGTTTTTTTTAGTTCAGACCAGTTTACGAAATCCATTCTCCAAAGTACAAGCACTATCTAACTAAGCGAAATGATCCACATCACACGAAAAATGGAATCGATTTGGTAAAGAAACGTATGGCATCCATATGTGGTTATATTCCAGATTAGATGTTAATTTCTTTTAACATGATTGATTGCCTGTTCAATGCAAAGGCAAAGCACTAGAAAAATAAATGCACACACATTGAAAAAGCTCATTTCAACCATACCAGAAATACTGTTTTAAAGGCCGTAACACAATCCACTTCAGGTAGGAGTAAACTAATCCTTTATAGAACTCAATGCCCTGAGTTATACTATCTTAGCCTTCACTATAATACCAAAAAATGTCGAAGAGCCAATATTATTGCATCTGAAAACCATACGACCATTACCCAAAAAAGTATCAGTGGAGAGATGAAAGTCTGCAATAATTCTAAGGAAATCCAAAGCTGTCAAGATGAACTTCTCGCAAAGATAGGACGACTACCCAAGAGTTGAAGGAAAACAGAAATATCGCGTTACCACCGGTGGATAATGAAAATTCAATGGTAGGTAGCAATTAGCTATGACGTTGAACGGAGATTCAAGTCAAGGATTTCAGAAAAAAGTATCCACATCAGTGAGGAACTCATGTATTATCCCAGAAGAACTCAAAATTATCAGATGGAACAACAACACATCTGTACTGATTCACAAGCATAACAGTCTGTGTACACAAGTGTTCAAAAGTTAAAAACGAAACAATTTGAAAAATCAACCTCCTCAGGGATGCAGATTTTACTAAGGTAGTTTTTGGTTGCTCACTCCTATATAAAACAGTTTGAAGCCTATGTACTGAACATCGCAAGTAATAGGGTATGTTTGTAATCTGTTCACATGATAGGGATGCGGTGGCTCATTTTACATTCAATCACCCTAACATATACAGTCACTTACAATAAAGTGTCTTTAAATAATTTTCTGAAATCATATTTTGATGTACTCCGTTTCGTTGTTACTATAGCTATGGAAATAGTACAACAATGTGTATAATTACCAGCAGCGTAAGTTTTTTGTTTATGGAAGTTGGCTGACCCAACGACAGATTTTAACAATAAAGAACGATAAAAAGTAAAAATAGTTTCTGTTACTAATATCGTTGTATGATCATTCATCGATTCATATACAATACTAATATTATTATCCCAATATTACATTAAACTTGAGAACTTCTTTTGGTTATTATTAGTTGAATTTTGAAAGCGGTTGAATAAAAAAAATGAAGCGTTCACTTACCACACAAGAAACGAAGTTGTTGCAACCTTGTATTTAATGGAAATGTAAAAACACAATATCGCAAAAAGCCTATTAAAATAGAGGAACTGAAACTGATTAGCCAGTAACTTGATAACGAATTTGTGGTACTCCCACAATAAACATTCATTTATATTGTTATATTCAGCACGATTCTAGAGAGAAATTACCATGGCAAATTGCCCTATTAAATTTGTATGTGATGTTAGTATGCAAAGCATGCTCAACCATATTCATGGACTAATAAAACACTTAACACTTTGATAATACATTATATTACAAAATTGTTCATAACTTACTGAACATAGGGGACATTATTTCAATGCTAAAATAATGTCTCTTTTGGGCAAGTGTTTAATGTAACTTAAAACAAGTAATAAATTAGTTTACAAATACACTCAACACGCTGCACTTAAGTCTTTATATGTACAAAACTGGACTAATTTATTTTATAATTAAAATCCGCGCAGTCCATTATAAATCTTGTTGTTTGAGCCTTGGTTCAAAATTCTTTTTAAAGCTAAAACGATACCTTGTAAATACTTTTATAACAATCTTCAAACTTACCTTCTTTGTCTTCAGATGATAATTCCTGTTTTGGGAATTCAACGTCAAAGGTAATGTATAGTGTGCCATGAAGATTGTTGTTGTCGTAATTTGGCATTCCCTCTCCCTTCTTTCGTATCCTGGCGTTTGGCCACGTGATTTTGTCTCGACTTATTGATACTATATGACCATCTAGATGCTGAAGTTCCATATTAAACCCGACTAGAGCATCCTGTAATGATTTTGTTTCAGTAAAATATTATATTAGAGTAATTACAAACTTACTTGCAGGGTAATAGTGACGTTGGTATAAAGATCATCACCTCTCCTTTCAAAAATCGAATGTGGTTGTGTTTTAATTTTTAATATTAAGTCTCCTGGATCTCCATCAAGGTGAGGCTCACCTTCTGCTGTGAATTTCGTTTCCTGTCCATCTACCATTCCCGGTTCGACTTCCATTTCTAGTGTTCGCTCTTCATTAACTAATTTGACATTAGGACATTCGTCACAGACAGTTTGTTGCATCATTTGAAACCTGCCCGGCCCTAAATTCCTAGTGATCATTTCCTGTCGACAATTGCACTTGCGAGTGCCTTTAGCGGCTTTCATTACTGGTTTATTACGAGTGATTTCGATGAAAGTTCCAGTGTATAAATCTTCAAGCGTTACAGCAATGTCCATAACAAGATCGGCACCTTTTGGGGTTTCATGTTTCTGTTCGTTACCCCCAAAATTAAAACCAAAATCACCGAAAAAACTGGCAAAAGGGTCCATACCACCGTCCATCATTCCATCTCTTTGCAGACAATCCTCTCCGCACCTGTCGTACTTTTTCCGTTTTTCTTCATCCGATAACACTTCGTATGCCGCACCTAAGTCTTGGAATTTTTGAGAGGCTTCGGGATCATCCTGGTTTTTGTCAGGATGTAGTTCTTTAGCTAATCTGCGATATGCCTTTTTGATATCGTGTAAACTAGCCGATTTTGATACGTCCAGTATCTTGTAGAAGTCCCTACCGGCTAAAACTGATGTTAACGAAATTAACAGGACTAGAACTAAGAAACACAGGTAGTTCATTTTTAATTTGAGTCACTTTACATATCACAGAAGTTGAAATTTAATTGAAGATTTAACAATTTTGGACACGGACACGCAACTTCTACTCCTTTAATCAAAGCATGTGGACTAACGTGATTGGTCGGTTTTCGGATTTAATCACTGCTTTGATAAAACGTCAATACGCCGCCAACTGTATAAACAGAAATTACTAATTAATCTCAAGAAAAAATTTATTAAAACTTATTATAATGTTAAAATTACCGTGGTAAAACTCACTTTATCCCAATTATACATTAATTACTACAATCACAAATATTTTTTTTATTATTTGAGATGATCCAATTCCGTTGTGTTGGTTTCACTGAAATTCTATCCTGCATGACCTGACGCCTGAAATCTGACAGTTGTAGTTGTTAAATGTTAACCTAAAAGAGTGTTTTGTTAAGTTGCTTGTTTACAACTCTAATTATGGCTCAAATCTGCTGTACATTATGCAGTTACCCTTCAGAACCTCAAGAATGCTATGATTTACAGTCATCGACAACACATTTTTCTAAAATTTCCCTTCTTGATTTACTACAAAGCTTCTTAGGTTCAGAACTCAGAGTCTCCAGTTCCACTTCATGTAAAATGTGTTTCCGTTTATTGAACGAACTAGATAGCGTTCAGGAACGAGTCAGAATTATCCAGGATCAATTCAAGTCGTATTTAGTACAAGAGCCACATAGTAAATCCAAAAACGTGTCTGGCCAAAATTTTGAAAATCCCTTAAAGGAACTGGATGCCTCTTTGGATTTTGACGAAATTGATGACGTGAAGCCAGGCATTAAAGTTGATAATCTTGTTACTTCAAAAAATGAATATTTCGCAAATAACTTAAAATTGGAATGTAACGTCTTGAATGAACCAGTTGTGTCTCTTAATTTTGATGGGGTTAACTCAATTGAAGAGCTTAACCCTTCATTGAAGGACGTCAATGTTCCAGCTGCTGTAGTTGAAATTAAAATTGATAAAAAGGATTTGAATGATTCCAAACCCTATATGTGCACAGAGTGTCCGAAAGCTTGGAAGAGCTTGGCTGAATTGAAAAATCACATCTCATCCCACAGCAACGAGCGTCCGTTTATTTGCGAAGTGTGTGGTCAAGCTTATAAACGACTACAAGCTTTAGTGGTTCATGTTGGAATGCACAAAGGAATTAATCCATTTACTTGCAAGTATTGTAACAAGGCCTTTACACAAAAGGGAGCATTGGTACGTCACCTGCCTATTCATACAGGTACCGTTTTTTTTGGTGTATTGAAATTTATAAGTCTGTCTTTTTTTCTTTTTTTTTTGTATAAAAAGGGTCTTTCCTCAAACTCTAAAAGAGGTCGCCCAGTCTGCATTTTGTTAATAAAATTACTTAACAAATTCAATATAAATTAAAGTTATTAGTATCTGATTGCAATGAGGCTTTTAGCATTACACTTCATGGTGGAGCGAAAGGAGGATTTTGTTTATCCATCTTTTAAAAAAATTAAAATTGATCAATTCAGTTTCTTTAATTGATTATGGCTGACACATAACACAATATAATAATTTCTTGTATTATCTGAATTAGTTTCTGTGCGAATCTCTTACTGTCCTGTATGCGTTAAATATAAACATATTGCAGCTTGATTATTATTACTTTTTTTTTGCTTCAGGTCAGATGCCCTATCAATGCGATTTATGTGGTAAGCGCTTCATTCACCATACCTCATTTAGTATCCACCAAGTGACTCACACTGGTCAAAAATCATACAAATGCGACCTTTGTGGATTACTACTAATGTCAGGATCTCATCTCAAGAGACATATGAGGGTGCACACAGGAGAAAAGAAGTTTTCTTGCAGTTTATGTGGTAAAAAGTTTGCTGAGAGATACAATTTGGCTGTACATGAAAAATTGCATTCGGGAATTACTAGAAAGAAGAAATTCCAGTAAGTTATATTTAAAAAAAAATAATTAATGTAATTAACATTTACAGATGTCCAATATGTGATAATTCATATGATCGAGAAATTAAGTTAGCCGAACATTTACTACTTGTTCACCAACAGATGCAGAGTCAGCTGGCAACAGGTGATACATGAAGATATATCCAACCTTAATGTATATAGTTTTAGCAAACATTTTGTACAACATGGCATCTTATAGATGAAAGAATATTAAGCGTAAGTTAAAACTCGATTTTAATGTATCCTTTCGCTAATAAAATTTTTTTTTACATAAAATCATTAGAACATTCTATCGAGGGCGTTGTCGTCTAACCGAAACAGTTGCCATTTTTCTGATAAAGTCAAATTAACGGCTCCTAAGCTCTTGTAAAATTCAGCAGCAGGATTCCACGAGAGCACGTGGAAGTCCATACGTTTGCTGGGCATTTCATGAGCAATTTTTGCTACAGCCATAAATAATTGTTTGCCCACACCTGAGCCTCGATAGGCAGGCTGTACATATAAATCTTCCAGAAACGTTGATTTTCCCAACCAAGTCGAGTACGCTGTATAGTAGAGGGCGTAACCCATTATATGTCCATCTGATACTTCCGCTACGAGACAAGTGAATGCTGGACTCTCACTTTCAAAACCATCCTTGACTAATACTGACTCATTGATTTTTACTTGGTGCTCCAGTTTCTCAAATTCAGCTAAAGCCTGAAAAAGTCCACAATTAAAATTTGTACAAATAATAATAAAATATGACGTCATGACCAAATTTTTTGAACATTTTGCGTAATTGTTTTCAACACTGCAATCAATAAAGTGTCAACAGCTATTTATTAAACTAATAACTGAATAGATTCTAGCATCTCGCAAACTTTTGTTAATGTTTCTAAAAAATTCTAGTCAGTTTGGAAAATACCTTAATCAATTTATACACTTGGCGCATATCTTCCTTGCTGGCTTTTCTAATAGTTACGTTAACTTCAGAACACTTCAGCATTTTTGCGTTTTTTTCTAATATCACTGTTATGCGGAAAATGTTGCAGTTTCTTAAAAATAAACTTAATATGATGGCAAGTTTCTAACTGATAAGATAACGTAGCGTCTTAACAAAGAAAATGTTAATCTCTTTAGAATCGTCTTACATGTCCACAATCGACTTAACAATTAAGATAAATTGAGGAGAATTAGATGGATAATTTCATTGGTTGTCTTTTGTTTAGTTAGTTCCAGTGGCGCTCTGGTACTTGTTTCAGTAAGGAATTTCCTTATGTAGTTTGAAAGCGAAATATAACATTAATGTATTCGCTGTCAAACTTGTATCGCGAACCTTGCGTCTAAGATTTAATAAACTAATAAAGCAACTCAAGTTTAGATTTGCAAAGTACCTTATGTATTTATTTAAAATGTACAGAAAAAAAAATACCGCGAATACGGAATCCGTGAACATGGAGTAGCATTTTGTATGGAAATATAAGGAATACGTTCCAAGGTTGCAAAATAATAAAAGTAATTTATTAAGATGAATTTTAGTAATATTATTTATTACTATCAAATTTCGGCAATAGTTTAAAGAACTTTGTATTCCGTTTGCAGCTAATAAAAAGTCTTTTAATTCGGATTGATATTCCGCTGTGACATTATCAATTTGCCTCTTAAAAATTAAACCGCTTTCCATAGGCGCATCAATTTTTTTGAGAAAATCACAAAGCTTATTTTCAAAAGGGGTCTTGACAATGTTTTGCCGACAAAAATCACCAGAGGCGCTGAAGTCGCAAAACTGTATTTGAGCTTTTGTTTTATTATAGATTTTCACATAATATTTATCCAGTATTTTTGGGAACTGCATTGTATGTAATTATTGTGTAGCTTATCAGCAGATAATTGCAGGAAGTGTCCTCGTCTGCATTGACGCCACGGCATTGATAGGGGCGATATAAATTACAAAAATAAATAATTTTCTGACCGAAAATTACCCTACCACGAGTTAAGAGATTATTGAATCATATTATGATCATATAATCCAACATTATACATGTAACTTCAAAATTTAATAACTAATAATATTTTATTTCTTATTTTTGTCAGATATTTGTTGCATAGACAAAACCATCATGACCGTATATAAAAATATACAAAAATTATTCCTATTATCTATAATTTTGTTTCTTTAAAAAAGAGTAAAAACACAGTTTTCAAACATAGTAGAGTGCTCGCGCTGAGAAAAGATGCGTTTTAAGCGATTCTGTGGGCACTTCAAAATGAAAATATATGAACTAGCCAGATTTGTTGCTTATGTCCTGTGGATTTTAGATCCATAAGTCGTACGAAAATCGTACAGTGCGTGCGGACACAAAATGCAAAATTCAAACTAATGGTATTACGAGAAAGCCACAATATTGTAGTATAAGGTGTCCAAAAATCAAAATATTCTCTGTAGACGTTCTATTTTTCAAATATTAAAGTTTGAGACACTGTTTTGAAGCTAACATTGAAACGCCGTTGACTTTTTTTCGGAAGAGATTTTAAAACGCCGTTTTCTCAGCTCGGTATCGGCTAAAAATTAATTATGTTTGGCCCACTTTTTGCTTTACACGCTGTTATCTCAGTTACCGTTGCGAGGATCAAAAAATTTCATTTTAATATAATATGAAGAATTCTATCTGGATTACGATGGTTTTTGAATTAGATTTTTTTGGGAAATATTTAACGAGATATTAATTTAAATATAGAGTAAGGTCAAAATAACATAAGCAACAAATCAGGCTAGTTCATATATTTTCATTTTAAAGTGCCCACACAAGTCACAATTCGAGCCGCTTTGCACTCTACTATGGGGTCCGCTGTGCTGTGCTGTGCTGGTTAGATGAGTGACAAGCTTAACTCTTTGAATTTTAGATAACTCGTTTTAATATCTTAGAAATACTCTTTCTCATGATAGTTCTTTCCAAATATTACTCTTTTTTGATTAATTTTGTGCATCTAAAATCAATTTTTTTTTCGATTTTTTCCAATTTTTTTTTTTTTTTTTTTAATTGAACTAATTACGCACTAAACGCAAAACACAGAATTACAACTAATTCCTTTTTCTGTTGCAAAAATATTTTGAAAACTTTATCTCGAAGCAAAGACGATTTATTGTCATCCTTACTCGAACGCAGGTAGTCTGTTTAGTTTTTGGGTCGAAATGAGGGTCGCCGCTGGTTAGGTAAGCGGTGTACACAATTTTGCCGGGCTACGCTGTGCTGTCCTGTGCTGGTTAGTTATTGTTTATGAGACTTGTGTTTGGTGTTTTGTGTTAAATTTTTCCACGTAACGTGCTTTGTGTTTAGTACATCGATTAAAATGGGTCGTAGTCGAAATCTGCAAAAAAAGCCCAAACAAAACATGCGCTCTAGAGCAGCAAAAAAATTGCGAAGCAAAAATCTTCTCAATTTGACTTGCAGGTAAATTTCTGGTAAGGACCGGGGTGACCGTTAGGTCCGCCAGAGTTTTTATGAGGAGGAAGTTGTTTTATTTCTCCCCACATAACCATAATGCCGTTGTGAAGTAAAAATTCTCGAAAAATCGAAATTCGACAGCCGATAACGCAGTCAACTGTTACAAGCGGACACAATCCACCACAGGGACACCTCTTTGGGAATAGCTGAACTTTTTCAGAACTTGCTATTGGTCGTTGCACCCATAACTGTCATTATTGTCAGGGAAGTCAACTCCTTGCAGTTATTATCAACAATTTCGACTTGTATTTTAGCATACTTACTTCTTGTCTGTTGGTCTCGTAATTAGTTCTCTCAAAATGCGATCCAATTAAGGAAAAATTTGAATTAAGTACAAAAATCAACTTGGATTTTTGACTTCATTATTGACAATGCATTAACTCAAAATGGTTTGTTTAATCACGAGAGTATTTTTCAAAGAAATTGATTGTGCAAACAAAACAACAGTGTTTTGAAAAGTAAAGTCATAGCGTAGTATTTGCAAATTTGCAAATCGACACTAACACTACCGTAGCGCCATCTCTTGTATACAGTGAAGTAAAGACCCCTTTTAAACCTTCACTCAGGTTTTAAAGTTTAGTTTCGGCTTCACGACACTAAAATTTGTTTGTTTATAAATATTTTGATCACATATTGTTTATTATGGTAAATTAATATATATCATTCTAAAAATACAATATGTATCGTTAGTTTTGGATCCGCAAATACAGACCTGTGAATACGGAAAGTGGCCACAATTTTTTGGTCCGCGTATATGGGAATCGCGAACAAGGAACTTTTACTGAATTGTATTTTCTATCTAAAAATGTATTTTTTCTTCAAATTTATCAAATTGTACTTTTTGATCAAATTTAGACCGTTAAGAATGATGCCGAATTTTAGCCATATAGCATTTGACGTTTAGAAATTTAACAACCCAACTTTAGTATTGATTGACCATTCTTTATGCAATTTTCCTTCATGTATCTTTGTACCGTTTTGGAATATTAGTTACAGTGTTAAAACCCAGTACTTTTTGGACCAACATTCGACAACGCGGATGAATACTCGAAATACATTGAATTCATTTATGTTGGAAATGGCGCTCCACGGATGTTTGGGCACGGCCATGTTGCGCGCGTCTTCTCTTTCGTGCAGCTGCGCCGTTGACAGTTCAAGTTCAGTTCGGGCATGGTCCGGTTGTTATCTATTTTTTTACTTAACCTCACTTTGTGTACCACGCGGCAATTTTTAATAAACTTTCGCCAAATATAAATAACCAGTGAGAGATCTTTATTCACAACCCTTTCCCACAGGTTATGGGCCCAGATTAGCGCTGCACAAAGAGAAATAAAAGTGAAATAATAGTGTTACCACGTGGAAGGTGAATCGCTAAAGAAACATGGCGCAGGATAGTGCCAGATCAAGCGTTCCGTTGCTGAACGGAGGGAATTTTACCGCGTGGAAGGCCAAGCTGAAGGCAGTTTTAGTGCGAGACGAACTATGGGATACTATACGTGCGCCACCACCCACTCCAACATCAGAGGACTGGGAGAAGAAAAACGCAAAAGCAATGGCGCATATATTGCTGAGCATCGAGGACAAGCAACTGGTGCACGTGGAGCACTTGGAAAATGCGTACGATGCTTGGGACGCTCTCATGAAGAAGTATGAGAGATCATCGTTTGGTAGCAGGCTGTATCTTCGCAGAAAATTGTATTCAATCCACTACAAGGGTGGATCTATGAGTGACCACGTGGATTCGATAATGAGAGTGGTTGCATTGCTCCGTGGATCCGGAAAACCGCTTGAGGACGAGGAAATCGTCGCAGTGTTGCTAGTGAGTCTGCCGGAGTCATATTCGGGATTGGTGACCGCGCTTGAAGGTCGTGCTGGAAACGACCTATCAGTGGACTACGTCACTGGAAAAATCATGGATGAATATGAGAGGCGCATTGAGATGGAAAGTGCCAATAGCAACGAAGCGGAAACAGCTCTGAAAACAATGGCACATGGTAAACGCAACAGAAATGCGCAGAAGAATCGCAACTCGCAGAATTCGGAAAAGATGGAAAAGGAAACGAGGACATGTTTCCATTGTCACAAAACGGGTCATTTGAAGAAAGATTGTTATCGGCTGAAGAAGACGCCGGAGCAGGTCAAGACAGGCACAGAAAAAGGGTCGGGCAACGACGCTACGTCCGGAAAGGGCAACGTAGTGTTTGGCGTCACAGAGAGCGCCGCTATGTCGGCTGCTATGTCGGAAGGTTGGTACCTCGACTCGGGTGCTACAAGTCACGTGACCAATGATGCGAATTTTTTCGACATGGACACGTTTCGAAAGTTGAACAAGCGTGTGGAAGTTGCAGACGGCAGGTACGTTCAAGCAACAGGAATCGGAGATGGCTACCTGTCGTGCGTTGTCGGAAATGAGACCCGAGTAGTAAAGCTCACGGAAGTATTATACATCCCGGAGTTCTCATCAAATCTATTCTCAGTGATGAGAGTTATAGACAAGGGCAAGGGATTTTCTGTGCTCTTCTCAGAAAATGCTTGCCGCATTTTTATGGGACAGCAAGTCGTGGCTGAAGCAGTGAAAGTCGGCGACTTGTGCAGATTACTGACGAAAGAAACAACGGAAAGCGTTCGTTTGGCAAAAGATCCAGTATGCATTCACCAGTGGCATCGACGTCTGGCGCATCGGGATACGGCAGCTATTAAGCAGATGGCGAATAGGAACTTAGCCACCGGATTAGATATCTCTCAGTGCAACTGCGAGTCAACATGTGACAGTTGTATTAAGAGCAAGCTGTGCCAGAAGGAGTTTTCTCCTGTACAGCGCAGGGAAACCGAGCCGTTAAAGCTCATCCATACGAACTTGTGTGGACCGATGCAGACTACGACGCCGAGCGGAAATAGGTATTTTCTCACCCTGATCGACGACTATTCCAGATTTACAGTGATCAGGCCGATGAAAACGAAGGACGAAGTGACTGGTGCAATCAAGGATTATGTTGCAGCGATGTCGAACAGATTCGGCAGAAAACCGGCTGCAATCAGATCGGACAACGGACGTGAATATATTTCCAAAGGATTGAAAGATTTCCTCCGGCAAGAAGGAGTAGAACAGCAGTTCACGGTTACATATACACCGCAGCAGAATGGTGTGGCCGAGCGGAAAAACAGGACGCTGGTCGAAGCCGCAAAGAGTATGCTGCTCGACGCCGGGCTTGACAAGCGGTTCTGGGCAGAAGCAGTATTGACGGCTGCGTATCTACAGAACAGAACGATAAGTAGATCAATTGATAAAACACCGTTTGAACTATTCACAGGAAATAAACCGGACTTGTCCCATCTACGAGTATTCGGATCGAAAGTGTACTCGCTCATACCAAAAGAAAAACGCAGGAAATTGGACGACAAGGCGCGGGAAGGCGTGCTAATTGGATACCATGGCGATACGGCGGGATACAGAATCATGGATCCAGCGACGAACGAGGTTTGGCTCAGCAGGTCGGTGAAAATAATTGAAAATTTAGGCCAAGTGGAAGAGCGCGAAACCGAGGAATGCATTGATGCGGATTCACCACAACACGTTTCGCAGCGCAGATACGAAGTTCCAGATCCAGAAGGAGTCGACGAAGAGTTCGACCAAATCCAAGTTGAGGTGGACAATGAGTTTGAAACGCCACCTGAAACGCCAAGGAGATCCAAGAGACACAACAAAAATGTGCTACCGCTGAGACTTGGCTACATGCCAAGATTTCTTTGTGTACGGGAACCGCGCAACTGGGAAGATCTGATGCAGATGCCGCCACGTGAACAAGAATTGTGGCTGAAAGCGGCAGAAGAAGAGATGCAGTCTCTGGACGAGCACCAGGTATGGAAGTATGCCGATCTTCCACCAGGCAGGAAAACGATTTCGTGCAAGTGGGTTTTTAAAGGGAAAACCGATAGCGACGGAAAAATACACTCCCGGAAGGCACGTTTGGTAGCCAGAGGTTTCACGCAACGCTACGGAGAAGACTACGACGAGACATTCGCGCCCGTAGTGAAACACGAAACGATTCGTGTGTTGCTCGCATTAGCAGCGCAACGAAAATTACACGTTCGGCACTTGGACGTAAAGAGTGCATATTTGAACGGGGAGCTCGACGAAGAAATTTACATGGAGCAACCCGAAGGTTTTGTGAAACCCGGATTAGAAAACAAAGTCCTTAGATTAAAGAAGAGTCTGTATGGTCTAAAGCAGTCAGCCAGAGTCTGGAACAAGACGGCGACGACCATCTTAAACAAAATAGGTTTCGACAGTGGAAGCGCGGACAGATGCCTATACTCGAAACAAGACGGCGAGAATATGACCTACGTCTTGTTGTACGTGGATGATTTGTTAGTTGCTGGGCGGTCTGTGGAGACAACAGCAGAAATAAGCATGCAGCTGGCACGATATTTCAAGATCAAGGATCTCGGGGACGTCAGTTACTATCTAGGCATCCAAATTGAACGAGAAGATGATGGATCATTTTTTCTAAATCAGCGCGCTAAAATTGTAAAGTTGGCCGAGGAAAATGGCCTAGGACATTTGAGACCAGTCGCTACACCGATGGAAACGGGTTTCCTAGCAGCTCCACGAGAAGATTCGGTGGAACTAGAAAACAATAAGCAGTACAGAAGAGTTATGGGATCACTCTTGTACATAGCTACAGTTTCGAGACCAGATACCGCAGTATCAGTTGGTTTGCTCTGCCGACGCGTAGAGAAACCAACTCAGTATGATTGGAATGCAGCTAAAAGGATAATACGGTATTTACTGTCCACCTCAGATTATAAGTTAAAACTTTCGTCCACTGAAGATGCAGATTTATGTTTCTACGTGGATGCAGATTGGACAGGGGACAAGATAGATCGAAAATCAACGAGCGGTTACGCATTCTTGTTTGTGCAATTCAGTGATTGCATGGTGCAGTCGGAAGCAGACATCAGTAGCATTATCCTCTACAGAAGCCGAGTATATCGCGGCCTCATGTGCGAGCAAAGAATTGTTGTGGTTACGGCAGCTTTTCAAAGATATGCGAATACCAGTGAAGGAGCCGATGACCATGTTCGAGGATAACCAAGGCTGTATAAAATTGATTTCAGGTGCAGGATCCAACAGGAGTAAGCACATCGATGTGTGCTATAATAACATTCGAGATCTTGCAGAGAAGGGAATAATAAGTGTGCGTTACTGTCCAACCAAGGAGATGCTGGCAGACATATTTACGAAGCCGTTGGCCAGGGAACAGTTTGCACAACTTGCAGATGGTCTTGGTCTACAGAGAGCCGAACATCCGGGATCGAGAAGGAGTGTTGGAAATGGCGCTCCACGGATGTTTGGGCACGGCCATGTTGCGCGCGTCTTCTCTTTCGTGCAGCTGAGCCGTTGACAGTTCAAGTTCAGTTCGGGCATGGTCCGGTTGTTATCTATTTTTTTACTTAACCTCACTTTGTGTACCACGCGGCAATTTTTAATAAACTTTCGCCAAATATAAATAACCAGTGAGAGATCTTTATTCACAACCCTTTCCCACAATTTAACATCCACGAAAATCCTGAAAACCAATATACATATATGCTTTCGTTAAGAAATTATTATTTTTTTTTAATTCTCTTTTCTGACCTTGCTAATTATATATTAATCCAGTTTTTAAAAGCGTGTTATAAGTTTTATCGAATATGATTTATTTACTATCTAATTAAAAAATTTGAATCTTAACATTTGAGTATTATGGCCGGGACTAAAATTAACGATTCGAAAACATCTTGTCCAAGGCGACTTCGTCGAGCTGAAATAACTGCACCTCCTCGGCTATCGTCATGTTACAATTACCATCCACTCCCAAGCTTTTACAAAATTCTTGCACGGGAATCCAAGAGGGCGCGTTAAAAATCATGCTTTTGATGGGCAGAGCATGGGCGACTTTAGCTACTGTTTTAAAAAGTTGCTTCCCTGTTCCTCCACCCCGATAATCTGCATGAACGTAGATGTCCTCTAGCACTAAGGACCTTCCATGCCAAGTGGAGAAACTTGAATAGTACAAAGCATAGCCTACTATTTTGCTTGTTTGCGTTTCAGCTACAAGACATTTGAATGCCGGTTTGTCGCTTTCAAAACCATCTTTCACTAATACAGTTTCGTCAATTTTTACTTTATGCTCACGCCCCTCGAATCTGGCCAGGGCCTGTAAATACGGAAAAGAACAAAATCAGGTGTGAAAATTAAGAACCATGAGGTGACCGTCTTTTTTATAATAATAATAATAATAACGTTTATTAACTAACAGGGTTAAATATGCCCATTCACAGGTTAAACGAAAGCTTAACAGGATTGTAACATAAATTATTAAAGGAAGTAAAACAAAGTGAAATTAATACATTATAAAGCATTTGCAAAAATTCGCGGATAGGTATTTCGTCAATTTCCTACATGTTGTCCAGTTTCATGTTCATCCAAACGATTAAAAATAGCAATCATGCCATATATTGGTAATTCAGTAAGTTTGTTTTGGCTTTAGGAATGCGGAGGCCTGCATATGGAACTCGGAAAGATACCTGAACCAACAGCTCCGGACAGCCGTCCATGCTCCTTAGGAGCTTAAAAAGGAACACCTCCAGTGTAACCCTGTGCAGCTGCTCCAGGGAAAAAAGCTCAAATTTATCGTATAACATGCGCTGACTGCAACCTACAGATCTTCGGTATAGTCCTTAAAGCTACGAGCTCTGAGAAATTTTTCCTCCACACAGATCATAACTAAATATTACAGGATTTTCTTTTCTGTAGACCACATGACCACACAACATTTATTCTTATTAACTACAAAGCAATTGCGCTCACAGCATTTCTCAAATCTCTCCAAGTTCCGCTGAACCCTATGGCACTCATTTATATTCCTAATAGGATAATACAATTTGAGATCCTCCCCAAACATCAGACACTCAATGTTAAAAAGAGTGGCGTTGTCATTGAAATATATTATGAAGAACAACGGGCCACGATTAGATCCCTGAGGAACCCTAGACGCCGCTGCGTAATGGTTCGAAATAAATGCATTTGAAACTACACAGTTCTTTCTGCATGAGAGGTAAGGAAGAAAAAGCTAAAAAAAACACGGAGAAAACTCAATCTCCGATAATTTGGATAGCAAGATATCATGGTCCACCCTACAAAAAATCTTACTCAACTCTGTGTATACAACGTCAACTTTTCCGCGACCATCAATATGCCGACAAAGATATTGTGTTACGCAGCATAGGTTAGTGAGACTAGATTTCTCCGGTGTGGAGTCATGCTGCAGAAGTGATATCGATTTCTCTACAACTGGATAGAGGCGGCTATATATAATCAGTTCTAAAAGCTTAGAGAAGTTATTAAGAATTGTTATAGGCCTGTAGTTGTTCATATCAGAAATATAATCACTCTTTTTAAATTAGGGTGAACACATGCTTCCCCCAAACCGCAGAAAAGTATCCCAATTTTAACACGAGGTTGAAGATATCCGTCAAAGGTGTGACAAGTGCGCCTATGCAATTTCTCACAACAAAGCTAGGAATGCGATCAAGCACCCCAGTAAACCCGCCACCGAGCTTCAGAGATACAGCCAAAACTTCCTCCTCCGTAATATTATTAACGGTGATTGTTGAAAACAGACACGGGTTGAAGATATTTAAGTACTGATAGTCAAAGGAAGAAGGATGGAACTCCTGCAGGAAATAATCACCAAAGGCATTGACTATTCAGTCGGTGCCGCAATAAGCCTCCCTCGTTGAGTGAATAATATAAAGAGGTGTCAACGCATAGGGAATTTTGTACAATAACAAAAGTCCAGCAAATGTCGCTGTTGAGTGCTGCCACACTTTGACCAAGAGCTAAAACAAGTTTTATTTGTATTTGGAGTTAGAACCCAGTTAAGTAGATATCCGTTTGCAAAGAAAAAATATCTGAAGGACGTTAAACGGCATTTCAGATAAGCCAAGTTTTCAAAACAAAGCAATAAATATCAAATTTCTTCAGCGGGCTCATGAACACCGTTATTGACATGAGGGTTTACCATGTTGATGTTTCTTACTTCTGAAAGCGGCATGTGGTGTTGCCACCGAAATTCTCAAAGATGTTTATTTTGCACATCGGCCAAGGGAATTTTCGGGCCCTATCAGTTATTATTATTATTATTATTATCTGTTCATGTTTATAGTTTGTCTCGTTT
The DNA here is from genome assembly GCA_905333025.2 of Pyrochroa serraticornis. Classification (NCBI taxonomy): domain Eukaryota; kingdom Metazoa; phylum Arthropoda; class Insecta; order Coleoptera; family Pyrochroidae; genus Pyrochroa; species Pyrochroa serraticornis. The sequence continues at coordinate 20,994,482 of HG995158.1, forward strand.
GTCTTGGAATAAAACCGTAAGGGCCCATAAGTTAACACACAAAATTCAATTTTTTAATTAATAATAATAATTAATTTTTGACCGATACCGAGCTGAGAAAACGGCGTTTTAAAATCTCTTCTGAAATAAAGTCAACGGCGTTTCAATGTTAGCTGCAAAACAGTGTCTGAAACTTTAATATTTAAAAAATAGAACGTCTGCAGAAAATATTTTGATTTTTGGACATCTTATCTGCAATATTGTAGCTTTCTCATGATACCATTAGTTTGAATTTTGCATTTTGTGTACGCACGCACTGTACGATTTTCGTACGACTTATGGATCTAAAATCCACAGGACATAAGCAACAAATCTGGCTAAATCATATATTTTTATTTTAAAGTGCCCACACAAGTCACAATTCGAGCCGCTTTGCACTCTACTATTAGATCTTTTACCTGATCTAACGCCAACGGCCACCCTCGATTCATAAAGTTCAAAGTCTAACCAGATGTTTACAACTACCACGTTTACGATTTCCGACCCCCGAAATGATCCATTGCAAGATTACTGCACTAGACTAGATGAGCACAATTGAGCACAAAACGAGCATAATTGAATGAATCAAAAATATTGTAAGAAAATGAAAAATAATTTGAGACTGGCGTTCAAGTCGTTCATCGAATTTGTTTTTAATTCTCTAGCTTTTTATTATTATTTTCACTCATATTTTTAGTACCATCTCACTCATCTCAAATGTATTACAGTTTTTACGATACTTGTCATGTGAAAAATTTATACAAAGCATTTCCAGCAAAAAATGGCACATATTATTTGTAAAATGTGCAATTGCAACGAAAGTTGACAAATGTGATTTACTACACCATCAAGAAAATTGTGCGGTGAAGTGCCAAGTTATATTAAAAATGTTTCTGTTCCCATTTCGGTTGTACGGCATGACAATCAACATGAGTATCGAGTTCCGTCAAAACAAAAAACAATCTGAGCTCGCTGCTTCTTGAATTGAATGAACGTTACGTCTCTCTCGCACTCATGATACTTAAAAACTTAGTGACACCTATGGAGTAAAAGCAGTAACAGGGAATTTATAACAGTTTTGGAGCGATCGTTTGTGCGGTCGCTAAAATATGGCCTTGAAGTATTCCAGGCAGAGCGCCGCCTGGTGACTGGAATACTTTTCTTGTTCGCAAAATTACATGGGTTCGACAACTCTTTATATTATTCACTCAACGGCCTCCCTGTTCACTTTAACTTGTAAAGGAAGACGAGCATTGCTCTTCTTATTTAGAATATACCACCGTTGACTACCCCGTAACACTCTTCTCAATGCCACAGATATACACAGAAAAATCCCTCCGCAGATGTCGCTTCACCCGAGTCCTCAAGAACCTCATAGTCTCCAAGGATGCCACATCCCTATTCCTCCCCATTCGCTTCCTGAGTATGCCCTTTCCCTTAATTTCTCTCCTAACTTCTGGATAATGGATAATTCATTTATTTACCTATTTCTATTTACAAACATTTGAAAATCATATTAAATAATTTACAAATACACTTCTCAGCAAAATACATTATTTTCTCCAGGTTTCTGGTATTTTCCATCACCCTGCTTTTTGTTGTGTGTTTTGCGTTTGGGTTTTTCCCTATTCTTCGTCTGTTTCTTGATCGCTGTTGTTTTTCTTCTTATTTCTCTTGGTCTTTTGGAGGAAAAGGCAATGCCTCCTTTAGGGAATTGTGGATAGCTTTTATTGATATAATAATATTAATAATAGTAAGATTTATTGCTACCAATTACCGGGCAATTATCATACATATAAAAACAGAAATTAAGTAAAATATGAGAGATTACTATAAACAAGAAATACAGTTAATATGTAATTTCGGTTGAATTCCTCCAGCTTCGAGGAATGCTTTGTTGGCCCGCAGAATCTTCTCCTGAAATATATCGTACTGACCTGAAAATTTATTGAAATGATTACATATATTTTGAATAGGCGAATTTACAAGGACATTCGTTCTAGCTCGATTGCAGTAAAAGGTTTCACTTAGCCTTGAGCCTAACCTAGGAATCAAAAAACCAAACCGGGACAAGAGTTCCGGGCAGTCCACCCTGGAATGCAACAGCCGATACAAAAATGCCGACCCCGCCACAAACCTGCGGTCATCAAGGTCCTCCAGATCAAACTCATCCTGAAGCGACGTCTGCGGGTATCCTTTGGGCGGATAAGTAAAATGTACCCTCAAATAAACAATTTCCAAAAACTTTCTCTGAACACCCTCAATCGCAATTTTGTGTTGCTTGTAATAAAGCCTTCAAACAATTGCTGCATACTCCAATATAGGACGCACAATAAAACTATATAGCGCCCTTAAAGTTGTGACATTCCTGAAAATTCTTGAATTTCTATATATAAAACCAACGGCCCTGTACCCTCTAGATACGACCAAGCGTACCTGACCATTAAAACTCAAGGCACTATCAAAGGTCACACCCAAATCTTTTATCTCGTTGACTCTCTCCAAGACAGCCAATCCTATAGCATACTCATGCAATACGGGATGCTTTCTTCCGGAGAACGAAACAACTTTGCACTTTGACACATTTATCACAATATCATTTACATGACACCAGATATCAAGCGCTACCAAGTCGGTCTGTAATTTTACGCAATTGCCAATATCCTTCACCACTCTATAAATTTTTAAATCATCAGCAAATAAAAGAACATTACTATTCAAACAATTCACTACATCATTTATGTAAAATAAGAAAAGAAGCGGACCCAAATTCGACCCCTGAAGCACTCCCGTCTCCACACTGAAAAGCCGAGATGATTTGCCACCGTAAAAAATATGTTGCTAAATCCAAAAGATGAGAGGTTAGAAAGCAGTTTACCGTGATTAATTCGATCAAATGCTTTAGAGAAATCCGTATAAATGGCATTCACTTGCCCACCAGCATCCAACGATTCAGCAACAAACTGATGGAATACAGCCAGGTTGGAAACAGTAGAACGCCTCGAAAGGAACCCATGCTGGACATCAGTAATTAACCAAGTTACACCTGCAGATATACGGAAGTGCAATACCATCTCAAAGACCTTAGAAAAATTGCTAAGTATAGAAATTGGTCTGTAATTTACAATATTGGCAGAGTCGCCTCCCTTGAGAACAGGGCACACCTTCGCAATTTTCCATATATTATCCGGAAAAGTAGAGGTCTTAAGCGCCAGATTAAACAGATAGCAAAGTGGGGCGACAAAAACTCCTCCACAATCTCTAATCAGAAAACTGGGCACCAGATCATGCCCAGTAGTACTGCTGTTCTTCAGCCTCCCGATGCCAGCAGAGACCTCGGTAGTAGACACACCAGGAACAGAAATCAATGGTAATGTTAGACAGCTATCATCCTCAATCCGGTCAGTCGCCTCAACACAGCGACCAAAGACGCTACCAAAATGTTCAGCAAACCTCTCCACGATCTCACCAGGTGTCCCAAATAATCGATCGCCCAACCTTCCAGGAATCCTCGAGCGGGCCCTCCTGCTCCGAACGTACCTCCAAAAATTATGAGGGTCCCCAACAACAGCATGCTCCACCTGAGGCATGCGCCTCTGGAATCTGACATTTGGTTCTAGCTCTCAAGATCTTAAATTCATTAAAGACCCCGTTTCAGCCCTTTCTTTTCCATCTCTTAAACAACTTGTCCTTTCTCCTAATATTGTTGATAATAGACCAAGTGAACCAAGATGGAAACCTACGATTTCTATGAACATGCTTAGATACATAAATGTCAAGCAAGCTGTATAGTATCGAGTAAAATTCCCGACAGGCCGCGTTCACCTCACCCATGCTAAGGATACATTTCGAGTTAACTTCAGTCAAGGACTTATATAAATTTGGAAAGTCAGCCTTACGAAAATTGTACGAGGCAACACCACTCGCACCGGGAAAGTGGCGCAACTGCCGAAGGGAACACTCGATGGTAATAAATAATGCCGGATGATGGGGATCCTCCACTATGAGAGGCAACCTATCCGCGAGAACGCAGCAACCCACAATACTCGTGAATACCAGATCCAAAATATTTCAACATTGTATTGAGCTAAACCCAGCGAATGCATAGTATTATTCAAAATGTTGGATTTAGCGCCACCAAAATTACACCTAACAAAATCCGTTGAGTTAAAGTCGCCCATCAAAATTACATCCGACAAATTGATGCAAAATTATTCAAGCAAGGTAAAAAAGGTTTCAAATTCTGCAACAGGGATATTCTGGGGAATATAAACTGTTGTGGGAGTGGGGGTAAGCCTCCCCACCGGACTCTGTAACGGGGGTGCCAGGTTAAGTGGTGGGCAGTTAGGACCCGGATGCGATAGCCGAGGTACACCCTGACCGTAAAGAATAAAGATGATCGTGTAGAAACATAACATGGTGGCAGCGGTAAACGTGATAATTAAACATTAAGATAGTGTGAACAATCAAGATGCCAAAAATCAGAGGCCAAGAATCTCCAGAAGAAGGGCATAAAACCAAGACAACTGGAAGAAACATGGTCGGAATCAAGGTGGATCCTTCATCCAAATTCGATTTCTCAACGCCCGGGAGTTGGAAACAGTGAGAGAAAAGATTTTTAAGGTACTTTGCAGTGTCGGGTTTAAATGTGGTCAGTGATTCGGAAAAAAATGATATTCTGCTCTAGGTAGAGGAAAGCGAGAATGCACTTTTACAGTTGAAGTCAACCCCGTCAACTTTCGAAGGATTGCTAAAAGCGTTTGAGGCACGGCTTATGCCAAAAAGATATGTAATATTCGAAAGGTTTAAATTCAACTCAAGGGTGCAGCAACCGGAGGAAAGTGCGGACGCGTTTGTCTCATCACTCCACACACTTGCCGAGCAATGCGAATATGGAGCACTAAAGGAAAAGTTAATACGTGACCAGATCGTCGTAGTAATGTCGGATAAAAATCCAAGCGACAGGCTGCAAGTACGAGAGAATTTATCCCTCAATGAAGCCATAACCGCTTTAAAACAAACTGAACTTCAAGTGGCTTAAAATCAAATTTTGAAGCCATCAGAAACTACGTCCAAAGAAGTTTGCGCGGTAAATAAATCGACTAGAAACGGTCAAGATCAAAGAAGCGCAGGCAACGAAACCGGAAATTAGAATTATCACCACAGTTCTTCGAGTTCCAGGAGGTGCAGGTTTTGCGGTTACGATTTTCATCCGCGAAACGAATGCCCAGCACGCAATTCTAGGTGCAACGCCTGTGCGAGACCGGGACACTGGGAGAAAGCGTGCCGGAACAAGAGGAACGTAAATCGGTTGGAACAGGAACCGTTCGAAAATCAGAGTCAGCCATCGCATTTTTTGAGTTGCATGGGGAACAATAAAGGTGCCTGGCAAGTACCAGTATTTGTACCAAAATTGTCAAAAACTATGTCGTTTCTTATCGATGCAGGAGCCGATATCAATGGTATGCCGGCAGAGTTATTGTCAAATGCAAAATGTGTTCAACTAAAGCCGAGCAATGAGGTGATATCGGGACCTGTTGGTAATAGGTTTAGTGTAATAGGGAAAATGAACGTGAACATAGAGTACAATAAGTCGAGCATTGTAACAGAAATCTACTTAATCAAGAATTTAAAATTAGCGATCCTGGAACGGCCCGGAATCTCACAATTAAAATTATTAGAGTGCTATAAAGACGTTATGTCACTAAGCGTAGATGATTCCAACCAGATTAAGATAGAGCGTGAATTTCCTAATATTTTTAACGAAATTGGTGAGTTTAAAATCGAAATGGAAATAAAGTTAGCGGAAGGGGCGCAACCGTTTGCCCAGAGTGTACCGTTGATGGACAAATATGAGGCAGAAATTAACCGATTAGTTAGATTAAAGATAATCGAGCCGTTAGAGCATCCAACGGATTGGGTGGCTCCGATAGTTGTTAATAGGGCGGACAAGATTCGTTTATGCGTTGATTAAACAGAGCTAAATAAAAGCGTCCGCAGAGCGCTGTATCCTATTCCCAAAGTAGAGACAACTTTAGCTAAATTAAACGGTGCCAACTTTTTTTCAAAATTAGATGCGTCATCCGGATTTTCCAAATTAAACTAGCCGAGGATAGTCAACCTTTAACTACCCTTATTACGCCATTTGGCAGTTCTTTTTTCAAAAGGCTCCTGTTCGGAATTTCATGTGCTCCAGAATATTTTTCTACTCGCTTCGCAAGCATTTTAGCAGGAATTAAAGGGGTGGTAAGACACGTAGATGACGTTCTGATTTACGCTAAGACAATAGAAGAACACAATAAAATACTCAGGGAAGCACGACGTAGTGTGATGCCTTAGGGCTAGTCTTTGCCGTCCAAAAGTTTTGTGGATTCCCCGACGGCGTTACGACTCTAATCAAGGTCAACCACTTAGATCTTAAGTTGTTGATGTCCCTAAGAAACTTAACGGGACGTCTCATCTGGTGGGCGGTATTACTTTAAGCGTCTGGCATCCGTATTGGGTACTTCCTTGGAAAACAAAATATTTTTGCCGATACCCTGATGTCACCGCCATTGTTGGATGCCTCGAATCAGACAATCATGATATGGTCGACGTTTCCCGTTGGTCTGACCATGGTTACAGTATGTCCAGTGGTTTGCCTTATCGTTACTTTCCCGAAAGTGATTCTAAGGACGCCCAATTGGAAATACCTAGGTCGTTGATACTGAAATACAAATCTTGTAACTTAAAACTCGCTGGTCTGTTGTAAACACCCGTGCTGTATCGGCAGTTTGAGACCTTGGCCATGGATTTGGTAGGTCCTCTCCTGCTAGTTTTCTCTGGCGAGCTGGGTGTTTGCTACCAAAGACACCACCGCGACTTGTTAGATCAAACTTTCTCCGTTAGTCCAAGTCATAACGAAGGCAACTGGTCGTTATCTCATCGACTAGGTTAGCTTATAATTCGGTACACCGCGTCGAATCATTAACGACAACGCTGTGCAATTTGTTACCGAAGTCATGCAACACGTGGCGCGGTGCATGGGTTTCAAACAAAACTTGATACTTCTATATCATTTCGCTTCTAATCTCGAGGAAAGGAGAAATCGGAATATTAAGTTGTAGCTATCTATGATTCTAGGCACGAACCATACCCACAGCGTCGTGCTTCAGCTGGTTCATTATCGAGGTCGAGGTCGAGGTGTGTTGGGTGTTGGCTTCCATTGTTGTTTCTATGAGGCGGTGTTCTAAGTGGAGATAATTGTTGTGAGTGGTACCTGCTTGTTCCTCGTTGCGTCTTCTTTCTTTTGGTGTGTTCTGCTGAGCTATTGGTTGGGTCGATTTTTGGTTGTTGCATGGTGAGTGATTTGTTTTGATTCATGCTGTTATCGGCTCTCTAGGAGATAAGGTGCTCTTATCGCTGTTGGGCTTTTTTCTCCATTCACCTGGCGCCTCCGCCATTTGTCGGCGTCTGTTGGGGAAGCGTGGGCCTTGTTGCGGCGTGGGGTCGAGCACTGTATGATTCTTCACTGACCATATTGTTGTAGAAAGTGAGCTTCATTCGCGGGGTTGAGTCCGCCCGACGCAGATTTGCACAGTGTGGATTGTCCGGTACTGGTGGGCACGGGCTCGGCCATGAATGGGGCTTGCTGTGCGGTTGCGGCCTCGCTGGGATTGCCGACTCTCCGCTGTCATGGGTTTTGCGGTAAGTCATTCCATCCTCGCTGCGTGGAGGTGCCTGCGGAGATTGTTGAGCGCCTTGGTTTGGTGCCTGGTCTCTTGTAAAAGTGTAGATTGTGTCGTGGGACCGGATTGTCAAAGCGGTTGCATTCCATGTTGGAGAGTAAGTGTTCAGTGATGTTTGAGGAGCTGAGCAAAGGTTTTGAAGCGTTTAAGTTTAAGGCCTAGAGGTCAGGCTCAGCCAGGTTCGCGAACTAAGGCAGATATATTGAAAAATGCTGATCTAATTAATGCTCCTATTAAGATCCGGGACGTGAGGTCTGCGTATGAGGACGCAATTGTTGTGAGTTGCATTGATTCGACTGAGTCGGATAAGCTGGTGAATCTGGTTGACAAAAAGTTGTCTGAGAGCTACGTTGTTAAACGATTAGAAAGTGTGAGTCCGAGGGTGCGAGTGGTCGGAATATCTGATAAGCTTGCGGACGAGGCATTGGTTGAGTTGATAAAGAGTCAAAATACTGATATTTTTGTAAACGGTTCTGAGTGTCGTGTGGTCCGCGGTTGCTGGCTTACCAGGAAAGATTCTGCTGTTTATCAGATGTTTCTGCAGGTTGGTGTGTAGGAGTTTAACGGATTGATAGGGGCGGGGCGTGTTGTTATTGGGCTTGATGGCTTCTCTGTGTTTGATGCTATAACGGTGACCAGGTGTTACAATTGTAATGGATTTTCTCATGTCGCGAAGCTGCATGTCTCCTTTGTGCGGGTGAGCACTCTCTGAAAGAGTCTAAGAGGCAGGAGCGTAAATGCTCTAATTGTCTGGCTCATAAAAACTTGAAGGGTGGTGACTTGCTGGTTGATCATGCGGTTTGAGATGCTGAGGGGTGCTATGTCCTGAGGCAAGCTGTGGCCAGAGTTAGGGCGGATGTGTTTGGCGGTTCTGAATAGCAGTTAAAGGTGGTCGGCAGTGGTATATTTAATGCTTCGAACGGGACCTTTAAGGTGTTATTATCAGAACGTTCGGGGTTTAAACACCAAGATTTCGGGCAGCGACGATGACGAATTCGTTAAACCTAAGAAGACGACACGCCCCATTAATGAAACCAGACACGAAAGTACCGCCACGAAAAATTCTTTTTCCGCCCTGGAAAATACGGACAATAACGACAAAGATATGGACACCTCGGTAAGTCTTGACACAAACGATCTTTAGCTTTCCCAAGCCACTCATTAAAAGAAAGTTTTAAAACTTAACAAACCACGCCCAACGTCCCCCGCCAAATTCCGCTTGCCTCGAGCAGCCGTTACCATCAACACTCCGCTTTCGAACGAAGGAAATATCGAGAAAATCCCCCCAGTAACCCTCAGGGACAAGTCACTCTGGTCTCAGGTCTCGAATTTACTTAAGACCATGAAGATTAATTTTACCAAGGCTCAAACGTGCAAGGTCGGGATCAAAATTTCTCTACCTGACTTTGATAGTCACCGTGACTTGACACGACTTTTCGAGGTCAGGTCAATCCCATACCATACGAATGCGTTCGCCTCAGAACGCAATCTAAAGGTGGTAATTCGTGGATTGCCCGAGTCAACCCCCATCCATGACATTGTCTCAGAACTAACTGAGCTCAAATTAGAGCCAATAAAAGTGGTTCAAATGACACGCAAGGATAAGGCACCGATGCCCTTATTTCTAGTAATAGTAAGTCGAGTAAATAGAAATTTTTTTGACATGACAACCTGCCTTGGTCTCAAAATCAAAGTTGAACCACTTAGAAACAGCTACAATACGGGACAATGTTATCGATGCCAATTGTTCGGCCATGCCCAGAGTCGTTGCACTGCAGCGCATAAATGCGTGAAGTGCGGACTCGGCTACCCCTCGTACGAGTATCCTAAGGCTAAAACCGACCCCCCTAAATATGCGAACTGCGGACTGGCGCATTCAGTCAGTTACCGCGGTTGTAGCGCCTACCCCAAACAGCGACAACCTCAAATTGTTCTTTCAACAGGCCCTAAAAAACCTTTTACATGGGCCAAAATAGTCCAGCCTGTTAACGTTGAAAAACCAGCAACGACATTACCAAAACCAACGCAAACTCCCCAGACAACCCCCTCCAAAAAAACATTCAGCAAAATGAACCCGTCCGAAAAGGAAGCAAAAAGCTTCGCAGCAAATATGCAAACCATTTTAAGCACAGCTTTCAACCAAGCTGCTTAAATGGCTTACAAAATTACATCTCAATCTCTTACGGTCAGTTTTTGGAATGCGGCCGGGCTAGATATCAATAAAAAATTAGAACTTAACAGTTTCATTTGCCAGCATGATGTTGACATTATGCTAGTAAATGAAACTCACACGCGACCCTGTAACGTTATCAAAATTCAAAATTATCACTGCTATACTATAGAACCGACAGAGCCACCGGACAGAGAGGCGGCACCGCGATATTTATCAAGATGAATGCCACATAAAGATTTAACAAATATAGAGACAACTTCAATCATAGTTGAAACCACAACAGGTCCAATAACCATAGTTTCAGCTTATAAGCCCCCAAACAATCCAATAACTGACCTAGACCTTCAGAAACTCTTCCAGGGTAACGCCCCCACAATTGTGACAGGCGATCTGAATTGTAAGCACCCCATGTGGAACAGCAGAGCCACAAACCGTAACGGCAAGCTGCTACATGACTTTACGTTAATCAACAATATTTCAGCCCTGGGTCCGCGAGAACCCACTCATTTTTGTACTCAAGGCGTCTGCGATGTTCTGGACATCGCCCTCCTCCAAAATGTCCCACTCCAACCAACAATCTACGCAATAACAGCCCTCAATTCCGACCATATTCCGGTCATTCTTCAATTGGGCAATCTTCAAAATGACCTCCCCCTAAGAAAGCCAAAAATATTCTGGAATGAATTCAAGGACAGGGTCGCTGAAACATTGGACTCAATACCGACAATAAACACAGTAGAATCAATAGAATTAAATACTGAGAATCTTGAAAAAATCATCACAAAAGCAATCGATCACTCAACCGATAAAAGACCAATCACTCAAATAAAACAAAAATTATCAGCTCACATTAAGGATTTAATTAAAATAAAAAACCGCATCAAAAGAGTTTATCAAAGAACTCTCGCCCCACAACATAAACGCGAATTAAACCATTATCAAACAGAGGTGCAATACGCTCTTATGGATCATTATAATGATTCTTGGGGAAACAAACTCTCATCGTTAAATGTTCAGGATAACTCACTTTAGAGAATGACAAAAATACTTAAAAATTCAAATGTAAACATTAAGAAAATTCCTCCATTAAACACCCCCAATGGTCCGGTTTTAGCAACAAGTGATAAGGTCGAAGTTTTTTCAGACTCACTGCAAGAACAGTTCAACAAAGACCTAACACATGCCAATCTAAACAGAGTCGAGCAGATCGAAAGTTTTGTGAATGAACACCTAACAAACTTTAACACAAACAACACAGATACACTAAAACCAATCACTCCACAGGAAATTAAAACTATAATTAACAACACACCAAAACATAAAGCTCCAGGCCCTGACGGTATCACGAATCTGTCTTTGAAAAATCTCCCGCACAGAGCTATTATGCATCTCACCGCCATTCTAAATGCCGTGCTTCGTCTCAGACATTTTCCCAAATCGTGGAAAGAAGCAAACGTCATACTTATTTTAAAATTAGGCAAAAGTCCAAAAGAACCTTCAAATTACCGCCCTATCAGTCTCCTGTCATCAATCGGTAAAATAGCTGAAAATGTATCCTAAGGAGATTGATAAAATCAACAGAAGAGTTAAAAGTTCTGCCTGATACACAGTTTGGCTTTAAAGCCCAACATTCTACAACACAACAAGTCCTCCGCGTGGTCGAGCATTGTTATACAAGTTTTGAGCGCAAACACAACACCGGCGCAGTGTTTCTAGATGTAGCTAAAGCCTTTGATCGAGTGTGGCACTCTGGCCTTCTATACAAACTTATCAAATTAAATTACCCCGTAAGTCTCATTAAAATTATCAGTTCTTTTTTAAATGATCGTAAATTTCAAGTAAGCATAGATAACGTAAAATCAACAACCAGAATACAAACAGCCGGCGTACCGCAAGGCGCGGTTCTATCTCCGCATTTATTTAACATTTTCACCTCAGACATCCCACAAACAACTTCTGTAGAGTTAGCACAATATGCTGACGACACAGCTATATTGGTCAGAAGTAAGCACCCACGTTTAATCCTTAATAAGTTAGAAAAAACGCTACACTCTCTCGAGGCATATTACCGTGACTGGCTTATATCCATAAACGGAAGTAAGAGCACTGCGGTATTATTCACTCGTAGACGAGTTAAACCAACTGGTCAATTGAATATTTTCAATGAAAGAATTCCATGGAAAGACCACGCGAAATACTTGGGTGTCACCCTTGACAAAGGCTTAAGATTTTCCAAGCATATTGATATGGCTAGAAATAAAGCACGGGGATGTATAGCGCAATTGTTTCCGCTGCTTTGTCGTAAAAGTAAGCTTTCTTCAAACAACAAATTCCGTATATACAAAGCAATAAACCTATAATGACGTATGCTTCTCCTGTATGGAGCCACGCTGCCCCCATCCATATTAACAAAATCCAGATTATACAGAACAAATCGTTGCACATGGTTTTTAATGCACCCTGGTTCGTTCGAAACAAGTCCTTACACAGAGACTCTGGTATCAAGTACATCGATGATTTCTTGAAAGATACCGCCTCCAAATTCTTTGCTTCAGCAGCCGTCCATTTTAATTCCCTCATCCGTAAAGCCGTCGACTACGAAGAGGAGCCACCTTTCCCGCTTAAACGCCCCAAAATGGTGTTAAACGGCTAACACCGCCCGTGAAATCTGACGACGGCAATTCAGCCACCATCTAATTCTCCCCACCCCATAGCAAAATTTATCTGTGTTAAGACAAATGAGCAAAGGAACCAGGTTCCGGCTCAATAGCCAAGACCAAGTCAAAGTCAAAGTCCAAGATTTCGGAATTTTTCTCCGCTGTTAGCGCGGATGATTTTCACGTTGTGGCGCTTACTGAAACGTGTCTTGCTGGCTCCGTGAACAGCGCTGAGTTTTTTCCATCGAGCTATGTGGTACACAGGAAAGATCGCAGTTTTGGAGGGACTTCAAGATCGAGGGGTGGTGGAGTACTTGTTGCTATATCGGAACATTTTAATCGTATCATTGTGGAAGAATTGGACTTGTCGTTGCTCAGCAAGATGGTCCCGTTGGTGGATGTGGTCGGGTGCAGGGACAGTGCTGGGCGCGGAACCATTGCAATTTTTGTTGTTTATATTCCTCCCGATTTGTCGGTTAATGAATTTGAATCTTTTTTTGCGGTGTTTGAGCAGACTTGCATTGATTATGGAAATATTTTAATTATGGGGGACTTCAACACCTCGGAATCTTTCAGAGAAAACTTTGAGACCACTAGGTCAGCTACTTTGTACAATACTTTATAGTCTCTTAATCTCAGGCAACATAATAGTATACCATTGCCTACATGCGCGGATTTGCTCATGTATCTACTAAGAGGAGCTTTAATTTCCGGAGAGCAAAATTTCCACAACTTTATTTGCAGTTGGGGGAATTAGACTGGACATTCCTAGCAGGGATCGGTGATGTCGACGTAGCATGTGAACAGTTTTATGCACGATTGTATGGTGGAATTGATGACAACGTTCCAGTGTACAGGCCTAGGAGTCGGAGGTTTCCGTCATGGTTTACTGGGGAGCTGATCGGTATTATTAAGAAGAAGGGCAGGTTGTTCAAAAAATGGAAGCGTACAGGTCTCGTTAAGGTTCATGAAGATTTTAAGGCGCTGAGGGTGGTCGTGAAGCAGCAGAGGGCTGAGGCCTATAGACGGTATATTGAGTCGGTCGAGCAGTCGGTGGTTGGCAATTCTCGTAGTTTTTGGCGGTTTGTGAAGGGCCGTAAGGCACGGCCGAGGATACCTGGAGAGATAAGTTTGCGTGGGGATGTGCTTGATACTCCGACTTAGATCGTGGATGGATTTGCTAATTATTTTCCTGAAGTTTACAATAATTGCGGGGGTTGGTCCGGGTCCGCTGGTGAGGTCTGCTCAATGTTTCCTGTAATAAATATATCCGGTTTCTCGGAGGAGTAAATTTTAGTTGCAATAAATAAGTTAAAAAAGAAGTTCAAAGCTGGTCACGACTGAGTGCCCGATTTCCCTGTACGGGACTGCGGGTCTGAAGAAATGCTGATATGATGAGAACATCCCGTCGCCGACGCCTGCACTAAGTCAGCATGTTGTAGTTTATAAAAGTAGCTGCATTATAATAAGTTAGATTTTTGCTTTTATGTGTTAGGTCGTAGTCTCTCAGTTGTAATTTTGTTGCTCCGTAGTAAAATTAAATTTTTAAAAACTGATTTTCATTTGCTCGGAAGTTAACTAGCGCAGCCGGTAGGATAGTGAAAGGCAGTGTTTGAGTGAATATCGAACAGAAGGAACCAGAATCGTCCTTCAAGTCCTATCTGTTTTAACAGAGAATTCGCTATTCTAAGAAAACCTACCCCTGAGAGAGGACACCCTCGCTGAAAAACTCAATCTCCTGGTAATGAACAAAATCGTCGTAGATCCAGTCGCAAAGAAGAAATGATCCACATCGTCATCGCGACGTTACTGTGAGTCCTTTCCTTTTTTCTTTGCAATCTCCTAGTTATAAGTGTTAATAATTTAATTACGGTTAATTGCGATCGTATAAATAATCTTAAAATTATATGTCAGAATCAGAATTAGAAATTGACAACCTCATAGAAAGAATCAATAAGTTAGTAGTTGAAGAAAATAATAATAAAATAAAGCCATTGAAAATGAATACAAATCAAGCAACAAGTCTACCAGTTGCACCTTCTCAAACTCAAGTTAATTATCAACTTTTGAAACTTTATATCGATACCGTTCCAGTTTATGATGGAAATCCTCATACGTTAGGAATTTTTATTGATAATTGTGAAAATATTATTGTTACTTATAGTGCCAAATAGCCAACCCCTTAATAATTTTATTTTGAGAGCTCTTGTTAGTAAATTAACAGGTAGAGCCCTTACTCTCATAGGTTCGCGATTAGAATTACGAACATGGGAAGAAATTAAAAATGTGCTAAACCTCAGTTTCGGAGATCAGCGAAATATAGATTGTTTAGTGCAAGATCTTATTGTTTTGCGTCCACAGAAAAAGAAACCCCTTATAGTTTCGAAATACGATGCCAAGACGCCAGAAGTTTAATAATTTCCAAATTAAATAGTTTAGGATTGCCAAATAAAGAACTGAAAATTCGTCTTAAAAATTATCACGATTTAGCGTTGAAAACTTTTATCAGAGGTCCTTCTGGTCCGATCCAAAATAACGTGCGTTTGCGTGACCCAGATAGTTTGGAGAAAGCAATGAGTCTGGTGATTGAAGAGGAGAATTTTCTTTATTCCCAGCAAAGAACTAACACGCTAGTAGAAGTGTTGAGGATTTGATTGTGGTAATGGACTGATAAGTTAATGGCCCTGATAACGCTAATGGCATTGATTATGGTAATGGTGTCGATAACCTAATGGTGTTTATGATTGACAGGTACTTAACAGGTGTCTAATGGCTGCATTTTTTGCAAATTACCTAATTATCTATCGACTTGGAATTTTGTGAAAACATTAAAAGTAATGTTTACATTAACAATCTCATTTCTTTTCTGCAGATTATCTAAGTGGTTTGACTCGTGATTGACTAATGACAGGGACTTGGAATTTAGTGAAATATTAAAAAACAATGTCTAGACTGACAATCTCATTTCCTTTCTGCAAATTATCTAACTGGCTAATGGAGTCAACCGCTAAGTAACTAAAAAGGTGAAATCAAAATGGTCATCGGGCAAACCGTATATAAAGCCGGAACGCAAGTGAAGAATCACAGTTTTTTTCGTATCGATACGTAAGCGGTTACGAAGATGAGTGTTGAGAGTTATTTTCAAGTGTTGACTTGCAATCAACTGCTACGATTTTACGAATCAGGTTTAATAGAACCCTGTTATCTAAAATCAATATATAATATTGTGAGTGAACGAATAATTTTTGATAACATCGTTTTGACACATGATGAAATTAATCTTTACGATTCGTTAAGATTAACAGTAAACGGTGCTGCAGAAGAAAAATCTCATGGTAAGTGTTAGCTATAAACAACTGAATAATATATGTAGTTAATATATTCATAATAATAATAATAATAATAATAATAATAATAATAACTGATAGGGCCCGAAATTCCCTTGGCCGATGTGAAAAATACACATATTTGGGAATTTTGGTGGCAGCACGACATGCTGCTCTGAGAAGTTTTTGGATCTTAAGGGGGAAGTGGGGATCTGCGGAGACGATGGGTCGGAGCGTTGAGTGAATAATATAAAGAGGTGTCAACGCATAGGGAATTTTGTACAATAACAAAAGTCCAGCAAATGTCGCTGTTGAGTGCTGCCACACTTTGACCAAGAGCTAAAACACGTTTTATTTGTATTCGGAGTTAGAACCCAGTTAAGTAGATATCCGTTTGCAACGAAAAAATATCTGAAGGACGTTACCCGGCATTTCAGATAAGCCAAGTTTTCAAAACAAAGCAATAAATATCAAATTTCCTCAGCGGGCTCATGAACACCGTTATTGAAATGAGGATTCACCATGTTGATGTTTCTTACTGTAGTTAGGTATCCAGATGATGGGCTAAGTTTGAAGCGCTAGTAAAAAAAAAGAAATTTTATTTGTTTTTCGTTTATTATTTTATTTATTATTTCAATTTAAAATTATCAATAAAGTAATATTTGCAAGCTATACAGTTATAATTACATATTAATTACTGAGGTAAGTTTTGCTCTAATTCTATTTTATTTAAAAATGGCGAAAGGGTGATGCTGTGTATCATGAATTTTAGGATGCTTATTTATTTTCAAGTATTTTTAATTTCCTCGATTTAACTTGAACAGAGGCATGATCCTGTGACTCCCATTTCACAATTTTAAAAATTTTTACTCGCAAGAGGTGCCGTATCGTAAACATTCTATGGTCGTAGCAGTGATCATCGTTTGCCAACCAACCTGGATAAAATTTCTTGACTGTTTTTATAGCTTTTTTTTTTAAAGTTACTATAATGTTGTTGCAATGTTTTATGTTTGGAAAATGTTTTTCAAAAGATTCCAAAACTCTTTCTATAATTTCCCTGAAAATTACAGTGGGACGCTTTAAAAACTGCACATCTTCAGTCATCCCATAATCTTTGCAAAGCAAAAGAAACTCATTTTTTCCCACTGGCAATATCTCCTCTTTTATCATTGCAGCTCTACAAAACGTGCAGTTAAATTTTTTTGAATTTTTATAAGCAATATAGCCTGCTAAATATGTTATTGCACATGTTTCAAAATCAGTATTTTTTTGCAAAATATGAGGGGTAAACTCATCGCTTCCGTTACTACTTTCTCCTGTTAATTCAGGTGACGCACTTTCAGAAAATTCAATTTTACCAACTCTTTCTGTAGAAGATTGAGTTTCAAAAATTATGTCCTCGTCGTCGTCTATCTCACAATTTGAGCTTTTACATACATTTTTCAAACTTACGAACATCTTATGTTCCAAGTTCTTTCGAAAAATATATGCTGTGGGATTTGGGTTGTAGCCGCCTTTATGCCGTATCAAAGAAAATAAATTTTCAATGGGATCTTGGTTTACCCTAGAAGTAAGAAAAAATTGGTATCCCATAGACTGAAGATCCTCCCACAAGCTCAAAACTGCTGAAATAGTTGTAATCAGACCCTTATGAAAATAAATATTCTTTGCCTCCTTATTTTTTCGGATATCAAAAAACTTCATACCTTCAAAATACTTAATCGCGTCCTTTAAAGTAGCTTCCCCCAATTTTCGCTTTTCTGAAAGGGCACAACGATATGGATTACTGTCATTTAAGATGCGACTGTTTAAAGCGTCCGCAATGTTGTTAATTTTTTCTATAAAATTTCCCGTATCCAGGGCGGTAGTACTTGAAAGATCATTGCATTTAACGGCGGTACGAATTGCACATGAAAAGCTGTGACTAAACAATTGCATCGCCAAACGAACGTTCATTTTTTGAAAATTATTGGGATAAATGTGTTTGGCAGTAATTTTTGTCAATATTTTCGCTTTTGTTGAACGTTTGTCAATTTTGTATGTTTCTTCAACATCTTTAAATTGAACGATGTGATTATCAACTTTAATATGATATCTCATAAAATTGTTTCTCAAACTTTTTAAAAGATGAGGAAAATCATATATAAAGTAAATTTTCTTATCGTCCAATTCAAAAAATGGTTTATCATTAAAAACACCTAACAATGAACTTACTGCCCGGTTGTTTGACCCTTGATCACATACTACTGCCCTTACATTTAAACCTAGTACAATTAGTTTTTCTAAATTAATCAGCAGAAGGTCTTTTAAGTTTCCAGATTTTATGGATCCCGAAGAAATATAATACGATACCGGTATTTTCCAACTACTCATTAATCCACGGACCATAAATACTAAAGCTTGAGTTCCGACACCGGAGTTTCGTCCTAATTCACCCAAGTCTTGATATCCTTCGATAAAATCAAGTCTCTCGTTATATGTGAATCCCTTTTTAATGGACATTTCATCCATTAGTAAACTGCACTCTCTTTCTAAAGCTGACATAGCTAGAACTTTGGACTTTAAAACTTCGAAAAGCTTACTGCTGGTGCCAGTCCTTAAAGAGAAAATTCTAAGACGTTTATATATAATGGAAATTGATGGTAAAACAAAACCCATATCCAGCATATGCCTATAGTTAGCTGGAGATTTATAATATAAAGATAAAGCAACTTCTACCTCAGTTGATTTCCATTTGTCTCGCTTGCCGTGAAAACAAAGACTTTTTACAAAAGTTTGTACTGTAGAAGTACGCTTTTGTAGTAAATTATTGACCATGGAAACTGTATTTACTGTCTCAGCTTTTTGTTTCAACCGCCTATTAGATAATTTTACTTTTGCTAGTTCTGCTTTATGGTATTCGAGTCTACTTTTCAATTTTCTCTTCCTCGGTGTTTCATGAAGTTGTTTCTTCTTTGGAGTTGACATCTCTAAATAACTTTTTAAAAGCTCCGACTCCTGGAACGGTGGTGATTGGCTTTGAGTTGCCTGTGAAGTTGAAGCTACTGGAGGATTTTCTGTTTTCTGACGTTTTACTGCATGTTCTTCATCTACATACAAATAAAATAAATAAATTATTACACTGCAGAAGGAAAATAATACCACAATTTTATTTTTCTTGCGCGGTAAACCGAATTAAGTGGGCACTATTTTTAAGTACGTAATTTTTGGAGTTACAAACTCTATTAAATTGCCAGAATAGCAAATTTGTCCCGTTGATTAAAATCGTGAAAACAGAAAAACAATAAGTAGGTCTAGTTCCTGAGTTACGAATATTTCTAGGAATTTTTATTTTCTTAACAATAATTTGTGAATCAAATTTTCTCAATCATTTCTTAATAAAGTTAAAAATAACAGACTTCCTTTAAAACTACTGTTTTAAATACGGAAATTATGTGTCTAGCAGTGGAAAAGAACAATAATGTATTTTAACACTTGTTCAAAACAGTTATCTAATATTGAAGACATTTTTGTACTATTTTTAGTTATTTTCAGGGCGCTTGATTTTTAAGGGTTCTAATTAATTATTTTAAAATATGAAATAGCTGAGTTATTTTATTTTATAAAGTAAAAACCTACATTTTTGGAAATAAGTCGAGAACTAATTGTTCAGTTGTTTCTATGTATTCACGATAGTAATGGGCCGGAAAAAAATCATACTTGTTTTAGCAATGGTGCCCTCTTAATTTGGTTCAGTCTGAATACAGAGTAATTCAAATTGAGCCACGTGGAATTATTAGTGCCTTACCTACTTCGTTGACCGGTGGGTTTTCCCCAGCCCCTAACCAACAATTTGGGAAAACCCAACTTGACCTAAATTCCCGAGACGGTTAACAAGAGAACCTAGCAAATCTATGTAACCTGCGGCTACAAATCTTATGAAAACGGTGAACGCCACCAGCTAGCCCCCCTGACTTTTTTAGAATAATTTTATCATATTCAATTGTGCTCGTTTTGTGCTCAACTGTAACAATGTTTTCTTAAATTGTGCTCGTTTGTAACAAATCAAAAAAAAAAAAAAAGTAGTTCTATGGCAACGCAGACCGCCACCAGCTAGCCCCCCTGACTTTTTTAGAATATTTATAACTTATTCAGTTGTGCTCGTTTTGTGCTCAATGATACAGTAGGATACGGTAATACATACATACATACATACAAATTAACAATCCCTGACTGCAGACTTTCTGTTGGTTTCTTGACTGTTAACTGATTTTTTCTTCACTTTTTTGTAAAACTTTGTATTTGCTTAATTTATATTGTGATTGCTATTTTTCTTTTAAATTCAATTGAAGAAACAGCGTTATCATGAAGCACAAAACGAGCACAATTGAATAAGATAAAAATATTCTAAAAAAAGTCAGAGGGGCTACCTAGTGACCGTCTGCGTTGCCATAGAATTACTTTTTAATTTTTTTTGATTTGTTACAAACGGGCACAATTGGAGAAAGCATCGGTATTATTGAGCTTAAAACGAGTACAATTGGGTATGCCAAAAAAATTATAAAAAAATTAAAATAATGGGGGGCTGGCGGTCAAGTTGGCCCCCGGATTTCTTTCTTAGTTTTTTGTTATTTAGAGACTAGCACAATTGAAAAAAATATCAGCACAATTTAGCACAAAACCAGCACAATTGATGCCACAGAAAAAAAAAAATCAAAAGTCGGGGGCCAACTTGACCGAGCTGCATTTTTGGGCATTTAACACGTTCAAGCAATAAATTGACGGTCTATTGTTTCATCGTGTACCGCATATACGACATGTATATGCGTTATATCCATCCGACCCTAACAGACCTGTATATCTTAGATACAAAAATCTAGGAATTTACGAAAGCAAATTAATTGCCTAAAAGCACAAAGGCAAATTTGTCAGAAAAAATCGTAAAATTCAATTCACTGTCAGCATCACAAATCTTAAAAGAAAATTTATTGAATTTTGCTTCTAACTAGAAACGATTAAAATTTCAGTTGTAGATCCATGGAAAAAAGTAATTAAAATCTGAAAGTGGGGGTCTAACTTGACCAAGCTAATTTGTTGTTCAAACAAAGCAGTAAACGCGCTATACCTCTCAAACGTATTAGACCGTTTTTACGATGCTTGTCATGTGAAAAATTTATACAAAGCATTTCTAGCAAAAAATGGCACATATTATTTGTAAAATGTGCAATTGCAACGAAAGTTGACAAATGTGGTTTACTACACCATCAAGAAAATTGTGCGGTGAAGTGCCAAGTTATATTAAAAACGTTTCTGTTCCCATTTCGGTTGTACGGCATGACAATCAACATGAATATCGAGTTTCGTCAAAACAATAAACAATCTGAGCTCGCTGCTTGTTGAATTGAATAAACGTTACGTCTCTCTCGCACTCATGATACTTAAAAACTTAGTGACACCTATGGAGTAAAAGCAGTAACAGGGAATTTATAACAGTTTTGGAGCGATCGTTTGTGCGGTCGCTAAAATATGGCCTTGAAGTATTCCAGGCAGAGCGCCGCCTGGTGGCTGGAATACTTTTGCTTGTTCGCAAAATTACATGGGATCGACAACTCTTTATATTATTCACTCAACGGTCGGAGTGGGGACGCGACAGCTGTACAGTGCGACGATGCAGGGGTTGCCGGGCCATTTTGACCTTACTCTATATTTAAATTATTATCTCGTTAAATATTTCCCCAAAAAATCTAGTTCAAAAGCCATCGTAATCCGGATAGAATTCTTCATATTTTATTAAAATGAGATTTTTTGATCCTCGCAACGGTAATTGAGATAACAGCGTGTAAAGCAAAAAGTGGGCCAAAAATAATTAATTTTTGACCGATACCGAGCTGAGAAAACGGCGTTTTAAAATCTCTACCGAAATAAAGTCAACGGCGTTTCAATGTTAGCTGCAAAACAGTGTCTCATACTTTAATATTTTAAAAGTAGAACGTCTGCAGAGAATATTTTGATTTTTGGACAACCTATACTACAATATTGTAGCTTTCTCATGATACCACTAGTTTGAATTTTGCATTTTGTGTCTGCACGCACTGTACGATTTTCGTACGACTTATAGATCTAAAATCCACAGGACATAAGCAACAAATCTGGCTAGTTCATATATTTTCATTTTAAAGTGCCCACAGACGTCACAATTCGAGCCGCTTTGCACTCTACTAAGTAGGGCAGGCGACAAAAATTGTCGCCTGCCTTGATATACTTCTGTCTTTCTTTTACTCATAGCAAGATAAATGTAAACGACCTTGAAGCTTCAGTGGTAAGCGGCGGCCTGTAGGCCCGGACTTGCATCGCCTGCCTTTGATATCGTTTTGGTTCGGCTTTTTTTCGGCTTGGGATTAGCATTACCGCTCAAACCGAAGCGTTTTGTGTTGCTGTGTTATACAAGTACGAAACGCATTCTTGTCTTACTATTCTCAGCTTTATTTATACCTGTGCTACGTTAGATT
Source organism: Pyrochroa serraticornis (assembly GCA_905333025.2). Taxonomy (NCBI): domain Eukaryota; kingdom Metazoa; phylum Arthropoda; class Insecta; order Coleoptera; family Pyrochroidae; genus Pyrochroa; species Pyrochroa serraticornis. Next base: position 21,016,871 of record HG995158.1, read on the forward strand.
TTACCTGGTCGCGTGTTCAGGTGTTCCCAGCTGTGTCACTTTTACCTTACCTCAGGCTCGATTAACTTAGACCGCTGACTTAGATAAGTATACTTTGATTTAGATTTTTGAATCTTCAGAAGAGCACAAATCAAGAAGAATTAAACTCGCAGGTATTATTCATAATGACAAAACCACATGTAAAGTTTTGTATTTTGAAATTATCGATAACATTATAACGCAGTTAAGCATTCGTTTTGCCAATATGGAACAGATGCTGTATTTTTCTTTAGGAGATTCTTCAAAATTTAAACAGTTTTGTCAAGTTTTCCCGTCTGAATTAGTTTCAGCTTTAATGTGCCAATTTAGTATCATTTTTGATAAACTGAAATTAATTATGAATTAAGTGTAATTTATAATGATGCTCAATTTGAAAATTGTAAACTCAATCAAATCGTAAAAACTTTTGTAGACAACGAATTTCCCGAAATATTTCCAGAAGCGTATAAATTATTCGTATTAATTTCCACGATGCCAACTACGAGTGTTTCAGTTGAAAGAGATTTTTCTTATTTAAAACGGATCAAGAGCGATTCTAGAAATTCAATGTCACAAGACCGATTGTCTTCTCTTTCTTTACTGGCTATTGAAAAGGAACTCCTTTCTGAGCGGTGTCTGCAAGACGATTTTAAAGATGACATTATAAAGAGGTTTTCAATGTTGAAAGATAGGCGTATTAATTTAATTCTTAAAACATAATACAGTAATTATTAGACTTGATTTTTGATCATTTATTCATTCAGTCTTTCAACAATATTTTTTATCAAATTTGCTATTTCTTTCATTGTTTGATTACGTTCATGATTTCCGGATTTTTTTGCCACTGTCACCTTATATCAGTTTTCTTTCAGCTATCTTTTAGATTACTTATATTATTAAATTAAATCCGTTAAGTTTTGATTAGAGCAAGTTTTTAAATTCTCCTGGAGCTATGTTTTACGCAAAAGCTGCGAGTTTTCTTTTTTATCAAAGTACTAATATGAAAAAAGTTGAGTTTATCTCGTTGAATTAAACAAAATTTATTTTACGATACCCGTTTCTTTAAAGAAATATTTAAATGGAGTTTTATTAAAACTTTCTTGTTCATTAACAACTTCGCTGACACACTGTATCAACTAATTTTAAATGTCTGAAGAAGTCCCTTTAAAAACAGTAGCATGTATTGAATGATTTTTCAAATGAAGCTCTTCTTCTGCCAGGGAATCAAGAATTTCTAAGTAATTTCCTTTATTTAAAGACATTTCAGATTCGTCATGTCCCCGAAAAGCCTACTCTTGTCTTGCCAACAAACAAGTAGTCGATATAAGTCTTCTAACAATTAATCTATTTTGATCCACTTTTTCATTATGCTTAATATCGGCTAATCTGACACTTTCTAAAAAGGCATGATCTATTCTATTTCTTCCAATTTGATTAAATTTGACTGCTGCATGAATATACATAGCAGAACTTTCGTGTTTCTTTGCTTTTGAAGCAACATTCTTTAAACTTTCTTTGCCAATTTTTGTATTACACCACTCCCTATCTTTAACTGAGAACAGCAAATAGTAAAAACAAAACAGCTTATGGCGATTTGCACTCCCCGTTAACCATTTCTAATTTGTGTACCAGTTTGTTTGAAAATGTCTGGAAAATTTGCCATCTTTCTTAACCATCACTAGTCTTGGGGTGGGTTTCTTACATTTTAACTCCATTTTCTTCTCTGATGTTAGTCGAGAAAAACTGTCAGGATTCCTAATTAAATAGTCTACTAACTCCTCCATGTCGCCGCACAAATCCATTATTAAATTTATTGTCAAAGTACTCCACAACGATTACTGCACTAATGCTCTAATGTGAAACTACAAAACATTCAAAAAAATAAAGTGAAAAGAAAAATGTTGCACCCGATGCTGGGACTTGACTGAACGCAAAGCTCATCGTAGGCTAGCCTAAACAGCGTACTATGAATGCTATGAGTCATACGTTTCTCGGTGTCTCGACGCGGGCAACAGTCGAGATTTTAAGGCTGCAGAGCCAGAGCCTACGAAGCTGTACTATCATGTGCGAATTCACGTAAATATAGAATCGCTCCTAACGTAACCCTGGGATTAGAGTATTAAAGTATTAGAGTAATATTTATCAGTGTTATTAACTTCAACATCCATTTATGTATAATTTATATGTTAAATATTATTTATTTTTATTCAAAAAATTAGGGTAGTCTGGGTCTTACAGCCTTAACGGACGCTTCGCCCCTGATTATACTTATTACTTACAATTAATGCCTCTCAAAATTTCCCCGAAATCATTCCATTTTTTTTTCTATGAGAGGGCGGTAAGTATGAGCAAGTAAATATTGTTTTAATACTTATAGTTTGGTAGAACATACAAATTTATACAATTACAAATACGTTGGTTTTTACGCTTCCGCGGGTGTTAGATGAAATTGTTCCATTCCGGGTATTCATCCGCGTTGTCACTGGTTGGTCCTGGAAAGGACCGGTTTGTTGACGACGTTTCGGCAAAATGGCATTTGCCATCTTCAGGTCGTTTGTTTGTATTGGTGCCGTCCGCTCTCCTCGACTGCCGACCGAATTCGGTCGGCACGAAACATGGATAGCCATAATATATTATTTTTTTAAAACTTTTGTTGTCGCTAATTAACTGGAATGAAGTGAAAGTTAGTAAAAGCAAACAGTTAAAACAATGATTGAACTGTCTGATTATCTCTTAAATAAATTAGGGTTTAAGTATATTCTTTCGGGCAAATTTCAAACCGATGATCTTGGGGCTAGATTTAACCAATACCGCAGTATGTATTGAGTAAATTATCATATCAGCGTACAACAAGTTTTGGAGTCCAATCGAAAACTTAAATTCATCCAGTGGCGACTGGTGCAGGAGGGGCAAATGGGCAATGCCCTCCCAAAGCTCCCCAGAAAAATAGAGAATGTACTAAGCACAAGCGAGAAATTTATAAAGGCCATCAGATATATTACTTGCTTCTATTTTAAGTTTCCCGCTTTCAAACTGAACGCTGAGCACTATGAGATAGCTTGGCGTTGCCCCCCGTGCTTTGCCAGATTGCGTGAAATTTGGCATAGGCCATCCTTATTTTCCCATGATGCAATTATACTTCGAGAGTGCTTTAAGAAACGCTGACAACAGCATTGAGGAGGGGCAAGAAACATTTTGCTAAAGCTAATAAAGTAACTTGTTAAACCCGAACACCGAACGTTGTCGAACTTTGCCGTTGTTTCGGAGAGTTCGGCAACGACAATCCGCTTATAAACTAAATACAATACATGCAAGTGTGGTGTATGGCCTAGCGTATTAGCGGTTTATTCAGCTGTGAAATAATTTCGTTCCTCTACCGTTTTAGTTTCTTGCTTTTACTGAGATTCAGCAGTTGTTGGGTGATTTCGTGTTCCAATTGAAGCAATGAATACCGTCCAAGCAATTATCGCGGCAAGATTGAAGGGATTAAGTTTCGAGGATCGTAAGAAAATAAAAGAGTTGAGTCCATTTCGACCTAACCTTTAGATTCTAAAACAACATGTGGTGAAGGGCAAAATTGTGGTAAGATCATTCAATGCAGGTATGTACAATATTCGTTAGAATTTTAACTTCAGACTTGTTTGTACTGTTTTTAAATTTGAACAAAAACTCCTAGAATGCTTTGAATTTATTATTGATAATGAAAATGATAAACTAACCATTCAGCAACCAACCAGATTAATAAATTATTTGAAAGATAAGGAACTCAATTTTTGGTTATATCTCTTTAATAAAATTTTACCACACAGGGATATTCTCTATAAACAATTACAACTACGCCAGTTAGATAGAGTCAAAATTCAAAAATACATTTCCGATTTTAAGAATGCGGTGCAGAATATCAGAAATGAAGTTGATCATGGCTATTATAATGCAGATGATAGATCAAAACCCGTACATACAAAGCGAGCTCGATATATAGACAGAAACATGCAAATGGCCAAAGAAGTATGTGATGTTATTATTTCAAATATCACAGATAAATGGTGTGTTAATGATTATTTGGAAGCTTCTTTACTCTTTGAGGCAAGCTCTTTTAAAAATTTTGCTGTAAACTTCCCGGAGCATTTTTATAATACTGCAGTTACATTTTTTAAGTTAGATTCTCTTTCATTAAAGCAAGAATTAATAACCATATATAGCAGGGAAGATTTTCGTCCAGCTAATGTAGCTCCTCACATTATGCAATTTCTTTTAGACAATAACCTTCAAAATGTTTTCCGTGAATCTGTCAAATTGTTAAGAATTATTTGTACAATCCCTACGACAACAGCTGAAAGCGAACGTTGCTTTTCAACTTTAAAAAGAATTAAGACTTTTCCCCCCAAATATTATGGGCCAAGATAAGGTTTGCGCGCTAGCTACATGCTCAATTGAACGTGAACTTATTAAGTCCACAGACGATTTTAATAATCTGGTTATTAGTCATTTTTTAGCTCAAAAGAATAGACAATTAAACTTTATTTATAAGACTTTTAAGTAAATATCTGTTTTAGATCAAAAAATTTTTCTTTCAAAAAAATCTCGCTTTGATATTCCAATTTTACGTTAATAGAGTTAATTTAGTGTTAGAATCGTTTTCTAGTTTCTTGTTGAGAGTAGGGCTACTGGCGAAACCTCGTTTATAGGTCAATGGATTGATAGTAGTACCTCAAAGGTGATCTGGAAACTTGCTAAAATTGATAGTAAAATATAAATTAATAAATATCAAGTCAGTTCACTAGGGTATCAATTGTTATTAGATAGTTATAAGTTTGTACTAGAGGTTGCCCTCCTATCTAATTTAACCAAGAGCCGCCACTGGTATCCTGTTCAAAAATAAGTCTAAAATTTTTAAAGTCAAGATTTGTAGCCAGAGCGGCAATTAGGAACGAAGCACTTTCTATTCATCTTTTCAGAAATACTGTTTTAGAAATACTTGGCTGAAACCTTCGTCAATTAGGGCCATTTATGCAAAATTGCAATTTGCAACTGAACCAAGAACCAGCTGCAGCGCGCACTTGAAGCTGAAAGCGATAACGGCCGTCAGGACCTCCTCCCACGTCCTTGTCTTAAGATCTCTCTCCTCTCGCACAATACGTGCTTTACGTGAACACGCTAGATGACCGGAGTGGCTGCTCCTATTATATTTTTATGGTCCTTGCGAGGAGCTCAGTTCCGACGACAACCCCGTTTTGATGCACATCGGGGTAGAACGCAACGATTTTTATACGATTTCAATTAAAACTAACGACTGGAGAATTTTCCACAAAAAAATAGATCAAACTCTTGATAGCATTCCGATTATTAAATCAACTCAAGAATTAGAGGAAGCCGTCCTCAAACTTAAAAATAAAATTATTACCGCGAAAAGTGCATCCACTCGCACTTTCAATGATTCGCGCAAACGCAATCAGTTCCCACAGCATATCAGACAATTAATCAAATGGAAGAATCAAGCGAGGCGTCGCGCCTGGCAAACTCAAAACCGCGAGGACAAAGCTGAGGCAAACATATTAATCCGAAAAGTAGGAAAAGCCCTCTCTCCCAGAATTTAGAAATGAACAATGGGAGAGAAAACTTGAACAACTCAACACAGTTTATTGCTCAGTTTGGAGAATGGCAAAAGCACGGCGTGACAGCCGCAGCCCACTTCCACCGATCCATGGAGCTCATGGCCCCACCTACACTGACGAGGACAAAGCCAAAGTTTTCCCCAAAAGCTTGGAACTGCAATGCAAGACCAATCTGGCGGAAGCGGACCTGGACCATGTCAGAGAGGTAGAGGAAAAAAGAACTTATAAAAGAGACGACGGTCGAACAAGGAAACTGATTCGGCGACAGAGATGCCCAACCTACCAATTTAAAAGGTTTGTTTTGAAATTGTGACCGCAACGGGGTCGAATTACCACAGCTGAGACTTTGGCTGAGGCGTTAACAACAACACGACGCTAAGAACCATCCGCTTGGCATTGAAGAGGCCGCCAGCCCAATATCGTATTACAGGAATATGCTTACCGATGTTTTGTGTACCCTGCCAAATTAAAAGGACTGCTGTTTCAGGGTCATAGAATTCGGTTTCAAAATATCAAGGGAACCGCCAGCGAGAGCAATTCGCGGAAAATAATTTAATGCATGATTGGTCAACGATGATCTTCGTATATGAGAAAGTTTTTTCGTGGCCCACAGATTCTTTAAACCCCCATTGGTGCGATATTAACACCCGCTATGACCCGGTTATGACTCGGAAATTTTGGGTGGATTTATGCTGATGATCCTGATGAACTGATTTCAGTTCCTACAGGTATGAGTGGAATGATGTAAGTCGATGTGTTGGACGAAATACTTTTTCCATCCGCACGTGTATTATTCCCAGTGCCTCATCCAATTGTAACGTTCATATTTCTCTGCCAGTCCGGAAACGGTTTAGGCCGCCTAAATCACCCAATCTCAATCCGATTGAAAATGTGTTTGGAATTATGACACGAGAATGGGGTTCTGCAATCTGGTGCACCGTCTACCTCCTCAGCGCTGACCGTCATTTCGACCCAAAAACTAAAGCGTCTACCCGCGTTTGAAATAAAGATTTTAAAATATTTTTGCACCGAAAAAGAAATCAGTTTTAATGTTATGTTTTGTGTTTAGTGTGTAATTAGTTCAGTTAAAAAATATAAAATTGAAAAATAGAAAATTAAAAAAAATAAAATTACTGTAGATGCATAAATTTATTCAAAAACACTATCATGAGAAAAAGTATTTTCAACATTTTAGAAAAAGTTATTAAAAATTTGAAAAATTATTCTCGCCGTTTTTGCTGGAACGTATCGGTCTTCTTCAACTAGACCAGCACCAGCGCTGGGTTCCTCTAATCCGCTTGCCCGTGACGTGTTAGGTAGTTTTTTCTTTCTTTGGTGAGGTGGTAATATACACATGGACACCCTAAATTCTATTATAAATATAAGTATGCATTCAATTAACAGTGGTTTTTAATAATTTAAAAAAGAAAACAAACTACAAGCTACAAGAACTACAAACAATCGAACACAATAAAAAGTAGCATATTACTTAAAACAAAAGTGTTTAAGTAACAAGTACTTAACAATATGAAAACAAAAATTAAAAATAAGGAACCTTCAAAACATTGTCCTAACTTAAAATAAGTACAAACGGAGTACTAACAAAAAAAATGAGATTCAATTTTTAATACCACTTGGAAAAGTCAATCGCAGGAATTTAGTATCACATAATTAAATGCATGATTAATGATGAAAAAATGAGTTTTTTTTTAATAAAGTTTATTCGCGTTCAACAAAATCTTTCCGCACTCTATACAACATCAACTCCATACATGCAGTAGCATCTTCGCAACTACTAAGTGCATTTTTGTTTCCTTGAATATCACGATTCAAATAAATACTCGCCAACGACTTCAATGATAATTTATAAGGAGCACCACGAAAATGCGGAAACGTTATCGAAGTATCCACAATTGTTGGGTGTATAAGTTTTAACGCGCGCAAATCGTTTTCAAGTCCATGCCCGATTAAAATGGTATCAGCAAAAATAAACGTTCTCAAATCATTTTGGATTTGTTTCAATGTTCTAACGTTTCGTCCTTGCAGATTTTTTGCTGTAACTCCCGAAAAACGAGTATTGTAGTCGATAATTTCATTTTTGGGCAGCACGAACGTGTCGTAAACGACACGTCCGTCCATCCTAACAACAGTCACCTTTGTTGCCTCCAACCCCGCTACCGTATACGACATTTCGCAGTCAATTGAGTATACACCAACAGCGCCATCTGATGGAAACACTTGTCGTCGATAAGTATAGACGTATCCAGTATACGAACCGTTCAGGCCGTTAATGGTTTCAACCCCGTTCCAAACATGGAGGGGTGCAATTGTACAAGCCGGTGCTCCTGGCAGACGTTGACAACATACATAACGATAACCTCGAGTACCTCCGTGTTCTGGTCTTAACTTCCCCCAATGGTAAAAGCATTTTTGTTGTGTTATGTACTCGGTAGTTGTTGTGAGGAAGCCTGTTTTGCAACGTGCGCAAACTCTTTGAATGCCGTATTGACGATCAGGAGTTTTTGGTTTAGGATTACTTTCAGATTCGCTACTAGCGTCACTATTGTTCGAATACAGCGCACCCGGTACAAACTCTTGTGCGTTAACATTGAACTTTCTGCCTTCATTTGTATAAAACAACTTCTCGTTACTGTCCGAATCACTACTATCGTCACAAGTAGTCAACGCCTCCGGTACAAACTCCTGAGCATTCACGTCAAATTTTTGAGTCACTATACCATTCAAACAAACATTATTGGCATGGGACAGACTTTGATATGGATATCCAAATTTTACAAGATCGGAATATTCCATAACGTAACTCAGCAGATAATCAGTAAAATCTCGTTCGGAGATTTTCAATTTTACTAACTGTTGAAGATCTGGCTGTTTGTCTGTTCGTATTTTCTGCCATTTTTTTGTGGGATTTAGCTCTATCGATGATGGTGGTGGATGGTTCTCCTTGTCGGTATTGTAGCCACTTCCGTCGCCAATCATATCAGCGTCGAGGTCTGGGTCCGGATCTTCTGCAGATACAAAACAACATCACTTGAGTACATAGAAAATGAAGAATTTTTTGTCAAATGAACCGTTTTTTTATTTCTTCCAATCTAAAGAGTTGGCCTAGAATTGACAGACACTTTCAGAATCAAAACATTTAAATTGAACGTAAATTGAAAACCGAGACTAGATGTGTTTGTTACGAATGACCAAATAATGTGAGATCTAGTCCAAAGAGGATCTCACTATCTGTAGCGTACTGTAATTATGAATTTTGAAAACTACAACATGGGAAAGGCCGAATGTGTTGCTTGGGGGCGATTTTGATCAGCGACAAATGCTGAGAAATGCCAAAGGAGTTTTGTAGAGGACACAAGGAAAGCTTGATTGGACTTAACTCGCCACGGAGTTTGGTCAGCTTAGATAAAACTGCGACCACTAGCAGAAATCAACAACAAAGGGAATGCACCCTAAAATGTTCAAAACGCGGAAACACCAGCCTTGGTGGTGCAAAGAGCCAAAGTCGACTCTCTTCAAGACGTCGTGGAGATTCGTTCTTTTGCTGACTTCACTCGTCCGAGTTAAAACAATTAATCAAATGGAACTTGAAACAGGACCGGACGATGGGTAAATCAACGGAACAAAACAACATGATATTTTTAGATTGCATTAATATCAAACACAAAATCGGTCCAGTGTCAAGTATCAGAATAAATAAAAATATTTTTGAAAGTAATTTAATAACTCTTGACTGTCTAGACCATGAAAAAGTACGACTTTTGGTTTATAATTACGCCATTTACTATTATTCAATTAATTGGATCTCGTTATCGACAAGTTTAAGCTATCTCAAAAATACGAAGTTGTTACAATGTAAAGAAAAATGTACTCACCACAAAAATCACACCCACGAAAGTATACAAACTGCAAATAAACACTGCTCATTCACTTTGTGAACACACTTAGTTTTTACACTTTTGCACTTCTGAAGGTTCTCGACACTGCTAAGATAGCTTGACGAGTAAGAATAAATAAATACTGGTAAAATGGCCCTTTTATACACGAAGGTAATAAGGAAAGGGTAAATTTAGGGGGTGGCTTGTTTTAGACTTATTTCTTTAACTTGACACGACTGGATTGGTTAAAATCTTTGATATCTGTCCCTTGGTTCGAAAAAAGAAGGTCCAAAAATTTTGAGCCAATAACATTAGAGTTTAGCCTGTCTGCCCAAACTAAATTTTAGAAAATTTCGTAAAACTCCGGAAATGCAATGCCTTTGTAATCTTTATCTATTTACCTTTACCTATTCAGAAATCTCAAGAGAAGTGGCATATTTTTAGATTTGATAAATTGCTTTTCGCAGAATTAAAATTTTAAATTACCAACTTGCGGTAACAATTAATATTTTTAAGAAAAATTTATTGTTTAGTTAACATTTTTCTTCAACCAAAACTTAATACTCCTAACTAATATACTTCTAATGCTTACCCTTAATTTTTATTTGCATTTCATTATAGTTTGAATTACTTTCGGTATAATTTTTTAATTATCTCACTTCAATTTTGAAAGTTATTGCAAGCTATTGTCTTTTACTAGAAATCTTAAGAGAAGTATCAATTTCCTTTTAGGTTTGACTCTTAAATGCTATTTTTCATTTCTTACTTTTGTCTTTTGCAGAATTAAAAAAGCTTCGAGTAGCATTTGTAAATGTTTTAAATTAACAACTTCCGGTATAGCAATTAATACTTTTAAGACAATTGATTCTTTGTTCAAAATTTTTTATGAATCAAAACTTTATGTTCTTAATTATTGCAGTTTTAAATACTTTCCTTTACATATGTCATTTTCGATTTTCATTATGATTCGTTTTACTCGCGGTAGAATTTTCTAATTAACTTACTTTGATTCTTTAAAATTATAGGAAAAACTTTTGTAAAAATATTCTATTATTGGAACTCTCAAAAAGTGTAAATTTTTTCGTGGGTTTGATAGTTCTCCCAAATATAATTTTCCACTTCTTAATTTTGTTATTGCAGAATTAAAGGTAACTTCTAGTAGCATCGCTAAACAATCTAAATTATCAACTATCGGTAAAACAATTAATACCTTTAGAAGAAATCCTTTCTTTATTCAAATTTTTTCTTCAATCAAAAGTTAATATTTTTAATTACTACACTTCTAAATATTTTTTTTACATATTTTATTTTTTCATAAGTTTGATTGTTCGCCTAAATGTTATATTCCATTTCTTAATTTTGTCTTTACAAAATTAAAAGAAATTGCTAGTAGCATCTCTAAACATTTTAAATTATCTACTTCCGAAACATCAATTAATACTTTTAAGAAAAATAATTCTTTATTAAAAATTTTCCTCCAATTTCATACTCTTAACTAATACATTTTTAAATACTTACCCTCACATACTTTTTTTACTTTTAATTATAGTTCGGATTATTCCTGGCATAATTTTCTAATTAACTTACTTCGATTTTGGAAAGTTATTGCAAGCTTTGTAAGAATTTCCGATTTAGAAATCTCAAGAGAACTGTCAGTTTCGTTTAGGCTTAATATTTCCCCTAAATGATATTTTCTACTTTCTAATTTTGTCTCTTTTAAGTTTAAAAGAAGCTGCTAGAAAGTTTTATAATAATTTTAAATTTACAACGTCCTGTACAACTGTTAATACTTTTAAGAAAAATAATTCTTTATTAAAAATTTTTCTTCAATTTCATACTCTTAACTAATACATTTTTAAATACTTACCCTCACATACTTTTTTTAATTTTAATTATAGTTCGGATTATTCCTGGCATAATTTTCTAATTAACTTACTTCGATTTTGGAAAGTTATTGCAAGCTTTGTAAGAATTTCCGAATTAGAAATCTCAAGAGAACTGTCAATTTTGTTTAGGCTTAATATTTCCCCTAAATGATATTTTATACTTTCTAATTTTGTCTCTTTTAAGTTTAAAAGAAGCTGCTAGAAAGTTTTATAATAATTTTAAATTTACAACGTCCTGTACAACTGTTAATACTTTTAAGAAAAATTGATCTTGATTTCGGTACATATTTTGTTTCCCAATCAATGTTTCTGTCTCTTAATCTCCTCCAGGTGTAACGTAATAAAACCGGTAGAACCAATAGCGATATTTTTCTTCACGTTATCTTTCGATCTTTTTATTTCAAAATGTTCAATAATATTTTATCAGTAATTACGAAGACTCAATTCTGTTTCCGAACCTACACTGTATGAACTTAAATTAGTCATTGAGGGCAAATTTTCAAATAAATATTCATCTTGACGCGACTTGTGTAATTATATAATTTAGGACGTGTTGATGAACATGTGCGAATACCACCTCGTGTACCATCATGCCGCCCATTATGGGTTTGTTGATGTTACAGGTACCATCAAAATCTCTAATGGTCATGGAGTTGACAAATTTGACATTTCTTGAATGTCGACCATTTTCTTCGAAATTTTCTTGGCAAAGTTAAATGCAATCAAGCGTGTCGAAATAACGTTTGTTGACTGACTTGAAAAGAAAAAAGGCAAAACTGAAGAACTCCTAGGAAGAAGAAAAAGTAGGAAGAGAACAATAAAATAAAAACAACAATTTAGCATATTGATATTGATGGTTAAATCTTACAATTACAAGAAGGGGTAGAATTTATGAGGCAGACAGCAAATGACTTTCCAAAATATGGAGTTCCTGTAGAATGTCACTGAAAGTACTAAATATTATATTTAACAAAAATTAGCATTGTCAAAAAAATAAGCAAGCAACTTGGTAATTTTTTTCAAATTGTACGTCATGTACGAGAAACATTTTTTTTTTTTTGAAAAGTAATATTGTGGAATTTGATGGTTTCCAAGTTTATTCTATTACACAATCATATGTGTAAAGTTATTAAGTTTCGAGAATTGCCAGAAAATTAAAAAGTTGGGTTCATTTCGGCCTAATTTTCAGATCCTAAAACAACATGTGGCGAAGGGCAAACATGTGGTAAGATAATTCAATATACGTATGTACCAAAATTCAAATTGGCTATGTGGTGTCAGCAATTTATTTTATTGTCTTGTATGTTTACTAATGACATAACTAACGTAATTCTTGCTGAATTAAAGAAAATTAAGATAAACAATTCTCCTAAAAAGCTAATAACTGAAAGTTATGATGGGGCTGCTGTTATGAATGGCCGAAATAATGGAGGACAAGTCAAAGTCAGTTTAGTTTACAAGAGAGCCATTTTCATTCATTGTTATGCCCATCAATTAAATTTAATTCTAGAAAGAGCAGCCACTCAAAGTAAGAAAGTTAAAGTATTTTTTGCAAATGTTGCTACTTTTTCAACATCTTTTTCTAGATCACCTCAACAAACACAAATTCTTGATAATATAGTTATGACAAGGCTGCCACGCAGATTAAATACTTGATGGAATTTTAACTCCAGAGTTCTTTGCACTCTTTTAAGTTCATTATTGATAATGAAAATAATAAACTAACCATTTAGTAGTCAACCGACTTAATAAATTGTTTGAAAGATCAAGAATTCAATTTTTTTATTTTTCTTTAATAAAATTTCACCAAACAGTGATATTCTCTATAAACAAATACAACTACACCAGTTAGATAGTGTCAAAATTCAAAAATACATGCCGTGCAGAATATTAGAAATGAAGTTGATCATGATTATTATAATGCACATGATAAATTAAAACCCGCAGCTACAAAGCGAACTCAATAGGTATGTAGACAGAAACATGCAAATGGTCAAAGAAGTAAGTGATGTTCTTATTACAAATATCACAGATAGATTTTGTGTTAATAATCATTTGGAAGTTTCTTTACTCTTTGAGGCGAGCTCTTTCAAAGATTTTGCTGTAAACTTTCCGGAGCGTTTTTTTAATACTGCAGTTACATTTTTTAAGTTAGATTTTCTTTCATGAAATCAAGAGTCAATAACCATATAAGAAAGGGAATATTTTTGTCAAGCCAATGCCAAGTCAAGCCAACATTCTTCAATTTCTTTTAGACAATAATTTTCAAAATGATTTCGATGAATTGCTGCTTTGAATAAAAATAATTTGATTATATTTGACTGAAGTGCTTGCCGGTATAATTTTTATACTAATGGTAGTGCTTTTGAATCGATTTTGTTAAAATTTCATATTTCTCAAAATCAGAGTTTTCTTAACCGGTCAACCCTGCCACAAATCGTTTCATCATAGACACAACAGTTTTATTTATAGTTATTAATTATCTACCAATATTCATAATAATGGTGATATTCAATGGCGAACATTCAAATTTTTAGTCTCAACGAGATAATCAATTTAGACTCTTTGAACATCTCCAATTACCTTAATAATATACAAAAACGTAACAATCTAAAATTAAGCAAGCACTTTCCGTTACGCATTGGCTTCAGCAAATTTCTTTATGATATCTTGAGCATTTTCGACTTCCGTGGTCGAAGAAGTAAGAGCTCTTAATCGTTCTTCGATTATTATTCTTCTCATTCAGGAAAACAGAAAATTTTTACAATAACTTTTTCAATAATTTTTTGAAATTGTAGCAAGTTAATTGCAAAATTCTGCTGTGAGTAAACCGAAATATAGGTAATGAAAAGCAAAAATTAAAAAAAATTGATTGAGGAAAAATTTTGAACAAAGAATCAATTATCTTAAAAGTATTAATTGTTGTACCGGAAGTTGTTAATTTAAAATGTTTATAGTTGCTATTCGAAGCATTTTCTGATTCTGCAAAATCCAAAAGTAACAAATTTAAAAGAACATTTAGGAGAACTATCAATCCTGAAATGGAATTTATACTACTCTTAAGATTTCTAGTAAGAGGAAATTCTTACAATAGCTTTCAATAACTTTCTAAATCGAAGTGAGTTAATTAGAAAAGTATATAATTAATCTGAACTATAATGAAATTTAAAAAAAGTATTGAAGTGTAAGCATTAGAAGTATATTAGATAAGAGTATAAAGTTTGAGTTGAAGAAAAATTTTAAATAATTCTGCAAAAACCGAATTATCAAATATAAAAATATGACACTTCTCTTGAGACTTCTGAATAGGTAAAGGTAAATAGATAAAGAGTATAAAGGCTTTGTACTTACGGACCGTTAAAGGTTTACGATATGCGGCATTGTCACTAGGATATTTGGTCAATTAGTTCCACGGATAATGAGAAAATGACGGGCAAAATGGTTAATGACGCCTTTGAGACATTATTGTGTGGGGGTTAACTCCATCGTTTTATTTTTGATTACGAGATAGCCGGTATTTTTAACAAATATAGTTTGGGAAAGCAGATTAAACTTTAATGTTATTGGCTCAAAATTTTACCCTTTCCCTATAATCTTCGTGTATATAAGGGCCATCTCTACCAGCATTTATTTATTCTTAACCTTCAAGCTATCTTAGCACGTCAAGTGTCGAGAACTTTCAGAAGTGTAAAAGTGTAAATTAAGTTTGTTCACAAAGTGAATCATGAGTGACTATCTGCAGTTTGAATATTGTCGTGGGTGTGGTTTTCGTGGTGAGTACATTTATTTTTAAATTGTAACAACTTCGTACTTTTTAGACTGCTTGAACTTAATTGAATAATAGTAAATGGCGTAATTATAAATTAAAAGTCCTACTAAAGTTATTAAATTACTTTCAAAAATATTTTTATTTATTTTGATATTTGATACTGGACCATTTTTGTGTTAGATATTAATGCAATCCAAGTCATATCATCTAGTCTCGGTTTTTAATTTGCGTTCAATTTTGATTTTTTAATTCTGAAAATGCCTGTCAATTCTAGACCACATGTATAAGTTGGAAGAAATAAAAAAAAACGATTCATTTGACAAAAATTTCTTTATTTTTTTTAAGTACTCAAGTGAAGTTGTTTTGTATTTGCAGAAGATCCGGACCCATATTTGAGTGCAAACGGAAGTATTTACAATTCCGACAACAAGGAGAACCATCCACCACCATTATCGCACAGTTCGAGAGACAGAAGAAATCTGACTCGACGTCTATTGAACATCTCTGAACGAGATTTTACTGATTATCTGCTGAGTTATGTTATGGAATATTCCGATCTTGTAAAATCCGTATATCCATATCAAAGTCTGTCCCATGCCAATAATGTTTGTTTTTGGAATGGTATAGTGACTCAAAAATTCGATGTGAATCCTCAGGAGTTTGTACCGGAGGCGTTGACTACTTGTCACGATAGTAGTGATTCGGACAGTAACGAGAAGGTGTTTTATACAAATGAAAGCAGAAAGTTCAATGTTAACGCACAAGAGTTTGTACCGGGTGCGCTGTATTCCAGCAATAGTGACGCTAGTAGCGAATCTGAAAGTAATACCGAACCAAGAACTCCTGATCGTCAATACGGCATTCAAAGAGTTTGCGCACGTTGCAAAACAGGCTTCCTCACAACAACTACCGAGTACATAACCCAAGAAAAATGCTTCTACCATTGGGGGAAGTTAAGTCCAGTACACAGAGGTACTCGAGGTTATCGTTATGGTTGTTGTCAAGGTCTGCCAGAATCACCGGGTTGTACAAAAGCACCCCTCCATGTTTGGAACGGGGTTGAAACAATTAACGGCCTGAACGGTTCGTATACTGAATACGTCCATACTTATCGACGACAAGTGTTTCCATCAGGTAGCGCTGTTGGTGTGTACGCAATTGACTGCGAAATGTCGTATACGGTAGCGGGCTTGGAGGCAACAAAGGTGACTGTTGTTAGGATGGACGGACGTGTCGTTTACGACACGTTCGTGCTGCCCAAAAATGAAATTATCGACTACAATACTCGTTTTTCGGGAATTACAGAGGAAAGTCTCGAAGGACCAAACGTCAGAACATTGAAACAAGTCCAAAATGATTTGAGAACGTTTATTTTTGCTAATACCATTTTAATCGGGCATGGACTTGAAAACGATTTGCGCGCATTAAAACTTATACACCCAACAATTGTGGATACTTCGATAACGTTTCCGCATTTTCGTGGTCCTCCTTATAAATTATCATTGAAGTCGTTGGCGAGTATTTATTTAAATCGTGATATTCAAGGAAGCGAAAATGGACATAGTAGTTGCGAAGATGCTACTGCGTGTATGGAGTTGATGTTGTATAGAGTGCGGAAAGATTTTGTTGAACGCGAATAAACTCTATTAAAAAAACTATTTTTTTCATCATTAATCATGCATTTAATTATGTGATACTAAGTTCCTGTGATTGACTTTTCCAAGTGATATTAAAAATTGAATCTTATTTTTTTTTGTTAGTACTCCGTTTGTACTTATTTTAAGTTAGGACAATGTTTTGAAGATTCCTTATTTTTAAGTTTTTGTTTTCATTGTGTTAAGTACTTGTTACTTAAACACTTTTGTTTTAAGTAATATCCTATTTTTTATTGTGTTCGATTGTTTGTAGTTCTTGTAGCTTGTAGTTTGTTTTCTTTTTTAAATTATTAAAAACCACTCTTAATTGAATGCATACTTATATTTTTAATAGAATTTGTATGAATACCAAAATGCTATTTTTAATTTTTATTACCTATTTGAAAAAAAGAGGGCTTGTGTCATCAGGAGAGGTTTTAGTCGGCTAACACCCGTCACTACCCTCCGTGATCGAACAAAGCGCAGGGTAAGGTGTCCATGTGGATTTTCCCACCTCACCAAAGAAAGAGAAAACTACCTAAGATGTCACGGACAATCGGATTAGAGGAACCCAGCCCTGGTGCTGGTCTAGTTGAAGAAGACCGATTCATTCCAGCAAAAACGGCGAGCGCCGGGTCGCGCTGGTTAGCTGGCCGCACCACCGACCAGCCACCGCCGCGCCGGCATTATTTTCGGTTTAACGTGCTCTTATTGAATACGAAACATAATAATTTTTTAAATTTTTAATAACTTTTTCCAAAATTTTGGAAATACTTTTTCTCATGATAGTGCTTTTGATTAATTTTATGCAGTCAATTTTTTCTCGATTTTTTCAATTTTTTTCAACTGAACTAATTCCACGCTAAACACAAAACATAACATTAAAACTGCTTCCTTTTCTGGTGCAAAATATTTTAAAATCTTTATCTCAAACACGGATAGACGGTCTAGTTTTTGGGTCGAAATGACGGTCAGCGCTGAGTAGGTAGACGGTGCACCAGATTGCAGAACCCCATTTTCGTGTCATACTTCCCCAAAAATGTTCAATCGGATTGAGTTTGGGTGATTTAAGCCCGGTATTTCAGTGAGAGCTTAACCCAAATCGTTTTAGTTAACTTTTGAGTTAATTTTTTCGTTTAGGCGTATTTCAGTGACCGCTTTTGGTTTAACTAGTTTTTGTTGACTCAAAAACCTAACTCATAGTAGTTGACGAGTTAAACCAAAATTTTTTGGATTACTACTAGGGCGCTTGCGCTATCTTTTTGATGTTTGACGACCTCAACCGATCACGGCACGCGGCAGAGGACAAAAACATATTCAATTGGGCCATGGCCGTAACCTTAAAAATTAAAGCACCTGCGACACTTCTTGAAATTATTTGTTGTTGTCTGTCAGAAAATATTCTAATGTCATTGGTCAAATCTACTAGCAGGACTACCAACTATGAAATATTGTGGATTACCAAATCCATTCTTGTCAATGGTCAACGAAGTCACTGAAATACGGTTTCCTGGTTAACTCAAAATAAATTTTGGGCTTAACTTTAATTTGAGTTAGTTAATCCAAAAGTTAAGGCTTATGTTCACAATCTTCTGAGTTTCACAGGGACGGCGCGGGTGAAAACGAAGTACTTATTTGAACGGAGATGGGCGGTCGCTAATGAAGGAGCGATACGTCCAACACTAGGTATAGTTCGCAATATAGTATAGTGCAGTAGGTATAGTCCGCAATATAGTACGTAAATGTCGCTTGTCGAAATTTTTTATTAACCCTGTGAGTGTGACCTTATTTCTAAACATTCTACAACATATTTTATACCATTCGAAAGCTTATTTTGTTTAGATTCTCATAAACCTACAATGTTTCGTCCACACTCTCCAATTTGAATCGCCCGCCAACTTTGCGCTGGGATTAACCACCAGCCAAGTTAGGGAACACGCACTTGAAGGGCGCATACCGCCGCGCAAAGCCAGAGATGCCCAAGAGCCTCCGCGCCATCACCATCAGTATTAATCGCTTCGTGTGTTGATAGAGACCTCGTCGATGTCCTCCGTCAACACCCCAGTATTAGTTTGTTGTCGCTTTCGTCACTTCTACTAGAAGCTCTGCAGGCCGGTCGTCGAAGTCACCTTCACACCGCTGCTCCGAAACCCTTCGTCATCGCTGCTCCACGTTAGGTGAACGTCTTCGCCGACCGATCACCAGGTCGTCAACCAGAGGCACCTTCGTCGTCGCTGCTCCACGTTAGGTGGACGTCTTCGCCGACCGATCACCAGGTCGCCAACCAGAGGCACCTTCGTCGTCGCATTCACTTGAAGTAGCTGGAGTATCGTAAATAAACCCCAATTTTAATTTCGTTTGTTGTTGCGTGTTTCATTTCGCCAACCTTACCTTTCATTATCTACAAGCTCGTTCCCCTCGCATAAAAATCTAAACTTCAAACATGGTCCTTCGAGCCGGATAGAATTCGCCCTTTGATGAAATATCCAATTTTTTTATTTGTTCTTGTCGAACGAGCTTGTGATTTTGGACGGTGGGATTGTGTGTTGAACAGGCAATTGTCGCGAATTCGCCGATCTTTGCCAGGGTAATTCGTCGTTATTATCGCTATTTACTATAATTAGCCTCGTCTTCGTCGTATTCCACTAGCCGCCTTGGATTTTGCATAGAATTTCGGTTAACGTTTTTTTGGAGCGAAATTATTGTCGCTTGTTTGATCCTCGGTGTTATTGCGAACCAGCCGCCCCGCAACCGGTTTGCGCGCATTTCCGTTTATCGTTTCATTTTTGTCGCAAAAAAGGGTCGGTGCTTTACCTGCTCCAGGCAACTGAATTGTTTACTATTGTTGACCGTAGCCGGAGGCGAGTGATTAAACGCACCTGTTTTTTTTTTTGGTTTTGTTTTTTCGTGTAAATACTAATTAACTCGTTTTCTCACACATTATTTGCTACCAGTGGCGTACCATTTGTTTCTCGGGGCACGGGACAAAATTATTCGTTGAATTCGCGCATTTCGCACCTCCGTACGTCTAGTTATTCGTTGTGCAAGCTAACTGAGCCACCTTATGATGGAGTTCCCGATTGAAAGGGCCATACCGGCCGCAAGGCACGTGAAATGTCGCCTTGAATCAATTCGAACGGTGGCAATTGCCGCCAAAACTGATCCTAAAGAAGGGGATATGTTTTACGCCGCCTATGACACCGCGCTCGAAGTTTATGAGCAGTTTTCGGCAGTCAATACTCGTACGGTGCTAGACGATTCCGCTTCGGATCAAACTACTGTTTTTACTAAACTTGCAATAGAAATTGACACAATTTTCTACCAAGTCAAGTCAATATACATAGCGCTACAACGTGAGAGTGGTCACCCTCCTTACGCGCCACTGTCCGACAAGAAGGCTTCAACGGATCGTGGCTCGTTCGAATCTTTTGCCGCGGGGTCAAACCCTGTGTCTTTGCCGGTGCCTAAATCATCATCGATTAGTAGTCAAGGTGGGCTCACCGATGCTGGCGGTAGCAGTCGGCCCCGCTCAAGCGTCAAACTGCCACGCATTAATCTCCCCATGTTCGATGGGTCGCTAAAGTCATGGCCGACCTTTTTTGATTTATTCTCAGCATTGATTCACAACAACGATTCGCTTTCGTCGATTGAGAAGTTCCAGTACTTAATATCAACATTGTCTAAGGAACCACTAGCTTTGGTCAAGCACTTGCCGTTGACAACCGATAACTATGACATTGCGTATAAATCACTAGTCGACCGTTATCAAAACGAACGAATGCTCGCCTCAGTATACTGGCAATCTATCTGCGATGCGCCAACGGCCAAACCAGATTGCCCTCAGTCTTTTCGAGATTTAATTAATGTTTTCGTGGAGAACATATCCGCTTTACAACAGTTTCCGTATCTAGACTTATGGGACTTTTCGTTGTTCAACATGTTCGTCCACAAACTCGACAAAGGAACTCGAAAACGGTTCGAAATGAAGTTTGCGAGAACCGGATTTCCGTCATTTCAAGAAGTCAAAGACTTTGTCATCGACCAATGTCGCGCATTAGAAGCCGACTCGTTTAGTAATCGTCGGTCTGCTGAGCAACCAGTCCAAAGGCCTTCTCTAAAACCCAGCTGGCGGTCTTCAACGGATCGGAAACAAACCCTGCTGGTAAACTCGCCTTCATCGTCTTCGCGCATTTCCGCCCCCCTTAAATGCGATTACTGTCGGGATTTGCATAAGCTCATGCAGTGTCCCAAGTTTTTGGCCCTGGTACCACTCGAACGGTACAACGCAGTGAAATCGTTGAGACTGTGTCATAATTGTTTAAGTCCGACGCACATGGTCAAATCATGTCCGTCTAGGCATACCTGCCGTCAGTGTTCGGCGTCGCACCATTCGCTTCTACACTTCAACAAAGGCGCTGCGCACCCAATATCATCATCGCCTGCGCATGCGCCAACCCCTTTGACGTCAACACCACCACCGATCACCTTAACTGCCGCAGGCGGACCAATTACGGTATTATTGTCAACCACCTTGGTTGAAGTTCGAGATCGGTGGGGTAACTTTCAAATTGTGCGAGCTCTCTGTGACTCAGGGAGCCAATCTAGTTTTATGGCCGACGGTTGCCGCAAGCGCCTCGGGCTTTCGTGTAGCCGATCGTCGGTTCCCATTTCGGGTGTAGGTCATGTGACCATTAATGCTTCACGTGGTTCTACCCAATGCGATATTCGTCCAGTCGGATTAACCGAACCGCGATTTCGATTGAACCCGATCGTCTTGCCCGCCATTTGTACCAAGCTTCCTGGAATTCCATTGCCTCCGGTGCAAGCTTTCGAAAACTTAAAACTGGCCGACCCCCATTGGTATCAACCAGGGGACGTTGATATACTGCTTGGTGCCGACATTTTTGCCTCTATAGTTTGCGGTGGTTTTATTGCTGGGGATGGAGAACGTCCCGCGGCGATTAATACGGTATTCGGGTGGATTTTGGTCGGTACCACCACTTGCCTTGCGTCAGTGCCAGTCCATTCGTTTTTTGTGACTACAGAGCCAACACTCGATAATACTTTGAAGCGCTTCTGGGAGACTGAAGAGGTCCCAAATCAGTTAGCGTTATCTACTGTGGACTCCCACGTTGAAACCTTATTCAAGGAGTCGCATTATCGCGAGAGCTCAGGTCGATTTGGGGTACTGCTTCCTTTCAAGGAGTCGTCACCGTTGCCCACTTTTGAAGGGTCGCTTCAACTCGCGGATCGCCGCCTTTGTTCGTTAGAACGTCGCTTGTCCGTACAACCTCTGTTGCGGCAGCAATATGTCGATTTTATGACCGACTATCTTGAGTCGGGGCATATGTCGCTGCGTCCTGCGCCAACGGACAACAAATGTTATGTTATACCTCACCATTGTGTAGTCAAAGAAGACACCAATGGTTCGAAACTTCGTGTAGCCGTTGATGGCGTCGTTGCTTGGAGTGATTCCACCGTCGCGTTATCGTGGATTCAGCCTTCTCCCCATCGGTGGAAAACCTTCGTCGCGAATCGCGTGTCGTATACTCAAGACCGCCTTGCTCCTGATTGTTGGCATCATGTTCGGTCAGGAGATAACCCCGCTGATCCTGCCTCTCGAGGCTTGCTCCCAGAGGACCTCGTGTCATGCCGTTTATGGTGGGCGGGACCTTCATGGTTGATAGATCCACCAGAGTCATGGCCGTCGAATAAATTGGGTTCAATCCCCAATCACGTCTCAGCTGATTCCCTCGATTTAGAGCAGGAATCTAGAAAGGTTGCGCTAACAACTCACCAAACCCCTCCAAACTTTGTCGATTCACTTATGCTCCGGATTTCCTCATTACGGAAAATCCAAGGCATCATCGCTTATTGTTTTCGATTTACAAGCAATACGCGCGGTCAAGATAAACTGTCCGGCGCATTAACTGCGTCCGAATTGCATCGTGCCTTACTACACATCGTCAAGACAGTCCAAGCTGTCGCCTTTCGTCAAGAGATCGCGGCCCTTCGCGCCAAACAACCTTGCTGCAAACAGCTGCAGACATTGTCCCCGTTTCTTGATGACAACGGGATTTTACGAGTCGGAGGTCGTTTGGCTCACTCGTCGCTGCCCTTTGAAACAAAGCATCCGGCATTTCTTCCACGTCATCATCGGTTGACAGAACTTTTGATTTGGCAGATTCATAACTGCAATTTACACCCGGGTGTCAACACCACAATGTACTTGTTACAACAGGCCTTTTGGGTAGTTTCCGCTCGTCGAGCCATTCGACAGTGCATTTCAAAATGCTACCGCTGCTTTCGCGCCAACCCTTCGCCACTCACGCCACCCATGGGTGACCTACCGGTTCCGCGAGTCAGCCAAGTAAAGGCATTCAGTTGTGTTGGTGTGGACAACGGCGGACCGTTTTCGATTTTGATGTCTCGTCATCGCGGGGCCAAGACCCTTAAATCTTACCTTTGTTTGTTTGTTTGTTTTACTACTCGAGCGGTACATCTTGAACTCGCATCGGATTTATCGCGAGATGCATTTCTGGCGGCTCTGCGTCGCTTTGTCGCACGTCGAGGGCGCTGTTCGAAAATTTACAGCGATTGCGGTACCAATTTCGTTGGTGCCAACCGTGAATTAGTAAATATGATGCGCATTGCCGCGGAATGTGAGGCGTTGGAATGGCACTTAAATCCTCCTTCTGCACCCCATTTTGGCGGGCTGTGGGAAAGTGGGATAAAGTCGGTCAAGACGCATTTATCTCGTGTTATTGGTAGTCAACTATTGACGTATGAGGAACTGAGCACCCTAATATCGCAGGTGGAAGCCGTGCTCAACTCTCGCCCGCTTTGCAGTGTAAGCACTGATCCAAACGATTTAAATGTCCTTACGCCTGGACATTTTTTGACTCTCGAACCATTAACGGCAGTTCCAGACTCAGATCTGTCGCATTTAAAACTTAGTCGCTTATCCCGGTGGCAACTGGTTCAGCGGTTGCACCACGATTTTTGGTCTCGGTGGAGAGACGAATATCTCCACATGCATTACCAACGCGGCAAGTGGGCCAAAACTCATTTGTTCGAACCATGTGACATAGGTTCTCTCGTCTTGATTAAAGATGATCTATGTCCTCCTCTTCGCTGGAGGTTGGGCCGCATAGAGGCCTTGCACCCTGGAGCGGATAATATTTCTCGAGTTGCTACAGTACGAACGGTACAAGGTACGACCAAACGTCCGGTTGTAAAACTGTGCCCATTACCCTCGCATTGATTGACGCGTCTTTCGTGGCGTCACTCATTCGAAATGATGTTGGACGTTTATTCGCGTTGTCGCGTCATTTTTTGTTTACGTTGTTGATTACGCGTCGATCGCGCCCCCCCCCCCCCCCCCCTCTCGATGTTGTTTGTTCATTTCATTATTGGCTTGTTTGTATGTACACGAGAAGCCACATTTTTAGTTGCTTTAGAAAATCACCCTCTTGTTGGTGATTTTGGTGGGCGGTATGTTTCGTCCACACTCTCCAATTTGAATCGCCCGCCAACTTTGCGCTGGGATTAACCACCAGCCAAGTTAGGGAACACGCACTTGAAGGGCGCATACCGCCGCGCAAAGCCAGAGATGCCCAAGAGCCTCCGCGCCATCACCATCAGTATTAATCGCTTCGTGTGTTGATAGAGACCTCGTCGATGTCCTCCGTCAACACCCCAGTATTAGTTTGTTGTCGCTTTCGTCACTTCTACTAGAAGCTCTGCAGGCCGGTCGTCGAAGTCACCTTCACACCGCTGCTCCGAAACCCTTCGTCGTCGCTGCTCCACGTTAGGTGGACGTCTTCGCCGACCGATCACCAGGTCGCCAACCAGAGGCACCTTCGTCGTCGCATTCACTTGAAGTAGCTGGAGTATCGTAAATAAACCCCAATTTTAATTTCGTTTGTTGTTGCGTGTTTCATTTCGCCAACCTTACCTTTCATTATCTACAAGCTCGTTCCCGTCGCATAAAAATCTAAACTTCAAACATACAATAAGGATAAGATTATTGTTAACAAGTATCACGAAATTTGTTTAATCAGCTCATGTGCCTAAGTACAACGTAATTTTCTACATCGAGGTACTTTCTCAATTATTACAAATAGATATATTGTTATCCGGTATCAAAGTTACAGAACAAAATAAAAACATTTTCAGTGCAAACACATTTTGTTCTGCACCGGTCGGAAAATTTAAATTATGTTTTGTGCCTGATATCAGGCACATTATGTCTAATCACTAGTATAAACGGCCTAGACTCTAGGCACTACAATGAATGAGGTGAAAGTTACAAAAGCCTCAAAGGGGAAATAAACATATAATAAAACAGGTGTAAACTTTTACTTTAGACTCTTTAGTGTTAGGGGTCAATTTCAAATCTATTTGCTTCTGTTATAAAAATTGCGCCGCTTTGATAATGTACGAGGATTTGTTGCTTCGGAAATTTAACTCGTTTTTGATTTGATTCCGCTAATTTGCATGGGTATAATTTGACGTTTTTCAGTTATAACTTACAAATTTAAATTAATCGAAACAAAACTTATTTCTTTTCCCTAATTTCAAGTAATACATTGAAAAAGTAATGCCTCGGGAATATGTTTGTATGAAAACACATTTCAGTGCATCCAACCATGTTTTCTGCGTCAGAAACACTAGATTGCAATTAGTTTACGCCGGGTGTAAATTTCGGCATAAGCGTTGAGTGAATAATATATCGTACGTTCACATGCCAAGCTCCGCCTTGCAAAGTTTTTAATAAGTCATCGGTTATTCCTAAATAATTTTACCTCTATAACTGACTACACATTTGAAGGGTAAAGGGAAAAGTCACAAAAGCTACTTTTCTTTTATCGTCGCAAGTTCCTAATAGGCATTTTCCTCGTATACCGAGGATCAACAATCTCAGGTAGCAAGCAGTTAGAGAAAAATGACACTAATTTGGGTGCCATTTTCTCTTCCCAAAATTGATCATCGCGTTCAATCTGAAATTTACGATTATTAAAATTTTGAAATGATTTTATTAATAATCCCTATATACCTTTTGAATTTGCATATCTAGAGGCGTCCACACAACAAAATAACAAAACTTTTTCTTAGTTATTTGGAGCTGACCTTGTATTTGATACATATAATTACGTAATTTCTTTAAAAATAATTTATTATTTTGCATTGTGGCAAATTGAATTTTCTTGGCATCTATAGCTTCCTTTATTTTCATTTGTGACGCTACAGATGGGCACTTTACCTCCACGATGCTATCACAGTCTACAACTATACCATCTGGACTGGCCCCAAGGTAGTTGTACTGTTCATGTAGAAACAGAACACATTCCTGAACATTTAGTCCCATCACTTCTGTGAATTGGGTAATTGCGACGGGCTCATGCTCTATCCCATAGCGCGTCGCAGCATTTCCCAAAAATGGTTTGTATAACAAACTTTCCACTGTTTTGGCACAAGAAGTTGTTGGTCGTAGCTTGCAAACTTTTCCAAACGAAGATGCAGTCAGCCTTGTACTACGTTCCTGCGTCCATACTGGATTACTGCTTTGACCGCGGGTGCACATTTCCAAATCATTCCTTGCTTCTTCATTTTTTTCTATCGTTTTCAGAAATTCTTCTTTTTTTTGCAGGAAAACCTCTTCAGGTAAGTCTGAAATTTCTTCAATACCATAATCTTCATCAGGTTCTGCTACTTTTGTAAAAGAATTTTTTTGATCTCCTTTTTAAATAATTTTCTTCTGGAATAATATAGCCTGTTTTTAACTTGTCTTGCAATGAATGCTTTAGTGTGTTTTCCAGGGCTTCTATTAGTAATCGATTTGTGAATGTTGTAATAATATCGTCCCCTAGAATTATACGATAAGCCGGCTGCTTCACACCGTGTTTGATATGACCCTTTGAGAGCAAAGTTTATTCTCTTTCCTCCCACAAATTTACACAGAACGGCGTTGTAAAGTTCTGCAGCGTTGTTATCCATGTCCATAATTAAACTGGAAGCGTTATGTACTAAACGATACATACAGAACATTACATCGTCATAAAGTCCACATAGTTTAAGATCTTCTATTTTATTATTTTCTTCACAAGTTTTGTTGCAAAAATATCCTATTTCAACACATTTCAAATGCTCTCCAAAGACATGACTTGTTGCGTTCAGAAGATCTTTTTTTACATTCGAAATTTTGTCAGCCATTGTCATATTCTCTTCATTTTTTCGAAACGCTATGGCTCTTGTTACACCTGCCCTTAACCTTTTAATTTTAGTTTCAAGACACTTTCTCAATATTATTGGCACGGGAACATTTTTGCTACTGCATTTTTTTTTACACAGTTCTTTTAACTTTGAGCAAAAATTTCTGAGAAGATGATTGCGGCATTCAATTTTTTCTACTAACTCATAACCGTACGGTTTTACTATCGACAATTTTTTAGTAACGCTACTATCACCATCTCCAATTAATTTTTTAAAAACAACCCCATGTATTTCTACCGATTTCGAAAATCCTTCAACAATAATATCGCTTTCCATAGAAGTGGAAGTTCCCACCCAATTCTTGAAACAACTATGGCTAATAGGTTCAGCGGCTTCAGCGTCAGATTTAGAACATACTGTGCAATACTTATTCCGAATACCCAAAAATAGTAATTTGCCCGTTGCGTATCCAATTATACATCCCTAAAATATGGTACTTACATTAAATAATAGTTTGCAGAAATAAAAATACTTACAACACCAGATGATGCATTGTAGTTTACTTTGTAAGAGCGTTTGCACCATGCACCATCGGCAACAACTGTTATCAGTGGCGTTCCATTTTTGTCTACATCTCCTCTTTCTCGAGCTAACTGAGCTTCTTCGATTCCTGCTTCTTTCATCGAATCCCAGGCAGATCGTCTTATTGCCTGAGATATTTGGCTGCTAATATGTAAGTATTTATGATTACTGATGGTTGGAATATCCATTGCAGCATGGGTTTCTGCCATTTGAGAATAACCATTTCCGGTGGATATGCACGCCAAAACAGCGGAATCGTTTGTTGTCATATTTTTATCTGTAGGTTCATTCGAATATATTTTTTGGGTAATATTGCATACTTTACATTTCAATATAAATGTGCTGTCTAGTCCATTCCGTCTCTCAGAAATGAGTGACATATTGGTAATGTTACATGAAAAAGGCTCATGACAACCTAATGCAAATATTTGTTCAAAGAAATATCCAATTCGAACTACACGCCGTCCAGTAACTACTTCTTCGGTAACTGCAACAGATTCAATTTCTTCCATAAATTCGGGTTCGGAATGATAATCCATTACCGGCGAGGTCTCATGTCTAAATGAAATTTCTTGTAAACTGTTTTCTGCAGGTGACAGAACCTCAACATTATGCTGATCATCTCGTATATTAGAACAAGTCGCAACCTGCTCCATAACGTTCTCGGTACTAAAAATATAGCAAAACTAATAGTTATAACAATGCATCTTTTATTTCAATTTCTTGCATTTACCAAATGTTTGTTAAATGGTCCCTGGAAGGGTTTCTACTGTTTCCTACTCCTGCTCTAATCCTACAAAAACATTTTTACAGTATTATTCTAGTTTCACTTTAGTATACCAACTGGTCACATGTACAATGCATATTACGATTTGATAGAATGAATTGAAAATAATTATAAAATAATATGGGTGTCTTGAAAATAATGAACAAGCTCTTTGTAGTTGGGTAGATCTACCTACTACATATATACAGGCCGTTCTCTAAAAAACACCCCAAGCTGTAAGTCCTTTATTATTTACTATACGATTTGTTAACAAACAACTTTAGGAAATTATTCTTTAACCACTGCAAGGGGTTTAAACGGTGATTTTTTTAAATATTAACTTCAATGTCATTTTTTTCAAATAAGAACGTATTTTTCTTATGCCTTCATTTGATAGAGAATTTATTTCTGAATACAATAATGTCTAAAAATTGACTCTGGTATAATATTTATTCAAAGAAATAAATAAAATATCTATCTACTTCTTTTATAAAATTTTCCGATGTGACATAGAAAACAGAAACGGAAAATGTCAGTGTCACTGTTGAAATCGTCTTACAATAATATCTGGCATTCTAAGTTACTTTTGATTAAAAAATAAATAAATCATGGATAACAATCAACTGACCGACATGTTGTAAGTGTTTTTCGAATGCAACAAACATTTCCTAACATTTTTTATTTATCGAAATTTTGAAAAAAGGGTTATCTTGTCAGGACGTTAATACTTTCCGGTACACTTAAATATTAATGAAATATTGGCTTGTATTGCCACAAACCCCATCATTAAACAGACTAATTTGGTGAAGTATAAAGCTTCATATATTTTTAGTAAAAAAAATTAATTGATATTTGTTGGTGTACCGGAAAGCAATAATCATTTTTCTAGATGTAGGTAAAGGAGAAAATTGTGTAACTTAAAGAATAAATTCGCCACGCTGTGTTTCCTGGTGCGCGTAAATTCACATGAATCTCATACTGCACAGGA
The DNA here is from genome assembly GCA_905333025.2 of Pyrochroa serraticornis. NCBI lineage: Eukaryota > Metazoa > Arthropoda > Insecta > Coleoptera > Pyrochroidae > Pyrochroa > Pyrochroa serraticornis. Next base: position 21,046,240 of record HG995158.1, read on the forward strand.
GCCTTAACTCAGCACTGAACTACCGGGCCTTAGGCGACCAAGAAAGAACCTCTATTTCCGAATGCTGCCTAAACCGTTCCCGGACCGGCAGAGAATTATGAACGGAACAATTGTAGTAGAGAGCTCGCGCTGAGAAAAGATGCGTTTTAAGCGATTCTGTGGGCACTTTAAAATGAAAATATGTGAACTAGCCAGATTTGTTGCTTATGTCCTGTGGATTTTAGATCCATAAGTCGTACGAAAATCGTACAGTGCGTGCGGACACAAAATGCAAAATTCAAACTAATGGTATCATGAGAAAGCCACAATATTGTAGTATAAGGTCTCCAAGAATCAAAATATTCTCTGTAGACGTTCTATTTTTAAAATATTAAAGTTTGAGACACTGTTTTGAAGCTAACATTAAAACGCCGTTGACTTTTTTTTGAAAGAGATTTTAAAACGCCGTTTTCTCAGTTCGGTATCGGTAAAAAATTTGATATTTTCGGCCCACTTTTTGCTTTACACGCTGTTATCTCAGTTCCTATTGCGCGAAGCAAAAAATTTTATTTTAATAAAATATGTAGAATTCAATCTGGATCACGATGATTTTTGAATCAGATTTTTTGGGGACATATTTAACAGGATATTAATATAAATGTAGAGTAACATCAAAATGGCCCGAGCACTTCGCGGCCCCACTCCAACTTAGGTTCTCCGCAAGTCCCCACCTCACTTGTAAAGACCCTTGCCCTGAATAGAACTTCCAATATTTTTAACTAAAACACGTTTTAATTATTATTATAATCCAAATAGTCATGAATAATGTTAAATTAATTATATCCGTAACGGTAAAAAAATGGCAGTTTGTAAAATGCGTGGTAAACATCTGTAATATAGAAATTTGCGTTATCCGTCTATTATTATAATGCATTAATAATTAACTTATACAGAAGTCACTTTCGGAATTCCCTTCTAATAAAATATTTATTGTGTCACTATGTACGACCCTTCTATTACTATTTTTGCACGACTTCTGTCCCATACAAAAACAGGAACCAATACATACAACATTGTCCTTTTTGTAAGTACAAAATTTACATAAACAATCAGTAATATAAGTTACATATTCTAATGACCCATGCTTATAAATTGGGGTTCGGGGAATCGACAAGTTGTTAAAATTGTTAAATTTTCTGGATAGGCTGCTTGTGTTTGCAAAATAGGCAAGATCTCATCCTTTTCATTATACATCCACTCATACTCAAGTATATTTGGCAATTTGGGTTTTAGTTCTTAGCTATTTATCAACACTCTTGTTTGGTAATATGCCCTCAAACAGTGTTGCTTTAAATTGTTTTCTGTAGAAGGTAACTTATCTATGGTGTTTGAGATTGCGAGTATTGATCTTAGATCATTCACAGATACAACATCGCTATTATTTGTGTATAATTTAAGGACAAAATTGTGCATTTTATTAAATAATTTATCATCAAGTTCTATAATTCCAATTCCATCAAATAATTTGTAATACCGGACATAAACCTTCCAGCACAGTTTCCTTCTTAGTCCATTAAATTGACTAGTGGTGTCACATCCAATCAAAACATAAAATGCAGGTACATTTTTCAAAAGAAAAATATCCATATTAGCCTCGTGAATGGGAATAAATTTGAGACAATTTTGTGTGTTAGTTTTCATCTAAACTTCTTCTGTCAATTGATCTTTTAAGTAGGCAAGAGAAACTAAGACATCAGTGCTTTGCAATCTATAATCCATCTAGTGTATCCAGCTCTCTTTGCAGATAAAATGTGTAACAACATTCTTGTATCTACCTTTTCATGATCAAAATTTAATAATTTATCTACAAGTAAAAAATTACTTTTATATTCAAGAATATGTCAGAATCCGCCACTTGTAACAAGCTCCAAGTGAGCGGATTTCGAATATTCAAATAGATGCTTAGACAAAAAAATTGTCAACTATTTTTTATTAAAAATAGAATTAATAATCAAGTGAAATTTTTGTGGGAGTGGTCAATAGCTATTCGGGAGCCTCTTTTAATGCGCGTGGAATTCTTAATAGAGTTTTCTAAGTAATGATCAAAAACTACATGTATCCTCTGTGAAATGTACCTGCTTCTGAATATAATTTTATTGAATATGTTAAGGTATTATGCAAAAGTTTTTGCTTTTGCGGGCTTTCCTAAACTCTGTACGACAGACATGGCATCAAAAATATAGCAGGTTTTGATATGAGAAGATGATAGTGATAAAATGTTTACAGGAGCACAAACTGTTTGTATTATATTTCCAAGTACGCTTTTATTTGAAGGAGTATTTAAAAATACTGCTATGATACTATGATTCATATAAATTTCCCCATTTCTTTTGCTGTCAATATTTGTTGCAGAAATTTTTGCCCTCCTTGTGATTCCTTAGCGTTTTCATATTTTTTTACTTTAGGCATTAAAATATCCAACTTTTTATTGGTTTATAGAAATTAGTTGTATCGATTACATAAATTAAACTATTAAGTGATTCTTCTTCTATTGCTAATGCATTTAATACGGACTTTTCAAAATTCTTATCAAATACTTCATTTGTATGCATATAAGATTGTCATCATGACGGTTAAATGCGTTGAATCTATAAAACTGCTCCTGTATTGTCACAACAGATTGTTCATCGACTATTATTCTTTGAGTTCCTATCTCCATATTTTGACTCACATGATCAAAGAAATTTGAATTTCGTGTGTTAACTTATGGACCCTTACGGCTTTATTCCAGAACAAACGAGACAAACTATAAACATGGACAGATAATAATAATAATAATACTGACAACAGATTGTTGGACGTCACGTAACACAGAAAACTTTATAGCGGTAACTGCGCATTTCATTGATAGTAATTTTTTAGTAAAAAGTGCTTTATTGGAATGCTCCTCTTTTGGAGAAGCCCATACTAGTACCAATTTGGCAACCGAGTTACGTAAGATAATTCAAGATTGGGAATTGCAGCAAAAAATTTTGATGATTATATCAGACAATGCAGCTAATATGAAAAAAGCTATCAAAGAGGAACTTCGATTAAAGCACTTTGGTTGCTTTGCACATACAATAAATTTGGTTGCCCAAGATTCATTAAAGCCAATGCGTGGCCTTTTGGCAAAGATAAAAACGATTGTTGGCTTTTTTAGAAGAAGCTCTTCGGCAACTCATAAATTTATGGAGCAGCAGCGACAACTACAACTGGAGCCTAAGAAACTGAAGCAAGACGTTGATACACGATGGAATTCTGCGTACTATATGATAGAACGGTTTATCGAACTCGAAAAACCAATTCGGACCACCATGGCTCTTTTAAACAAAGATCTCCCAATAGTTTTAGTAGAAGAGTGGGAATCTTTGAAAGAATTGGTACAGATTTTAGAACCCCTCGAGACGGTTACTAAAATGATGAGTGCGCAGAAAACCGTCACAGCGTCGTCGGTAATAGTGGTGGCTGATGGCTTAAAGGAAAATTATGTAGCAAAAAGTAAAGAACCCATTGTAAGCCATTTATGTGCAGAAGTTGTACGATTAATTTTAGCGGGTTTAGAGAGTAGATTGGGGGATCTAGAGAGCAGTAATTCACTGGCTTTGTCTACATTTTTGGATCCACGGTTTAAGGACATTGGATTTTCTAATTCTGGAGTGGCGGAAAGAATTAAAAAAATGGTTCTTTTATTAGTAACCGCAAATATTAAGGCAGTGGGGGTTCAAGAAACAGATCGAGCGGAGGCAAGTGAGACTTCAACAGCAGAATTCTCTGTTTGGGGAAATTTAAATAAAAAAAAAACTGCCTCTGTTCAACCTGTTTCCTCTGCCCAAAAAAAAGCCATTATCGAGGTTGATCGATATTTAGAAGAGCCCACCATTACGCCTCAGGAAGATCCGATAGAATGGTGGAAAACCAACAATTATAATTTTCCCCAATTAGGCAAACTTGTACGAGAAAAGTTTATAACAGTCGCCACGTCCGTACCGTGCGAAAGATTGTTTTCAAAGTCGGGATTGCTGCTCTCCGATCGCCGAAACAAGCCGACTAAAGTTAAACAGCTGATGTTCATAAATTACAATAAAGTAATTGTGAAATAAAAAGGGGTTTTGCGTTCTTTTTTATTATTTTTAGTTTGTTTTGTTTGTTATACTTTTTATTTATTTTGTTGGTTTTTGTTTTTTATTATATATTTTTTGGATTTTTTCCATATTTTTTTATTGAATACAAATGAAATAAAATTAATTAAAAGTTTATATTACCAATTACGTATTTTTATTTAATGTCCTTGTTTTACTTTTGTTTCTTAAAAAATATATTTGAAAGTTTTATTTTTTTAACTTCATTAATTGGTTCAGTTAAATTAAATAGTTTTGTTAATATTCTTCTAGTTCTTTACTGATCATTTTTGTAAAAGTGAAGTGACTTAAAGCTAGCAAACGCGAATATTATTGTTATACAATATTTCGTTCCCAGATACTCAAATATTTCAAACACATTATTTTAGCTGTTTCAATAAGAAAAAAATATCTTTAATTTACATCCAGAAAGCAGAAAGCGTTTACAATTATTCCACCTGTTCCTAGTTACTTGTCTTAGTTTGTCTTGTCTTGTCTTCCGGCTCCTGTATCATCTACGTTTTACGTTATGTTTCGCAGTTTCGCCACATTTTACGTTCCTTTTACGTTATTTGGTTGGAAGAATACGAAACAAAATCCGCCCGCTCCCGCTCCGTTCTATGTACGCTCGTGAATTAAAAACATCCACTTATTTGCGAAAATGTCAAAGCTTGAATTTTCTTTTTTTAATTTTTTTTAAATTTAATTTTATAATTTTTTTACCTTGAGCCTATCCTTAATTCTTTATTCTGAGTAAATGTAAACACGCATTTAAACACAAGAGATATATTTCTACGCTTTGATTACGCATTCAATTTTCATTTTTACCTTTAAACTTTCCTGTTATACTAAGGAAACAGAAACGCGACGTTCCCAGTTACTCTAATATTTTAAACCCACTATTTTCGCCGTTCCAATAAGAAAAATTAATGTTAATTTACATGCAGGAAGCGTTTACAATTATTCCACGTGATCCTAGTTACTTGGCTTATTTTTTATCTTATTTGTCTCATCACTCTCGACTTCCGTATCATACGCTTTACTTTACTTTTTGCAGTTTTGCTACATATTACCATTGCTTATAGATATTATTATATCTATAAACAATGATATTACGTTCCGCTTAGGTTGTTGGGAAACGGAACGAAAACGAAAACCGTCCGTTTCGTTCCGTACGCTCTTGTCGCTGCTGCGTGCGCAGTCGTTCCAAAGCAACGAGTTCCTTTGGAACGACTGCGTGCGCAATCGTTCCAAAGTACGAGTTCCTATGGAACGTTGGAACGAGTTATTCCGTTCCACCCAAATACCGCTCCAAAAGAACGCTCCTGAAGTAACGACCCACCACTAGCTGGCACCACGTTCGCTCCGGGGACAATCCCGCCGATCCTGCGTCTCGTGGCCTCCTTCCAGAGGAGCTTTTGAATTGTAGCTTATGGTGGGCGGGACCTCCTTGGTTGAAAAACCAACCAGCATTGTGGCATTTTATCCCCCCCTCTGCACCTCACTTTGGAGGTCTTTGGGAAAGCGGTATCAAATCCGTCAAAACTCATCTTTTTCGAGTAATCGGTAGCCAGATTCTTACCTACGAGGAACTTACAACCCTCGTAGTACAAATTGAAGCGTTATTAAATTCACGTCCCCTTTGCAGCGTAAGTTCGGATCCCAATGATCTGAGCACGCTTACCCCCGGACATTTCTTAACGTTGGAAGCGTTAACCGCACCTCCTGATCCCGATTTATCTCACGTCGCTTTAAATCGATTGTCGCGTTGGCAATTAGTACAACGCCTCCACCATGATTTTTGGGCGCGTTGGAAGAAGGAATATCTTCATACCCTTTTTCAACGCGGTAAATTGGCAAAGTCCCATCTTTTTGAACCAATTGATATTGGCACACTTGTTGTCATTAAAGACGATTTGAGTCCCCCTCTTCAGTGGAAGTTGGGAAGGATCATAGAATTACATCCTGGAGCAGACCAAATAGCTCGTGTCGCCACGGTTCAAACTACGCAGGGTACCATGAAGCGACCCTTAGTTAAGCTATGCCCTTTGCCTGCACAATGATCGCAATGCACACTATTTGATTTGTTTTTTGTTATTTTGTTTTTTGTAGTTTATTGTTTCAAATTTGTTGTTGTTCGCGTTTTATTGTTACCATTGTTTTGATTTATTTGTTTTAATTTAGTTTGTTTAGTATACCGTTCGTTTTGAAAATCCCCTTTATAAATATGGTGATTTTGGTGGGCGGTATGTTTCGTCCTGTTGATTTACCCGTCGTCCGGTCCTGTTTCTTTTCTCCTTTTTTATTCCCTTGTTTTGACTCGGACGAATGAGGTAAACCAGAACACAGACTCTGAACGACCAAGAGACGTATTAGTGGTCGTGATAGTGAGTGGAGTTTGGTCCTTTACACCACCAACACGGGTGGTTGCTCGTGATTATAAACATTTTGCGGGTGTTTGTTGTTTTTTTGTTGTTATTGTTGTTAGTGGTCACAGTGCCATCTTTACGTTGACCAAACTCCACGGCGAGGTAAGTCCAGTCAAACTTTCCTTGTGTCCGCTACAAATCTCCTGTACATTTATCAGCATTTGTCGCTGATCAAAATCGCCTTTGAGAAACACATTCGGCCTCTCCGATGTTGTAATTTTCCAAATTATTAATTACAGTCCGCTACAGGTTTGAAACAACACATTTCATTCATTGCATAATTTACATCAAATTTCGTACATCCATAGTGTGATTCTCTTTGTACTGGATCACACTATATTCGGTCTTTTGGACACTACAAACTTAATCCTATTAGATAATCATTTCAGTCATGTAAATAGTTTAACGGGCGCGTTTGCATGTGGTTATTTTTGCGAACAATGCCACGTACGTTCAAGTCGTAGAGACCATTCAAATGTCCGTGTTGTCATATAAGCCCACCACACTATGATGAAGTATCGTTAAAGTGTAACGATTGTAGTCGTGATTTCCGCGGTCAAGAATGTTTAACTAAACATGTTGAGACAGGATTATGTCAACGATTAAAGCGTTGTAAAACTTGTTTAGTGAGTATATGGGTGAAAACTAAAGCCCCACACAAATGCGGTTACAAATATTGTAACGTTTGTATGAAATCCATGCCCATACGTCACGATTGCTACATTCAAGTTAATACACTTTCAAATAAGAAGTGTCAAGAATTGCGTACACAGTTTATGTTAATATTTTACGATTTTGAAACCAGACAAGAGTTAGCTCTCGATGTGCCGGGTAAGTTCAAGCACGAGGTTAATATGTGTGTAGCTCAACAATGTTGTGCGGAGTGTATAAATGAAGACAATATTTTTGATGGAGATGATCCTGTCGCAACATTTTTAGAATACATAGGGCGTAAATTACATACATATCATGTAACAGCATTAGCGCATAACGCTAAAGGTTTTGACAGTTGTTTTATAATACAAAAATTGTTTGCCGACATACCAAGATGGACACCTTCAGTGATACGGAATGGAACAAAATTAATGTCAATCACTTGTGGGTCACACTTACGGTTCATCGATAGTATAAATTTCATGCCCATGCCCTTGGCAAAATTACCATCGGCTTATAAATTTGTAGGTATTAAAGGATATTTTCCGTACTTATTTAATATTATGGATAATGCTAATTACGTAGGACCCATACCCGATGCTTCGTTTTATTCACCAGACACCATGAAACCTAAAGATCGTAACGCTTTCATGTTATGGTATGAGGAACAACGACGTCAATGTGTCATATTTGATATGAAGCAGGAACTTTTAAATTACTGTATAGGTGATGTCGACATTTTAAGACGGGCATGTATACGTTTTCGCGACTGTTTTATAAAAACAAACAACGTGTATCCATTCTTAGAGACATCAACTATTGCAGGTGCTTGCAATTTAGTATATAGGCGAAACTACCTAACCCCAGATACTATAGGTATAATACCTCAAGGAGGTTACAGAATGCGTGATCAGCAATCAGTCGTTGCTATTAAGTGGCTGTTATGGATGGAATATAGTACGGGTACTGCTATAAAACATGCAGGTGTTAGTAGAGAGGTACGTTTACGCGAAAATATTTTGGTTGATGGTTATTGTGAGGGTACAAACAGATGCTGCAGAATAGATATTTTGGTTGTCTTCTTTGTAGTTTTAAATTTGGCTTCACTTGACATTCCTTATAAATTAATGTGTTGATTCAAAATTCTAAAATAAAATCTCTATGTGATGCACATGTTTCTGTTTGAAGCCATTTCGGGACATTTTTAGTTCCAGTTTTTATAATATAAACTTTTATGCGCTTTACAATATTTTTTGGCCCAATAAAACTTTAATAACCCAGTTCGGTCAAGTTAGCCTCCCGCTTTAAGATTTTAATATTTTTTAATGTCATAAATTGTGCTGGTTTTGTGCTCAATTGTGCCGATATTTATTTCAATTGTACTCATTTCTAAAGAGTAAAATATTGAAAACAAATCCGGGGGCCAACTTGATTGCTAGCAGCCCATTTTTTCACTTTTTTGCAATATGTTTGGCTTATTCAATTGTCCTCGTTTTGTGCCCAATGATACCGGTGTTTTTTCAATTGTGCTCGTTTGTAAGTAGAAAAAAAATCAAAAACTAATTTCATGGGCGAATTGACCAGTCTGCCATTATTTTTGCATTTTCTTACAATATTTTTGGCTTATTCAATTCTGCTACTTTTCTACTCTATTATGCTGATGTATATTTCAATTGAGCTTCTTACTAAAAAGCAAAATACACCTGTATCAGTAAACACACATAAGCACAATTGAATAAAGCAAAAATATTGTAAAAAAGTGAAAAATAATTGGAGTCTTTGCGGTCAAGTCAACCATCAAATTTGTTTAGTTTTTTTTTTACTTTCAAACGAGCACAATTGAATAAGCCAAAAATATTGTAAAAAAGTGAAAAAGAATGGGAGGCTGGCTTTTAAGTTGGCCCCTGGATTTTCTTAATTTTTTTGCTTTCTTGCAATTAAAATAAATATCGGCGCAATTAAGCACCAAACCAGCACAATTAATGATGTGAAAAAAAATTAAAATCAGAAAGTGGGAAGCTAACTTGACCGAGCTTAATAACCCCCTTAATTTTTTTCATAGCAGTTATTGTAAACTTTTTCAAAAGTTCAGTTGGGGTTTGTAAGAAACACGTATTTTCAGGACAATAATTAAAAAAATATATTTAAGTATTTTTTCTTTGTTTTCTAAATTCTGTACCGTTAGAAAGATTTCTTTACAATTATGGCATTCAAATTTTTCGACACATTTTTTTATTAAATATTTCGTAAAATGAAAGGCTGAGCATTCCTCTAAAGTCACATCCAACTGTTCGGGAGATGATGAAAGCGCTTCAGGTAAAGCACTTCCATCATCTTCGGTGCCCATAGCAACCACTTCTGCAGCATCGTCTATATTTTCAAGAAAAAACCCGTAACAGTTCGACCAACGATATTTTGTTCGTTGTCGGCAACAGTCGTATTAAATTTCATTGTTTGTTTTGACGCATTGCTCTTGTGTCTCCGCCGGAGTCTGCCGGTTGTTCATGAATGAAACGAAGCCGTAGTGGAGTTGATAAGCAAAGTCAAAAACCGAGCGATCTTGAAAGGACCGACGCCATCTAACCGCCTTGGACCGGTACTAAACCGTTTTGGACCGCCGTTGTCCTACTTATAATCCATATACAATGGTATTATATAATATGACCAACGTATCAACTTTTTTAATTCCTTAGTATTTCTTGTACCAAAATATAGATTCCTTGACGCTTTATTAACAATATAGTTATAATGAAAATCAAAAGAGAATTTCTCATCATAGTAGATACCCAAATCCTTAATATTATCACTTCTATTGAGTTGTACATGATTTAAATAATAATTATAATATATGCAACTATTCTTAAAAAATGAAATAACAAAGCATTTGTTCATACAAAATACTAATCCATTTTGTGAACACCAGTTAAACAAATTATTTAAATCAATTTATAGGAAATTTACATCACTGGCATCTCTTATAGTAGAATAAATTTTCAAGTCGTCAGCATACAGTAATATTTTTGAATTCTTAATAAAATATTTAACATCATTAATAAATACTATAAAAAATAAAGGTCCTGTATGGGTACCCTGGCCAATTCCGGAATCAGCAATAAATTCAGATGACAAATAATTTTGAACTCTTACAATTTACTTTCTGCAGCGAATAGACGAACCAATCCAATCCAACAATGAGCCATGAATACCATAACATTCAAGTTTTCTTAGCAGTAAATTGTGATTAATAGAATCAAATGCAGCTGAAAAATCTGTATAAACTGAATCAACTTGATTACAATTTGAAAGAGAATTGACAATAAATTCATTATACAGTGCAAGATTCGTAATGGTGGATCGATTTGGCATAAATCCATGCTGCTCATCAATAATAAATTTCAAAAGATGCTGCGATAACTTTTTACTCACTAACATATCTAATAATTTGGCAAAAATACATAATTTAGCAATAGGTCTATAATTCACAACCTCACTCTTACAACCCTTCTTATAAACTGGTGTAATGTATGACATTTTCCAAACATCAGGGAGCAGCCCAACTTTCAAAGACTCATTGAATAATACTGTAACAACAGGAGATAACACATTGACTAAGCTCTTCATAAATATAACGGGAATACCATCCGGACCAGCACCTAATTTATTAGATAAGGCCAATAAAGAATCTCTAATCTCAGTTACAGTAAAAGTAATACTTGAAAGAGCAAGAGAAGTGGTTAAATGTGAACAATCACAATCCACTATGCTTTTATTAAAAACTGATTTAAAATGATCGGCAAATAAATTTGAAATATCTAGACCATTATTAGCTATTATATTTTTATAATTCATGGTAGCAGCGTTGTATGATAATCCATATACAATGTTTACAGAAACTAGAATGGGCATGCTTGGAATAATATTTTTTTTATATTATTTGCAATATTCACATATAGTTGCAAAATATTTCGTTGTAAAGCTAATAGAACAAGGTATCATTTTACTTTTTAGTGTTTTTTATAAAACCACCCCTCCCCCGCCTCTACATATGTGTTCCCTGAAAGTTGTGCAGTTATTTGTTATAAGTCCATAACAAATGCTTTAATACCACTTCTAGAAGTACCTAATTATTTGAAGCATAGCTGGCACCTTCTGGATGGTAAAATTGTCCCAATTTTCCAAAGTCTACCATCGTGCACGTGACGTAGAAGCTTTGACAACTTGTAGATACAAGAAAGATAAGGCGCTTTGTTTAGAAGTTATTTAATTAGTTTTTGTTTATTTTAATTTTAAACTGCAAAACCAAATAGTATAGCTGTAAGAAAAACAAAATTCTTTGTACAGGTTCCAGCAGCATGGATCACAAATCTTGCCATAGCACTACTGCTATCAGCATTACAAATAAAATTGTAGCTCATCTTGTAGAAGAAAGTAAAGTTGATATCGAATAGATAGACAATATTACTTAATAGTTAATAAGAAGCATAATACCTATTCCTTGTTGTCTTGTTTTAAAGATGTTATTAATATAGATTTTTTATGTACGCACGTAGTTATAACTCAGTTCTAAAATATATGTTGGTTTTTTGTTTCCAGTTTTAATAAGAGGAATAATATTTGCAAACTCAATAAAAGTTGTCATTGCATTATGAATTGTCATTTTTGTGTGTAAAAAATTAATAAAAGGTGTTTTCTGTAATAATTTCATTTCCTCTGCTAATAAAAATATCCCATACAAGTGTAGGTACCACCCCGAGCGCGCCGATGCTGAGAACCAACCTAGGACAGCGACGAGCGGCTGCTGCATCAAGTTTAAGTTGTGCATCGCTTCATGCTTTATTTTTTAAGTGCTTATTATAAGCAGTAGAAAGATATAATTGTAATAAGAAATAATGAGGCCATAACGTCACCAAACAGTTTTTCAATATAATGTTTGATTTTCAAGATAATCGAAAAGAAACGGCAAAAACCATGAAAATGAATTAATTTTTGCCGGACTTAAAACCGAGATATAGGTTCAAAATTTTAAAAACCCTATGTCGCGCTGATAGCTTCCAAACTCCATTATTTTTCCATCAAGAATCTCTGCAGAGAACGTGTTGGAATTTTGGGACATTTTTCAATGCCTTGTCAAGCATATTTAAAAAAATATTTAAGGTTAGAGGTTTCATTTTGAATGGGTGGTAGCTTTTAGTCTTAGAAAATTAATAAAACATTTTCAAATCCAAACTTACCACCTTTTGAGTTTCAAATTTAAAAAAAAAATCGGCAACTCTTAAGACGCTTAGGCAGCCCGTGCACTAGCAAATTTTTTCGAGCAACTAAAAAGTTGCCGAAGTAAAACACATTAGTTTATAAGGGAGGGCGCGAACTAGCAACTATTTAATTGCGGTAACTTAAAAATTAATTTTATCTAATTCCATTTTGAAGGCAACTCACTAGCAGCGCACTAACGATTATTTAGTTGCTTGTAGACGCAATTCTTAAACAGACCCACTACATTTTAGAAACAAAACAGTGTTTTCTGGATAACAATTATATTGTTATTATCTGCAATTATATCTCTGGATTTGGAATTATTTATAAGTAAAGTTGGAAAACTGATTGAAACTCTCAAATCTTATTCTAAGGTAGTTGTCACATAATTTTTGAAAAGTGTATAAAATTTCCCAGTATCAGTTCAGAGCAACTATTTAGTCGCAAGGGCGTGGGGCCTCTGCCCCTTCTGCCTACCAGCAACTTTTTAATGGCGCAAGCGCAACTAAAAAATTGTTAGTGTATGGCCTGCCTAAATGTGTTATGATAATGCTCCAGACTCGAAGTTATATAACAGCAGGTTAATAAATATATTTGTTTGTTGTGGAAAGACAGGTTTTATTACAAGGCCATCTTGGCTAGAGCGCTATTTCCATTTTTTGAAAATAGTGGGGCGAGGAGCTTATGACCTAACGGAGGTAGAACCAGGTCTTAGAATTGGCGTCGATTGTACTTTCCATAGAAAAATATAATATCTAAGTTTTTGAAGTAGTTACTTCACGTCTTGGGCTATAACTAATCATAATCTTCAATGTGTTAGAAAGTATCGCAAAATAATCGATAAAATTTAATTTATATCCAGTTAATGTAGTAAAATTGAAATACCTTGATCAGCTTAAAAACTTGAATCATGTCCTCTTTTTGGGCGGGTCGTATTGTTACATTTTCTTGACACTGCGACATATTGTTAGTTACACTTGCACTTCTTACTGACTTAGCGTTTCTTAATAACAACCTCATTGAATATCAAACCTCAATAAGTTGGTTGCCTAAAGCTGATAAGATAGTGTGCAATATCTTAATTTAGAAAACAAGACAACTCCTTTAGACAGGTTAGTTGACTCTGACCAGAGCGATATATTGAACATATTGATTACTGAATCATTTGATATTGTATTTTTATAATAGTGCTATGTTTGGTAGTCGTTAACTGCTTAAAGTAATGTTAATTATTATTCAGGGTAATCCAGATACACATTTGCAGATAAAAAGCACTTGATTGAAACACTCGTCAATTGACTGTTGGAATTGCGGTTAAAGTTCGTTGATTAGGAAAATTCATCGATCTTTGATCGTCATTGAAGTACAGTAATATCAATAAGAACAAAAACGTTTAAATAAAAATGAACGTTTAAACCAACGAAGGCTTTTGTAGGTTGGATATTATATGTCATATGTCACTTTGACAAATGCACATTGGTACCAAAGCAGCAGCGGCAAAACCACCGATTTGACACCGCTTTCATCCACTCCCAATCACTCGAACAATGGCGACAATGTTAAGAACAGCCTTTCTGGCCGAAAACATTCTGTTGAAAAACGGGTCAAAAGTAAGTACACCGTTCAAACATTTAGCCAAGAACAGAGAAATCAATAAAAAACAAGATTTTGTGGCAGAAATCGTTAACCTTGAACGACGACAAGTATTAATAGACAGTGACAACCCTGCGGGAATAAATAGAACTGTTACATAAATTTAAATTTCAGATCTTGGCCACTAATACGAATTGGCAGCCTCAAAAACAGCAAATCAGAAACTTGAACGTCCACGAATACATCAGTTACACACTTTTACATGATGCTGGAATCCAAGTTCCAAAGTTCGGAGTGGCTAAAAGTAAGGCGGAAGCAAGGAAAATTGCGGAAGAATTGGGAACTAAAGATTTGGTTTTGAAAGCGCAAGTTCTTGCAGGAGGAAGAGGAAAAGGGTCGTTCAAAAACGGTCTCAAAGGTGGAGTTCGCATGGTTTATTCGTATGTTTTATGTTATTTTATTCCTTTGTGTTACTGACTGATACTGTCTAGACCTGAAGAAGCTGAGGATATCGCTGGGCAAATGTTAGGGCAATACTTAGTCACTAAGCAAACAGGTGAAAAAGGCAGGATTTGCAATGCTGTCATGGTAACAGAAAGGAAGTTTCCAAGAAAAGAATTTTACTTTGCCATCATGATGGAGCGCGCGTTTGCTGTGAGTTTATTGCGTTGGAACACAACTCTATGTTTTTTTAAACAAAAGAATAAATGCGTCAATTTATGACTGTTGTAGCCAACGTTTAACTGAAAATTTTATGGACTGAATGTTGTCTATTTGATCAGTAAAGCGCCAGTTTTCAAATTACGCAACATTATCAAAACAAATACTTTTGGGGTAAGTTAATAGTTTTGAACTTTGGTAACCAAATAGTTTCGATACTGCAGGCTATATGAAAATTGACGTTTTATATGTTAAATTGTTAGTGTTTGGAGGGTAACTGTTATAAATTCGTGAATTTGAAGTCATTTTCACAGTTGGCCAGGATGCATAGGACTCAGTGGGTAAGGGTGAAGGGTAGTGATTTATACTTATTACTCTGAAAAAGATGCAATTGTTTGGATTCTTAGTTGAGATTTGTTTCTTCTTGTGGTGAGCGCTTGTTTATGTGAGAGTGCTCTAATTGTTTTTAAATCAGTTTTGCATTGTTCAATCCTATTACCGAATTCAGAAGTTTTAGGTTAGCATCTGCCTTTCTGTCAGTTGTACTGTCTTGAAGTTTTTTTCTTTGATTTCGTAAAGTTAATTTGATTTATAGGCATCAAATACCTGATATCGTCCAATTACCAAGATTGTAATATGAGGAAAAAAGAGTAACAGAACAAAAAAAAAACAACAATAATATTTGGCCTTTTTTTAGTCACTGAGAACATGTTGATTTTGTACTTTTCAAAAGTGTATCTATCAAAAGCAAGACCCTTTAATGTTTCATATTTTTGTGTTATAAGGGTCCAGTCATCATTGCATCATCTCAGGGCGGCGTTAACATCGAAGAAGTAGCTGCGGAAAACCCAGATGCTATCCTCTATACACCTATAGATATCAGTAAAGGTCTAAGTAAAGAACAAGCTGAAGAAGTGGCCGTAAAAGTGGGCTTAGCATCTCAGAAAGAAAAAACTGGTGCCATGCTCCTCAAAATGTATGATCTGTTCCTCAAGAAAGACGCCTTGCTTATCGAAATCAACCCATACGCCGAAGACGCTGGAGAAACTTGTAAAATTCCTTAACAATTAAATTTTTGTACAATTCAGTATTTTCAGACTTTTCCTTGGATGCTAAATTTCGGTTCGATGATAACGCCATTTTTCGTCAAAAAGATTTATTTGCCCTCCGTGACTGGAGTCAGGAGGATGAAAAAGAAGTGGCCGCAGCAAAGTTTGATCTTAACTACATTGCTTTGGACGGTAATATTGGGTGCCTCGTGAATGGCGCAGGCTTGGCTATGGCTACCATGGATATAATTTCACTTCATGGGGGTTCTCCGGCTAATTTTCTTGATGTTGGTGGAGGTGCTACCGCCCAAGCTGTTAAAGAAGCTTTCAAAATTATCACTGCTGATCCGAAAGTTCATGCAATTCTTGTCAATATTTTTGGTGGGATTATGAGATGTGATGTTATAGCTGAAGGTATCATAGCGGCTGCCAAAGAGCTGAGTCTCAAAATGCCAATTGTGTGCCGTTTGCAAGGCACTAATGTAGACGATGCCAAGGTTCTAATTGCTAGCTCTGGATTGAAGATCTTGCCCGTCGATAATCTTGATGAAGCAGCGCGTTTGGCTGTTAAACTGTCTAATATTGTTAGTCTAGCTCGGGATGCTAAATTAGACATTAATTTCGAAATTCCATTGTAAATGTTTTCCAATATATATTTTAATTAAGTTACACATATTAAAAGGCCCACTCCATATATTCAAAAGCAAGCCGATGATTATCAATTATATTAATTTAAAATAATAATTATGGTTGTTTTATTGTAAACCGCGCTTTTAAGGAGGCCAAAATTAATTGTGGAATTGTTAATTTGTTGATTATATTGTATATGATGCACCTTTGTAGGCAAACTGTTAATATTATTTATTATTAAGTGTTAAGATTAAATTATTCCAGTGAGACTAATGATTATTTTATTATCAACAACTTTAAATAATCAACAACAAACACCCTTTATTTGAATTGTCCTGGCGCTGGGCCAAAAATACTAGTTCCTTGTTTGGAAGCAGCTCTAGATGGAGCAAATCCTAGTAGTTTTTGGATATTTTGTCTAATTGACATTGTACACAGAATGTATAAGAAAATAAAAGAACAGTCGTAGTAGTCGTCACCAGGCAAGTTTCGGTGACTTAAACCTTGAATCCATGTTAACGGTAGAAATGGTAAACGGGCCACTACTCTTCCATCAAAGCTGGAAGAAAATGTAATCAAAAAGTTGGAATTAGGATTCAGTTTCTATTTCAATTTTAGTTGAACATGGAAGCATGTCAGTTATTCATTTACCTTCTCTTAAGATATAGTTTTTGATTATAGCAGCGGTTCTATATTTTATATCAATTCTGTTCAATATTCTGAAGGCAGAACTCCACAATTTAGAGATAAAGACGGCAATTGATCCCGCCTCAAATAGCGCAGCTTGCTTACCACCATTACCTAGCAATGCGCGTGGGGCGAAATATCTTGTAGTCATAAATAACAAGGTTGCTGACCAGGTAAAAGTGGCAAAGAATTTAGAAAACCCTAAAGTTAAATGGCTAACGGAAAACATACTCTATTTTAAAAAATCATGACAAAGCTAGAACTCTACAAACTCATCCAAAGCAATAAATTCCGGTTTCTCTCCGTTTACAGATTAGACATTCATGAGCATAAAATCTGGCGGCTACCACTTTGTCATCTAGAAAAATTATAACGTCTGTCAAAAATTGGGCGTCAGTCCGTAATACCATCTTTAATTTGGTCTATGTAGAAGTTCTAACTTGTCCAAGATTTAGTGAAGAATGGGCCAAAATTTGTAACCATGTTCGAAGTATGAAAATATTCAAATTGAAAGGGAACATTTGTTAAACTCGATATTAGACCATTTACAGTCTACTGTAAACACTAGATCATTTTACGAGGGGAGTGAACAACAATAGTCCTGGAGTACAAGCAAACGAGTCATCTTATTTGGATTAGGTTTTGTCATTTTAGAGAACAATATTAAAATTGTTAAAGTTTTGCCTTAAATTTTCACTCAATGGCAATATGTATTTAAAAAATGTCCTCTGTCACTAAATATGAGATCACACCGGCAACCACATGCTATCCCTTATCTAACTTGCCAAACTGTACTCATACAAGATCAAATTTGTATAAGTATTTGCTTTTTTAGACTACTTTGAACAGACCTTAGCAGCAACCTTTGTTTTCTTTTCCACAACAAAGCTACAACGCCTGATCGAGAAATTCTGAGTATAATAGAAGAATTCCAAATAAAGCATCATTTGAAGGGAAAGAATAGAAGGCATATTTTAAACAAACTCGTCGCCGAGATAAAACTCCTCGATTCATAGTAAACAATTTTAAATAATTTGAAGCATCAGCTTTGAGTGATTATATTCAAATGGTAATGAACACTCTGAACATGCCGAGATGACGCTAGCAACTTCACGCGTGAGATTGATGTATTTTCTAATAGTTCACAGCAGGCTTTTATTTCAACAATCTACTTCATATTACATATCAATCACAATCATGATTGGAGACTACCATGACTCTCACCCGTCAAGAATACAGTAAAGCCAATTGAATTTCACATATTCTATCATTCTGCATGCATGGCACTATATTTCAATCCAGTAGATTCTTTCGCTAGAGGAATGCCACCTCTTTAATTGGAAAATACGGATCAGGCCCCAATTTTTAAAGCAAAAAAAGGAAAAATGGTAGAAAGAAGTGGCATGATGAAAACCTATTTAGGGGGTTCTAGCATACTGTTTATGGTTCATCAAAGCCATTTTGTCAGTTGAAGAGTTGAAAGCATTAAAGCTCATGACTGCTTAAGTAATCCAACAAGTATTCAAGACCAGTTGACAGCGCTAGAAATTAATTAATTAAAAAAATCAAACCTGAGGTTAAATCTTTTCTGAGGATTATGCCTTGGAACAACTTTTATTTACAACTGATTACTACTAATTATATTTCAGATGTTTTTAGGATTGTTAGATATGTTAAGGGCAGTTCTACCCTGCTTGCTATTAAAGCACTTTTAAGAGAAATTAATCTATTAAAAGACTTAAAAAACTTTTTTTAGTACACTGAATTATACAACATTTTTATGAGTTGGAACGCCTCCATCTTATAGTATATTAGATTATCGAGCTACTAGTATATGTTCTTAACAAAGTCGATTAATTCAGCAAACTGTTTAAAATACTTACATGCTGTTGAACATGCTTAGCAGGGCTGTAAAAGCAAATCCAATAGCAAACATTGATTTCATTTTGACTAAAGATAGATCTCTGTTGTTGTTTTTCAGACGCTCTTCCTCCCTCTCAATTTTCTTTTTGTGCTGTTTATCAAGTGAATCTCCATGAGCTTCTTTACGTTTTTCGACTAAAAAACGACATTACAACGGGAAAAATACCACGCCAATACTCACGTCTTTTACTCTGTTTTTCCACTTCGGTTTTTAGCTTCTGATACTTCTCAGTTCGGTAAACCATCAACCAAGTCAGGCCTTCGCCCAACAGGGCTGTGCAAATTGATATGAAAACAATAAGGAGAGTGTCAGCCCACATTTTCCCTAAACTAATTTAGACCAGAAATAAAGTGAAAAGTACGCAAAATACTACGAATCTACAATTTTTAACCTGTAAACAAATGATAAAGTTCGTGGTTCTGTTCTGTCTTGACTGTTGTAGTTGGTTGTAGTTCTCTCCTTTCACTACTTGCGAACGCGCATCGCATTGGCGTTGACGTAAGGTTAACAAATTAACAGGGCTGCTAACTTAATTGAAGAACTGATCATTAGTAACTATATTTGGATGCATTAGTAGAATTAATATCACTATTATCATTGCTGTTAGCAAAGCCCTTAATTGTAGCCTTTTACTTTTCTGCTAATTCTAAAATAACAGATGCAAGAAATAATAAAATAGTTTAAGTTTTTTGTCACATTGGTATTCACTACATTTTTGAGTTTTGACATATCCATATCAGCAGCATCAGCTGTCAGCTGTGCGTTATAAACAATGTGGACTTGACGTTCAAAATCTTTTCTCAATTAGAAACTCGTCAAGCAAATCGCACATCTTCTCAAAATGAAACATCTACATTTGGCTACATTTGCCGCAGTACTTATGAACGTACTCAGTTTCGTATATTTGGGGTCTGCTGGCGTAATGCACAGCCATACAAATGAACTCCATAAAGAGCGCGAAGAAGACGGTGCTTACAGTCCCAGAGACCATTCCCACTTCTCTGATAGTGGTGAGCACCACAGTGAGTTTGATCACGAAGCTATTTTAGGCAGTCATCGAGACGCAGAGGAATACGATCACTTATCGCCTGATGAAGCAAAGAAACGATTAGGACTATTGTTGAAGAAAATGGACTTGAGCGGAGATGAATTTATAGATAAAAAGGAACTGAAAGCGTGGATCTTGCGTTCTTTCAAGTATTTAATTTACTTATGCGATACATTTTTTAACGTTGAACAATTTAAGGTTGTTGTCAGAGGAAGAGGCTAATGAACGATTGGAGGACGCAGATGAAGATAATAATGGAGTTGTTACATGGACAGAGTACCTATCAGATGCGTATGGCTTAGACGAAGAAGATAATCTAGCTGTTGGTGATGAAAATGAACACGTAACTAATTAATCTCATGCCCTCCATAAAATATATATATATTTTTTTGAAGTTAATTAAAGATGATAAAGCCATGTGGAAAGCAGCTGATTCCAATAATGATGGCGTTCTGAGCCTTACAGAATGGATTGCGTTTTCTCATCCGGAAGAACATCCATCAATGTTGCCAATAATTTTGGAACAAACTCTCCGTGATAAGGATGAAGACAAAGATGGTCACATTAGTTTTAAAGAGTTTGTTGGTGACAAAGCTCAAGATCATGATAAAGAATGGTTAAGGGTTGAGAAAGACCGATTTGATCACGAACTTGATAAAGATGGAGATGGGAAACTAAGTGGAAATGAAATTTTATCCTGGGTTGTTCCCAGTAATGAGTAAGTTTTTTTGGTCAAAGTTAAGAGTTTACATTAAGTTTGCCGTGACGTTAATTTATGATGATAACTATGAAACAAAATCCTAATATTTTTGCTTTTTTATCACTGGTGCTTAGTTTCTAATACCTAAATGTTTAATATTATTTTTGAATTGATTTTTGGGCGAGATATTTATCAATACATAATACATTCTTCTTGAAAGTTGAAATAACGCTTCATTAAATTTCAAAAGAACTGGAATAATTTTTGTAGAAATTACGTTATTTGAACTTCAAATAGTAAAAATAAGTAGCCAATGGCTTCTTTTGTTCTGTGAGGTAAAAACATCAATTAGATTAGATAAGTATAAGTGTATTTTGTTTATCATATTATTCCAAACTAATTCTTTTATAATATTGGAGCTCTGCTTTTCAAACTTCCTTCAAAATTGTTTAACTAACTTACGACTACGTTTCTATTAGCAATTTGAATATTTACCGGCAATTCGTTGAGAGCCGGTAAGTACCGTCCACTGCATGTCAGCCAATGATAAGGAACTACCGGCAAGGAACATAGCCGGTACCGACTATCAATTTTTATATTTTCTTTTATTCTGTAACTTTCAATGATGTCATTGAAATCATCCTTTGTTTGGCTTCAATGTGTCAGTTTTATAAGATATTGCGATCTCGTTAGTAAATTGTTGAACTAATAGTTGTAGTTTGTAGGGAAATCGCGGATGAAGAAGTGCAACATTTGTTTGCCTCAAGTGACGATGATCATGATGATTTGATAAGTTTTGAGGAAGCTTTAGATCATCACGATACGTTTGTAGGAAGTGAAGCAACTGATTATGGAGATCATTTGCACAATATTCATCAATTCAATGATGAATTGTGATATGCTGTCAACTTCTGATTGTTTGTATAAGAATAGGTTTAGAATGTCTTTGTTTCATAATCTCATTGATTTTGGTAGTTATGTTCATATTCATGAGTTCACTCAGTATTTGATTATATAATTGTATAATAATTTGTGCCATAAAGTAGTGTTTAATTTTATGTTTTATTTCATAAATAATTACGAAAACAATGGAATCTTAAGAGTCAGGTTGAGGAGTTTGTCTTATGTAATTTTTTCCTGATGGTAGAGCTACCACAGTCAACAGTGGGAACAAAGTTTTAATTTCTTGGTCAGAAACCAAAGGCTGTACCATTACAGGATCATGAGGCTGTAAACAGTAGATTTCAAATTATGTAAGAAAAAGCAGCAATAGAACTCACTTTCCAATCCACAGGAGTAGCAACTCTATGTTTATCAGTTAACTGAAGAGAATCGATGACTCTCAAAATTTCACTGTAATATTGTTAAATAGATTTTCAATATCCTCAAATAATCTCTAAACTTACTCAAAATTTCTGCCAGTAGTTGCAGGGTACAGAATCGATAATCTCATCTTTTTCTTGGGGTCAACTATAAAAACAGCTCTTGCTGTCAGTGGTAAACCATCAGAATCTTTTTCATCAGGGTCAATCATGTTCAACAAGCAGGCTAGTTTGCGTTTTTCATCAGCTATTATGGGGTACGGAAAGCCTTCCGTAGCAGTTCCAGCATATACTTTGATATCGTTGATCCATTTATTGTGTGTTTCGATTGAGTCACATGATAGAGCAATCATTTTAATGTTACGTTTAGTAAACTCTGGATGCAACTGGACTGCTCTGGCTAATTCTGTGGTACAAACGGGGGTGAAGTCGGCCGGATGAGAAAAAAGAATTCCCCAGCTAATAAACAAAATTCAAATAAAGTGATAGGTCAAAAAAGTTTAAAAACTTACGAGTCACCGATCCAATTGTGGAACGTTATGGGACCTACTGTAGTATCTACGTTAAAATTAGGAAAGATATCGCCCAAGTTTACCATTCTGGGAGATTCACATAAACAACTAAATCAAACTTATTATACTTTTCGTCACAGCCACGAATTTAACATACATAAGAACGTTATGTTGTTAATCAGCGGGTGTAGTTTTAGGTTATGTTTATTTTATGATTAGCGGTTCAAGTTATGCACAGTGTTGCCAAATGAAAAATTCTAAATTCATCAAGACTTGCTTTAAAAAGTTGACAGATTTTATCAGATTTTTCTAAGAATTAAGGTCTTGCAGGGACAGAAAACATGCTCATAGGAAACACACCAGCGTATACACTTTACTGTGTTTGATATATTAAAAAAAATCATTTAACAAATTTATCCAAAATAAAAAAAACATGATAACTGACCAAGTCAAAACAACTTAAATAATTATATTATATATAAATTAATTATTAAATAAAAAAATAGGTACATTATTAAATGAAATCAGATTTGGTATTTGGTAATGGTATTAATAAATATAGTCAGTGGCGGCTCGTGGTTAAATTAGATGGGAAGGCAACCTCTAGGGCAATTTTATAAGTATCTAATAACAATTAATACCTTAGTGAACTATATTTGATAGTTATTAATTTATATTTTACAATCAATTTTAGTAAGTTTCCATATCACCTTTGAGGTATTACTATCAATCTGTTGACCTATAAAGGGGGTCTCCCAGTAGTTCTACTTCCAAACAAAAAATCAGAAAATTATTCTTACACGTAATCAACCCTATTAACTTGAAATTGGAATATAAAAGCGAAATTTTTTTGAAAGAAAGAATTTTTGATTTAAAACAGATATTTACTTAAAAGTTTTATATACAAAGTCTATTCGTCTATTTTTTTGAGCTACAAAATAAATAATAACCAGATTATAAAAATTGTCTGTGGACTTAATAAGTTCACGTTTAATAGAACAAGTAGTTAGCGCGCAAAGCCTATCTTTCGGAAGAATGTTTTTATTGTAGTATGTAAGTTGATTTCAATTTAAATTTGGCGGGCTGATCAGCTGTTGGCGGCTCATAGTCACGACGGCAAAGAGGGAGGAGAGTGCTGTAGTGGAAAAGCGCTGGGGACACGTGCTGTTTCATGTGCTCCCTGTCATTGATCTGTTTCCTTTTAATTATTTTACTTTTAATAAACATAAAACCAACAATCGGTTTATCTTGACCTCTACATTATTCTTTTTAAAGTTGAAAAGCAACGTTCGCCTTCAACTGTTGTCATCGGTAGCGACGGCGCCAGGTTTTCTTAAAAGGGGTCTTTACTTCACCGTATACAAGAGATGTCGCTACGGTAGTATTAGGTCGATTTGCGAGAATTACGCTATGACTTTACTCTTCAAAACACTGTTGATTTGTTTGCACAATCAATTTCTTTGAAAAATACTCTCGTGATTAAACCATTTTGAGTTAATGCATTGTCAATAATAAAGTCAAAAATCCTAGTTGAATTTTGAACTTAATTCAAATTTTTCCTTAATTGGGGGTCATTTTGAAAGAATTAATTACGAGACCAGCAGACAAGAAGTAAGTATGCTAAAATACAAGTCGAAATTGTTGATAATAGCGGCAAGGCGTTGACTTCCCCGACAATAATGACAGTTATGGGTGCAACGACCAACAGCAAGTTCTGAAAAAGTTCAGCTATTCCCAAAGAGGTGTCGCTGTGGTAGATTGTGTCCGCTTGTAACAGTTGACTGCGTTATTGGCTGTCGAATTTCGATTTTTCGAGAATTTTTACTTCACAACGGCATTATGATTATGTGGGAAAAAATAAAATGTGTGACGTCACTCAATGGACGAGTAACGAATTCTTGGCACTATAATATTACACAGGGCTTGCATTTTGATCTACAATCGCTGGTGGCTGAGCCAATATTTTATTGCTTTGGCTGTTAATAAAATAACACAATATGTCTGTAATCTCAAGAAATCTTTTTATTAATACATATGTTAGAAGTTGATCTAGTTAATCGCGTTAATTTAGGGTCTGGATGAATAAAGGGCGATTGAAACTCAGCTTCCTTGATAATAATTGTTTATTGTAATATAAATAAAGCTTAACAGAACCGTTCCCTGAGCTTGGTCGAGTCGTGTCGGCAATTCCGCATTTAGAACTTCCGTTTCACAAGAACTCTGGGCACAAGAGGACACAATATTTTTTGGGGTGGGCACAGTTCTTTTCGTTTTTTTTTTAAAAAGCACCTTCAGTGAAAGTGGATAATTTAAAGAAAATGTTGGTTTTTTCGGTTTTTACAGTATTCGGTCGTCGGTCGATGAGAGCGGACGGCACCAATACAAACAAACGACTTGAAGATGGCAAATGTGATTTTGCCGAAACGTCGTCAAAAAACCGGTCCTTTCCAGAACACCAGTGACAACGCGGATGAACACCCGGAATGGAACAATTTAAAGAAAATATATACATAAACTAAATTTAACGTAAAAATGTGGCTTCCTACATATATTACAAAATGGGTACCTAGGTAACATATTTAAAATAATTAATTATTGAAAAATATTTTTAAAATTATAAACTGACTAAAATCTAAAAAGAATATTCAATTGTTGGTTCAAATAATAATTATTGTGTACTAAGGCCATCTGGTGGCAACATTTCTACTTTAATAATAATTTTTGACGACGTTTTTGGAAAAATATTTCGAATGGAATGATGAGTGTATTTTCCATTTTGGGCATCGTGTTCCAGTCTTTCTTTAAATAAAGGAATATGGTTCGACAGGAAGTCCAAAAGTTCCAGAAAATTTGACAAAGGGTAAATATTTATGCTAGCACGTTAGCAAAGCGTTTCTATAGAATTACCTCTGTTGTCACTTGTTTCACCTTTGTCGTTGCCTCTGAAAGCGAATCCTTGGACAGTTGAAAACAAAACAGCACCAACAATTATCTTCAAAAACTCCTTGTATCCTTCAATTGTGTTCGCATGAGCGTCACTTAATAAATTTAAAACTGATCTACCCTTTGGCAGATTTTTAAATTTGTACCACCTTACTGCACATTTTTTATGTAAATCGCCTACAGAATGATTTTTTTAATCCTGCATCCGTTTCCATTGCGCGTTTTCGATTTTTAAATTCAACAGTGACAAAAGGAATATTGTGATCATGTTTTCCACTGAAGAATACGTTATATTCCAGTCAATTAAATAGTTTGTACTAGGAATATCTGAAACTACGCCATTTACTTCCAAATTGGCTTTGGCCGAATTTCTTTAAAATGGGTCGAGCGGGTTTATCAGTTTTAGAAACTGATAGATCTTTAGGACCTGTACCACCTACATTTGTCACTGGAGTTGTAACCTCTTCTATCCATTTAATCTGCAGTGCATTTTCATGTTCTACCTCTAATTCCGAAGTAGAAACATCACTTTGACTTTCCTAGGTTTCACTATATGCATAAGCATAATTGTCACAAAAGTTTCCAAAGGAATTCATCTTCATCGTTTCCGGTATTTGATTTGGTGCAAACAGATCACTTGCAACACCACTGACAATGGGTTTGCTATCGGGTAACTCAACCACTTTAGCCCATTTAACAAAATAATTCAATAAGGTGGCAGTAGGTTTATTCATTTCGGAGTGGCTCTAATGATAATTAATAGACAAGTCTAAGAAATAAAATATATTGGCCAGGGAGGATTACAAACTTCGCGGTTCCAGAAAATAACTAAACTTGGTTTTTGTTTTAAAGCAAATTAGATTTTTTACACAATTTCAAAACTTCTCATGTTTTCTAAATATATTCCAAGTATATTGAATCAGAAGACTGTGTCTTAAACATAAATATTAGTTTATGAGTGCGCCACCACCAATAGGAATAAGTGGCGTAGCATCTAAGCATCTACTTTGATGATTTCCTTCATGCCCTCAATTCCTCTGCCAGAAAATTCCAGCAAAAATTTAATATAATAAAATCCAAACTACGTTTCTGTTCAAAACTCCTTTACCCAAATTTGGGTGGGCACTTAGGTGGACACGCCGTTCAACAGGATGGGCTCGTGCCCACCCAGGCCCCCCCTGGCGCCGTCGCTGTACAATCGACACCATTGAAAATGTCCACCTAAAATAGGCTGGGTCGTGAGAAAACGCTCAATACTGCTTTCCTTGACACGTGAGGGTGCGCTGCGATGCCAAGTTGTCGTGTAATTTTTAAAATAACCCGCCAATTTCACCGGTTCTACAGTTTGCGGCAGACATCGTTGACACATGCTTCGTAACATTACATTATGGCGATATGTATTCGATTTAAAAAGTTGTCGTTAATGTCAGCTAACAGAAAGGCCCAAAATTTTGATTTAAGCTATTCTTTGTAATTTTGACTAATTGAATAATCAATAATTAATCAAATCGACTGATTTAGTTAATCATATTTGAATGATTCGGTTTTACATTATTATTGCCTTTCTTATAAATTTCAATATGTAATGCAAATTATCTGAGTTAATTTCGGAAGTTCTAGAATTCCTGCCAAGCAAATATTAATCAAGCATACGATGGATAGTTTGGATGGATCCAAGTATAAAATATTTCCTTGAATCGGTTTTAATTCTTATGTATATAAATAATTAGTTGTTTTATACATTTTTCAATTGTTTCATGGGAAGTCACATCTATTGGACCATCGGATTTTACAGCTCAACGTTATTTCTTATCTGCCTATCTGCTTGGGGAGAGTGGTCATTTACATTTGAGACGGAAAGCTCATATCGACTGATGTTATTTTTCAGACGAAAACCTTACCGTAAAAACACAAAAATAAATTAAAATCTAAATATATTTTTATTCAAATATATATAAAAGAAAATTGGGTAAACATTTTAAAAGACTAGTAACATTGTTGCGAAGTTACATTTATTTTTAAACTGTCATCAGATTTTCTCCGCAATAAAATGATAACACAGGAATCAACATTCAGTAGGCCAACGGTAATAATTAGATATTTCAGATTGCACCATCGATTTTAAAGCTAAACTTTATTTCTTATCTGTCTACCTGCTTGGGGAAAGTGGTCATTGACATTTGAAGCGAAAAGCTCATATGTACAGCAAGCTACACGAATTGTTAACGATATAACAATCAATTACAACAAAGACTTCGTAACCAGTATGCTACTGCTTGATTTCCAAAAAGCTTTTGACAGAGTGTGGATCGAGGGATTGGTTTATAAAATGATCAACTACAATTTGCCTAGGAATTTAATTTTAACTATTCACAGTTACCTGACTGACCGCACTTTCCTGGTGAGAGTACACAACGCCCTCTCAGAGAGGAGAAACGTAAAAGCCGGAGTGCCTCAGGGTTCGGTTCTGGGACCCAGACTCTTTACGCTGTTTATCAATGATATTCCCGAATTCCCTAAAACAAAAACAGCTTTATACGCGGATGATACAGCGATTTATGCACACAGCTTTTTGGCAATAGCCGCAAATTTTCAACTGCAAACACATGCCAACATATTAGAAAAATACTTCCGTAAATGGAAAATCCAACTAAATCCAAGTAAATCCGAAAACATAATATTTTCCAAAAAATACACAAACATCAAAATATTTAAACCCATGACAATAGATAAGGAAAAGATACCATTGGTAAACAGCGTGAAATATTTGGGGATTACACTAGACAGGAGACTGAACTTTTGGGAACACATAACAAGTTCTTTAAAAAGAGCGTACGGAACTTGCAGACTATTGTACCCGCTTTTAAAAAATCAGTCATTAACTGTAGCAAATAAAAGACTGATCTATACGACGATAATCAGACCCCAAATTACCTATGGGGCTCCAGTCTGGGGAGGCCTAGCTGGGAATATCAACATTAAAAAACTGAAGGTTTTCGAAAACAAAATATTAAGGCTGATCACAGGATCTGACAGGTACACTCGCGTACAAACTATGGAAGAAAAAGCTGGCATTCTTCCGATAAACGAATTTATTTTAGAAAATGCAAGCAAATTTTATAATAATAGAAGCTCTGACAACAAACTCTTCACAAACATAAGAAATAATAGACAGGGAAACATTCCATTTCGGATTAAGCACAAATTAATACACCAGCACCTACCTGTTTTTACAGAAGGGGATTGACATACCTCTCCTGTAATAATTGCTGTATCTCGGCCCGCCTAATCGGCGGGGACACCTTGGCGGGAGGGGCCTGCACGTCCAATCTTCTTCTTACTCTCCAACGTAAATTTAGAAAGTGTTGATAACAAATGAACCCTAGTTCTTTCGATCCCTGGAAATGAATTATGATTGCTGATTTGGGAGCTGTCATGAATGCGCACGATTGTTTGGCTAATCGCTGTTATCAAATTTTACGATATCATCAGATCAGGAATTCGTTGTAAATGTACATAAGTATAATTTAGGATAGAAATGCAATTTGCATAGCAATTATTTTCTTTTCATCGACAATTAACTGCCACCCCTAATTTAGTCATTATTGATAATAAATTATTATTATGAATAATAATAAACTAAATTTTAAATATTAATAAACTTCGGTAAAAAACTTCTTCCCAGAAAAAAAAAGTATGATGTATCAAACGGGAATTGAACCTTTGCAATTTGGATTAGTGATTTTGCAAATCAAAGTCGTGACCATATGACTACGATACGGTTTTTGCCTGGTTTTGAATGGCATAGTTTAAAAGGACACTGCTGCCTTTGAAATTAATAAAAATGACTTTTCTAATTATCCGTTAAAGTAATTACATGCACTTACACTTTCACGTAAGCAGAAAAGTATGCTCTATGAGATGGAATTACATTTTTTTTAATAGATTGAAATGGGGAGCAGGAAATTGCAGTTTTCTGATTTCCCATGTTAAATCCCTATGGTCCGCGTCGCCTGAATCACCCGGTATACATATTTATTTGTTTATTTATTTATTTATTTATTTATTTATTTATTCATTAATTAATTAATTAATTAATTAATTAATTAATTAATTAATTAATTAATTAATTAATTAATTAATTAATTCATTCATTCATTCATTCATTCATTCATTCCTTCATTCCTTCATTCATTCATTCATTCATTCATTCATTCATTCATTCATTCATTCATTCATTCATTCATTCATTCATTCATTCATTCATTCATTCATTCATTCATTCATTCATTCATTCATTCATTCATTCATTCATTCATTCATTCATTCATTCATTCATTCATTCATTCATTCATTCATTCATTCATTCATTCATTCATTCATTCATTTATTCATTAATTCATTCATTCATTCATTTATTTATTTATTTATTTAGTTTATTACTTGCTGATTGTTTCAATTTTATTCAAAACTTCCGAGCGTAAATTTGAAATTTGAATTTTTAGCGATCTGTCACTTTGATACCTGGATGAGCGTGGTATTAAAAAGATCCGGTTTCAAATGTATTTGGTACGGGATCAAATATTTTGTACAATCCAAAATGAGTTTAATCCCACGTTTGGTGCGGTATCAAAATAGTGCGGTATCAAATTTTGATCCCTGTCGGATCTTTTTTGTTTGTGCAATCGAATTCGCTGTTTGGTCCCGGATGAAATAATTTCACACGGTACTAAATATTTGGTACCACGTTTGTGCAATCGGACCCTAGCGCTCGCGACAATATAAAATAATTGTTAGTTTACTTATTTGCTATTTTGATTATAATTTAAAGTTAAAATAAAAATATTGTTTTAAAAAACTAAATTCCTTATTTTACTGGCGCAGTCGGTAGAATTGGGAAAAGAGTGTTTTTGTGAAAATCCATCGACGAAAGATCCGAAAATTGACCAGTCCAATCTTGGAAACAGTTCATCGAGAACCAGTGTCCACTCCTTCGTCGTTTCTACATCGCCACGTCCCAATCCGAATAATCTACGTCTGATAATCGAGATCCCCAGAAAATGAAAACTTTTCCTATGTAAGTACAATTTTACATTTTTTTCATGACTGATAAACATTTAACCGCGATTGACGAAGCTATAGCGAAGTTTTATAGAATTTCATTAAACGAAACTAATTCAGTTCTAAATAATATTAACAATTCTGCGGTTGATAATAAAAAATTGTAGCACCTCCTGTTTTGGATATCAAATTATTTTCATTTGTCCCTACATTTGATGGCAGTTGCAATCATTTAAACAAATTCATTCGAAGTGTTGAAAGCTTAATTCCTACTTATGCTGATCAGTGGCGGTTCGTGGTTAAATTAGATGGGAAGACAACCTTTAGGACAAACTTATAAGTATTTAATAACAATTAAAACCTTAATAAACTATATTTAATATTTATTAATTTATATTTTAGAATCAATTTTATTAAGATCCCATATCACCTTTGAATTACTTCTATCAATCCGTTGACCTATAAAGGGGGTCTCGCTAGTAGCCCTACTCCCAAACAAAAAACTAGAAAATGACTTTTTCACAAAATTAACGTAAAATTGGAATATAAAAGCGAAATTTTTTCGAAAGAAAAAGTTTTTGATCTAAAATAGATATTTACTTAAAAGTCTTATAGACAAAGTCAATTTTTTTGAGCTACAAAGGAACAAGTAGCTAGCGTGCAAAGCCTATCTTGGCCCATAGTATTTCGGGAAAAAGCTCTTTTTTCTTTTTAAAGTTAAAAAGTAACGTTTGCTTTCAGCGGTTGTCATCGGGTGTTCAGTTCTCACTTTAGTATAGTTTGTTTATTTTGGGTTTTTGGAAAAAGCGCGAACATTTTATTGAACGACCACCAAATTCGGGGATGGGATTGCGTTCCTAGAGCCTTTATCCCTCCTCCAACAATAGTCCTCGATTCCATATCGAACTATCGTGACAGCAACAAGTTAAAAACGAGTTAAGTGCGACGATCCGCGGAAAGACCATAGAAGCATTCTAAGTGTACTTTCTCACTAGTTTTCTCCTTTACGCAGCCAAACCACCCGTTCTCGTCATGTTAAGGTAAGCTGGGAGCGCAATTTTAAATTGGTTGTAGCCCAAGACCTTACGTAATTCGTTCATGGTCCTTCGTTGCCGGATTTGGTTGTCGTTCAGTAATTAGCTATTGTGTTAATTTTTCGTTCAAAAAATTAGTGTTAGAAATTAGCGCTGCAAAATTCGCAAATTGCAGCACAGGTGCTCAACGTTATCGCCAACTCATTTTTTAGTTTATCGTTCGGATATTTTCGGTTTTTGCTGTTTTCAAAAAGAGTAAGATATCGATAATATCTTCGGTTTTTGTCGTTTTTTGTGGTTTATTCACTTATTTATCAATCTCGCGTTTAGGCCTTATTTGAAGACTAAACTATCGTTTCGTATCGTCGATTTGGAACCATTTACTTGTCGGTTTAAATTTATATTCAAAATTTAAACAATTTTCGCATTTTTTGTTGTTGTTGTTGTATCGTTTCGTAATTTGCAAACATGCCCGTTACCATGGAAAAAACTGTGGCATCTTTAAAACAAATAAAAAATCGGCTAAAACCTATAGTCGATTTCGCCATTAAATATGAACAAGATGAAACTCAATATTATGGCATTCTTTCAAGAACTGCTTTAGTTAAACGTCTATTTGAAGATGCGAACACCACTTTCAAAGATTGCTTCATTGATGAAGAAGAGGAAATCTTGTCGCAAGAAATAAATGAACTAATTTTGGATATTAATACTTTATATCTCTTAATAGATACAATTTGTTCTAAATTATCAGCTCCACTATTAACGCCATTTCATTTAAATACGTCGACGGGACGTTCGTCAGCTTGTGAATCGAACATCGCCTCAGTGAATTTTGACGTTCAACCGGTCTCTGCGCTCACTTCAGTTTCAGCAGAAACTACCACTACCGTCTTGCCGTCGTCCTCTAAAATTTTGGCTGTTGATTCTGTTAGCGCACCTTTAGATACTGGTAGTTCATCGAGTTTTATATCCGAAAACTGTCGAAAGCGCTTAAATCTGAAAAAAAGGCAGTTAAATGTTTCGGTTAATGGTTTAGGTCAAACTTCGGCTAAAGTTTCTTCCGGTCTTTCTTGTTTGATTGCACCTCGCAATCAAAATGGTAATCGCATATCACTCGATGTATTGGTTATTCCAAAAATTTGTGATGATTTGCCTTCGGTTTCATTACCCGAACATGGTTGGGCGCATACTTCTGGTTTAGACCTCGCTGATCCTGAATTTTATTCGCCTGATAGAATCGATATGCTTCTCGGTGCTGATGTTTTTGGCTCAGTTTTACTGTCTGGTCGTAGGGCAGGTAAAATTCATGAACCCATTGCACTAGAAACCCAATTTGGATGGATTTTATCGGGAAAGGTTAATTGTAAGAATTCGTCGCTTCATTCATTGTTCGTTTCCACTGACCCTTCTGTTTCGCTAGATACTACTGTTCGGAAATTCTGGGAACTTGAACAAATTCCAGACAGGCAAATAGTTTCAAAGGAAGATCAACTATGCGAATCACTTTTTGTAAAAAATTGTCGTAACGACTCAGGGCGGTTTATAGTTTCACTTCCATTCAAAGACATTGATCCTCAATTTTCGGGTTCGGGTTCGGTTGCTTTTCATCATTTTCTGTCGATAAACTGTCGTTTAGTTTGCAATTCTGCTTTTCATAAATCATATCGAAAGTCTGTGAAAGATTATGTAGACACGGGGCAAATGCAATCAGTTTCTCCACTACCTCCTGAGTTGTCGTCACCACCACAAAAAATTCTTGACCAACTCCCTCCCCATCATTGGCGCCACATTCGATCTGCCGATAATCCAGCAGATTGCGCAAGTCGTGGAATGCTTCCTCTCGACATACTCGGACACTCTCTGTGGTGGAACGGTCCTCACTGGTTACACCAATCAGAATCTCATTGGCCAGAACAAAGAATTTTCGAAAGAACAGAGGAAGAGAAGAGAATTGTTTTGCTCGGAGTTCCTACGACTAACTCTATTTTAAAACTTCTAGATAGATTCTCTTCGCTTAAAAAAGTACTTCGAATTATTTCTTATTGCAATCGCTTTGTACAATTTAGTCGACAAAAGGTAAAGCAATCAATTTCTTTTACAAAAAAGAGCTTCATTTCTCGTTGTTACAATTATCGAAGCAAGAAGCATTTGCTGACATTATTAAATCTTTGTTGAATGGAGTGAATTTACCAAATTCAATTAGAAAATTGAGTCCGTTTCTTGATCCTGATGGGCTTGTCAGGGTGGGCGGACGTTTGTCTCAGTCATCCCTTCCTTATGATGAGAAACATCCGGTTTTGCTAACTTCTAATCACACGTTGACCATTCGAATTATAGAAGACACTCACCAGCAACATCTACATACTGGTTTGTCTACCCTTCACTTTTTGATTCGACAGAAGTTTTGGATTCTAGCCCCAAAACAAGTGATAGCAAAATGCTTATCAAAATGCTATCGTTGCTTTCGTTTGAAACCCCCCATAATTGAACCTTTTATGGGTGATCTACCTTCGTTTAGGGTTAACCAAATTAAGCCTTTTAGTCACGTGGGTATTGACTTTGGAGGACTGTTCTCCATTACTTTGGGTAAACGTCGCGGCATAAAATCCCAAAAGGCCTATTTATGTCTTTTTGTCTGTATGGCCACTAAAGCCATACATTTAGAGCTTGCGTCAGATCTTTCAGCTGAAGCTTTTTTAGCAGCTCTACGTCGTTTTATCGCTCGCCGTGGACGTTGCAATGATATAAGCAGCGACAATGGCACTAATTTTGTGGGTGCTCGAAATTTATTACGAGAGTGCATGGCTTCCGCAGCCGCTAAGGAATCCATTCAATGGCATTTCAGCCCGCCTTCTGCCCCTCATTTTGGAGGAATTTGGGAAGCTGGTATAAAATCGGTAAAAACACATCTTAGTCGTGTCATTGGAGATCAAATTCTCACATATGAGGAATTAAGCACTGTCTTCACTCAGATTGAAGCAGTTTTAAATTCTCGTCCACTATGCCCTATTAGTTCGGATCCCAATAATCTTGTGGCTTTAACTCCTGGTCACTTTCTGACTTTAGAGCCGCTAACTGCCATCCCAGATGATGATCACACATCAATCGCATTAAATCGGCTAACTCGGTGGCAATTGCTCGTCAAATTGCACCAAGATTTTTGGAAAAGATGGCATGCAGAATACCTTCATACGTTACAACAACGATATAAATGGGACAAGCGCGACAACCGTTCTATCGAACTAGGTAGTTTAGTAGTTATTCGCGATGATAATGCTCCACCGTTAAAGTGGCAATTAGGGCGCGTTGAGCACTTGCATAAAGGCGTTGATGGTATTTGTCGAGTAGTTACTCTGAGGACTGCACACGGTACCTTGCAAAGACCCGTGGTAAAGGTATGCCCTTTACCAAACCTGTAAGTGGTTCTTCCATAAGAATTGCTTAAATCATTGTAGATAGATATTGTTATTAATTCCAATCATAATAGGTTTTTATTTTATTTTTTTTTTTTGGTTCTTATATTGCATTTATTTGAAAATGCCCTCGCATTTTGGTGAGCGGTATGTTCAGTTCGCACTTTAGTATAGTTTGTTTATTTTGGGTTTTTGGAAAAAGCGCGAACATTTTATTGAACGACCGCCAAATTCGGGGATGGGATTGCGTTCCTAGAGCCTTTATCCCTCCTCCAACAATAGTCCTCGATTCCATATCGAACTATCGTGACAGCAACAACAAGTTAAAAACGAGTTAAGTGCGACGATCCGCGGATAGACCATAGAAGCATTCTAAGTGTACTTTCTCACTAGTTTTCTCCTTTACGCAGCCAAACCACCCGTTCTCGTCATGTTAAGGTAAGCTGGGAGCGCAATTTTAAATTGGTTGTAGCCCAAGACCTTACGTAATTCGTTCATCGGGATTGTACAACTAATTCTTAACAATTTGACAGATTCAGGGAAATCATTTTGAGGGTTATTGTCTAAAAGAAATTAAAGATTATAAAGAGCTTCATTCGCTTGACGAAAGTCTTTTCTTCTATATATGGTCATTAATTTTTGCTTTAATGAAAGAGCATCAAACATAAATCTTCAAAAGAGCTCGCCTCACAGTGTAAAGAAGCTTCCAAATGATAATTAACACAAAATCTATCTGTGGTATTTGTAATAATAACATTACATACTTTTTTGGCTATTTGCATGTTTCGGTCTACAAATCAAGCTTACTTTGTAAGTGCGGGTTTTGATTTATCGTCTGCATTATAATAATCATGATCAACCTCATTTCTGATATTTTGCACCGTATTCTTAAAATCAGAAATGAATTATTGATTTTTGACACTATGTAACTGGCGTAGTTGTAATTGTTTATAGAGAATATCACTGTGTGGCCAAATTTTATTAAAGAAATACAGTATGTTTAATTGAGTTTCTCCTCTTGTGTGTTTTGGAAAAAAACAGTTATGTCCCAGCCTTCGTTGGGACAACCTGCGCTAAGTTAATTTCAACAAAATTATTTATTGTTTTGACGCCTTGCATTCGCTAGTTACAAAGGGACAAGATGGTCTTCACTGATCAACAAAAAGCTTTTATGGTGGACACATTGGAAGAATAGAATGACCTCAAAATTCTTTGAACATGTCTTCGATAACATGAAGAGAGAGACGACTTGCTTAATGCCTGCAGGAGAACGGCCATCACTTTCAACAATTGCTTTAATCCCGTTCGATTGCCAATTAACTAATAAAGATAAATTTGTAGCTAGTTAAAAATCCCGATTTTATTATAACCTCAAAATGTCAATTGCTTCGGGAATGACTGATGACAGTTGTTTGGCTCATAACATAACTCGATGAATTGAGTTAGGACGTACTTTTATGAAAACAAAATGCGGCTACGACAACTTCGCTGAGAAATTCAATTAAACATGCTGTATAATAAAAGACTAAAATAGCTTTCAATCTAGTAACCTTCTTTCCAAATTATTTTACTGACAGTTTATTTGGTTAATGTTCTTTAAGTCACTCTGCATTTATTTAATTTATATTTATACAATATATACTAAACTGGAATAATGGAGGGAAGTAAGTTGTTAGTTAATGAGTCATTTGTTATGTAAAGAAATTTAGTAAATCCAGTGGGGCATGACGAATATATATGGGCAATGCGCAACACTACCTATCACGGAAATGATTCGGATTTATCGTGGAAAGATCGTCGTTCCTATCCAATAATTTCTGGAGATGAAATTCAGCATCGTGATTATAAGGAAAAAATTGCCGAACGTCCAGTGGATTCGCAAACTAGCGTAATGGCTTCTTTAGTACCTGACGAAGTTATTTACAACGTCAATGACTATTCTAATAGATCTTATGAAGCTTGTCTTCTTTTTGGAGATGTTTCTGGTAACCATTTTTGTAAGAAAAATGATTCGTTAGTTCCCAAAAGGTTTTACAGAACTCTGCGAAAAATATAGTCGACCGGGGGCCGCAGGACCTTCACGACTCACACAAGTTTTAAATAAGTATTTGGGCGCCATGGTGCAAGAGATTATGGCGCATAACGGAGACGTTTTGAAATTTTCTGGAGATGCTTTTTTGGCAATGTGGAAAAGTACTGAAACTACTTCAATGAGAGATGCTGTACATGAAGCTTTCGATTGCGCTCTTATCATTCAAAAAAATTATGGCTCCTACACAACTGACGTTGGCGTTACTATTAAAGGTATATTACACCATTTTTTATTTTAATTCTTCATACTTTCATACTTTTTAATTGTAGTAAAACTTGCAATTTCTGCTGGTCAAGCGGTGTTTGCTTTGATAGGGGATCACATAAATTCTCATTACGCCATAGTTGGAAAACCCATTTGGGACGTTAAGTCTGCCGAGGCTAAAAGTGTGGCTGGAGATATTATTGTATCACCTGCAGCTTTCCATTACACCAACCCAAATGAATATTTGACACAGGAAATGGACGACGGAATCCATATGAAAGTGTTGGGGCT
The DNA here is from genome assembly GCA_905333025.2 of Pyrochroa serraticornis. NCBI lineage: Eukaryota > Metazoa > Arthropoda > Insecta > Coleoptera > Pyrochroidae > Pyrochroa > Pyrochroa serraticornis. Next base: position 21,083,881 of record HG995158.1, read on the forward strand.
AGGACCCAATTGGCGACGTAGCGTTTTAAAGAATATGCGCCACGATAAGTTGGAGAGGAATATAAGCGAGGATTTGATAAGCTATGATGATGATTTGTCAACTAACAGCATTACAAGCAGCATGGGTCTTCCAGAAGAATCCCTAAATGAATTTTCTTGTACGTAGTTAACAGTTAACTAATTTAAGAAGGAGGTGGGGTTAGAGGGGATATGACGTCGCTTTAAACTAGCTTTATCTGTTTTTTGCATTAAGGCCGTCCGTACACGGGTCCACTTGAACTCAAAGCGACTGCGATTCGAAGTCGACGCAATTTTGCTCCGTAGCGATTTCCTACGTATTTCAATGGAGTTTCGCATACGGGTCGACTCGAACTCGAACTCGAAGTTGCCGCGACTCGAACCTCGCCATAAGTGGCAAACGGGAAAAATCGAGCGTGACGATCCGGAATTGTGTGTCTGACATGTCGAGTACAGCCCTAAGGCTTTACCACTCCAAATTTGAACCTCTCTCAGCGCCTAAAAGGCACTGAAGGGGAAAGCAGAGTCGTCAATATTAATCACTATGTCTAAGGAGACGGTGGCCAGCTTGCACTGATAGCAAGTAAGATCCCCGTTTTAGGTCATGGGATTCTACGACTCCTCAATGATACAGGTGGACTAATCTAAGTTACCAGCATGCATATGCACTAACTACATGGTTTAACTATAAATCTAAGTTTAAGATTCATGCACACTTGGGCTCCTTACTCATGCACAAGAAAAATCTGAAATAAATTTTATGCAACATTTGCTAATTACACATGCAAACATGAAACTCTTTACCGTTCTGGAACCGGGGTCATTTTAGTAGAATGTGTCATCGCAGGTTCCCTTGCCAGAACCTGCGATCGCTAACTGAAAGCAGATTAAGTGTACACAAATCTAATATCAGAGGTGCAGGGCCCCCCTCTGCCTCTTAACTCTTCTTATATCGACTTCGCCGTAGTCAGCGGCTTGCCAAATCAGTGGGTTTGAATGGGTTTTCGCGTTTGCGATAGATTTTATGATGAAGCGCGAATACATTTACGAATCGTCGGGAGACTAGCGTCTCGGTGGAGTTGCTTGTCTCGGGCGGACCAGGACGTGGTGAAAACAGAACGTGAGTGTGACGAGGAGATCATGCAAGATTTGTTTGCCTTGCTACTTTATACCGGGTGATTCAGACGAAGAGGACCGTAGGGATTTATCATGGGTAATAACAGTGGTGGCTTGTGGCTAAATTAGATGGGAGAGCAACTTCTAGGACAAACTTATAAGTATCCAATAACAATTGACCCTAGTGAACTGATTTGATACTTATTAACTTATATTTTACAATCAATTTTAGTAAGTTTCCAGATCACCTTTGAGGTACTACTATCAATCCGTTGACCTATAAAGGGGGTCTCGCCCGTAGCCCTACTTCCAACAAAAAACTAGAAAATGATTCTTACACTAAATAAACCCTATTAACGTAAAATTGGAATATAAAAGCGAGATTTTTTTGAAAGAAAGAATTTTTGATCTAAGAGAGATATTTACTTAAAAGTCTTATAGACAAAGTCTATTCGTCTATTTTTTTGAGCTACAAAATGACTAATAACCAGATTATTAAAATCGTCCGTGGACTTAATAAGTTCACGTTCAATAGACCATGTAGCTAGCGCGCAAAGCCTATCTTGGCCCATAGTATTGCGGGAAAAAGCCTTAATTCTTTTTAAAGTTGAAAAGCAATGTTCGCTTTCAGCTGTTGTCATAGGGATTGTACAAATAATTCTTAACAATTTGACAGATTCACGGAAAACATTTTGAAGGTTATTGTCTAAAAGAAATTGCAGAATGTGAAGAGCTCCATTGGCTTGACGAAAGTCTTCCCTTCTATATATGGTTATTAATTCTTGCTTTAATGAAAGAGAATCTAACTTAAAAAATGTAGTTGTAGTACTAAAAAAATGCTCCGGGAAGTTTACAGCAAAAACTTTAAAAGAGCTTGGGTCAAAGAGTAGAGTAAAAAAGCTTCCAAATGATTATTAACACAAAATCTATCTGTGATATTTGTTATAACATTACATACTTCTTTGGCCGTTTGCATGTTTCTGTCTACATATCGAGCTTGCTTTGTAGGTACGGGTTTTGATTTATCTTCTGCATTATAATAGTCATGATCAACCTCTTTTCTGATATTCTGCACCGCATTCCTAAAATCGTAAATGTATTTTTGAATTTTGACACTATCTAACTGGCGTAGTTGTAATTGTTTATAGAGAATATCACTGTGTGGTAAAATTTTATTAAAGAAATATAACCAAAAATTGAATTCCTAATCTTTCAAATAATTTATTAAGCCGGTTGATTGCTGAATGGTTAGTTTATCATTTTCATTATTAATAATAAATTCAAAGCATTCAAGGAGTTCTTGTTTATATTTAAAAACAGTACAAACAACTCTGGAGTTAAAATTCCAACGAGCATTTAATCCGCGTGGCATAACTATATTATCAAGAATTTGTGTTCGTTGGGGTGATCTAGAAATAAATGTTGAAAAAGCAGAAACATTTCCAAAAAATACTTGAACTTGCTTACTTTGAGTGGTTGCTCTTTCTAGAATTAAATTTAATTGATGAGCATAACAATGAAATGGCTCTCTTGTAAACTGAACTGACTCTGGCTTGTAGTCCATTATTTCGGCCACACATAACAGCAGCCCCATCATAACTTTGAGCTATTAGCTTTTCAGGAGATTTGCTCATATTAATTTTCTCTAATTCAGCAAAAATTACGTTACTTATGTCTTTACAAATGCCTTTGACATATTGAATGCTTTCTTATTTTTACACCCTAGTGCTTCAGATCAGTAATGCCTGTATAGACCCAAGCGGTAACACAATCGTCGGACCCCATCAATAAACACACAAAGCATTCAAATAAATTGCTTACATTGCAACCACAAAGCCAATCTGCATTTTGGTACATACCTGCATTGAATGATCTTACCACAATTTTGCCCTTCATCACATGTTGTTTTAGGATCTGAAGGTTAGGGCGAAATGAATCCAATTTTTTTATTTTCTTACGATCCTCGAAACTTAATCCTCTCAATCTTGCGGCAATAATTGCTTGGACGGTTTCATTGCTTCAATTAGAACACGAAATCACCCAACAACTGCTGAATCTCAGTAAAAACAAGAAACTAGAACGGTAGAGCAACGAAATTATTTTACAGCTGGATAAACCGCTAATATGCCACACCACACCACACTTGCATGTATTGTATTTAGTTTATAAGCAGATTGTCGTTGCCGAACTCTTTGAAACAACGGCAAGGTTCGAGAACGTTCGGGGTTCGGGTTTAACAAGTTACCCTATTGGCTTAGGCAAAATGATTCTGGCTCCTCCTCAACGCTGTTGTCAGCGTTTTTAAAAGCAGTCTCGATGTATAATTGCATGGGAAAATAAGGATAGCATATGCCAAGTTTCACGCAATCTGGCAAAGCACGGGGGGCAACGCCAAGCTAGCTCAGAGCACGCAGCTTTCAATTTGGAAGCGGGAAACTTAAAATAGAAGCAAGTAATATATGTGATGGCCTTTATAAATTTCTCGCTTGTGCTTAATACATTCTCTATTTTTCTGGGGAGCTCTGGGAGGGCATTGCCCCTTTGCCCCTCCTGTACCAGCCGCCACTGTACGTTGAAATTCAACGTACTGTAAAATAACATAATAAACTTTCAGTGCGCCCCGCTGTGAATGTTGCAATTCGTCATAATATCAAAGAAGATTTGAGGAAGTTTATTATTAAGCCTGTAATAAATAGCATCGACATGGATGAACCCTTCGAGTATTTGACAGAAATGCGACAGGTAGCGGTGATGTTTATTAACATTATGACTACCAACTTGGAAACAAATGGAACGTTGTGGTTGGCTAATCAAAGTTACAAAATTGTCTGCAGGTAGTTTTTTCTCTTCGTTGTCCCTCCTTTAATATGTCTTCTTATTTTAAAGTGTCGTAGAGGAAATGAAAGGCTGTGTCAATAAAGTTTCGCTATTTGACAAAGACTTGATGATTGTGGTTATTTTCGGACTCAGGGGTCTCAAACAGGAGTTAGAGAGTCAGATGGCTTTAAAGAGTGCCACTGAGTGTCAACAAGAAATTCAAACTCTCGATCAAGTGTTGAACGTTTCTATTGGTGTTACCACAGGTTAGCATTGCTATAACTAATTTTGAAACTATATATTTAAAGATAACAAGCGTCGCCCAATTTACTGTTGAACCAAAAAGTTCACTCACAATATTCAAAATATGGAAAACTACTTATAATTATCTGTTTGTCAGGCAAAACTTATTGCGGCATTTTCGGACATACGCTCAGACGTGAATACACAGTGATAAGTCTCATTGTAAACAAAGCAGCTCGATTGATGTGCGCCTACAAAGGTAAAGTGACTTGTGATCGTGAGACTTTTCTTCATAGTAAAATGGAGGCACGAAACTTCATTCTTCAAGAACGTAAAGAACTCAAAGGCATATCAAGTCCAGGACCAGTATATGAATTTAAGGAAGTGACGGTGGATCAAAATGCTATTCAAAGGGTTAACTTGTTTCCTTTACTTGGACGAGACGATGAGTTGAAACAATATCTAGGGTTGCTCGATCAGTATATTCTATTTAAAAAGTCAGAAGGACATCGAATTCAAACAAAAATGTTACTGATAAAAGGAGATGCTAGACAGGGAAAGTCACGGTTTCTGGAAGAATGCATTTTTTCTACCTATTCCACAATTCCTGTTAATTGCTTAACTTTAACTAACAGAGATAGCAAGGTGATTTCATTAAAGATGAAACATAATTTTAACGATTTTTTTAGATTCCTTTTCAAACTGTTAGACTACTATTTACTTTACCCCTGGGCTTGACCACAAACTCGTCACCTAAAGATAAAGAGAGAAAACTGTTGTCAACGCTACGTCACATGAAGGTACCCGATCTTCTCTGTTGTCTGAACTCCATTTTTGGAGTAAATTTTAATACTACCGACCTCTATACGTCTTTAGACTCTAAAACAAAAAAATCTGTAGAACGTAAAATGTTAAAACAACTGTGTGCTGCGGTATGTCCCTTATTGCTTGAAAATTTTAGCTTAAATAATTGTTGCAGTGTCTTTTAGTTCCTTGGATCTTTGTTATTGATGACACTGAGTATATTGACGAGGATTCTTGGACAATTCTAGATACTTTATTGGACGTAAAAAAAATTTTTATAGTTGCCACTGTAGGGCGGCATAAAGTTCTTTGTAGTGATGCTACCAAATTAGTATTAAACGAGAAGGTAGAAGTGATTACATTAAATAGCATTGACAGATGGTTTCTGGGCGGTTTGGCTTGTCAAATCTTAGACGTCTATGCAATACCACCAGAATTAGAAAAGTACTTCTATGGGGCTAACTATAATATTATAATAACGATACTTTTTAGAGTAATTCAAGCTCGGAGCAACGGTAATCCTGGTTGGATCGAGAGCTACTTGATTAGTTTGATACAAGCTGAAGGTCTCTACATTTTGAATATAGACTTGCAAAAAATTAACGAATTGGGTTTAGTATGTCCTCCATTATATATGATGATCAGGTAATTTCTTACAAAAAAATACATTATAGATATATGTTGAGTTTGATTCTGGAAATAAGTAGGCGTTTACGTTGTAAATAAACTTACAAATTTAATGTGTACCACACCTGTCTATAATAATAACCTCTGGTAGACTATCCTACTTTTGTTTTCGAACTAATGAGAGATGGAGGTTTGCTTGGGACTCCATCGACAACCTAACGCTAAAAGAAAGAAACAAGACAATGCGCGCCATCTAAATATAAAGAATTATTTCCAACCATATAAAATATAACTATTTGTTTACGCAAAATAAGTGCTTGTACTTATGTAGTGTATATAATGTTATAACTATATAAGTATTTGCACAAGTACTCGAGAAGTACGAGAAGGGTCATACACATTAGTCCCCACTTTTTAAGTTATTTCCAAGTATTTGCCAAGCACCGCGTAATTAGTAGTCGTTACATGGAATTAGTACTACTGTTCAAAGAAACATTTTAATACATAACAAATTACCTACATTCCCTAAATAAGAATATACAACCATTTTTTTGTTCTCTTTATATATATAGTATGTATAGCTAATTGGTTCACCTCTTGGAGTTCTTTTTAGGAAAATGGACAATCTTAAGTTGCAAACCAAAAATAAATTTTCAGAATGTCATCCCCTCAAGACACCATTGAATGGAAAAGTAAAATGGAGGAAGCTACTTCCTCGTCAACGTTAATATCCAGTAACAACGCCTGGAAAATCTACATAGATAGTTGCAGAGACAGTTATGTTAATACTGTAGTTAGAGAACAGCTGGAAAACAAGTTCAGACGAAAACCTATCCAACCCGTGTGTTTAATCACACAGGATTTCAATATAGCTGACGTGGATCCAGAAGTATCCACAGGCGTTATGATTTTGAAAACATTCGACTCCCTTTCTTCCTACGAACAATTATTAATTAAATGCGGTTCAATTCTTGGCAACCAGTTCTCGAGAGATATGCTTCTGTATGTTATGTCAGCTTCAGATCTGAAGGAAGCCGCGTTGGGTATATCTTAAATTGCTTAAATGATAACGTTAACTTTTTAGTTACAGCTATCCAAAAGCTTTTCGAAATTATGGTATTAAGTTGTGCCAAAGGTGATTTTCTTGAATCTGGCAATTTGGTCTTTAAGGAGCGGTTGTTGAATCCCAATAAAGAATTACAGCTGCAATGTGAATGTAGAGGATTGAAAATAGAAGGTAAAGCTAAATTTCCTTATTTGGATCAATTCACAAATTCTTTTCAGAAAACCTTCAAGATTTGCCTCAATACGCTTCTTGTGGTTACATGCAGTTTAGATCTTCAATGTTTCGCGACATCACCTATAACTTATTAACCGATCATCAAAAGAAAGAATTTCACTTTAGGGCTTTACGGTACTTGGAGAAAGAAACTCGCAAATGCAGAGCCTGCGGCAACGGATTCTTCGACAGGATTTTGGGAGACAAACGGGAAGAGGTAAAATCTTAGTTTGGCCATCTAAGATCGGCACCATTAAACTAAACATGTTTTAAAAAGGAAAACTTTAATTAAACCTTATATAAAATTTGATACGTTTATGAGGAGGAATATGAGCAGACGCCATGTTGTCAGCCTTGGACAGCTGATAAATTGAAATATCTTCTAAATTCTACATGTTCTTAATTATTTCTATTCTCTTTTTAAATGTCTTATTGGCCTTATTATCGTTAAATTCTTAATTTGGTTTGCTTGGTTTGTTTTAATTTTATATTAACCAATTCTTCTTTATGTGCCGATATTTCTGACAACTTAGTTAGTTTATTATTTACAGAATTTTCAACGAAATAATACTAAAAAGCTGAAAGACAATATATCAGTGTCTGACGATTTTCCGAGTGCTATAAGCCGTCGCACGTCTTTACGTAGTGGCGGTACCATTAACACGCTAACCAAACGCAGAGATGGAAGAACGGATAATCAACATGTTTCAGAAGGCAGTAGTCTTTTAGAACCAAAACGTATAGGTTTAAGAAAATTGATTAAATTAAATCATAGCATAACACCTGTTTAGATCCTATCTTCAAATCAATCTGGGGCTTCCGGTACATTAATAAGCTAAAAGACAGCTTCTCTCTGACCAAAGCCTTCTCAACTGAAGACTTTACCGATTGCCAATGTACTTTGATATTAACGAGCACTTACGCTCAGTTGATAGAGCATTGCAAGGGAGCGCAAAAATGGCCAAAATTGATCGATGCCATGCTGGAATACTCTTATATTTGCATACTTTCATTTAACATTCCTCTTGCTAGAGTAGTACTAGAGGAAGCCTTAACACTTCTTGCGGTAAGACACTTTAGTTGATTTAAACATAAAATTGTCAGAAAATTATTGTAGGATCCCGATAAAAATACGACTGATATCGAGTGGAAAGCTGAAATGCAGAAAGGAAGAGTCTACAGTCTTTTGGGTTACTCTAGAATGGAGTTGGGGCAATTTGACGAAGCTCTCGTTTGTTTGAAGAACGCTCTCAGTGAATATGGGTTCAACTTTCCTCTAAACTACTGCCAAAAATCATTAAAGATTTACGGATATAAACTGAAGCAGATGTTTGGATTTTTTATTTTTCCTGGAATTCTTACTAAAGCTTCGATGGACTACTGGGAGTCTTCTTTTTGTAACTGTGTTTCGGAAACACTTTCTTTCCTTTGCGTGTTATATATGGTATTGTATTATAATTGTAATAATAATGTTAAATTATAGATATACATTTCTTGTAGAAGAAGAGTTTATGGGAAGATGCTGAGCTGGCAGCTACTTGGGGCTTAAATCGAGCTTTACAAGCCTTTTCGGACTTTCAAGTAATTTGTACCGCTTACAGTAACATGATCATGGTTGCGCAGCATTTTCATAAAACAACATTTTGCACAGCTTTGGAAATACATGCTTTACAGGTATATATTATAAATTCTATATATTTATCTACTATATTAGTTTCTCGCACGTCACGGACCAGCAGAGGTAGTTGGAAGGAGACCGATTCTTTCCAACAAAAATCGCGAGCGCCGAACCATGCTGGGTAGGTGGAGTAACCACCGAAAAGCAATGGCCAGTTCAATTTTGTATATGACATGCTCATGATCAATATAAACCATTAAATTTTGGATAACTTTTTGAAAGTACTGGATGAACTTTTTCTGATTGTCCATACATATACTTTTTTTGGTTAACTGCGTGAATCTAATCATTCGCTTTTTTTTACTTTTTCAAATTCTTCTTGAAAGGCACGAAATTATAACTAATTCTTCTTCCTGTTGCAAAAATATTTTAAAAACTTAAAATCTTAAACGCAGGTAGACTGTTCAGTTGTTGGGTCGAAATAACGGTAGGTGGGCGCTGAACTACATTTTGCCAGGCTTAGTTGTGTTGTGCTGGCTACATGTGCGATGAGCTTTAGTAGATATTATATGGAGGATGGGTTGCCGGCTCTTCCAGTTAAAACTCATCGCTCATCTAACCAGCACAGTGCGGGGCAGCGAGATAAGGGTAGGGTCGGTTTTATGTAAATAAATAGAAGTGCACCCAGCTACCCAGCACGTCACGGGCCACAGGACCCCGGCGCTGGTCGGGTTGACGGAGACTGATCCTTTCCAGCAAAAACGGCGAGGCGCTGTTTAGATGGGCGCACCACCGACCAGCGACCACCGCCATTATTTTGGGTTTAACGTGCTCATAATGAATACGAAACTTATTAACTCTTTGAATTTTTGATAATTCATTCTAACATATTCGAAATACTTTTTCCCATGATAGTGCTTTCTAAATAGTTCTCTCTTTTGATTAGTTATGGTTAATTTTGTGTATCTAATGTCAAATTTTTTTCGATTTTTTTCAATTTCGTCCTTTTCAACTGAATATTACATACTACACACTAAACACAAAACACAAAATTACAAGTTATTCCTCTTCCTGCTGCGAAAATATTTTAAAAACTTTATCTCGAACTCAGGTAGACCGTTTAGTTTTTGGGTCGATTTTACTGCAGACGTAAATACTTCAAGGTTAACAATAACTTGAAAAGCATTTATCTAAATTCATCTAAATTGATTTTAATTATATCTATTCAACGTGAAGATGTCGTTCTAGGTTTGCCATTTGAAGAAACAGAACATTGATGCCGATGAATTGAAAGCAGTAGCAAAACTCTACGTCACGATTTTTCGTTCTAGGTAAATGAAAGTTAATGGGAAATGAGAGATTTTTATTGATTTCTAGAATATATCGATCGGATACAGAGAAAGCTATACAAATCGGATACATCGTTCTTCGAATCACTGCATCGATTCATTCCGTACAAATAGCTTTACCTATACTTCCTTGTCTTGTGCGTTCTCTTTTATTAGGTAAACACACCACTAACGTTATAGCCATATTGCAAGATCTCGACTACTTTGCTGATGAAGATATTGATCAGTCAGGAAGAGTTTGGTATTACGCCCTGGCAATGACTTTTCATTTAGAAACAGGATATACAATATTGCCTTATCATGATTGTGAAAGATTTTACCAAGTAGAAGGTGAAAATTTGGTTACAATGCGTGACCCCGAGGCTCGTAGACATTTCTATGTCGTTATGTGGTTATGGTAATTATTATTGATACATTCCAAAAAAGTTCATATCGAGGTGGTTTCGAGCCAAAGATATCGACTCCCAAACACCATACTGAACTATGGGCAGACCATTATCTTTGGTCCCTCAGTCCCTCCTATCAATCATTTGACCATCTACTAGTCAAATTATATAACAACTTTTTCTGAGAGCACTCGTTCTCAGCAGCCCTCTCAAAAGCCGGTACAATCCCATACTCATTTCACCCAATAGGCAGGTTACCTATCCCAATTCTGAAATTGAAACATTTGAACAAGGGCCACCTGGAGTTGGTTTTGAATCAACGATATCGCCTCTCGAACACCAAACCACATACACACATCCTCCTACTGAGATACCGACAGACCACTTCCTTCGTGTCACCTCGTATCATCTCTTTGAGCTTTTACTAGACAAATTGCAATACTGTATTTAGCATTATTACTGTTTTAAAATATTTGTTGTCAATAGGTGCATTCGCAATGAGAAGTGGGAAGCTGCCGCTCTGTGGTGCCAAAAAATGGAAGATTGCTTTATACATAGGCAAACAGATTCACTTTCAAACAGCTTCACTTCCCTGCACCTACTTGAAGGTTTAATTATTTATTTAGTTTCGAAATTAGACAAAAACAACGTTCAAGTTGTAACAAAGACTGAAACGGATATTAAAAATTTAATCATGGTTCTGGAAAAAGCTTCAAAAATTGATAAAATCATTTTACCTAGACTATATCATTTGCAAGCTTACTTTAGATTTGTAACACATGAAAATAGTGACAAAAAAACGTTTACTATTATAGAGAAGGCGATAAATTACGCTGAAGAAAATTCCAATTCTTTAGAAATGGGATGGATTGAACATTCTCAACAAGTTTGTATATATAATTTTCTGGAAAGTTTGGTCTTTTTCAATTAGTTTTAGGCTTGGACAAGAAATGTCTCGCCAATAGCTGCTGAATTTTGGAAGGAGCATAGTGAGCCTGATAATATGCTTGATTTTCGAGAACTCGAAATCAACTTGGGGAAGATTGGTTATTATACATTACCTGTACCTTTGTACATATAGACAAAGTAAATGTACTAATTCTAAATTTTCGAATTGATGGTTGATAGTATTTTACAGGGCGACATATAGTAGTAAAAAAATGGTAACAGTTGTAAACTGCAACATAAACAATACACGTCATCTTACTTCTTATACTGTTTTTTTTTAAATTTTGCATTTGATATATAATTTAAACAATATTATTAGAAGATGCAACAAGTATTCATGCTTAAAGTAGATAACAAATTTTGGAGGTTGAACTTATACTTCTTTTTTATTTTTTTTTCAATTCTTTATTCATGGAGTTCTTAATGAGTATTGCCACTTTCCAAAAATCTGCTATACAGTATGCTGTTCACCAATCAATGTCAGGACATAGAAGGCTGTTCATTTATCACGCAACCAAAGAATGATTTTGTGTCTTTCTAACAATTCTGTAACAACAATGTCTGACATATAAACAGTTCTATTGATTTTAGTTGGGCCCAAGCCTCCTTCCACTCTGGTTACATGTAAAAATAAATATGAAACATTATCAGAAAGAAGAAAAAAATTATCTTATTGTAATTTTTCTCTTATTTTTTTACACACCTTGTCACTTACATGTTGAGGAAGATCAGACTGATTTCTCCAAAACCGAAGTTTTTTCTTTAATTAATAATGCCACAGTTGAATATCAATCCGAATTAAAAAACTTTGTATTAGCTGCAAAAAAAATACAAAATTCTTTAAACCATTGCCTGAATCTGATAATAATAATTAATATTGCTAAAATTCATCTGAATAAATTACTCTTATTATAATATTTTTTTATTATTATGCAACCTGAAAACGTAGGTATCTTTTATATTTCCATACAAAATGCCACTTCGAATTCGCGGTACATTTTCGGAACGCATCATCCGCGAGGAGTTTTTACTCAAATATTGTTTATTTTTTTCGAGTCGATAGTTCAGCAGCTCGTATTTTACTTGATCACCAATAAGCCACCAGTCAAGCAATGTTGACATAAGATAAAACAGGTGATGTATTCAACAGGGACCAATGCATTTATTGAAGGAAAACTAATTCTTAATAAATACATTTTCACATAGGTCCGTAAATGTAATGAAATCTATTTATTGAATTCATTGATTGAAATCAATGAATGTAGTCACTGTTTAGATACTTAATAAAATCCGATCCTGATACTTTAGAAGGAATGCACAAAAGTGCCTAATTTTTTGTCACATCTGTTTCTTTATATTCAGATCTTTACGTCATTCTGACCAGTTACTAACCAACCAGATTTCGAGAACCATTCGCCTGTAAAAAGAGAGATTTGTTATTTCATACAAACAACCCTGCATTCAAAACTAAAGAGGTATAAACATCACACCCGCCAGTAACCTAATAAAAATATATCTAAAGTTAGTGTTTGACAAAAAAGTTTTGCTTATATTCATATTATGTTTCTACATCGTATTTATAGTCGGCTGCTTGCCTGTGTAGAGCTAATGTGACTGGGTTTTCCTCACGTTTTGGTATGGATCTTTATTCTGATTTGGATTTTGCATCTCTGTCGGTGAACCAGTTGCCTTGTTTGACCGTCGCCTCTTTATAAGCCCACTACTCTTTGATTATACTGCATGACAATCAACATGGGTATCGAGTTTCGTCAAAACTCAAAACAATGTACAATTTGTGGTCGACTAGCCCTTATTTCTCGCGCTCTGCAAATGAACCCAACTGTCCACGTCAACCTTTGAGCAATTAAGCGCGCGCGCTTTTGAAGAAATGTATTTGTCTTTTAACATTTTATGCAATTTTATAATTTGTGATAATATGAAAACTATATTGTTTTGAGACATTGCTGACTTGCTTTACCAATCAAAAATATTGGTACGTCGTCAGTTGGAATTGTTGTAAAAATTTGAATAACGTTTTTAATGTTCCTTGAACAATTACGCAAAGAATGAGTAAACAAGAATTAATGACATTAAGAGGGGTTCGTATTTTTATTAATATTATGGAATCTGTACAGGGCTGTGAAAACTTCTAAAGTTGTGATTTAGAATCTTAAGTTGTTTATTGGCTTTACCATTGGGTAAAATTCGTTTTAAATTTGTAATTATTTCAGAATTTTTATTGAAGTACTCAAGTTCATTCACTAATTCTGGACACTCATGTGAGTCAGTGTGTATGTTACGCTAGTGTCGCTTCTTAGAATAAAGCTTAAGAGTGCGGTTTACTAGCGAATGCTAGGACAACGCTAAGACATATGGCACCATTGCTATCTCTGTCGCACTCGCTAGGCTGTAAATGCAGGGCGGTGCACGGCAGGTGCACCGCTTTTTTTTGGCTTTGGCTTGTTCTTGGCAATTGAGCCGGAACCTGGTTCCTTTACTCATTTGTCTTGACACAGATAAATTTCGCTATGGGGTGTTGAGAATTAGATTGTGGCTGAGTTGCCGTCGTCAGAATTCACGGGCGGTGTTAGCCGTTTAACACCATTTTGGGGCATTTAAGCCGGAAAGGTGGCTCCTCTCCGTAGTCGACGGCTCTACGGATGAGGGGATTAAAATGGACGGCTGCTGAAGCAAAGAATTTGGAGGCGGTATCTTTCAAGAAATCATCGACGTACTCGATACCAGAGTCTCTGTGTAAGGACTTGTTTCGAACGAACCAGGGTGCATTAAAAACCATGCGCAACGATTTGTTTTGTATTATCTGGATTTTGTTAATATGGGTGGGGGCAGCGTGGCTCCATACAGGAGAAGCATACGTAATTATAGGTCGGATTATTGCTTTGTATATACGGAATTTGTTATTTGAAGAAAGCTTACTTTTACGACAAAGCAGCGGGAATAATTGCGCTATACATCCCCGTGCTTTATTTCTAGCCATATCAATATGCTTGGAAAACGTTAAGCCTTTGTCAAGGGTGACACCCAAGTATTTCGCGTGGTCTTTCCATGGAATTCTCTCATTGAAAATAATCAATTGACCAGTTGGTTTAACTCGTCTACGAGTGAATAATACCGCGGTGCTCTTACTACCGTTTATGGTTATAAGCCAGTCACGGTAATATGCCTCGAGAGAGTGTAGCGTTTTTTCTAACTTATCAAGGATTAATCGTGGGTGCTTACTTCTGACCAATATAGCTGTGTCGTCAGCATATTGTGCTAACTCTACAGAAGTCGTTTGTGGGATGTCTGAGGTGAAAATGTTAAATAAATGCGGAGATAGAACCGCGCCTTGCGGTACGCCGGCTGTTTGTATTCTGGTTGTTGATTTTACGCTATCTATGCTTACTTGAAATTTACGATTATTTAAAAAAGAACTGATGATTTTAATGAGACCTACGGGGTAATTGAATTTGATAAGTTTGTATAGAAGGCCAGAGTGCCACACTCAATCAAAGGCTTTAGCTACGTCTAGAAACACTGCGCCGGTGTTGTGTTTGCGCTCAAAACTTGTATAACAATGCTCGACCACGCGGAGGACTTGTTGTGTTGTAGAATGTTGGGCTCTAAAGCCAAACTGTGTATCAGGCAGAACTTTTAACTCTTCTGTTGATTTTATCAATCTCCTTAAGATACATTTTCAGCTATTTTACCGATTGATGACAGGAGACTGATAGGGCGGTAATTTGAAGGTTCTTTTGGACTTTTGCCTAATTTTAAAATAAGTATGACGTTTGCTTCTTTCCACGATTTGGGAAAATGTCCGAGACGAAGCACGGCATTTAGAATGGCGGTGAGATGCATAATAGCTTTGTGCGGGAGATTTTTCAAAGACAGATTTGTGATACCGTCAGGGCCTGGAGCTTTATGTTTTGGTGTGTTGTTAATTATAGATTTGATTTCGTGTGGAGTGATTGGTTCTAGTGTATCTGTGTTGTTTGTGTTAAAGTTTGATAGGTGTTCATTCACAAAACTTTCGATCTGCTCGACTCTGTTTAGATTGGCATGTGTTAGGTCTTTGCTGAACTGTTCTTGTAGTGAGTCTGCAAAAACTTCGACCTTATCACATGTTGCTGAAACCGGACCATTGGGATTGTTTATTGGAGGAATTTTCTTACTGTTTACGTTTGAATTTTTAAGTATTTTTGTCATTTTCCAGAGTGAGTTATCCTGAACATTTAATGATGAGAGTTTGTTTCCCCAGGTATCATTGTAATGATCCATAAGAGCGTATCGCACCTCTGTTTGATAATGGTTAAATTCGCGCTTATGTTGTGGGGCGAGAGTTCCTTGATAAACTCTTTTGATGCGGTTTTTTATTTTAATTAGATCCTTAATGTGAGCTGGTAATTTTTGTTTTATTTGAGTGATTGGTCTTTTATCAGTTGAGTGATCAATTGCTTGTGTGATGATTTTTTCAAGATTTTCAGTGTTTAGTTCTATTGATTCTACTGTGTTTATTGTCGGTATTGAGTCCAAGGTTTCAGCGACCCTGTCTTTGAATTTATTCCAGAATATTTTTGGCTTTCTTGGGGGGAGGTCGTTTTGAATATTGCCCAATTGAAGAATGACCGGAATATGGTCGGAATTGGGGCTGTTATTGCGTAGATTGTTGGTTGGAGTGGGACATTTTGGAGGAGGGCGATGTGCAAAACATCGCAGACGCCACGAGTACAAAAATGAGTGGGTTCTCGCGGACCCAGGACTGAAATGTTGTTGAGTAACGTAAAGTCATGTAGCAGCTTGCCGTTACGGTTTGTGGCTCTGCTGTTCCACATGGGGTGTTTACAATTCAGATCGCCTGCCACAATTGTGGGGGCGTTACCCTGGAAGAGTTTCTGAAGGTCTAGGTCAGTTATTGGATTGTTTGGGGGCTTATAGGCTGAAATTATTGATATTGGACCTGTTGTAGTTTCAACTATGATTGAAGTTGTCCCTATATTTGTTAGATCTTTATGTGGCAATTCATAGTGATTAATCGCTCTTTTGATAAATATCGCGGTGCCACCTCCCTGTCCGGCGGCTCTGTCGGTTCTATAGCAATGTTAATTTTGAATTTTGATAACGTTACAGGGTCGCGTGTGAGTTTCATTTACTAGCATAATGTCAACATCATGCTCGCAAATGAAACTATTAAGTTCTAATTTTTTATTGATATCTAGCCCGGCCGCATTCCAAAAACTGACCGTAAGGGATTGGGGTGTAATTTTGCAGGCCATTTAAGCAGCTTGGTTGAAAGCTGTGCTTAAAATGGTTTGCATATTTGCTGCGAAGCTTTTTGCTTCTTTTTCTGACGGGTTCATTTTGCTGAATGTTGTTAACATTCCAGCAAGCGCTGCTGTTATTACAGCAAATCGGTTTGCTTGTGGTTTTTTGGAGGGGGCTGTTTGGGGAGTTTGCGTTGGCTTTGGTAGCGTCGTTGCTGGTTTTTCATTGTTAGCAGGCTGGACGACTTTGGCTCAAGTAAAAGGTTTTTTAGGGCCTGTTGGAAGAACAATTTGAGGTTGTCGTTGTTTGGGGTAGGCGCTACAACCGCGGTAGCTAGCTGGATGCGCTAGTCCGCAGTTCGCACATTTAGGGGGGTCGGCTTTAGCCTTAGGACACTCGTAAGAGGGGTGGCCGAGTCCGCATTTCACGCATTTATGCGCTGCAGTACAACGACTCTGGGCATGGCCGAACAATTGCCATCGATAACATTGTCCCGTATTGTAACTGTTCCTAAGTGGTTCGACTTTGATTTTTAGTCCAAGGCAGGTTGTCATGTCAAAGATTTTTCTGTTTGTTCTACTAACTATATAAGTTTCAATATTGGGAAACTTTAGGATTGTATGAGAGTGTGTGTGTGTGTGTGTGAATGAGCCAACTCGAGTTGTTGCAGAAATAACTGTAATTAAATAATTACATATATACACTATTTACAATATTGATCACCGATTAACAAATACCTGAAACAACAACAAAGTAGGATTTTACAGCGTGATTTGGATTGCTTGTGAAAACGCAAAACGTGGCTGCCTTGCGGTATGTTAGGATGGCGTCTGTCTTGCCTGACCACAGCCAATGCGCAGTTTGCAAATGAGCATCACTCAGCCGCCTGGCCGACGGTAACTTGACCGGACGGACATGCGGCAAAGATTAAAAAGAGGTGTCAAACCCACATCCCCCCCCTTAAGAACGAGGAAAGGAATTTCGGATTAGTAAAAAGGAATGAGCTTGCTTGCGTGAAAAAGGTTTGATTCTTTTTTTCTGAGCCCGCTGTCAACCTCATATATTACCTCAGAAATTTTCCTTTTAACACTAAATGGCCCTTCTCTGATAGGGTCTGTTTTTTTTCTGTTCAATTTGTTTGCGTTGTTTATGTAAACGAGATCATTTTCATTGTATTCATGTTTGTTTGTTTTTTTGTCGTAATACTTCTTGTTTTGTTCGTGAATCTTTTTTGATTGTTCAAAAGCCTTTCTTCTATTTTCTTCTAAGTTTTCAACATTGTTTTCGTTTAGTTCGTCGGGTAGTATTGACTCTTCTTTTCCTGTTAGTAGATAAGATGGTGTAAAACCAGTCGAACTGTGTATAGTATTATTATATTCGTGCACACATTCTTGTGCAACAACTGGCCAGGAGCGCGACTTGTTCTCGTAGATTTTACATCGTATTCTGTTGACTAGTGTTTGATTTGTCCTTTCATTCAATCCGTTTGAAAAGGCACAATCCACTGCTGTAAATATGAGTCTTATATTTTCTGATTTTAAGTATTTTTTGAAATCAACTGAATTTATTTATACCTGGGTATTGATCAGACAAGAGCATGTAGATGTTGTTTGTATTTTTTGTTGATTTAATTAGTTTAATAAAATTGTCAGCTGTCTGGGTTGATGATGTTATGATAAACGCGTATCTTGTGAAATGATCTGTAAGCAAATGTAGATATTTTTTTGTACTTTTGTTTCCCGCAAAACCACCGATTGTGTCCAATGAGACTATTTCATATGGCTTTGAGGCTGGACCCAATTGGGATAACGGGACCTTGTAGTTAGCGATTCTAGTTTTATTCTTGATACATATTTCACATGAACGACAAAACATTTTTATGTGTTTGTGCATTTTTTTAAAGTAAGATTTTCTTGTTATTGTCAAGGTCAGCTGTTTGACTCCCACATGACCTTGTATTTCATGAACTTTTTTTATTAGCTGCATACCAAATGCTTCAGATAACCAAATTTTCTTTTTATTGTTCAGTGATCTGTAGATAATACCGTTCTTCTTTTCACATTTGTTATCTAAATCGAAATTTTTTTGATCATTGATTATTTCGTTTATTTCCAAAAAGTTCACGATTTTCAATGCTGAGCTTCCGAAGTTATCTTCTTCTTCTTCTAGGACAGGGTTTCGAGATAAGCAATCCGCCTCCAAGTTTTCTTTACCTGGGTTGTAAAGGATTTTACAGTTGAATTGTGAGATGTAAGTAAGGATTTTTCTTAATTCTGGATCGTTACAATTGTTTATTTTAAAGTCCTCTAAGGGTTTGTGATCGCTGAAAACAGTAAATTTTTGACCAATAAAATAGTACTGCCAGTATAATATTGCTTCTTTTATTGCGAGACATTCGATAAAGATTGCTTTTTTTTCTTTTTGCGTATTGTTCAATCTACGTGAAAAGTAGAATACTGGTTTTAGTTTTCCATCTTCCTGACGTTGTTTCAACACTGCACCGACTCCTTGAATGCTCGCGTCCGTAAAAATGTAGGTTGGTAACGCTGGATCAAAGATCGATAGTATTGGTTTCGAACACAAGTGTTCTTTTACTGCCTCAAAATTTTCTTGACATGTTTGAGTCCAATCAAACTGCACATTTTTTCGAAGTAAGTTACGGAAAGGGTCCAGTACGATACTTGAGTTCGGGATGTATTGGAGGTAAAAATTCAATTTTCCCAAGAATTGTCTGATGTTTTTTCTTGTTTGTGGAACAGGAAATTTTTTTATTGCGACTACGTTGTCATTTAGAGGTTTAATGCTGTTGTATCCTATTTTATGTCGTAAATATGACACTTCGTGTTTAGCAAAAATACATTTCGAGACATTTAATTTCAAGCCGCAGGTGCGTAATGTTTTTAGTAACATTTTAATGTGATGGATATGATTCTCATAATTATTTGAATATATTAGGATATCATCTATGTAATTTACAGCGAATGAGTCCAAGTTGCTTTTCCTTAAGATACTTGATAATGTTCTTTGGAAAATTGCTGGAGCGGATTTCAAACCGAAAGGTAAACAGTTCCACTGCCAGTGCCCGTGATGAGTTACAAATGCTGTTTTATATTTATCCTTGTCACGAAGTGGGATCGACCAAAACGCCGAATTCATGTCCAACTTTGTGAAGTAATTACAATTTCTTGCGCGTAATTTCAGGTCGTCAATGCGCGGAAAAGGGTAACTTTCCGGCACGACTATTTTATTAAGTTCCCGATAATCAATACATAATCGGGATCTTCTATTCTCGTCTTTTTTAAAAGCCAATGTAACCGGCGAAGCGTACGGACTACTCGATTCTTCAATCAGACCCGATTTCAATAATTCCGTAATTTGTTTTTCTATTTCTGCTTTGTCTTGCAGAGAACACCCGTAAGATCTTTTTGCTACATATTTGTTTTCAGTAAGTTTTATTGTGGCTTCATAATCTTTGACTTTACCGATATCGAATTTTTCTTTGGCAAAAACATCTTCATAATTATTCAAAATTTCTTTTAGTACAAGATCAGACTTAATGTCGTCAACCCCATTATTTTTAGTTTTAAAATCGCTCTTTACATTACTTATTTCGACTGCTTTTTTCAAACTTTGGCTTATTTTTAGGTTTTCGTCTTGGCATAATCTAAATTTTTGTATGCAGTCTAAACCTAATAAGACATCATCTTCGAATGATCTACTTTTGATAACGAAAAAAAGACAGTCTTCTTTCATATTGAAAATAGAAACTGGTAGAACGACACTTCCTTCAGTATTTGAGTTGCCCAAAATAGTTTTCAATTGTTTATTCCCACTTACTTTTTTATTTACACTCAATTTCTTCCAATAGTTATAATTTATCAATGAGACGTTGGCTCCAGAATCGTAGAGACCGATGGCTGGACTATCATTGATTAAAATTTTTAGTTTTATAAGTGGGATCGTTATTAGTTTTTGGATTTTCAAAGAGAGAAATTGCATCTTGCGCATCGATATTATTTGCGATTTTGATTTTATTGTCTCTGTTTTTACCCTGATGTGCTATTTTCGCACGACAGACTTCTTCAGAATGACGTCTGCCCGGAAAGCCCATTTTATCGCAGTACCCGCAGGTTTTTTGTTCATTTGCATTTTCCCTTAAGATTTTATTATTCTTCTTCTGAACTTCGTCAGGGGTTTTTGCAGTATTTGAAACAGCTTTATTCCTGGACGGATTTATTTGCCTGAGCTTCGACTTTAGATCGTCAACTTTGGTCAAGTCTTTTCTTTCTAAACGCGTTTTTATATAGTTAGGTAGATCTATTACAATTAAATTTATTTGTGATCTTATAGATAAATTAGGATCAATATCAATCAAAAGATTCCTTTTCTTTAAGGCATAATCTAAAAACGAACCACCCAAATATTTATAATTGTATGCGAAAGCGATTTCCGACCACGACTTTGAACCGAACGTGTCAACAAAGGAGGCTTTCCAAAATTCCCAAGGGTGCGAGAGCTTATTTATTTTAAAAAACACCGCGTACCACTCCAGTGCGGCATTCTCCAAAAACAAACGCAATATTTCAGAATATTTCTCCTCTTTTAAACCGAGTCTTTCGCATTCTTGTTCGAATATTTTTAACTATGATTCTGCATCCGCATCATTTCCATCGAATTTATTCAGCACTAAATTTTTTGCAATGGAATGCATCGATTTTTCGACGGGTGTTGTGGCAATGGAGGGTGAGCAAAGAGATGTAGATTCGACCACCTCCAAATAGAACTCATTAAAAACTACGTTACCCTCCTCATCCAGGTATTCCTCTAGCAGCTCACCTTCCTTCAAGGTTATATTGATCTTTCGATATTTGTTGCGAGTAGTCAGGCTCTTTACTACCTGCTTTATAATTTTATGCTCGAAAAGTTTTTGATGGTATGTGCGTCTTTGTTGATCAGGATGAAACTGGTAGGCTTCTGGACATCCCTCGAGCTGGATAGTTTTAACCTTGACTACGGTCGTCTTGGAGTCCACAGCTTCAGAAACGAAATGAAATGTAGCCTTTACTTCCATAATGCAGCTCCTTGTTGTTGTTGTTTTATAAGTTTCAATATTGGGAAACTTTAGGATTGTATGAGAGTGTGTGTGTGTGTGAATGAGCCAACTCGAGTTGTTGCAGAAATAACTGTAATTAAATAATTACATATATACACTATTTACAATACTGATCACCGATTAACAAATACCTGAAACAACAACAAAGTAGGATTTCACAGCGTGATTTGGATTGCTTGTGAAAACGCAAAACGTGGCTGCCTAGCGGTATGTCAGGATGGCGTCTGTCTTGCCTAACTACAGCTAATGCGCAGTTTGCAAATGACTTGACCGGACGGACAGGCGGCAAAGTTTAAAAAGAGGTGTCAAACCCACAACTATAACTAGGAATAAGGGCATCGGTGCCTTATCCTTGCGTGTCATTCGAACCACTTTCATTGGCTCTAATTTAACCTCAGTTAATCCCGAGACAATGTCATCGATGGGGGTTGACTCGGGCAATCCGCGAATTACCACCTTTAGATTGCGTTCTGACGCAAACGCATTCGTATGGTATGGGATTGACCTAGCCTCAAAAAGTCGTGTCAAGTCACGGTGACTATCAGAGTCGGGTAGAGAAATTTTGATTCCGTCCTTGCACGTTTGGGCCTTGGTGAAATTGATCTTCTTGGTCTTGAGTAGATTCGAGACCTGAGACCAGAGTGACTTGTCCCTGAGGGTTACTGGGGGGATTTTCTCATTTTTATCTTCGTTCGAAACGGGAGTGTTGGTAGTAACGGCTGCTTGAGATGAGCGGAATTTGGCGGGGGACGTTGGGCGTGATTTATTGAAATTTGAGACTTTTTTTTGAATAGTGGCTTGGGAAAGCGAAAGATCGTTTGCGTCAAGACTTACCGAGGTGTCCATATCTTGGTCGTTATTGTCCGAATTATCCAGGGCGGAAAAAAAATTTCTCGTGGCGGTATTATCGTGCTTGGTTTCCTTAATGGGGCGTGCCGTTTTCTTAGGTTTGACGAATTCGTCATCGTCGCTGCTGTCGCTGGTTTCATGAGAACGTTTTCTGTTCTCAATTAACTTGCTGCATTCGAGGAAAATGACTTTTAAGTCCTCAACGGCAAGGCCATCAAAACAGCCCCGTTCCACTGGCATGTTGGAAGGCACTCGAAGAAAACGTGGAGAACACGTGGGAACACGTGCAGAACGCGTGGTAAAAACGTGGAAAACCGCTTCTGATCGGCACTGGATCGCTTAATTGTGGGCGCGATATCCGCAAATTACAAAGAATTCGAAGAACACGTGGCGCGAAAACGTTTGGTAAACAAAGAAATGCTAAAACATTAGCAAAAACACTAGTCGCTGGTCACAGGAAAACTATGTATCTATGTATACTGAAGAGAAATCTTGCTGGCAAGAGGGCGAGCGCCACCCTTACATGGTATTTATAGTGGGTGTTACTTAAATGCACCCGTAGGTGGCGCTGCACTAATACCAACTTAAACATAGACCTAGTGCCAACTTAAACAATCCTGTTCGTCAATAAAAACATTATCATTGATATTATTATTATGAACAGTTTTGTTGATGTGCAATTATTAGTTTAATAATTTTCTTCTGTATCGTTAGCTGAAAACAGAAGTTCATTTTGGTTATCCATGCAGCCAAGAACATGTCTTCGAAATGCGCTAAACGTTCTAAAACATTTTAAAATTAAGTTAGGAACTGTCAGTCAATTCATGATCATTTCGAAAATGTCTAGTCAATATTCTTAGGTCACTGAATGGCTTTTTAACTTTAAAACAAATCATGACTATAGCTGAATGTTTTTAAAGTAGTTGAGTACATAAATAATAATACTGATGAAAAATAAAACACCTTTCTAAATTCACAGTTGCAGCTGGCAAGACAGTTCAATCATTTTAGCGGTTCGTGCCGTTTTATCTTTCTTTGTGCATTGCAATTTGGTGAAATATATCTGTATAAAACTATAAAAATAAATCAAGCTATTGTCGATACAAGGACACGTGCCAATTCTGGAGTATCCAGAAAACGAGGAAACTGTTTTAACATGTCTGTTCCCAGTTGTCTTTTAAATAGGAAAGTGGTCTCCATTTTCTCAAAAATTATATCAGTTTGACTTCTGGAGCAAGCATTTTTTAAGAACGCGATATCCTTTTCTACAGTTGATGTTAACGCAATTAATTTATTTGGTGGGTCAATTGATGGATGATTGTTTTCTACTTTTCTCTTTTTCTGAGGCTCTGGTGATCGACCTTGGTTTTGGATTCGATATGCAAAGAAGCTTGAATAATTATCCGGATTGTAAAATGATTTCTAAGAAAAAATATTATCTTAAATTCGAAAACAATAACCAGAAGAGTATTAATTAACTTACATAACCATATTTGGAATTAGGCACCTTAAAGTTCGGAAATAATTCTACTGTGCATTTGGCATATTTGGAAAGAACATTCTTATTTGTTTCAGGATGACTTTAGATTATTATGTCACAAATTTTCCTCACCAATTTTTATCTGATTCGTAGTGTAAGTAATCCCTTATTTTCGTCATATTCTTGGAATATATTTTCACAGTTCTTGTTAGAAATCAACTTATTTTTTAATTCCTTAAAAATATAACAAATAATTATTATAAAAACTATTCAGATAATTGAAGTAAAATATATATAGAACTGGTGATGCATATTCGTTTTACCTGAAAATATAAATTACTGGAATTCCCGGTCCGGGTTTCCCAGTTCTGTTTCCTCTTCATTTCTACCTGCACATAACCATAAAAATATTTAAGAAAAACTTAAAAAAATTAAATAAGCCTTGTTACTTATGGTATCATATCATTTCCTGT
This sequence comes from Pyrochroa serraticornis, assembly GCA_905333025.2. Taxonomy (NCBI): domain Eukaryota; kingdom Metazoa; phylum Arthropoda; class Insecta; order Coleoptera; family Pyrochroidae; genus Pyrochroa; species Pyrochroa serraticornis. Next base: position 21,108,266 of record HG995158.1, read on the forward strand.
CGATAGTTAATTTATTAAATAATAGATAATTTACTAAAAAAATTGATTTACAATAAATTGTACAGAACTTATTTAATTCTTATACAGTCTTTACTGTTAGTTTTCTTTGTTAGTATTAAGCATTATATAGGAGTAAAGTAAAGTAGAGTAGGAGTAAAGATTCAGTCATTAGAATGAAATAATGTCCATTATGAAATTGGTGTCCGATTTTTTGGAAGATTTTTTTTATGATTCAAAGTGCCAACCTGGAGTAATTTTGTTATAATTCAGGTCAGTAGACCAAAGAACGCAAGAGATTATTAGCTTATATTAGAGATTATTATTGTAAAAGGTTCAATTGTGACAAAATTCAGATTGTAACCAATTTTATAATTTTATTGTCACACACATATCATTTATAAAAAAAAACTGTCATTGTAGTTCTAGTTAGCTAGTTACTTGAAGCAGTGATCCACCCGTTTACCCAATTAATCTTTAATATTTTTTGATTTTTAAAACTGATTGCTCGACGCTTTAAAAAAAATGTGAGAATTTAATTACTTCTAATAAATGCAGGGAAAGGCGAGCATTTATTTATTTATTTAATAACAAAAATCAAGGACGCAAAGTACATTCCAGGTCCCTTGTCTAAACCACAGCCGTGATGCGCATATTACATAATAATATTGGCATCATGAGCGTGAGCGACACCGAGACCAAGACCGAATATCCGAGACCGAGAATAGAGTACCGACTATTGAGTGACAAATGATTACTTTTTCTCTATCTCTACCGATGTATCAAAAGTATCGAAGTAATCAAAGTATCGATGGTAACGAATGATTACTTTGTACCGAGTACTCGTTCTGCAACCAACTACTCTCTAGTATCGACTACTCAAAGTAATAAAAGTATCGATAGTATCGAAAGTAACGAATACATTGTGGAACGAGCACTCGATACTTGGGATCTTCTCGAGTAACGAGTACTCGAGTAACGAATGATTACTTTTTCGCCATCACTACTTTACTTGTACCTAGTGATGTGAACTTTCGGTATTTTTGAGTAATCGTTACTATTCGTTACTTTTAGGTTCAATACTCGTTACTTGTATTCGTTACTTTGATTACTTTGATTACTTTTGTATTTGGTATTAAAATATCTACAGACATGAAAGATCCACAATAATTAGCAAATCACTTAAAGTCATAAATAAAACAAAGATGTAATAAAAAAATATATATAAAAAATAAAACAAAAATTTAACAAAAAGAAATATAAAAAATAAATAAAATATAAAAAATCAAAAATAATAAATAAAGAATATAACAAAATCAACACAAACATAACAATTAACAACTATAAAATTACTAATTTTATAATTTTAAAAGAAATCTTGATTAGCATTTAAAAAAATTATTTCAATTACCCCTACAAAACTGCCATGAAGAACCGATAAGGAAATTCCAAAGATAGCTGGTAATGCTTACCAGAAGTAAGGGTTGTTATAGAACCAAATGTCCGACACTTTACCTTATAACTATCATAAAAATAAATTTCTTAATTAGCTATTGTCTCTGCTGAAACCTTTTAACATGAAATGTATGATGTATGTAAACGCAGTAGAGCACGTGTAGGGCAAACATCTATACCATAACATTTTCAAAAATAAATCTAATAAAATAACAGCATGAATCGATATTTATTTCCAGCTATTTATTGTGTATTTTTAACTTTTTGAATGGCCCAACAGAAGGGTAGTAAAGAGTAAACGACGTACCTGGTGAGGCATATTCGTTTTACCTGAAAATATAAATTACTGGAAATCCCGGTCCGGGATTCCCAGTTCTGTTTTCTGTTCATTTCTACCTGCACATAACCATAAAAATATATAAGAAAAACTTAAAAAAATTCAATAAACAATATTACTTATCGTATTATATCATTTCCTGTCGATAGTTAATTTATTAAATAATAGATAATTTACCAAAAGATTACAATGAATTGGACAAGACTTATTTAATTCTTGTACAGTCTTTAATGTTAATTTTCTTTGTTAGTATTCAGCAAATGAATAGGAGTAAAGATTTAGTCATTAGAACGAAATAATGTCCATTATGAAAAATGTGTCCGATTTTTTGGAAGAATTTTTTTTATGATTGAAAGTGCCAACCTGGTGTAATTTTGTTATAATTCAGCTCAGCAGACCAAAGAACGCAAGAGATTATTGGCAATGATTGTAAAAGGTTCAATTGTGACAAAATTTAGACTGTGTCCAATTTTATAATTTTATTGTCACACATATCATTTATAAAAAACTGTCTGTACTGTAGTTCAAGTTAGCGAGTTACCTAAAGCAGTGATCCACCCGTTTACCCATTAATCTTTAATATTTTTTGGTTTTTAAAACTGATTTACATCTACATTTAAAAAAAATAATTTCAGAATTTATTTACTTCTAATAAATACAGGGAAAAACGTTCATTTATTTATTTATTTAATAACATAAATCAAGAACGAAAAGTACATTCCAGGTCCTTTGTAAAAACCACAACCGTGATGCGAATATGACATAATAATATTGACTTCATGAGCGTGAGCGACACCGAGACTAAGATCGAATATCCGAGACCGAGAATGGAATACCGACTATTGAGTAACAAATGATTACTTTTTCTCTATCCCTACCGATGTACCGAAAGTAACGAAGTAATCAAAGTAATCAAAGTACCGATTGGAACGAATGATTACTTTGTACCGAGTACTCGTTCTGCAACCAACTACTCTCTAGTATCGAGTACTCAAAGTAATCAAAGTAACGAAAGTAATCAAAGTAACGAATGTAACGAAAGTAATCAAAGTAACGAAAGTAATCAAAGTAACGAAAGTACCGAAAGTAACGAATACATTGTGGAACGAGTAATCGGTACTTCGGGTCTTCTCGAGTAACGAGTACTCGTGTAACGAATGATTACTTTTTCGCCATCACTACTTGTACCTCATTTTAAACCGAACAGTGCCAGTGGTAGGTTGGGTTACTCGACGAAATTAAAGGTAAAACAAAATTATTTCAATATTTCTAACTGATTCATCTAGGAACTAACCAACGTAACAATATTATGCATAAATATTTATTTTATAAATAACAAGTCCTTTAAAATAATTTTCAATGGGTTCTTATGTATGTCTTATTATCTTTAATTTAAGTATGTCTTTTCTAGATCTTTTTTTAAATTTTTGTTGTATTCTAGAAATTTCATAAAACTAAAATTAAACAATATTATTTCAATTTATATTTCTAGCAGATAGATCTAATAAGTAACTTGTGTTACCGAGACTCGACGAGATTAAAAGGTATAACAAAATAAATCTAATAAAAATCAAAAGTAACAATAAAGGAACAGTACCATTGGTACCATGAAACTAAAAGGTAAACAATATCATTGTTATTTCATATTAAACAATATTATTTTTATTTATATTTCTAACTGATAAATCTTATAACTAATAGAGGAATAGTGGGAAGTTGGTTATTAGACTTTTCTTCTTAAACCTTTTTTTTATTTTTGGTATTTTAGCTTTCACTCTTTAAGGATTTTAATTGACTTTGCTAATGAATGGTCATTAAGAAGAATAATTAAAATACCTTTAATACATTAAGTTTCACTTCTTAATGACCTTTAATTTACTTTATTATGCTGGCACTTTTGCTTTCACTTTTCTTAATGACCCTTTAATTGGCTATGCTAATTAGGGTCATTAAAAAGAGAAAGTGAAAGTGCCTACTATTTTACTACTATCTGTGGCATAAGGATCAAGTTCTTCTTTAACCATTTTGATGTGCCGAAATACTACCTCTTTGGTTGCTGTCGTTGCAGATTCAATATGACCTTGTGCTCTCTCGCATTCTATTGATGGATCTAAAATATTTTGCACGTATACTGAAATCATAAATGTAAGATAATGAATACGAATATCATGATGTAATCTAACTAAAATCTGTTGACGTTAAGAATTCAACGGTGACAAGTATCATAGTTGCCAATTTTAATTTAGTAAATGGTGACATTCATTATTTGTTTCGGGAGATTTACTGTGTAAAATGGGCCAAGAAGATTTTAATTTTCACTCTAGATGTCAATGTACTCTAAAACTCGTAATTTTCTGGCGACTGTACCTCTCGTAGAAGTAACATTTGATCCTGACTTATATATGTTGTCTGTCTTTAGTTGTATACTTTTATTATTGTCAAAATTTTCAGCGTATACATCAGATGCGGTTGTATCATATTGGGACATATTTTCATGCAAGAATATTTAGGCACATTAATCATACTCACTAAAGTAGAACTAGAAAACTTTAGCAGAATCTATGTTACTAAACAGAACCTTAAAAATGCTACTGAATATTTTTTAGATACTTGCATGTCAGAACAATTCTACTTTACCATTATGGCCAACACTACCTTTTTTAAAATAAAATAAAAAAAAACATTTCTACTGAACTTTTATAACAAAAATGCTCTGACATATTAATTTTAATAATTAGTTTTAACATTAGACACTAGAATATTCTAGGTAATATTACTTTTATTGATAATTTCAAGCCTATAAAAACAAAATTAAAAAAATTCTCAAACATCTGGTTAAATTACATTCCAAAAATAATGTTATTTAAAAGGTACCCTATATAAATAAAATTGTGACAAATAAGTGACGATAAGTGAAAAGTATACCGTATTGTCATTAAAAATAAAGGAAAAATGATTCAATTTACAATCAAAGACCTCAATGACATGATTCTCTGTCTATATGGTAAAACAATCTTAATTTTAGATACATTTTAAATGGATACTTACCGACAATTTTGAAAGATTGAGGAGCATCTGAAGCACACTGAACTCACCCAGTCTGAAAATTCCGCGTAAAATGCAGAATTGGCGGCAACAATAAGCGAGTGATGCAAATGCAGGATTGGCAGTATGATCCCGCCTCGGAGAGATTTGATGCAGTCACTGTTGCCGTGTTATATTCGGGGAATCCCCATTTTGTCTTGAAGCGAACTGTGCAATGTGTAATGAACTGCGCAATCTTTGGGAAACAAAGTGGGTCTTCAAAGATACGACTCCGTATACTAACAGATTTCTGAAAAACTACAAACAACGTATGACGACGCCAACAAGATATTCGATGATATTAGTTAGTTGACACTTTTAAGAAATCTGGCAACATCACCAGGAAACATAATGTGGGAAATATGTCAATTATTTATGAAGATAAATCACAAACTGATTTGTTAGATATTGTGTGCTTGATGCTGAAATATTTATCTACCACTATTAACTACTGTGGTTTTAAAATAAATTCACCATCCAATTTCAAGCGACAACCCCAGTTTCGGAAAGAATGCTTGTACTGTGACATCTTTGGGAAAGTAAACAATTTTCAAAGATATTACTTCATGTTTGAATTGATTCTCCAAAGACCTCTATTAAAGTATAATGCCACCTTCGGGGAACTCGTTGATTAGAATTAAGGGGAGTTATAGACCTAGGAGCCGGAAAAAGGGTCATTTTTGTGCATTTTTTTTTAAAGAGAACTGTTTAAAATTTCGAATTGGGAGTTTAATTATCTAAAAGTATACACATTTAAAAATATCAAAAATATACAAGGATATTGTATGATACTATAATCTAGTACTTGTCATTGCCGATTTTGAGAATATCGATTAATGACAAAATGGCGGACGTTTTAACACGCATAGTCATCTTTCGGACAAAAATTAGTGATTCTTTTGCCTATAAAATAAAAAGTAAGTAACGAAAGAAAAAAATCCTATGACAACTACTAAATAATGGTGTATAGAATAACCAAAAAAAAATTAGGGCAATCGGTTTAATGGTTTTCGAGAAATTTTGGGTACCGATTTGAAAAAGGTGTTTTTGAAAAAAGCGCCTTTGAAAATTTCTGAATGAATAAATGAATTAATGAATAAATCATTAAATTTGTCAACATACATGGAACCATGAATACTAGGCACATAGTCTCCTAGGTTTGACAGAATATCTATCGGTTCTAAATCAAATAGGTCTATACTTCGTTCACAATATGAAGACACGTATCGTTGGTAGGGTCACTTGCCGCTTTACTTGCCTGTCAGCTCGGCGCCGCAAGACACGTTTCACTCTCTCCGCTTTAACTCGTTTATCTAAAGAAATATTAAACTGGCGCTTTTACCAGATATTTTTGAGACCTCTATCTTCAAGAAAATGCAAACAAAAATTTTATTTTTTGATCATTCTACGTGTATATCTCCCCTTAACCGGTACCTTTGGGGAATCAGGTGGCGTTATCAGGAAAAATTACGTAGGAAACATTTTCACTACTTTTTAAAGTAAACTATAACCTAACACAAATTAAATGTGAACGCTCAGTATGAGACTTAGTGTCAATTTGAAGTGATTATGCATGAGTGTAAATGTTCTCGTGTGCTAACGTTTGAGAATCATCCAAATAAGAAGTCTGTTAGTTTGTTTATGTACCATCCGTGCTTTCTTGCCAACGAATGGCTCCTCAAACGAAGAAATATGTATTGAAGGACCACATTAACACTTTTTCCAGATGTTGGGTGCTTGCCCCTGTGGCATTTATAAATCACATTTAACTATTGTAGCTTTAAAATAGCTCTACAATAAGTTTACAACCGACAACCGCAGTTTCGGAAAGAATGCTTGTATTGTGACATCTTTGGGATATTGAGAAATGCTTAAAGATATCACTTAGTGTTTTAACTAATTCTCCAAAGATTTCAATTAAAGTATAATGCTACCTTCGGGGAACGCGGTGATTAGAATTAACTGGTACTTTCAGGGAATCGGGTGACGTCATCCGGAAAAATAATTTGGGAAAAATTTCCATTACTTTTAAAAGTAAACTAAAATCTAACACAAATTAAATGTGAAAGCTTAGTGTGAGACATAGTGTGAATTTGAAGATATTATGCATGAGTGTAAACGGTCTGGTATACCAACGTTTAAGAATCATTCAAATGAGGAGTCTGTTAGTTTGTTTATGTACCATCCGTGTTTTCTTGCCAACGAATGACCCCTCAAACAAAGAAATATGTATTGAAGGTCCACATTAACACTTCTTCCAGATGTTTAGTGCTTGCTCCTGTAGCATCCATAAATCACATTTAACTATTGTGGCGTTAAAATAGCTCTACAATACGATTCCAAACGACAACCGCAGTTCCGGAAATAATGCTGGTATTGTGACATCTTTGGGAAAGTGAACAATGCTCAGAGATTTCACTTCATGTTTTAATTGATTCTCCAAAGACCTCTACTGGAGTATGATGCCACCTTCGGGGAACTTGTTGATATGAATTAATTAGTAACTTTGGGGAATCTGGTGACGTCACTAGGAGATATAATGTTGGAAACATGTCCATTACTTTTGAAAGTAAACTAAAATCTAACTCAGCCAAATGTGAAGCCTCAGCTTGACATTCTGTATCAATTTGAAATGATTATGTAGAACCATAAACAATCTGACGCTTTAAGATTTCTAAATCATTTGAATGGGAAGTGAATTCTCTTTGTTAACGAATTGTCGACCAAACTGTCAAATACATTTTGAAGAGCCACACTAACACTCTTCTTAGATAATGTGTGGTTGATCTTGTAGCATCTATTCACCAGATTCAACTACCGCGACTTTAAGATGTCTTCACATTACGATTTTGAACAACTACCGCAGTTCCGGAAAGAATGTTGTACTCCAACATCTTTGGGAAAGCGATTAATCCTCAAAAGTGTCACTTTGTGTTTTAATTGATTCCTCATAAATCTCAATTAGGGTATGATGCCACTTTCGGGGAACTCGGTAATTTGAATTCGCTAGTAAGTATGAGGAATCTGGTGACGTCACCAGGAAACATAATGTTGGAAATATGTCCATTATTTTTAAAAGTATCCTGGACTCTAGCTCAGATTAAATGCGAAACCTCAGCATAAGACTTTGCGTTAACTTGAAGTAATTTTGAAGGACTTAGGCCCGGTATTTCAGTGCTGAGTTAACTGATTAACTAACTCAAATTAAAGTTAAGCCCAAAATTTGTTTTGAGTTAACCAGGGAACCGTATTTCAGTGACTTTGTTGACCATTGACAAGAATGGATTTGGTTATCCACAATATTTCATAGTTGGTAGTCCTGCTAGTAGATTTGACCAATGACATTAGAATATTTTCTGCCAGACAACAACAAATAATTTCAAGAAGTGTCGCACGTGCTTTAATTTTTAAGGTTATGGGCATGGCCCAATTGAATATGCTTTTGTCCTCTGCCGCGTGCCGTGATCGGTTGAGGTTGCCAAACATCGAAAAGATAGCGCAAGCGCCCTAGTAGTAACCCAAAAAATTTTGGTTTAACCCGTCAACTACTATGAGTTAAGTTTTTTAGTCAACAAAAACTAGTTAAACTAAAAGCGGTCACTGAAATACGCTTAAACGAAAAAATAACTCCAACTCAAAAGTTAACTAAAATAATTTGGGTTAAGCTCTTACTGAAATACCGGGCCTAAGAGTTCTGAAGTTCTAATCTTGCTAAACCTTTCGAATAAGAAGTCAACGTATGACCGATCAAACTATCAAATGTATTTTGAAGACGCATATTAATGTTTTTTTTGAATATTATGTGCTTACTTCGAACTGCTACTACTCCCACTCTATCTCAGTCCCACTCTATCTCACTCCCACTTTAACTAACCTCCCCCTCTTTTTAATTCCTACTTCGACCTAATCTAACCTAGTGGCGCTGCTCGTCATTACTTAGTCTCCCCCAACTAACTTGATTTCTCTCTCTCTTTCTCTCTCCCTTTAATTGATCTTGGCCGGATCATCTAGTGTAGAACCCTTTCACGTTGTTTTCGTCCTAACCTAAGTTCATTGAAGGTAGCTGTAATCGCGATTCGGTGATAGATCCAAAATGTATTTAATTTGGTTTGTAGGATCAAAATGTAATCGTCTGACTGTATTGAATTTGCTTCGAAGGACGATATAATTAAAATCAAAGTGTTGATAAGAAATTATAACTTTATTTAACTTACTTTAAAATGGTTACGTTACTACGCTGAAAGTCGGTTCACTAAAAGTACAGAGCGAAGTGAAGAGAAGATGGAGGAAAGAGAGTGAGAAGATCGGTGCATGCCGTTTTATAATCTTCCCCCCTTACAACTTTAGGGTAGGGCGTACGGGCTACCAACCTTCTAAAAATAGTTTTATAGTTGGCAACAACATGTACGCAACAGTAGCTGTACACTCTCGGAGAAATAAATCACAAGTCGTTGATTGTTACTTTTATATTTTGCCTTAATTCATTGGTTTAGATTTGGCTGTAGTTTTATATCCTTTTGATATTTAAAGAAACAAATAAATATATAATGCTCAAATATGAGCACAAATTTAATTATTTAAATCTTTAGCCTTTCGCTTTAAATGGAGTAAATGTACTTTTTACATTTTTACTCAAAGTTCATAAATTCAGACAAAAGTAGCTTTTCACTTGGCAATAAAGCTCTGATAATTTGTCAATGGAGAATACACATACATATTTAGAAAAAAATCACAAAGCCATACACATAAATATATAAATAGCAATACGATAAAATAACGGTAAATGTTTGTCCCTCATGAACAATTTTCATTTATCTATAAGATGTTTTGGGTTTCGTAAAACCTAATATAGCAGTTGCTACTTTTATATCATTTCTAAATAATGTTGTAGGTGGTCCATTCATTCAATCAATTAGATGCAATATTTGCTGATCTTTCTGAACCGAAGCCACAAATATTCCGAATAATTAATCACGACTGGTAAACAGGTACACACATAGGTTAAATCACAAAGGATGAATAAATAACAATAGATACTTTGCTTCAGCATACTGAATCCCAATCCTAGTTACGGTAGAGGGTGTCTCAAGCATGAGGGGATTACAGTGCCATGACTCTGTGTTAATCGTAATTAACCTCAATCCTATTTGCGGTAGTGAGTTGGGTCGAGATGAGATACTGCACGTTAAGAATCGGGAAGTGGTTCCCCCTTTTATGGATCGGAGTTTGCAAAAACTACGCGCTAGTCTCGTAACCCCACTCGCCCCTGTCGATCTATTCACAATATTATGGTTTAGCAGCTCATTATGAAAGTTCCTCAAATAGGGCATCTATTACGGCTTAAAATTTTAATTCAATAGCTCTTTCTACCATTGTCTGAATTTTGTGACCTTTGGTTTCACTAATTAAATTATATTTGTACTTAACAAATGTTTCTTAAATCTATGACATGATTTTTGCTTGTCTCAGTCTTGGATTCGAGTTTGCTAAAATTGTTTAATTAGTTATAACTGGTTCTTCAGTTTCCTGAATTATAACACTTTAATCTAGCGTCAAAGCGGTATAAACAAATCTAGAAACTTACAATGATATTTATCTTGATTGCTCAATACGAATATACGATTCCAACTTTCTATTAGTAGGCCCGACATTGCCAAAACGACTAAAGCATTTTAACCTGAGAACATTTAAGTTAGCTTGTTTATTCTGACTTTCTAGATCTATAATTATGATTCTTATTTTAAGTATTCTCTCTGATTGTTAGAACTTTACGTATAGGAACTTTAAATTTAATTACTTTTTTCCTCGATTTCTAGACTTTAACAGATTTTATAAATTACCTAAATTAATTTAAATCATGTAATTTTCTGAATATTTCAATAAGTAAAATAGTTAAGTTTCACTTTTACTAAAATTTAAACATAATAATTTTTATAGACTATTAACATTGAAAATTCTGAAGTTAGCAAATTTTTATAAAATATTAAAATTCGATTTTCATTCAATTCTGATTTCAACAACTTTCTAAAATCTCAAATTAGCCAACCCCGTTTACGTATTTCTACCCATTCATTTTATAACAGGAAATCAAAATTAAAGCTCACAGTACCTGGTATCTGAACACTGCACTTAGAATACTATTCACTGATTAAAATTCGATTAGAGCACCTCACGGACCTTTGGCAGACAACTGAATAATTTGATCCTATCCTTATCCTTATCTTCTCTTGGTTTATGGGCCGGAACCTAGTTCCTTTACCCCGTAATCTGAAACATAGTGGGTTAATCTTGGGGAGGGGGAGTTGTGTTTTAACCAAAGGTTAGTGTCATGTCAGGGGGAATTATGGTCCTAATCGTCTAGGACCAGTTTTGGCCGTTTACATCTGTGTGGTCTGTCCTCGTCGTATTGAAAGGCTTTACGAACGAGCGGATTTTTATTGGTGGTAGCGGCAGCAAAAACATTTGATGCCGTTTGACGCAGGATGAGTCTTAGGGATTTGTTCTGGACAACTTGAAGTTTTTTGATGATGTATGGGGCCGAGTGGCTCCATACAGATGAGGCGTAGAGCATTATGGGGCGAATTATGGCTTTGTAAATTCGAAGTTTGTTGTTTGGAGATAGCTTGCTCTTGCGGCAGAGCAAGGGAAAGAGCTGCAAAGCAGCCGCGTGCTTTGTTCCGGATTGTCTCGATATGTTGGGTGAAAAGTAGTTTCCGGTCTAGAGTAACGCCGAGATATTTGGCTGCGTTTTGCCATGGGATGTCTTGATTGAAAAATTTTAGTTGACCTGAAGGGTCGACCCTTCGACGAGTGAAGAGGACGGCCGTGCTTTTCAACATTAACATTAACAACGTTTATTGGGGTCTTTGTTCGTACAATATTTCCAGATAAAATAATTACAATAATATATGTGTTACTATTTCAACTGCTAGATTCTAAGCATCCTATGGAAGATTCCTACTTAATATTAAGTTTACTCTTCAGTATGTTAATCATTTACAATATATGTCAAATTTACAATAATTAAGTTGTTGGTTTTTATTATACAGTTTTCTTTCTACTATGAACACAATGTTTGCAGGACAGAGTTCATTAAAAACCTACTTAAAATAATTGCTATGCAAATTGCATTTCTATCCTAAATTTTTTTGTACATTTACAAACGAATTTCTAATCTGATGATATCGTAAAATATGATAACCGCGATTAGCTAAACAATCGTGCGCATTCATGACAGCTCCCAAATCAGCAATCATAATTTATTTCCAGAGATCGAAAGGAGTAGTGTTCATTTTGCTATTGTCACTTTCTAAATTTACGTTGGAGAGTAAGGAGAAGATTGGACGTACAGGCCCCTCCCGCCAAGCTGTCCCCACCAATCAGGCGGGCCGAGATACAGCATTGGTTATAGGAGAGGTATGTCAATCCCCTTCAGTAAAAACAGGTAAGTGCTGGTGTATTAATTTGTGCTTAATGCGAAATGGAATGTTTCCCTGTCTATTATTTCTTATGTTTGTGAAGAGTTTGTTGTCACAGCTTCTATTATTCGTTTATTCGTTTATCGGAAGAATGCCAGCTGTTTCTTCCATAGTTTGTACGCGAGTGTACCTGTCAGATCCTGTGATCAGCCTTAATATTTTGTTTTCGAAAACCTTCAGTTTTTTATTGTTGTTAGTTCCAGCTAGGCCTCCCCAAACTGGTGCGCCATAGGTAATTTGGGGTCTGATTATCGCCGTATAGATCAGTTTTTTATTGGCTACAGTTAATGACAGACTTTTCAAAAGCGGGTACAATAGTCTGCAAGTTCTGTACGCTCTTTTTAAAGAACTTGATATGTGTTCCCAAAAGTTTAGCCTCCTGTCTATACCAATGGTATATTTTCCTTATCTATTGTCATAAGTTTAAATATTTTGATGTTTGTGAATTTTTTGGAAAATATTATGTTTTCGGATTTACTTGGATTTAGTTGGATTTTCCATTTATGGAAGTATTTTTCTAATATGTTGGCATGTGTTTGGAGTTGAAAATTTGCGGCTACTGCCAAAAAGGCATAAATCGCTGTATCATCCCCGTATAAAGCTGTTTTTGTTTTTGGAAATTCGGGAATATTATTGATAAACAGCGTAAAGAGTCTGGGTCCCAGAACCGAACCCTGAGGCACTCCGGCTTTTACGTTTCTTCTCTCTGAGAGGGCGTTGTGTACTTTCACCTGGAAAGTGCGGTTAGTCAGGTAATTGTGGATAGTTAAAATTAATTTCCTAGGCAAATTGTAGTTGATCATTTTATAAACCAATCCCTCAATCCGCACCCTGTCAAAAGCTTTTTGGAAATCGAGCAGTAGCATACTGGTTACGAAGTCTTTGTTGTAATTGATTGTTATATCATTAACAATTCGTACAGCAAGCCGTACGGTATTATGGTTAGGTCTAAAACCAAATTGAGAGTCAGTTATTTTTTTATGATTTCTCTAAGAGCTGGCCAACCTTCTCAACATAATCTTTTCTGTCACTTTTGACACTGCGGAGAGCAAGCTGATTGGTCTATAACTATCTGGGCTAGTGTTGTTTTTGTTCGGTTTTTTAATTGGTACTATTACCGCCCTTCTCCAGGCTACCGGAAAGTAATTAATTTTGAAGATGGCATAGATAATGTACATGAGTCCTACTATTGCTTTATTTCTTAGATTTTTAATAACAATATTTTCAATACCGTCAAGACCGGGTGCTTTTTTATTGGGCAAATGTTTAATAATTTCTTTAATTTTATCCGGGTTAGTTAATAATTTTGAGATTTCTGGCTTCCCGGTTTTGACGTTATTGGAAATGAATTGTTTTACAATGTTCGTAATTTCCTCTTGTTCAGGACTTTGTTGATTGTTACCTAAATTGTGTACCTGTTCGAAGGTCTCGGCCAGCATGTTTGGGTTTTCAACGTCCGTGACAGCCGTTGTGCTGTTTACCTGAAGTGTTGGAATTCCCTCCGAGACCGCCCTGAGGCGTTTAGTAATTTTCCAAAGCGAGTGGTCTTTGGCATTTAATCTTTTCAGAATTTTTGACCAGTTATTATTCCGCTCAGTTCTAAGCCCGTTCGTTAACCTGGCGATTCAGGATCCGAATACGGTCACGCAGCGCAGGGTTGCCAGATCTCTGCCATTCTCTGCGAATTGAATTTTCTTCCTTGATGAGCTATTTTAGCTCATCGCTGATTTGATTATGGCACTGTGCGGTTTTGATTATCTTTGACGATACCGAGACCGAATCGTTTATGGCTTCAGTGTAATTTCGAACTTCGATTTCCAATTAATCTGCTGTGTTAATGATGGGGTGTAACTTGATTTTTTGGTTTAGTATAACTCTAAATTTTTTCCAATCTGTATTTTTATAGGACCGAAGATTTCTAGAGTGGTCCTGTTTAACGCAGCCTCCGATTTCCGTCACAATCTGATTGTGGTCCGAGTCAAGTTCTGATAGAGAAATCGGTGTTTTCATGTTATTCATGTTTTCTTTTTAAATTAAATCTATTGGCGACCGAGTAGTATTGTTACTTGGATAATAAATCGGATTGCTTTGAAATAGAATTTCGAAATTATCACTGTGCCACGCTCTGTCCAGTGTTTCGCTGTTGGTGTTGTTTCGATCACAGTACCATTTTGTGTTTTTTGCGTTCAGATCCCCTATCACCATCACCTTCTGTCCTAACCGCAAGAGATTTAAAATTTCCACTTCTTTAAACTGATTAGAAGGCGAATTATAAACAGCTACAACGGTCGTGTCATCTTTGAGTTTAATTCCTATTGCTTCCAAACTAAGCACAGGCATCTTAATCTTTAGATAAGGAATATTGTACCTTATAAGAAGCGCAACACCTCCCGCTCTAACATTATTGTTTCTGTCATACCTAACTACATTATAATTTCTGACTCTAAGTTTGTCACTGTCACACAATTTTGCTTCATTAATCGCCAATATGTCTACTTTACGACTATCCAGAAAGTTAATTAATTAATTGCCCCACTTTATTTCTTAGGCTGTTGGCGTTTCAAGAGCTAATAATGGTTTTAGATACCATAAGTCGCGATGTTTTGACTAAAGTTCAGAAACATGGTGAATTTTTCAGTTTTGCTCTCGGCGTTCCGTAGCAACGAATTAAGGTCTTTAATTGCCTTTGGCGTGTTGCCGACATTTATTAGTTTATTGAGGTCAGTTAGTTCCTTAGTTAGCTCTTGGAATTGTCCGAGCCCGGGGTTACTACCTGTTGTAGAATACACTTTAGTGTATTCTACTACTTTCGATTTGGCACTTAGCGATTTCAGCGTCACGTTACGTTTCGCGATTACTAAGAAAGATGGCAAATTTGTCTTTTTCATTGTGAAAACCTTTGTTGCCTCGACAGCTAGGTCTACATGGGCGTTCTTAATTTCTTCTGTCGAAGCGTCTCCGTCATATCCTCGCATTACGAAGGCGTGTGTTTTTTCGGTTTTTGTGGTAAATGTGTGAAACTCCCTTCCTTTGGTCTTCAGGTTGGCTACAACCTTATAATAATCATCTATATTATTCAGTTGGATGGTTGTGGTATCGACGTCGTTTCTGAGGAAGAATCCCCCTGTTGCACAGGTTCTTAGACAATTGGCCAGTTACAAGTTTCTGTTACAAGTTTCTCCTTTCACTATAATTGGTGGAGGTTTTGTGAATTTCTTGTTTTGTTGTTCGTTTTCCTGGATGCTTTCTGGCGAATGCTCCATTTCTACCTCTACTTGACAGAGTGCTTGGAATCTGTAGCTTAGTTCTACGCCACTGTTACCCATTATTTTTGTGCTCTTCCTTTCCGGGGAACAGGGACGAAGCGTATAGAAATAAATAATATTTAACATATAAATTATAAGTAAATGGATATTGAAGTTAATAACACTGGTAAATATTACTCTAATACTTGATTGCTATTCTACGGTTACGTTAAGAGCGATTCTATATTTACGTGAATTAGCATATGGTAGTACAGCTTCTTAGGCTCTGGCTCTGCAGCCTTAAAATCTCGATTGTTGCACGCGTCGAGACACCGACAAACGTATGACTCATAGCATTCATATTATGCAATTTTAACACGTTGTTTAGGCTAGCCTACGATGAGCTTTGCGTTCAGTCAAGTCCTAGCATCGGGTGCAACATTTCTATTTTCAGCCCTTTGTGACGCGGTCTTATGTTTTAAAAAGTATATTAGTATTACGCGTTTATTCTGTATTTCGATGTTCACGAACATCCATGTTGGTTAACGACAATTCTGTAACGACTATTATAACGATTTGTCTGTTAAGGGCTATTCTCTATTGACCATGTTAAGAAAGTGACCTTGGCAACTTTATAACTAGAATCGATATTTTTTAAACGAGTAGTATTTTTGCTTTATTTTGGGCGCGTTCCGCAAAGCAATTCTTTCATCCTTGTTCTTCTTGGGCAAATGAAAAGAGATGGTCGCGGCGTAACTTTAGAAACAGACTCTTGCGGCGACGTAAAATAAAACCTAACCTCACTTCGGCTGCCACTCCCACTTCCGTGTCTCCATGATTGCCACATGTACTGTAGTGATTCGTGCCCCCAAATACTCAAAGATAAAAAATTGCAGTTTTTTGTTTTTATTTCAATCAATGTAATTGTGAATACAATACACTTACCGTCGATCAAGGGGGTACTTTTACTCGAAGCTGGCTGGCTCTCGGCTGGATCTACGAAAAATCATGAACCTCTACGTTGTGTTTTAATTAAGACAATTCGCCTGAAAATAGGAGAAAACTGCGCTCCCTAATCTTTAGACAAATTCGTATTTCTTAGTGACCAGATTCGGATTCAGAGTAGTGCCGTACTAATGGGTACGGAAAAATACACAATCATCTAAAGAAAAAATTTATTAACTAAATTGACATGTTGGAAGTTTGTTGTTCGTGACAATCCGCGAGTGCTTAGTCTAACGAACATACATGCGGAGCGTTACTAAATTCGCAGATCGTCGGGAGTTTAGCGTCTCGATGAAGTTGCTCGTTACGGACGAACCAGGGCGCGGAAAAGACAGAACGTAGAGCTTTGTTCTAAATAACTTGTAGCGGTCGAATAGATAGACAAATAGATTAGACAAATGGCCCCAGCAAGGTGAGGCGTATGTCATTGTTGGCCTAATGTTTTGTACAGGCGCAATTTGTTCCTTGCAGACAATCTACTTCGGTAACGAACCAGCGGGAAGAGCATGGAAGTGGCTATTTTGGCTTTGGTAGCGGGTAGCGGCGTCGCGGATGTGAGCCGTGAAGTTAAAGCGTCTGTCAAAAGTAACCCCCAAGTATTTGACTTCGGCTTTCCAAGGGATCTCGCGGTAAAACATCGTTATATGTCCGTGGGGTTGACGGCGGCGTCGTGTTATTAGGATGGCCGAACTTTTCTCGGGGTTGACCGAGATTAGCCAGCGTCTGAACCAGGTCTCTAGCTCGTCAACTGCCTCTTGCAGTTTTGAAGTAACAAGCCATGGCTGGCGAGATCTGGCTATGATGGCTGTGTCGTCGGCGTAGATCGCGAGATCGCTGCCAGGCGATTTGGGAATGTCGGCGGTGAAAATCGAGTACAAGGTGGGCGATAAAACTGAGCCTTGAGGGACTCCGGCCTCTATCGGGTGTGGGGCGGAAAGTGCATCTCGGACTTTGGCTCTGAATGAGCGTTAAGAAAGAAAAGAGCGTAGAAGACGAACCATCGCCATAGGCACGCCTGACTCTATAAGTTTATAGAGAAGGCCGTCGTGCCAGACGGTGTCGAAAGTGTTTGAGACGGCTAGAAGAACGGCTCCGGAGCAGTAACGCCACTCCAGAGTGAGGGAGAAACATTCCGTTACACGGAGAAGTTGGAGTGTGGTAGAGTGATTAGGCCGGAAGCCGAATTGTTCGTCGGGGATGATGTTGTGTTCTGAAACGTGCTCTAGAAGGCGACTTAAGATGATCCTCTCGGCTATTTTGCTGACGCAGGGGAGGAGACTGATAGGGCGGTAGTTTTGAGGAAACTTTCTGTCCTTTCCCGGTTTTGGAAAAAATATTACGTTGGCGCAGTTCCACCGTGATGGGAAATGACGTAGACGTAGCATCGCGTTAAAAATGTTGACTAAAGCCATGACGGCTTTTGGTGGTAATGACTTGAGATCGCGGTTACCGATTTGATCGTGACCCGAAGCTTTACGTGATTTTAGGCGGCTGATTATCGTGTACACTTCTTTCGGAGAAGTGTGCTTAATGGCAATGTCGTCGACTGATTCTTCAAGTGACTCTTCGACCTGGGTCTCGACTTCCTCAACGTGGTCAAGGTCGGCCTCGGCCAGATTAGTTCTGCATTGCAGTTCTAAGCTGTCCGCGAAAGTCTCCGCCTTGTCCTCGTTGGTGAAGGCCATGCCTCTCGCACCGTGAATCGGTGGAAGAGGGCGCCGGTTGTTACGTAGTGTTTTAGACGAATGATGATGAATTTGAATTGATGATGAAGATGAATTTTTTCCTCAAAGCTGAGAATGGCATTTTCCAGTTCTTGCGTTGTCGCAATTATTGGAATTTGCCCGAAATTTTTGCCTAATTCGGATTTGAATTTTTTCCAATCAGTAATTTTGGTCGTAAAAATGATGGGATCGTTTGCTTCGTTCCCGATGTGCATCAACACGGGATTATGATCCGAGCTGAGTTCGTTGAGAGAAGTTAGCTCCATTTGGAAATTAAAATTTTTAGTAATCGCGATATCTAAATAACTCGCGGTACCGGTATGAACGTGAAAATAGGTGGGCTCAGCTGGAGCAAGCACCTCAATGTCGAAATTTTGATTCGATGCGAAATTTGACAGGTTGCGGCCATTTGTGTTTGTATTACGGTCGTTCCACTCCGGGTGTTTGGCGTTAAAATCGCCTGCGGCTATAACTACTGGGCCTAAATTTAAAATTTCCGATAGATCCGGATCTAGCAATCTTATGTTAGGGCGGTTGTAGCAAGAGATCAAATGAATTGGTCCGTTTGCAGTAAAGATAATAACGGCGGTCGCCTCGAGATGTTGGAGGGCGGGCGTGACGACAAGAGAATGTTTAATCGAGGTCAAGTCGGCTGACGAGGTCCGCCAACTCGTGGCGGTTTTCCCTCAGGCCGTTGGCGTTCCAAAAAATGGTCTGTAAAGAATTTGGCAAGTACTGTTGTAAAAACATTACAAGCTACTTGCATTGTGCCATGAAGGCGGGAAGGAAGCTCATTAGCTTCACAACGGCGTCGGTGCTGTTCGCAGACTTGGCGATGGCTGAAATTAGATCGGCCATCGTCTTGCTGAGAGCTGCGCTGGGCTGGGTGTTGCGTTTTTGGTCGGCTTTTGGCGGTGTCTCGCGCCGGCTTTCTGGGGCGGGTTTGGGCCCGGCCTTCGGCTTTTGCGTAGCGGCACTCGGTATCGCCTTGGTCGCGAATTCCTTCCTGTGGGCAGAAATCTTGTTACTATTGCTCTTTGGAGCGGTCTTACCTTTTAATTTAGGGTATTTTTTGCAACCCTGAAAGTTTGCGGTGTGCTCTTCTCCGCAGTTAGCACATTTCGGGGTTTCCTCGCGACGCTTTTGGCACGCCTCGGTGAGGTGCGGTTCTCCGCATTTTACGCAACGGGGCTCCGCGAAGCAGTTCCTTTGGGCGTGGTGGAATTTCTGGCAGCGGTGGCACTGCCCTACTCTTCGTCCACGTCTCGGGGGCTCGACGGCCGTTACGAGGTCGCACAGCCTGTTGATCTTGTAGATCTTTTCCTTTCGGTTCATGGGCACTTCCACTAGAACCAGAGGCAGCGGGTTGTTGGTTCCGCCCTTAATTAGGCGGCTAACCTTAATGACCTCGAAACCGTGTTCAGTGAGGTCGGTCCCGATTTCTTGGGTTGTTAATTGTACAGGAATGCTCCTGAAAACAACCCTGCAATTACGCTCTTCTTGAAGCGTATACGTATGATATTGATAGTTGCCGTTAGTGAGGAATCGGGTAAGGGCGCGCAAATCTGTGGTTGTAGGGACCTCGATCCTCACGCTATCGGCGATGGATTTAGCCTTGAGGAAGCCAATTCGGTTCTGTCGCATGCCTCGTGAGACAGCGGTCCACTTGGCTTGGTCTCGGAGAATTATTGGGGGAATTCTCGCGGTTTTTGTTACTTCTTCGGGCTTCTCGTTGGAATTTTTCGATGTCTGAGTTGGGGTCGGGGCTTTTTCGGTGCTTGGGGTAGCCTTGGCGCGCTTGGCCGTGCCGGCGTATTTTGCAGCGACGGCGTCGAAATAGGACATAGGGGCGGGGCTTGAGGAAGTCGCAGAGTTGTGGCGACGGCGCCTCTTACCTGCGAGGACAAACTGTTGTTTGTCCTCAGCTTCTTCCTCCTCCTGGTTGACTGAGCCGTCGGTCTCCATCTCCGAGGAAGAGTTGCTGTCGCTCTTCTCCGAGTCGGACGGCAACGGGGTGGAAATGGCCGTCATCTGTTGCGGAGTTATTTTCTTGTTGTCGGGAATGGTGTGTTATCGCGCTTCTAGCGCGGAGATGCGTCGCTCGGTTGACGCCTGGAACTGGTTCTATTCAGCACGCATCGACTTAATGCAGTCGAGAATATCTGCAAGGGTGACGTTGGCCGTTTGTTGTGGTTGGCGTGGTGTAAGCTCGGGTTGATCGCTGTCGCAAGAGACCCGTTCTCGGGATGCGGACCGGGACAGAACGTCGCGGTTCCGTGCCGATGCCGTAGCACGGAGGAGTCGGACTTGAGGATGCAGCACTCGACGGCGTTGTTTTTTTTTTTGCCTGGAAAGGAGGGGAAATCCACATGGACATCCTGCGCTTAGATCAATCACGCAGGGTAGTGTCGGACGTTAATCGACTAAAACCCCTCCTGATGAGCCGAAACCTGGTTCCTCTTCTCCGTAGTCTGTAAATGAGGTTAGTTATGTTGGGGGTGGGGATGTGTGTGACCGAGCGGCCAGTGTCGTGGTTCGCGGAGAGACGCGGGTGGTTTTAGCCGTTTAAAACCATCTTAATCCGCTTTAGTCGGTGTGGGGGTTCCTCGCCGTAGTCGACGGCTCTACGGACGAGGGGGTTAGGCTGGTTTTCTGTAATAGCAAAAAAATTTGACGCGGTGTCATGAAGGTAGTCTTCAATATATTTAATTTCGGAATCGTTGTGGAGCTGGTTTGTCCGGACAAACCAGGGCGCGTTGAAGACGAGACGTAATGATTTATTTTGGACTACCTGTATTTTGTGTATCTGGGTTGGCGCGGCGTGGCTCCAGACAGGAGACGCATAAGACGCATTGGCAATATAAGATGGCGTTTATATATGTGACTCGTGCGTGTTCTTGTTAAGCAAACATCAATTTGTTCTACAATTACACCTGAAAATTGCGATGTGAATAACAACAATATTATAGCGACTGAAGGTAAAAGTGGCAGGAAAATTGTGTTGAAGAGTCATAACAAATAAGTGAGGTTAAGTTGTTTGACAATCATGTTTAATTAGAATAAATAGGGAAATTGGACTAAATTAAATTAAAAAAAAAAAGATCATTTATTTGAGAATACGAACACGTTGAATGCGTAGTACTCGAGTAACTAAATTTGAATCGATTGATAAATAATTTTTGTATAGTTGCTTGCCACGTGGTCGCAACATAACCTAAAATGGTTAACTGCCTAGGATGTGGAAAAGAGATTAAGGATGCAAATCTTGATGTAACACTTAAATGCAAGGGTTGCAATGAATTGACTCACCCTAGCTGTGCTGTAAAGTTAAGCAAACTTCCTGATGGCAGATTTAAGAAATGTTGTGCTGATAAATCTGTACCTAGTGATTTTGATCAAAAATTGGATGCTAAATTGGACAAGTGATGGGAAAGATCTCATCTTCTCTCCTAGAAACTAAAAATGAAATTAAGAACTCAGTACAAATTGCAATTGATCGATTACATACTAAGATTGAAGACGTTTTTGTACAGATAAATGCAGTGGATCAAAAGGTTGAGTCTGTTAACAGTAGTATTTTTGAAAGTGTTCTCTCTTAATTTACAGATAGGATGTATAGAGAGAAGAATCTCCTGATTTTTAATCACCCAGACAATAACAATGATATAGAAGACAAAAAAATTGTTCATGATGTACTTGGAAAGGCTCCCTTTGATGTTTTTAACCTAAAAATAAATCGTTTGGGAAAATTCAATACTTCTCGCTCTCGACCCCTCAAAGTTGCCATGGACTCATCAGCTGATGTAATGTGGGTTATGTATAACAAGAAAAATTTGCAATTTGGTGATAGTAAAGTTTCAGTTGATAAAACTGCATATCAGCGTCAGCAGTTTAAAACTCTTTTAAAAGAAGTTTAAGCCCGAAAAAAGAGTGGTAAGAAGAACTTAGTTATTAGATACTTTAATGGAAATCCAACAATTGTAATTGATACTCCAAAAAAGTCAAGTGCTCCCAATTCAAATCCAAAAAACTACTTGGAAGTTCAGCTGGACCCTTAAGAATTTATTATCAGAATGTAAGGAGTTTAAAAAATAAGTTAGCTGAATTCATTGGTGCAGTTTCATCATCAGCTCTTGATGCACTCCTATGTTTAACTAAGACTTGGCTTGATCGGTCGGTAACTGATGCTGAGCTTCAGTTATTAAATTACAAAATTATTTGTTGTGATCGTGATTTATTGAGTTCTGGTAAATCTCGTGGTAGTGGTGTGCTGATTGCTATCAAGTCAAGCATTAATTATTCGATTCTAAGCATGCATAGCTCCTCCATTGAGTATATGATCCTTGAGGTTATGTTGACCGGCAGCTGTGGAATTTGCATCAGTTACTATACTCACCGCCTGTGTCACCTGTGGGTTCTGCTGTATTTGAAAATGGAGTTAATCAGTTTCTACATGCTTTAACTTCTGCATAATCAGTGGCAGCTTCTTGGAGTTCGAGCATAACTGAAATGCTACTCCTTGGAGATTTCAACCTACCTGGTATCGGGTGGTCAGTGGAGAGTGATGCTCAGATTTTCTCAAGTTTGTGTTCATCGAGTGTAATTCGGAGTGTTGCTGAGAACCTATGTATGAACGTTGACACGTTGGGATTGAGACAGATAAATGAAGTTTATAATGCAAAGAGTGCGCTTCTTGATGTAAACTTCTACATTCACTAATGAATTGTCCAGATCTTTTAGTGTTAATTAACTTTAAAGTTCCTGGTCATGTTTTAAGAGGATCTTTTAGTTTTCAGTTGCCAATGGGAACAGCAATGATTTTGGAAGGGTCTGCATTATATAGATCTTCTAGCTTGTTTAACACTGCTGAGGGATTGCCTGATGTGTGTGGTACAGCTTCTGTTAGAGCATTTAAAAATGCTCTGAGACAAAGAATTTTTGTTTTTGTTTTAATGCTTTATTATAAATTCATATATTTTTGTTATATTTTTTCTTTTCTCAATTGAACTTTATCCTGAAAAGCGCAATTAGTCTGTAAGGTATTATTTATTTGTAAAAGGGCCTAGGGGCCCTATTACAATAGGTCGTATAATCGTGGTGTAAAGGAGGAGGTTGTTTCTTGAGTTTAAGCTGCTGTTGCGGCAGAGCAGGGGAAAGAGTTGCGCGATGCTGCCTCGCGCCTTGTTCCTGGCCGTGTCGATGTGTGCGCCGAAGCGCAGACCTTTGTCGAGGATGACGCCGAGGTATTTGGCAGAGTTCTGCCAGGGAATTGGATCGTTAAAGATTTTTAATTGCCCTGTTGGCGGCGGCGTGTAAAAAGGACCGCTGAGCTTTTACTTGCGTTTACGTTAATAACCCACTCGCGGTACCATTGCTCGAGTGAATCTAAAGCATTCGTTAATTTTTCGGTAATTTTGTAGGCATGTTTGCCACGAGCGAGGATGGCGGTATCGTCTGCAAATTGAGCTATCTCTACTAACGCGGGTTGAGGCATATCTGAGGTAAAAATGTTAAACAATAGTGGCGAATGTACTGATCCCTGAGGTACGCCAGCCCGCAGAGGGCGACTGGTTGATTTAATTCCTTCAATTTTAACGCGAAAATTCCGGTCTTTAAGGAATGAATTTGTGACTCTAATTGAATGGTTTGGATAACCTAGATTTAATAACTTTGATAGGAGGCCGGAGTGCCAAACTCTGTCAAACGCTTTTGCGACGTCCAGGAACACGGCGCCAGTGTGGTGTTGGATTCTAAATGCTTCATAGCAGTGTTCGACTACCCGCAGAATTTGTTGAGTTGTCGAGTGTTGTGCGCGAAAGCCCAATTGAGTGTTAGGGATAATTTTGTGCTCCGTGGTAAATTTTTGAATCTTTTAAGGAGGCATCTTTCGGCTAGTTTCCCAATGCTAGAGAGAATACTAATGGGGCGGTAATTTGATGGTTCCTTGGGGCTTTTCCCGGTTTTTTGAAAAGTATTATGTCCGCAGTTTTCCAGGACTTTGGGAAGTGTCCTAGCCGAAGAGTGGCGCTAAAAATTGCGGTTAAGAAGTGCGGTTAGTAACACAATTGCTTTTCTAGGGAGATTTTTTAAGGAGAGATTGGTCACGCCATCAGGGCTTGGCGTTTTTCGCTTATTTAGCTGCTTGATTAGCCTAGTGATTTATTGGGGACTGATTGCTTCAATTGTATCGGTGTCGGTATCGTTCTGCGTTTCTAGATGTTGCTCGATGAATATTTCTGTTTGTCGGACGTGATCCGGATCAGCAAGTGTTGTGTCCGTGGTGAATTGATTTTGCAGAGAGTCGGCAAACAGCTCTGCTTTGTCTGTTGTCGCGAACACGGGACCGGTTGGGTCGTTAAGCGGCGGAATCAGTCGGGGGGTTGTGTTAGTTAGGGTGCGAGTCATTTTCCAAAGGGAATTGTCTCGAGCGTTGAGCGAAAAAAGTTTGTTTTGCCATGACTCGTTGGCGTGATCTAGTAGCGCGTATCTCACTTCGGTTTGAAGTCGATTTAGTACAATTTTGTCTTGGTGGGCGAAGGTTCGCTAAAATTGCCGTCTTGCGCGGCTTTTAGTTTTGATTAATTGGCCGATGGTGGGGGTCAGATTTGATCGCGTATCGGTAATTTGTTGATTGGACTTAGCGTAATCTAGTGACTGAACAATAGTGTTTTCTAGGTTTTTCGCGTTTGAATCAATTTTGTATGTTGAGGTGATTGTCGGCATTGGCCCTAATAGTGTAGCAACTCTGTCCTTGAATTTATTCCAGTTAATGCTGGGGCCTGATTTAGGTGCGTCGTTTGGAATTATGCCCAGCTGAAGGATCACCGGGTTGTGATCAGAACTGAGGGCCGATAGGGTGTGAATTTCTGGGATTAAGGGGACTTTCTTGATAAGGGCAATGTCGAGAGCATCGGAGGTGTCGTTAGAAGCAAAATGAGTTGGTTCTCGAGGGGCGAGTGTAAAGATGTCATTGATGTTGACGTAGTCATGTAGCCGTCGGCCATTGGTATTTGTGTTCCGGCTGTTCCACATGGGGTGCTTGCAATTTAGGTCGCCCGCCACAATTGTGGGGGCGTTGTCTGGGAATAGGGATTGGAGATCGGAGTCTAGGATTGGATTTTGTGGTGGCTTGTACGCGGAAATGATTTTAATCGCGCCGGCTGTAGTTGATACCGAGACAGCGGTAGTCTGTCTCTATGTTAGTCGCGTCTGGGTTTGGAATTGCGGAATGTTCGATGTAATTTTTTATGTAAATTGCGTTGCCACCTCCCTGTCCGGTGGCTCGATCGGTTTTGTAGCATTGATAATTATTAATTTTGATTACGTCGCAGGGACGCGTGTGAGTTTCATTTAAGAGCATTATGTCGATATCATGCTCTTTTAAAAATTCTTGTAGTTAAAGTTTTCTTTTACGTAGCCCGGCCGGGCTCCAAAAAGAGACCGAGGGAGAATTTAGTTGAATTTTTTTGCGCATTTAAAAGATTAAACTTAGGATGATTTGCGTTTGTGACAAAACATTTTTTTGTTCTGTTTCGGATTTGTTCTGCTGAAGGCAGTTAACATTTGCGCAAGTGCGGCGGCGGCTTTCGCGTATTTGTTGCCTGTGGGAGCTTGTGGGGCTGGGGCGGGTTGGGATTGTGGTGTTTGATTAGTTGGGATTAGTGGCTCTTGCCATGCATTGGGCCTGGTCGGAGCTTGAATTTGGGGCTTTGGCGTTTGTGTTTGGGGCAATTGCTTATTGCCAGGATATGCGGTGCAACCGCGGTAGCTGGCAGGATGCGCCAGACCGCAATTGGCGCATTTAGCTGGGTCAGCTCGGGCTTTGGGGCACTCGAAGGAGGCGTGCCCGAGTCCGCATTTGACGCACTTTGCGGGCGCCGTACACCGACTTTGGGAGTAGCCGAATAGCTGGCACCGGTAACATTGGCCGATGCTGGTGGCCGGGGGCTTCGCACGTTCGCCTGCCATTCGGGAGGGCCCGGGTTCGAACCCCGCGGACCGCCTGACCTGACATGAGTTTTTTCCGGGGGTTTTTCTTATGATCGTCCAAGGTAAATGCCGGGTCACGTAATAACCCTACTGATAAGTGGTTAGCTATTATCTCGCAGTCCGATGCATGCGCCACTTATCGACCCGTCATTCGGAAGTCACGTTAAGCCGTTGGTCCCACTGGGTAAGTGCTGACAACACTAACTACTTCAAACCGTGTCTACAAGTTCTCCATCCGGTGCGTTCCATGCGCTGGATGCGAATCAGAGTTGGAGTGGAAAGGCCAATGGGCTGTACTTGACACGTCAGACAAATAATGTTTTCTTACTGCGCTTTGTCCGTCGTCGGAGTCGGAATCTTCGTCTTGGCTAATAGTAGAGTGCTCGCGCTGAGAAAAGATGCGTTTTAAGCGATTCTGTGGGCACTTTAAAATGAAAATATATGAACTAGCCAGACTTGTTGCTTATGTCCTGTGGATTTTAGATCCATAAGTCGTACGAAAATCGTACAGTGCGTGCGGACACAAAATGCAAAATTCAAACGAATGGTATCATGAGAAAGCCACAATATTGTAATATAAGGTGTCCAAAAATCAAAATATTCTCTGTAGACGTTCTATTTTTAAAATATTAAAGTTTGAGCCACTGTTTTGAATAATTAACTTACACAGAAGTCACTTTCGGAATTCCCTTCTAATAAAATATTTATTGTGTCACTATGTACGACCCTTCTATTACTATTCTTGCACGACTTCTGTCCCATACAAAAGCAGGAACCAAAACATACAACATTGTTCTTTTTATAGGTACAAATAATCTGTAATATAAGTTACATGTTCTAATGACCCAAGCTTATAAACTGGGGTTCGGGGATTACCTTTTTCGAATCGACAAGTTGTTAAAACTATTAAATTTTCTGGATATGCTGCCTGTGTTTGCAAAATATGCAAGATCTCATCCTTTTCATTGTACATCCACTCACACTCAAGTACATTTGGCAATTTGGGTTTTAGTTCTTAGCTATTTATCCACACTTTTGTTTGGTAATATGCCCTCAAACAGTGTTGCTTTAAACTGTTTTCTGTAGGAGGTAACTTATCTATGGTGTTTGAGATTGCGAGTATTGATCTTAGATCATCCACAGATGCAACATCGCTATTATTTGTGTATAATTTAAAGACAAAATTGTGCATTTTATTAAATAATTTATCACCAAATTCTATAATACCAATTCCATCAAGTAATTTGTAATACCGTACATAAATCTTCCAGCACAGTTTCTTTCTTAGTCCATTAAATTGACTAGTGGTGCCACATCCAATCAAAGCATAAAATGCAGGTAAATTTTTTAAAAGACAAATATCCATATTAATCTCGTGAACTGCAACAAATTTGAGACAATTTTGTGTGCTAGTTTTCATCCAAACTTCTTCTGTTAATTGATCTTTAAAGTAGGCAAGAAAAACTAAGACATCAGTGCTTTGCAGTCTATAATGCACCTAGTGTATCCAGCTCTCTTTGCAGATAATATGTGTAACAACATTCTTATATCTGCCTTCTCATATTCAAAATTTCTGTATACGTCATAACCTTGGATCTTTTGATCTCCAACGTTTGGCTTCAGATGTGTTTCATTCACCATGATGACGTCAAGTTCTAGGCGACTGGCTAGCTCGGCTAGTTTGTGGCGGCTGCTTGTGAGGCCGCAGGCGTTCCAGAAGACTATCAAAAGGGATCTGGGTTGGACGGTTTGTAGAATCATTGCTAGTTCTGCAATCAAGAGGCCATTATGGCGGGAATAAACCTTACCACTGTGGCGAGGGCGTCGGCGTTTTTTTTAGATAAGGCAATGGCGGAGACAATTGAGGTCATCGTTTCGCGTAGGGCTGCTGTCGGGTTTGGGGGCTTTAATTTGGGTTGTCCTGGCTTTTCGCGCCGGTTTTCGGGCTGGGGCTTCTTATCTGTTTTCCATTTTTGTTGGCTGGTGCTGGCTTTGGCGTCTTTGCTGATCACGACCGGTCTCCTGTTAATTGGAGAAGCAGGTGAGTTTGGTTTATGGGTGGTAGACTTACCTTTTATCGAGGATGTCGGGAATTTGGGACAGCCTTGAAAGCTGGCGGTGTGGCTGCCTCCGCAGTTTTCGCACTTTGTAGCGGCTTCTGCAGGTTTTTGGCAGGCCTCCGTGAGGTGGGCTTCACTGCATTTAACGCACCTAGGTTCTGCAAAGCAGTTCCTTTGCGCGTGGTGAAATTTCTGAAAGCGGTGACACTGTCCGACCTTCCTACCACGGCGAGGGACTTCTGCTACAGTGACCAGGTGGCAAAGGCGATCTACCTCAAAAAATTTTCTCTTCTCGGCGATGGGAACTTCCACTAGGACTAGTGTTGGGCCAACCGAGAAGCGGCTGGCGCTCAGGACATGAAAGCCCCGTGAGGTCAGCTCCTCCTTAACTGCCTCAGTGGCGATACCGCGGAAAACAACTCTACAGGTGCGGTCTTCCTCTAATGTGTAGGTGTGGTAGGGCAGTTTGAATTGGTTGAGAAGTTTGGTCAGTCACCGTTGGGACCTGGATACGAATGCCTTCAGCTAAGGACTTGGCCTTAGTAAGGGAAATGCCATTTTTGTTCATGGCGGACGAAACGTTTGTCCACTTGGCCTGGTCTCGGAGAATTATCGGAGAAATTCTCACGGTTTTCGTTGCTTCTTCGGGTTTCTCGCCCTGACACGGTAGAGACCAGACGTGCTACGAGTGCTTCAGCGACCACGTGCAACATTCATCGCCAGTGCTCCGATAACATACTTCCGTCCTTTTTAGGACCAGTCTTACAACAAAAACAAGCAACCACTATTCGCCAGCCGTGCCACCACAGTGAAAAAGCCATTATTTTCAGTTCTCCAACCGAAGACACCAAGATGACCGACGACTCGTCCGACGAAGAGCTACGTCTGACAAACTTCGACCGATGTAATGTTGCGGAACTAAACATCGTCATCCAACACTGTGGAAAGTTAATAGAAAAACTAACTAAACGGACGAGATCCTCCAGCGACGAAGATGACGATTCTTTCCAGGCCCCAAAAAAGACTGCCAGAGCCCCTGTGCACGTGGCCTCTCACGACGAGACCCTCATCAGCCCTAACTCTTTCCAACTACTAGAGGTTGACCCGGAACCAGCCCAGGACGACATCGAAATGACCGAGGTGAGTTCGCAAAAATCGCTAAAAAAGCGCGCACCCACCCCTACACAAAACCGCTACACTCAGAAAACCACACAATAATTATCGGTGTCGGAGTCGGGGTCGGGGCCGGGGTCGGGGCCGGGGTCGGGGCCGGGGTCGGGGCCGGGGTCGAGGCCGGGTTCTGGGCCGGGGTCGGGGCCGGGGCTTTTTTGGCGCTTGGGGTCGCCTTGGCGCGTTGGCAGTGCCGGCGTATTTTCCAGCGACTGCTAGTGATGTGGAGCATTCCGCTTCCGGTCGTTTCAAGAAAATACCGCTCCAAAGGAACGTTACTTTGGAACGAGATTTTTAGAGACACTGGAACGGCGCGAATTGAATTGGAACTGGAACTGGACGACAGCAACAGCGACAAAATGGAACGAGCAAGAGTAACCGAACGGAATGGAGCAGAGCGGCCGGCAACGTAGTGTTGCGTGTTGCCACAGCTACCGATTCTTCGCTAGATCTACCAAATTCAGATCAATTCTACCAATTTATCGATTTAGTTCAATTTCCAACCAAAAAGCTTGAAAAAATCTATGTACTGATAACGTATTTTCTTTTCAACGGTTAAATTAATCGCTTTTTTCTTTGAATATTTAAAAATAGACCCAGTTAATCCGATATTTTAATATTTTCGCCGTTCCAATAAGAAAAAATAATGTTAATTTACATGCAGGAAGCGTTTACAATTATTCCACGTAATCCTAGTTACTTGGCTTATTTTTTATTTATTTGTCTCATCACTCTCGACTTCCGCATCATACGCTTTACATCACTTTTTGCAGTTTCGCTACCCGTTACGTTCCGTTTACGTCGTTGAGAAACGGAACGAAAACCATCCGTTTCGTTCCGTACGCTCTTGTCGCTGTTGCGTGCGCAGTCGTTCCAAAGTAACGCGTTATTTTGGAACGCTGGAACGAGTTATTCCGTTCCACTCAAATACCGTTCCAAAGGAACTTTCCTGAAGTAACGACCCACCACTAGCGACGGCGCCGGAATAGGACGTAGGGGCGGGGCTTGAGGAAGTTGCAGATTTGCGGCGACGGCGCCTCTTACCTGCGAGGACAAACTCTTGTCTGTCCTCTGCTTCTTCCTCCTCCTGGTTTATGGAGCCGTCGGTCTCCATCTCCGTGGAAGAGTCGCTGTCGCTGTCGCTCTTCTCAGAGTCGGTCGGCAGCGGGGTGGTAATGGCCGTCTGTTGCGGGGCATTTTTCTTGTCGGGGAAGTTGTCGAGCTGGGGCTTGAGAAGACCAGTTTGCTTTTTTGCGCTTGAATAATTTGACCAATTTTGGGGCAGTTTATATAGAGAAAGGGCCCTCTGACGTCATTGTTTGGATTTGTTGCGACTGTACTTCGCCAACCCTTGAACGGCTAGCTTGTCCTTGATAAAGGTTTTTAGCGATTTAGGGGTCTATTTTGTATCTCGATGTTCACGAACATCCATGTTGGTTAACGACAATTCTGTAACGACTACTATAACGGCTTGTCTGTTAAGGGATATTCTCTATTGACCATGTTAAGAAAGTGACCTTGGCAACTTCATAACTACAATCGATATTTTCTAAACGAGTAGTATTTTTGATTTATTTTGGGCGCGTTCCGCAAAGCAATTCTTTCATCCTTGTTCTTCTTGGGCAAATGAAAAGAGATGGTCGCGGCATAACTATAGAAACAGACTCTTGCGGCGACGTAAACTAAAACCTAACCTCACTTCGGCCGCCACTCCCACTTTTTGGCGGTCCAGAACAAATGTTTGGTAACATGGCCGTTATGAGATACAAAATAGACCTGTTAGCATCCAAATTGCAGCATCATCTACCGAACCCGGATATCTAGCGTTGATAGCCAGAGTTTTCAATTCAGAGTCGCATATCTACATAGAGAAAATACATTTAAATACAGCACAAGAACAAAACATGTAGTGTTACTATTTGGCAATTAATACTGTGAAAATTTTTTCTATTAATATAAACTCTGCCTGGAAAAAGAGGATGTTCCGCTGGGGGAGGAAAAATTGCTATATGGGTGCAATCTATGCAATCTATAATTCCGGGAAAATTTAAATTTCCATATTTTTGATAGAACCTTAAAATTATATATTTTAATTGAGATAATATTACATTATTAATTCCTTATTTACCCATTCTTTACAGTAGTCACCTCTTCAAGTGTAGTTGGAAACTTTATGTATTGTCGTGCTAAAACATCAACAAATACATCTACTACTTCATGAAGAATTCTGCTTACTGCAGCTTGACTCAGCGGGTTATTCCTGTCTTTACCCACAGGTTTTTGGTAATTACCATGAGCAAAAAAATGAAGAGCAGCAAAAAACTAAAAAAAAGTTTCGAAACGGTAAAATTAAAATAATATTATTAATTATCCATACCTTCACTACTGGAGGAATTTATGTGCTTCTTCGAGGTGCATCCAAGTGGGCTGAAAATTGTGTAAATACATGATTAGCAGCTTCTCTGCTTAATCTATACATTTTCCTGAATGTGTCTTCCGGCAGATCAAATGGATTACTGTTATCTCTCATCATCCGTTGCACTGCAGCATTTATCCGTCTATAATAATTATTATATACCATTTTCTTGTTATAACAGTTATATGTGTATAAGAATAATGAGATTGTTCAGTTCTTATTATTCTTATATATATATTTTATATATTTGGAAATTGTAAATATTAAGTATTTGCGTATGTTCAGTTTCTGTTTGTATCGTATAAAATTAGAAGAAAGAATCTATTTAGGTATAATACAACACTTTACAATTCTTACCTTTGCTCCACTTCATTTTCTATGCGATTGATGAGGTTCCCGTTCATTTTAGCAAAATTATCACAAAACTTTATTTAAAAATGTACTACGGGACACGATCACGTTCTAGAGGTGAGAATATAGAAATGTGCTTAAAATATTTGTTGCCCGAAATCCATTAAAAAATGCAAAAGATAAAATTTAATAATGGGTTTAGGGTAGTGGTGGGTCGTTACTTCAGGAGCGTTGTTTTGGAGCGGTATTTCAGTGGAACGGAATAACTCGTTCCAGCGTTCCAAAGGAACTCGTTACTTTGGAACGACTGCGCACGCAGTCGTTCCAAAGGAACTCGTTGCTTTGGAACGACTGCGCACGCAGCAGCGACAGGAGCGTACGGAACGAAACGGACGGTTTTCGTTCCGTTTCCCAACAACCTAAACGGAACGTAATATCGTTGTATGATTATTTATTAATCCATATACAATGGTAATATGTAGCAAAACTGCAAAAAGCAAAGTAAAGCGTATGATGCGGAAGTCGAGAGTGATGACACAAATAAGATAAAAAATAAGCCAAGTAACTAGGGTCACGTGGAATAATTGTAAACGCTTCCTGCATGTAAATTAACATTAATTTTTCTTATTGGAACGGCGAAAATAGTGAGTTTAAAATATTAGAGTAACTGGGAACGTCGCGTTTCTGTTTCCATAGTATAACAGGAAAGTTTAAAGGTAAAAATGAAAATTGAATGCGTAATCAAAGCGTAGAAATATATCTCTTGTGTTTAAATGCGTGTTTACATTTACTCAGAATGAAGAATTAAGGATAGGCTCAAGGTAAAAAAATTATAAAATTAAATTTAAAATAAATTTTTAAAAAAATTCAAGCTTTGACATTTTCGCAAATAAGTGGATGTTTTTAATTCAGGAGCGTACATAGAACGGAGCGGGAGCGGACGGATTTCGTTTCGTATTCTTCCAACGTAAAAGGAACGTAAAATGTATAAAATATATAAAATTAATAATAATTTATTTATTTCTTTTATTTGCATACTTTCTTCATTAGGTTCATTAATTCTTACAGTAGATACAATCGGCTTATGGTAAATATGATATGTATGTTCGCGACTCGATGTTGTCTAGATGTCGCGAAAATAGTGCATCTATTGTTGTTTCCGATTTCGTTGTTGAGGTTTTGGAATCACTCCTCCGCAAATTTAAATTTTCGAAAAGAAAATTAACCAGTGGTTGTGAATCTGGAGATTGAAAGTTCACATTGAAATCACTGCCAAGGAGCATTGGTAATTTATCTTCTCCTCTGCCAAGAATAGCAGCACAAACTATATATTTTATCTCTCTTATACGAATGTAGTTTTCAAATCACTCCCAACGCGGCTAAAGAAGTTTCAATTCAAAAACAATTAATTTAACCGTTGATTAGAAAATACGTTATCAGTACATGGATTTTTTCAAGCCTTTCGGTAGAAAACTGAACTAAATCGATAGAATGGTAGAATTTATCTGAATTTGATAGACCTACCGAGAAATCGGTAGCTGTGGCAACACGCAACACTGCGTTGCCGGCCGTTCCGTTACTCCGTTCCGTTCCGTTACTCTTGCTCGCTCCATTCTGTCGCTGTCGCTGTCATTGTCGTCCAGTTCCAGTTCCATTCGCGCCGTTCCAGTGTCGCTAAAAATCTCGTTCCAAAGTAACGTTCCTTTGGAACGGTATTTTCTTGGAACGACCTGGAGCGGAATGCTCCACAGAAGGAACCGGTATTCCCATCACTAGTTTAGGGCGAAAATTCATTAAAATGTCCTTAAAATGTTATTAAACAGCGTCCAGTTCAAGCCGTTCGGTAACATGGTCCTTTAACAGAAATGTCGTTTGCGAACATGTCGTTATCCAGTTACAGAATAGCAAATGTCGTTCATGAACAGCTTCCATGTTACGGTAACATAAAAATCGTTAAATAACGACTCTGTTCACGAACATGCCAGATAGAGAATAGCTACCCATGTTATGTAACGACAAATGCTTGGTAACATGGCCGTTATGAGATACAAAATAGACCCCTTATTCACTTAGGACTGATGAGTGTTGCATTACCGATACAGTATCTTATTCGGCTCGTCGTTGTCCATACTTTGGTACCCCATTAACTATCCAGTAATTATTATCCTGGCTTTAACAGCGGCTTTTGTTATTCCGGATGTTTACGGCTATTTACTGTCTTCCCGGGTTCTTTCCTTATTGAAAATATGATTTGGTAGCTAATTTCTTGGTGAGTGTTTCTACATAATTTTTATTCTCCTGATTGCATTTGATGGTCCTTTGATTGCAATTTCCAATGTAACTACCCCCCATTCCTTTGTTGGCTTGGAATGCGGATATGTGACAAAACTCATAGGAACAAGTTGCAGGTAATCCTGGCCTTCTCCGAATTCCCGGTCACTTTCTGGACACATGTGTCGTAAACCCCTGTGGCGTTGTTTCGAGGGCGCGTATTCCCGAGATGCCATTGGTCCTCGCTGGTTGAAGCTTGGAGAGCCTGCCGCTTGGTCTGGTCCCTCTCCTCGATGACAGGAACCTATAACACGAATAGCCGTCAACTGCGCCATCTACTAATGAATAGCTAAACTTTAAAACGCGGGATATTTTAAAATTTGAATCTTACTGACATTATTTTATATTTTTTTACTAACTTTATTGTTGTCTTTTACCACGTATTGTTGGCTATCTACCTTCCGGCGTTCCCACGGACCCGGGTCGTCACAGCATAAGTAAAAATTAGATACAACCGATACAATCTTAACAATTTCTTGTAATAACAGATAAATGATCTGTGAACGTTACTTGCATAGTAGATCATCTCCACTCAAAACATATTTATCTACTGTATTTTCTATTATATGAGGTAGATTGTCAAATAGCTCTTTTAACTCATTTTCGTCGAAACGAAGTGCAAAGTTAAGGTCACCACTTGGCAATTTAAATATAAAGTTATACTCGTCGAAAGGGTATACTCCAAACATCACCAGTTTGTTGCCCGATTAGGTGAGAGGAAAGCTTTTTTCATCTAACAGACGACTCTTTTCGGTGCTTATCTTTTTAGATACTTCCAATGAAGGTTGCATTTTGGCCTGTTTGATGTCCTTGACAATTTTCGACCATTGTTCGACTGTAAAGTTGAAATCATCATCATTACTAGTGTTATTAGTAGCATCTTGGATTGATAATTCACCTGTCAGGATAAGGTAAGATTGTCTCAAAAGTCGATACTCCGGGATAAGGTGGCAACAATATACGCACAACTGGTACAACACATGGCATGGGTTGCGAAACTTTATCAAGTCTTTGTACTGGTTCTGTAGCAGTAATTGTAAGTCCTGACGGTTGTTGTTGCTAACCACAGTTCTGACTCTGATCGTGATGAAGCGATAAAATCATTTCATCTTTTGTGAGTAAAATATTTTGCAAAATTTTTACTTTTGGACTATTCTTCCTCTTCACAATTTCTTTCATCATTCTTAAAATAAATAAAACAAAAATGAATATATATTTTTTTATCTGAATGGTACTAAAAATAAGGTATGGTATGAAATAATAGATACTTACATTCACTATTTCAAGATGGTCACTGATTGTTAACAACAAATGGAAGTACACACACACACAAACACACACTTTCGTGTGACGTATATTTGAAACTGTATAACAGAACTATACCCTCATGGTTTTATATATAATTCTTAAAGGTAACTAGAAAATATAAATCTCTATGCGTTGTACCTTAGTAATTTCCGAAATTTTTATTATCTGCCATTATCAAAATTGGAAAGTCAAAGTGCCCCTATAACTGAAGAAATTCTAGACATTTTAAAGCAAATGTTTTTCAATTAAAAATCCAAATTGCAATTCGCCCGCCCCTCCCTCACCATCATAATATACTTTAATGACTAACCAACAAATTTGTGCAATAGAAATCGTCCCATAATATTATTTTGATAATTAAAGAACAAATTTTGGACTTTATTTTAAAACGAACAGTGCCAGTGGTAAGTTGTGTTACCGAGACTTGACAAAATTAAAAGTAAAACAAAATTATTTCTATATTTCTAACTCATTCATTTAGTAACTAACAAACGTAACAATATTATGCATAAATTATTATTTTACAAATAACAAGTCTTTTAAAATGATTTTCAATGTGTTCTTACGTGTGTCTTATTATCTTTAATTTAACGATCTTTTTTCTAGATATCTTTTAAATTTTTGTTGCAACATAGTAATTTGAAGAGGCTGAAAGCCTAATAATTCTGTATAATTAAAAAATATATCTTAAATTTAACGATATTTCCAGAAAATAGTGAAGATGGATAATGTGCCTCATAGACGATTTCTATACTTCTATTAAAAATCGCTTATTTAATTGTGAGTATTTTATATTTAATTAAAAATGAATCTTTTGAGATCAGAAATTAACTTTTATTAGTCTTATCAGTTATTTTGCCTTAACGATAAAAAATGATACAAAAATGTCAACGACAAAGTCCGGTACAACAATAGATGCAGTTTTCTTGCGATATCTCAAAAACTTAAATTATAAACTACTGTCGGCTAGTGTGGAAGGGGAGAGGGCACAAGGTCAATGGCCCCCCAAAAGCTTCCAAAAAAATAGAGAAGGTATTAAACGCAAAATTCATAAATGCCATTGTGCGGATGAATTAAATAAATATGAGAAAGTTAACGAAGGAATGTATTTAGTATGGTACGACTTGCTGCTAGGAGT
Source organism: Pyrochroa serraticornis (assembly GCA_905333025.2). NCBI lineage: Eukaryota > Metazoa > Arthropoda > Insecta > Coleoptera > Pyrochroidae > Pyrochroa > Pyrochroa serraticornis. The sequence goes on from HG995158.1 coordinate 21,145,354, forward strand.
TCTGGTGGCCAAAGACATGGAGTGTAGTTCCCAAAAATACAACTAAACTTGAGAACCCCCACCCTCTCACTAAACATTAGTCTAGGGGGTGGGACCCACCCCGGGGGGTGGGACCCACCCCGGGGGGTGGGACCCACCCCGCACTACCTAAGGTTAGCGCGCACAGCCATCACATATGTTTTCTGCTTCTATTTGAACTTTCCCGGTTCAAAACTGAACGTTGTGGGCCAGCTTGGCGTTGCCCTCCGTGCTTAGCAGATTGCATGCAACCTTGTCTACGTCCATATTTTTGAACGCAGTTATACATCAATAATAGTTGAGAGAAAGCTGGAAACAGCGTTGGATAGGGACACAAATCGTTATGCCCAAGCCAATGGTAACTTGTTGGAACCGAACGCTGTCGAACTTTGCCGCTGTTTAAATAACTTTGACAATCTGCGTTCAAACTAAATTACACACAAGCAAGTGTTCAGCTTTAAAATAATACTGCTGTCCTACCGTTCTTGTTTTGTAAATTTAACGAGATTCAGCAGCCACTCAAAGCTAAAAATTGAAAAGGACTTCACATGACAAAAACAAGGGTTGATTTTAAGACACTAAGCTCCGGTTGCACTCTAAAATGTTTATTGTGTTAAGTGGACATTAGTGTTGTTACAGTCTGCAGGAATTTAGCAAACATTAACTTTGCTTTTTGTCAAATTCTTAAAAAACAGCCGATGGCTCTACAATTACCAATCAAAATTTTGATGAGAACTTAATCACGTTTTGCACAACAGGTCGTAAAATTTTAAAAATACTCAGTTTAACAACAAATCCGGCCTTTACTTTGTTACTGGGCGGCCAAAAGAAAGTTTTGTAGAAAAATTATTTTATTTATCTCCACTCATCTAATGATTTTTGACTGCTTTTACCATTTAACTGCTAAAAGGCAAGTAAACGGTATATTGTCAATTAAATATTTTTATTAAAACTCATCTATTTACAATAATCTAAAAAAATATGGAAAAGTAAACAAATATTTACAATAAATACAAAACTAAATATCTAAACGTCATTAATTGTAGAACATCACGGTCGTTCACTGTCTTTTTGCTGGGGGCGACTTCCTCTTCTTGAGGAAAGTGAGACGGATGTTTGATGACACCGGTTTCTGACTAGTTGAAGAATACATGGGGTTGACTATTACAGTATCGGCATCCACCACAATTCTTTAAATGTCTGGTTTGATACATCGTCATCATTCCTGATCACGTCTTCGTTGGCTTCCTTATCCTTATCCTTATCCTTATCTTCTCTTGGTTGATGGGCCGGAACCAAGTTCCTTTACCCCGTAATCTGAAACATAGTGGGGTTAATCTTGGGGGGGGGGTTGTGTGTTAACCATCGGTTAGTGTCATGTCGGAGGAAATTATGGTCCTAGTCGTCTAGGATCATTTTTGGCCGTTTACATCTGGGCGGTCTGTCCTCGTCGTATTGAACGGCTTTACGAACGAGCGGATTTTTATGGGTGGTAGCGGCAGCAAAAAATTTTGATGCCGTTTGACGCAGGATGTCAATGATGTATTGGGTTTGGGAGTCGTCATGTAGGGAAATGTTTCTAACGTACCATGGCGCGTCAAAGACTAGTCTTAGGGATTTGTTCTGGACAACTTGAAGTTTTTTGATGTTGCATGGGGCCGAGTGGCTCCATACAGGTGAGGCGTAGAGCATTATGGGGCGAATTATGGTCTTGTAAATTCGGAGTTTGTTGTTTGGAGATAGTTTGCTCTTGCGACAGAGCAGGGGAAAGAGCTGAGAAATGCAGCCGTGTGCTTTGTTTCGGGCTGACTCGATATGTTGGGTGAAATGGAGTTTCCGGTCTAGAGTAATGCCGAGATATTTGGCTGCGTTTTGCCATGGAATGTCCTGATTGAAAAATTTTAGTTGACCTGAAAGGACGACTCTTCGACGAGTGAAGAGGACAGCCGTGCTTTTGGTTCCGTTGACGTTGATGAGCCATTTCCGGAACCAAGTTTCGAATGGGTCCAAGGCTCTTTCAAGCCTGCACGTTATCTGTCTCGGTTGTTTAGCTCTGGTAAGTAGGGCCGTGTCGTCTGCGAATTGGGCGACTTCGACTGTGGGAGGTTTCGGCATGTCTGATGTGCAAATGTTGAATAGATGTGGAGAAAGGCAAGAGCCTTGCGGAACTCCGGCCAATGCGGGACGGGTGGTTGATTTAACGTCTTCTATTTTAACTTGGAAGTTACGGTTTGATAGGTAGAAATGAATGATTTTGATTAAGTAGTTAGGGTATTGCAAGTGAATTAATTTGTGGAGTAGGCCGGAGTGCCACACACGATCAAATGCCTTTGAGACATCTAGGAACACGGCGCCTGTGATATGTTTGCGGTCGAAGCTATCGTAGCAGTGTTCTGCTACGCCGAGTACTTGTTGAGTTGTGGAAAGGTTGGCTCGAAAGCCGAATTGGGTGTCTGGCAATATGTTTTGTGCTGTGGTATGTGCTTGTAGCCGATCGAGAATGCATTTCTCGGCTAGTTTGCCTATCGAAGGTAAGAGGCTTATGGGGCGGTAATTTGAAGGAATTTTGGGGCCTTTCCCGGGTTTCTGGAGTAAGATGATATCTGCAATTTTCCATGAATCGGGAAAGTGACCTAATCGGAGAATAGCGTTGAAGATGGCGGTAAGGTGCATTATTGCTTTTGTTGGAAAATTTTTCAGAGACTGGTTTGAAATTCCGTCTGGTCCAGGGGCTTTCTTTTTCGCGAGTTTCTTGATTAGCGTTTGGATTTCAAGTGGCGTGATTGGCTTGAGTGTTTCGGTGTTAGTGTCTGGTAGTGTGTTTATGTTGTGCAAGACAAAACTTTCGGTTTGTCTCACGTGTATTGGGTCTGAATATGTTGTATTGACTGTAAATTGTTCTTGTAAACTATCCGCGAATAGTTCATCTTTTTCGATTGGGGAGCATGCTGTTCTGGTTGGGCCATTGAGTGGGGGGATCACGCGCGGGGTTGTTTGTTTTAGGACACGTGTCATGTTCCAGAGTGAGTTGGAGTTTATGTTCAGCGAGTTGAGTTTATCTTGCCATCTCTCGTTTGCATGATCGTACAGAGATTGTCTCACCGCATTTTGCAAGCGGTTTAACTTTGTTTTGTCCTGAGGGGCGAGCGTTATTTCGTAGCGGCGCTTTGCGCAATTTTTCTTCCGTATTTGATCTCTGATGCGATCTGGCAAGACGGGTCGGGCTGGTGTTGAGTGTTTAGTGTCTTTCGCGTGTTCTATTGCCGCGATAATAGTGTCTTCGAGGATTTTAGTGCTTGTGATTATGTCGCTTTTGTTGTTGATTATGGGCACTGGTCCCAGAAGGTCATTTAACCTGTCTCTGAATTTGTTCCAATTTAATTTTGACGAAGAAATTAGGTAATTCGGAATTGTGCCCAATTGAAGCATCACGGGGTTGTGATCTGAATTAAGGGCCGACAGTGAGTATATTGAGGCTATTGGGGGGACATTTTTGAGAAGAGCGATGTCCAGAACATTTGAAGAGCCATGGGTTGAGAAGTGGGTGGGCTCCCTAGGGCCTAGGGTGGCTATGTCGTGTTGGGTGGTATAATCAAACATTGTTCGTCCGTCTCTGTTTATATGACGACTGTTCCAGGATGGATGTTTGCAGTTGAAGTCGCCTGCTGCGATTGTGGGTGTGTCGTCAGGAAAAAGTATCTGAAGGTCTTGGTCTGTTAAAAGTTTGTTTGGAGGTTTGTAGGTGGAGATGATTTTATATTGGGCATGAGGTGGTTTCTAGGATAATAGCGGTTGCTTCTACATTGGGAGCAGCCGGGTCAGGTATTGCGTAATGTTTTAACGCTTTCTTTACAAATATTGCTGTTCCGCCACCTTGGCCGGTGGCTCTGTCAGTTTTATAAGTGATGTAATTTTGAATGGTAATTTTGCTGCAAGGTTTCGTGTGTGTTTCATTCACAAGCATGATGTCTAGGTCGTGCTCGTGCATAAAACTTGAAAGCTCTAGCTTCTTTGCTACTAACCTGGCCGCATTCCAAAATGCGAGGGAGAGGGATTGCGGAATTATTTTTTGTGACATTATAGGTTGTTTAAGATGATGAACATAGATGACTTGAAGGTTTGTTTGTCTTGATCGTTGGGATTGGTTCTGCTGAATACCAACATAAGGTCGGATAGAGCAGCGGCTAATTTTCCGAAGTTGCTGTTCGACGATGAAGATTTAGGTGTAAGGTTAGTGGGCTTTGGTGGAGTTGGGGGCTTGGTAGTGGGTTTTGGTTGGGGTGCGGGTGCAGGAGTTTTCCATGCTGGGGTAATTGGGGCAGGGGCCGGGATATATTTTGGTTTCGGAGCGGATTTTGGATATGCCGCGCATCCGCGGTAGTTGGCAGGATGGGCTTGACTGCAGTTAGCGCATTTGGGTGGATCGGACTTGGCTTTAGGACAGTCTTGATGTGAGTGACCTAAACCGCATTTGACACATTTAAAGGGTGCTGTACATTTGCTTTGTGAGTGCCCGAAAAGTTGGCACCGGTAGCATTGACCTGAAGAGTTGGTATTCTTGATTGGCTCTACTCTGACGCGGAGCCCTACGCACGTGGTTATGTCATGAATTTTTCGACATTCCCTGCTAATTATGACAAGGAAAGGAGGCATGGCTGATTTGTCTTTACGGAGCATCGGGGTAATTTTGATTGGAGTAAGGTTGGCTTCCTTGAGATCGGCTTCGATCTCTTCAATAGGAGTGGTTTCAGGGAGGCCGCGGATGACGACTTTGAGATTTGTCTCTGATGCGAGGAAGTATGTGTGGTAGGGCATTTGGAATTTGGTTAGCGTGGCCGTGAGTTTTCGGTGCGAGTCAGTGTCGGGGACGGTGATTTTAATGCCTTCTGAAGTGCATTGGGCTTTCGTGAATTTGATGTCAGATGCGGATAATTTTTTGGACAGCGTCGTCCAGAGAGTTTTATCGCGGAGAATTACCGGTGGAATTCGCTCGACGGAAAATTGATCGGCGGTAATTTGAACGGGGTGTGGCTTAGGAGTGTTCGAATCTTGTGGTGGGCGGGGCTTAGAAATGTGTTTTGACGGCGAAGATTTTTTAATTAAAATTGGTTGACTTACTGCGCTTCTTCGTTGGCGACGACAGTGAGTGCCACGACTTCGAACCGAGCAATTCACGATATCTAAGAGAATTTACTAACCAAGCCTTTAGACTTGGTCGAGTTTTTTTCAAAACTCAAGACAATTGCCCAACCACATAACAACGCCGTCGAGTGCTGCTTCCTCAAATCCGACTCCGCCGTGCTACGGCATCGGCACGGAACCGAGACGTTCTGTCTCCGGTCCGCACCCCGAGAACGGGTCTTTTGCGACATCGATCAATCCGATCTAACACCACTCTCACCACAACAAAAGCCCGACGATGACGACGCCCGTGCAATTCACAACGGCCGACGTCACTCTTGCAGACATCCTGGACTACATTAAGTCGATGCGTGCTGAACAGCACCAGTTCCAGGCGTGTATCGAGCGACGCATCTCCGCGCTAGAAGCGCGACAGCACACCACCATTCCCGTCAAGAAGAACGCCCCGCAACCGACGACCATCACCACCCCGCTGCCGACCGACTCGGAGAAGAGCGACAGCGACAGCGACTCTTCTTCGGACATGGAGACCGACGGCTCCGTCAACCAGGAGGAGGAAGAAGCTGAGGACAAACAGCCGTTTGTCCTCGCAAGTAAGAGGCGTCGTCGCCGCAACTCTGCGACTTCCTCAAGCCCCGCCCCTACATCCTATTCCATAAAAAACATTATTTGTCTGACGTGTCGAGTACAGCCCAGAGGCTTTTCCACTCCAAATCTGATTCGCATCCAGCGCATGGAACGCACCGGATGGAGAACTTGTTGACACTGTTTAGAGTAGTTAGTGTTGTCAGCACTAACCCAGTGAGACCAACGGCTTAACGTGACTTCCGAATCACGGGTCGATAAGTGGCGCATGTGTGTCACATGCATCGGACTGCGAGATATTCGCTAACCACTTATCATCCTATTCCGGCGCCGTCGCTGGAAAATACGTCGGCACGGCCAAGCGCGCCAAGGCGACCCCAAGCGCCGAAAAAGCCCCGACCTCAAGCGCCGAAAAGGCCCCGAACCCGACCTTGACAACGAAAAACTCGAGCGAGAAGCCCGAGGAATCAACGAAAACCGCGAGAATTCCACCGATAATTCTCCGGGACCAGGCCAAGTGGACCGCCGTCTCACGAGGCATGCGTCAGCACGGAATTAGCTTCGTCAAGGCTAAATCCATCGCCGATGGCGTAAGGATCGAGGTCCCTACAACCACAGATTTGCGCGCCCTTACCCGATTCCTCACTAACGGCAACTATCAATATCATACGTATACGCTTCAAGAAGAGCGTAATTGCAGGGTTGTTTTCAGGAGCATTCCTGTACAATTAACAACCCAAGAAATCGGGACCGACCTCACTGAACACGGTTTCGAGGTCATTAAGGTTAGCCGCCTAATTAAGGGCGGAACCAACAACCCGCTGCCTCTGGTTCTAGTGGAAGTGCCCATGAACCGAAAGGAAAAGATCTACAAGATCAACAAGCTGTGCGACCTCGTAACGGCCGTCGAGCCCCCGAGACGTGGACGAAGAGTAGGGCAGTGCCACCGCTGCCAGAAATTCCACCACGCCCAAAGGAACTGCTTCGCGGAGCCCCGTTGCGTAAAATGCGGAGAACCGCACCTCACCGAGGCGTGCCAAAAGCGTCGCGAGGAAACCCTGAAATGTGCTAACTGCGGAGAAGAGCACACCGCAAACTTTCAGGGTTGCAAAAAATACCCTAAATTAAAAGGTAAGACCGCTCCAAAGAGCAATAGTAACAAGATTTCTGCCCACAGGAAGGAATTCGCGACCAAGGCGATACCGAGTGCCGCTACGCAAAAGCCGAAGGCCGGGCCCAAACCCGCCCCAGAAAGCCGGCGCGAGACACCGCCAAAAGCCGACCAAAAACGCAACACCCAGCCCAGCGCAGCTCTCAGCAAGACGATGGCCGATCTAATTTCAGCCATCGCCAAGTCTGCGAACAGCACCGACGCCGTTGTGAAGCTAATGAGCTTCCTTCCCGCCTTCATGGCACAATGCAAGTAGCTTGTAATGTTTTTACAACAGTACTTGCCAAATTCTTTACAGACCATTTTTTGGAACGCCAACGGCCTGAAGGAAAACCGCCACGAGTTGGCGGACCTCGTCAGCCGACTTGACCTCGATTAAACATTCTCTTGTCGTCACGCCCGCCCTCCAACATCTCGAGGCGACCGCCGTTATTATCTTTACTGCAAACGGACCAATTCATTTGATCTCTTGCTACAACCGCCCTAACATAAGATTGCTAGATCCGGATCTATCGGAAATTTTAAATTTAGGCCCAGTAGTTATAGCCGCAGGCGATTTTAACGCCAAACACCCGGAGTGGAACGACCGTAATACAAACACAAATGGCCGCAACCTGTCAAATTTCGCATCGAATCAAAATTTCGACATTGAGGTGCTTGCTCCAGCTGAGCCCACCTATTTTCACGTTCATACCGGTACCGCGAGTTATTTAGATATCGCGATTACTAAAAATTTTAATTTCCAAATTGAGCTAACTTCTCTCAACGAACTCAGCTCGGATCATAATCCCGTGTTGATGCACATCGGGAACGAAGCAAACGATCCCATCATTTTTACGACCAAAATTACTGATTGGAAAAAATTCAAATCCGAATTAGGCAAAAATTTCGGGCAAATTCCAATAATTGCGACAACGCAAGAACTGGAAAATGCCATTCTCAGCTTTGAGGAAAAAATTCATCTTCATCATCAATTCAAATTCATCATCATTCGTCTAAAACACTACGTAACAACCGGCGCCCTCTTCCACCGATTCACGGTGCGAGAGGCATGGCCTTCACCAACGAGGACAAGGCGGAGACTTTCGCGGACAGCTTAGAACTGCAATGCAGAACTAATCTGGCCGAGGCCGACCTTGACCACGTTGAGGAAGTCGAGACCCAGGTCGAAGAGTCACTTGAAGAATCAGTCGACGACATTGCCATTAAGCACACTTCTCCGAAAGAAGTGTACACGATAATCAGCCGCCTAAAATCACGTAAAGCTTCGGGTCACGATCAAATCGGTAACCGCGATCTCAAGTCATTACCACCAAAAGCCGTCATGGCTTTAGTCAACATTTTTAACGCGATGCTACGTCTACGTCATTTCCCATCACGGTGGAACTGCGCCAACGTAATATTTTTTCCAAAACCGGGAAAGGACAGAAAGTTTCCTCAAAACTACCGCCCTATCAGTCTCCTCCCCTGCGTCAGCAAAATAGCCGAGAGGATCATCTTAAGTCGCCTTCTAGAGCACGTTTCAGAACACAACATCATCCCCGACGAACAATTCGGCTTCCGGCCTAATCACTCTACCACACTCCAACTTCTCCGTGTAACGGAATGTTTCTCCCTCACTCTGGAGTGGCGTTACTGCTCCGGAGCCGTTCTTCTAGCCGTCTCAAACGCTTTCGACACCGTCTGGCACGACGGCCTTCTCTATAAACTTATAGAGTCAGGCGTGCCTATGGCGATGGTTCGTCTTCTACGCTCTTTTCTTTCTTAACGCTCATTCAGAGCCAAAGTCCGAGACGTACTTTCAGCCCCACACCCGATAGAGGCCGGAGTCCCTCAAGGCTCAGTATTATCGCCCACCTTATACTCGATTTTCACCGCCGACATTCCCAAATCGCTTGGCAGCGATCTACGCCGACGACACAGCCATCATAGCCAGATCTCGCCAGCCATGGCTCGTTACTTCAAAACTGCAGGAGGCAGTTGACGAGCTAGAGACCTGGTTCAGACGCTGGCTAATCTCGGTCAACCCCGAGAAAAGCTCGGCCATCCTCATAACACAACGCCGCCTCCAACCCCACGGACACGTAACTATGTTTAACCGCGAGATCCCTTGGAAAGCCGAAGTCAAATACTTGGGGGTTACTTTTGACAGACGCCTTAACTTCACGGCTCACATCCGCGACGCCGCCACCAAAGCCAAAAGAGCCACTTCCATGCTCCTCCCGCTGGTCCGTTACAGGAGTAAATTGTCCGCAAGGAACAAATTGCGCCTGTACAAAACAGTCATTAGGCCAACAATGACATACGCCTCACCTTGCTGGGGCCATTTGTCTAATCACGCTATTCGACCGCTACAAGTTATTCAGAACAAAGCTCTACGTTCTGTCTTTTCCGCGCCCTGGTTCGTCCGTAACGAGCAACTTCATCGAGACGCTAAACTCCCGACGATCCGCGAATTCATCCGCGCGTCGTCAGAAAAGACAATCGCGAACGCGGAAGCCCATTCGAACCCGCTGATTCGACAAGCCGTTGACTACGACCAAGTCGATATTAGAAGAGTTAAGAGGCCGAGAGCGGCACTCCACCTCTGATGTTAGATTTGTGTAAATTAATTCTGCTTTCAGCCAGCGATCGTACGTTCTGGCAAATGAACCTGCGATTCCACTTTCCACAGAGACAACCCCGGTTCCAGGACGGTAACAAATTACGTGTTTTCATGTGTAGTTAGCAAATGATGCATGTAATTTATTTCAGACATTTTCTTGTGCATGAGTATAGAGCCCAATTGTGCATGAACTCAAATTTATATGTGTAGTTAGTATCTGCATGCCTGCAATTTAGATTAATTCGCCTGTATCGTAGAGTAGTCGTAGAGAACCATGACCTAAAGACGGGGCTCCCAACCGCCATCAATGCGAGCTGGACACCGTCTCCTTAGACATGGCAATCAATATTGACAACTCTGTTTCCCCGCTCAGTGCCTTCCATGCGCTGGGTGCGGTTCAGATTTGGAGTGGTAAAGCCCTAGGGCTGTACTCGACATGTCAGACACACGATTCAGGGGCTTCTTCGTTGGCTTAATTTTTTTTTCTTTTTTTATTAGGAAATACGTACTCCCTGTTTTCATTGACTTTGATGGTTTTGATGCTCCTTTCGATGAGAATGACATCATCGTATATATCACTACTCTTTGGTCCGATTTTGTTTGCAATGTGTGCCTGTATCGTTTCGGTTCAACCAAAATTGTTGGTCCAAATTCTGGCTGTTTTTGTTGTCTTTTTTTGAAGGGGCGACAATGTTTGTTTCATTCAGTTGACAGTGACTAGTGGTGTTTTCAGTCACTGGAGGTTCTGTGATGGTGGACACTATACCAGCAGCTACCAATTTCCGAAACAATTCATTTACGCCGAATTGTTCCGGGGTATTTGGCAACTGTTCTTGGCAGGAGTTTGAGGACTGGAACTGGACAGAATTTCGGGAACATCAAACAATTCATCCGACTCATCTGTGAGTGGATGGAGCACCGACGGTTGATTCTGCAGAGTCAAATATTGACCACGAATCAAACTTGCGTTAACACAATCGGATTTTGGCGTTAACTTTGCGGACTTGTAGCGCTTAGTAGGTTGATGGAATCCCGAATTTTCTTCTATAGCGGGTGATTCAGACGACGCGGACCTTAGGGATTTAACATGGGAAATCATAAAATTGTAATTTCCTGCTCCCCATTTCAACTTATTTAAAAAAGAAAATTTGTATCTAGTAAAGACTATTTTTCTGCTCACGTGATTGTGCAATGCATGTAACTAATTTAAGGAATAATCAAGAAAATAAGTTTTATTTATTTAAAATAATTTGAAAAATCGATGCATAAGGTGTGATGCGCTTCATTTTATGAAAAAATCGACTGCTTCGTAGCCGCACGGTAATTATGTTGTTTTAAATCTCGGGGGTCGAGGTTCAAATCCACATTTTGATAAAAAAGAATGTAAGAACTTACTATTTACCATCAAACTTACTCATAATTCTTTGTTTCTTTATCATTTCTAATTAATAAAAAGCATTAACATGTTATTTATTGAGAATTAAACTGCTAGTTTTCCCATTGACAATTAACTGCCACCCCTAATTTAATCATTATTGATAATAAATTATTACTATTATCAATAATAATAAACTAAATTTTAAATGTTAATAAACTTGGTTAAAAAACTTGTTCCCAGAAAAAAATTACAATGTATTAAACGGGAATTGAACCACTTCAATTTGGATAACTGATGTTGCAAATCAAATCTTTAGCTTTAGCTTTAAATAGGGCTTTAATATTATTAATTACAGTGTTGTTTTACATCAGCTAATAACTAATATATTACAATCTACATAACTTTCTTAATTTAACCGCTCCTACAATTAACAAGGTTTATCAGTAGTTTTGTACAAGTTCGTCGGCCTCGCGCCGACTTAAGCTACTTAATTTATTTGTTTTTATATCTAATTAATTTTAGTCTTGTTGTGGTTAAAGTGCAGGAAAATGCTGTTGCTTGAAAATCTGCTTACAGTGTCGAACTTAACTAACTTAATTACTTAATTACAATAATTACATATATACAAAATTTACGTTGTTTATTAATTTGTTTTATATTAATATGCAGTTTAATTGCGTGGATGATCAGTACATTCATTAGATAGTGGTAAGTGTTGATGAATTAATTTGTGTTTAATCCGGAAGCCAACATTGTTTGCTCTAACATTCATAATGTTTTTGAACAGTTTTTTCTGAAATGCTTTATTTTTGTAAAATTTATTTGAGGATTCTGAGATAAATTCGTTAATTGGAGCGATGTCAGCACTTTCAATGAGTGTATCTATCTTTGTGTACCTGTTGCAACCCGTAATCAGTCTTAGCATTTTGTTCTCAAAAACTTGTTAATCTTTGAGCCTGATAACCCACCCCAGACTGATGACCCAGAGGTTATTTGTGGCCTAATTATTGCCGTATACAGTAGTTTTTATTTTGCTTTTTAAAGAGAGTGCTTTGTTAGAAAGTAAAGGATATAATAATCGGCAGGTATTGTATGCCCTCTTTAGGGTCTTGTTTATATGTTAAGAAAAGTTAAGCCGCCTGTCTAGTGTTATGGCCAGGTACTTTACGCTGTTTACAATAGGCACTTTTTCGTTGTTTATTTTTAAGGGACAAAAATTTTTTATGTTCTTGGATTCTTTACTAAACACAATGTTTTCGGACTTTGGCGCGTTAAATTTTATTCTGCATTTCTCAAAATACTTTTGTAGGATATTGGAGTGTGTTTGTATCTGGAAGTTTGCAGCTACGGCAAGAAAGCTGTGCGCATATACGGCAGTGTCATCCGCATACAAAGCAGTTTGAGTTATTGAAAATTCTGGAATATCATTGATAAACAACGTAAAGAGTTTAGGGCCTAACACCGACCTCTGAGGCACTCCTGCTTTGACGTTTCTTCGATCAGACGGGGCGTTACGTATTTTCACCTGAAAAGTGCGGTCTACCAAATAACTATGCAGGGCCTTTATCAAACTCTTAGGTAATTTGTATTCGATAAGTTTAAAGACCAATCCCTCAATCCACACCCTGTCAAAAGCCTTCTGGAAATCCAAAAGAAGCATGCTGGTGACAAAGTCTTTATTGACATTGACAATTCTTGCCGCTTGTTGGGTTGTATTATGATGAGATCTAAAACAAAATTTTTACGTCTTTTGTTAAATTTAGCTTCACGTCATAACTGACCAGCCTTTTATTAATGACATTCTCGGCCACTTTTGACAGTACGGAGAGCAAGTTGATCGGTTTGTAATTGTCCGGTTTAGAGTTGTCTTGACCCGATTTTTTTATGTGAACGATAAGGTCGTTTTTCCAAGCTATTGGAAAATAGCATAGTTTAAAGATGGCATTAATAGCGCACATTAATCTTATGCCCTTTTTGCTAAGGATTTTGATAACTATATTTTTAATACCGTCAAGACCGGGTGCCTTTTTGTTTGGTAAATGATTGATAATTTCAGCAATTTCACTAGGACTGGTGATTAGTTTAGCAAGATTGGCATTCTCGATATCGACGCTACTGTTAATATATTGCTTGACGTCATCTGAAATTATTGTCTGTTCCATATTCAGCAGCCTGTCTCCTAAATTGTGTACTTTTTCAAAAGCATTTGCGAGCAGATTTACTTTCTCTTTGTCAGTTACGGCTATCACGTTGTCAGCTTCAAGAACTGGGATTTTACCTGCTTCGGCCCGGTGTCTCTTTGCTATTTTCCAAATTGAGTGGTCCCTCGTACCAAGATTCTGAAGGAAGGTCGACCACATTTTGTTGCGTTCAGCTCTCAAGTTGACCGCAATTTGTCTATTCAGACATCGTATGTCAAGTAGTAAATTAGGGTCGCCAGTCCTTTGCCAGCGTTTTCTTAATGAATTTTTCTTCCTAATCAGTGTTTTTAGTTCATCACTGATTTTCACTCTGTGATTTTTGACTCTTATACCTTACCTTCTTCTCTTGATTGATGGGCCGGAACCTAGTTTCTTTACCCCGTAATCTGAAATATAGTGGGTTAATCTTGGGGGGGAGGTGTTTTAACCAAAGGTTAGTGTCATGTCGGGGGGAATTATGGTCCTAATCGTCTAGGACCATCTGTGTGGTCTGTCCTCGTCATATTGAACGGCTTCACGAACGAGCGGATTTTTATGGGTGGTAGCGGCAGCAAAAGGAAGACTCGAAGTTTTTTGATGTTGTATGGGGTCAAATGGCTCGTAGGTGAAGCGTAGAGCATTATGGAGCGAATTATGGCCTTGTAAATTCGAAGTTTGTTGTATGGAGATAGCTTGCTCTTGCGACAGAGCTGAGAAATGCAGCCGCGTGCTTTGTTCCGGGCTGTCTCGATAGGTTTGGTGAAAAGGAGATTCCGGTCTAGAGTAACGTCGAGATATTTGGCTGCGTTTTTGCCATGGTATATCTTGATTGAAAAATTTTAGTTGACCTGAAGGGTCGACCCTTCGACGAGTGAAGAGGACGGCCGTGCTTTTGGTTCCGTTGACGTTGATGAGCAATTTCCGGAACAAGATTTCGAGTGGACACTGCAAATGTCACATTCTAGTGGTGTTGTAGATTGTGTATAGATATATACTCATCCCCCAACTGGGTGGACCTTTATAGCAAAGTCCAAGGATAAGAGATCTTAAACGCGATTTTTTTGTATTTATTTGAAAATAAGTGACTTGATCTAGAAGAAAAAAACTCGCTCTTTTATGGAAAATAATTCTTTGCGCCAGGGTTGTTTAGCTCTGGTAAGTAGGGCTGTGTCGTCTGCAAATTGGGCGACTTTGACTGTGGGCGACATCGACTGTGGGCGGTTTCGGCATGTCCTTGGAGTAGCCCGGAGTGCCACACGCGATCAAATGCCTTTGAGACATCTAGGAACACGGCGCCTGTGATTTGTTTGCTGTCGAAATTGTCACAGCAGTTTTCTGCTACGTGGAGTACTTGTTGAGTTGTGGATAGGTTGGCTCGAAAGCCGAATATTGTGTCTGGCAATATGTCTTGTGCGGTTGTATGTGCCTGTAGCCGATCGAGAATGCATTTCTCGGCTAGTTTGCCTATCGAAGATAACAGGCTTACGAGGCGGTAATTTGAAGAGATTCTGGGGCTTTCCCGGGTTTCTGGAGTAACATAATATCCGCAATTTTCCATCAATCGGGAACGTGACCTATTCGGAGAATAGGGTTGAAGATGGCGGCGAGGTGAGGAGCATTATTGCTTTTGTTGGAAAATTTTTCAGAGACTGGTTGGAAATTCCGTTTGGTTCAGGGACTTTCTTTTTCGCAAGTTTCATTATTAGCTTTTGAATTTCTTTTGGCGTGATTGTCTTAAGTATTTTGGTGTTAGTGTTTGGTAGTGTATTTATGTGGTGCAAGACAAATCTTTCAGCTTGTCTCACGTGTATTGGGTCTGAATATGTTGTGTCTATTGTAAATTGTTGTTGCAAACTATCGGCGAATAGTTCAGCTTTTTAGATTGGAGAGCATGCTGTTCTGGTGGGGACATTGAGTAGCGGAATGGCGCGCGGGGTTGTTTGTCTTAGGACACGTGTCATGTTGCAGAGTGAGTTGGAGTTTGTGTTCAGTGAGGTGAGTTTATCTTGCCATCTCTCGTTTGCATGATCGTACAGAGATTGTCTCACCGCATTTTTCAAGCGGTTTAACTTTGCTTTGTGTTGAGGGGCGAGCGTTATCTCGCAGCGGCGCTTTGCGCGATGTTTCTCACCCTAACGCGGTAGTGAACAGACGTGCTCAGTGCTACTCCAACCGAGACGACCGAGACCGATCGCCAAGGAAAACAGTTTTTGTTAAAGCTGCTCATAGTTCTCACAGTGCCACCAAATCTTAGTTTCACCGAAGACCTTATGCAAATAAACCTCGCCCCGCCGCCGATGAACTCGCCCTGACACGGTAGAGACCAGACGTGCTACGAGTGCTTCAGCGATCACGTGTAACAGTCATCGCCAGTGCTCCGATAACACACTTTTGTCCTTTTCAGGACCAGCCCTTACTACAAATACAAGCGGTTACTATTCGCCAGACGTGGGACGGCGCGCGCTGCTCAAATCAAGCAAGCGAAGGTTTTTGCCTTCCGAGGCAAAAACCCCAAAATCCCGGTCGAAGGCTACGACCGAAAAAAAAGCCAAATCGACGACAACTGCCAAACCAAAATCAACTAAACCGAAAACAACGAAAGCCGCATCTACCGAAATAAGAACCCCGATCCCCGAATCCGCCGACGACGACAGCTTCACGGTTGTATCCTCCAGATCTTCACGCTCGAGGAAATCTCAAAAATCGACTACGACATCAACTGGTGAGTCGAAAACCACTAAAACCCCCCTACAACCCACTCACACAAATATTTAATAACAAACATTCCCCAAAAACCCACCAAACCTACCCAGAAATCCCTCTACGCGAACCTGAAATCCTCAGGTATCCAATTCGAGACGGTTCTCCTCAAATCTCAAGGAGACGCCGCAATCGTCTCCTTTCCCGCGAGGCCTCCACCAGATTGCCTGAAAAAATTCCAGAACGTCCTAGGTTCTTCCCAGATAACGCTGGTACCAATAGGTGGCCCCTCCCACTCTGGACCCCGCCCCCATCGCGGAGAGGCGAGAAAATTAATGTTTTCTTGCGTTCTTCGCGGCGCCGGCCTCGAAGTCGAGGACGCCGACATCATGGAGGCAATTGCGGCCCAGGGTCTGAGGGCCCTACGGTGCTGGCGTATTCAGTCACGCCAAACCCAACAACCCACGGGATTCTTCAGAATCCTGTCGCACGACCCCAAATCCATAGATGCCCTTCAAACCAACGGCCTAGGCATGTTCGGCCGATTTTACCGATGCGAGGCATCAAAAACCCCAGCCCCCATCATCAAAATGTGTCCCAAATGCCTGGCAATGGGACACGAAGCCGCTAATTGCCCCTCTCCCCAACAAAAATGCCCTAAATGCGGCGGCACCCACGTTCAAGAGGACTGCAAATCCTCCGATCCCGCTTGTCCTAATTGCAAAGGCAAACATCCTGCCTGGTCCCTGTCGTGCCCCGAACGAAACAAGCCCCCTCAAAAGCCCGAAGAAACGGTGCCAGTCGTCTGCGTGGACGGACCGGTCGGGCCTAAAAGCAACAAACCGAGGGACGAAAATCCCGAAGTTTTAAGCACCGAGGCAAAGACCGAATTTGTCTACGTGGAGGACTTCACCAGAATCCTCCTGATCGCGCTTGCGAACATTTTCCCCGAAAGGAGAGAACTAGTAACGCGTTCCATCGAGAAAGTCGTACGTCAATTCCTCGGACGTAGACTTCTACTTTCCTTCGTCGGCAACAAAGTTCATATGGCAATGCCATTATTATAATCCCACCCGTTCCTAAGCCGGAAACCGGAAACCTCTGAAGCCAATCAGTCAAATGGCTTTTAAGATAGCCACAGTCAACTGTGGGGGATTCGCTAGAAAGCGAAACCCCATAATAAATTTCATAGAAACGGATAAAATCCAAATTCTGGGCTTAACAGAGACGAAGGCGAAAGGCGTAATCACACTTCCTCAATTTAAAATCTTCCAAAAAAACTCCGAGCTCGGCGCTATGAGAGGTACGGCAATCGCAGTCCACCAAAAATTGTCCTGTTCGAAATTTATTCTGCCGCCTAGATTCCACCATCTAGAAACCACGGCGGTCGAAATTCACACCCCAATTCCGATAATAATAATATGCATATACAACCCACCAGGAGATCTTCCAATAGATTTCCTGATTTACACATCGACCGTCGTAAATTCCGTTCTGTTGGGCGATTTCAACGCCCGATACACTAATTTCGGCGACATAGCCGCCAACCCAAGCGGCAGAGTCCTGGTTAACGCTCTATCCTCACTCCCCATATTCCGACTGCGAAACACCCTTCCGACCTGCATTGGGGTCAGAGGTGCATCGATTAACGACCACATCCTAGTTAACGAACGCCTGACACCGACATTCGAACACAATGCAACAATCGGAACCACAATTACTTCAGACCACGTACCGCTCATAAGCCACGCCCACCTAGGTGCCCCTCCCCCAGTACGTCCGAATCTTAAAACAATCACCGACTACAAAAACGCAGATTGGACGGCATTTAAGCATCAAATAACGACAAATCTTCCGGCCGTCCCGGACCGCCAACTTTCGTCGCAAGAAATTGACGACGCCGTCATTAATTTCACTTCCACCGTCCAAGATGCAGTAACAAGTAGCATTCCTACAAAAATCATCGATATTTCGAGAAGGCCGCTCCCCCGTAGAATTGTCCAAATGATACGGGAAAAACGACGAGTCTACCGTGCCTACGTTAGAACTAGAGATCCCATTATCAAAACCGAGTGGAACAGGCTGAACGCCCGTGTTAGAAGGGACATAAACCACTTTCGAGAGGTTCGGTGGACCAGAAAATGCGAGAGTTTAGACTACCGCGACGGGAAACGATATTGGGATAGTTTCAAAGCGCTGACGGGCCAAAATAAACGGGAAAACTCTCACCTTAAAGTAGGGAACATCATAGTCAGTAACTCCGCTGAAAAAGCACAAACTTTCGCTGACACACTCCAACAAATCCATTCTGTCCCCCAAAACCCAACATTCGACCCGGATCATTTTCGCAGGACCGAACTCCACGTAGAAACTCTTACACGTTACAGACCTCCATATAACCCGATAATTCCGATATCCCGCCCAATTTCCCGAGAAGAAGTCGAAGAGGCCATAACATCTGGCAAAAATACCGCACCCGGACTAGACAAACTAGGCCGGCGAGTACTTAAACAACTTCCCGACAAAGCCCGTGAAAACCTTCAAAAAATTCTTAACCATTCCCTGAAAATCGCCCACTTCCCCTCTTCGTGGAAAAAGTCCAAAACCATCATGATTCCAAAACCCGGGAAAAACCTCACGGACCCCCTTTCTTACCGCCCAATTACACTCCTAAACGTACTGGGGAAAATATTCGAGAAAATCCTAGCAAAACGCCTCAGCACATTCCTCGAAGAAAATCACATCCTTCCCGATATTCAATCAGGATTTAGGCCCGGTCGATCCACAACTGACCCCTTATTAGCATTTCATAACGAAGCCACAATCGGCCTAAATTTAGGCCTCTGCACTCTTGCAGTTTTTTTAGATATCGAACGGGCCTTCGACAAGGTTTGGCACGCCGGACTCATCAGAAAGTTGCTATACACTCGACTTGACATAAATTTCGTCAAGCTTATCCACTCGTACCTCACAGATAGAAGTTCCCAGGTTTGCGTAGAAAACTCCTTCTCCCAACCATTCTTTCCAGCTGCAGGCGTCCCGCAGGGCTCAACCCTCTCTCCTCTATTATATCTTGTATACTGCGCCGACTTTCCTGTTAACAGATCACCATTTACCAAAGTCCGCCTTTTCGCCGATGACACCGCAGTATGGGCGACAGGAAAGAGCGTCAACGCAGTCAGCAATCTCGTCAACAACCAGCTCGCACTCATAGAAGAGTGGGCCGACCGGTGGAGAATCCAAATAAACCCCGTCAAAACCCAATTCCTTCTTATCCGACATCCTTACAGAGCCAGATCAGCCGCCATGGACCCCAACAACGCCGACGTCCGTCTGAGGGGAAGCCGAATCCGCATCGACGAGAACGCAAGATATCTCGGAGTCACCTTCGACAAATATCTTAACTTCAAAACCGATGTGGAAGAAGTTCTCCGAAAAATAAACGGCCGAGCACACCTACTCTCCGCCCTTCGCGGAAGAATCAAAGGATGCAGTCCACGCACGCTGCAACACACCTACAACACATTTATCCGTCCCGTTTCAGAATACCGAGCCCTTATTTACTGTACTCTCCCGTCCCACAGTCTTCAGAGACTGGAAAGCTGCCAAAGAAGGATTACTAGGAAAATCCACCGCCTACATTACCGCCACCCCACTAACGATGTTTACAGGTTGACGAACACCGTCCCGGTGCAAGAACGCCTGCGAAAACTCTGCGCGGGGTACGCATGCCGCGTACTGGCGAGCAACAACACCGCAGCTGCCAATACGCTGAAAACTCCCTGGACCGGGCTCCACAGAGCCACAATAAGAGAAAGGCGCCGGAAATTCAAAATTCCGCTCCCTTCCACCACGATTCTGACTGCGATGACCGACCGGCCGGACGAGATTCAAGATATAATTGAAAACACCCCTCTCTCTTACAGGATCCGCCACTAATTCTCTATTTCACAGGTTCCAGTAACAGGCAACACGCCGCCCTAGGTTAAGTTAGCTAGCAGTTAATAGATAGTGGTTAGGAAACCGTAAGCATACCCCCCAACACGACCCTCCGTACACTAAAATTAAATGTAACCCATGCTGCGCTTGCATCGCGCGAGGCCCGTCGCCTCTTTTTTTCCCCCTCATAAAGGGTTTTTTTTATAGCATGGGTGCCAGAAAATTGCAGAAACACTTGTACGAACTGTCCGTGGACTGAAGAGGCAATCGTGCCTATAACAGTCCCGCCAGCTCCGTCCCAATTCTCTCTTTAAAATAAAATGTATTAATTAGCTTACTCGAGTTAAGCAGCCCCTCTACCTCATTAGTTCTTAATGGGTTGGAGGGATTGGGAGGAGGTGGGCACAAAGTTAGGTTAGGTTAGGTAGGTTAACCCGACAACTCCGACAATGGCACCCTTCGACCAGCTCTCTAACAGTCAACTGAGGACGATGCTTGCTGAACTTAGCAGGATCCTCGAGTCGAGGACCGCAAAGAGAAGCCTTCAGTCTAACGAAAGCGACACCGACTCCGACCAATCTTTCGTCAACCCCAGGAAGACGAGGAAAGTCAAGAAAGCCGCACCTACTGCCATGGAAATTCCAGATGACAACTCTTTTGCTGCCCTTAGCCAAGACGAAGATTCCGACTCCGACGACGGTAAAAGCGCAGTAAGTCAACCAATTCTAATTAAAAAATCTTCGCCGTCAAAACACATTCCTAAGCCCCGCCCACCACAAGACTCGAACACTCCTAAGCCACACCCCGTTCAAATTACCGCCGATCAATTTTCCGTCGAGCGAATTCCACCGGTAATTCTCCGCGATAAAACTCTCTGGACGACGTTGTCCAAAAGATTATCCGCATCCGACATCAAATTTACGAAAGCCCAATGCACTTCAGAAGGCATTAAAATCACCGTCCCCGACACTGACTCGCACCGGAAACTCACGGCCACGCTAACCAAATTCCAAATGCCCTACCACACATACTCCCTCGCATCTGAGAGAAATCTCAAGGTCGTCATCCGCGGCCTCCCCGAAACCACTCCTATTGAAGAGATCGAAGCCGATCTCAAGGAAGCCAACCTTACTCCAATCAAAATTACCCCGATGCTCCGTAAAGACAAATCAGCCATGCCTCTTTTCCTTGTCATAATTAGCAGGGAATGTCGAAAAATTTATGACATAACCACGTGCGTAGGGCTCCGCGTCAGAGTAGAGCCCCTCAAGAATACCAACTCTTCAGGTCAATGCTACCGGTGCCAACTTTTCGGGCACTCACAAAGCAAATGCACAGCTCCTTTTAAATGTGTCAAATGCGGTTTAGGTCACTCTCATCAAGACTGTCCTAAAGCCAAGTCCGATCCACCCAAATGCGCTAACTGCAGCCAAGCCCATCCTGCCAACTACCGCGGATGCGCGGCATATCCAAAATCCGCTCCGAAACCCAAATTTATCCCGGCCCCTGCCCCAATTACCCCAGCATGGAAAACTCCTGCACCCGCACCCCAACCAAAACCCACTACCAAGCCCCCAACTCCACCAAAACCCACTAACCTTACACCTAAATCTTCATCGTCGAACAGCAACTTCGGCAAAGTAGCCGCTGCTCTATCCGACCTTATGTTGGTATTCAGCAGAACCAATCCCAATGATCAAGACAAACAAACCTTCAAGTCATCTATGTTCATCATCTTAAACAACCTATAATGTCACAAAAAATAATTCCGCAATCCCTCTCCCTCGCATTTTGGAATGCGGCCGGGTTAGTAGCAAAGAAGCTAGAGCTTTCAAGTTTTATGCACGAGCACGACCTAGACATCATGCTTGTGAATGAAACACACACGAAACCTTGCAACAAAATTACCATTCAAAATTACATCACTTATAAAACTGACAGAGCCACCGGCCAAGGTGGTGGAACAGCAATATTTGTAAAGAAAGCGTTAAAACATTACGCAATTCCTGACCCGGCTGCTCCCAATATAGAAGCAACCGCTATTATCCTAGAAACCACCTCATGCCCAATCAAAATCATCTCCACCTACAAACCTCCAAACAAACTTTTAACAGACCAAGACCTTCAGATACTTTTTCCTGACGACACACGCACAATCGCAGCAGGCGACTTCAACTGCAAACATCCATCCTGGAACAGTCGTCATATAAACAGAGACGGACGAACAATGTTTGATTATACCACCCAACACGACATAGCCACCCTAGGCCCTAGGGAGCCCACCCATTTCTCAACCCATGGCTCTTCAAATGTTCTGGACATCGCTCTTCTCAAAAATGTCCCCCTAATAGCCTCAATATACTCAATGTCGGCCCTCAATTCAGATCACAACCCCGTGATGCTTCAATTGGGCACAATTCCGAATGACCTAATTTCTTCGTCAAAACTAAATTGGAACAAATTCAGAGACAGGTTAAAAGACCTTCTGGGACCAGTGCCCATAATCAACAACAAAAACGACATAATCACAAGCACTAAAATCCTCGAAGACACTATTATCGCGGCAATAGAACACGCGAAAGACACTAAACACTCAACACCAGCCCGACCCGTCTTGCCAGATCGCATCAGAGATCAAATACGGGAGAAAAATCGCCCAAAGCGCCGTTACGAAATAACGCTCGCCCCTCAGGACAAAACAAAGTTAAACCGCTTGCAAAATGCGGTGAGACAATCTCTGTACGATCATGCAAACGAGAGATGGCAAGACAAACTCAACTCGCTGAACATAAACTCCAACTCACTCTGGAACATGACACGTGTCCTAAAACAAACAACCCCGCGCGCGATCCCCCCACTCAATGGCCCAACCAGAACAGCATGCTCCCCAATCGAAAAAGCTGAACTATTCGCCGATAGTTTACAAGAACAATTCACAGTCAACACAACATATTCAGACCCAACACACGTGAGACAAACCGAAAGTTTTGTCTTGCACCACATAAACACACTACCAGACACTAACACCGAAACACTCAAGTCAATCACGCCACTTGAAATCCAAACGCTAATCAAGAAACTCGCGAAAAAGAAAGCCCCTGGACCAGACGGAATTTCAAACCAGTCTCTGAAAAATTTTCCAACAAAAGCAATAATGCACCTTACCGCCATCTTCAACGCTATTCTCCGAATAGGTCACTTTCCCGATTCATGGAAAATTGCAGATATCATCTTACTCCAGAAACCCGGGAAAAGCCCCAAAATTCCTTCAAATTACCGCCCCATAAGCCTCTTATCTTCTATAGGCAAACTAGCCGAGAAATGCATTCTCGATCGGCTACAGGCACACACCACAGTACAAAACATATTGCCAGACACCCAATTCGGCTTTCGAGCCAACCTTTCCACAACTCAACAAGTACTCCGCGTAGCAGAACACTGCTACGACAGCTTCGACCGCAAACATATCACAGGCGCCGTGTTCCTAGATGTCTCAAAGGCATTTGATCGCGTGTGGCACTCCGGGCTACTCCACAAATTAATTCACTTGCATTACCCTAACTACTTAATCAAAATCATTCATTCCTACCTATCAAACCGTAACTTCCAAGTTAAGATAGAAGACGTCAAATCAACCACCCGTCCCGCATTGGCCGGAGTGCCGCAAGGCTCTTGCCTTTCTCCACACCTATTCAACATTTACACATCAGACATGCCGAAGCCTCCCACAGTCGAAGTCGCCCAATTCGCAGACGACACGGCCCTACTTACCAGAGCTAAACAACCGAGACAGATAACGTGTAGGCTTGAAAGAGCCTTGGCCCCACTCGAAACTTGGTTCCGGAGATGGCTCATCAACGTCAACGGAACCAAAAGCACGGCTGTCCTCTTCACTCGTCGAAGAGTCGTCCCTTCAGGTCAACTAAAATTTTTCAATCAGGACATTCCATGGCAAAACGCAGCCAAATATCTCGGCGTTACTCTAGACCGGAAACTCCATTTCACCCAACATATCGATTCAGCCCGAAACAAAGCACGCGGCTGCATTTCTCAGCTCTTTCCCCTGCTCTGTCGCAAGAGCAAACTATCTCCAAACAACAAACTCCGAATTTACAAGACCATAATTCGCCCCATAATGCTCTACGCCTCACCTGTATGGAGCCACTCGGCCCCATACAACATCAAAAAACTTCAAGTTGTCCAGAACAAATCCCTAAGACTAGTCTTTGACGCGCCATGGTACGTTAGAAACATTTCCCTACATGACGACTCCAAAACCCAATACATCATTGACATCCTGCGTCAAACGGCATCAAAATTTTTTGCTGCCGCTACCACCCATAAAAATCCGCTCGTTCGTAAAGCCGTTCAATACGACGAGGACAGACCGCACAGATGTAAACGGCCAAAAATGATCCTAGACGACTAGGACCATAATTCCCTCCGACATGACACTAACCGATGGTTAACACACAACTCCCCCCCCCCAAGATTAACCCCACTATGTTTCAGATTACGGGGTAAAGGAACTTGGTTCCGGCCCATCAACCAAGAGAAGATAAGATAAGGACGCCAGACGTGACACCACAGCGAAAAAGCCGTTATTTTCAGTTCCCCAACCGAAGTCACTAAGATGACCGACGACTCGTCCGACGATGAGCGGCGGCTGACAAACTTCGACCGATGTAATGCTGCGGATTTAAACATTATCATCAAACACTGCGGGAAGTTATTAGAAAAACTAACCAAGAGGACGAGATCCTCCAGCGACGAAGATGACGATTCTTTCCAGGCCCCAAAAAAGACTGCCAGAGCCCCTGTGCACGTGGCCTCTCACGACGAGACCCTCATCAGCCCTAACTCTTTCCAACCACTAGAGGTTGACCCGGAACCAGCCCAGGACGACATCGAAATGACCGAGGTGAGTTCGCAAAAATCGCTAAAAAAGCGCGCACCCACCCCTACACAAGACCGCTACACTCAGAAAACCACACACTCACAATCACAAAAATTTTCTGCAATTCATATACAAAAAGAAGAAGAACCTGAACGCATTCCACCCGTTATCCTCCGCGACAAAACTATCTGGCCCCGCGTGGCCGCCCTAATGTCCGAAAAGAAAATCACTTACACCAAGGCCCAAAACACAGTACAGGGCATTAAAATCACCGTCCCAGACGCCGAAACCCACCGTGCCACCACAAGACTCTTCGATTCAAATAAAATTCCTTACCACACGTTCTCGCTCGCTTCAGAGCGCAACCTAAAAGTTGTTATCCGTGGCTTGCCAGAATCTATTTCTCCGGAAGAAATTTCCGAACATCTATCCGAGGTAGGCCTAAAACCCCTCAAAGTCTCCCAGATGCTCCGTCGCGATAAAACGCGAATGCCACTATTTCTGGTAACCATCGACCGTGAATCCAGGAAAATTTACGACCTTACCTCCTGTGTCGGCCTCCGCGTCCGAGTCGAGCCGCTAAAGAATTCTAATAGCATCGGCCAATGTTACCGGTGCCAACTCTTTGGCCACGCCCAGAGCCGGTGTACGGCGCCCGTCAAGTGCGTCAAATGCGGACTCGGCCACGCCTCCCTTGATTGCCCCAAAGCCCGAGCCGACCCGGCCAAATGCGCCACAGGACGCTCAATGCGACAAGCGTCAGTCTGCGACCAACTCTCGTTGATATCAGACGTGTTGTGAGTTTCCAAAGTGTTGTGCAGTGCTAGGTGAGTATTTTCATCCGAAAATTGCTCCACCGCCTTGCTGCCAATAAATTAGAATTCATCCCGGCGAATTACTGAAGGCGTTCAGTCTCCGGTACGCGCCGCTAGAACTGGTCCGCCACTTAGTGGCTGGGCCCGCCCATCGAGCTTGCACCCGGCAAAGGTGTGCGTATATCGCAGGCGTTCAGTCTACGGTACGCGCTCGAAACCGGGTCAATTTTATTTTTCAGGATGGCGGACTCCGTCAGCAACAAAGATCTCGTCGCCTCAATTAAGGCAATTCATGCTCTGGTCATAGGTTTAGAGCGCAAATTTGATGAAAAATTTGCTGCTCTCGAGGCGTCTTACGCCATAATTTGATTGAGTTTTACCGGCAAAATAAATATAGAGAGGATCTAGCCTTCTCGATCACCCCGGTAACGGCTGAAGAGGTAATAAAGGTTATCAACGGCATAAAGACGGTCTCTTATGGCGTGGACGGTATAAACAGTGTTATGCTTGGGCTGGTTGCACCTTTTTGCGTTTCAGTTGTTGCGGAACTTGTAAATGATTGCATTAGCGCGGGGACCTTTCCGGAGGTGTGGAAGACGGCTTACGTGTTGCCAATACCAAAGGTTCATTCTCCTAAAAATTTATTAGATTATAGGCCAATAAGTTTGCTGCCAACGTTATCTAAAGTTTTTGAGCGGGTTGTTGCGGATCAGGTGCGGACCTATCTCGAGCGGAATTCGTTGTTGCCTGGGTTTCAGTCCGGGTTTCGGGGGGGTCATAGTTCGGTGACGGCTTTATTAAAGGTAACTAATGATATTGCTCGTGCGATGGACGACTCCATGTTGACATTTTTAATCCTCTTAGATCAAAGAAAGGCATTCGACGTTGTAAATTTTGAGCTGCTTCTAGCAAAAATGCACTTCTTAGGGTTTTCGGAGGAAACATTGAGTCTATTTCAGGATTACCTACATGAACGTGGGCAGTCGGTGACATGGAATGGAGCGCAGTCGAGGCAAATGTATGTGAAAAGTGGAGTCCCGCAGGGTAGCATTTTGGGACCTATTTTGTTTTCGCTTTTTGTATTTGACATGGGTGAATCGTTTCAATTCTGTAACTGGCACATGTACGCGGATGATGTGCAGGCGTACGTGTCCTTTAAAGTTGCGGAGTCCGCGGACGCTGCCTACAAGATTAACAGCGACTTGCATGGCTTGGGTGGGTACTGTGGGAGAAACGGCCTAGCACTGAACCCGGCAAAGTCTGTGCTGTTGTGCATTGGTGACGCTATCTTGCAGAAGAAAATCGATTTGTCTTTACACGGAATCTATGTGGGCGATGAGGTGGTTCCTTTCGCGGCAAAGGGCCGTAATTTAGGAGTAATAATAGATAATAATTTAAATTTCGAGGCGCACGTGAAACGGATGTATGGGGTAGCTGTGGCATTATTAAGATCCATGCATCATTTTAAGCCGTTCCTCTCAAAGGAAATAAAATTGCGCCTAGTGAAGTCACTGGTCTACCCTAAAATAGAATACGGTATAGCTGTCTACTATCACCATCTTTCAATATCAAACAAAGCTGTAATGCAACGAATACAGAATATGGCAGTGCGATTTGTTCTGTGGGTCCCGTATGGGCATCACGTAACGCCGTATATTTTGTCTCTGCGAGAGCTAAATGTATGCTATCGTGTAAAATTCATCTATTTGTGCTTCCTAAGAAATCTGTTGCTGACAAAGTCTCCGGGATACTTGATGGATTTGATTAAACACAGATCGTCGGTTCACGGACTCACGCTGCGGAGGCTGGGTTACTGTACTCCAAAACATAGAACGCAACGTTTTAAAAGCAGTTTTGAATATGTATCTGTGAGCCTCCTCAACGAATTCGCTCCAATTCTATACGAGCCAAGTTATAGAAGGCTTATCCGGGAAACACTTATTGAGAGGTATAGGCACATGGGTTAAAATACGGAGAGGGTCTCTTGTATTATTATTTAAAATTATATTTGAGTCTTTTTTTTTTTTTTTCTTTTTTCTTCATATTTTGGCTTAGAATACTATTAACTTAATAGGCTTTTTTACTTTTAATTTGCATATGCTCCAGTATTAGTTTTAAGAAACGGTGGCTTATTTTATTATTACATGGTGTAAACATGAGTTGTAATTACACTGTTGAATTGTCGTTTTGTGATTGGTTGTTGTTTAGGATGGCATGAAAATCAACTTATTGTTGATGCCATTCCTTTTGTATGTATAAATTATAGCACAATAAATGATTATATATATATATATAAAATTTGAGTCCCTTTCTGCCGGCCCTAAACCAATTAAAGGCAGCACTTCCTCGGCCCAAAAAGCTTTTCCGCCCC
Organism: Pyrochroa serraticornis; assembly: GCA_905333025.2. NCBI lineage: Eukaryota > Metazoa > Arthropoda > Insecta > Coleoptera > Pyrochroidae > Pyrochroa > Pyrochroa serraticornis. The sequence continues at coordinate 21,173,155 of HG995158.1, forward strand.
GAGATGAAGACAATTCATCACCTTCTCAGGATGTGCGACCCCTTGCCAACAAGACTTCTCCGAGGCTGAGATGGACCTTGGCGGTCACTCCTCCTCGGAAGAAGAAGAATGTCGCTCTTTTACCCAAGTGGTAAAAAGACGTCGTCGTGCGACCCCCCCTTTCTCTCGCACCCCTTCTCCGCAGCCAAGCTATGCTCGTGCAGCAGCCCTCACCTCCCCTTCCGGCCCGGCCAAGCGACCTACATCGTCTCAGGCTTCGCTTGTGCCACCCACAATTACTCCTCCAGCTGCCGGTTCACCCGGCACTCATGAATCAGTTCTAAGGATTCCTCCCATAATCCTTAGGGACCAGTCCAAATGGACTACCGTTTCGTCCGCCATGAACAAAAATGGCATTTCCTTCACTAAGGCCAAGTCCTTAGCTGAAGGTATTAGAATTCAAGTCCCGACGGTGAGCGACTTCCGCTCACTAACCAAATTTCTAAACCAAGTGAAATTACCTTACCACACCTACACTTTAGAGGAAGACCGCACCTGTAGAGTGGTTTTCCGCGGCATTCCAATTGACATCCCCACTGAGGCAGTTAAGGAGGAGCTGACCTCCAGGGGATTTCATGTCCTGAGCGCCAGCCGCTTCTCGGTTGGCCCCACCAGAAGACCACTTCCACTTGTTCTAGTGGAAGTTCCCATCGCCGAGAAGAGCAAAATCTTCGAGGTTAACCGCCTCTGCCACCTGGTCACTGCGGCAGAGGTTCCTCGCCGTGGTAGGAAGGTCGGACAGTGTCACCGCTGTCAAAAGTTTCACCACGCGCAGAGGAACTGCTTTGCCGAACCTAGGTGCGTCAAATGCAGCGAAGCCCACCTCACCGAGGCCTGCCAGAAGCCCGCAGAAGCCGCTCCAAAATGCGCAAACTGCGGAGGCAGTCACACCGCCAGCTTTCAAGGCTGTCCCAAATTCCCGAAATCTTCGGGAAAAGGTAAGTCTGCCGCCAACAAACTAAACTCACCTGCTTCTCCAGTTAACAGGAAACCGGTCGTGAACAGCAAAGAAGCCAAAGCCAGCACCAGTCAACAAAACCCGAATACAGGGAAGAAGCCCCAGCCCGAAAACCGGCGCGAAAAGCCAGGACAACCGAAATCAAAGCCCCCACACCGCGGCCCAAACCCGCCAGCAGCCCTGAGCGAAACGATGACCGCACTTGTGTCCGCCATTGCCCTATCTAAGAACAACGCAGATGCCCTCGCCACAGTGGTAAGGTTTATTCCCGCCATAATGGCTTCTTGTTTGCAGAACCAGAAATGATCCCACAAACCGTCCAACCCAAATCCCTTTCGATCGTCTTCTGGAACGCCTGCGGCCTCACAGGCGGCCGCCACGAGCTAGCCGAGCTAGCCAGTCGCCTGGAACTTGACGTCATCATGGTGAATGAAACACATCTGAAGCCAAACGTTCGAGATCAAAAGATCCAAGGTTACGACGTATACAGAAACGATCGACTTGACCATCGAGGTGGAGGTACGGCAATCTATGTGAGTAAAAACATAAAGCATTCCGTCATAGCCACACCCATTCTCCAACACTTGGAAGCAACCGTGGTCGTTATATTTACTGCCAACGGCCCGCTAAATCTAGCCTCATGCTACAACTCCTCGCGCCTGAGATTAATTGAAAATGATATTCTTGAAATACTAAATTCTGGCGCCAAAGTCATTGCCGCTGGTGACTTTAACGCCAAGCACGCCGAGTGGAACAGCTTCCGCGCCAATTCAAACGGCAGAATTCTTTCAAATTTTATAGCTAGTCAAAATTATGATTTACAAGTGCTTGCGCCGGCCGAGCCAACTCATTATAATTACTCAACCGGCCGGCCGGATTTTCTAGACATTGCCATAATTAAAAATTTTAACCTCCAAATTGAACTGACTACTCTCGAGGAGCTCAGTTCCGACCACCACCCTGTTTTGATGCACATCGGGGTAGAAAGCAATGATTTCTTTACGATCCCAATTAAAACTACCGATTGGACAATTTTCCATAAAAAATTAGACCTAACTCTTGATAGTATTCCAATCATTCACTCAACTCAAGAACTAGAGGAAGCCGTCCTCGATCTTGAAAGCAAAATTATCTCTGCGAAAAATGCATCTACTCGCACTTTTAATGCTCCGCGCAAACGCAATCAGGTTCCACAGCATATCAGACAATTAATCAAATGGAAGAAGCTAGCCAGGCGTCGCGCCCGGCGAACTCAAAATCGAGACGACAAAGCTGAGGCAAACAGATTAATTCGAGAAGTAAGAGAAGCCCTCGCAGAGTTTAGAAATGAACAATGGGAGCGGAAACTCGAACAACTCGACACAGCGGACTGCTCAGTGTGGAGAATGGCAAAAGCACTACGAGGCAGCCACCGCCCACTTCCACCTATCCATGGAGCCCATGGCCCCGCCTACACCGACGAGGACAAAGCGGAAGCTTTTGCCGAAAGTTTGGAACTGCAATGCAGGACCAGCTTGGCAGAAGCGGACTTGGACCACGTCAGCGAGGTAAAAGCTTTCGTTAAAGAGTCACTTGACGCACGCGACGACCCTTCAGACATTCGACACACTTCGCCGGAAGAAGTTAGCCAAATTCTCCGTACCTTACCTACTCGCAAAGCCCCGGGACGCGACTCAATCGGCAATCGCGAATTAAAATCACTTCCCCATAAAGCAATTATGATGCTAGTCGCGATTTACAATGCCATGTTTGTTCTACGACATTTCCCAGCTCGATGGAAATGCGCCGACGTAATTTTCTTCCAGAAACCGCGAAAAGACGGTAAATTTCCACAAAATTACCGCCCTATCAGCTTGCTACCAACCCTCAGCAAAATAGCCGAAAAACTCATCCTGGGCCGTCTCGCGGACCACGTCACGGAAAACCACATCCTCCCAGACGAGCAATTTGCATTCCGTCCCCAACATTCCACCTCTCTCCAATTACTCCGTGTTACGGAATACTTCTCCAAATCCCTCCAATGGAAATATCCTGCTGGAGCAATTTTCTTAGATATTTCTAAAGCTTTCGACTCAGTCTGGCACGACGGGCTGGTTTACAAGCTCCTTGCCGCAGGTTTACCATTGGGTTTAGTACGCCTCATCAACTCATTTCTTTCCAAACGCTCGTTTTGTGCTAAGATTCAACAAACTCTTTCTGCACCCCACTCACTAGAAGCCGGAGTCCCCCAAGGCTCAGTACTTTCTCCAACACTTTATTCTATCTTTACCGCCGACATCCCGAGAACTGCAGACACTGATCTCGCAATTTACGCGGATGACACCGCCATTATTACCCGCTCTCGCCAACCAAAGCTCGTTACCACGAAACTGCAAAAAGCGGTAAACGAGCTTGAAACCTGGTGCAAGCGTTGGCTCATCGCAGTCAACCCAGAAAAAAGCTCGGCAATTCTTGTCACACGCCGCCGCGTCAACCCTCACGGCCACGTGTCAATTTTCAATCGCGACATTCCCTGGAGAAAAGAAGTCAAATATCTAGGAGTAACTTTTGACTCTCGCCTCAACTTTTCCGCCCACATTCGTAACACAGTTACCAAAACTAAGCAGATATCAGCAATGCTTGGTCCCCTGACTTGGAGGAGAAGCAAAATGTCCACTAAGAACAAATTGCTTCTCTACAAATCAATAATCAGACCTACGATGACGTATGGCTCAGTTTGCTGGGGGCATTTGCCCAAAACCAGTATTTTCAAACTTCAAGTTATTCAAAATAAAATGCTCCGCTATGCTTTCAACGCCCCCTGGTTTATTCGTAACGAACAACTTCATCGGGACGCAAAATTACCAACGATCCGCGAATTCATACGCACTTCAGCGACCAAGATTTTCGAAACTGCAAAAGACCATTCGAACCCCCTCATCCGTCAAGCCGTTGACTACGACGACGAAGAAGCAACCTACCGGGTCAAGAGGCCGAGACTGGCCCTTCTCATCTGATTAGACAAAATTAATTTCTATCTGTTTCAGACAAGCCACCAGCAGCGCACATCCGTTTCTTCAATAACTTAGTTTCAGCCCAGCCCAGGGGAATGTATACCACAATATCAGATATAGTATAAACTAAATAAGTAGTTAGCAGCTCACTGTTTTGTTTTTCATTTCTTTTCGATTTAGCATCATTTTTACAGAACGTCAAAAGATCCCGAATGGAGACAGAATGCCTGGCCGGTTTTCTATATCGACCAGATCTGTCTCCCAGGGCAAAGGCGATCAAATTGACGCGTCTGTTCCTCCGTCTTACGCCCCTCTTGGCGCAAGACGCGGTTTAGACTCGGAGTGAGATGGCCTCGGGGCCGCACTCTTAAATGTCAGACAAATGATGCATGCATGCATGCAAATGCGCCAACTGTGGACTGGCGCATCCTGCCAGCTACCGCGGTTGTTCCGCCTATCCCGGCAACAAACGCCCAACTCTACCACCAACACCTAAACTTACGACCCCAGCTCCGCCCAAGCCCAATGCTTGGCTCAAACCCTTAATCCCTCAAAAGCCCATCCCACAAACTAAAACCGCCCCCGAATCACATACGCCCTCAGAAAACAAAATCGCGAAAGTCGCCGCCGCACTTGCACAGATGCTAACTGCCTTCAGCAGAACCAACCCAAACGAAAACGATCAGAAAGACTTTCTGTCACAGACACAGATAATTTTAAGCGCAATCTTCTAAATGGCCAACGGCAATAAAATTAAACCAAATTCCCTTTCGGTCTCTTTCTGGAACGCGGCCGGGCTACGTAACAAAAAATTAAAACTATTAGAATTTTTGAAAGAACAAGATATCGACATCATGCTCTTAAGCGAAACTCACACGCGACCCTGCGACGTAATCAAAATTAAAAACTATCAATTTTACAAAACTGATCGAGCCACCGGGCAGGGAGGTGGCACCGCGATATACATAAAAACTTCAATTGAACATTTCGCAATCCCAAACCCTAACGTAATTAACATTGAGACAACCGCGATTTCAGTAGTGACTACGTCAGGCACAATAAAGATTATTTCCGCATATAAACCACCACAAAATCCAATCCTAGATACCGATCTCCAATCTCTGTTTCCTGACAACGCTCCCACAATTGTGGCGGGCGACCTTAACTGCAAGCACCCCATGTGCAACTGCCGGACCATGAACTCCAATGGCCGGCGGCTACTTGATTTTGTTAATATCAACGACATTCACCCCCTTGCCCCTCGAGAACCCACTCACTTTGCCACAAATGGAACCTCCGACGTTCTCGACATAGCCCTTATCAAAAACGTCCCCTTAATACTAGAAATCCACACTTTATCGGCCCTCAGTTCTGACCACAACCCGGTGATACTTCAGCTGGGCACAATCGCAAACGATGTACCGAAATCAAGACCCAGCACCAACTGGATTAATTTCAAAGAGAGAGTTGCCGCACTTTTAGGGCCAGTACCGACTATCAACACAGTAGATGAAATAGAATCATGCCCAAAAAATTTTGAATACACAATTACTAAAGCATTAGAACACGCAAAAACTACACACCATAACACGGACGCAAGACCAAATCTACCCGCCAACATCCGTCAATTAATTAAAGCCAAAAACCGCGCAAAACGTCAATTTCAGAGAACCCTTGCCCCTCAGGATAAAATAATACTAAATCGACTACAAACAGAGGTTAGATACGCGCTTCTAGATTACGCCAACGAGTCCTGGCAAAACAAACTCTTGTCACTTAACGTTCAAGACAACTCTCTCTGGAGAATGACTCGCGCCCTTACAAATTCAACTCCACGAGTAATCCCGCCGCTTAACGGCCCAACGGGATCCGTGTCCGCGACAACAGACAAAGCAGAGCTGTTTGCCGACACTCTGTAAAACCAATTCACTATTGACACGACGTTTGCTGACCTGGATCACGTCCGGCGAACAGAAACGTTTGTCGAGCGCCACCTGGAAACGCAAACCGATACCAACCATGACACAATTGAACCGATTACACCCCGCGAAATCTCAACACTAATCAAACACTTAAGTAAACGCAAAGCCCCTGGCCCCGACGGCGTGACCAATCTCTCTTTGAAACATCTGCATGGAAAAGCAATTATGTTACTAACTGCAATTTTCAACGCCATTCTTCGGCTAGGACATTTTCCAAAGTCCTGGAAATCTGCGGACATTATTCTATTCCAAAAAGCCGGAAAAAGCCCCAAAGAACCATCAAATTATCGCCCCATTAGTCTTCTCTCTAGCATCGGGAAACTAGCCGAAAGATGCCTCCTTAGAAGGATTAAAAAGTACACCACAGACCACAAAATTATCCCAGACACACAATTCGGTTTTCGCGCACAACACTCGACAACACAACAAATCTTACGGGTGGTTGAACACTGCTATGAAACATTTAGAATCAAACACCACACTGGCGCCGTGTTCCTGGACGTCGCAAAAGCCTTTGACCGAGTTTGGCACTCCGGCCTCCTATCCAAGATAATAAATCTAGGGTACCCAAACCATTTAATTAGAGTTACAAATTCATTCCTTAAAGACCGGAATTTTCGTGTTAAAATTGAGGGAATTAAATCAACCAGTCGCCCTCTGCGGGCTGGCGTGCCTCAAGGATCAGTACTTTCGCCACTATTGTTTAACATTTTTACTTCAGATATGCCTCAACCCGCGTCAGTTGAGATAGCTCAATAAGCAGACGATACCGCCATCCTCGCTCGTGGCAAACATGCCTACAAAATTAACGAAAAATTAACGAATGCTTTAGATTCACTCGAGGAATGGTACCGCGAGTGGCTTATTAACGTAAACCCAAGTAAAAGCTCAGCGGTCCTTTTTACACACCGCCGCCAACAGCCAACAGGACAATTAAAAATTTTTAACGATCCAATTCCCTGGCAGAACTCTGCCAAATACCTTGGAGTCACTCTCGACAAGGGCCTGCGCTTCGGCGCACACATCGACACGGCCAGGAACAAGGCGCGAGGGAGCATCGCGCGACTCTTTCCCCTGCTCTGCCGCAAGAGCAGCCTAAAAGCAAGAAACAAACTCCGCCTTTACACCACGATCATACGACCGATCATGACTTATGCGTCTCCCGTCTGGAGCCACGCCGCGCCAACCCACATACACAAAATACAGGTAGTCCAAAATAAATCATTACGTCTTGTCTTCAACGCGCCCTGGTTTGTCCGGACAAACCAGCTCCACAACGATTCCGAAATTAGATATATTGACGACTACCTCCGTGACACCGCGTCAAAATTTTTTGCCATAGCAGAAAACCACCCTAACCCCCTCGTCCGTAGAGCCGTCGACTACGGCGAGGAACCCCCACACCGACTAAAGCGGCCTAAAATGGTTTTAAACGGCTAAAACCACCCGCGTCTCTTCGCGAACCGCGACACTGGCCTCTCGGTCACACACATCCCCACCCCCAACACGACTAACCTCATTCACAGATTACGGAGAAGAGGAACCAGGTTCCGGCTCATCAGGAGGGGTTTTAGTCGGTTAACGCCCAACACTACCCTGCGTGATTGATCTAAGCGCAGGGTGTACATGTGGATTTCCCCTCCTTTCCAGGCAAAAAAAAAAAAAAAAAGCCAATGTTACCGGTGCCAACTCTTTGGCCACGCCCAGAGCCGGTGTACGGCGCCCGTCAAGTGTGTCAAATGCGGACTCGGCCACGCCTCCCTAGATTGCCCCAAAGCCCGAGCCGACCCGGCCAAATGCGCCAACTGTGGACTGGCGCATCCTGCCAGCTACCGCGGTTGCTCCGCCTATCCCGGCAACAAACGCCCAACTCTACCACCAACACCTAAACTCACGATCCTAGCTCCGCCCAAGCCCAATGCTTGGCTCAAACCTTTAATTCCTCAAAAGCCCATCCCACAACCTAAAACCGCTCCCGAATCTCATACGCCCACAGAAAACAAATTCGCGAAAGTCGCCGCCGCACTTGCACAGATGCTAACTGCCTTCAGCAGAACCAACCCAAACGAAAACGATCAGAAAGACTTTCTGACGCAGGCACAGATAATTTTAAGCGCAATCTTCTAAATGGCCAACGTCAATAAAATTAAACCAAATTCCCTTTCGGTCTCATTCTGGAACGCGGCCGGGCTACGTAACAAAAAGTTGGAACTATTAGAATTTTTGAAAGAACAAGATATCGACATCATGCTCTTAAGCGAAACCCACACGCGACCCTGCGACGTAATCAAAATTAAAAATTATCAATTTTACAAAACTGATCGAGCCACCGGGCAAGGAGGTGGCACCGCGATATACATAAAAACTTGCATTGAACATTTCGCGATCCCAAAACCTAACGTAATTAACATTGAAACAACAGCGGTGACTACATTCGGCACAATAAAGATTATTTCCGCATATAAGCCACCACAAAATCTAATCCTAGACACCGATCTCCAATCTCTGTTCCCTGACAACGCTCCCACAATTGTGGCGGGCGACCTTAACTGCAAGCACCCCATGTGGAACTGCCGCACCATGAATTCCAATGGCCGGCGGCTACTTGACTTTGTTAACATTAACTACATCCACCCCTTTGCCCCTCGAGAACCCACTCACTTTGCCACAAATGGAACCTCCGACGTTCTCGACATAGCCCTTATCAAAAACGTCCCCTTAATACCAGAAATCCACACTTTATCGGCTCTCGGTTCTGACCACAACCCAGTGATACTTCAGCTGGGCACAATAGCAAACGATGTACCGAAATCAAGTCCCAGCACCAACTGGATTAATTTCAGAGAGAGAGAGTTGCCGCACTTTTAGGGCCAGTACCGACTATCAACACAGTAGATGAAATAGAATCATGCGCAAAAAATTTTGAATACACAATCACTCAGGCATTCGAACACGCGAAAACCACACACCATAATACGGACACAAGACCAAATCTGCCCGCCAATATCCGTCAATTAATTAAAGCCAAATACCGCGCAAAGCATCAATTTCAGAGAACCCTCGCCCTTCAGGATAAAATAACACCATGACACAATAACCATGACACAATTAAACCGATTACACCCCGCAAAACCTCAACGCTAATCAAACACTTAAACAAACGCAAAGCCCCTGGCCCCGACGGCGTGACCAATCTCTCTTTGAAAAATTTCCCTGGAAAGACGATTATGTTACTAACCGCAATTTTCAACGCCATTTTTTGGCTAGGACATTTTCCAAAGTCCTGGAAAACAGCGGACATAATACTATTTTAAAAAGCCGGAAAGAGCCCCAAAGAGCCATCAAATTATCGCCCCATTAGTCTTCTCTCTAGCATCGGGAAACTAGCCGAAAGATGCCTCCTCAAAAGGATTAAGAAGTACACCACAGACCAGGTGGTTGAACACTGCTATGAAACATTTAGAATCAAACACTACACTGGCGCCGTGTTCCTGGAAGTCGCAAAAGCGTTTGACCGAGTTTGGCACTCCGGTCTCCTATCCAAGTTAATAAATCTAGGGTATCCAAGCCATTTAATTAGAGTCACAAATTCATTCCTTAAAGACCGTAATTTTCGCGTTAAAATTGAGGGAATTAAATCAACCAGTCGCCCTCTGCGGGAGTTAACTTCCGAGCAAATAAAAATCGGTTTTTAAAAATTTAATTTTACTACGGAGCAACAAAATTACAACTGAGAGACTACAACCTAACACATAAAAGCAAAAATCTGACTTATTATTATAATGCAGCTACTTTTATAAACTATAACATGCTGACTTAGCGCCGGCGTCGGCGACGGGATGTTCCCATCATATCAGCATTTCTTCATAGATTAGCGGTCACGTAACTCCTCCGCCGTTAGTAAGAACTGTGGGATTGTCACAGAGTTCGTTGGTTGATTCCCATGGCCTTGTGGATTTTGCGGGGTTCCTTCGGAGTTTTTCGCTAATCTGGAATTTGGTTCTTTAAGATTAAATAACCAGACTAATGGTCGGTGATCTGTGTAAATGGTAAATTTTCTTCCGAACAGGTACGGTCTAAAATATTTACAAGCCCAAACGATGGCGAGTAATTCTTTTTCGATGGTGCTGTATTTTTGTTCACATTCATTTAGAGTACGGGAAGCGTACGCTACTGGTTTGTCATTTGGTAATTCTCCTTGAGATAGAACAGCTCCTAAAGCTACGTTACTAGCATCGGTGGTAAGAATAAAGGGTTTTTGAAAATTTGGATATTGTAATATTGGGTCGTTAATCAACATGTCTTTACAGATTTTGAAACATTCTACAAATTCCTTGTCATGAATAATTTTTGCGTTTTTCCTCAAACATTTAGTCATAGGTTTGGTAATTTTAGCAAAGTCACGAATGAATCTTCGGTAATAGCCTAAAAGTCCTAAAAAGCTCTTAATGTCTTTTTGTGTCTTTGGAAGTGGGAAATTTTTTATTGCAATAATTTTGTCGGGATTCGGTTTTACACCTTCTGGGGTAATTACATGGCCTAAATATTGTACTGATTTTTGGAGAAATTCGGATTTGTCAAGTTGAATTTTAAAGTTACTTTTTCTGAATCTGTCAAAAACTAGTCTGAGGCGTTGAACATGTTCTTCGAGGGATGTACTAAAAATAATTATATCGTCTAAATACACAAGACAACTTTCGTTGTGAAGTCCTCTTAATATATTGTCCATCACCCTCTGAAAGGTGGCAGGGGCGTTTTTCAAGCCGAATGGCATTCGTTTAAATTCATAATGTCCGCTTTCGGTGGAAAAAGCTCTTTTTTGTACATCGTCGGGGTTTACTTGTATCTGGTGGAAACCACTCGCAAGATCGAGGGTTGTAAAATAGTTTGCTCTACCTAATTTGTCTAGAATGTCGGCAATATTAGGGAGTGGGTATTTGTCGTCGATTGTTTGTTCGTTTAATTTTCTGTAGTCAATGACAAGTCGCCATTTTTTCTTTCCTGATGCGTCTAATTTTTTTGGAACAATCCAAATGGGACTGGACCAAGGGGAGGTGCTGGGTTGGATTATGCCTTGATCTAACATTTTTGCTATTTGAGTTTTTACTTCATTCTTGTGGATTTCAGGATAGCGGTATGTTTTTGTAAATATTGGTGATTCATTTTTAACTTTAATTTTATGATTAATTTCGTTGGTAAAACTTAATGGGATGTCTTCACAAAAGAAAATATCTCTATATTGGAAACAAAGGTTTCGAATAGCTGCTTTTTCTTCGGTACTACAATGGTCTACTCTAATATTCTTTAAATTTTGTTTTAAAAAATTGTCTTTTTCTCGGTCAAAAGGGTCGTCAACTTCCATTTTTTCAATGAAGTTTATATCTATTAAGTTTATAGGTTCAATGTCACAAGGTCGATTAATTCTTATTTCTGCTGGGTGTTCATTAGCATTTAAAATGGTGGTAAGGGCAAAGTTGTTTTTGACATTAACTAAAGCTTTTGGCATTTCAACTCCGTTGCCAAATTTGTGGTGATTTAGAATTCCTAGTCCATCTTTTTGTTTAAAGGGTATTTTAATAACTTTTTCTATTCGAGGGGGTATAATAATAATATGGTTAAGTGACGTAATGTTGGTTTTTGGATTGATTTGTTCTGGTTCAAAGATAATAGTAATATTTGCATAGGGTGTCGTTAGTTTTCTCGTAGTGACATTTACATTGGCATTCAATTGCTTAAGCAAATCAACACCTATCAGTCCGTCAAATTTTTGACTAAATTTAAAGACATAGAATTTGTGAGTTTCTGGAACATTAAAAATTTTGAAAATAGGGATGGTTAAGACTTCGTCGTGATAGCTAATATTATGAGCAGTTTGGATGTTAAATCTTTCCTTATGGACGTAATTTTTATAGAAATTGTGGGCTAATTCTGGATTTATTAAGCTTTTGGTGCTACCGGTGTCAATGAGAAAGTTAGCATTTAATTCTGGGATAAAAATATAGGGTAAGTTTGCCTTAGTAAAATTTAATTGTATTATGTTGGTTTGTTTATGTGCATGACGTCGTGAAAATTTAATTCGTTGTGAATTGGGGATTCTTGTTGAGATTCGTAAGTGCTTCCGTCGTTTTCAGCACTTGATAAGGGATAATTTTCAGGATAATAGTTTTCGAATTGCTGTTGGTTTTTGTCAACCATATCGGGATAGTTTAAATTTTCATAATGATTGTATACGTATTCTTCGGGGTTATACACGGCATTTTCTAAAACATTTTCTGATTGGTAGTTTCCACTAACATCTTGGGTAAAAAGTTCGGTGTGGGTGAAGTTCTTAGGAGGGATACGAGAGTTACTGGACGAAGTGTCCATTGGCTCGGGTTTAGTGTGATTAAAATTTTGATGACCAGATGGGCGGTTAGAATTTTGATTAAATCTATGAGCTTGTTCATGTCGAACTATTTGACTTTGTCTTTGTGAAAAGAAAGGATGTTTTTGAGTCGGAAAATTATTATTTGGACGCCAATTTGATTGATTCATATGGTTTCGACTAAAATGTTGTGGAGGTGACGAATTTGATTGATAATTAAAATTTTGCGTAAAATTTTGTTGGTGGGGCGTAAAACTTTTTTGATGATGGTTATCAAAATTTCGCGGAAAAGTTTGTTGAGGGGCCATTGGAATGGTTTTGGGATAAATTTGCGATTGGAAGTTGTAATTGTTAAATCTAGCGGGGGTCATTCGTTGTAAGGGTTTAAAAGAAGTTTGCATGTTAAACGTGTTAGTTCTTTGCTGGGAATAAAGAAAATTCTCCTCTTCAATCACCAGACTCACTGCTTTCTCTAAACTATCTGGGTCACGCAAACGCACGTTATTTTGGATCGGACCTGAAAGACCTCTGATAAAAGTTTTCAACGCTAAATCGTGATAATTCTTAAGACGAACTTTTAGTTCTTCATTTGGCAATCCTAAACTATTTAATTTGGAAATTATTAAACTTCTAGCGTCTTGGCATCGCATTCCAAAACTATAAGGGGTTTCATTTTTCTGTGGACGCAAAATGATAAGATCTTGCACTAAACAATCTATATTTCGCTGATCTCCGAAACTGAGGTTTAGCACATTTTTTATTTCTTCCCATGTTCGTAATTCTAATCGCGAACCTATGAGAGTAAGGGCTCTACCTGTTAATTTACTAACAAGGGCTCTCAAAATAAAATTATTAAGGGGTTGGTTATTTGGGTCACTATAAGTAACAATAATATTTTCACAATTATCAATAAAAATTCCTAACGTATGAGGATTTCCATCATAAACTGGAACGGTATCGATATAAAGTTTTAAAAGTTGATAATTAACTTGAGTTTGGGGAGGTGCAATTGGTAAACTTGTTGCTTGGTTTGTATTCATTTTCAATGGCTTTATTTTACTATTATTTTCTTCAACTACTAACTTATTGATTCTTTCTATGAGGTTGTCAATTTCTAATTCTGATTCTGACATATAATTTTAAGATTATTTATACGATCGCAATTAACCGTAATTAAATTATTAACACTTATAACTAGGAGATTGCAAAAAAAAAGGAAAGGACTCACAGTAACGTCGCGATGACGATGTGGATCATTTCTTCTTTGCGACTGGACCTACGACGATTTTGTTCGTTACCAGGAGATTGAATTTTTCAGCGATGGTGTCTTCTCTCAGGGGTAGGTTTTCTTAGAATAGCGAATTCTCTGTTAAAACAGATAGGACTTGAAGGACGATTCTGGTTCCTTCTGATCGATATTCACTCAAACACTGCCTTTCACTATCCTACCGACTGCGCCAGTTAACTTCCGAGCAAATAAAAATCGGTTTTTAAAAATTTAATTTTACTACGGAGCAACAAAATTACAACTGAGAGACTACAACCTAACACATAAAAGCAAAAATCTGACTTATTATTATAATGCAGCTACTTTTATAAACTATAACATGCTGACTTAGCGCCGGCATCGGCGACGGGATGTTCCCATCATATCAGCATTTCTCCATAGATTAGCGGTCACGTAACTCGGGCTGGCGTACTTCAAGGATCAGTACTTTTGCCACTATTGTTTAACATTTTTACCTCAGATATGCCTCAACCCGCGTCAGTTGAGATAGCTCAATATGCAGACGATACCGCCATCCTTGCTCGTGGCAAACATGCTTACAAAATTACCGAAAAATTAACGAATGCTTTAGAATCACTCGAGGAATGGTACCGCGAATGGCTTATTAACGTAAACGCAAGTAAAAGCTCAGCGGTCCTTTTTACACACCGCCGCCAACAGCCAACAGGGCAATTAAAAATATTTAACGATCCAATTCCCTGGCAGAACTCTGCCAAATACCTCGGCGTCACTCTCGACAAGGATCTGCGCTTCGGCGCACACATCGATACGGCCAGGAACAAGGCGCGAGGCAGCATCGAGCAACTCTTTCCCCTGCTCTGCCGCAAGAGCAGCCTAAACTCAAGAAACAAACTCCGCCTTTACACCACGATCATACGACCTATCATGACTTATGCGTCTCCCGTCTGGAGCCACGCCGCGCCAACCCAGATACACATAATACAGGTAGTCCAAAATAAATCATTACGCGCCCTGGTTTGTCCGGACAAGCCAGCTCCACAACGATTCGGAAATTAAATATATTGACGACTACCTTCGTGACACCGCGTCAAAATTTTTTGCCATAGCAGAAAACCGCCCTAACCCCCTCGTACGTAGAGGCGTCGACTACGGCGAGGAACCCCCACACCGACTAAAGCGGCCTAAGATGGTTTTAAACGGCTAAAACCAACCGCGTCTCTCCGCGAACCGCGACACTGGCCCCTCGGTCACACACATCTCCACCCCCAACACGACTAGCTTCATTTACAGATTACGGAGAAGAGGAACCAGGTTCCGGCTCACACACTACCCTGCGTGATTGATCTAAGCGCAGGGTGTCCATGTGGATTTTCCCTCCTTTCCAGGCAAAAAAGAAGCCGAAGAAAAAATTCCTCCCATAATTCTCCGCGACAAAACCATCTGGCCTCGCGTAGCTGCAGCAATGGCCACTGCAAAAATTCATTATAGCAAAGCCCAAAACACGGAGCAGTGCATCAAAATTACTGTCTCCGACGCCCAAGACCATCGCACCACTACCAAACTCTTCGACGACAACAAGATCCCGTACCATACTTTCTTGCTCGCTTCTGAGGGGACTACCAGAAACATTTTGTTACGGTCCGAAATGCCTGGGTAGTTTTGGCCATGTGCTTGGACCCCGAGCCTCAGAGAATTGATCACTCTCTGGGGCGAGGGACCCATAGACACCATGTTCCGGGGCTGACTCTGATTGGAGAGGATCGACCTTGTCTGTGTCCTACCCGATCTCCTTGTCTTTTCCTTTGCCGGGGTCGCGATGGGTGGATTATGGGGATGGGACCCCTGGGGGGTTTGGCTGGGTTGTCGCGTTTTTTTGCAGAGGACTGCGAATTGTGGGGGACTGGTGACGGTTGGCAAAACCGAAATGTCACTGGACTGAAGGTCTTTTTTTGTAGGGAGCTCGGTGAAAAAAAAAAAAGAAAGGAGTGAAAAATTCGCATAAGTTTAATTACATTTTTCGGCGGCTGTACAGTGGTTCTATTAGATATTCGCATTTTCTTGCCATTGCTTCGGTTTGGACTCGTCGTGGAATTGCTGTTCAGGTTGCCGAGTATTCACTAGGAGGCCGACCAAGATCAAAGGCCTCATCGTTCCCCACATAACGCTTGGTTACGACCGCCTGGAGTGGATGTTCGGAGGGCCCCTGGTGCCGCCGTCTTACTGGGCTGGATCTGTATTTCCCACCGGTCAGTTCCGCCGGGGTGACGTCGGCGAGACCCCGGAACCGAGTAGCCAGATAAGCTTGTTGTGTTGTCGTAGATTATTTTGTACGATCGGGAATTAAGAGTACCGTCACAGTCACTTAAACACTAGTTTTGCTTGTAACCTGCCTGCAGCCTGCAAACAGGAGTTAACCTGTAAATGTATGTCGTGCAATCGTTAGTTATCCGACTTACTGTACCGGCCTAGCGTAGGTCGTCGCTTTGTGGGGTTATCCCCGTACACGTCGTGGGTTGTAGTAAAGATCAGCCGGCTTGCCTGTGCTGCGTTATTAGCACGAACCATTTTATTATTGTTTACCTGTTCCTGGTCGGCGTGGTGCTTCATCGTCGGTCGAACGTACCGTCGCTGGCGGTGTTGCCGGATTGCTTGGGAGGGCGCGGGGCCTACGGGGGTTGAAGACCCATTCACTCCCGCTTGTGTGGGTTAGGGGTGGTACCGCTAAAGCGGGTGGCGCCCATAATTATCACCCACTCCCTACCGCCGACTGAGTGCCGAGCTTGGGTGGACGGAAGGGGAGTAACCAGCACCTTGACCCCGGTTCGCAGACCGACCCCGCGGGAAGTCAGACCACTCCTTCCCCTCCTCCCGTTATTGCCGCCCCGAATTGGTCGCTTCATTTACTTTTGGTCCTGATAGCGTCCACCCCGTAACAAATTACTCTCAAAGAAATTGCCGAAAATTTAACAGAAGCTGGCTTGAAACTTATCAAAGTCACCCCTATGCTCCGCCGCGACAAAACCAGAATGCCCTGATTTATCATTACAATTAGCCGTGAATCCATAAAGATCTACGACGTAACCTCATGTGTGGGCCTCCGCGTTCGAATGAAGACCCTCAACAATTCTACCAGCATCGGGCAGTGTTACCGGTGCCAACTATTCGGCCACTTCCAGCTGACCTAGCTAAATGCGCCAATTGCGGTCTGGCGCATACTGAAAAACATCAAGGCGAGCGGAGATCAGCGAACGGGCGATACGTGTTCAGCACTGTGCCAAACAGCGTAATCGAGATTATCAGCTACAAAATAGTTTTTATCAAAATTCCGCAAACTGCAGTCCCAATCGAACTCATCATTACCAAAGCCAAGCGCAACAGCCACGCCAACCAAGTTAGCCGTCTCAGACAGAGAGCAGGCCAAGGCGTTCAGTCTGCGATCCGCATCGTCGGAATTGTGCCCACAAGCCCCAGCCCGACAACTTCGACAATGGCGCCCTTTGACAAGCTCTCCAACAGCCAGCTGAGGACGATGCTCGCTGAATTAAGCAGGATTCTCGCAGAGTCCTATTCCGGCGCCGTCGCTGGAAAATACGCCGCCACGGCCAAGCGCGCCAAGGCGACCCCAAGCGCCGAAATAGCCCCGACCCCGACTCCGACAACGAAAAATTCCAGCGAAAAGTCCGAGGAAACAACGAAAACGGCGAGAATTCCCTCGATAATTCTCCGGGACCAGGCCAAGCGAACCGCCGTCTCATGAGGCATGCGACAGCACGGAATTGGGTTCGTTAAGGCTAATTCCATCGCCGATGGCGTAAGGATCGAGGTCCCTACAACCACGGACTTCCGCGCCCTTACCCGATTCCTCACCAACGGCAACTACCAATACCACACTTATACGCTTCAAGAGGAGCGTAATTGCAGGGTTGTTTTCAGGAGCATTCCTGTACAACTAACGACCCAAGAAGTTGGAACCGACCTCACCCAACACGGTTTCGAGGTGATTAAGGTTAGCCGCCTAATTAAAGGCGGAACCAACAACCTCTGGTTCTAGTGGAGGTGCCCATGAACCAGAAGGAAAGGATCTACAAGATCAACAGGCTGTGCGACCTCGTAACGGCCGTCAGCCCCCGAGACGTGGACGTAGGGCAGTTCCACCGCTGCCAGAAATTTCACCACGCTCAAAGGAACTGCTTTGCGGAGCCCCGCTGCATAAAATGCGGAGAACTGCACTTCACTGAGACGTGCCAAAAGCGTCGCGAAGACACCCCGAAATGTGCTAACTGCGGAGAAGGCACACCGCAAACTTCCAGGGCTGCAAAAAATTCCCTAATTTGAAAGGTAAGACCGCTCCAAAGAGCAATAGTAACAAAATTTCTTTTGCCCTCAGGAAGGAATCCGCTACCAAGGCGAAACCGAGCGACGCTACGCAAAAGCCGAAGGCCGGGCCCAAACCCGCACCAGAAAGCCGGCGCGAGACGCCGCCAAAAGCCGACCAGAAACGCGACACCAAGCCCAGCGCAGCTCTCAGCAAGGCAATGGCCGATCTAATTTCAGCCGTCGCCAAGTCGGCAAGCAGCACCGACGCCGTTGTGAAGCTAATGAGTTTCCTTCCCGCCTTCATGGCCCAATGCAAGTAGTTTGTAATGCTTTTGCAACAGTACTTGCAAAAATCTTTACAGACCATTTTCTGAAACGCCAACGGCCTGAGGGAAAACCGGTACGAGTTGGCAACCCTCGTTAACGGACTGGACCTCGACGCTGTCCTGGTGAACGAGACGCACTTGAGCGACAACGATCGAGACCCTAACATCCAAGGCCACGTCATATACCGCAAGGACCGGCCCAACAGAGGTGGAACCGCCATTTACGTAAGAAATAGGATTATACATTCTCTTGTCGTCACGCCCGCTCTCCAGCATCTCGAGGCGACCGCCGTTATTATCTTTACTGCTAACGGACCAATTCATTTGATCTCTTACTACAATCGCCTTCACATAAGATTGCTAGATCCAGATCTATCGGAAGTTCTAAATTTAGGTGCAGTAGTTATAGCCGCTGGCGACTTTAACGCCAAACACCCGGAGCGAAATGATCGTAATACAAACACAAATGGCCGCAACCTGTCAAATTTCGCATCCAACCAAAATTTCGACATTCAGGTGCTTGCTCCAGCTGAGCCCACCTATTTTCACGTTCATACCGGTACCACGAGCTATTTAGATATCGCGATTACTAAACATTTAAATTTCCAAATTGAGCTAACTTGTCTCAACAAACTCAGCTCGGATCATAATCCCGTGCTGATGCACATCGGGAACGAAGCAAACGATCCCATCATTTTTACGACCAAAATTACTGATTGGAAGAAATTCAAAACCGATTTAGGCAAAAATTTCGGGCAAATTCCAATAATTGCGACAACGCAAGAACTGGAAAATGCCATTCTCAGCTTTGAGGAAAAAATTCATACCGCTAAAAATGCATCATCGCGAATTGTTACGGCTCCGCGTGAGCCAAATAAACTCCCAGAGCATATAATGAGACTAATTAGACAAAAGCAGCGAGCCAGACGTGGAGCGCGACGCACCCTAACTCGCGAAGATCGATTTACCGCGAAGGTCAGGGTGAGCTATCCTAGAATTCAGAAATGAACTCTGGGAGAAAAACTTGATCAACTCGACGAAAATGACGACGAATTTTGGAGAATGTCTAAAACATTACGTAACAACCGGCGCCCTCTTCCATCGATTAACAGTGCGAGAGGCATGGCCTTCACCAACGAGGACAAGGCGGAGGATTTCGCGAACAGCTTAAAACTGCAATGCAGAACTAATCTGGCCGAGGCAGACCTTAACCACGTTGAGGAAGTCGAGACCCAGGTCGAAGAGTCACTTGAAGAATCAGACGACGACATTTCCATTAATCACACTTCTCCGAAAGAAGTGTACTCGATAATCAGTGGCCTAAAATCACGTAAAGCTTCGGGTCACGATCAAATAGGTAACCGCTATCTCAAGGCATTACCACCAAAATCCGTCATGGCTTTAGTAAACATTTTTAACGCGATGCTACGTCTACGTCATTTCCCATCACGGTGGAAATGCGCCAACGTAATATTTTTTTCAAATCCGGGAAAGGACAGAAAGTTTCCTCAAAACTACTATCAGTCTCCTCCCCTACGTCAGCAAAATAGCCGAGAGAATCATCTTAAGTCTCCTTCTAGAGCACGTTTCAGAACACAACATTATCCCCGACGAACAATTCGGCTTCCGGCCTAATCACTCTACTACACTCTAACTTCTCCGTGTAACGGAATTTTTCTCCCTTACTCTGAAGTGGCGTTACTGCTCCGGAGCTGTTCTTCTAGACGTCTCAAAAGCTTCCGACACCGTCTGGCACGACGGCCTTCTCTATAAACTTATAAAGTCAGGCGTGCGTATGGCGATGGTTCGTCTTCCACGCTCTTTTCTTTCCGAGCGCTCATTCAGAGCCAAAGTCCGAGATGCACTTTCCGCCCCACACCCGATAGAGGCCGGAGTCCCTCAAGGCTCAGTTTTATCGCCCACCTTGTACTCGATTATCACCGCCGACATTCCCAAATCGCCTGGCAGCGATCTCGCGATCTACGCCGACGACACAGCCATCATAGCCAGATCTCGCCAGCCATGGCTCGTTACTTCAAAACTGCAACAGGCAGTTGACGAGCTAGAGACCTGGTTCAGACGCTGGCTAATCTCTATCAACCCCGAGAAAAGTTCGGCCATCCTAATAACACGATGCCGCCGTCAACCCCACGGACATATAACGATGTTTTACCGCGAGATCCCTTGGAAAGCCGAAGTCAAATACTTGGGGGTTACTTTTGACAGACGCTTTAACTTCACGGCTCACATCCGCGATGCCGCTACCCGCTACCAAAGCCAAAATAGCCACTTCCATGCTCTTCCCGCTGGTTCGTTACCGAAGTAAATTGTCCGCAAGGAACAAATTGCGCCTGTACAAAACATTAGGCCAACAATGACATACGCCTCACCTTGCTGGGGCCATTTGTCTAATCTATTTGTCTATCTATTCGACCGCTACAAGTTATTTAGAACAAAGCTCTACGTTCTGTCTTTTCCGCGCCCTGGTTTGTCCGTAACGAGCAACTTCATCGAGACGCTAAACTCCAGACGATCTGCGAATTCATCCGCGCGTCGTCAGAAAAGACAATCGCGAGCGCGGAAACCCATTTGAACCTGCTGATTCGACAAGCCGTT
The DNA here is from genome assembly GCA_905333025.2 of Pyrochroa serraticornis. Taxonomy (NCBI): domain Eukaryota; kingdom Metazoa; phylum Arthropoda; class Insecta; order Coleoptera; family Pyrochroidae; genus Pyrochroa; species Pyrochroa serraticornis. The sequence goes on from HG995158.1 coordinate 21,193,999, forward strand.
GACTACGACAAAGTCGATATTAGAAGAGTGAAGAGGCCGAAGGCGGCACTCCACCTCTGATGTTAGATTTGCGTAAACTAATTCTGCTTTCAGCCAGCGATTGTAGGTTCTGGCAAATGAACCTGCGATACCATATTCCACAGAGACAACCCCGGTTCCAAGACGGTAACAAATTACGTGCTTTCATGTGTAGTTAGCAAATGATGCATGTAATTTATTTCAGACGTTCTCTTGTGCATGAGTAAAGAGCCCAAATGTGCATGAATTCAAACTTATATGTGCAGTTAGTATCTGCATGCCTGCAATTTAGATTAGTTCGCCTGTATCGTAGAGTAGTTGCAGAGAACCATGACCTAAACACGGAGCTCCCAACCGCCATCAAAGCTAGCTGGACACTGTCTCCTTAGACATGGCGATCAATATTGACAACTCTGTTTCCCCGCCCAGTGCCTTCCATGCGCTGGGTGCGGCTCAGACTTGGAGTGGGAGAGCCCTAAGGTTGTACTCAACATGTCAGACACACGATTCATTAAGTGGAGATGATTTTGATTGGGCATGTGGTGGTTTCTAGAATAATAGCGGTTGCTTCAACATTGGGAGCAGCCGGGTCAGGAATTGCGTAATCCTTTAACGCTTTCTTTACAAATATTGCTGTTCCGCCACCTTGGCCGCTGGCTCTGTCAGTTTTATATGTGATGTAATTTTGAATAGTGATTTTGTTGCAAGGCTTCGTGTGTCTCCACTTACAAACCTCCAAACAAACTTATAACAGACCGAGACCTTCAGACACTTTTCCCTGACGACACACCCACAATCGCAGCAGGCGACTTCAACTGTAAACATCCATCCTGGAACATTCGTCAAATAAACAGAGACGGACGAACAATGTTTAATTACACCACCCAAGACGACATAGCCACCCTAGGCCCTGGGGTGCCCACCCACTTCTCAACCCATGGCTCTTCAAATGTTCTGGACATCGCTCTTCTCCAAAATGTCCCCCTAATAGCCTCAATATACGCACTGTCGGCCCTTAATTCAGATCACAACCCCGTGATGCTTCAATTGGGCACCATTCCGAATGACCTAATTTCTTCGTCAAAGCTAAATTGGAACAAATTCAGAGACAGATTAAAAGACTTTTTGGGACCAGTGCCCATAATTAACAACAAGGACGACATAATCCTCGAAGACACTATTATCGCGCTAGTAGAACACGCAAAAGACACTAAACACTCAACACCTGCCCGACCCGTCTTGCCAGATCGCATCAGAGATCAAATACGGGAGAAAAATCGCGCAAAACGCCGCTACGAAATAACGCTCGCCCGTCAGGCCAAAACAAAGTTAAACGGCTTGCAAAATACGGTGAGACAATCTCTGTACGATCATGCAAACGAGAAATGGCAAGATAAACTCACCTCACTGAACGCAAACTCCAACTCACTCTGGAACATGACACGTGTCCTAAAACAAACAACCCCGCGCGCGATTCCGCCACTCAATGGCCCAACCAGAACAGCATGCTCTCCAATCGAAAAAGCTGAACTATTCGCCGATAGTTTGCAAGAACAATTTACAATAGACACAACATATTCAGACCCAATACACGTGAGACAAACTGTCTTGCACCACATAAATACACTACCAAACACTAACACCAAAACACTTAAGACAATCACGCCAAAGAAAATTCAAACGCTAATAATGAAACTTGCGAAAAAGAAAGTCCCTGGACCAAACGTAATTTCCAACCAGTCTCTGAAAATTTTTCCAACAAAGGCAATAATGCTCCTCACCTCACCGCCATCTTCAACCCTATTCTCCGAATAGGTCACTTTCCCGATTTATGGAAAATTGCAGATATTATCTTACTCCAGAGACCCGGGAAGAGCCCTAAATTCCTTCAAATTACCGCCCCATAAGCCTCTTATCTTCGATAGGCAAACTAGCCGAGAAATGCATTCTCGATCGGCTACAAGCACATACAACCACACAACACATATTGCCAGACACCCAATTCGGCTTTCGAGCCAACCTATTCAAAACTCAACAAGTACTCCGCGTAGCAGAACACTGCTACGACAGCTTCGACCGCAAACAAATCACAGGCGCCGTGTTCCTATATATCTCAAAGGCATTTGATCGCGTGTGGCACTCCGGGCTACTCCACAAATTAATTCACTTGCAATACCCCAACTACATAATCAAAATGATTCATTCCTATCTATCAAACCGTAACTTCCAAGTTAAAATAGAAGACGTGAAATCAATCATCCGTCCCGCATTGGCCGGAGTGCCGCAAGGCTTCTGCCTTTCTCCACACCTATTTAGTATTTACACGTCAGAGATGCTGAAACATCCCACAGTCGAAGTCGCCCAATTCGCAGACGACACGACCCTACTTACCAGAGCTAAACAACCAAGACAGATAACATGCAGGCTTGAAAGAGCCTTGCGCCCATTCGAAATCTGGTTCCGGAAATGGCTTATCAACGTCAACGGAACCAAAAGCACTCGTCAAAGGGTCGACCCTTCAGGTCAACTAAAATTTTTCAATCAAGTCATTCCATGGCAAATCGCAGCCAAATATCTCGGAGTTACTCTAGACCGGAAACTCCTTTTCACCCAACATATCGAGACAGCCAGGAACAAAGCACGCGGTTGCATTTCTCAGCTCTTTCCCCTGCTCTGCTGCAAGAGCAAATTGTCTCCAAACAACAAACTCTGAATTTACCAGGCCATACTTCGCCCCAAAATGCTCTACCCCTTACCTGTATGAAGCCACTCGGCCCCATACAACATCAAAAAACTTCAAGTTGTCCAGAACAAATCCCTAAGACTAGTCCTTGACGCGCCATGGTACGTTAGAAATATTTCCCTACATGACGACTCCCAAACCCAATATACCATTGACATCCTGCGTCAAACGGCATCAAAAGTTTTTGCTGCCGCTACCACTCATAAAAATCCGCTCGTTCGTAAAGCCGTTCAATACGACGAGGACAGACCACAAAGATGTAAACGGCCAAAAATGGACGACTAGGAGCATAATTTCCCCCGACATGACACTAACCTTTGGTTAATACACAACTCCCCCTCCCCAAGATTAACCCACTATGTTTCAGATTACGGGGTAAAGGAACTTTGTTCCGGCCCTTCAACCAAGAGAAGATAAGGATAAGGATGACTACGTCAACATTAATGACATTTTTACTCTCGCTCCTTGAGAACCAACTAGTAATGGCACCTCCGATGTTCTCGACATCGCCCTTATCAAAAACGTCCTCTTAATCCCAGAAATTCACACCCTACCGGCCCTCAGCTCTGATCACAACCCGGTGATCCTTCAGCTGGGCATAATTCCAAATGACGCACCAAATTCCAGCCCCAGCATTAACTGGAATAAATTCAAGGACAGAGTTGCTATACTACTATAGCCAGTACCGACAATCACCACAACAGACGAAATTGATTCAATCGCGAAACACCTAGAAAACATCATTGTTCAGTCACTAGATTACGCTAAGTCCAATCAACAAATTACCGATACGCGATTAAATCTGACCCCCACTATCCGCCAATTAATCAAAACTAAAAACCGCGCAAAACGGCAATTTCAGCGAACCCTCGCCCCCCAAGATAAAATTGTACTAAATCGACTTCAAACCTAAGTGAGATACGCGTTATCAGATCACGCCAACGAGTCATGGCAAAACAAACTTTTTTCGCTTAACGCTCGAGACAACTCCCTTTGGAAAATAACTCGCATCCTAACTAACACAACCCCCCGACTGATTCTGCCGCTTAACGGCCCAACGGGTCTCGTGATCGCGACAACAGACAAAGCAGAGCTGTTTGCACTACGGACACAACTTTTGCTGATCCGGATCACGTCCGACGAACAGAGATGTTCGTCGAGCAACATCTAGAAACGCAGAACGATACCGACACTAACATAATCGAAGCAATTAGTCCCCAGGAAATCACCACGCTAATCAAACAACTAAATAAGCGGAAAGCGCCAAGCCCTGATGGAGTGACCAATCTCTCCTTGAAAAATCTCCATAGAAAAGCAATTATGTTACTAACCGCACTTTTTAACACCACTCTTCGGCTAGGACACTTCGCAAAGTCCTGGAAAACTGCGGACATAATACTTTTTCAGGAAGCCGGGAAAAGCCCCATAGAACCTTCAAATTACCGCCCCATTAGTCTTCTCTCTAGCATTGGGAAACTGGCCGAAAGATGCCTCCTTAAAAGATTCAAAAGATTCACTACAGACCACAAAATTATCCCAGACACACAATTCGGTTTTCGCGCACAACACTCGACAACACAACAAATCTTACGGGTGGTTGAACACTGCTATGAAACATTTAGAATCAAACACCACACAGGCGCCGTGTTCCCGGACGTCGCAAAAGCCTTTGACCAAGTTTGTTACTCCGGCCTCCTATCCAAGTTAAAAAATCTAGGGTATACAAAACATTTAATTAGAGTCACAAATTCATTCCTTAAAGACCGGAATTTACGCGTTAAAAGTGAGGGAATTAAATCAACCAGTCGCCCTCTGCGGGCTGGCTTACCTCAAGGATCAGTACTTTCGCCATTATTGTTCAACATTTTTACCTCAGATATGCCTCAACCCGCGTTAGTAGAGATAGCTCAATTTGCAGACGATACCGCCATCCTCGCTCGTGGCAAACATGCCTACAAAATTACCGAAAAATTAACGAATGCTTTAGGTTCACTCGAGTAATGGTACCGCGAGTGGCTTATTAACGTAAACGCAAGTAAAAGCTCAGCGGTCCTTTTTACACGCCGCCGCCAACAGCCAACAGGGCAATTAAAAATCTTTAACGATCCAATTCCCTGGCAGAACTCTGCCAAATACCTCGGCGTCACTCTCGACAAATATCTGCGCTTCGGCGCACACATCGACACGGCCAGGAACAAAGCGCGAGGCAGCATCGCGCAACTCTTTCCCCTGCTCTACCGCAAGAGCAGCCTAAACTCAAGAAACAAACTCCGCCTTTACACCACGATCATACGACCTATCATGACTTATGCGTCTCCCGTCTGGAGCCACGCCGCGCCAACCCACATATACAAAATACAGGTAGTCCAAAATGAATCATTACGTCTCGTCTTCAACGCGCCCTGGTTTGTCCGGACAAACCAGCTCCACAACGATTCCGAAATTAAATATATTGACGACTACCTTTGTGACACCGCGTCAAAATTTTTTGCCATAGCAGAAAACCACCCTAGCCCCCTCGTCCGAAGAGCCGTCGACTACGGCGAGGAACCCCCACACCGACTAAAGCGGCTTAAGATGGTTTTAAACGGCTAGAACCACCCGCGTCTCTCCGCGAACCGCGACACTGGCCCCTCGGTCACACATATCCCCACCCCCAACACAACTAACCTCATTTACAGATTACAGAGAAGAGAAACCAGGTACCGGCTCATCAGGAGGGGTTCTAGTCGGTTAAGCATACCCTCAGTTTTACCTGCGGGGCAACGGTAAAGGGGAGGGTAAAATTTTACTTAGAGAAACGCGGGCCTATAGCATCCCTACTCCTGCTCTGGATGCGGACCGATAGCAAGGCAGTGACGGAGTAATTACTAGTCGTCTAAAATAGTGTTTCTAACTCACTGATGTTTAAGGGGATAGGTGCTGAATTTTTCAGTCAAAATTCTGGGACATTTCCCAGTAATATTTTATGCATTGGTTTTGACATGCAATCTGCAATCTGAATTTTTGGTATATGAAAGGCCATTTGGTATATGAAAGAACATGAAACTTTACAAAATTGCTTCAAAAATACTTTTTTTAAGTTTCATATAAGTAATATCCTTTGCTTCAGGCTTTGTGCTTACGGTATACAATTTAAAAAATATATTTTCAAATAAGACTGAAAAACTTATAAAGCTACATGTAATTTTTACTTAATTTCATTGAAACTCACAAGACCTAACATTATGCATCCTTCTTTGATGCTGCACTCTTCACACCATGCCTGTGAATGCGTGGGACAATAGCCCGTTTTACGTTTCAATTCATTATGGGTCATAAATATTGGAACGGTCAGTTTCAACCTTCAGTCCCAGTAGTTAAACAAAGCGGGTTCTAGGACGGAAGTGAACTGTCATCAGTGGGCCAAGGCGCGCGGGTTCTAGGACGGAAGTGAAATGTCATCAATGCGCCAAGGCGCGCGGGTTCTAGACCGGAAGTGTGTGTGTGTGTGTGTGTGACAAAGCGGGTTTCTCTCTCAACGGCCCTTTGTGTGAAACAAATCTGTGTGGGGGGATGGGGGGTGTGTGATATGAGTAATTAGTTTTGCTGCCTGTATATGTCTTCATGGGGGTGCCTCATCGGCCCTTTGTGTAAAACAAATCTGTGTGGGGGGATGGGGCGTGTGTGATGTGAGTAATTAGTTTTGCTGCGTGTATATGTCTTCATGGGGGTGCCTCATCGGCCCTTTGTGTAAAACAAATCTGTGTGGGGGGATGGGGTGTGTGTGATGTGAGTAATTAGTTTTGCTGCGTGTATATGTCTTCATGGGGGTATGTTTTCATGGGGGCATTTCTTAATGAGGGTGTGTCTGAATGGGGGTATGTCTTCATGGGGGTATGTTTTCATGGGGGTATGTCTTCATGGGGGTATGTCTTCATGGGGGTATGTCTTCATGGGGGTATGTTTTCATGGGGGCATGTCTTCATGGGGGTATGTTTTCATGGGGGCATGTCTTAATGAGGGTGTGTCTGAATGGGGGGCATGTCTTCAAGACGCATGTTTTCATGTGGGGGAGTAATGGCGTGTAGTTTTTGGCGCGCGCGCGGTTTTTTATGTTTAAGCGGTTGGAAGGTGAGCCTATTATCAATTCCCGCGGTTAGTGATGATTAAAAAAATAGCCTTGCGTTGATAATTTATCTTTTTAAAAAAAATACTTTAGATATCTTTAACCAACATGTTGTTGCTTGTGGCTTATACGGTATATAGCAGGACTTGGAGCAAGCAATTTTAGCATTTTTTTTTCTGTAATAAAAATGGTAATTAAATAGATTTAGAGATTAATTCATACGTATTTATTATTTCTTAATTCACGTAGTTAATAATTATAATATTGTGCGCCTATAGATTATGATTGCTATACATATGATTTGTAAAATAACTGTTACTGCAGTCATACATAAAATGAAGGGCTGTTCTAACGCGCACGAAGGAGCACCATTTTCGTCATCCTCGAAAGATGAAATTACATTCCAGTCACCACTTTCACCAACACTATTGTTCATAAATGTTAAACGTAGTGTATAAAAGATATTCTCATCGTTATGGTCTTGAAGATAAGATGAAAGATTGTATTGCATGACGTAGATTCCACTAGTATTTATATAACTTCTTTTCATTTGAATCCATTTATTGCATGTTGTCATATTCGTGTTGAGACAGATATATGAATGAGTTACATCGATCGGGTGATTAATGTAAAATATTTCTTGTACTAGCACCACCAACAAGACATAACTAACCGGTAAGAGAGTCATTTTGCTACTGTCTATTCTAGATTTGTAAGTTTCGACAGTAAACGTTTCAATTGTTCCAAAATGCTTGTAGTGGGACATTGGATGCCAAACATGGATAGGCTTTTTTCACCAGCTCGAACCAATTTATTGGAGAATTCATTGAATTCATAGTAATTGTTGTTTTGGAAAAAGTACATCATGCCGTTGGTATAACGAAAAGCACCGGATACATTCGCAGGTATGCCAGGAAACAGCTCGGTCATGTGACCGTAACCTTTAGGTCGAAAATTGCATTCATCAAAATCAATGTATAAGTTTTCATCGTAAGCTATATACGTGTGACCTGAATAGGTGCTGAAAACTGCGTTAATAGTTCCACCGGAGGGAACACCTAAAGCTCTTATAGAGCGAGCACTCCATCTGTTCCTAACTGTTAGACTGGGGTAATCCATTAAATTAAATAAATTTCCTATTATCATTATAATTTCTCCCGACGGACGTTGATATATATGTGAGATTTCCTTAAGATTTTGCGGTAAAAAATTCAAATATTTACGAAGCGATATCGGCTTTACGGATTTCCTTCCCTCATTATCATCAAAGTGTAAAATCCAAACCCATTCTTTATAAAATATAAACAATCGACGATTTGCCACAACGAATGTATGAATATTCTTGAATACTTTGCATAAATCCGGAGCAACAACATCTTTCTCGTAATCGGTATTATCCTCGATGATCGCAGTAATAGTAGTACTAGTGGAAGTAGGTTGAGAGGGTGCCCCTTATAAATCTTGAATAGCATAAATATCATCATCGGTTGGAGTTGCCGCAGAATCCTTATACCAAGGATACATTATTGAATCTGTAAATGTTGAATGTTCCAATCCTAAACTGTGACCGAAAACATGCTAACTTGTCCATCGGGCGGAGGCAGATCGTAACCCAAATACCAATGTTCGCTTTTATCTAAATGAATTTCCCGACAAAAGTCACCGGTTGTGGGAAACTAAGCGTGAGCAAATGCGCCACCTCTACTATAAAAAATTAAATGCACAATCACGATTACCTTGGCAATTAATATTGTTATTATGTTGAATCCTTCCTGTTGCAATAGAAATTACTATGTCGGAATTTTGTGAATCAAAAATAAAATTCAAAGTAGATATGGTTTGCCATTCTTCAAACGCCCGCTTAGCTATTTCTTTTTGTTTCGACGATGCAGCAATGAAATACCATTTTAATATGTACTCTTATTCCATTTACTACTGTGAAGCTTATATTGAAAAGGATCATCGGCAACGCCACATCGAGGTTTCTTCGTTAGATTTACGGTTTCATCATTTAAAGTACCAGTATCAAGTAGACCCCAAAGTTCTTGGAAAACTTTAAGTGCTGCAGTTACTTCTTCATTGTTCAAAGATGCTGCATCAGCATCGGATGTAGTATTTTGAATATAACCGTAACGGTGGAAATATTCTGGAATCTCTTTCGTAATATTGTTTACACCAACCAATACCCGCAACATCAACCAGCATACAAAAGTAGACTTGTTCATTATGAACATCAAACACTAAATGAATAGATTACACTTTTTTAAAGATATATATATTTATGGTAAAATGCTACATAACCACTCATAAAGGATGGTTGCATTATTAGAAGCACATATGAATCATGTTCCAAAGTGATTCGGACACATCGATGCCGTAATAGGCATTACATTAGGACATTGATCGCAATGCTCTAAGTTTATGATCTGTATTGTATTATTTAAAAATAATTTTTCGACCAAAAACTTTTTCTTTTCCTCTCCTTTGACGTACACTTTATCCACTTCTCGATTGCTGATTCGTTCCATTAAAATTTTGTCCACTTGATTGGGTTCAACACTTCCCCCGCTGTATTTTAAACAGTGATGGCGCTCTTCGAGATATCGCACTTGTTTCTTGTCTTTATAGTTTAATTGTAGAAACGGCACCGATGAGAGGATGTGGTACGTAGCCATGGTCTTTCCATCAGTTATCGACAATTCCTTGGGGATAAACTTCCCATTTACAAGGAATCCTTGAACATCAACGACAACAAACTTCATCTTCTCGTAATGTTCAATAAATACTGATACATTTTGATTCGATGTTGGCGTTTAAATACCCCATCAAGTTTTTTTGTTTTTCACACTTTTCCAGGATATTGTTTTACGTGGTTTTGAAGCAAAATATATTTTTTTGATGTAAATTGATAAGGTTATGGTTGCAAGGAAGTTAGATTTAAAACCAATTTGTTAATCAAGAAGTTATTTACTGTTATTACTGCACACAGGAAGTATCAGGTGTATTATCGTGGTGAGAACTTACAATATGAACAATGAAATTCCGAAGGTGACAACTGATTTCTTCATTCTAAATAATTTCATGAACGAGACCGCTTAGGGGTCTATTTTGTATCTCGATGTTCACGAACATCCATGTTGGTTAACGACAATTCTGTAACGACTACTATAACGGCTTGTCTGTTAAGGGATATTCTCTATTGACCATGTTAAGAAAGTGACCTTGGCAACTTCATAACTAGAATCGATATTTTCTAAACGAGTAGTATTTTTGCTTTATTTTGGGCGCGTTCTGCAAAGCAATTCTTTCATCCTTGTTCTTCTTGGGCAAATGAAAAGAGATGGTCGCGGCGTAACTATAGAAACAGACTCTTGCGGCGACGTAAACTAAAACCTAACCTCACTTCGGCCGCCACTCCCACTTTTTGGCGGTCCAGAACAAATGTTTGGTAACATGGCCGTTATGAGGTAGAAAATAGACCTGTTAGCATCCAAATTGCAGCATCATCTACCGAACCCGGATACCTAGCGTTGATAGCCAGAATTTTCAATTCAGAGTCGCATATCTACATAGAGAAAATACATTTAAATACAGCACAAGAACAAAACATGTAGTCTTACTATTTGGCAATTAATACTGTGAAAATTTTTTCTATTAATATAAACTCTGTCTGGATGAAGGGGATGTTGCGCTGGAGGAGGAAAAATTGCTATATGGGTGCAATCTATGCAACCTATAATTCCGGGAAAATTTAAATTTCCATATTTTTGATAGAACCTTAAAATTATATATTTTAATTGAGATAATATTACATTATTAATTCCTTATTTACCCATTCTTTACAGTAGTCACCTCTTCAAGTGTAGTTGGAAACTTTATGTATTGTCGTGCTAAAACATCAACAAATACATCTATTACTTCGTGAAGAATTCTGCTTACTGCAGCTTGACTCAGCGGGTTATTCCTGTCTTTACCCACAGGTTTTTGGTAATTACCATGAGCAAAAAAATGAAGAGCAGCAAAAAACTAAAAAAAAGTTTCGAAACGGTAAAATTAAAATAATATTATTAATTATCCATACCTTCACTACTGGAGGAATTTTTGTGCTTCTTCGAGGTGCATCCAAGTGGGCTGAAAATTGTGTAAATACATGATTAGCAGCTTCTCTGCTTAATCTATACATTTTCCTGAATGTGTCTTCCGGCAGATCAAATGGATTACTGTTATCTCTCATCATCCGTTGCACTGCAGCATTTATCCGTCTACAATAATTATTATATACCATTTTCTTGTTATAACAGTTATATGTGTATAAGAATAAAGAGATTTTTCCGTTCTTATTATTCTTATATATATTTTATATATTTGGAAATTGTAAAAATAAAGTATTTGCGTATGTTCAGTTTCTGTTTGTATCGTATAAAATTAGGAAAAAAAAATCTATTTAGGTATAATACAACATATTACAATTCTTACCTTTGCTCCACTTCATTTTCTATGCGATTGATGAGGTTCCCGTTCATTTTAGCAAAATTATCACAAAACCTTATTTAAAAATGTACTACGGGACACGACCACGTTCTAGAAGTGAGAATATAGAAATGTGCTTAAAATATTTGTTGCCCGAAATCCATTAAAAGATGCAAAAGATAAAATTTAATAATGGGTTTAGGGCGAAAATTCATTAAAATGTCCTTAAAATGTTATTAAACAGCGTCCAGTTCAAGCCGTTCGGTAACATGGTCCTTTAACAGAAATGTCGTTTGCGAACATGTCGTTATCCAGTTACAGAAGAGCAAATGTCGTTCATGAACAGCTTCCATGTTACGATAACATAGAAATCGTTAAATAACGACTCTGTTCACGAACATGCCAGATAGAGAATAGCTACCCATGTTATATAACGACAAATGCTTGGTAACATGGCCGTTATGAGATACAAAATAGACCCCTTACAGGTCTATTTTGTATTTCGATGTTCACGAACATCCATGTTGGTTAACGACAATTCTGTAACGACTATTATAACGACTTGTCTGTTAAGGGCTATTTTCTATTGACCATGTTAAGAAAATGACCTTGGCAACTTCATAACTACAATCGATATTTTCTAAACGAGTAGTATTTTTGCTTTATTTTGGGCGCGTTCCGCAAAGCAATTCTTTCATCCTTGTTCTTCTTGGGCAAATGAAAAGAGATGGTCGCGGCGTAACTTTAGAAACAGACTCTTGCGGCGACGTAAACTAAAACCTAACCTCACTTCGGCCGCCACTCCCACTTTTTGGCGGTCCAGAACAAATGTTTGGTAACATGGCCGTTATGAGATACAGAAAATTGCAGCATCATGTACCGAACCCGGATACCTAGCGTTGATGGCCAGAATTTTCAATTCAGAGTCGCATATCTACATAGAGAAAATACATTTAAATACAGCACAAGAACAAAACATGTAGTCTTACTATTTGGCAATTAATACTGTGAAAATTTTTTCTATTAATATAAACTCTGTCTGGATGAAGAGGATGTTGCGCTGGAGGAGGAAAAATTGCTATATGGGTGCAATCTATGCAACCTATAATTCCGGGAAAATTTAAATTTCCATATTTTTGATAGAACCTTAAAATTATATATTTTAATTGAGATAATATTACATTATTAATTCCTTATTTACCCATTCTTTACAGTAGTCACCTCTTCAAGTGTAGTTGGAAACTATTTATGTATTGTCGTGCTAAAACATCAACAAATACATCTACTACTTCGTGAAGAATTCTGCTTACTGCAGCTTGACTCAGCGGGTTATTCCTGTCTTTACCCACAGGTTTTTGGTAATTACCATGAGCAAAAAAATGAAGAGCAGCAAAAAACTAAAAAAAGGTTCGAAACGGTAAAATTAAAATAATATTATTAATTATTCATACCTTTACTACTGGAGGAATTTTTGTGCTTCTTCGAGGTGCAACCAAGTGGGCTGAAAATTGTGTAAATACATGATTAGCAGCTTCTCTGCTTAATCTATACATTTTCCTGAATGTGTCTTCCGGCAGATCAAATGGATTACTGTTATCTCTCATCATCCGTTGCACTGCAGCATTTATCCGTCTACAATAATTATTATATACCATTTTCTTGTTATAACAGTTATATGTGTATAAGAATAATGAGATTTTTCAGTTCTATTTAGGTATAATACAACACTTTACAATTCTTACCTTTGCTCCACTTCATTTTCTATGCGATTGATGAGGTTTCCGTTCATTTTAGCAAAATTATCACAAAACTTTATTTAAAAATGTACTACGGGACACGACCACATTCTGGAAGTGAGAATATAGAAATGTGCTGAAAATATTTGTTGCCCGAAATCCATTAAAAAATGCAAAAGATAAAATTTAATAATGGGTTTAGGGCGAAAATTCATTAAAATGTCCTTAAAATGTTATTAAACAGCGTCCAGTTCAAGCCGTTCGGTAACATGGTCCTTTAACAGAAATGTCGTTTGCGAACATGTCGTTATCCAGTTACAAAATAGCAAATGTCGTTCATGAACAGCTTCCATGTTACGGTAACATAGAAATCGTTAAATAACGACTCTGTTCACGAACATGCCAGATAGAAAATAGCTACCCATGTTATGTAACGACAAATGCTTGGTAACATGGCCGTTATGAGATACAAAATAGACCCCTTAGAGGGTTGTATTCGATTATGCGATCGTGCACGATTAAGCAGTAAGCTTTAGTATTGGTGGGGAAAACTACTTTACTTTCAAATTCGAGTTTAACATCCACAGTTGAGGATTGAAGCGCCTCCTCTTGTTTCGAACAGACAATTACAAACAACGTTCTGCTCCTAAATACGTTGTAATTCGTTAGAGGTGAAGGTATCTGTTTGTTGAAGAAACTTCTTTGAAAATCAACATAGGCTTGATACACTCCTGTATAGTTTAACTTGTCAAAATCTGAATTCTGATTCTCAAATGGGAAACAACGAGAGTTTAACCACAGCCGAACGTTAATTAAATTTAGGTTATCAAACTTGGAAATATCTCCCTCGGGTTTATCTTTTCGATTTGTTTGGAATGCCACAATTACATAACGAGGTCTTTCTAAATTTGTTGCCGTCTTTACACTCCAAATGTTTTTGTAGGTAGTATTCAAGTTGGGTAGTTCGTGCAATTCCCATCGTCTAAAGGGTATTCTTATAGCTCGATCAGTTTCAATTTCTTTCATTATACGTAATTTTATAATATCATCGTTGGGATAAACATGTTTCGCTTTCAAATTTATATGATTAATTTGAATGTTAGCAGTCTTGGTGCCGGTGCTTTTGTAGCAATTGGCATCGGTTCGATTGCGCACCAATCGGAATTTATGTTTTCCCTTAATCACTTTGCGATAATCTTGAAAAATACCAAACAAAAAATTCAACGGTATACGTAAAGCAAACACTTTGATTCTATCCTGAAACGTGTTGATTACATTATCATCGGGATTCCAACCGGCAATTTCCAAAGACTTTGATTCTTCTTTGCTATAACATACTAGTCCTCTTATCGTACTTGTAGTTCCGGGATCTCGAACCTTATCAATTTCTCTACCATTCAGTTCATATGTTATGGACTCAAAGAGATAGGCGCCTGCGTTATTGGTTAATGTACATTCTCCTGTGCCTTCTGCATTAATCGTAAATTGGCATTCCAGGTTCAGGTAGGCATCGGAGAGATCCACAAGGATATCCTGTTGATTAATGGAGATTTCAATTTCGTCATTGTTGTTGAATGAATTGGTCTGAGGATGGTAGGTATGTTCCTCTTCTCTATCGATACTCTCGTCGAAAACGGGGGCCTGGAAGATTTCCAGTTTTCCCACATTTAACATGATAACCTAACGATTGCAGCAACTTAACACTTGCAGTTGACAATAACGTTCTTCTTGAAGAATCGAAAGAGACTAGCGACTTTCCTGCACCACACCCGTTCTTATTATAAGTTGTATTGTTAATCACTAACCCCATTCTTCTTTAAAGCTAAACGAACAATTATTCTTTCTCCACGAAAATTGACCGGATTTGAATCTTGATCGACAATGTTGACGGTTATGTGTGAAATGCTTCTCTTGTTGATTACCGGTAAATATATATGAGGATTAGGCTTGATGATGATTGAGTAGTCGGGGTCAACATTTGGAGTAAATTCGTATAGGGTGTGAGAAGGGAGTGAGCCGTAATGTGACCCCGTAATGATGTTGCTTTCCAATCGTATGCTATTCACCTTGATAATTTCCACGGGTTGTTCCGATTCTTGCAGTCGCATGTGTTGTTTAATGCCAGGAGAGAAACCCAACATGTTTGCGATACTATCCGAAGGTGTGAAATCTACCGAATATATGCATTTCATTTCACATTTTAAGGTGCTGTTGTTGGGTTTGAGCGAAATCTTTTTGCTAGGCGGTACAATATTATCATTGTCATCCTTCGAATCGAGCATGTTATCCTGCAAATACCTTTCTATATCTCCAATTTCATACGATCCGGTAGGCAACGTAAGCTTTTCTTTTTTACCGTCTTTTATGTAATAGAATCGATTACTGTCACCATCCTCGATATTCGGAATACTGTTGTATGTTTGCATTCCGATTAAAGCCAACGAATAATCATTGTGAGGATTTAATTCGATGTGGGGGTAGTAGTCTGCAGAGAGAGTACTCGTATGACCGGTTAGAGTAAATGTGTTGTACATGACTGAATGCAAAAATACGCAGTGAGTCTTAGTATTTATTGTAAAGGAACTCTAAACATAAATGGCCGCAATTGTATGTTTTTTGCTGCTTACGATCGTGATTATAAAATATTCGACATTTCTTAAAGTAGAGCACAATATCTTGAGGCGGCTTTAAATCACCAAAACTGTCAAAATAATAAACTGTATTGTTGATCTTCTTGTATGCAACCCAATGTGTTCCGCTACCTCTCACCGAATCCAAGTTCACTATGCCCGCTTCGTTCCTTAATGGTTGCGATGGTAAAGTATCTCTCATGAACACACCGCGAAAATGAGGAATTTCTAGACGTTTAGCAAACTTGATAATATCGATGTCGGTTAGTGCTCGAGCAGGTAATTTCAATGGAAGTTTTTTGACAAGTACAATCCCAGCCCTTTGCGATAAGGTTTCAAAAACAATCCGTTTCCTTTCTTTCCCAATGCTATCGCTTCCATAGCTTGATTGTGGCGTTCGGTTTCGATTAGATTATTCTTTGCCGATTTGGTGTCAGCAACAGCCTTGACCGTTAAAGCCCCCAAGGCACTTAACCCGGCAAACAGAGGAATTAGAGGTAGAGATCCTCCCGTTTTAGCAATCGGAATTATCCGTGGTAATCGAATGGCTTTGCGGCCTCCAACATTCTTAA
This sequence comes from Pyrochroa serraticornis, assembly GCA_905333025.2. Classification (NCBI taxonomy): domain Eukaryota; kingdom Metazoa; phylum Arthropoda; class Insecta; order Coleoptera; family Pyrochroidae; genus Pyrochroa; species Pyrochroa serraticornis. Next base: position 21,210,276 of record HG995158.1, read on the forward strand.
CTTTTACACGTGCCGCTTTCAATGCTTTAACCGAAGACAACTTTAAATCTTCATCAACGTATTTTCTTAATTTGTCCACCACACTCTTACGAAAGGCGACTTTTTTCTTATTACGTTTTCGCCTACGATGCGAATCATGTTTCAATCCCATGCCGAGTTTGCGTTTTGCCTTCATCATATTCGTAACCAACCAAGAAGCGGCCTTTTCTCCGAATTTAGCGTCTTCTGATTTAACACGTGACCAAGCTCGGTTTTCCAAAATTTCGTCTGCTCTGTGACGATTAGCGAGATTGTTTCTTGATAAAGAATAGGCAATATCGTGTTGCTTGCACGCTTCGTCTAATCCGTTTATGCTAGAGTCGCCTCGTTTAAGACGTTCTTGTAGTTTCGTACCGGGCCCGCAATAGTTGTAACCAGGCAAATGTAATTCAAATGGTAACTTATTGATTATACTATTTGTAAGACCTCTTCCCTCAAAGGTTAACATTGGACTGAAAGGCGCTTACAAATACAACTATTTTTTATATATACAACTCATTGTAGATTATAATGCGAATAGTAAAGCACGTGCTAAAGTTACCTATTAAAAATCAAGATGTCGATTCAAGGCCCCAATCAAGACCACATGGAGCATTGTTTCAATCAAGCGTGAGGGCAATAGTTTGCGGTCCTAGCGCATGTGGGAAAACAAATGCAGTACTTAGCCTCATAATTGAACCGAACGGATTACGTTTCGAAAACATTTACGTCTATTCGAAATCGCTCTATCAACCAAAATACGAGATGCTACGTGATTCTGTAAAACGAGTGAAAGGAATGGGTTATTTTCCTTATTCCCAAAATGAAATTATTAATCCTGCGGATGTCAAGGAGAATTCAATTTTTATATTTGACGATGTGGTATGTGAAAATCAAGACATGATTAGAGCATATTTCAGTATGGGTCGTCATAAACATGTAGACTGTTTCTATCTCTGCCAGACTTATACAAAAATTCCCAAACAACTTGTGCGTGACAATGCAAACGTTATTATTCTGTTCCGTCAAGACCAACGCAATGCCAGGTATGTATATGAGGAGCACGTTAATCCCGACATGGCATATGATACATTCAAGGAGATGTTGCACGAATGTTGGAAGGACACTTATGGATGTATGGTTATAATGAAAGATGAAGAAATCAACAAGGGGCGATATCGTAAAGGGTTAGATAACATTATAATAGTATAGATCTAAACAGCGTACCTGTTGAATCCAAACTACATACCTGTTGAAGTTTAGTAATTTGCTCAACTGTATATATTGTAGTGATTCGTGCCCCCAAATACTCAAAGATAAAAAAATTGGAGTTTTATTTTAATTTCAATCAATGTAATTGCGAACACAATACACTTACCGTCGATCAAGGGGGTACTTTTACTCAAAGCTGGCTGGCTCTCGGCTGGATCTAAGGAAAATTATGGACCTCTACGTTGTGTTTTAATTAAGACAATTCGCCTGAAAATGGGGTTAACCTGTGCTCCCTAATCTTTAGACAAATTTGTATTACTTAGTGACCAAATTCGGATTCAGAGTAGTGCCGTACTAATGGGTACGGAAAAATACACAATCATCAAAAGAACAAATTTGTTAACTAAATTGACATGGTGGAAGTTTGTTGTTCGTGACAATCCGCAAGTGCTTAGTCTAACGAACATACATGCGGAGCGTTACTTTTGGTTCATTTCGCCTAGATAGACGGGTACAGATTTGGTTACAGGTGGTATGAGCTCGTTCAGATATGGCGTATAAGAAAAATATGACGTAATCATATAGCTGCAATTTTTTATTCTAACATAGGTCATACATAGCAAACGGTGTGGTGATAGATTCTGATGATCAAAAGGGCGAGTACGTCGACGATATGTGGCAGAAGAGAAAAGTTCAATGTTCGAAGAAAATTTCATAGATGTTGGAGAGATTAATTAGTCGACGATTACCTAGAATTGGAAGGAGGTTGAGGTAAGAGAGGGATGACCGTTGGGTGTACGTTATCTTGAATTCACAACAGAAAAAGTAAAATTAGAAATTGTTTACGTTATGCTGGTTAACTGATAACTAGGGCTCGGCTCTATTCATGCCACTAACTACGCCGCCGCTCGCTGCTTGCCAACTATTCTAAATACTGCCTTGCACCTTGGAAATGAGTTGCCCAAATTAATTGTAAATTCAGTCAAATTACCACCTACGGTCGAGTAGTCAAAATTTGGTGCCTAAACTTCCCTGGCGCTTAGCTAAGATTCCCTCGCGTCGCGGTAGCCGGTCCTCGGGTAACAGAAGGTAAGTTAGCGACCCGTCATGCCTTTCTTGCTCCATCGATGGCAGTTAATTAATTTTTATTATTTATTTAGGGAAGGGTTGGTTTTTTTGGGATAACTGCATTTTACCTATCCCCTTGGGGCATCAGTAATAAAAATGTTTAGGCTTAAGCCAGGGTCTCGGACCTCTTTATTCCCTCGATGGACACAACTTCGTAATAGTCGGAAAACACCCCTGGAAAACACCGGTAGACACGAAGGTCTTGTTCGAATTCCCCGAACAAAATTTATCCGACCATGGGAAATGGTTACATGGAAGGAGGGAGCGTAGAACTGCATTAAAGAACTAAAACAAGACTTGATCGTCTTTCTGAGATCGTTGAAAGGGTTTCCACCACAGCTTTCCACTGTTGGGTGAGAACTTGATAATGATTCAACTTGACGTGACGAAGTCACGTTGGACAAGAAGAATTTAAGAATTACAATCTTGCTCGTAAGCAAAACCTGACGGCTTTGGGGGGAGTTATTTCCACATTTGTTAAATCACCTTTGCTACAACCGTATGTTCTAATTATGGACTAACCTAGATCTTCGCACCGGAAGAGACATGCTGCTGCTAGAAATGGGAGTGCCACCTGGTAATCCAAAAAGGGTTGATCAACCACTTTCAACACAATCACAGGCACTTAGTTCGGACGCGGCTTTTCCGTGATTCTAAACCAAACTTGACTTGAAGAAACACAGTAAAAGAAACACAAAAAATTATAAACCCAAACGGAAATTAATAAAAGCTAAACAGAATTTAATTGCGACGGTGAAGAAGCACAAACTCGAAATTTCGGAAGATTCACGCGACCGTTCGATAAAATCAATACCGACTGTCGTGAGCTCGGAAGTTCGGATCTGAAAATCCCGGTCCTGCTCTCAGGGCGCGCTTATAACTGGGACGGGGTTGGAACGCGTTGGTGGTGGTACCTTTGGAAATTGACCCTTAAGGAGCCTCGTAATCGTGGTTGGTCTTGGAAGCTTTGATTAGCGTGATTTACCTAATTCCCGTGTAATTAGCGAAGGTACTCCTGGAAGAGAGTACTAGATTTACCAAGAAACCATGAACATGAGAAATTTTATAGTTTCTTTAGAACCAATTAAAGTCAACGCTCCTTAATTAATTTAATTCCTGAAATTACTGGAGTAGAACTACCGAAAGTTGTTGGTCGGTTTTAAAAGGGGTTTTGCTCTTAGTGACGGTGGTTTTGCTGTATTTAAGGGAAATTTAGTGTGCTTTCTGATAAAATTAAACTAATTTATTGTACGGTAAAATGAGGCAACTTTAGCGCTGTTGGTTGGATTTTCGTTCTCGCTTGCGTACTTTCGGGGTTTCGAGTACCGAAACGACCGGTAGCGCCCTACAATTTGGGGTTGGTCTGTCGTAATAGAGATGTCGCCAGTGGTACTGAATTGAAGGGCAGTAACAAATTTACGTCAATAATAACAACCCTTCGGTAATTCCTTCTTCCAGTTACAAATATTATCATTACCTAAATTGTTAGTAACTCCCGGAAAGATAAACCAATCGAATTTTATGTTTTTGACCCTGGATAAGACTTGCATTTGTGATAATTCAAGAGGGTGAAGGTTCTCTTTCCTTTGTTGCCCGTTTTTCGATTGCGTTACCTTTTTAGGGATGAATTTATGATAAATTACAAGTATCTTGGTACTTTGACGACGGGTGTCAAAACCATATCCGACAATAGGCGATCGCGATGGTGGTACATGCTTTATGCTAAGTTATCTACGTGGTTAGTTTAGATTAAACAGTTTCGATAATTAAACTTCTTTGTTAATTCGATCGTTTTTCGCGTTTCTTTGTTCCTCCGCGAGATTTATGTTAGTTTCGTGCAGATGGTCTAGTTCTTGGAAGAAATTAGTTCGGCACTCTTAGAGCAGGTCCTATTGACGCACACGTGTGCTAAATGGCCCTCGAGTAACGGCAAAAGGCACCCCGCTAGCGGTCCAAATTTCGCCGGTTGAAAGGATGATAGCTTTATGACTTCCCGGGTTGACTTTTAGGGTGGTTCGGACATTATGTTTAATTATCGAGCTGTTTTCACACGAATTCCTAAGTCTAAATTACAAATAGCCGCTGCCGTTGTTACATCTGGAAACACTAAACTGTTTCCGGGCATTTCTTAACTATTTTCAAAGACCGACCGGGTTGGAATTTCGTAATGTCTTTTGTGAATGTTGTTTGTCCCGCACTTGGATAAAAAAAAAAATAATTTACTGCGACTCACTGCAATATGGAATAGCAACAACAGGATTAGGCCAGTGTTATCATGATGGCTGCAAAGGAAGCGCCAAATAAATTAAGGAGACAGATAATCAAAGCATCTCGTAACATAAGAAAAAAGTATTTAGCACTGAAATTGGGTAAAAGTACAGAAAATGATGCCATTGAGAACTTGTTCAAACCAATCACTAAACCATTGAAAGAGATTGTTAATCCATTATCGCGGCAGTACATCAATACACCACCTCCACCAACCCCACCGCAGGTAAAAATGGAGATACTACCATCACCTTTAAAAAAGGAAGATGAAAAAAAATATGTAAAACCGAGATTTCCGTATGTTAATAAACGTGCAATAAGGGTTTTTCAATCGGAAACTGAAGATGGTAGTGATTATGAAGAAAATGATTATGATGATGTGATGCTGACAGATGATGAGAATACAACATTAAATACAAATAGAACTCAAGAATTTTTGGAACAATATCCAGAAGTAAGTAGGAGATATGTGAATGCACATTTAAACAATGAATCTGATATTCTCGATAAAAAAATAAAATATGATCGTGATAGTGAAAAGTGGACAACTGGATCAACTCCAATGCAAATTAATAAAGACGGTGATATGATTATTAACGGTACTAAATTTTAAGGTACCAAAGGATTATATGAACTTTTGTTTCTAAAGAAACCCACACATTATGAAGAAACTGATTTACCAATCTATAGAGCAATTGTTGTTATGACCACTTGTATAGGGGAGATTATAACCCCAAAAATCAAGTAAGAGGAAGCAAATCTTACAAGTACCAAAGAATTGTTAAGCCGTTTTATTATAAATTGAAACGCAGTTTATCCGTTGGTGGTAAGGGATTGCTCGAATACAACGCTAAGCCTGTAGAGTACAAGTATTGGGATGATGTAAATGACATGGTGTCTCGCCTAAGTGTTTTGCATGCTGCAATGAGAGCAGGAAATTATTCAAATCGGAACGAAATCGAAGCCATCGAAGAAGAGTTACTTGAGATAAATATAATATATTAGTTTATTATCAACATGAGTGTTGACAAGTTTGGACGTACTTCTGTTGCTGGCAAGCATAAACAACAATCCCAGCAACAACATCACCAACAGATTCGTTTTACTAATGATGGTGGTTACAACATGGAAAATCGACGTAAAACCTACAAATGCTTCCAACAAAAAATATGTAGATAAAATAAGCATTCAAATTTCATCCAATTTTAATGACAACATTAAACAATGGAATGCAGAATGGAATACCAAATTTAACTTACTGAGCGAGCAAATACCCCAATATGTGAAGAGTGAAGTGAAGATAATAGATAAAAAACGGATGAAAACTCGAGTTCTTAATATGGAATTGATTAATAAAATTAAAAGGGACATTGTGCAAACTAAAGAGGATTTAATCAAAAACAAAGAAGAATTACTATCCCAGTTGACTAAGCACGTAATTAAAGAGGTGAAAGCATTCGATGATAAATGGGCTAAAATTCGAGCAACAAACACCGAATTGATAAGTACAACGGTCTCTGATGTTAACATCATGAAAAAGATGAATGCGAATTTAGAAACTACGTACAACAACATGGTCACTAATACGACAAAGGCTGTATTGGATTTGGGTACAGCCGAAAGTAAATGGATAAAATTGCTATCGGACAACAAGGAAAGTATTGCTATTTTAAGTGATCGCATCAAAAAATTGGAACAGTCAGCTTTGAAACCTAAGGGAATAAAGTTGGAACCTTTGCCGATAGCAGCACCACTAACTAACACTTACGGGAACGAGTTAGAAGACGGCCCTCTAATAAAACCTCTTACCGGTCCGAACGGTGAATGTCCCGACGGTTTTATTGGTGATGGTCACGGTGTAATATAAGATAGGTGATCCAACCGCGGCAATTTCTGCAGCAGCCAAGAGTCATGATCGCTGTTACAGTTTCCGAGCGGTGGGGGTAGAGAAGGACAGACGATGTAGGCCGAAGTTTGCGCGCCAAGACATAGGGAAAGGTCCGCGATTGATCATTAATTCCGTTTATGAAAAGGTATTTCAAAAATAGGATGTAAGTGTGTAGTGCCAAATTGTAGTATTGGCTATAAAATGCGCCCGGAAAAATTTTTGCTATTCAAAGTTCCGTTTCATCGCTATTTAAACTGGCAACTTGTTTCTTTACTTTTACAGATTTCTAATTGAAACCATGGTGTAATATAACTTATATTACACCGTAATTTAAATAGTTATTCCATAACTTAGTTTATATTTTTTATCAATTTTGAGGAACGGTACGGAAAGCTGAATGTTCTAACGATCATCCTACCATGGTCACATTTCTCCAACTTTATAGAATGTTGTCGGTTTACAAATTACTTAAACCACCCCAATTTGGAAACTGCACAATATTAGACAATAATTCCTCCACTACAGTGCAAAAGCGGGCATTGAATTTCGATACATTTAGGGCTGTTTTTTCCGGAAGTGTTAGGTCGTCGAGAAACGTACTTTTAGAAGAAATCCAACACAAGATTCTAGTCATTTTGAATTCACCTGATTTGAACTCCACGGATGAGTAAAATTTAATTGATAGTGTCGATCTGAATATTGCATTTGATGATCAAAATAAATTTTGCATTGCATACTATCTCTATGGTTTTGTTTTAAAGAAAATTTATAATATGACTTAACGTGTTAATTGTCGCAATGTTTTATATCAAAAGAATATTGACACGTCAGTACAGGAAGCTTTCTTGATTTGCCTCAAGGCAAGGGGTAGATTAAACCATCCTAATAATATTTTTTTTATAACTGGACAAAAGTCGGAAGATATTTTGTTTAAACACATACAAAAAGTAGATGTTTTAGAATTAGCTCTGGAAGAATTTTTTAATTGTAAATTAGATCTCAAAATTAATGCATCATCTACATGCGACACGCGTCAAAATGATATATCCAAATTTATTTCATTTTATATCTAAATAAAAATTAAACAGTTTTATAAACGAGAAGACAGGAAGAGAAGTAAAGCTTTTTCTAAGAAGAATCACGAGTCAAAACTTCAATTTACTGAATTTTTTGAAATATTGTATAGGTGTACGTTGATGCATGTTTAGTATACTGAAACTTTTTAAAATATCATGTTTTTTAATCCATAAACATATAATACTAAGTCAGCGGCATCTCTTAACAAAATCGTCTCATACCGCAGCGAGAGTTGAAAAAGGACGACTAGGGAAGGCTCGGCCTACTCTATATTCTGCCTCTCTCACACCGCTGTTACAGCGATCGTGACAAGTTTGCGGGCCGGTACGCTCACCTATCTTATATTACACCGTGGTGATGGTAAAGGTAATTGCAGGGAAAAATATGATAAGTAAAAAGCAAGTTGTTGACGAAGTTTTTAAGCCGGTGCGGAAAAGTTTAAACGGCGTCGCACAATAATTAAGGGATTCGATGACCTGTGGCAAGCAGATTTAGCAGAAATGCAAGAATATGCAAGTGCAAATCGAGGGCATAGATATATTTTGGTGGTAATTGATACATTTTCGAAATTTCTGTGGACAAAACCGTTAAAATCCAAATCGGCGGAAGACGTAACGTTAGCTATGAAATTGATTTTAAAACAGTCGAGAAAACCACGCAACTTGCAAACCGATCAACGTAAAGAGTTTTATAATGCAAAATTCGCTACTCTAATGAAACAACATGATATAAATCATTACAACACGTTTAGGGGTCTATTTTGTATCTCGATGTTCACGAACATCCATGTTGGTTAACGACAATTCTGTAACGACTACTATAACGGCTTGTCTGTTAAGGGATATTCTCTATTGACCATGTTAAGAAAGTGACCTTGGCAACTTCATAACTACAATCGATATTTTCTAAACGAGTAGTATTTTTGCTTTATTTTGGGCGCGTTCTGCAAAGCAATTCTTTCATCCTTGTTCTTCTTGGGCAAATGAAAAGAGATGGTCGCGGCGTAACTATAGAAACAGACTCTTGCGGCGACGTAAACTAAAACCTAACCTCACTTCGGCCGCCACTCCCACTTTTTGGCGGTCCAGAACAAATGTTTGGTAACATGGCCGTTATGAGATAGAAAATAGACCTGTTAGCATCCAAATTGCAGCATCATCTACCGAACCCGGATACCTAGCGTTGATAGCCAGAATTTTCAATTCAGAGTCTCATATCTACATAGAGAAAATACATTTAAATACAGCACAAGAACAAAACATGTAGTCTTACTGTTTGGCAATTAATACTGTGAAAATTTTTTCTATTAATATAAACTCTGTCTGGATGAAGAGGATGTTGCGCTGGAGGAGGAAAAATTGCTATATGAGTGCAATCTATGCAACCTATAATTCCGGGTGTTTCGTCCTGTTGATTTACCCGTCGTCCGGTCCTGTTTCTTTTCTCCTTTTATTCCCTTGTTTTGACTCGGACGAATGAGGTAAACCAGAACACAGACTCTGAACGACCAAGAGACGTATTAGTGGTCGTGTTAGTGAGTCGAGTTTGGTCCTTTACACCACCAACACGGGTGGTTGCTCGTGATTATAAACATTTTGCGGGTGTTTTTCGTTTGTTTGTTGTTATTGTTGTTAGTGGTCGCAGTGCCATCTTTATGCTGACCAAACTCCGCGGCGAGGTAAGTCCAGTCAAACTTTCCTTGTGTCCGCTAAAAATCTCCTGTACATTTATCAGCATTTGTCGCTGATCAAAATCGCCTTTGAGAAACACATTCGGCCTCTCCGATGTTGTAATTTTCCAAATTATTAATTACAGTCCGCTACAGGTTTGAAACAACACATTTCATTCATTGCATAATTTACATCAAATTTCGTACATCCATAGTGTGATCCTCTTTGTACTGGATCACACTGTATTTGGTCTTTTGGACACTACACCGGGAAAATTTAAATTTCCATATTTTTGATAGAACCTTAAAATTATATATTTTAATTGAGATAATATTACATTATTAATTCCTTATTTACCCATTCTTTACAGTAGTCACCTCTTCAAGTGTAGTTGGAAACTTTATGTATTGTTGTGCTAAAACATCAACAAATACATCTACTACTTCGTGAAGAATTCTGCTTACTGCAGCTTGACTCAGGGGGTTATTCCTGTCTTTACCCACAGGTTTTTGGTAATTACCATGAGCAAAAAAATGAAGAGCAGCAAAAAACAAAAAAAAAGTTTCGAAACGGTAAAATTAAAATAATATTATTAATTATCCATACCTTCACTACTGGAGGAATTTTTATGCTTCTTCGAGGTGCATCCAAGTGGGCTGAAAATTGTGTAAATACATGATTAGCAGCTTCTCTGCTTAATCTATACATTTTCCTGAATGTGTCTTCCGGCAGATCAAATGGATTACTGTTATCTCTCATCATCCGTTGCACTGCGGCATTTATCCGTCTACAATAATTATTATATACCATTTTCTTGTTATAACAGTTATATGTGTATAAGAATAATGAGATTTTTCAGTTCTTATTATTCTTATATATATTTTATATATTTGGAAATTGTAAAAATAAAGTATTTGCGTATGTTCAGTTTCTGTTTGTATCGTATAAGATTAGGAAAAAAATCTATTTAGGTATAATACAACACTTTACAATTCCTACCTTTGCTCCACTTCATTTTCTATGCGATTGATGAGGTTCCCGTTCATTTTAGCAAAATTATCACAAAACTTTATGTAAAAATGTACTACGGGACACGACCACATTCTAGAAGTGAGAATATAGAAATGTGCTTAAAATGTTTGTTGCCCGAAATCCATTAAAAGATGCAAAAGATAAAATTTAATAATGGGTTTAGGGCGAAAATTCATTAAAATGTCCTTAAAATGTTATTAAACAGCGTCCAGTTCAAGCCGTTCGGTAACATGGTCCTTTAACAGAAATGTCGTTTGCGAACATGTCGTTATCCAGTTACAGAATAGCAAATGTCGTTCATGAACAGCTTCCATGTTACGATAACATAGAAATCGTTACATAACGACTCTGTTCACGAACATGCCAGATAGAGAATAGCTACCCATGTTATATAACGACAAATGCTTGGTAACATGGCCGTTATGAGATACAAAATAGACCCCTAAGGGGTCTATTTTGTATCTCGATGTTCACGAACATCCATGTTGGTTAACGACAATTCTGTAACGACTACTATAACGGCTTGTCTGTTAAGGGCTATTCTCTATTGACCATGTTAAGAAAGTGACCTTGGCAACTTCATAACTACAATCGATATTTTCTAAACGAGTAGTATTTTTACTTTATTTTGGGCGCGTTCCGCAAAGCAATTTTTTCATCCTTGTTCTTCTTGGGCAAATGAAAAGATATGGTCGCGGCGTAACTATAGAAACAAACTCTTGCGGCGACGTAAACTAAAACCTAACCTCACTTCGGCCGCCACTCCCACTTTTTGGCGGTCCAGAACAAATGTTTGGTAACATGGCCGTTATGAGATACAGAATAGACCTGTTAGCATCCAAATTGCAGCATCATGTACCGAACCCGGATACCTAGCGTTGATAGCCAGAATTTTCAATTCAGAGTCGCATATCTACATAGAGAAAATACATTTAAATACAGCACAAGAACAAAACATGTAGTCTTACTGTTTGGCAATTAATACTGTGAAAATTTTTTCTATTAATATAAACTCTGTCTGGATGAAGAGGATGTTGCGCTGGAGGAGGAAAAATTGCTATATGGGTGCAATCTATGCAACCTATAATTCCGGGAAAATTTAAATTTCCATATTTTTGATAGAACCTTAAAATTATATATTTTAATTGAGATAATATTACATTATTAATTCCTTATTTACCCATTCTTTACAGTAGTCACCTCTTCAAGTGTAGTTGGAAACTTTATGTATTGTCGTGCTAAAACATCAACAAATACATCTACTACTTCGTGAAGAATTCTGCTTACTGCAGCTTGACTCAGCGGGTTATTCCTGTCTTTACCCACAGGTTTTTGGTAATTACCATGAGCAAAAAAATGAAGAGCAGCAAAAAACTAGAAAAACGTTTCGAAACGGTAAAATTAAAATAATATTATTAATTATCCATACCTTCACTACTGGAGGAATTTTTGTGCTTCTTCGAGGTGCATCCAAGTGGGCTGAAAATTGTGTAAATACATGATTAGCAGCTTCTCTGCTTAATCTATACATTTTCCTGAATGTGTCTTCCGGCAGATCAAATGGATTACTGTTATCTCTCATCATCCGTTGCACTGCAGCATTTATCCGTCTACAATAATTATTATATACCATTTTCTTGTTATAACAGTTATATGTGTATAAGAATAATGAGATTTTTCAGTTCTTATTATTCTTATATATATTTTATATATTTGGAAATTGTAAAAATAAAGTATTTGCGTATGTTCAGTTTCTGTTTGTTTCGTATAAAATTAGGAAAAAAATCTATTTAGGTATAATACAACACTTTACAATTCTTATCTTTGCTCCACTTCATTTTCTATGCGATTGATGAGGTTCCCGTTCATTTTAGCAAAATTATCACAAAACTTTATTTAAAAATGTACTACGGGACACGACTACGTTCTAGAAGTGAGAATATAGAAATGTGCTTAAAATATTTGTTGCCCGAAATCCATTAAAAGATGCAAAAGATAAAATTTAATAATGGGTTTAGGGCGAAAATTCATTAAAATGTCCTTAAAATGTTATTAAACAGCGTCCAGTTCAAGCCGTTCGGTAACATGGTCCTTTAACAGAAATGTCGTTTGCGAACATGTCGTTATCCAGTTACAGAATAGCAAATGTCGTTCATGAACAGCTTCCATGTTACGATAACATAGAGATCATTAAATAACGACTCTGTTCATGAACATGCCAGATAGAGAATAGCTACCCATGTTATATAACGACAAATGCTTAATAACATGGCCGTTATGAGATACAAAATAGACCCCTAAGTCCAGCTCCTGGTTTCGCACCAGCCATAAGTATGCACGCGAACGAGACTTGTATTTTCTCGTTCAACGAATCCGAATGGAAAGATCTTATGGATGCATTTCGTTTGGCTCTCGCCGAACTCTTTATTAAAGATCATGACAAGCATATTTGTAATAAAAGTTACATTAAACATAACGTAAGCATCTACTATGCGGTGTATGATATGACACATAAATCAATAGAAGTAAAGAAGAGTGGCGGAGAAATGGTGTTCACTGAGGGTTCAGTGCGCGAAATCCTTCAACTAGAATCGTTGCTGCAGTATCGATGGGAAATGTTAAAGTCACTAAAATTCAACGATTTCTATAATAAATTCCTCCGCGTCGTTAACGATATGTGTGTGGAGACGCCATTAGAGAGCCGACATCAGTTGTTAAACATCATCGCTCCCATCAGCTTGTGCTTAACCCCAAATAGTCCAGAGAATTATTGCATGTTGGAATCTTTACGTTTAGTACCCGATCAACTATGCTGCAAAGTAAGGTGACTTTAAAGCAGGTGTTGCAATGTGAAAAAATAATTACCGATTTGAGATACTGCTCAAAACTAAGTTTACTAAAACTACCGCCTACATATTTTCATGGAATTTGGGCACAACTACCACAAAGCTATCGAAATGATAGCGACTTAAAAACGGCTCTACCATGCCTAAAACATTTCAACAGGCCCGAGAACAAGACTCACTTCGACGGCCCGCCACCTTCGAAATCTGATTGTTCATATTGTAAGCTTCCGCCACAATAATACATTCAATACTTCCTGTGTACAGTAATAACAGTAAATAACTCTTGATTAAAAAATTGGTTTAAATTTAACTTCCTTACAACCATAACCTTATCAATTTACAGTAAAAAAAATATATTTTGATTCAAAACCACGTAAAACAATATCCTGGTAATAAGATAAAGGGAAAACAAATAACTACAAATAACAGAAGGGAACCTGTCAAAACTTACAAATCTAGAATAGACACTTTCTTACCGGTTAGTTATGTCTTGTTGTCGGCGCTAGTGCAAGAAATATTTTACATTAATCATCCGATGGATGTAAGTAATTCATATATTTGCTTCAACACGAATATGACAACATGCAATAATTGGGTTCAAATGAAAAGAAGTTATCTGAATACTAGTGGAATCTACGTCACGCAATACAATCTTTCATCTTATCTTCAAGACCATAACGATGAGAACATCTTTTATAAACTACGTTTAACATTTATGAACAATAGTGTTCGTGAAAGTAGTGACTGGAATGTGATTTCATCTTTCGAAGATAACGAGGATGGTACTCCTTCGTGCGCGTTAGAACAACCTTTCATTTTAAGTATGGCTGCAGTAACAGTTATTTTACAAATCATATGTATTCCAATCATAATCTATAGGCGCACAATATTATAATTATTAACTATGTGAATTAAGAAATAATAAATACGTTTTGAATTCATCTCTAAATCTTTTTAATCACCATTTTATTACAGAAAGAACTGCTATAACACTAACGAGTTCCCATAAATAATGCAGGACATGGGTTGACATCTGTAACACTGTAAGTTATATTCTTACATGTTTTACATCGTTTTCCATATTGCATAAGTAAATGCTCTAATTTTGTTTCGTCGCAAATAATTTCGATATTAATCAAACTGTTTTGATTAGATTCAAAAAATATACCAGTATTCCCTATGCATTTGTCACAGTTATACACCAATAATGGTACAGCCATTGATACGCAACTTAAATTTGGAAAATTTTCACAGGGGAATTTTTTCTCAATGGTCATCCCACCACTTAATGTAAACAGATAAACTTTCATTTATAACTATTATACTATCACTCGATTCTTCAATTTTAAAAAATGTTACTTTGATTGTTTTGCTCTCGCATAAGGCACATACATGAAACTTTATTGCAATTTCTTCTACTTCCTTTAAACCACAAGAAATTGTTTGATATTGAAAATTATACACATTTGAGGAATTATCTTCTTTCTTTATACATTCATTGCAAAGGAAACCCCTCTCAAATATTCGCCTCCACGTCTGAGTTAGATAATCATAATGACCTTCTTGATTATAGTAGCAAATTTCCCTAAAACATATTTTTCCAGCACAAAAAATCTCATACATTATCTAGAAGAAAAAATCGAATATAAAATCATGAATACAATTAATACAAAAAAAAACTTACCTCTTCCCACGTGCATTAAAAACTGAGTGCTTCCCAATTCCTTGCTCCAAGTCCTGCTATATATCGCATAAGCCACAAACAACAACATGCCGGTTAGATATCTGAAGTACTCTTTTTTAAAAAAACAAAATTATCCACCGCAAGGCTATTATTTTAAATCATCACCAACCGCGGGAAATGATAATAGGCTCACCTTCCAACCGCTTAAACATAAAAAACCGCGCGCGCGCCAAAAACTACACGCCATTACTCCCCCACATGAAAACATGCGTCTTGAAGACATGCCCCCCATTCAGACACACCCCCATTAAGACATGCCCCCATGAAAACATACCTCCATGAAGACATGCCTCCATGAAAACATACCCCCATGAAAACATACCCCCATGAAGACATACCCCCATAAAAACATACCCCCATGAAGACATACCCCCATGGAAACATACCCCATGAAGACATACCCCCATTCAGACACACCCTCATTAAGACATGACCCCATGAAAAATACCCCCATGAAAACATACCCCCATGAAGACATACCCCCATGAAGACATATACACGCAGCAAAACTAATTACTCACATCACACACACCCCATCCCCCCAGACAGATTTGTTTTACACAAAGGGCCGATGAGACACCCCCATGAAGACATATACACGCAGCAAAACTAATTACTCACATCACACATACCCCATCCCCCCACACAGACTTGTTTTACACAAAGGGCCGATAAGAGAGAAACCCGCTTAGTCACACACACACACACACTTCCGGTCTAGAACCCGCGCGCCTTGGCGCACTGATGACATTTCACTTCCGTCCTAGAACCCGAGCGCCTTGGCCCACTGATGACAGTTCACTTCCGTCCTAGAACCCGCTTTGTTTAACTACTAGTCCCTTACACGTATTTATGGTAGTTTCTATAATTTTCGGAGTTACAACCATACTCAAGGAACTCAAGGATTTTGTAATATGTGGGCAACAACTGACCCCAAAAATTAATAAATAATTTAGTTCCATCTCATAGAGGATACTTTTCTGCTTACGTGAAAATTGGGAAAATCATTTTTATTAATTTGAAAGGCAGTAGTGTCGTTTTAAACCATCTCATTCAAGAGCAGGCAAAAGCCGTGTCGTAGTCGTAAGGTAACGTCTTTGGTTTGCAACATCGGTGATCCAAATTGAAATGGTTCAATTCCCGTTTGATACATCGTACGTTTTTTTCTGGAAACAACTTTTTTTTCAGTCAAAATTCGAGCGGCTTTGCACTCTACTAATATAGGTGTGGGAATTTTAGTAATGTCTGACCTTGTCGTTCGGAAAATTTCTGGAAAAGACCGGGGTGACCGTTAGGGACGCCAGAGTTTTTATGAAGAGGAAGTTCTAAATGCGGAATCGCCGACACGACTCGACCAAGCTCAGGGAACGGTTCTGTTTAGCTTTATTTATATTACAATGAACAATTATTATCAGGGAAGCTGAGTTTCAATCGCCTTTTATTCATCCAGATCCTAGATTAACGCGATGAACTAGATCAATTTCTCACATGTATTAATAAAAAGATTTCTTGAGATTACAGACATATTGTGGTATATTATTAACAGCCAAAGCAATAAAATATTGGCTCAACCACCAGTGATTTTAGATCAAAATGCAAGCCCTGTGCCAATAATTCGTTACTCGTCCATTGAGTGACGTCACCCATTTTATTTTTTCCCACATAATCATAATGCCGTTGTGAAGCAAAAATTCTCGAAAAATCGAAATTCGACAGCCGATAATGCAGTCAATTGTTACAAGTATACACAGTCTACCACAGCGACACCTCTTTGGGACTAGCTGAACTTTCTCAGAACTTGCTGTTGGTTGTTGCACCCATTACTGTCATTATTGTCGTGGAAGTCGACCCGTTGCCTTTATTATCAACAATTTCGACTTTTATTTTAGCATACTTACTTCCTGTCTGCTGGTCTTGTAATTAATTCTTTCAAAATGCCTTCCAATTAAGGAAAAATTTAAATAAAGGAAAAATTCAACTGGGATTTTTGACTTTATTATTGACAATGCATAAACTCAAAACGGTTTAATCACGAGAGTATTTTTCAAAGAAATTGATTGTGCAAACAAATCAACAGTGTTTTGAAGAGTAAAGTAGTAGTTTTTGCAAATCGACCTAATACTACCGTAGCGACATCTCTTGTATACGGTGAAGTAAAGACCCCTTTTAAACATTCTCTTGTCGCCACGCCGGCCCTTCAACATCTCGAGGCAACCGTCGTTATTATTTTTACCGTTAACGGACCAATTCATTTTATTTCTTGTTACAACCACCCTCACATAAGATTGCTAGATCCGGATCTATCGGAAATTCTAAATTTAGGCGCAGTAGTTATCGACGCCGGTGATTTTAACGCTAAACACCCGGAGTGGAATGATGGTAACACAAACTCTAACGACCGCAATCTGTCAAATTTCGCATCAAACCAAAATTTCAATATACAGGTGCTCGTTCCAGCTGAGCCCACCTATTTTCACGTCCATACTGGTACCGCGAGTTATTTAGATATCGCCATTACTAAAAATTTAAATTTCCAAATTGAGCTAACTTCTCTCAACGAACTCAGCTCTGATCATAATCCCGATCTGATGCACATCGGGAATGAAGCAAGCGATCCCCTCATTTTTACGACCAAAATTACCGACTGGAAGAATTTCAAAACCGATTTAGGCAAAAATTTCGGACAAATTATAATAATTGCAACAACGCAAGAACTGAGAGATGCCATTCTCAGCTTTGAGAAAAAAATTCATACCGCTAGAAACGCATCGTCGCGAACTGTTACCGCTCCGCGTGAGCAAAGAGCATATAATGAAACTAATCAGACAGAAACAGCGAGCCAAACGTCGAGCGCGACGAACCCTAACTCGCGAAGATCGACTTATCGCGAACGACTTAGTCAGGGACGTCAGGGAAGCTATCCTGGAATTCAGAGATGAAGTCTGGGAGAGAAAACTTGACCAACTCGACGAAAATGACGATGAATTTTGGAGAATGTCTAAAACGCTACGTAACAATCGGCGCCCTCTTCCACCGATTCACGGTGCAAGAGGCATGGCCTACTCCGAAAGAAGTGTACTCGATAATCAGCCTCCTAAAATCACGTAAGGCTTCGGGTCATGATCAAATAAGTAACCGCGATCTCAAATCACTTCCATCAAAAGCCGTCATGGCTTTAGTCAATATTTTTAACGCGATGCTATGCCTACGACATTTGCCATCACGGTAGAAATGCGCCAACGTAATATTTTATCCAAAACCGGGAATGGACAGAAAGTTTCCTCAAAACTTCCGCCCTATCAGTCTCCTCCCCTGCGTCAGCAAAATAGCGGAGAGGATTATCTTACGTCGCCTTTTAGAGCACGTTTCAGAACACAAAATTATTCCCGACAAACAATTCGGCTTCCGGCCTAATCACTCTACCACACTCCAACTTCTCCGTGTAACGGAATTTTTTTCCGTTACTCTGGAGTGGCGTTACTGCTCCGGAGCCGTTCTTCTAGACGCCTCAATAGCTTTCGACACCGCCTTCTCTATAAACACAGGCAGGCGTGCCCATGGCGATGGTTCGTCTTCTTCGCTCTTTCTTCTCTGAGCGCTCATTCAGAGCCAAAGTCCGAGACGCTCCTTCCACCTCACACCCGATAGAGGCCGGAGTCCCTCAAGGCTCAGTTTTATCGCCCACCCTATACTCGATTTTCACCGCCGACATTCCCAAATCGCCTGGCAGCGATCTGGCGATTTACGCTGACGACACCGTCATCATAGCCAGATCTCGCCAGCCATGGCTCGTTACTTCAAAACTGCAGGAGGCAGTTGACGAGCTAGAGACCTGGTTCAGACGCTGGCTAATCTCGGTCAACCCCGAGAAAAGCTCGGCCATCCTCATAACACGACGCCGCCTCCAACCCCACGGACACCCTAACGATGTTTAACCGCGAGATCCCTTGGAAAGCTGAAGTCAAATATTTGGGGGTTACTTTTGACAGACGCCTTAACTTCACGGCTCACGTTGGCGACGCCGCTATTAAAATCAAAGGAGCCACTTCCATGCTCTTCCCGCTGGTCCGTTACAGGAGTAAATTGTCCGCAAGGTACAAATTGCGCCTGTACAAAACAGTCATTAGGCCAACAATGACATACGCCTCACCTTGCTGGGGCCACGTGTCTAACCACGCTATCCGACCGCTACAAGTTATTCAGAACAAAGCTCTACGTTCTATCTTTTCTGCGCCCTGGTTCGTCCGGAACGAGCAACTTCATCGAGACGCTAATTTCCCGACGATCCGCAAATTCATTCGGGCATCGTCTGAAAAAAAAAATGCCCAAAGAGCCCAAATGTGCATGAACTTAAATTTATATGTGTAGTTAGTTATCTGCATGCCTGCAATTTAGATTAGTTCGCCTGTATCGTAGAGTAGTTGTAGAGAACCATGACCTAGGACGAGGCTCCCAACCGCCATCAGTGCGAGCTGGACACCGTCTCCTTAGACATGCAGATGAATATTTACAACTCTGTTTCCCCGCCCAGTGCCTTCCATGCGCTGGATGCGAATCAGATTTCGAGTGGAAAACCCATAGGGCTGTACTCGTCACGTCAGACATATAATGTTTACTTACTTCGCTTTTTCCGTCGTCGGAGTCGGAATTTTCTTCCTGGCTTATAGCAGCTATGGAGTTGTCGTCCGGAATTTCCATGGTTTTCTTCTTAATTTTCCTAGTTTTCCTAGGATTGACGAAGGTGTGGTCGGAATCAGTGTCGCTTTCGTGGGATTCTTCTTCTCTTTGCGGTCCTGTTTTCTAAAATTCTGCTTAATTCAGCAAGCATCGTCCTGAGCTGGGTGTTCGAGAGTTCGTCGAAGGGTTGTCGATATTTTTTTACCTGGAAAGGAGGGGAAATCCACATGGACACTTTGCGCATAGTTCAATCACGCAGGGTAGTGTCGGGCGTCAATCGACTAAAACCCCTCCTGATGAGCCGGAACCTGGTTCCTCTTCTCCGTAACCTGCAAATGAAATTAGTCGTGTTGGGGGTGGCGATGTGTGTGACCGATGGGCCAGTGTCGCGGTTCGCGTAAGGACGCGGGTGGTTTTAACTGTTTAAAACCATTTTGGGCCGCTTATTTCGGTGTAAGGGATCCTCGTCGTAGTCGACGGCTCTACGGACAAGGGGGTTCGGGTGGTCTTCTGCTATGGCAAAAAATTTGGTCGCGGTGTTGCGCAGGTAGTCGTCGATGTAATTGACTTAAGAATCGTTATGGAGTTGATTTGTATGGACAAGCCAAGGAGCGTTAAAAGCAAGACGGAGTGATTTATTCTGGACTACCTGTATTTCTTGTATGTGCACTGGCGCGGCGTGGCTCCAGACGAGAGAAGCGTATGTCATGATGGGGCCAATTACTGTAGTGCATAAACGTAGTTTGTTACTTGAATTTAAGCTACTTTTGCGGCAAAGCAAAGGAAAGAGTAGTGCGATGCTACCTCGCGCCTTGTTCCTGGCCGTGTCGATATGTGCACCGAAGCGCAGGCCTTTGTCGAGAATGACGCCCAGGTATTTGGCAGAGTTCTGCCAGGGAATTGGGTCGTTGAAGATTCTTAATTGACCTGTTGGTTGTTGGCGGCGGCGTATGAACAGGACGGCTGTGCTTTTATTTCCATTAACGTTAATCAGCCACTCGCGGTACCATTCCTCGAGTGAGTCTAAAGCGTTTGATACTTTCTCTGAAATTTTGTACGCGTGCTTGCCGCGAGCGAGGATGGCGGTATCGTCTACATTTTGAGCTATCTCAACTGATGCGGGTTGAGGCATACCTGAAGTAAAAATGTTAAAAAATAGTGGCAAGAGTACTGATACTTGCGGTACGCCAGCCCGCAGAAGGCGGCTGGTTGATTTGATACCTTCAATTTTAACGCGGAAAGTTATATTTTTGTAGTTTTCTTTTTTTCTTTTGCCTGGAAAGCAGGGGAAATCCACATAGACACCCTGCAATTAGATCAATCACGCAGGGTAGTGTAGGGCGTTAACCGACTAAAACCCCTCCTGATGAGCCGACACCTGGTTCCTCTTCTCCGTAATCTGCAAATGAGGTTAGTCGTGTTGGGGGTGGGGATATATGTGACCGAGGGGCCAGTGTCGCGGTTCGCGGAGAGACGCGGGTGGTCTTAACTGTTTAAAATCATTTTGGGCCGTTTTTGTTCGGTGTAGGGGATCCTCGTCGTAGTCGACGGCTCTACGGACGAGGGGGTTCGTGTGGTCTTTTGCTATGACAAAAGATTAAACTGCTGTGTTGCGCAGATAGCCGTCGATGTAATTGACTTCGGAATCATTGTGGAGCTGGTTTGTACGGACAAACCAGGGCGCGTTAAAGGCAAGACGGAGTGATTTACTCTGGACTGCCTGTATTTTTTGTATGTGTGTTGGGGCGGCGTGGCTCCAGACGGGAGAGGCGTAGGTCATGATTGGGCAAATTATTGTGGTGTATAAGCGTAGCTTGTTTCTTGAATTTAAGCTGCTCTTGCGACAAAGCAGGGGAAACAGTTGTGTGATGCTACCTCTAGCTTTGTTCCTGGCCATGTCGATATGTGCACCAAAGCGCAGGCCTTTGTCGAGAATGACGCCCAGGTATTTGGCAGAGTTCTGTCAAGGAATTGGGTCGTTGAAGATTTTTAATTGACCTGTTGGTTGTTGGCGGCGGCGTGTGAAAAGAACGACTGTGCTTTTATTTCCATTGGCGTTTGTACGCGGAAATAATTTTAATCGCGCCGGATGTAGTTGATACCTTTACCGCGGTTGTCTCTATGTTAGTCGCGTCTGGGTTTGGAATCGCGGAATGTTTGAAGCAATTTTTTATGCAAATCGCTGTGCCACCTCCCTGCCCGGTGGCTCGATCGGTTTTGTAGCATTGATATTTATTAATTTTGATTACGTCGCAGGGGCGCGTGTGAGTTTCGTTTAAGAGCATGATGTCGATATCATGCTCGTTCAAAATTTCTTGTAGTTCAAGTTTTCTGTTACGTAGCCCGGCTGCGCTCAAAAAAGAGACTGAAAGAGAATTTAGTTTCATTTTAATGCATTTGGCAATTTAAAGAATTGCGCTTAAAATAATCTGTGTCTGCGTGAGAAAATCTATCTGATCGTTTTCATTTGGATTGGTTCGGCTGAAGGCAGTTAGCATCTGGGAAAGTGTGGCGGCTACTTTTGCGAATTTATTTTCTGTGGGCGTATGAGATTCAGGAGCGGTTTTAGGTTGTGGGATGGGCTTTTGAGGTGTTAAGGGTTTGAGCCAAGTATTGGGTTTGGGCGAAGCTGGGGTCGTGGGTTTGGGTGTTGATGGTATAGTTGGGCGTTCGTTGCCGGGATAGGCGGAACAACCGCGGTAGCTGGCAGGATGCGCCAGTCCACCGTTGGCGCATTTGGGTGGGTCGGCTTGGACTTTGGGGCATTCAAAAGAGGCGTGGCCGAGTCCGCACTTGACGCACTTGACGGGCGCCGTACACCGTACACCGGCATGACCAAAAAGTTGGCACCGGTAACTGGTTACGAAGTCTTTGTTGTAATTGATTGTTATATCGTTAACAATTCGTGTAGCTTGCTGTACGGTATTGTGGTTAGATCAAATTGCGAGGCAGTTATTATTTTATGCTTTCTCCCAAAGCTGGCCAACCTTCTCAACATAATTTTTTCTGTCACTTTTGACAGTGCGGAGAGCAAGCTTATTGGTCTATAACTATCTGGGCTAGTGTTGTTTTTGTTCGGTTTTTTAATTGATACTATGACCGCCCTTTTCCAGGCTACCGGAAAGTAATTAATTTTGAAGATGGCATAGATAATGTACATGAGTCCTACTATTGCTTTATTTCTTAGATTTTAATAACAATATTTTCAATACCGTCAAGACCGGGTGCTTTTTTATTGGGCAAATGTTTAATAATTTCTTTAATTTCATCCGGGTTAGTTAATAATTTTGAGATTTCTGGCTTCCCGGTTTTGACGTTATTGGAAATGAATTGTTTTACAATGTTCGTAATTTCCTCTTGTTCAGGACTTTGTTGATTGTTACCTAAATTGTGTACCTGTTCGAAGGTCTCGGCCAGCATGTTTGCCTTTTCAACGTCCGTGACAGCCGTTGTGCTGTTTACCTGAAGTGTTGGAATTCCCTCCGAGACCGCCCTGAGGCGCTTAGTAATTTTCCAAAGCGAGTGGTCTTTGGCATTTAATATTTTCAGAACTTTTGACCAGTTATTATTCCGCTCAGTTCTAAGCCCGTTCGCTACCTGGCGATTCAGGATCCGAATACGGTCACGCAGCGCAGGGTTGCCAGATCTCTGCCATTCTCTGCGAATTGAATTTTTTTCCTTGATGAGCTATTTTAGCTCATCGCTGATTTGATTATGGCACTGTGCGGTTTTGATTATCTTTGACGATACCGAGACCGAATCGTTTATGGCTTCAGTGTAATTTCGAACTTCGATTTCCAATTAATCTGCTGTGTTAATGATGGGGTGTAACTTGATTTTTTGGTTTAGTATAACTCTAAATTTTTTCCAATCTGTATTTTTATAGGACCGAAGATTTCTAGAGTGGTCCTGTTTAACGCAGCCTCCGATTTCCGTCACAATCGGATTGTGGTCCGAGTCAAGTTCTGATAGAGAAATCGGTGTTTTCATGTTATTAATGTTTTTTTTTTAAATTAAATCTATTGGCGACCGAGTAGTATTGTTACTTGGATATTAAGACGGATTGCTTTGAAATAGAATTTCGAAATTATCACTGTGCCACGCTCTGTCCAGTGTTTCGCCGTTGGTGTTGTTTCGATCACAGTACCATTTTGTGTTTTTTGCGTTCAGATCCCCTATCACCATTACCTTCTGTCCTAACCGCAAGAGATTTGAAATTTCCACTTCTTTAAACTTATTAGAAGGCAGATTATAAACAGCTACAACGGTCGTGTCATCTTTGAGTTTAATTCCTATTGCTTCCAAACTAAGCACAGACATCTTAATCTTTTGATAAGGAATATTGTACCTTATAAGAAGCGCAACACCTCCCGCTCTAACATTATTGTTTCTGTCATACTTAACTACATTATAATTTCTGACTCTAAGTTTGTCACTGTCACACAATTTTGCTTCATTAATCGCCAATATGTCTACTTTACGACTATCCAGAAAGTTAATTAATTAATTGCCCCACTTTATTTCTTAGGCTGTTGGCGTTTCAAGAGCTAATAATGGTTTTAGATACCATAAGTCGCGATGTTTTGACTAAAGTTCAGAAATATGGTGAATTTTTCAGTTTTGCTCTCGGCGTTCCGTAGCAACGAATTAAGGTATTTAATTGCCTTTGGCGTGTTGCCGACATTTATTAGTTTATTGAGGTCAGTTAGTTCCTTAGTTAGCTCTTGAAATTGTCCGAGCCCGGGGTTACTACCTGTTGTTGGGCAAACTTCTTTGTGTACGTCAGGTCGCTTAGCTGAAAGCGATGGGTTTTCTCCAGCCGTTACAAGATCCTCTAATGTTACCGAATTTTTCGGTAACTGCCAAGCATTTCGTGTCGGCAGTGGCGTCGGGATGAGTTTTTTTGGGGCAGGTTTAGCCACAGGATTCCACTTCTCCTTTAACTGCTCAACTTTTTTAATATAAATCGGGCAGGTGACGCTATTTGCAACGTGTTTACCTTGACAGTTGGCGCAAGTAGGCTTGTCCTCATCCTTTAGAGGGCATTCAGAAGTAAGATGTCCTTTTGCGCATTTCAAGCACATCGGTCGGGCGTTGCAGTTAGTCGTCGCGTGTCCCCATTGCTACCACCTGTGACACTGGCTAATTATTTTTTTATTTACTTGCCTATACCAATACACTTTAGTGTATTCTACTCTTGTCGCTTTGGCACTTAGCGATTTCAGCGTCACGTTACTTTTCGTGATTACTAAGAAGGATGGCAAATTTGTCCCTTTCATTGCGAAAACCTTTATTGCCTCGACAGCTAGGTTAACAAGGGCGTTCTTAATTTCTTCTGTAGAAGCGTCTTCTTCATATCCTCGAATTACGAAGGCGTGTGTTTTTTCGGTTTTTGTGGTAAATGTGTGAAACTCCGTTCATTTGGTCTTCAGGCTGGCTACAACCTTATAATAATCATTTATATTCTTCAGTTGGATGGTTGTGATGTCGACGCCGTTTCTGAAAAAACATCCCTTTTGTGCACAGGTTCATAGGTAATTGGCCAGAGTACTGTTACAAGTTTTTCCTTTCACTATATTTGGTGGAGGTTTTGTGAATTTCTTGCATTGCTGTTCGTTTTCCTGGATGTTTTCTGGCGAACGCTCCATTTCTACCTCTACTTGACTGAGTGCATCAAATCTGTTGCTTAGTTCTACGCCACTGTTACCCACTATTTTCTTGCTCTTCCTCTCCGGATAGTTAGAGTTGTGGCTGTGTCGCCGTTTTCTTTCCACCCTCTTGAAAACTGGGAATTCCGTGTCATAATTTACATTTTCTTTCATTTTGTTTTTTCCACTTTTGCTGCTATCGGTCATTGTCTTACAAATGTTATCAATTTCACTAAATTCAATGTCAATAAAATCACGGTAACTGTCGTTCTGTTTTGAGATTCCGGCCTCCGCCAGGCCGGATATTTCACTTATTTCACTTTCTTCGATTCTTCCTTTCTCTAATTCTTCGTTAAGTCTGTTAATCTTGCTGAATTTATTAGTTTTTAAAATAAAAACCGTAGTCGTCGCCTGTTGACGGAGTCAAGTGGTAGCGCCACTGCACAAAGTATTTAAAGTTTCACGCTCGATTACTTTCGTAAGGTTCAAGTAGCTCCGCTTTCACAACCTCTCTCTACCGCTGCCAAACGTGAATTTCTTGGTGATAGTGATCAGAGAGAACGTGAGAGTATCAATTTGCATTGAAAATTATTCCCATCTTTTTTCTTTGTCTGACATGAAGTGCGTCCATAAGTCTTATTCTATATTTAGTTCACGGAGGCATTGATAGATGGTGCTATAATTGTCGGTAAGTTGGCAAATTAACTACTTGTTGCACAATTAATCAGGATGATGGCGCTAGTAAATGCCGCAAGTTATTGCGTAAATTTTGAAATTTTTAGAAAATTTAGTTGGCTGGATTTGTCATTGTCATTTTCGTTTGACATTAATTTTCTGGCTGACATTTTTATTAATTGCTTTAATTGAGTCAATATTTAATTAATATGCCGTGCAAAAAGTGTATGGTGTGTGGTAATAATGTTGCGGAGCAGAAATTTCATTATTTCCTTAGAAATCCAGAAAAGTAAGTACAATATATACCGGGTGATTCAGGCGACGCGGACCATAGGGATTTAACATGGGAAATCAGAAAACTGCAATTTCCTGCTCCCCATTTCAATTTATTAAAAAAAATGTAATTCCATCTCATAGAGCATACTTTTCTGCTTACGTGAAGGTGTAAGTGCATGTAATTACTTTAACGGATAATTAGAAAAATCATTTTTATTAATTTCAAGGGCAGCAGTGTCCTTCTAAACCATGCCATTCAAAACGAGGCAAAGGCCGTATCGTAGTCGTATGGTTACGACTTTGATTTGCAAAATCAGTAATCCAAATTGCAAGGGTTCAATTCCCGATGAGATACATCATACTTTTTTTTCTGGGAACAAGTTTTTTAACGAAGTTTATTAACATTTAAAAATTTAGTTTATTATTATTACTCATAATAATAATTTATTATCAATAATGACTAAATTAGGGGTGGCAGTTGATTGTCGATGAAAAGAGTAGCAGTTTAATTCTCAATAAATGACACGTTAATGCTGTTTATTAATTAAAAATGATGAAAAAGCAAAGAATTATGAATAAGTTTGATCGTAGATAGAAAGTTCTTTAAAAAAATTTTTTTTCAAAAGGTGGATTTGAACCCCGACCCCCGAGTTTTAAAACAACATAATTACCGTGCGGCTACGAAGCACTTGATTTTTTTTGGAAAATGGAGCGCATTACAACTTAAGCCTCGATTTTTCAAATTATTTTAAATAAATAAAACTTATTTTCTTAATTATCCTTTAAATTAGTCACATGAATTGCACCATCACGTGAGCAGAAAAATAGCCTTTACTAGATACAATATTTTTTTCTTTAATAAATTGAAATGGGGAGCAGGAATTTACAATTTTATGATTTCCCATGTTAAATCCCTATGGTCCGCGTCGTCTGAATCACCCGGTATATGAAGTATAAAATACTACGTTTGTTACTCAGATTTTTCAGCTTGGGCTTTTTAACTTAATATTTAAGTGTTTTTATGTTACTTTAAAAAAATTAAAACTGAGTTACTACAATTAGTAACAGTTTATATAATAAAAATAAATAATATTTTTTTGCTTAAAATATATCAATTTTTTCTGTAGATCCATAATATGGGGGCAGTCTATGGGCATATACTCCACATGGTCTTCAATTACGAGGCATAATATAATCTGCGGGGAGCATTTTACTGCCGATTGCTATGCCACCGTTAATCAAGATCAGCTCAACTGAAATGCCATACCCACCATGTACCCCTGTCTTCCCATCATTGTTCCTGTAGATTCCTTTTCTCATTCCTTTCAACCCAGTTTATCTGTTACTCCCAGTTCTCCAAATCTACCCATTATCCCTATTGTACCGTTCTCTTCATTAGCATCAACATTTAGCCTTAAGAAGAATCCTCTTTTTAAAAATATCGATACTACTTCTTCTACTAAAACGCAAGCATTAATTAATGTTATTAAAAAGGAGCAAAACCATTTGAATAAATTAAAAAGACTTTGCAGTAAGAAAGGGCATAGAATTAAAGATATTTCTAATTTAGATAGTAGTATCTTTAGTAATATATTTAAAGGTATGCCTTCTACTACAGTTCGTTCTATGATTTCTCAAATGTGTTGTGCTAAGCGGCTTCCTAAGGGTAGAAGATAGACGTTAGATGAAAAAATCCTATACCTATCCTTATTTAAACGAAGTTCACGAGGTTACTCGTTACTTCGTCGCGTTGTTGCCCTTCCTAGTAGATCTACCTTAAACGCTCTCCTCACGAAAGTTCCTTGCCATGCAGGACTTAACGAACACATATTCCAGCATCTTGGTAAATGTCTTAATGCATATAAGGAAGAAGACCGTATATGCTCTCTAACGTTCGATGAAATGTCGCTGAGGGAACATATACAGTACAATGCTTCCACTGACACTATCGAAGGTGTCGAAGACTATGGAGATGAATGCTGGAGTTGCAAAATAGCAAATACTGCATCTGTCCTCATGGTTCAAGGTATTTACCGAAAATGGAAACAACCCGTGGCTTATTATTTTAGCCATGGGCCTATGAGTTCAAGAAAACTGGAATTGATAATCCATAACTTTCTTGATGCATTGCAACGTGCAAATTTACAAGTTGTAGCTACAATTTGTGATATGGGTTCAGTGAATGTGAGCACGTTACAAAATATGGGTTCCAGTGTGGCCCATCCCTTTCTTATTCATAACAATAGACGAATTTTTACAATCTTTGACCCTCCACATCTCCTTAAATGTACTCGTAACCCTTTCTCCAAATACCCTATCCGCTTTCCTACTTCCTTAATAAACAACGACGAACAGATTTTTGAGGCAAACTGGGAAGATATAAAGTCTGTCGTGGAAGTGGATAGAAGGGCTCCTTACATATTAAGATGTCTATATAAAATAAAAGATGAGCACCTATCACCTCAGTCTCAACAAAAAATGAAAGTAATCCTGGCCGCACAAGTGTTGAGTCGATCTGTTGCCTCATATATGTACTCGCTGATTTCTCAAGGTAATATATCATTCTATATTTGTTTTTTATAATTAAACAGTTTGAAACTAATGTATGTTTTCAGGTAATCTGCCTCAAAAAGCCATTGGAACGTAGACTTTCATACACCTGGTTAACCAATTGTTTGACAGCTTTAATGGTGGCAGTAGCATTTGTACTAACAACTTGCGATCGGCCATCACGGGCAAATCTGCTCATCATGCATTTTGGACAGAGTGTCTAAACACCATCCCACGGAGGGAATTTGTAGGGGCGACCAGGAAACCACCATCGCAAATGGGGTGGCAAATAACAATAGCGGCATTTCAAGGAGTTTGGCAGGAGCTATCTGAGGAACCTCCCTCTCCTTCAATCAGGATGCTCTGGAAAATTTGTTTGGTGCCATTCGTTCAGGATGTGGTAATAATGTAAACCCAACGCAAACACAGTTCGTGAGTTCCTTAAAAACTCAAATCATCAATGGCCTCGCCAAACAGGGGTTGCAAGGGACCAACTATGAAAATGATGATGTGAGCCTTTTAAGCGACTTACGAAGTTTTTTTGATGTAAACCAGGTGTGTGAAACAATTACGTCAAACACAGTATCAACTAAAATCACTAATAAAAGTTATAGCAAAAAACTTTCAAATATCGGCAATGAAATTGCACAAGCTGTTCGCATTGGCGATGTAGGAATCCTTTCTGTAGCTTATGTTAGTGGTTTTATTGTTAAGAAGGTCTTCAAGGAACACAGCTGCGATTTGTGTCAAAAAGTCTTGACTTCTGACTCCACACTGCCATGTAATCAGTTTATTTCTATTAAAGAGTTCTCAGATGATTCCAGTCGATTATGTTATCCATCAGAACCATTGGTCGTTGCTGTGGGTCATGGGATAACTCCTTTGGAGAATATATTATTAGACATATTGGTTGCAGTGGGGATACGGAAGAAAGCTGCAGTTTGTGTGATTGAAGAAATAGACTTTTCTTGGATTAATTGCGTCACACATTTTGAATATATCAAGGATTGTATTGTTATGGCAATATGTTATATAGGATTCCTTGGTACTGTAAACGCTTCGTCCGTGAACGAAGGGCCCAAACCAATTTGCGGAGTAAAAAACGCAAACTGAATATATTAAATCATCAATGATTTTTTTTCTCATTGGTGAATTACTATATTAGTTTCGTTTAAATAAAATAAGTTAAATAGGATAAACATTTAAGATTTGATTTAATTCTCTTCTTTCTATTATATTTCTGTTGTGTGAAATGTAATGTTTGAAAGAGTAGCTCCTCGTACTTATTGGATCAAGTTGACCTATTTGCATTTAATACATAAAATAGTTCTACAAGTGTCTAAACATAAGATAAATAGATACTCTTCTAATTGTCAATTTATGTGTTAAAAGTAATAATTTACAACTAGATCTAAAAATAATATTTTAAGTCTCACTTCTCTATTATATACCGGGTGATTCAGACGACCCGGACCATAGGGATTTAACATGGGAAATCATAAAATTGTAATTTCCTGCTCCCCATTTCAACTTGTTTAAAAAAATAATTTTGTATCTAGTAAAGGCTATTTTTCTGCTCACGTGATGGTGCAATTCATGTGACTAATTTAAAGGATAATTAAGAAAATAAGTTTTATTTAATAAAAATAATTTGAAAAATCGAGGCTTAAGTTGTGATGCGCTCCATTTTCCAAAAAAAATCAAGTGCTTCGTAGCCGCACTGTAATTATATTGTTTTAAAACTCGGGGGTCGGGGTTCAAATCCACCTTTTGAAAAAAATTTTTTTTAAGAACTTTCTATCTACGATCAAACTTATTCATAATTCTTTGCTTTTTCATCATTTCTAATTAATAAACAGCATTAACGTGTAATTTATTGAGGATTAAACTGCTAGACTTTCCATCGACAATTAACTGCCACCCCTAATTTAGTCATTATTGATAATAAATTATTTTTTTGAATAATAACAATAAACTAAACTTTAAATGTTAATAAACTTCCTTAAAAAAACATGTTCCCAGAAAAAAAAGTATGATGTATCAAACGGGAATTGAACCTTTGCAATTTGGATTACTGATTTTGCAAATCAAAGTCGTAACCATACGACTACGATACGGCCTTTGCCTGGCTTTGAATGGCAGGGTTTAAAAGGACACTGCTGCCCTTGAAATTAATAAAAATGATTTTTCTCATTATCCGTTAAAGTAATTACATGCACTTACACCTTCACGTAAGCAGAAAAGTATGTTCTATGAGATGGAATTACATATTTTTTAATAAATTGAAATGGGGAGCAGGAAATTGCAGTTCTCTGATTTCTCATGTTAAATCCCTATGGTCCGCGTCGCCTGAATCACCCGGTATGTCGGAGCGATAGGGGCTTTACAAGGGGCTTTCGATCGTTTTGGCATAATAACAGTTTATTAAAACAAACAATAATCAAAGTCAATCCAGAACAATAAAAACAAACGGTCCGCACGCAGCCACCTGACTTCCTCTCTCTCGTCAGACTACTCTCTTGCGCTCGTTCCGTCCGCCGGGGCTTCCCCGCGCGCGTCTTTATAGTTTCGATAGTCTACGCCACAAGTATCGATGCCAACCTTCCAGAAATCGTTTCGATACGGATGAAAACCAGTAGCGTCGATATACCATAGGCGTAGAGAGATGTTTTTGGCGTGGCGCCGACATATATCTGTTATGCTCGTGCTTCTTCTTTGTTAAATTGCCTATTTTGCATTTAATAAATAAAATAGTTATGGAAATGTTCAAACGTAAAATGAATAGATACTCAGTATTCGGTCGTCGGTCGATGAGAGCGGACGGCACCAATACAAACAAACGACCTGAAGATAGCAAATGAGATTTTGCCGAAACGTCGTCAACAAGCTGGTCCTTTCCAGGACCAACCAGTGACAACGCGGATGAACACCCGGAATGGAACAATTTCATACTCATCTAATTGTCAATTTATGTGTTAAAGTAATAATTATATTTCTGTGATGTGAAATGTTTAAAACCGAGGTTGCTTTTATATATTTATTGTTTATTTATTTATTTATTTATTTATTTATTTATTTATTTATTTATTTATTTATTTATTTATTTATTTATTTATTTATTTATTTATTTATTTATTTATTTATTTATTTATTTATTTATTTATTTATTTATTTATTTATTTATTTATTTATTTATTTATTTATTTATTTATTTATTTATTTATTTATTTATTTATTTATTTATTTATTTATTTATTAATTTATTAATTTATTCATTTATTCATTTATTCATTTATTCATTTATTCATTTATTCATTTATTCATTTATTCATTTATTCATTTATTCATTTATTCATTTATTCATTTATTCATTTATTCATTTATTCATTTATTCATTTATTCATTTATTCATTTATTCATTTATTCATTTATTCATTTATTCATTTATTCATTTATTCATTTATTCATTTATTCATTTATTCATTTATTCATTTATTCATTTATTCATTTATTCATTTATTCATTTATTCATTTATTCATTTATTCATTTATTCATTTATTCATTTATTCATTTATTCATTTATTCATTTATTCATTTATTCATTTATTCATTTATTCATTTATTCATTTATTCATTTATTCATTTATTCATTTATTCATTTATTCATTTATTCATTTATTCATTTATTCATTTATTCATTTATTCATTTATTCATTTATTCATTTATTCATTTATTCATTTATTCATTTATTCATTTATTCATTTATTCATTTATTCATTTATTTATTTATTTATTTATTTATTTATTTATTTATTTATTTATTTATTTATTTATTTATTTATTTATTTATTTATTTATTTATTTATTTATTTATTTATTTATTTATTTATTTATTTATTTATTTATTTATTTATTTATTTATGTCAAAAACTACTTTTGCTTTATAAAATCCTTAATAATATTTTGCTTGTGACCAAACGTAAAGTAAATGGGTGTTATTCTAATCCCTAACATATCTACTTGTTATAGAATTAATTATTAGTTTTACAACTAATAATAATAATTTGAGCTTGCAAAATGTATTTGAACTCTTCTTGCTCTTTTATATTTTTATTAGGTACGTAGAATATTTAGAGTTGCTGTTCATAATCTTAGCTTTTAAGAGGAAGCATTACATGCAAACTGAGGAGGGGCGGGGAAGGGTGTGAGGTAGATTTTGTGTTCGTAATTTTGAGAAAACTACAAAAGCTATTGTTTTTATTTTTTAAATATAGATTCTTATAACTGTTTTCTAGGATTACTTAATTGTAGAATTTCTTTTTTGATAAAAATTCTCTGGCTATAGAGGATTGAAATGACACGAAAAATGACTACATTTAGCTTGTAAGTTTGGGCCACTTCTGCGATATCGTCGTAAAAAGTAGCCCGATAGAATTCTTCACTAACCTTTTTGACATTTATATTTCAAATATCTGCTAAATCTAAGAAGAAATAAAGGTATAATTGTGCATGATCGAAGTCATTGCAAGTTGACAAGGAGATGCTGCCCTCTGCATTTTCCCAAGGCGCGCGTCAGCAAGTCTACGTACAACGTCGTTCAAATGTTGCGGCGTTGTCAGTTTGCAGTATTGCAGTGCAAGTAAGTGCGCGAAAATTTGAATCTACCATGTAGAAGGTGTGTTTTCGTCGGAGCGGTTGAGTGTCTGAGTTGAGTGAAATCATTTTTCTACCGATTGCTGACAAGACAAGTCGCTTTAGCAGCTCTATTTATCTTGACGTAAAATTGTATTTGAGGTAAGTTTATTGATTTGATTTTGTTCAATGGAACGTTTTCGGGTGTTTTAAGCGAACCGGATCCCTATTTAAATTTATTAAAAAAATATATTTTTTAATAAAAATTAATTTATTTCTAAAAATATACACTTAGTTGATTTCTGATTTTACACTAATTACTCGATTACTTATTTACTCGGTGGATTTGTTATTACTCATTTACTCGGTGAATTCTTTACTACTGACTTTACATTTGTCTAGAATGGATTTATATATTTATATATTTAACAAAAACAAACTAATAATTGAGATTCTTAGAGGTATTGGTTTTGTTTTGAATTATTGAATGTTTCATTTCGTAATTTTGGGTCCGGCTTGTACCGATCCCGGCCGACATTGTAAAAGTAACAAAGTTAGTCCCTATCCCTTTTGCTTGCCAGGCCAGCAGAATAGTTACCCTTCGAAGAACGATTGGCATTTTTTGTGGAAGTACCCCATTAGTTGAAGTGAAGATTTTATCATTACCTAAATGTTTACCTGGAGATGATCCATCGTCGCTTATTTGAAATAGTCACCAGATTAATATTATGACATTCGAAATCGCTATTGCTATGAGTGTGCTATAGCTAAATACCAAAAAGTGGATCCTGTTCCTGCACATACTTGCTATAAAAATTGTACAGAAAGTTCGGGCAGTATGGAAACTGACATAGTTTGTGAAGGTATCTACCTGCGTTTATTTTTGTCATAATAATCTTGTGATCTGTGGTTTTTAGGTTTTGCAAGAAGCATTAGTATGTACAATTTAATATACGACAGGGTTATTGGAGATGGCGACAGCAGTTGTTACAATAGTATTTTGAAATTGGATCCGTATAGGGCTTATACCATAAAAGTGGAAAAAGTGGAATGTCGTAACCATTTGTTAAGAAATTATGTAAACAAAGTTTCTGATTTGGCTTCAAATTGTTCGGCTGGTCCTTTGATTTTAAGTATGTTCAAAATATTTATATCGTGATGTCCAGCTGTGTTAGTCCTTTTTATAATCTTGATTTTATTTTTTAGAAAAATAAATTAAGACTTCGGGCAGCAGTTACAAAGGCAATAGCTTTTAGAAAAGGTATGAATTGTTCCGTGGAAGAAAAAATTCTTCTTTTATTATTCAATTTTTTTTCTTTTTTGTGTTTAATGTGTAAGTTTATAAAAGACTTATTTTCCTTATTAGTGTTCAGTTCTGATTTAGCGTCTGACTGACACTATGGATATACGATTCAAGCATCCATTTACAAGTATAATAATAGCATCTTTACAAAGGGGAGTCATCATCGAAACTTGAGTGATATATGGAGATCCATTGTGGTTCTCATTTTTCTTCCAAACATTAATTCAGCGTTTTGGTTAGGTGTTGAGCGATAACTTGTGAGGAACGTCTGCAGCTGTTTTCCTAATGTGTGTCCCTCTTCTTTCATATTTTTCAACGACCTCATAATTGTGTCTACGAATCTTTTCACCTGCTTATTCGATTGTGGGTGATATGGGACGATTTTTATATGCTTGACTCCGTTTTGATTGCAAAATTTTTGGAATCTTTTGCTAGTGAATTACGTCCCATTATCGGTTACTAGAACTTCTGGTATGTTATAATGTGAAAAAAGTTCGCCCAACGCACCCACGGTGTAGCTAGTAGTAATCATTTTTGTGATGAATATTTCGGGCCATTTAGTATAGACGTCGACTACCATAAGGAAATAACTTTCGTTCAGCGCCCGGGTGAATTTCAAATGTAATCGTTTTCCAGATCCTTCTAGTATTGGCCAAGGTGCCAGCGGCACCTTAGTTGGTGATTTTGCGGCTTTGGCGCAACCTTTGCAGCCTCGGACAAAGCCCTCGATGTCTTTGTCGAGATTAGGCTAGTACACGTAGCTCCTAGCCACCGCTTTCATCCGGTTTATGCCTGAATATTCCTTATGCAATTATAATAGTATTAAGCAGTCTATTTAAACTTTATTTCTTCTTAGTATGTTGTAGCTTCTGTATTATAAATAAATGTACATATGTTATGAACGAGACGACGGCGCTGTGTTGATTTTACTTTCCGATCCACTACTAATTGGTCATTTTTATGATAATCACTTTGACCGGTCGTGTTTTGCCCATTACTTGGCGCTCACCCTAACACCTTGACCTGCGACCAATCTTCACTGGTTCTGGCTGAAGCACGGCTATACAATTCTCTATTGGTTATTCATCTTGCAATTGATCCGACTTTGGGACGTCACATTTATTTTATTGAATTGTTGCAAAGCGGGTGTAGCAGGATGTCATAATGTTGGGTCAGTTGACCATTAGTGGACTGTATAAGGAACTAACATTAAAGGAAAATAGTACTTTGAATAATTAATCTGATGTATTGTTAACTGCTTGCCGAAAACTAGACCTAGACCATTCGTCTCGGGGTCCGGAATAGAACTGAACTGACTTATCAGTCACGAAAGCTACCAGGGCGCCGATCAGTGATTATAATAAATACCCCCACATTACTACCGTACCTTTGAAAGAGGGGAGGTTACCTCGAGAGTGAATTTAGGCAAAAATATTCCACCCCTCTAGAACAATTGTGTTCAGTTCAGCTATTTTGAAATTGATTAATGTGGTGTGACTACCTGTTTACAGTTTTGTGGTTTTTGATTGCTGATCGGGTATTTTTGAATTATATACGTTGAATTTGATATCGATCTATCTGGAGTGAATTGAATTCTTTTATGCTTTTAGCGATTTGTTGGTATTTACTGATATTGCTTAGCGATTTATCGTTTTCCAGAATTGTTTTACTTCTTTCAGTTATCTGCTCGCTGACAAGTTGAAGTATATTCACACCGCAAAGATAAATTTATTAAATTAATTTTTCCAAAAATTCCTGCTTTTTTGCTTTCCCTATTTGTGTTTTTTCCCGTATCCTTATTAACTCCTGGTTTCACCGGCTCTATCGGCTGAATTCCCTCTTTTGGAGGGGGCGTTTATATCTAGCGCCTGAGTTGCAATGCCCTATGTTGACCCCCGTTGCTTGGTGTGGTCTGATGATAATGGCGACCTGTACCATCTGTCGGACTGATGTTATTCCTGGGGCTGCTGTGTATTGCTCTGGTTTTTGTATATGCACATTTTGTGCCCGCCGTGCTGGCTTTGGTTTGGAATTTATGCCGGCCCTTGCTTCTGACGTTAGTCTTTTCTGGAAGTGCAAGAAATGTCGACGGGTTCCTTTCTCTACAAAAATCTTTGAGTTATTTGATGTAAAATGTAATCATTTATTCCAAGAATTAGCTAGTAAGTTTGAAGAATTTAAATCGACAGTGTTGCAGGAAGCTTTATCTAAGTTTGGTGATCACCCAAGCATTCCTCCTTCCGCATCGTGTTATTCGGTGAAGGGTTTTGGACTATAAAGAATTATTACTGTTGGACTTTAAGGTACTAGTCAAGACGCTTCGATAACGAAGGCTGACATATGTCGAACCATTGATCCCAATACATTTCTCATCCCCGTTAAAAATGCGAAATCTTTAAAGAAAGGTGGTGTTATGGTCTACTTGACCATGCTGATAGTCCTGCATCGGCTTGTTTTAGTAGTCTGATTATAAATTGTGTGACAAATATGTTGTAAAAAAATATACATCTGTGCTGCTCAGGCTAAAGATTGTGGGTATGTCGGAGACGCTTGACGAGGAGACGTTTATGCTTTTATTCTTGAAGCAAAGCGGTAGTTTGCTTTCTGTTCTTTCTGCCTCGATAAACCTTCTTTCCCTTTGTATGGAAAGGGGTGAGTGGTGAATGGAGATTGCAGGACCGTAGTAACGATTTGGTTCGTAACGTCTAAGAATCTCACTTTATTCAATAAATAAATTAACTGTATATAACTGTATAAAAAATATAAAACAATTAAACCAGTTACTACAAATTGTTTACCATTTCACTTATGCAAATCCATTGACTGACGTCACTATTTTTTGAGTGTCGCTGACTTGACCTAGGGAGTTTGCTGACCGAAGAACATGGATGCTCTTATTCCGCGACGCCATTTTAGTTCAGAACGAAATTGACTGCGAATTGAAAAGAAAGACGCAAGTTATATAATCCTTCTAGCCGACGCCCGCACATTCCAGGGGATAACCACCTGAGAGATAAACCTGTGAACCTGCAGCCGGGATGTTCCCACTAGAAACATTGCAGTTTCTAACGACATAGAAAAATAGTTTTAGTCCCTCTTCGCTTAGCGCTCAAATAGGTCAAACAAATTAATTATTAATTTACTTATGTGTTATTTATATTATAACTTAAGTTTAAAATAAAAATAATCTTTTTTAAAAACTATTACGTAAAATCCGTTATTTTACTCGCATAGCCCCTATAGTTGATGAATATAATTTGTTTCAAGATTTAAAAACAATACTGGATTAGAAAAAGTGAATGATGCCACTGTTTTTGTAAACAATATACTACAAGAGGGCACAACACTAACAATATTATCGAGGTCTCTATCCGCATATTCAAGGATCAAATTTTAAAGAGGTGCAAAGCTTTCAACGCAATATCTTTGGCCGATTTTGTTTGCATTTCTTTGGAACAATTTTATAAACAAACGATATTCTCACTTGCAAATAGCCCTGATATTTGCCTTGATTTTAGGCGGTTGATTATTGAGTACACTTCTTTCGGTGACGTGTGTTTGAAGGCAGTCTCGCCGTCTGATTCGTCAAGTGACTCTTCGACCTGAGTTTCGACTTTCTCAACGTGGACAAGGTCGGCGTCGGCTAGATTAGTTTTGCATTGCAATTCTAAGCTGTCCGCTAAAGCCTCCGCTTTGTCCTCGTTTTTTGAAAGGTTGCGGCCGTTAGTGTTTGTGTTACGGTCATTCCACTCCGGGTATTTAGCATTAAAATCACCGGCGGTGATAACTACTGCGCCGAAAAAGAAAAAAGGCGGTTGTAGCACGAAATCAAATTTATTGGTCCATTAGCGATAAAAATAATAACGACGGTCGCCTCCAGATGTTGGAAAGCGGGCGTGGCGACAAGAGAATGTTTAACGCTATTTCTTACATAAATGGCGGTTTCAC
Source organism: Pyrochroa serraticornis (assembly GCA_905333025.2). Lineage (NCBI taxonomy): Eukaryota > Metazoa > Arthropoda > Insecta > Coleoptera > Pyrochroidae > Pyrochroa > Pyrochroa serraticornis. The sequence goes on from HG995158.1 coordinate 21,248,870, forward strand.
CTCCTCTATTGGGGCGGTGGTTCTAGTAAATAGCGTAGCTTTGGCTGTTGGAATCTAAGTCGCTGTCGCTCAAGTGTGTCTTGTTCACCAGGACAGCGTCGAGGTCCAGTCGGTTGACGAGGTTTTTTTTGGCTTTGGCTTATTCTTGGCAATTGAGCTGGAACCTGGTTCCTTTGCTCATTTGTCTTGACACAGATAAATTTCGCTATGGGGTGGGGAGAATTAGATTGTGGCTGAGTTGCCGTCGTCAGAATTCACGGGCGGTGTTAGCCGTTTAACACCATTTTGGGGCGTTTAAGCCGGTAAGGTGGCTCCTCTCCGTAGTCGACGGCTCTACGGATGAGGGGATTAAAATGGTCGGCTGCTGAAGCAAAGAACTTGGAGGCGGTATCTTTTAAGAAATCATCGATGTACTCGATACCAGAGTCTCTATGTAAGGACTTGTTTCGAACGAACCAGGGTGCATTAAAAACCATGCGCAACGATTTGTTCTGTATAATCTGGATTTTGTTAATGTGGGTGGGGGCAGCGTGGCTCCATACAGGAGAAGCATACGTCATTATTGGTCGGATTATTGCTTTGTATATACGGAATTTGTTATTTGAAGAAAGCTTACTTTTACGACAAAGCAGCGGGAATAATTGCGCTATACATCCCCGTGCTTTATTTCTAGCCATATCAATATGCTTGGAAAACGTTAAGCCTTTGTCAAGGGTGACACCCAAGTATTTCGCGTGATCTTTCCATGGAATTCTCTCATTGAAAATATCCAATTGACCAGTTGGTTTGACTCGTCTACGAGTGAATAATACCGCGGTGCTCTTACTTCCGTTTATGGTTATAAGCCAGTCACGGTAATATGCCTCGAGAGAGTCTAGCGTTTTCTTTAACTTATCAAATATTAATCGTGGGTGTTTACTTCTGACCAAAATAGCTGTGTCGTCAGCATATTGTGCTAACTCTACAGAAGTCGTTTGTGGGATGTCTGAGGTGAAAATGTTAAATAAATGCGGAGATAGAACCGCGCCTTGCGGTACGCCAGCTGTTTGTATTCTGGTTGTTGATTTTACGTTATCTATGGTTACTTGAAATTTACGATTATTTAAAAAAGAACTGATGATTTTAATGAGACTTACGGGGTAATTTAATTTGATAAGTTTGTATAGAAGGCCAGAGTGCCAGACTCGATCAAAGGCTTTAGCTACGTCTAGAAACACTGCGCCGGTGTTGTGTTTGCGCTCAAAACTTGTATAACAATGCTCGACCACGCGGAGGACTTGTTGACGAGGTCCGCCAACTTGTAATGGTTCTCCCTCAGGCCGTTAGCATTCCAGAAGACGGTCTGTCAAGATTTGGGCGAGTATTGTTGTAAAAACATTACAAATTACTAGCATTGAGCCAAGAAAGCGGGAAGGAAGCTCATTAGCTTCACAACGGCGTCGGTGCTGTTCGCAGACTTAGCGACGGCTGAGATTAGATCGGCCACCGTCTTGCCGAGATCAGCGCTGGGTTTGATGTCGCGTTTTTCTTTTATTTATTAATCAATCAACTTTTTTTTACTACTGTTATGTAGAGATGTAGAGATGTAGAGATTAGGAAAAATCTCTAACAATACGTTCAATACATAATGAACCCCTACACAATTCATTATATTACTTTAACTTGTAACTAACTAAACACTCTACCAATAATCTATGCGGTTTCAACCGAGGGACGTTACAAGGGTGAAGAGGCTAATAACGGGAACATGTGATTGTATTTGTTTCAACAATAAACAGAAACAAAATAGCATTCGAACAACTATCGAAGCCGCTGTTTCAAAAACCATAACACACCTAATTTATGACCATTCCTAATCTTGTATTTATGAGTTCGTTGATGACTGTTACAAGACCCAGCGGTCGAGAGAGATAGTTCGTGAGAGAGAAAGAAAACTTCACTACAGATCTGATGCTGAAAACACGGTGATTATTCAGCACACATTTTTCTTTTATTTATTAATCAATCAACTTTTTTTTACTACTGTTATGTACTCAAAGGTTGCAGGAACTTCCCTAACTTGTTTTCTTTTAGCCACGGTCTTTTTAATCACGACTACAGCCAATAGAAAAAGTGCGATATTTTTACCATTTTATGATTTTTTTACGCGACAATGGGTGCATTTTTTCAAAATCAGCTAAGTTAAAGAAGTAGCTGATATATAAAGCTTCCATGAAAAAAAATGAATACCGTATGTCAAATGGTTTTGAAAAAATCCGTTTTCCAAAACAGCGAAAAATAGGTATAAAATATAACGAGAAGTATCACCTTAAACTGAAGAGAATTTATGATTTTGAGCTCGTTCTCCAGTTGCTTGTAAAAATTCACAATATTACTACTAAACTTGATCCTAAAAAAGTCAAGAGAATTGGTAAATTTGTTAAAGGAAAAACTCGCCCTCTTTTAGTTAAACTTGATAGCAGGGATGATGTGACTAATATTATCACTCATTGGCGTGATGTTCCAAGGCAAGTTCATGTCTCGTATGACTTAACCAAGTGTCAAAGATCTACAGAAAATAATTTAAAGGGTCAAGCTAGTGATTTTAACACAAATGCTGATAATATTTAAAAGAATATCAACCAGGTAGTTAAGTTTATAAATGGTAACCCTAAGCTGGTTAGTGTGAAGATTAATCCGCTGAAGGAAAATGCAGCTCATAGTGAGTCTATTTATGAATCTTCTGATAAAAATAAAAAAAACGAGTAAAGTCAACGGGCAAACATTTAGTTGGATACTATCAGAACGTACGTGGCCTACGTATAAAAATGAATGCTGTTCAACGTAGTGTAGGTTTATTGGTGCCATCACCTGAGACTTGGCTTCACGCTGGAATTCTTGATTCTGAAATTGGTCTATCGAATTATAATATTTTTCGTCGTGACAGGCACAATGTTATAAATGCTCCTAAAGGGGGCGGTGTTCTGATAGCTATTTACTGCTATCAGAACACCTAAATTCTAAACTTGTATTTAAAAGTGAAATTATTGAAGAAATATATGTTGAAATAAGTGAGTTGTCAAAAAATCTTATCGTTGGTTGCTTTTACTCTCCATATGTAGAAAATGAAACATTTATTTCTCATGTAAATTCAGTTGAAAAGTTAGCTGATTCATTTATGAGTCACGATTTTCTTATTATGGGTGATTTCAATCTTCGTGAGACCATTTAGCTTAACTATAGTGATACTAGTGATAACTTATATGCAAACTGACTTTCGGCTAATGCATCTGCTCAATTAAATTTAAATTTAATTATGAATATAGTATGTAGTCGTTTTTTGGCATGTCTCAATATTATCCAGTTCATAGTAGGAAGGGTAATACGTTAGACCTGGCGTTTTCAACCCTGTCTGAAAACAACATACGTTAAATATCATCTACGGCTTCTCTTCTGCCATTAGATATTCATTATGAGCAGGTTTTCTTTGAATTAGAATGTAAGCAGTTTTGTGATACTAAAACTAATAAAAATAAGTTAAATTTTGCTAAGGCAGATTATATTGCTATAAATGAGAGATTGGCTGCTGTAAAATGGGAAGAGCTTTTTGTTGACAATAATATCGAGGTCAATGCCGGTAAATTTTATTGTGATAATGAAATTGCTAATCATATTTCATTAAAAATGAGTTTAGAAAGTACGTATCCTTGTTGGTATACACAGACTTTGATCTCATGTATTGCCGATAAGAAGAAAGTATATAAGCAATGGCTTAAATTTAATGTTATTGAAGACTATATACAATTTAAAAAGCTTAGAGCTATGTGTATAAAGCAGTCTATAATTGATAAAGAAAGGTATATTGAAAGTGTTGAAAATAAATCTGTTAAGAGTAGCAAATTTTTTTGGAATCATATAAATAAACTATGTAAATCAACCAATATTCCTGAGGAAATGTTTCTCAATGACTGTAAAAGTACAAATTCCAAAGATACTAGTAGCTTATTTGCTAAAAATTTTGAGTTAGTATACCTAAATTCTCATAGTTCTTTCTATCATCAGTTATGTTTGGGTAGTATCAATCAATCAAATCAAATAGATAAGACTGTGTGTGATGAAGGTTGCAAAATTGTGTGATAAGTTCTCACCTGCAAATGATGTTCGTTCATGCGGGTTATGTTGGCGAAATCTCCACTGATGTCCAACATTTCAGAAGGAAAGAATTGTTGAAATACAGCAATACAGAAAATACAGCGACGATTCTCAGGTGCTGCTAACCTCACTTTTTATTGGTATATTCTAAGGCTGTGCCCCCATCGTCGCACACACGATGGAGGCTACAGAATTCGCAAAAATTCAAAAGGATGCCAGTGAACAGTTTGCATGCAAAAACAGTGGAACCTGCAGTTCTAGGGCAGTGCCTACGTCACTTGTATGCACTTCCTGTGGAAAAATCTACCATCTCTCATGCGTCCAACGAAGTAAAAACATCATTCATATAAAAAGACACCTAATAAAATGCTGCGACCAGGTAAACGAACCGTTGATTAAACTATACCAAAGTGGATATGAGAATATACGCTCAAGATGTGAGCATTATGAGAGGCTACACGCTGAATGTCAACAAGCACTCGATTTAAAAATAAAATCGACAAACTCACACAAACACGTTAATCAACTCGCACACATGGAAATGAAAATCCAACAACAACAACAAGAAAACATTCACCTAAAGCAGCAGAATGAACTCCTAAATGAACTAAACACTACACTAAAAGAAAAAAATGCCTTACTAGAAGAAAAGCAGAAAATATACACACCTGCATTTGCTGATGTATTAAACATAAATCCTACACAAGGAATACACAAACAAACAGAAAAAGTACCGGCTCTAATCATCAAACCGAGAAATGAACAAAATATTGAACAAACCCTACTGGATATCAATGCAACAGTTAAAAACCTAAAAATAGGAGTAAACAAGACCTCAAAAACCAAAGAGGGCGCAATGAAAATGAAATGTAGAAAAAAAATCGAAAACGACGAAATTAAAAAAAGAATGAATGAACTTTTCCCTAATAAATACACATGCGAGAGTGAGGAACTGTGGAAACCAACCATCAAAATTGTCGATATGAACGAAAAATATAATCCAGAAGAACTGAGAGATACTATAATTCAACAAAATTCGCTCGATGAGCTAGAAGAAAGCGAGTTAAAAATCACGTATATAAAACACATACGCACGAAAAACACATACACAGCATTCATGGAAACAAGCGCAAGAATATATGCCGAACTCATGCCAAAGAAAAGAATATATATAGGCCTTCAGACGTGTAGAGTTTATAATCAGCTGAACACAAAGACATGCCCCAAATGCCAGGGGTATGGCCACTCTGTCCTGAAATGCGTGCGGATAGCATGTAATTACTGCGCAAAATACCACCTTTCTGAACATTGCACAGAAAAACAAACCAAATTATGCACAAATTGCATAAACGCGAACGAAAAATACAAAACCACACGAAACACGATGCACACAGCATCTGATGAAAATGAATGCGAAACTTTTAAAGAGAGAAAAAGATATGCAATCTCCAAAACCGATTTCCCTGGTGGAAAAATTATTGAATGATATAGAGATGTTCGATTTCCCGAGCTTTGAAAATTTCGAAACTCTTGAAACTAAAAAAACTGATAGTTTAGAAGATTGCAAAAACATTTTAAAAACAGGATAAATAGGCTTGATAATTATACACTTGAATATTTGCAGTATTAACAAACATTTTGAGGAACTCCTGATAATGGTACAGCAGCTTGAAGAACTTCCAGACGTAATAGTCTGTACGGAGACAAGAAAAATAGACGAAAATATGTACAAAATCCCTGGATACTCGAGCCATTATAATAAAGGAATATTAAATCAAAACGATGGGGTAATAACCTACATCAAAGAAGAGTTTTCTGAAAACCATACAATTGACCACATTGGGCAAATAGCAATAAATACTAACAGAGTATGTGTAACAAATTGTCCGATCTCTTCTGCCTACTGATTAATCAACGACGAAGAGATGGAATAATGATTTAATTAAACTTGCCAGTGGCACATTAATTTTGAAATATAGTCCACGTATCGGCTAGGAGTCGATACAAAAAGCAAACCAGTAACCAGTATACTTTCTGTAATTAATAGAACAGAATCCTGCAACCGTCGTGCGTTTATTTTTAGATCTGAAACGAGTTTTTGTGACGCGACAGTTAGCCGAAGTCCAGGTGCAATCTCCTGGGAAGCACCTGAAATCGCCCGTAACTGATGCGTGCGTACAACGGAAGCTAATTACGCATTTTCAGCCTTACATCAAAAACCAGGTTATTGCAGTTTAATTTGAGCTTACGCAATCATTGCCGAAATTTCCGATACTTAACGGGTTTTTCAGGTAATCACCGGGAATGTTGATGCGCTTTGATGTTGGCGTTCGGTACATAGGAAGTCGAGTTTTTGCAGAAAAAAGCCGATTCCGCTTAATTAATTCTGAAAACAGGTATGGGAAACATTGAACTAGCGTGCATTGAAATAGGTAAGGTCCATTATTTATGAGTGCAGTAAGATGCAGGCCTGCGGCATCAAGTTGGCTGGATTTTTCAGGCACCGGTATTAATTTATAAGGTACCCGGCAACACGATCCGGTAATTAGCTACCTATACTCGGACTGATCTATTAAAACTCCTGGGATTATTTGCTCTTAGGGTATATATCTGATTTAAACAATGGTGAAACATGGGTTTTGCGGGATATCGACTCGAGCTTTGAGCTTAATAGTGATTTACGGTTGCTCGTATTGCGGTACTTCTGGAAACGACTTCCCCTTTTCAAAACTCCTGCTACCTAATACGTAGCGACGAAATTAATTGTAATTATTGTGGCCGTGTTAAGAGTTATGCGATAATTACCGCGAGCTTTCCTGCAGGCTCGACTTTCCTGTGCACAATAGACATTGATTGCTGATACGATCGATTGGATTCTTTCAGGTAAGTGCGACGGGATATTTGTAGACGTATCCACCACATCTTATAATCATCGGGAACGCCATTTCTCAAAACGATATGTCTAGGAGGCTGCCTAGCAGGATAGCAGGGGGCGGTTCCGAACCAATGCTCCTACACGCTGCCACAGGGTTTTATTGTTTACGCGATAAATTATTGGAAAAATCCCACAGTCAATTACGACCGCGATCTCCGAGTCGGGAGATGGGAGCCGAATTCATGTTAAGAGAAGAATTCTTGACTGTATATTTATTTACCTTCATTCTAATTGGTAAGGTTACAAAGATTTTCGGTATCTGAGATAACAATTAGTTTAATTTCAAAACAATTTTAGTGAGACATGCAGTAAAACTGCATGCTGACTAGAAGAACGTTGCACTGTGGAATGTAGAACTTGTAAATAAAAACGGAAAGCAAAAAATCCACAAGTATTGGAACATCTAAGAGATTACCAAAGAAACAAATAACCCTAAAAGCAATATTTTTTTCTGATTGGTAAGTCCTTTCAAATTGTTTATGAATGTTAAAATTAATTGCTACCTGGAATTGTGAAATTTACAAAAATAGAAGCAGAGAATGAGTGATAAAGAAGGAGATGAAAAAGCTGTTAAATCAAGATGGTAGGTTTGATATTTATATAGTTAATTCATATCGTTCGGTAGGGCCCAGGTTGAAGGAAGTGAGGTGTTCAGTTCTTTACAATTAAAATTCTTGTTCCGTCAACTGCCCATTCAGGACCGTTCTCTCTGACTGAAATTCTACACGCCCTTGAAAAGAGTTTTATTGGATGTCCTGTTGTTCGATGGCACGTTAACGCCACTGATCTTATCTTACCAAGTGAAAAAATGATATACCTCTGCACACCGAACAAATTACAGTGAAATTATGTAAATTCCCGTTGCTAGCATCGAATACGCCCGAGTCCTATTGAATATTAAGTGTAAACGGCCGGCAGGCCCGTTATAAATTTCAGTGCTGTCTGAAAATTGCTTGATTAAGAAATCCGACTCAGTCCTTGAGCGTCCCGTCACGAAATGGCCCGCCCTCTTCCTCGGCACCATCTTCTTCTTCCGACAGGTCGTGGGTGAGTCCAGGCGCGAGGACAAATACTGGTTATCGATACTGTCATTTACAAATGTGCCCGGATCAGATAAGCCTTCGCGAACTCACATAATAAGAGAAATTCTTCCTCGTTACGTGAACCATCTGAATTACAAATCACGCATATTTCCCAATCAGATACGCATTTCAGAAATATCCAGCGGGAAACAATGGAGGCGGCTCGTTTTCAATTTGTTGCTGAACACGCCGCCCGAAGCACTCTCGGTTTCGTTTTGCAAACAACCAGCACGGCGAGGGTTCTTGTTAATGTCTTCCTCTCTGGATGATCCGATTGGAAACTGAAGCGTCACTGATAACGTCCAGGCTGTATATACGCGTAAGTGGACAATGTCGGTACGGAAACCTTATAAGACGCTGATAGAACTGATACCATAACTATTGCAACGTTCGCAGTGGTCGTCATAATTTTCACAGAAGTGTTGTAACGAGCGATAAAATCATAACCTATAGCCGGCATTGAAACCGCAGGAACGAAGCCGTCGCCTTATATGCCTTGCAGAAAATGAGGAAGTCACCCAAGGAGCAACAGCCCCAATTTACGACACAGCGCCTACATCCAGACACGTGTGATTAGAAGCAGCAGTTCAAATCAAAACAAATGACAGATCAACGGGACAAAGCAAACGTTTGGATAGAAGTTTTAAACGCCGTTCTTAACTCTAAATTCAGTTGGTTTTGCACGAGACAACAATATGAATCCACAAGGAAGAAATTAAACAAATTGTAAAGAAAAGTTGAAACTTATCATGTGTGTCCAACAACTGTTATTTCCTTGTTTCTTCGTTTTCGATCCAAATTTGGCTAACGTTTTTTGCATTTAATTAATACTTTATCGCGGAAAGAGTTTAGTATACGGTCTCTACCGTTTTGACGAGGCCTTCGACCTCGCTATTTATGCGAAATTACCGACGTATATAATGACGTTATAAGCAACATATTTTTCGTTTGCCATATGTCTAGGTTTTCAAGTGACGGTAGCATCGCTAATTCACCCGCTCGACGACTTCTTTGCCTGTGACTCACGCTGTTGCCATCATTGTCCCCGTTCTTCGGCCCTACGTCAGCAGTTTCCAGCTATGAAATCTTAATAGAGGTCACCGTCATACTGACATGCTCTTTTATCATTAATACCACTTTTTTCTACTATCACCTTAATAACGCCTAACAACCACAAATGCACTGAATAATGATGGTTATTAATCTTTTTTCGTTTAATAGTTTTAAACGTAGGAGTAACACCCATTTTCATGCTCGTTGGATACTGACACGCAAGTGTCACGTGTTCGTAAAAAACATTGGCAAAACTGTGTCGGCACCTTAAACTGCCTTCAGCTTTACATTTAAAAAAAGAAAAAACTTTAGTGCATGGCATATGCGTGAAACGTCAAATTGTCCCTGCAATTACTATAATAGCAACTTAGTTTTCTTATACATTGATAACCATATTTTTAAGTACTGGTTTCGAATCTTGCTGACATTTTAACGTCTCCTAGTTTTTCACGTATGCAAGCTATAGTGAAACACTTTGTACTTTTCTGTTTGGTAGGTAGATTCTGAAGCGTTTGAAAATATAAAGACTTAAATCATAATCTCTTCTCCTACAATTGGTTGGGCCGTTCCTAGAACAAGCTGAAACCTTGTGACAACTGCTGAATGCTCGCCGTCACGACCACACCGGCAATTAAATCATTTCGGAGGAGTTGGTCAGAGTTTGTTGGCCGGCTTCTGGGTTTCCTCATCGGGTGATCGGGCAGAACTTTGATATGCTGACGTTAACTTCGTAATATACGTCTAAACTCTCCGCCCCACAAACCAAATTATTGTTATTACACGACCTGAAACGAATGTTCGGCTGTCAATTAGCGCTTTGCATTTGCCAAATTTGACGACGACAGCAGAAGTTGATGCCGTTAGCATTCCAGAAGACGGTCTGTCAAGATTTGGGCGAGTATTGTTATTGAAAGCGGGAAGGAAGCTCATTAGCTTCACAACGGCGTCGGTGCTGTTCGCAGACTTGGCGACGGCTGAGATTAGATCGGCCACCGTCTTGCCGAGATCAGCGCTGGGTTTGATGTCGCGTTTTTGGGTGGATTTTGGCGGCGTTTTGCGCCGGCTTTCTGGTGCGGGCTTGGGCCCGGCCTTCGGCTTTTGCTTTGCGTCAATCTATATATATGAATTTGTTCTATTCCGGGTGTTCATCCGCGTTGCAATGATTGGTCCTGTTCTTCTCGATACCTACGTATCCTTAGCAGTCACTCTATTGGCTACCTCTGGCACATGCGCAGACACAGGAAGCAGTGGCGTAACATGGCAAGGGACGCCTAGTTACGAGGCGTTCCGTTAGACTCCCCTTTTAGTTCGTCTGGTACGTCTCGTAGACGAACTAATAATAGTTCCGATGATCGTCGGCTCCGACGATAAAATCTTTTAAGTCGACCACGCTTCCGGTTGGGACAGACAGATCTTCCTTCTTCCTCTACAAAAGGTCACAACGCCGAAACGTGATACGTTCCTAGGGCTGTAGGGAGGCAAGCGATTTGCGGAGACAATATAGCTCTGCGCTACAGGCCAATGTCTCCTTGCATTGAAGACCCGTGGTAGCGCTCTGCAATCCTTCGATACGTCTTATTTGATTCGAAGCATTCAACGATAGCAGCGTCATCAGGGTCGGTAAGCTGACGGCTTTGCATTTCTCCCGAGGGACGCGACAGGGTATCGGCAAAGACATTTTGCTTTTCAGGGAGACACGCGATGTGGATGTCAAACGCTTGAAGTAGCATCGCCCAGGGGGCGAGAGGTCCCGTAAGGCTCCTTAGGGACATCAACCATTTGAGAGGTTGGTAGTCGGTTTTGATCAGCGTCGTAGCGCCGTCGAGGTATCCACGAAACCTTTGGACACCAAAAATTAGCGCCAAGGCCTCATTTTCAAACTTGGAGTAGTTCTTTTCAGCACTGTTGATTAGGCGGGACGCGTATTCTATTGGTCGTTCAGCGGAGCTCTCCCCTTGGAGTAGACAAACTCCAAAGGCGAAGGCACTAGCATCGTTTTCTATGATGTATGGCAGGTCCGAATCGGCCTGTTTTAATATGGAGGTGGTCACGAAGTATCGCTTCAAAGCATTATACGCTTCATCTTGGGCCGGCTTCCATTTCCGAGCAGCACCTTTCCTGGTCAACTCGCTCAGCGGACGAGATATCTGGTGATATCCAGCATGAGGGTCAAGAGTAGTCTTGAACGCAGCCTGCTTTGCCGAATGCAATATATCATCATTCCTAGGAAGCGGGTTCCGATCATCTTTCCTTGGAATCATCACTACGGGAGCGGTATTTGGTGATTCGCGTTCTTTGATAATTCCTTGGTCCAAAAGAGAATCGATTTCTGCCTGGAGGGCTACCTTTTTCGGAGGCACAACACTCGGTATTTCATCCGTGGCGCTAATGGCATTCTCAGCAAACGGGGTGGCCTCTAACTTGGGCAGGAACACATCACCATGTCTGTCAATTACTTCCTCAACACGAAGTCGTTCCAAGGACGTTAACGAATTTCCTTCGTCCTCACGTAGTGAAAGTTTTACTGCTTCGACTTCCACAGCAGCTACTTGCTCCGGTTTCCTAGCGGGTTCGGGAATTAGCTGAAACTTGGAATCGGGTGAATCAGAAAACCAATACAACATTCGCGAAATGTCCATAATGATTTTCGCACAGTTTACAAAATGTACTCCCAGCAAAGTTTTATTGTCCGTAAACTCAGGCACGGCAATAAATTTGGTATGGATAGCGCGACCATTCAGATTTACGATGGTCTCGAACGTAGCCGCAGCTACCGTCTTCGGCGCTCCGTCGGCCAATGTCATTTGGAGGCTCAAAAACACATGAGGCAGTTGCAGTGAGAGAAAATGTTCACACAACTTGAGTCCGGCAACACTACACTTAGCTCCGGTGTCCAGGAAAGCAAGTCCAGTCTTTCCATTCACTGTAATCGGAAGCATCGACCGTGAAACGCGACAACCACTGTCGCTTATCAGGATTTCCATGGCAGATGTTCTGGCTCCAGCGGAAGTAACATTATTCTGCTTGCACTTGGGGCACTGAGAGCGAATAAATCCCGGAGTTCCACACCCATAACATGAAAGTGTGGACTTCCTTGGAGTTTGCAGGTTTTCTGCTGCAGGCTTCTGAGTTGACATACTAGCTGTGCGTTTGCGGCACTCCTCAACGCTGTGTCCAAAAATTTTGCAGAAGCTGCACTGTGGGCGAAGTTTTCGTGGCGTTTCTTCTCTCTTGATAGCAGGTTTCTTTACTTCTGCTTCCATAAACGCATCTTCGATCGACCTAGCTTTGTCAACTAAGTCCTGAAAACTGTTGACAGTATTGCGGGGAACTTCTTTCCGAATGGTGGGGTTTAGTAATCCGTACACCATGTCTACTTTGCTCTTGTTTGAGATAGGGACGTCTGCCGCAGGCAGTTTAGCTAACAAAGCACGCGCTCTGTTAACGAATACATCAGTGGGCTCTTGGTCACCCTGTTCTTTGGAAAACAGTTCTCGGTATATTTTATGGGGTGGCTTGTTCCGTCCGAAAGAATGGCGTAACGATTCGGTTGCGGATTCCCATGTAGTTAGACTATCTTTGGCACCTTGCCACCAGACAGCCGCGGATGCATCTAGCAGCATCGACAATCCTAGCAGAGCGTTAGCATCGCTCACCTGCGCACAATCTTTGTAAATGCCTATAGCGTCTAAAAATGCGTCAACGGATTCGTTGGGAGCTTCGGAAAAACGTGACTTGCAACGAAGGAAGTTTCCGGTCAGCTCTCTTCGTACCGGCTCATTACCTTCGTTTGAAGATGTATGTGCTCCTTGTATCTGGACGATAAGCCGTTGCAGTAATTCTTCGGTCAGTATGATGTTAGTCATCTTCACTGGACGCGAACACGTGGTTCGAAGAAAACGAGTCTTGCACCGTTTAGACGAGAAATTGTCACTGGACGCAAACACGTGGTTTGAAGAAAACGAGTTTTGCACCGTTTCGGCGAGTAATTGTCACTAGACGCGAACACGTGGTTCGAAGAAAACGAGTTTTGCACCGTTTCGGCGAGAAATTGTCACTTAACGCAAACACGCGGTTCGTTATAAACTAATTTTGCACCCTCTCGGCGAGAAATTGTCACTTGACGCGAACACTTTGTTCGAAGCGAACGAATTTAGCACCTTTCGGCGAGAAATTATCACTAGACGCGAACACGTGCTTCAAAATGAACGAATTTTGCACCCTTTCGGCGAGAAATTGTCACTTACCGCAAACACGTGGTTCGAAATTAATGAATTTTGCACCTTTTGGCGAAACGCGCACAAACTGTCTGATAACACTACAACTTTTCACAACTACACAACACTTACATTTGAATTCGGCCCTTAAGTTGGGCGCCAGATTTACTGGGAAGGTTTTAATGTGTATATTATATATGTTGGATGATACACGTGGAGTCGGGCGAACGTCGACGTTAGTGTTGTTAGGTGAGTAAAGTTGTCTTGGCCTATTCTCCGTGCTGCTTCCTGACGTGGTTCGAGGAGAAAAGGACGATTCTACTATCCAGTTCTTCTCGGTACCTACGTATCCTTAGCAGTCACTCACTCTATTGCCTACCTCTGGCACATGCGCAGACAGAGGAAGCAGTGGCGTAACATGGCAAGGGACGCCTAGTTACGAGCCGTTCCGTTACGGTTTTTCATTTTGGTGTTAAAAAAATTATCGTCTTTGGCGATTTTCTCATAAATTATTCCCATTGGAGTCCAAGTTACGAAATAGCAATATTGCCGCTGTGTAACATGAAGCTGTCCCTTCACCTGATAATAAAAATTATCATTTCGTTTTAAACTAAATTTATTATTAGTCCACGTAGCAAATTTTATTATTTTATTTCTAATAGCATTTTCTGGTGTATCTGCACGGGCATTGTAAGGACACTTTATTTCTATAATGCCATCATGATCTATTAGGCCGTCTGGGGTGGCGCCTAAATAAAATTCGTCATTTTTCCCTACAAAAAGACCACATCCTTTGATTTTTTTACCGCAAATTTCAGAAAATTCTGTTACTGCTATCGGTTCGTGATCTTTGCCATAATTTGTAGCGCGGTTTCCGACAAAGGGCGAATGTAACAAGGCTTTAACTGCTTTTTTTGGGTCTGTGCTAGGCCTCATCTTGCAGATTCCTCCAAACGACGAAGCTGTAAGACGATTCCGTCTTTCAAGAAACCACAAATTAGAATCTAATTGTCCTACTGTTGCTACTGACAATTGCAGTATTTCGTCTTCTGTTTTTTTGTGGTTTGCTTAAAAAATTTTTTTTTCTATTCTCCAGTTCTAGCGGATCTATGTCAAGAGCATGAATATTAGGCCCATAATCTTCATTATCGTCGAAATAATTTTTTTTTCAGCGCTTAGGTTTTGGCTCATTGGTCTTTGGTTGGTACAGTCTCTTCGCGCAGCGAGTTCTGCCTAATTGCTGCATATACTTTTTAGTGTGCAATCCAGGACTACGCTCGGTGGTTGCTTTATGCACTCTGTCATAAAAATCGGTTTTGCAATTGACAGAAAGTCCAGCCAAATTGCAGCGCATCTCGTAACCTCCTCTCTTAGAGAAATCCACTCGCTTTCCACCAATAAATTTAGCCAATATAAGGTTATAATTTTCAGCACTATTGTTAGTCATATTTTTTATCAAGCTGAAACTGTTATTGGCTAGTCTGTTGGTAGAGGACATAATATCATTAAACAGGCCACACTCCTTCATGACAGGAATTAAGTTTTTCTCTTTTGGTTTACGTCCTTTGCAAAAGTATTTCTCACAAGAGTCATGGTCACCGAAAACATGTTTCACACTATTTGTTATGTCCTTTTTAACTTCCCTTTCATTTTCTAAGTCACCAGAAGAATCTATGGATTTTCTATATTTAATAGCACAATCCACCGATAAACGCAATCTTTGAATGCTACTTTTTAATGCATGTCTTAAAATGTGAGGTATTTCATTGCCTTTAGAACTGAACCTTTTCTTTGCCAAGTCAGTCAGTTTCGAAACGTAGTTCCTAATAAGATGATTTTTACATTCCACTTTCCGCACCGACAATGAAACATAGGGCTTTGCCATTAAAAAATTTTTATGGACACTTGAGTCACCATCACCAATTAGGTTTGCATAAATAACCCCATGCATTTCTATACTCAGTTTAAATCCCTCTAGTATTATATCGCTTTCCATCGCTGTACTTGACCCTTCCCAATTTTTAAAGCACATATGAGGCTTGTTTGAATCTTTGGCACACATAGCACAGTATTTATTACGTATGCCCAAAAACAGAATTTTGCCGGTTTTTTCCCCAACTATACAGGCGGCTCCTGATTTGGCATTGTAATTGGTACGGTATGACCTTCGACACCAAGCCCCATCTGCAATAACTGTTATAAGCGGCACATTATTTTCATTAACTTTTCCAGATTTAATCGCAATTTTGAATTCTTCTTTTCCTGCTTCTAACATGGACCGCCAACACTCTATTTGGAAAATTTCGTTCAAATCATCTTCAATTTTCTTATATAAGTTGAATGATATTCCGGGCATATTTAAGGCACTTGCCAACTCATTTAATTGTGTACATCCACAGCCAATATTTATAATACCTGAGACAGCAGCACAATTAGTGTTTAGTTTGCCATCATGTATGTCACTCTCGACTATGTGTTGAATTTGGCAGATATCGCACTTCAAAATAAATTTGGATATAAAGCCTGTTCTAATTTCTCTGACTAATTTAACGTTTTTGGACTCACACAAAAAAAGTTCATGATGAGGAAAATTCATTGCTTGTTGTAATAAATGTGAAACATTTACCAAACGCCTGCCTTCCATCTTGTCAATTTGTGACCTAAGAGCAACTTTTAAGATAATACCGTATTTTAGTCCTTTCAAAGACGAACATACCTTTGACTATCGCCATCAACCACATCAGTAAGGTATAGAATGGTTTCTTCTTCATCGCTACTATCATCTATTTTACGTGGCGGAGGGGTGGAAAATTCACGTTCTGAACAATGAGACCTTGTGGCAGCAGAGGTACTGGGCATTGGAGAAGTTTGCTTTCTTTCGCACAAGTTATACAAGTTAGGTGCCGACGTAGTGGAAAATTCGCAGTCTGTGGAATCAGACTCGGTGCCCGCAGAGGTGGTGGGTTTTGGAATAGTTTGTTCTTTTTGAGGCAATTTTTTTTTTATAAATATAAGTGGTTATTACAATATGCTAATTATTGGACATCTATGTAGCAGGCATTTTTAAAGTATTACCTGGATAGTTTACCAATTTGACGACGACTTCTCCTGCGTCGGGAAGATGGTAATTTGCTTCTTGTTCCCATATTGTTTGAACAAAATTCACGTAAACACTAGGACACTGGATACTTATTGTGCAGGCTAAATGAAGTGCTGCTGTGTTTTTATAATTTATTTTAACTACTAAACTTACAATCGGAGGAGTTCGATGAGATCTTAAAAACTAAACCTAAACTACAAATATTGGTCGTTTATATAGTGTCAAGACGGGAATTCCCCGTAATAACCGTTAAAATAAATGGGGATGGGAAAAACCCCTAACAGCCATTGCTGTCCTTGAACATGAAAGTTTTGCATGCCACCCGTTATTGTCCGTTTGCCCTACGGATAATCGAAAGGGCCATGCCGCCTGACGCTAACCTTGAATGGTTCTGTACACTTATGGCGACTGATTTACATTGAAAAACAAAATTCAACTGTGCACAATCTTTGTAGCTTCTGAGAGGGGCAGCGGGTGAAAACGAGGTACTTATTTGAGCCCCAATATGCGGTATTAGAGGGATTAGAGGAATAGCAATAAAAAACCCGAAAACCTAACACGTGAATTAGGGGAGTCGGGGCGGTTGAGTCCGAAATGCCATGTGTGTGTGTTGATATATGTTTGTCCAAAGTCGATGCATGTGAGTGTAATATTCAAAAGGTAATATTACGTGTTTAGGCAATTATATGCCGAATGGTCCAGCAAGGGGCGTGTGAGTTGATAATTATTATTATCGAAAGTAGTCCTGATGAATTAATATTATTGTTTTGTATGTGGTACGTATGGTAAGTGATCACTAGTTGTTAGTGATATTATTGATAGTACCTATAGTACGTGAGCATTAATTGCTAATGAAATCACACCCGCAAAAGTGTAGGGGTAGCAACGTACTACTTACTCACTACGTGAAGGAATTCCGAGTTTATATCATTAGATGATGATATAAATAATATGAAATGAATATATTACATTCAGGTACTGTTATATGTTATATGCATTGGAGAAGGCATCCCTTGAGCTGTTGCTAATAATTTGGGAGTAACAGGATATGTCGTGCTGCCGTGGTATTTAGTCGGGACTGGTAGGGGTCAACCCTCCTGTTTCAGGTACTCATCAATCTGGCCAGCAACGATCGAGGCAGCTCCTCACCAGGGTGTTTAGAACCGCCGCAAGTACCCCTTTGTATTGAAATGGTACTCTAGTTAATTATATTTTATTCTAATTCACGTTGATTCTAAATTCGATTTATTACGAGATGTCATAATACTGATCTGGTGATTATTTCAAACAAGCGACGATAAATCTTCTGCAGGTATCTTCACTCCATTCCAGATAATTAAGAATTAAAGTGTTTATTTTATTAATAAATAAATGATTAATACTGTGAGACATTTTTCGAAAGTTGTAGCTTGCCGTTCGGAAGAATCCCGGACGGATGGGGTTTATGGCGGGCGGCAACTACTAGAAGAATGGGGTTGGTGACCATAAGGTCCGGAAGGGTCTTTTATGGGGTAAAAGTTGTAAATGTGAAAGGCCGAGAACCGACACTTCTTCACAAACAAGCTCCATGCACGGTTCGGTTTAGCATTAATTTAATAAACACATAATTATCGACAAGTTTAGTTTTATTCGCGCTCGATCCATCCGACAAGAGATTAGGAAAAATCTCTAACAATACGTTCAATACATAATGAACCCCTACACAATTCATTATATTACTTTAACTTGTAACTAACTAAACACTCTACCAATAATCTATGCGGTTTCAACCGAGGGACGTTACAAGAGTGAAGAGGCTAATAACGGGAACATGTGATTGTATTTGTTTCAACAATAAACAGAAACAAAATAGCATTCGAACAACTATCGAAGCCGCTGTTTCAAAAACCATAACACACCTAATTTATGACCATTCCTAATCTTGTATTTATGAGTTCGTTGATGACTGTTACAAGACCCAGCGGTCGAGAGAGATAGTTCGTGAGAGAGAAAGAAAACTTCACTACAGATCTGATGCTGAAAACACGGTGATTATTCAGCACACATTTTTCTTTTATTTATTAATCAATCAACTTTTTTTTACTACTGTTATGTACTCAAAGGTTGCAGGAACTTCCCTAACTTGTTTTCTTTTAGCCACGGTCTTTTTAATCACGACTACAGCCAATAGAAAAAGTGCGATATTTTTACCATTTTATGATTTTCTTACGCGACAATGGGTGCATTTTTTCAAAATCAGCTAAGTTAAAGAAGTAGCTGATATATAAAGCTTCCATGAAAAAAAATGAATACCGTATGTCAAATGGTTTTGAAAAAATCCGTTTTCCAAAACAGCGAAAAATAGGTATAAAATATAACGAGAAGTATCACCTTAAACTGAAGAGAATTTATGATTTTGAGCTCGTTCTCCAGTTGCTTGTAAAAATTCACAATATTACTACTAAACTTGATCCTAAAAAAGTCAAGAGAATTGGTACATTTGTTAAAGGAAAAACTCGCCCTCTTTTAGTTAAACTTGATAGCAGGGATGATGTGACTAATATTATCACTCATTGGCGTGATGTTCCAAGGCAAGTTCATGTCTCGTATGACTTAACCAAGTGTCAAAGATCTACAGAAAATAATTTAAAGGGTCAAGCTAGTGATTTTAACACAAATGCTGATAATATTTAAAAGAATATCAACCAGGTAGTTAAGTTTATAAATGGTAACCCTAAGCTGGTTAGTGTGAAGATTAATCCGCTGAAGGAAAATGCAGCTCATAGTGAGTCTATTTATGAGTCTTCTGATAAAAATAAAAAAAACGAGTAAAGTCAACGGGCAAACATTTAGTTGGATACTATCAGAACGTACGTGGTCTACGTATAAAAATGAATGCTGTTCAACGTAGTGTAGGTTTATTGGTGCCATCACCTGAGACTTGGCTTCACGCTGGAATTCTTGATTCTGAAATTGGTCTATCGAATTATAATATTTTTCGTCGTGACAGGCACAATGTTATAAATGCTCCTAAAAGGGGCGGTGTTCTGATAGCTATTTACTGCTATCAGAACACCTAAATTCTAAACTTGTATTTAAAAGTGAAATTATTGAAGAAATATATGTTGAAATAAGTGAGTTGTCAAAAAATCTTATCGTTGGTTGCTTTTACTCTCCATATGTAGAAAATGAAACATTTATTTCTCATGTAAATTCAGTTGAAAAGTTAGCTGATTCATTTATGAGTCACGATTTTCTTATTATGGGTGATTTCAATCTTCGTGAGACCATTTGGCTTAACTATAGTGATACTAGTGATAACTTATATGCAAACTGACTTTCGGCTAATGCATCTGCTCAATTAAATTTAAGTTTAATTATGAATATAGTATGTAGTCGTTTTTTGGCATGTCTCAACATTATCCAGTTCATAGTAAGAAGGGTAATACGTTAGACCTGGCGTTTTCAACCCTGTCTGAAAACAACATACGTTAAATATCATCTACGGCTTCTCTTCTGCCATTAGATATTCATCATGAGCAGGTTTTCTTTGAATTAGAATGTAAGCAGTTTTGTGATACTAAAACTAATAAAAATAAGTTAAATTTTGCTAATAAGATTATATTGCTATAAATGAGAGATTGGCTGCTGTAAAATGGGAAGAGCTTTTTGTTGACAATAATATCGAGGTCAATGCCGGTAAATTTTATTGTGATAATGAAATTGCTAATCATGTTTCATTAAAAATGAGTTTAGAAAGTACGTATCCTTGTTGGTATACACAGACTTTGATCTCATGTATTGCCGATAAGAAGAAAGTATATAAGCAATGGCTTAAATTTAATGTTATTGAAGACTATATACAATTTAGAAAGCTTAGAGCTATGTGTATAAAGCAGTCTATAATTGATAAAGAAAAGTATATTGAAAGTGTTGAAAATAAATCTGTTAAGAGTAGCAAATTTTTTTGGAATCATATAAATAAACTATGTAAATCAACCAATATTCCTGAGGAAATGTTTCTCAATGACTGTAAAAGTACAAATCCCAAAGATACTAGTAGCTTATTTGCTAAAAATTTTGAGTTAGTATACCTAAATTCTCATAGTTCTTTCTATCATCAGTTATGTTTGGGTAGTATCAATCAATCAAATCAAATAGATAAGACTGTGTGTGATGAAGGTTGCAAAATTGTGTGATAAGTTCTCACCTGCAAATGATGTTCGTTCATGCGGGTTATGTTGGCGAAATCTCCACTGATGTCCAACATTTCAGAAGGAAAGAATTGTTGAAATACAGCAATACAGAAAATACAGCGACGATTCTCAGGTGCTGCTAACCTCACTTTTTATTGGTATATTCTAAGGCTGTGCCCCCATCGTCGCACACACGATGGAGGCTACAGAATTCGCAAAAATTCAAAAGGATGCCAGTGAACAGTTTGCATGCAAAAACAGTGGAACCTGCAGTTCTAGGGCAGTGCCTACGTCACTTGTATGCACTTCCTGTGGAAAAATCTACCATCTCTCATGCGTCCAACGAAGTAAAAACATCATTCATATAAAAAGACACCTAATAAAATGCTGCGACCAGGTAAACGAACCGTTGATTAAACTATACCAAAGTGGATATGAGAATATACGCTCAAGATGTGAGCATTATGAGAGGCTACACGCTGAATGTCAACAAGCACTCGATTTAAAAATAAAATCGACAAACTCACACAAACACGTTAATCAACTCGCACACATGGAAATGAAAATCCAACAACAACAACAAGAAAACATTCACCTAAAGCAGCAGAATGAACTCCTAAATGAACTAAACACTACACTAAAAGAAAAAAATGCCTTACTAGAAGAAAAGCAGAAAATATACACTCCTGATAATGGTACAGCAGCTTGAAGAACTTCCAGACGTAATAGTCTGTACGGAGACAAGAAAAATAGACGAAAATATGTACAAAATCCCTGGATACTCGAGCCATTATAATAAAGGAATATTAAATCAAAACGATGGGGTAATAACCTACATCAAAGAAGAGTTTTCTGAAAACCATACAATTGACCACATTGGGCAAATAGCAATAAATACTAACAGAGTAAAGAAGCAAAACTTTGAATATGAAATATACTCAATATACAAGTCACCAACGGTTAGGAACTCCGATTTCATCGAAAATCTGGAAACCTTCCTAAACAACCAAAACATGGAATCAAACGCTGAAAAAATTCTCATCGGAGATCTAAACATTGATCTCATGGACCGTTCACTAGCTACAACCAGCTATCTGAATCTCTTAGCGTCGCACGGTTTCATCCCGGCAATAAAAATACCAACAAGAAACACCGATACCACTTCAACCTGTATAGATCACTGCTTTGTTAAAACTAACAGAGCAACTGATAACTGGATTGCAGCTGTGATAGAAACACACATTACTGACCATTTTCCAATTGCCATAAAAATTCCAACCAAGGCTACAAAAAACGAATCGTATAAACCACAAACAAAAAAGATCACAAACTACAATAAATTAAGGAATATAATGCTACAAAAGGACCTAACTCATATTTACGAAAGCCAGGACGGCGACTACTGTGCTGAACTCCTTACAAACGCAATACAGGACGCTTTCAAAGATAGCCAATCGGAAAGGAAAATATGTACATCAAACAAGCAACCCTGGATCACCTCCACAATCATAAGAGCAATAAACAAAAGAAATAAATTATATCAAACTGCAATCAGAACAAAAAACCCTGCTGACAAGGAAGTATTTCGGAAATTTCGGAATAAAGTAACAACTGACATTAAAAAAGCAAGATACGAGTACTACCAAAGAAGAATAGACAGGAATAAAATCAATCAAAAAAACCTGTGGGGAGTTGTAAATGAATACATGCAAAGAAATAACTCAAAAAAACATGCAAACGCTGAACTTATAAAAGAAGATGGCACAAAAACACTCAACGATCAAGACCGGGCAAACTATTTAATAACTTTTTCACAAACATTGGTAAAAGTCTGGCCAGTAAAATAAAAAATAGACACCGTCGAACCAACCAAATTGAAAGAACTATGGACACTCTCTACCTACAACCAACAAATGAACGAGAAATATACAAAGAAATAATGAGCCTCAAAGACTCCAGGCTATGATAACCTAACATCAAAGTGTCTGAAATCCATTGCGGACATAATCACAACCGTTGACCCACATAATAAATACGATATTTGGCACAGGAAAATTTCCCAGAATCTACAAGAAAGCTATAGTTAAAGCAATATACAAGACGGGAAAAAAAGAAAATGTAGGAAATTATAGGCCGATCTCTCTAATCTCAAACCTTGCCAAAAAAATAAAAAAATGTTTATATAGAAGAATCATGCAATTTGTTGATGAACATAACTTGCTCAACAAAAACCAGTTCGGCTTTAGGCACATGAAATCCACCGAAGACGCTCTCGTAGAATTTTCCAAAACAATATACAACAACATTAACAATAAGAAACCAACACTGTCAATTCTCATAGACTTGGCAAAAGCCTTCGACACACTAGAACACAAAACGTTACGCAAAAAACTAGAGTTAATGGGCATAAGAGGATTACCCCTCTCGTTAATACGCAGTTACCTTGAACAAAGAGAACAGAACGTGAAAATCGGCGATTCTACTAGCGCTACTACAATTTTGGAATACGGCGTTCCCCAAGGGACAATAGTTGGACCTCTTTTATTCATATTATACATCAACGATCTATATAGTCTCAAAACAATGGGCAAAATACTTTCTTTTGCTGATGATACAGCAATCATTTTTGAAGAAGAAACCTGGGACAAACTCCAAGCACTGCTCTCAGAAGAAATTCCAATTATCTATGGATGGTTTTCAACAAACTCATTAACCATCAACGCAGAGAAATCGAATATACTATTACATGGATCGCAGAAAACATCAATTCCTGAATGGGAAACCATCAGTTTTAAATACAATGAAGCAAACATCGAGATAAAAACAACAAGCCAATGCAAATACCTTGGAATAATAGTGGATAGTCATCTTCGATGGGACGGGCACATTAACTGGCTGTGCAAAAAATTAAGATACCTACCATACGTTTTCAAGAAACTGAAACACATCATACAAGAGAAGATCCTAGCAACATCACTATACAACGCACTATTTTATTCAATCCTGAGATAAGGAATACTGATCTGGGGTGAAGCGAATAAAGCCATCATCAAAGAAATAGAAACCATCCAAAAAAGAGTATTGAAAGTAATTTACAACAAGCCCTTCATGTACCCCTCAGAACTGCTATTCAAAGAAACGAAACAGTTAAACATAAAAGAAACCTTTGGATTAAAAGCTATAACAACCGTATGCAGCGAAGGATCAACAACCATAAACCACCATGCACCGCTAAAGACAACTAGGCAAACAGAGAGATATCTTATACAAATTCCAATTAAAAAAAACGTATTGGACAAAGAAGCTTCGAATATACTGGGATTAAACTAATCAATAACATGCCAACAATATTGAGGAAAAGACTGCTATTCAACCACGAAAACAGCGAGAAGAAAAAGAAAATGAATGAAATAATACAGTGGCTAAAAACAATTAGCATAGAAGAAGTGCTGAAAATCAAACAATGATGAATATATACCAAACTAAGAAAATTATATTTGTTAAATCAATATTTGAATATGTATCAAAATTTGTTATTACTTTTATTTTGTATTATATTGTTATTATTTACTATTTTATATATATATATATATATATATATATATATATATATATATATATATATATATATATATATATATATATATATATATATATATATATATATATATATATATATATATATATATATATATATATATATATATATATATATATATATATATATATATATATATATATATATATATATATATATATATATATATATATATATATATATATATATATATATATATATATATATATATATATATGTATATATATATATATATATATATATATATATATATATATATATATATATATATATATATATAAAATAGTAAATAATAGTTGTTACACACTCCTTAGCGGGTTCCGACTTCCATGGCCATCGTCCTGATGTCTTAAGATACCAACGCCTTTTATGGTATCCCATAAGCGTTGATTTAGGCGCTTTATCTCTGCGTTTGGTTTATCCCACAGCGCTAGTACTGCTTACCAAAAATGGCTCACCTGGCACTCTAATTTGAGTCTCGCGGCTTCATAGGTTTAAGCAAGCCGGAGATCTCACCCATTTAAAGTTTGAAAATAGGTTGAGGTCGTTTCGACTCCAATGCCTCTAATCATTCAAAAAGTTTCTTTTCAACGGTCCGCATGCGGCTAAACTATGATGTTGTAGAAAAGATAACCGCAACCAAGTCACCATAACGGTAGCCAATATTAGGTACCCGGGATATTTTTATTCAAACTTGAACACATCCTATGAACACTCCCTTGCGCACGTACACAACCGTTAAACTGAAGAACAGCCCTTGCACCCATTATTGAACTTTTCTTAGAAACTTCTGCGAAACCTTGGTAAATAAGAACTGTGATAACAAAATCTAACATTCTTGTTATTCGAAAATAAAATTCACAATTTTATTTGTTTATTTCAACTCCTTGATTCCAGGAACTTTTTTATGTTTATTACTAAGTTAGTGTTACGTCCGTTCTTCGATTTTTGGGTTGAAATGTGCGTCGAAAATTTCGTACTCGAAAATTTATGATATTTAATGATTGCAGACAGAATTTGCGAAGTAAAGTGGGCTTAAATACATCTGAACTTGAGAATTTCGGAAGTTCGTTGAATAGGACTTTAGAGAACATATTACGTCTTTCGGGGACAGCGCTTGCATCCATTATTGGACCTTTCTTACAATTTTCTGCAAATCCTTGGTAAATAAGAACTGTGATGATGAAATCTAATATTCTTGTGATTCAGAAATGAAATTCACAATTTTGTCGGTTGATTTCAACACCTTGTTTCCAGGAATTTGTTGATGTGTACTACCAAGCCACTATTACGTCAGAGTTCTTCAATTTTCGCGGTTGGAAAGTGCGTCGAAAAGTTCGTTCTCAAAAAATTATGATATTTAATGATTGCAAACAGAATCGGCGAAGTAAAGTGAACTTAAGACTGCGGTTTGCTAGCAAAAGTTGGAAGCGAAAACACTATTGCGTTCTCTACCGCACACGCTGGTCGGCAATGGCACGACCGTGCATTCCCCGGTCGATCATTTATTAATAAGTAAAGCAAATTTCTTGATTTCGTTTTACTTTAAGCATCTAGACACATTGGTCTTTCGCGTAACGCGAATTAAAATTCAGCCGGTTACGTAATTTTAAAAATACAGTCGATCGAATATTGTCTAAATTTATCACCAAAATTTTCGCTGTAATCGTACTCTAATTTATTTTTTTGTGAAACTGTCGCATGCTAGATCCGTATTTGAAACCCCTTACGTCCAAGACAACATCATTGACTTTCATGTACAAAAAAGACATCCCGAAGATTTACTATAGTTTTTGAAAAATCATGGGCGGGCGGAAAATAATTTTTCATCGTAAATTGATTTCAGATTTCCGACGACTAAATCTTGATTATTCCGGTTTTATAGTGTAGCTTCCGTGAATTAGATGGCGCGGAATTCATGCGGTTTTGATCACGACTATCGGCATAATGTAAACAAAACACACAGCCGCACATAACCTACAATTTTCGTATTTTATAAGGGGTGAATTTCAACTCGATTTGCTTCGGGTATAAATATGGTTCGAATACAAAAAGTGCTTTCGTACATTGATATTACCGAGGTATTAAATTTTTACTTCAACGGCCACTGCAATTGTTACCAAAATTTCAGTCCAATGTCATTATAATGACCTCCTAAGTCGATTATAGTAGAAGAAAGTTTGTGCAAATGTCCAACGGGATGGTGGAGTGAATAGGGGTGCTGGGTGGGTAAGAATCTTTAAAAATCACGATATATGTGGTAATGAAAATCGCTGAAATGAGTAAAAATGGTGAAATTGTCCTCGTTGTAGAGGTCGATGACCTTATGTGGAAGGTCAATGACCCCGTAGAAAAGGTGAATGACCTCAATTAGGGCAAGGAAAAACAATTTGCAATAAGAATTAAGAAACACTGTATATGTGGAGGTCGATTACCTTATTTAGAAGGTCAATGACCCCATAGAAAAGGTGAATGACCTCAATTAGGGCAAGGAAAAACAATTTGCAATAAAAATTAAAAAATAAAAATAATTAGTATAAAAAATTGACACTTGTTGAATAGAAAGATGTGAGCGATAGAAAAAAGAGTCGTGGCGAATGCTTACCTTGGTATTGCAGGGGCCTTTGGACTTCTTGTTAAGTTTCCTGCAACGAAAGTAGAGGCCATTGTCAACCGTTACGGGGTGCAGGACGGTGCGGCATTTCGGGCAGGTATGGTGGCACGGTAAAACGCCGTGGCTGTAAAAGAAAGAAATTAATTGTTGTTCATTATGTAACATTAATGTGAATTCTGTCGCCCTGACGATACATCCTGAACAAGAATTAAAATTGCAAATTTGTTTTGCCGATGGTGGTTGTGGTACTGGTGTATTGTCAGGACAGGCAGAAGTCGATGGAATTTGATTATCTACCATTTTAGACAGCAAAACACTAAACACTTTCACAAAATCAAAAATTTAAAAAAAACACGTCCGCACGCAAAGGGGAGTAAGTGAATAATGGAAGCTAGTGATGGGCGCACTCGAGTGAAATAATCGAAAGTACTCGATTATTGAAATGTCTCGAGATGTCTCGAGTGATCATGTCAAATAACTCGAGACATTTCGAGTTTTGCGCACGTACACTGCGCACCTGAAATATTTTACGCATACCTTTCAGCTCGAGTATCCGAGATCTCGAGATCTCGAGATCTCGAGATCTCGAGATATCATATCTCGGATGCCCGTATCTCATATCTCGTATCTCGGATGCTCGTATCTCGTATCTCGTATCTCGGATGCTCGTATCTCGTAACTCGATCTCGTAACTCGTATCTCGTATCTCGTTACTCGTATCTCGTTACTCGAATGAATTAAGAACTCGAATCTGGAGAATTCAAATACTCGTTCTCGTCACTCAGATCTCGTTTCCAGTTCCAATCTCGTATCTCGGTACTTGTATAATCATCACTCGTCTCGTCTGCTCATAACTCGCTTTCATCACTCGAACTTCGTAAGGAAACTTAACGAGTTTTCAATATCTGGCAGAGGAGCGGGACAATTATTATTAGAAACGACAGGTAGTTTTTTTGTTTTTATAACAAAGTCACAATGAAAGTCATGATGTATTTAATAGCTATTTAAGTTTAAGTTTAACAATTTGTATATTTTACGAGTTACAAATAACGTTTGGATCCCGAGATAAAGTCAATGTCGCGTCGCAAATATATTTTAAGAGAAGGAAAAAGGAAAATTTGTTTAATTGAAGCGCTTACTCGGAACCTAGTGTATAATAGCAATAGAAAACAAATTTCATTTTTTGAAAATAATTATGATTTTTGTTATCATCATCTTGAAAAAATATTAAGTTGATTGACTTAGTGCTTAGTGTAATAATAAAAATACACAAGCAAAGTTAAATTTAATTAAATAAAATTATTTAATAATAATAACAAATTTAATAGAATAAGTAAAATCAAAAATAAAAGTAAAAAAATTTAATAATGAAAATCAAATATAACAATAAATAAGAAAAACTTAAGAAAAAAAAACAAAATAATAATAATAAACAAGAACAACTTAATAAAGTAAAAAATATACAAAAAATATATACAGAATATATACAAATATATACAAAAAAAATTGAATTTTAGAGAACATAAACTGCGCATGCGCTGCGAGCAGTACCTCATGTCTTGAATGGACAATTCGAGTAAATACAGAACGCGCATGCGCTTACTCAAGTCCTAATCGGATCACTCGAGTATTCAAGTGATTACTCGATTATTTGAACCATTCGAGTACTTATAATCGATTCTGACAATCACTCGATTATGCCCATCACTAATGGAAGCCATAGAAAATACTCTAGAGAACGCCAACTCAATGGAATTAATTCGGTTGATTTAGTGGTGCCATCTCTGTAATGATATCTATAACTAATCCACTAAAAGCGCGGCAAATTTGAAAAGTTCATTATATATTTTTTTATATAATAATTGTAAGGTATTGTAAGCAAAAAATATTGTATCATAAAACACAATATTAGGATATTGCGTCTTATGAAACAATATTTTATGCTTTGAAAAGAATTACAATCAATTTTACATCAAAATGTGTATATTCTTAATCATATCTTGGAATAAAATGCTACTAAGTATACTACTAATAATACAACAGGTAGTTATTAATTAATTAAGATTAATATGGTAGACGTCTTCAATAATATATCCAATGAAAATTTAACTCTACCAATTAACATTCTACTTTTATAAATTAAACATTATTGGTGGTAAGATAAGTTCCAGCATAACATTATAGCATGTCTTACACATATCTGTTAACTAATCACACTATCCACACCTTACAATTCTAAGATGTAGTATGTTATAAATATAGAAAACTTTGGAAAGAAATGTGAAACTGTAAAAATGAAGTTATTTAGATACAGCCCAAGTTGCACTGTGATAAGAGTTTAGCAAGCGGCACTCTAAAAATGTATTACATTAACTGGACATTAGGCGTTTGTTACATTCTGCAAGAAATTAACAGATGTTAACTTTGCTTTCTTTGGAATTCTTAAACAACCAGCAAATGGCTCAGTAATCACCAATCACAAATTTGATGAGAGTTTACTCACGCTTTGCACAACCAGAGCTTAGTGTATAACAATTGCCCTTTACAAATTTCCAACATACAACATTGTAATTACGAGGAGGCAATATTTATCCTACTACCAAAATAATTTCCAGAAACTGAGGGCTTTGCTAATTACCTATATGGTAACAGAAGTACATACACATAAAAGTCACAGGGTAAGGAATGTTGATAGGAAGCAAAGAGAATCTACTACCACCAGTATCTCATGGTATTTTCGCTTCTTCAGTATAGATGCCTGCCGCAATAATTCTGGAATTTTGAAATCTATATAAATATGTGTATTATCAAAAAAAGAAGGAAATTACCTGTACGAAGTAGACGTTCTTTTAGATAATAGACACCCAACTCTTTCATCCTTGTGTGGAGTTGTAAAGGCCTGCTGTGGCAGTAAATGTTGCTCTGCAATTATTGCTGTTTGCAAATCTAACTGGGTAGATTCTCTTGTCCCTTAAGAAAAATAAAACAAACATAATATGTAGGAAAAATAACAAGATAACTTATCCATTACCTGCAGGTTAATTAAAAAATGTATAGCCGAAGCAGACAAGCGTCGACAACTGGAGCCAGATGCATTTACAAAATCGCTTTCCACAAAATGTTTCTTTCATATGAATCCAAGTTCCGATCAGGGTTCAAAAAATGAAATACCGTGGCCTGCGGTTCACAACCCAAAGCGGCACAAGAATGAGTTTTCTTCAATGTCGCCATATAGAAACTGTGGGAAAAAAATTAACAATTAACTTCGACAACTTTAGTTGTATCTACTTGTCAGTAGAACCTATGCTTCCTAATTTTTATTCACATGCAAATGTACACTATTAACTACGATATTGCCAACTTGTTGTTTAATAGTTTCAACAAATGAAATATATTTATTATTGCTTACCTTTACCTACGAATTGATGCGATTCTAAAAGTCCCAACACTTAATAGTCAATAGTTTTTCACTGTTACCCACTTTAATATATTAAAATATGCCGCAACGGCCAAAAAAGCTAAATGGTTGTAAAATAATCACAACGTAAACGAATTTCTGGGAACTTTCCATACACGAATTAAAATCACACTAGGACACGCCCAACAGTGGCGTGTAGAGAAATGATCCTGATTATAATTAAACTAACATATAAATAGAGCTTAAAACTATGGCAAGATATTGGTGCTTATAATATTTGGTAGTTTGGTAGTTTGGTAGTTTGGTGGTTGTAATACATTGTAGAACAAAATGTGAAATTGACCTAAAACTCGTAATTTATAATTTTGTTACCGTTCCTATGTTATCATTTCGCCGCTACTGACTTATTCAGTTGACTGTCAGCATTAAAGCGATCTGCAATACCAGCCTCGAACGTGGCTCTTCCATTGTGGGTGATATTTGAAGCTCTCAACAGAATCGACGACCTTGACAATAAGAGTTACCGGGCCCTGATGGAAACAAGGCGTCTGCAACAAATGCATTCCTTTGTTCTTAAAGGTTTAGAAAAATGGACCAATGGAAAAACAGTATTGTATAAACATTATAGCTATAATGAATACCAGGGCGAAGTTATATGAAATACATACATGAAAAGAATTGTCATATTTTTCTACGTGATTCCCTGCACTCACCTATAAATCCATGTTGTAGTTATTGAGAAATCAACAGGTGAAAATAGCAGGTGTAGCCTGGGTTCGAGAATTGTGAGGCTGCCACATTTACTACGTTTACGTAATAATGATTGTGTATGGGTTAATATAAAAAATAAACGTAAAATTTTGGAAAATTATGTAATGTAAGAAATAGATTGTAGGAAAATATTGCAATAAAGCAAGTAAATGAATTGTTTACAACACAAAGGTGAGGATGGCCAGTTAGAAATTTGTCAACAGTGCACAACAGCTGTTTGGGTAATCACATTTACAACAGTGCCATTTATTTATCGTGAATGTTAAATAATGCCTCTTCGCGACTCAGTTTTGGCATGGAATTTTTTCTGTGACATTAAAACAATATTCCCGTTAGAATTAATAGACTAATTCGCGAAAAAATATTGTTTTTGCAACTTCACTACAGTGATCGGTGTTACATAGCAACATTTTGTTTATAAAACGGTGTATCTCCTGAATTAGTGGAAAAGTTTTTGTGGATGAACAATAATTGTAGCAGCCGTAAGTGTAAGAAAATTTTGGATTTGTACGCTTACTGGTCACTACAAAGTGAAGAATGCAATGAACGGCGAAGGCGTTACAACGCATACAATATTGCAATAGGCAGAATGTGTGATTTAAACGGAGAAGTTGTAAGTGACTTTATTACCCGAAGATCCGGTGGCGAGTAATGGAGTAATAATTTTGTCGTAAGTACATGATACCTTAATTTTTAGTAGGACAGAAATGTATTGAAATTCCCGCGCAAGGTCACGCAATGCAATAATTAATTTCTGGGTAAATATCCATTTGCACAACAAAATTGGTATGCCAGATGATTTAGGAAAGCATGGTGGTTGATATAAACGTAAAATGGTGGTTGTACGTGACTGGCCGTTAAAGTAAAAAGTGACTACTTTTTCAACGTATAAGGTGGAATAGACTATACGCGCTATTAGTAAATACGTCACACGTTACCCTAGGTCAAGTCATTGGATGCCAATAAGCTCCGGCTCCCATAAGAATTAACACAGAAGCAAAGTTTGAGGCTCTCTTATTGTTCAACCAGCCATATTTAACGGGGTGGCTAACTTGATCCACAATTCTGTGACATTTCCTCGTGATTCCCAACCATTTTCGTGTAAATTAAGCGCACGACAACTGAGTAATAAGTATTTGAACCTCACGGTGCAAAAGTGGGTGTAACTACGAAAACCATCGGCGCTGTTTCTGTTGTCTCCTAACAATATTTAGCAGTGCAACTAAGTGGATCCATAATTTAGTGACATTTGTCCGTGATATCTAACGATTTGTCTGTACATTATACGTACAATTACCAAGTAAATCGCATTTTAACGTCAAGGTCAATGTAACTTGGGAAAGGTTAAAGTGGAATTTTGTAAATTATTGGTATTTACAATTATTTTTTTTTGCTTGGTTGAGTCAAGCATCTTTGGGGATTGTAGTCAACTTTAACTTGGGTGAAATCAAATATTGTCCTGTTAATTATAACCATTTGAAAACAGCTTGAATGCCAACAGACATTTTTCCGAATACATTCGAAATGAATTTTATTCAGTGTAAGTACACCAACTGTTCATAAATTTGACATTTTTATACCGTACCTTCATAACTTCAGGTTAAAGAATTTTTAGATCATGGAGGTCTACCATGAAGGGCATTATTATTGTTAAGACTGGGGTTTGCCAGCAAAAGTTAAAAGAGAAAACACTATTGCGTTCTCTACCGCACTCGCTGGTCGGCAATGGCACGACCGTGCATGCTCCGGTCGATCTTTTATTAATAAGTAAAGCAAATTTCTTGATTTCCTTTTACTTTAAGCATCTAGACACATTGGTCTTTCGCGTAACGCAAATTAAAATTCAGTCGGTTACGTAATTTTAAAAATACAGTCGATCGAATATTGTCTAAATTTATCACCAAAATTTTCCCTGTAATCGTACTCTAATTTATTTTTTTGTGAAACCGTCGAATGCTAGATCCGTATTTGAAACCCCTTACGTCCAAGACAACATCATTGACTTTCATGTACAAAAAAAACATCCCGAAGATTTACTATAGTTTTTGAGAAATCATGGGCGGGCGGAAAATAATTTTTCATCGTAAATTGATTTCAGATTTCCGACGACTAAATCTTGATTATTCCGGTTTTATAGTGTAGCTTCCGTGAATTAGATGGCGCGGAATTCTTGCGGTTTTGATCACGACTATCGGCAAAATGTAAACAAAAGACACAGCCGCACATAACCTACAATTTGCGTATTTTATAAGGGGTGAATTTCAACTCGATTTGCTTCGGGTATAAATATGGTTCGAATACAAAAAGTGCTTTTGTACATTGATATTACCGAGGTATTACTTTTTCAACGTATAAGGTGGAATAGACTAGTGTTTGGATAAGCTTTCAAACTCATTGACGGCGGAATAGAGGAAATGAAAGATATGGCTATTACACACGTGAAACTTCGTCGAGCCCCTCATCGAAACCCCAAACAGTATTTCAACCGTCATTATTACCATTCGGTGAGTGTCCAGTTAATTGTCGCTTCAGATCTGCTTATTTTTTATATATTTGCAGTTGTCGAGAAGTAATCAATCACGCTGTACGAACCGCAATATCAGATCGACGTCTTTTATCGCTAAATCAAATTTAGTTATTATGTAATCATTTGATTTTATGAAATTGAATTTCACAATTGAAACCTGTATAATAATAATAATAATAATTTCATGAATTTTGACGATATTGTGACAAGATTTTGTCCCTTACATCGGCAGGAATCAATACGGCATATTATATGTTACTCTTTCTGAAAGTACACCACTTACTACTACAATTTGTAATTTATAAGAATGAGGTTTCCAATATTCCAATGTAATAGGATTTACCTTTTTTACAACCACATAAGAAGGAACGAAGAAGAAATTGAAGACTGATTCAGATTGTAATTATTGATTGATCTGTCTTTAATAAATTAAGTATGTACTTGATTTGTGGCCTTCATAGAATAGTCTTATTTAAAAGATTTTGTTGTAAATATAAAAATTTACTAAATATGTGCCTTTTCAGAAAGCACGCTAATTTTCTAGACCTAGTATAGAGGGTGGTTTTCGCGAGTAAAGGAGTAAAAAGAAGAGGGTAAAGAACCTAATTAATAATTATAATATATATTTCAAAATAATATGAATTATTCCGTCTGCAAGATAAAAATACTCATTTATTATTATTGAATAATTACAATAAGAAATTAAATTTCCGGAATCAAGAAATCTTTGAAATCAACCAATAGCACCACAACATCCGTGTCTTTGCAATCCACTATGCGTCCTGTAGGTTAGGTATAACCTTAAGAAGGTTATACCTACATAACTTATACCTATATAACTTTTTAAGTAATCTGTTGTATGAGTATTCCTTGAATTTTAGAGTTAATTTTGTAAATTGTGGAAGATTTCTGGATGTAATGCACTAAAAGGCAAATTACAATTTGCATTGTGATTTATTAGAAGCATCTCACGAGGAGACTGATACCAGAATTATATTACAAATTCTATTGGTGAAAATGGAAGGTTATAGTATACAAGATGCATAGTGGATTGCAAAAACACGGATGTTTTGGTGCTATTGGCTCACTTCAAAGATTTTTTTTGACACCAGAAATTCGGATGAAAATTGCAAGTAAAGAAAAGGAAAGATTTATTGCAATTCATAAGTTGAGAATGGATAGCACAATGTTGAAGTATCCACCTGCCTCTCGTGCATTGACAGGTTGTGATACAACTAGCCAATTTGTAGGATTGGGCAAAAAGACATTCTGAAAAGTATTTTTGATACATTATAATCTACTTGAAAGAATCGGCGTTTAGCAGCATTTAGATGATGGGGCTTATAATAACGTCGTTAAATTTGTGATTCGTCTTTATACAACAAATGACACTATTAAATGTATAAATGCTCTTAGAGAAATCTTGGTTTCTTCTAAACCGATCAATAAATTGCCTTCAACTTTTGATAATCTAAAACGGAATTGTCGTCGTGTACACTATCAAAGAAAAATATGATTGAACAGTATGACACCCAAACCACCTGTACCAAATTTAATAGATTGCGGTTGGAATACTGAAAATGGAAAAATAGAAGCTGTGTTTACTACTGAACCGACATTACGGATACTTCGGCTCTAAATACCTGCAGTTGTATATTTCAATTGCTTTAATTAATTTTTTATTTAATTAACAAATTCTTATTTTAGGTTGTACCGTCAAATACAGAAAGTGATTAAATTTTT
Organism: Pyrochroa serraticornis; assembly: GCA_905333025.2. Classification (NCBI taxonomy): domain Eukaryota; kingdom Metazoa; phylum Arthropoda; class Insecta; order Coleoptera; family Pyrochroidae; genus Pyrochroa; species Pyrochroa serraticornis. The sequence goes on from HG995158.1 coordinate 21,284,234, forward strand.
AAGATTCTTTGTTTTTCATTTTTACTATTATAACATCTTATGCTGTAAGTACGTCCTAATAATCATGTTGTATTATCTGCATTTAAAGTGTGGGCGAGGGGACAGTCGGGGTAGGGGGCATGAAGCGAGAACGCGTGAGTCATAGATGCGGTGGGAACGAAATCCGCTCTCCGAGATTTTTACATCTGGGCATATTTAAATTCTTTTTGAAATAATGAGAAGTTGAAAAAATATAAAAATCGCACGGTCAGAATTAGGAAGAATGAGTCTATAAATTGTTCTTAATGTTTATTTGTCAGAAATGCACGGTTACGACGGTAGCTTGGTGGGAACGGTAAAAATCGTAAAAATAATTAAGATTTTGTCGTCTTTCAAACGGAGTAAAGAGCGTTTGAAATATTTATAGCCCATAAGCCGGAGAGGAATTCCAAAATATTAATTTTTTTTTTGAAGTAGAAAGGCCATAGAGAATTTATTGAAATTTTTACCACAGATACTTGATATAAAAAGGTTTATCGTCATGGGGCTAACTCGAAAATTTAGATTTGTGCCCTTATCCACTGGACGATTTTTTGACGACTTACGGTTTTCGAAACTGTGGGACAAGACAAATATTTTTGGGTAGTCAAACACTTTTTATTTTAAAGTGCCCGCGGAAGTGAAAATTGAAGCGAGTTTGCACTCTACTATTAGTATGTATGACGGAAGCTTTTGACAATGAAACAAGTTCAGATTCTGAATAATTTTTGTAGGTAGGTAAATTTAATTTCTTATTGTAATTATTCAATAATAATAATTGGTATTTTTATTTTGCAGACGGAATAATTGATATTAATTTGAAATTTATATTATAATCATTAATTAGGTTCTTTGATGTTGGACTATAATAATATGTACACACAGGACAATTAAAATACCCTCTTCTTTTTACTCCTTTACTCGCGAAAACCACCCTCTAGATATATTTAGTAAATTTTTATATTTACAACAAATTTTTTTTAGATAAAACTATTCTATGAAGGCATCAAATCAAGTATATACTTAATCTATTAACGACAGATCAAGATATTTATTATTAAAATGCAGCAATAGTACGATAATACTGGAATATCGACCTTAAGCGCAGTCTGAACATTAGAGTCGTATTTCGACCGCCCTGGCCACGCCAATATAAACCTTCCTCGCATCTTTGCGTCCGCCTACAACCGCTGATACATATATGTAGAAAATAAAATTTTATGACAGAACAATTCATCGGATTGAAAATTTGAAAAAATCATTGCAATCCTTGATCTTGAAGTATCAACGTTTATAGAAATGATTTTTTTGATAAACTAACAGGTTTTTGAGTTAGGAGAAGTTAAAGATATGCGTAATTTAGTTTCTCAGGAGAAACGTTTATTCATTAAGGCGCTCCATATAAAAGCACTGGGAATTAACATTTATAAAATTTATAAAAAAATATTTCTCATTAGAATATTGACATAAGACTACAGCAAATGCATGCCCAAGGTGTTGTAGATTCAAAAAATTTCAGAGTCAAAAAATTTTTTTTTTAAATCACCCCAAACTACCCCCTGGACAGGACGATTTTTGGACGACCAGTGGATTTTGCATTCTTATTGGATGGAGAATGATTTAAAGTGGGCCTTAACTTTTAGCAACAAAGTGCAGACAAAAATCGTTCCTAGCAGACTTTTGCTTCCCAACAAACTCCACTAGTATCCACGCAAATCAAATTACGGGCGACTTTCCACTTCAATATAATAATCGGAGAAATTTGACACCTGCTAATGCTCGAGTTTTATTTACGCACACACACAAGCACGAAAACCGGTTTGTTTCCGAAGTCGCCGGTGGCGTATTATGAACGGGTACGACCGACGATGACCGACGAAAATGCTTCGTTTGCGTATCTAACCATATGAAATCTGCCATATCGACCACCGTCAACAGTGGCGACTGATTCGAAACTTCCGCTATTGGTCGCTATGATCGCTAGGAGCAAAATCGATAATACTCCGTGGCTTACAAGTAGCTCCATCTTTGATCATAATGTCGCTAACTATGCTGCAACCGGCGCCCTTAAACAATGCGCCAAGCCATTCCCCAGCAGACGAACATTGATGAATGCATTACTATCATGTACATGCCACCAAACGTGACCTCACTGATCTAACCCATGGATCAGAATGCAATACGTCTTACAAACTATTTTATGGTAAAGATTTGTTAATTTTTTCAAAGATGAATTAAGTATTTATTACACATAAATTTAAAAAAATTGACATCAGTTATTATTTTAATTGCTTATTATGTATGTAGATACTTTGTACTTTTAAATGTTAGGTGGTTAATGTAATAAACATCCTGCAAGTATCATTGTTGTGTATATCTAGAAATTTTGACGCAACTTCATCAACGTTAACAAGAGCTGATCGACTTTGGTGAGTTTCTGTACATTCCATTTGAAATAGAACTTCACTTCAATATTTTCCAGTAATTCACACAGGCTCGTCAAAATACTTGCGGTAGGAACTTCAGATGTAAAGAAAGGCAAAATGATTTTCTCAGAAATTTGACTATGAAAAGCGTAAAATTTTATTATTTTGATGATCTTCTCCCTTCTATCGATTTCTATTTACAATAATAATATTTCGGCCTCAAAGGCAGAAGTGTGAAGTGTGTGACTGCTGTAGAAGCAGCGGGAGCTGAAGGAGTGAATGTAGAAGGAACCGGTACGAATTCTTCTCTTTCGACAGCTTTGGCTGGAAACAGCTCATACACAGGCGTCATACAGGTATTGCTGATAGCTTCATCCTGTTGGCTTTTAAATAATGATTATTACATTATGTACATTTAGATAGTTCACTTACTTTTATATTAGAATAGCATCTGGGACCTCAATACAATTGACTTGGTAGTTGTGGATTTAATGTATACAAAAATTGTAATAATAATGCACATCTTGGTAGATCTGCATTATCCAAAAATTCTTTCACCTAAAATTATGAAGGTACCGTATAAAATAGTCAAATTTATGAACAGTTGCTGTACTTACATCTAGAATAAGATCCATTTCGAACGTATTCGGAACATGTCTGTTGCCATTCGTGTTGCTTTGGAATGGTTAAAATTTACAGGACAGGATTTGTTTTCAACTAAGTTAAAGTTGGCTACAATCCTCGAAGATGCTTGACTCAACCAAGCGAAAAAAAATAGTAAATACCAACAATTCACAAAATACTGACAAAATTCCACGGTAATCTTTCCGAAGTTACATTGACCTTGACGCTAAAATGCGATTTACTTGGTAATTGTGCGTATAATGTACAGACAAATCGTTGGATATCACGGGTAAATGTCACTGAATTGTAGATCCACTGAGTTGCACTGTTAAATATGGATAGTTGATTGTTAGGAGACAACAGAAACAGCGCCGATGGTTACACCCACTTTTGCACCGTGAGATTCAAATACTTATTACTCGGTTGTCGTGCGCTTAATTTACACGAAAATAGTTGGGAATCACGAAGAAATGTCACAGAATTGTGGATCAAGTTAGCCACCCTGTTAAATATGGCTGGTTGAGCAATATGAGAGCCTCAAACTTTGGTCCTGTGTTAATTCTTATGGGAGCCGGAGCTTGTTGGCATCCAATGACTTGACCTAGGACAACGTGTGACGCGCACTAATAGCGCGTATTGTTTGGATAAGCTTTCAAATTCATTGACGCCCGCTCTTCAGCGGAATAGACGAAATGAAAGATATGGCTATTACACACGTGAAACTTCGTCGAGCCACTCATCAAAATCCCAAACAGTACTTCGACCGTCATTATTACCATTCGGTGAGTGTCCAGTTAATTGTCGCTTCAGATCTGCTTATTTTTTATATATTTGCAGTTGTCGAGAAGTAATCACGCTGTACGAACCGCAATATCAGATCGACGTCTTTTATCGCTAAATCAAATTTAGAAATTATGTAATAATTTGATGTTATGAAATTGAATTTCACAATTGAAACCTGTATAATAATAATAATAACAATAATAATTTCATGAGATTTGACGATATTGTGACAAGATTTTGGTCCCTTACATCGGCAGGAATCAATACGGCATATTATATGTTACTCTTTCTGAAAGTACACCACTTACTACTACAATTTGTAATTTATAAGAATGAGGTTTCCAATATTCTAATGTAATAGGATTTACCTTTTTTACAACCACATAAGAACCACGAAGAAGAAATTGAAGACTGATTCAGATTGTAATTATTGATTGATCTGTCTTTAATAAATTAAGTATGTACTTGATTTGTGGCCTTCATAGAATAGTCTTATTTAAAAAAAATTGTTGTAAATATAAAAATTTACTAAATATGTGCCTTTTCAGAAAGCACGCTGATTTTCTAGACATAGAGGGTGGTTTTCGCGAGTAAAGGAGTAAAAAGAAGAGGGTAAAGAACCTAATTAATAATTATAATATATATTTCAAAATAATATGGATTATTCCGTCTGCAGGATAAAAATACTCATTTATTATTATTGAATAATTACAATAAGAAATTATATTTACTTACCTACAAAAATTATTCAGAATCTGAACTTGTTTCATTCTCAAAAGCTTTCGTCATACATACTAAAGAATGAATGTTGGCAGCGCCTTTATTGGCACATACAGGGAATCAACGCAAGTATTTTTTTTTCTTTTGCAAGAACATAGCGATCCGGTACAACCTAGAATGAGAATTTGTTAATTAAAAAAAAATATTAAAGCAATTGAAATATAGGTAATGTCGGTTCTGTAGTCAACACAGCTACTATTTTTCCATTTTCAGTATTCTAACTGCAATTTACTAAATTTGGTAAAGGTGGTTTGGGTGTCATACTGTTCAATCATATTTTTCTTTGATAGAGATAAATAATCAATGATTATGCCAATAGTCGTGATCAACACCGCATGAATTCCGCGCCATCTAATTCACGGAAGCTACACTATAAAACCGGAATAATCAAGATTTAGTCGTCGGAAATCTGAAATCAATTTACGATGAAAAATTATTTTCCGCCCGCCGAACTTCTTCCAAAAACCATAGTAAATCTTCGGGATGTTTTTTTTGTACATGAAAGTCAATGATGTTGTCTTGGACGTAAGGGGTTTCAAATACGGATATAGCATGCGACGGCTTCACAAAAAAATAAATTAGAGTACGATTACAGCGAAAATTTTGGTGATAAATTTAGACAATATTCGATCGACTGTATTTTTAAAATTACGTAACCGACTGAATTTTAATTCGCGTTACGTCAAAGACCAATGTGTCTAGATGCTTAAAGTAAAAGGAAATCAAGAAATTTGCTTTACTTATTAATAAATGATCGACCGGGGAATGCACGGTCGTGCCATTGCCGACCAGCGAGTGCGGTAGAGAACGCAATAGTGTTTTCGCTTTCAACTTTTGCTACCAGACCGCAGTCTTAAAAAGTCCCGTACCAAATTTTTGTTTGTGCAATCCGTTGGCAGTTTGATGCCGGACCAAAATTTGATCCCAGATTATAAAGTCCGGTACCAAATTTTTGTTTGTGCAATCGGGTATAGGTGGTTCAAAATTAAACACTTGTCACTAAAATAAAAAAAATGTTTAATAATTAATTGAATGATAAATAATGAATTTAAAAATTAAGATAAAGTGTTTTAGACATGGTACAAACTATCTACTATCTAACTGTATCTACAATACTACTAAACTAACCTTAAAACTATACTAACTGTAAAACTTGCAACCAAATTAGCTTTAATCGGAATCTTTGTCAGATTCCGGTTCCTTGCACGTTTTACTAATAATTTTAGTTAGTTTCCATTTTAAAGTAATAATAATGCCCTTCTTGGTAGACCTCCATTATCTAAAAATTCTTTAACCTGAAATTATGAAGGTATCGTATAAAAATGTCCAATTTATAAACAGTTGGTGTATTTACACTGAATAAAATTCATTTCGAAGGTATTCGGAAAAGTGTCTGTTGGCATTCAAGCTGTTTTGAAATGGTTATAATTTACAGGACAAGATTTGTTTTCTCTCAAATTAAAGTTGGCTACAATCCCCGAGGATGCTTGAATCAACCAAGTGAAAAAAAAATTGTAAATATCAATAATTTATAAAATTCCACTTTAACCTTTCCCAAGTTACATTCCCCTTGACGTGAAAATGCGATTTACTTGGTAATTGTGCGTATAATGTAAAGACAAATCGTTGGATATTACGGGTAAATGTCACTAAATTATGGATTCATTTAGTCGCACTGCTAAATATTGTTAGGAGACAACAGTAACAGCGCCGATGGTTTTCGTAGTTACGCTCACTTTTGCATCGTGAAGTTCAAATACTTATTACTCAGTTGTCGTACGCTTAATTTACACAAAAATGGTTGGGAATCACGAGGAAATGTCACAGAATTGTGGATCAAGTTAGCCATTCCGTGAAATATGGCTGGTTGAACAATAAGAGAGCCTCAAACTTTGCTTCTGTGTTAATTCTTATAGAAGCCGGAGCTTATTGGCATCCAACAATTTGACTAGGGTAACCTGTGACGTATTTACTAATAGCGCGTATTATAGAATAGATATTTTTGAACCAAAGTAGCTTTTTTAGTTATTAAAAATATAAAAACAAATTTTATTAAACTTTAAAACCGAAGAACTATTAGGTAATATATGGGGCGGCCTGATTATTTTTGAACGCGGGCGGCTAAATGCCCAGAAACGGCCCTGCACATACCTTGTTGTGAAGTGTTACTTCATCCCCTAATTTAGAAGATAGTGAACCCCCACCCCTCTCTGGGTGGAGGTTTAAGCAAAACTGTCACTGTCGGTCGACCAATTTCAAAAACTAAGCCGGGGTCTTCTTCTCCAATCTCCATGGCCCAACGAAGCAACAGTCATTATAAAAAGGTCCCTATTTCGGTAAGAATAAATACTAAATTCAACAAACATATCTTGGTGCGTCTTATTTTAACATAACTGGCGAGTAATATCGAAGTCGGGAAGTACAACAACTTACTATGGGAGAAAAATAAAAATTACTGCACACGTGAAGAGTACGAGACGATTTACACGCGCCTAATTATGTACCAACAAATCATTTATTTACGAAACTTTTAATAGGTTCTGTAGTGCCCCCATCGACCTTCCGTTAGTTGCGCTCGTGCACAGTGAGGTTTCAAGGTGGTGACGTGACGTTTCTTGATTTTATTTAGATTTTAAATTACTCATCTTTAACCTTGACTCGAGTGCAGTGGAAATTAAAGGCATTAAATTAAACAGCATCACAAAAATACGAAGGATTAGATGGAGTAGAATAATTTCGAATTATCCAACTCGACCAAATTAACCTCAAACTATTGAAAACATTATAAGTAACGGTAGACCAATCCGTTTTATAATTATATTGTTCCTTAAATTGACATCAGTATCGAAATGTTCAACTCCCCAATCTAGGAACTAACTAGTGTTATTTTAATTTACAGCAACTTCCCTATGATTTTGAGGTCACCCATTTTGATGTTATAACAAAAAACTTGAATACTGATGGTGCTGCCAATTAAGAAACCCTTCCCTCAGTTCAATCGTTTGGCCTTGGCTTTGCTCTTATTCAAGGCTCCAAACCCGGTTTTACATCAACAACAAATGCTTCAAAAGTGTTGCGTAAAGTGACTTGTGAGCTCAACATTTGTCATTGTAAGTAATCTACCAAGAAGCCCAGAAATTCAAACATTTACACCCAAAATAATTTAACAGAAAATGGACCCTAATGCTAATGCGTCTTCTACCAAAAGGCGAGATCTTATCGAAGAGTTAATGAGTTCCTGTGACCAACCGGATTGTTCTTTTGTTGTGGAGGGTAAAGAAATTTTTGCTCACAAAGTAATTCTGAAAGCCAACAGTCCAGTATTTGAAAAGATGTTTTATGGAACCATGGCAACAAACAAAGTAATCATCACCGACAACAATATAACTCTTGAGGACTTCCAGGATGCCGTCAATTTCATTTATCAAGATCGACTTCTAATTGAATCAGTGGCACATGCTTGGGCCCTACATTACATCGCTAACAAATATTTACTTCCAGAGCTCACCAAAGAATGCTTAAGTTATGTCGAGAAAAATCTCACTCTATCTTCATTGGCTTTGAGCTATGAATACGCAGATATGTATGGTCATAGTGACTTTAAAAAGTTATTCTTAAAAGATATGTGTGTCTATGTTAAAGGAATTTGCCCCAAAGGACCTGATTATTATCATTTGAAACTTGAAACTTTGAAAACTTTATTAAAGCAACCGCATTTGAATGTCAGTCCTAATGAATTGGTGCTATTTGTAATGGAATGGGTTACCAATGAATTGAGACGAAGCAATTATAGGTTTGGACTAACTGCCTTTATTAGTGTCTTGTCTCATAATTCTTTAGAGAAGTATTTACATAATTTAGATGTAGAAGTAAACAATTGTGATGCAGAGGATTTATCAACTGTTTGCTTGCAATATGTTAAGACGTTGAGAACTTCGGGTAAACCTTTGAGAACTTATTGGGGCTTAGATTGGTGTACTTTCTGTAAAACACGTCAAACATACAAAATAGCCAGGCGTATCGAACTACAAGAAAGTGATGCCCTAGTTTGTAGCTTTTCCTCTACTGGAAGTGAAGTTATTTTATTTGGATTAGTAGTAAATACTCTCGACAAGAAAATTGGAGGCCTTGATAAGAGAGATTTTTACAATGGAAGTATTTCAATCATTATTAAAGATTTAAATAATCCTGGTTATAATAATAAAACTGTGTTTAGAGGCAAATTCTCGTTTGAAACCTTTGTGTATGTACCTCTGACTGATGTGGTTAAAATGCAGTGCGATAAAGTTTACTCTATTCAAATTTCTTTTGACAATTTTGATGACCATACTGGACCCTTTACGATTCTCTGCCACCACATGGAAAATTATTTGGTGGATCGGAAAAGGAACACAACGTTTTCGTTCAGCGAAATGGATGGAAGTGTGATCAAAGGGCTGTGCTATTACCGTGCTTAAGAGTTTTATATGTAGTAAAATTGAAGAATAAACTGAATAATAGCTGATTAATTTAAGCGTCAAAAAGACTTTTATCATAAATCAACAATAACTTCTACTCTGATAGCTTTTCAAATTTGTGATGTTAAAGTATTTACTAAAATACAATACTGGAGCAGTGTTGTCAATCCAAACCATATTTTGAAATATCTTAAGAAAGATTTTGTAAGTACTTCAGAATACGTATGATGGCATGGTAGTGTAATAAACTATACATATAATAGCAATCCTTAGGAAGACCTACTATATTGACACTATGAAAATCGGATTTATAAACATTTTTGTACAAAGTTACTTAACAAAGGAAGAGCAAGTCTTGTTTATAATGTTTGTATATGAAGCCAAGGGTCGGACAGGAATTATTATTATTACTGCTATAAATCATTATCTCCGAATTGTATAGTAAAATTGTTTGTTTACCCGCGAATTCGGCTCAGCCCTAAGGCTTTCGTCCTTGGGTTAAAGGCGTATGGTAGGTTCAAATTTTAATTTTATTTTCGAGCTTTTGTAAAATAAATCGTTAAGAGTATAGAATATCATGACACTTAGTTGAAACAAAAAAAATTAAAATGCTTAGTTTAAACAGATAGAACACTAACAAAATTTAATCTTATTTCAAACACCGCTAAGAACCCATTTATTTAATCGTTGATTTTTTTTATGGAATTAAGGCTGATCTTACGGTAACGCTCCAATTGCATAGGTGAGGCGAGCGAGCAGGGGGAAAAATCTCTGTTACTGCAATCAATTTGCTTTACGTCCAAATTGTTCTTTTCTAATATTGAGACAGTGCGACTTTTATTATGGTAAAAATCGCGAAGGGTATCAACTGTATCATCACCAGCTGTCCCGCCCATGAGACAGGACAGGACTTATTCCTTATTTAGCATTATTACCGCCCGCTGCATCCGATGTTCCACGCCGTGTATCATTTATCCACCGTTCAGTTTTTCATGCAAAAGGTTATAGTTTTAAAAAAAGTTGAATAGTTAGCTTTTTTATTCCTGCTGTTAACACGCGAATACGTTGCTTAGTTGGAGAACAGAAAAGAACCTGAATATCGTAGAGGCAATAAAGCGCGTCTTCGCTTAAATGTAGCCAGAAAAAAGCGCAATTGTTTCCCAATTAAGAAAAAGGTAGCTATAATTACAATATTTCCTTATTTATTCGTTTTTAGATTGTCTAAGCCGTCAGTGATAACATTCCGTTCAAGTGCAAAAATGTATTTTTCTTGCTTCAAATTATATAAATAACATAAAATTATTTCATAATATAGTTTTCGAAGCTCTTCTTGTGCAAAATATTAGTATTGTTATTGTTACACAAATCAAAAATTCTGCACAAACGGTTAGATAATCCAAAACCTTATTTATTTCAAGAAAATAAATTGGGTTCTACGATATGATGTATTAAACAGAAATTTACTTTTTTCGGAACATTTTAGAGTATTGAAGTGTTGGCCATAGAGCATAAAGCTGAAATACAAGCAGTGACACACGCTTCTAGTACCTGCTCATCCACACTTTATGTGGTAAGAATATTGTTAGCAAAATGAGATTATTTTGAATTTTTTCAAAACTAGATTTTTCCAAATAATTCTAATAATAATGGGAATGAGGACATAGAACATTGCCCGATAAATAATATTGATGATGGAACTGGAGTAACGCTAATACAAGTAAGAATTGCTACAGATCATATGGGTACAAATTAATTTTAAGAAATTGTAGGAAAACGTAAATTTAACTCCTGAAAAGCAGGCGTCAGGTTATGTTTTGGAAGGTCGTCGTATTGTAAATATACAATGTTTGATCAACTCCCTGATTGAGCTTAACAACCACTGTCCAAAATTTAACTGCTCATCAGAAAAGGTGAGTTTGATCGGAGAGGATAGATTGGGCTTTATCTCTACGATGCACTTTGAGTGTAATATGTGCAATGCAAGACTCAAAACTCATACATCAGATGACGTCTATGATCACGTGAATAAGAACGCCGTGTTAGCTGATATTTTGGCTGAGGGTTTTGCAAGGAGTCAAGAAATGTACGGTTTGATTTACAATAAAGTAATAGCGGACGGAGATAGCAATTCTTTTAAAAAAATATTAGATGCGCATCCGTATGAACATGTTAAGGTGCAAAAAATTGAATGCAAAAATCATTTGCTACGAAATTATTTAAAAAAACTTAGAGAGTTAGCTAAAGATACCGCTGCAGGACCTTTAAAACTACGCCAAGAAATTCAGGTATGTACGAATATTAATGTAACCTATTGCATTTTATTATTCTCTCTCTTACTAGAAGAACTATCTTAGACTGGGATGGGCTGTAAGTAAAGTAGTAACATTTAGAAAAAATGAAGACGTTTCTACAAATGAAAAAATATCTCGATTAGCAAGGGATATTGATAATTCTCTGAGTCATGTCTTTGAAGAACACAAAGATTGCAAGTCCATTGGCTACTTTTGTAACGAGTCTTGCACTCCAAATAGTACAATGGCTAAAATAAGATCGACAGGTAAATTTAAGATTTGTTCGACTAATGTCTAACTTTGACTTTATTAGGTTTATATGAAAAACTTTTTACATATAAAAATTATCTCAAACGACATGCATCCAGTTTGATATATGATGTGAACAGCAATTGTGTAGAACAATTTAATTCTATTATTGCAAAATATATCGGGGGGAAGAGAATCAATTATTGTAAAAAAAGGTTTTATCAAAGCAGATGTGCCGCTGCTGTTGTCAGCCATAATACAAAGAAACCAATTTATATTATTAGAAAACATCTAGCTCACAGAATTAGTCCAGGAAAATTTACAAAAACATTAGAAGAACGAAATAGATTAAGAAATTTTAAAAGAAAACCTTCCGGAGTTTGCAGAAAATTAAAAATGAATGACAATAAAGCAGAAGCTGACAAAAACTATGGAGACAATAGTGATAAACCTGTGTTACGGGAACGGACAAATGATAACGATTAAACTGCAAGTCAAGATTTACTTTTATTGAACACACTCGGAAGTTACAGGTAGAGTACACTTGTTGAACCGGCGAATTTCAGATTAAGAATGATTTGTTGGATTTGACTATGGTAAAATGAAACATTAGGTTCCCGTCCTACTTAAGGGTAGGGCAAGACATTATCCAATGAATTAAAATGTTTAACTTAAAATAGACCAATGAGATTAGGGGTTGGAACAGCCCCACAACAGTTGGCGACACATGGACATATGTATCGTAGCAAGTGGTTTGCAGAAATGGAGAAATAAACAGTTACAACTTAAAGAATATAAATATGTGACAGATAAATGAAACAAGTAGGGTGACTTAAACAATAACAATTGGCATGCTGCGGGCAAGTTGTGTCCATATGGTGCTAAAAGCTGTAATATGTGATCCAACATAATTAATAAATAAATAGTGAATAAAGAATTCCATAACACCTCCCCTCTAAGATTTAAGCTAGCGGCTTAAAAGAGCTGCTGGGTTAACAATAAAATTTTCAAAATAATATACAATAATATGACTTGCAAAATCTATAATAATGATACTTAATAATCTTAAAGTAACCTGTCTAGTGAAATCTGAAGGAAAGGGAGAAAAATTATAATCATACGATAAACCTAAGGATGAAAAAAAAATGGAGACATGCCTATTCCTAAAATTAGAATAAAAATGGTAAAATAATTCTTAAAATTAGTAAATTGAAAAAAAAATAGTGAGGTGTGAAGTGTCCGATTAAAATGTCCTTTAATGTCTTTAAATCCTGCACTTCAAATACACTGAACCTTGTTTGGGTTCATAAAACTCACGCACATTCCCACAATTTTGATCGAAATTCATAATAACTCGCGCACTTTCCTACATTAGTTGTCGTCAAAAGTAAAGTTTCTTTGCGGAGTTGTCTTTCGAGACTTAGCAGGAGTTGATGAATGGTTGTATGAACTGGTTTTAGAACGAGTGTAATATGGTGGAGGCGCCGTTGGCGTTACGCGGTTGGTTTCTTCAATAGCTATGTCGCTCATTCTCACAGACGTGTTTTGATTATTGCTGTTGGAACGACATTGGTTATAAATTTTGACTAAACAACCTTGTTATGATGAGTCCACCGGACGACGGTTAAAACAACACATACCGATTAGTTTCCATAATCCGAAGAATTTTAACACTTTGTAAGTGACGTAGCTACCGATAATGGCAACTATTACGGAAAATAGCACTGAGTACCACGTCGCATGTCGGATCAGATGAGGTTGATTCAGGTGATTGTTGATCTCAGAGTTTAAATCGTCCAATTTGTGTGATGCAACATTTAAGTCGTCGAGACGGATGTTTGTGAAATGAATTGGTTTGAGGTAAAACCGTTCGAGGGTCCGATTAACCTTTTGTTTTGCACAGCAATCATCTTCGACGATAGAAACAGAAGGTGCTAGGTTAACGAACTTTGATTCGACACTTCGTGATGTTGACAATTGAATGTTCTTGGCGAACGCTTTACATCCTTCATCTAAGGTGAGAATTCCAGTTCCATAAATTTTCTCGTCTGCCATGGGATTCTTTGAACACAGAATCGTTAGAATTTCTGGATTGGAGACAACATAAATCCATTGGTTATCATTAATTAGTCTGTGCCAAACGTTGATTGTGCCCTTTAGAATTTTAGTGTTGCATTCCGCAGGCAGCTTCGTAAGGTAAGTGGTTATTAGAGATACTTCGCAGTTAACATTGTCTGCAGTGGAATAGATTGCTTCGTTTTTACATAGCCACTCTCTTTGAGTCACTTCAACGCAATCTCCTAAATTGTTTAACTGAACATACTTCGTTCTATCACTTGACAATGCCAAATACTTATTGCTAGGTTGTATATACGCATAGGTAATGTGATCCGCGTGAGGAATAGGTAGAGGAATCAAATTGTACAAATTGAAGATAGAGTGTGTAGTCAATGGAATATTTATGACAAAGATGAGTTTGAAATTGTTAAAATATACAGTTAATTTAGAGATGTCAATCAATTTAGCTCCATTGGATTCGTCCAAGGGGAAGGGAAAGTCTTTTCCATCCGGAAGTAAACGTACGTTATTCCTTAGTGTTTCAATGAGTTTTAAAGGGGTTATTATCGAAGGGTGAATAGTACCTTGTTTAGCAAATAAAACTGAATCTATTATTACGTCATATTGTTCGTTTAATTCATTAGCTATATAAGTCATAAGTGTTAAATGAGATTGAGACGTTGCAATTAACTTCAAAGCAAAAGTTTCATTAACGACTCTGTTCATAAATCTATTAAACGTATTTATATTTCGATTCATCGTATCTTCGTTAAGTTTCAGTATCGATATTGAGTCATTGAAATTTGAAATCGTAGATTTAATAACTTGTATTTGTTCTTTCATTAAGGTCTGAACTTGTTTATCCGTTTCATCTACTTCATTAATTACTTTATCGTAATATTCGGCATCGTTGGCATCCAATGATCCAGTAAGCCATTTCCACACAGTACCTATTCCGTTAAATATTCCGCGTTTAATGCGATTCTCCTTTGTAGCGCTGACTAGATGATATACGCTATCCTTTTTAGTCTTAATTAAACTTATCTGACTTATGAGTAAATTTAAGGTGTTTCTACAAGAAGTTCCTTCGATTGATTCCAGGCTGTTAATTTCACACATATGGTCGGATCTTTCTAGTAAGTTTTGTAAGAATTCGAGTTGAGTCTCGTAAAATGAAAAATTTATATACGTTAATACTTTCCAAGACTCTGAGTAGAATTTTACATGTCCTAATTGTTCGTAGTAAATACCGCTACTGTTTGTCATCGCTTGTATGTGATATCCTTGTGATCCGAGTACACAAGTCAATCTGTAACAAAATATGCCGGCTTTAGTCTATTGAAATGGACTCTAGTCGGTTTGCCACTAATAACAACGGTTGCATTCTGTTTAGGGTGAATTTTTGATATTTTGTACGGACCTTTCCAATCAGCTTGGAGTTTTTTCGAACGACCTTTTCTTAAATCTTCATTTTTTATATACACTTCATCGTCAATAGAAAATGATTTTAAAACTGTTTTCTTGTCATAGTTTAGTTTTGATTTTTCTCTTCTAGAGTTAATGTTTTCCCGGGCTAACTGATGAGCACGCTGCATTTTATATTTAAGCCTATCAATATACGTGTCATATGAGTATTTGAATTCGGGTTCACTACTTAGTTTATTGGGCATAATCGGCTTGTAGCCAAACAGGAGTTCGTAAGGTTGCAAGTTTGTTGTAGGTACTATGTATGGACGTGTTGTACGTGAACATAGCAAACGTCAGGTACTCGTCCCAATTAGTTTGTGATTCGTTTATATAATGACGAAGATAGTCTTTTAGGGTGGAATGAGACCTTTCTAAAGCTCCGTTTGTTTCCGGGTGGTATGCCGTAGTTACTAAGTGTTTAATTTGGAAAATTTTCGTTAATTCTTTTATTAAATTT
Organism: Pyrochroa serraticornis; assembly: GCA_905333025.2. Taxonomy (NCBI): domain Eukaryota; kingdom Metazoa; phylum Arthropoda; class Insecta; order Coleoptera; family Pyrochroidae; genus Pyrochroa; species Pyrochroa serraticornis. Next base: position 21,299,844 of record HG995158.1, read on the forward strand.
GAATTAAAATCGGTACCTTGATCTGTCAATATAGACTTTGGTCGTTGAGTGAATAATATAAAGAGGTGTCAACGCATAGGGAATTTTGTACAATAACAAAAGTCCAGCAAATGTCGCTGTTGAGTGCTGCCACACTTTGATCAAGAGCTAAAACACGTTTTATTTGTATTCGGAGTTAGAACCCAGTTAAGTAGATATCCGTTTGCAACGAAAAAATATCTGAAGGACGTTACCCGGCATTTCAGATAAGCCAAGTTTTCAAAACAAAGCAATAAATATCAAATTTCCTCAGCGGGCTCATGAACACCGTTATTGAAATGAGGATTTACCATGTTGATGTTTCTTACTGTAGTTAGGTATCCAGATGATGGGCTAAGTTTGAAGCGCTAGTAAAACAAAAGAAATTTTATTTGTTTTTCGTTTATTATTTTATTTATTATTTCAATTTAAAATTATCAATAAAGTAATATTTGCAAGCTATACAGTTATAATTACATATTAATTACTGAGGTAAGTTTTGCTCTAATTCTATTTTATTTAAAAATGGCGAAAGGGTGATGCTGTGTATCATGAATTTTAGGATGCTTATTTATTTTCAAGTATTTTTAATTTCCTCGATTTAACTTGAACAGAGGCATGATCCTGTGACTCCCATTTCACAATTTTAAAAATTTTTACTCGCAAGAGGTGCCGTATCGTAAACATTCTATGGTCGTAGCAGTGATCATCGTTTGCCAACCAACCTGGATAAAATTTCTTGACTGTTTTTATAGCTTTTTTTTTTAAAGTTACTATAATGTTGTTGCAATGTTTTATGTTTGGAAAATGTTTTTCAAAAGATTCCAAAACTCTTTCTATAATTTCCCTGAAAATTACAGTGGGACGCTTTAAAAACTGCACATCTTCAGTCATCCCATAATCTTTGCAAAGCAAAAAAAACTCATTTTTTTCCACTGGCAATATCTCCTCTTTTATCATTGCAGCTCTACAAAACGTGCAGTTAAATTTTTTTGAATTTTTATAAGCAATATAGCCTGCTAAATATGTTATTGCACATGTTTCAAAATCAGTATTTTTTTGCAAAATATGAGGGGTAAACTCATCGCTTCCGTTACTACTTTCTCCTGTTAATTCAGGTGACGCACTTTCAGAAAATTCAATTTTACCAACTCTTTCTGTAGAAGATTGAGTTTCAAAAATTATGTCCTCGTCGTCGTCTATCTCACAATTTGAGCTTTTACATACATTTTTCAAACTTACGAACATCTTATGTTCCAAGTTCTTTCAAAAAATATATGCTGTGGGATTTGGGTTGTAGCCGTCTTTATGCCGTATCAAAGAAAATAAATTTTCAATGGGATCTTGGTTTACCCTAGAAGTAAGAAAAAATTGGTATCCCATAGACTGAAGATCCTCCCACAAGCTCAAAACTGCTGAAATAGTTGTAATCAGACCCTTATGAAAATAAATATTCTTTGCCTCCTTATTTTTTCGGATATCAAAAAACTTCATACCTTCAAAATACTTAATCGCGTCCTTTAAAGTAGCTTCCCCCAATTTTCGCTTTTCTGAAAGGGCACAACGATATGGATTACTGTCATTTAAGATGCGACTGTTTAAAGCGTCCGCAATGTTGTTAATTTTTTCTATAAAATTTGCCGTATCCAGGGCGGTAGTACTTGAAAGATCATTGCATTTAACGGCGGTACGAATTGCACATGAAAAGCTGTGACTAAACAATTGCATCGCCAAACGAACGTTCATTTTTTGAAAATTATTGGGATAAATGTGTTTGGCAGTAATTTTTGTCAATATTTTCGCTTTTATTGAACGTTTGTCAACTTTGTATGTTTCTTCAACATCTTTAAATTGAACGATGTGATTATCAACTTTAATATGATATCTCAAAAAATTGTTTCTCAAACTTTTTAAAAGATGAGGAAAATCATATATAAAGTAAATTTTCTTATCGTCCAATTCAAAAAATGGTTTATCATTAGAAACACCTAACAATGAACTTACTGCCCGGTTGTTTGACCCTTGATCACATACTACTGCCCTTACATTTAAACCTAGTACAATTAGTTTTTCTAAATTAATCAGCAGAAGGTCTTTTAAGTTTCCAGATTTTATGGATCCCGAAGAAATATAATACGATACCGGTATTTTCCAACTACTCATTAATCCACGGACCATAAATACTAAAGCTTGAGTTCCGACACCGGAGTTTCGTCCTAATTCACCCAAGTCTTGATATCCTTCGATAAAATCAAGTCTCTCGTTATATGTGAATCCCTTTTTAATGGACATTTCATCCATTAGTAAACTGCACTCTCTTTCTAAAGCTGACATAGCTAGAACTTTGGACTTTAAAACTTCGAAAAACTTACTGCTGGTGCCAGTCCTTAAAGAAAAAATTCTAAGACGTTTATATATAATGGAAATTGATGGTAAAACAAAACCCATATCCAGCATATGCCTATAGTTAGCTGGAGATTTATAATATAAAGATAAAGCAACTTCTACCTCAGTTGATTTCCATTTGTCTCGCTTGCCGTGAAAACATTGACTTTTTACAAAAGTTTGTACTGTAGAAGTACGCTTTTGTAGTAAATTATTGACCATGGAAACTGTATTTACTGTCTCAGCTTTTTGTTTCAACCGCCTATTAGATAATTTTACTTTTGCTAGTTCTGCTTTATGGTATTCGAGTCTACTTTTCAATTTTCTCTTCCTCGGTGTTTCATGAAGTTGTTTCTTCTTTGGAGTTGACATCTCTAAATAACTTTTTAAAAGCTCCGACTCCTGGAACGGTGGTGATTGGCTTTGAGTTGCCTGTGAAGTTGAAGCTACTGGAGGATTTTCTGTTTTCTGACGTTTTACTGCATGTTCTTCATCTACATACAAATAAAATAAATAAATTATTACACTGCAGAAGGAAAATAATACCACAATTTTATTTTTCTTGCGCGGTAAACCGAATTAAGTGGGCACTATTTTTAAGTACGTAATTTTTGGAGTTACAAACTCTATTAAATTGCCAGAATAGCAAATTTGTCCCGTTGATTAAAATCGTGAAAACAGAAAAACAATAAGTAGGTCTAGTTCCTGAGTTACGAATATTTCTAGGAATTTTTATTTTCTTAACAATAATTTGTGAATCTAATTTTCTCAATCATTTCTTAATAAAGTTAAAAATAACAGACTTCCTTTAAAACTACTGTTTTAAATACGGAAATTATGTGTCTAGCAGTGGAAAAGAACAATAATGTATTTTAACACTTGTTCAAAACAGTTATCTAATATTGAAGACATTTTTGTACTATTTTTAGTTATTTTCAGGGCGCTTGATTTTTAAGGGTTCTAATTAATTATTTTAAAATATGAAATAGCTGAGTTATTTTATTTTATAAAGTAAAAACCTACATTTTTGGAAATAAGTCGAGAACTAATTGTTCAGTTGTTTCTATGTATTCACGATAGTAATGGGCTGGAAAAAAATCATACTTGTTTTAGCAATGGTGCCCTCTTAATTTGGTTCAGTCTGAATACAGAGTAATTCAAATTGTCGTGTTACCATGGGGCTTTTACAGCGCCTAAACTAAACAGTGATGCAAAATTTGTATTGGATTTCATGTACATAAGTGTTTCATAAGTGTAATTTAGAAAAAAAGTGTTGAAATTTGAAACATAAATGAGATATGGGGAACTAAAATAAAGACTATTCTGGTGAAATCATGCAATTGTGACCAAACACACGATTCACAATATATTTATAGAAACAGAATGTTGAATTTATACACTGATTACACAGCAGTAACTGCAAATATTAAGATTAATTTCAGACTTTTAAATTTTATTATTTAATAAATATTAATAAATAAAATATCTACATACCGTAGGAAAGTTGACGTTTAGCGGCTGGTGTGACTTTTGATGGGACAGAGAGTATCGCACTTGCTGATGCACTTGTTTCACTAGGCGGCAAACGTAGAGTTTGCGTTTGATTTTCCGGACACAGTATGGTTTTGTAATGTGTAGGTACAGCATTTTGTTTTAACTTTTTGTCGCTCAAGAAGTAGTCTTTATTAGAATGCTCACCGCACACACGTCTTGAAACAAGTTGCTCTTTTTCTAAACGAAAAAGAGCAGGATTTCCAATATTCGAAAGCCATACCATTTGTAATGAATCACATTGTGGAATCCGAAAGAAATGCAAATTTGGATTCTTGTAGCTTGAATTATTACAATTAAAGTAAACGCACTGATTACGCGACATTATGATTAATAATTCTATATTTCAAGGAAGATAAAAAAGTCGAATTAACACTTGTACACGTTTCTTTTCGTGAAATACAACACAACACATCTATGATGAAAGCAGTGAAGACCTGGTGCTTCTTCAGAGAATTTCAAAATAGTAATGACAATGATTTTGATTTTCACCGTTAGTAGTATAGATGTGGCGGTTCTACCCCAGATGAGGCACGGGGCGTGGTGAGGCACCGAGTTGGGCGTGGCGGAGCCTTGGTTGGTGTGTGGCTAGCGTTGGGGCGTGGTTAAGTAAAGGCACGGGGCGTGGTGAGGCACCGAGTTGGGCGTGGCGGAGCGTTGGTTGGTGTGTGGATAGCGTTGGGGGCGTGGTTAAGTAATTTTGTGGTTCAATTCGCAGCGCTGAGGCGTGGCTAAGTAATTTATCTGTAGCCAATGCGGTGCTAAGAGCGCTGAGGCGTTGCTAAGTAATTAATCTGTAGCCAATGCGGTGGTAAGTTTGAGGTGTTAAGTTCGATATGGGTGTGTTTGATTAGTGCTGTATCCAAACCGGTGTGGGTCAAGAGGTGTGGTTTTTTGTTGCGGGTGGGAGTGAGGGGGCTTGTTTAAGCAAAATTTGAATCCAATCCGTTGTGGTTTTAGGTGTTATCTCGAACCAATGCGCTACTAAAGTTAATGGAGGCGTTTTTTTTAAATTATAAATACTTTATTTTTTAGAAGTATACATCCATTTTCTTATAATATATATAAATGCTGTAACAATATTTAGACACAATAAAAATATAACGATAAATGATGAGTGTAACTCAAACAACATTCCATCCTCTATGTCCTCAAGACGTTTTTGTACATTATTAGAAAGAATTAAATTATTTGATGTAATATTGTTCTGATCCGAAGCGACGAAGGTTTCATTTAAGACTAACTTCCATTGACTATAAGCTATACTTCGATTATAATATATAAATTTTAATTTATGTTTAACAATCGAGGCATTTCGTCGAGGAATGTCAATACTTTGAAACGTTGGTAAACCATCTTGAGGTATTGAGTGTAGCTTTATCCAGTGAAAAGGCCATGTATCATTTTGTTCATTGAAACAAACAAAGGCCTCGTTTACGTCTGGCTGCTTAAAAACTATAAAATTGTTTTTTATCAAAATGACAAAGATAAGAACACTTGTTTTAAGTAGAACCATCTTTGCAGAACTAAAATTTAACTTACTGGTTGCTCAGTTTTAGTAAGGAGTAGGAAAGGGGGAATAATTTGAGTGGGAGAGTTAAAATGTAAAATAAAAGGGTTAGAAGAAAAATTAAATAAATGATTTATTTTTCCTTAACAAGAACAATTATACAGTTATAATGCAATAATGTAAAATAATTATTCTTACATATTAATATGTACATAGATACATTAATTTAAGTAATTGTCATTGACAAAGTCTGAGTTACATTTCTAACATCAATCAATTCAGGAAGTGATGTTAGTGGTTCTACTCCTTCAACTTCACCGTTGCTAAATATTCTTTCAAGTCCAAATTCTCGGTATTCGTAGCATAATATTTTCAATGACTCTTCTTTAAAATTGGCGTCGTAAGTGCATCGAATGGGTAATTCTACTCCGTCGCCGTATTCTAGTTTGAAATGACGGTAGAATGGGTGATCGCTTTCAAATATACCGGCTATCTGCATTTCCTTTTCGATTAAATGTTTCCTAAAGCTTTCGATAGCTTCTTCTACCGTTAAGTAAAAATGTGTTTCTGGGACTACGGTTGTGTCATCAGTTATCAATGATGCCGATGTTTCTGCTTCTGACATGAATAAACTTTTAGCAACCATCGATGTTACTGAAGCTGCTGTCGTTGTCGAAGTATATGATGACTCGTTTACACTTTCATTTAAGTTTTCAAGAGTCGAGGCATTATATAATGGTAGCACTTTACTCGGTGTAAGTAGTTTGAATGTCAGACTAATTTGAATTGTTTCATTTGCAGGTAATTGTACATAAAATTTTGTTCGAGCAAACCTCTCCTCATTATTCAGTTGCACTGAAATAGGTTCCGCACTGATGCACCAAAAATAGAATAGTAGAATAAATGAAAATAACATTTTTCAAGAACACTCTTTTTACACTGAACACTAACCTTAACGAGTCGTCAACGATTTCGTGATTTTCTGCAGTACGCTGCGTTTTATATTACATGATTAGTCTGATATGTCTTATCTTATACTATAAATAGATGACCTGCGGTTATTATATTAATAATTATTCTTTATCTGTTACACAATGTTTGATTTATCAATCCATGAATTATATTCATTTGAAAATCCCAACCATTTCACAAATGCTTTATTTCCTTTTTCTTTTAAAACTTCTTGAATTAAATAAATATCAGGATATTTAGCCTTCAATAATTCATATTCATAAAAACTTCCTTTAATGGTTTTGTCTTGATAATCTTTGAGAACATAGGTAACAGGATTAGTATTTTTAATATTTGCAACTTTGAAAATTTCTGTTGTCCAATTTGGTGTATAACCTTTCTCAAATAAGTGTTTATATTTACTTATACGGACATTTTCTCCTACTTTAAATTTTGCACTAGGAAATATTTTTATATTATTATAAACAGTTTTCAACAATATCTTTTCATTATTAGAGTTTACATCAGAGGGTCGGATTTTAATAGTTCTATGAATCTTGTTATTATATTTATTAACTAAATCTTGAATATTATCAATCCACTTATAGGAACCATTCAAACTGAATTGTTTCCACATCCAGCCTTTTAGTGTCCTATTAAATCGTTCAACAATAGACGCTTTTAATGTAGTATACGTAGAGTAATGGTTTATTTGATATTTTTTCATTAAATTTTGAAAAGTAGCATTATAAAATTCTCTACCGTGATCTGTTTGAAGATTTTTAGGTGATTGATTAATTAAAATTTGTTCCATTGCGTTAGTTACTTCAACACCTGATTTAGTCTTAATTGGTAAAGCCCATGCTAATTTCGAAAATGCATCGATAACTGTTAATAAATACCGAAAGTTATTATTATCAGTTGAGTAATCTCCCATTTCTACAAGATCTGCTTGCCAAAGGTCATTAATTCCTTTTAGAATAACTCTACGACGTTTAAAGTTTCGCCGTACAGGTTTATGTAATTCATTAACTACTTGTTGTTTACTCATACTAACGAAATGTATTTCAAGAGTTAAGCGTTCTGTTATTCTCACCAGTAGTTACATCTGTCATAGTTTTATTTGATTGACTATTTGTTTTGTGGTAAAGCAATCACGACACTTTTTCCTAGGTGTTTTTCTGAAAATAAATGTTCTATTTGATTTTGTTGTTTTTGAATTGAGTTTAATGCAACATTCAAGTTAAAAATCTTTTGACTAATTTCCTTTTGAATAACATTTATTTGTTTGATTTCCTGATCAACATACAATTTAGTTGTAGCATCATTAGGATCTATGGGTTTATATAAATTTTGTATGCGTTTATGCTGAAAATTAAAGTCACCGTTATTAGTTAAAGTAAAACCAAATATATGAGGACTAATGCGTGAAGGATTGTAAGGTTTAATACGAGAAGGAGAACGTCCGAACTTGGCAATACCCATTACAGTAATGGAAGAATAAAAACAAAATTGCAACTTTTATATGACAATATTTGCTTCCCTTAGTTCTTCAAAAATAGAAATAATTTCATTAGAATGATTAGTATGACCAGCTTGCTGTGAAGCTAATAGAAGTTTAAGTCTATCAACTAGTTCATTAGGATTATCCCAATAAACATATTCTGATTTATTTGTTGAATACTGCTTTAATCCTGATCCTATGCTTGATCCGTGTCTTTGTTCATTCAGTAAATTTTTAATAAAGTTATATTTAACACTTTTGCTTCCAGCATGCTGTTGTGCTTTATCATAATTACGGTGTAATGAATTAGTTGCTTCTATAATTTCTAAATATATTGGAATGTCTTCTTTTTTGTATCCTTTCAATTCAGGTTCTTTTAAGAAAAGTAAGTGTATTAAACCAGGTGATAAGTCATATACTTGATCATTTACAAATATATTCTTATTATTTATCGTAAAAGGTAAGCTACCAATTTTCCAATGATTCTCAGTAGCATGAAAATAAGGACCATACTTATGATCAAATTCCTTTTGTTCGAAATTTAGTGTTGCTAAAAATTTATTTGTTGAATTTAGTATAAGTCGCTGAGGAGTTTCTATAAAATGCTCATCTTGCATATTAACTGAAGGCATCTCATTTAATTGAGAAGTTAAGTCCTGTTCATCTATTGTTGTTTCAGATAATTCCATTGGATGTGATTGTATTATTTCTGGTGTACTAGTCCGTAGAGGTGGTGGAGATGTACTACTCCTATCAAGCTTATCAACACTTGATGAATTAATCTGTGATTTTATTTTAGATTTCCTCTTTTTTTTAATCTTAAAAAACAAAAAAAAACATATTTATCTTGTTTTATTTACACAATAATTTATCCTTTATTTTGACAAAAACTTTTCTATCATAAATACATTTTGTAAAGCACATGATCCGCGATGTTGTAACAAACATCGATTTGTCATGGGATAAATTTTCTGTAGGTTTTTAAAACTATCACAACCAAGTTCATTCACGTCGACTACATTAACATCTTTTTCTCTTAATATAGAATAAATCCACTGAATCTTCTCATTTCCTTTAATATAGATTGTGCTTTTTTTACTCAAATTATCGAGTAAAAATCTTCTTACACTACTATATGTATTAACTCCTTCATCCCACGCGAGTCCATGATGATTGTGGTATAACCAATTAACTTGGCTTTGTTCTTTCTTAGTTAAACAGGAGAAATCGTATGGAGGTTTGATGAGAAAACTTTGAAATTCACATGAGTTGTATACTATAGCTAATTCCTTAACAATAAATATATTATTATAATCTTTAAAGCCCTGAATATCTATTATAACACTACGAGCGTTCATATTAAACTGTCAAGCCGTTCGAGTGGTAGAGATTATTTATATCAATTTTTTAACATCTCCAGTTAATGGGGAATATTCAATAATTCGATCATGTAACAGTAAGCAAAATGCTGATGTGTTATCACTTAGACCATCAGTGCCGGTTTCAAATTCAATTTTTACATCAACTGGTCCTGATTTAATTACTTCGTTTTGATGCGAACAATCAACAACAATAATGGGAGCAAATAATTTAAACTTATGTGAATCTAAGAGTGGTAACGGATTACAACCGTAATAAGCTTCCTGAAACCTAGCATACATATAGTACAAGAGTGCGAAACGATTTTCATCAAATGAAACTCTTAAATCATCATAAGGATATTTTTCAGAATTTAGGTGTACTTTTAGATTATTAAGTTGACAATGTTGAAATTCACTACAATTTCCTTCTCTTTTCTTAACTTTACTTTGTTGTAATCCAAATATTATAAATCTAGGTTTTTCCAGTTGATTGGTAGTTTTTACCCGCCATATATTATGAGTAGATTTTGTTAAATTAGGATACTCATACAAATCCCAACTTCTATAACTCATATGTATAGGTTTTGAACTTTGAATTGTTTGATATAGCTTGAGGCGTTCAACATCACTTAGCTTGATATGTGGTACTTTCCATGTAATTTTATCGACATTGAGTATGTACTCTGCAAGATTTGTAACTATACTGTTATCATTTGATTTTGCTCTTACTAGAACTAATTCATGTTTTGCATTTGGAATTATTTTTCTATAATCTTCAGCAAATCCTAACCACATCTTTAAAGGCACACAGAAATTAAAATGTTTATTTGATTGCTTTACAGTTCTGTTGTCATTTATACTCCATCCTGCATTAAGTAATGCAGTGCTTTCGTTCGGATTTAAAGAAATATAATTTTTCATTAACGAAGTGATTCCCAAGTTACGAGAATGATCTATTTCGATGCCATTTAATTCATAGCGAATTTCATCAAACATAAAGGCTACACAGTTATTAACAAGTCGAAGATGGTCAACATCAGCAGTACCATCCTTTTTCGTTAAAATTCCTTCAATATAAACAGCACTTTCACATGGAAGCAGAATTAAGTCTTGATTTTGAATACAAATTCTAATCGTATCACTATTATTATATGATTCTATAAACGGAGAATATGTATGATATGACTTGGTTGTAATCGATTCATCATATCGAGGAGATTCAGAAACGTTCAGTATATCATTCATTTTGTAATGTTAATCCCAAAGACTTTAAAAACTGCTTATTTTCTTCCGTCAGAGGAATTCTTCGTTTAGCTTCTGTAGTTGTTCCTTTCGAATCAAACACAGAACTGATTGGTTTAGTGGATAATGGGGAATATTTATATGAGTTGTTGGTCCTGGTAAAAATCAACATTGTTTCACAATAACTGTTGTTCTGCTTGTTTATGGAGAGATGTTATATGCTTGACGTTTAGATCATAACTATTCAACACCTTCATAAAGTTACCTCATTTTATATCGGTCGTAAATGTAATCTAATAGTAATTTTCTCTCCACGAAAATCAAGTATGTTTCCATCTTGATCTCTTAATTTAACAACAGCAGAGCTTATCGTGTTAACATTAACGGGTAAATATATTATATTTTTTGGAACTTCATTTATCTTCTCTCCTGGTAAAGCCTCGGGTGAAAATTCATGAATTGTGTAGACAGGTTTGTTGTTCATATAGGAGTTCGTTATTATATTACATTCCACACGAATAGAATTAACTTTGTTTATGTTTACCGGTAAATCAGAATTAATAGTCACATTCGGATTTATTATAAGTTTACTGAATCCCAATAATCCTCCAATTGAGTTGTCCTTGTTGAAATATACCGGATGCGTTGATTTAATTTCTACTTGAAGTGTGTTGCTGTTTGCATTGATTTTAACAAGAGATTTTGATCGTGTTTCTTTTAATTTATCTGTAATGCTATATCTTCGATTTCGTATGATCCGTAGGGTAATTGGATAATTTCCGTTCCAATATGAAATAAATTATTACTCTTATCTACGTTAGGGATAGAATTATATGTATACAAGCTAACTAATCCACACTCATAATTGGTAGTTAACTCTATTGGTGGAAAATATTCTGCGTATAAAATTGACTCGTTTCCAGAAAACGTTAGTATTCTAGACATGTTGAAGGTTCACATTAAACTAAACAGTTATTTATATTGTATCTTTATTTATATACAGTCGATTAAAAATTTCAAACATAAATGTCCACAGATTACAGTATCACCTTCTTGAAATTTATTGTAGTTATATTTAATATTTTTTCCCAAATAATTTACAATCTCACGAGGAGGTCGTAGGTTTCCGTAACTATCAAAATATTCAATGTCATTGTTCTTTTTATTATATGCTACCCAGTGAGTACCCGGTCCGTCCGATCTATCAAGATTTACAATTCCACATTCGATTCTATTAGGTTTTGAAGGTAATTTATCTAACATAAATACACCTCTAAAATTTGGTAAATTGTTTGCGGCTTTATATAAATCATTTTCGTTAAGTGCTCTCGCTGGTAGCATTTTTAGTAGTTTTTTGGTTTTAAATAAAGTCCCAGTCCTTTTCGATATGCTTTTAGATATAATCCTTTACCCATTGCGACGGCTTCCATTTTTTTATTGTGTCGTTCACTTTCAGCCAATTGTTTACGTGCTTGTTTCGCATCATTTACCGCTTTCGCTATACCTGCAGCTCCCCCAGATAATGCCCCGATTGCAGATAAACCAGCAAACAGTGGTATGAGAAAAGGTAGTACACCCCCAGTTTTGGGAATAGGAATTATTCTTGTTGGAATAACGTTGTTTCTTTTTCCTTTCGAATTTCTTTTAGCTGTTGCCAGAGCTATTTTGATGGCGCTCTGTACGTTTTCTGGCTTTTTTGATTTTACGACATTACGAGCTTTCGATATTAAATTTTTTAAAACATTGCTTTACTTAGATTTCTTCCTATTGTTCTTATTATTTGCTCGTTTTAATCCCATTCCTAGTTTAGCTTTGGTTTTCATAGTGTTTGTTACCAGCCATGCATTTATTCGTTCACCTAATTTTGAATCTTTTGCTTTAACTCTCTCCCAAGCCCTCTCAGCAAGCTCAAGATCTGCTTGATTCCTTGTTAATGTATCTTTTGATTTAGAGTAAGCAATATCGTGTTGTTTGCATGCGTAATCTAAATTATTTATACCGGGATCACCTCTAGCTAAACGTTCTCTTAGCTTAGTTCCTGGTCCGCAATATTGATATCCGGGCAAATGTAATTCAACCGGTAATTTATTAATTATAGTGTTGAGTAAACCTCTACCTTGAACGGCTGAACAAAGACTAGTTCGTTGCTTGTTATGTTCAATCATTTTATGATGATGCTCTTTGTTAGATTGGTAGCCAGTAACTGAATTTCTTTAAATAGATGTACTATATATAAGTCCGTTCAGTAATCAGAATGCGATTGATTCGTCAACATGACGAGCTTGCTGTTAAGAATGTTGACTTTAACGCAAATAGTACTACAACTCACTATAAACACGGTAAATTATTGCCAAATAGTATTCGTGGATTAATCGTTGGACCATCTAATTGTGGAAAAACAAATGTGATAATATCTTTACTTGAACATCCTAATGGATTAAAGTTTGAAAATGTATACATTTATTCAAAATCCTTATATCAACCTAAATATGAATATCTTAAAAATTTACTCACCGGTGTAAAGGGTGTAGGTTATTATACATTTTCAGAGCATAACACCGTACTACCGGTTAATGAAGCTAAGCGCAATTCAATATTCCTATTTGATGATGTTGCTTGCGAGAAACAAGATCACATTCGGGCTTATTTTTGTATGGGTCGTCATAAGGATATTGACAGTTTTTATCTGGGACAAACATATACTCATATTCCCAAACATTTGATACGCGATAATGCAAACTTCCTAGTTGTTTTCAAGCAAGATGGTCTAAATTTGAAACACATTTATGATGATCATGTTAACACAGATATGGATATTAATCAGTTTCGTCAAATGTGTTCGGAGTGTTGGAAGGTAAATTATGGATTTTTATGTATTAATAAAGATTGTTCTATAGAGAAGGGTCGATATCGAAAAGGATTCGACATATTTATTGTAATATAAAAAGCGATAGCAAGCGCCTTATCTCATTTAGTCGAGAATTAGTAACCTATAAACATCGCACGAGAAGCTGTTCAAGCTGTTAGTGAGCTGTTAGTAAGCTGTTAGTAAGCTGTTAGTAAGCTGTTAGTAAGCTGTTAATGATCTGTTAGTGATCTGTTAGTGATCTGTTAGTATGCTGTTGAACCTGATAAAAGTGTTGATTGATCTGTTTGAAAGCTGTTAAATAAATCTGTTAGGAAGCTATTCATAAGCTGTTCACAGAGATAAAGAAGATAAGCTGCCTTGTTTGAATTAAGTAACAACGTTGATTGAGTTGTGTAAAAAAATAGTTGATTACAAGCTGTGAATATTTGAAAGAGAAATATGGACGAAAAAGTAGTGAAGAATATTTATTATACGCACGCGAAATATAATTCGTAAGAAATTTGAAAGTGTAAAGGCTGGCAAATTTAATGATGCTATTCATTTTGAACAAATTTTTAAACCTATAACAACACCTCTAAAGAAATTAACAAATGTAAATGAAAATAATACGTCTATGAATACAACAGTAAAGAAATTAATGAACACAACCATGGATAATGCCGACTCTATTCCTATATTAAAGATTAAAAAAAAGAGGAAATCTAAAATAAAATCACAGATTAATTCATCAAGTGTTGATAAGCTTGATAGGAGTAGTACATCTCCACCACCTCTACGGACTAGTACACCAGAAATAATACAATCACATCCAATGGAATTATCTGAAACAACAATAGATGAACAGGACTTAACTTCTCAATCAAATGAGATGCCTTCAGTTAATATGCAAGATGAGCATTTTATAGAAACTCCTCAGCGACTTATACTAAATTCAACAAATAAATTTTTAGCAACACTAAATTTCGAACAAAAGGAATTTGATCATAAGTATGGTCCTTATTTTCATGCTACTGAGAATCATTGGAAAATTGGTAGCTTACCTTTTACGATAAATAATAAGAATATATTTGTAAATGATCAAGTATATGACTTATCACCTGGTTTAATACACTTACTTTTCTTAAAAGAACCTGAATTGAAAGGATACAAAAAAGAAGACATTCCAATATATTTAGAAATTATAGAAGCAACTAATTCATTACACCGTAATTATGATAAAGCACAACAGCATGCTGGAAGCAAAAGTGTTAAATATAACTTTATTAAAAATTTACTGAATGAACAAAGACACGGATCAAGCATAGGATCAGGATTAAAGCAGTATTCAACAAATAAATCAGAATATGTTTATTGGGATAATCCTAATGAACTAGTTGATAGACTTAAACTTCTATTAGCTTCACAGCAAGCTGGTCATACTAATCATTCTAATGAAATTATTTCTATTTTTGAAGAACTAAGGGAAGCAAATATTGTCATATAAAAGTTGCAATTTTGTTTTTATTCTTCCATTACTGTAATGGGTATTGCCAAGTTCGGACGTTCTCCTTCTCGTATTAAACCTTACAATCCTTCACGCATTAGTCCTCATATATTTGGTTTTACTTTAACTAATAACGGTGACTTTAATTTTCAGCATAAACGCATACAAAATTTATATAAACCCATAGATCCTAATGATGCTACAACTAAATTGTATGTTGATCAGGAAATCAAACAAATAAATGTTATTCAAAAGGAAATTAGTCAAAAGATTTTTAACTTGAATGTTGCATTAAACTCAATTCAAAAACAACAAAATCAAATAGAACATTTATTTTCAGAAAAACACCTAGGAAAAAGTGTCGTGATTGCTTTACCACAAAACAAATAGTCAATCAAATAAAACTATGACAGATGTAACTACTGGTGAGAATAACAGAACGCTTAACTCTTGAAATACATTTCGTTAGTATGAGTAAACAACAAGTAGTTAATGAATTACATAAACCTGTACGGCGAAACTTTAAACGTCGTAGAGTTATTCTAAAAGGAATTAATGACCTTTGGCAAGCAGATCTTGTAGAAATGGGAGATTACTCAACTGATAATAATAACTTTCGGTATTTATTAACAGTTATCGATGCATTTTCGAAATTAGCATGGGCTTTACCAATTAAGACTAAATCAGGTGTTGAAGTAACTAACGCAATGGAACAAATTTTAATTAATCAATCACCTAAAAATCTTCAAACAGATCACGGTAGAGAATTTTATAATGCTACTTTTCAAAATTTAATGAAAAAATATCAAATAAACCATTACTCTACGTATACTACATTAAAAGCGTCTATTGTTGAACGATTTAATAGGACACTAAAAGGCTGGATGTGGAAACAATTCAGTTTGAATGGTTCCTATAAGTGGATTGATAATATTCAAGATTTAGTTAATAAATATAATAACAAGATTCATAGAACTATTAAAATCCGACCCTCTGATGTAAACTCTAATAATGAAAAGATATTGTTGAAAACTGTTTATAATAATATAAAAATATTTCCTAGTGCAAAATTTAAAGTAGGAGAAAATGTCCGTATAAGTAAATATAAACACTTATTTGAGAAAGGTTATACACCAAATTGGACAACAGAAATTTTCAAAGTTGCAAATATTAAAAATACTAATCCTGTTACCTATGTTCTCAAAGATTATCAAGACAAAACCATTAAAGGAAGTTTTTATGAATATGAATTATTGAAGGCTAAATATCCTGATATTTATTTAATTCAAGAAGTTTTAAAAGAAAAAGGAAATAAAGCATTTGTGAAATGGTTGGGATTTTCAAATGAATATAATTCATGGATTGATAAATCAAACATTGTGTAACAGATAAAGAATAATTATTAATATAATAACCGCAGGTCATCTATTTATAGTATAAGATAAGACATATCAGACTAATCATGTAATATAAAACGCAGCGTACTGCAGAAAATCACGAAATCGTTGACGACTCGTTAAGGTTAGTGTTCAGTGTAAAAAGAGTGTTCTTGAAAAATGTTATTTTCATTTATTCTACTATTCTATTTTTGGTGCATCAGTGCGGAACCTATTTCAGTGCAACTGAATAATGAGGAGAGGTTTGCTCGAACAAAATTTTATGTACAATTACCTGCAAATGAAACAATTCAAATTAGTCTGACATTCAAACTACTTACACCGAGTAAAGTGCTACCATTATATAATGCCTCGACTCTTGAAAACTTAAATGAAAGTGTAAACGAGTCATCATATACTTCGACAACGACAGCAGCTTCAGTAACATCGATGGTTGCTAAAAGTTTATTCATGTCAGAAGCAGAAACATCGGCATCATTGATAACTGATGACACAACCGTAGTCCCAGAAACACATTTTTACTTAACGGTAGAAGAAGCTATCGAAAGCTTTAGGAAACATTTAATCGAAAAGGAAATGCAGATAGCCGGTATATTTGAAAGCGATCACCCATTCTACCGTCATTTCAAACTAGAATACGGCGACGGAGTAGAATTACCCATTCGATGCACTTACGACGCCAATTTTAAAGAAGAGTCATTGAAAATATTATGCTACGAATACCGAGAATTTGGACTTGAAAGAATATTTAGCAACGGTGAAGTTGAAGGAGTAGAACCACTAACATCACTTCCTGAATTGATTGATGTTAGAAATGTAACTCAGACTTTGTCAATGACAATTACTTAAATTAATGTATCTATGTACATATTAATATGTAAGAATAATTATTTTACATTATTGCATTATAACTGTATAATTGTTCTTGTTAAGGAAAAATAAATCATTTATTTAATTTTTCTTCTAACCCTTTTATTTTACATTTTAACTCTCCCACTCAAATTATTCCCCCTTTCCTACTCATTACTAAAACTGAGCAACCAGTAAGTTAAATTTTAGTTCTGCAAAGATGGTTCTACTTAAAACAAGTGTTCTTATCTTTGTCATTTTGATAAAAAACAATTTTATAGTTTTTAAGCAGCCAGACGTAAACGAGGCCTTTGTTTGTTTCAATGAACAAAATGATACATGGCCTTTTCACTGGATAAAGCTACACTCAATACCTCAAGATGGTTTACCAACGTTTCAAAGTATTGACATTCCTCGACGAAATACCTCGATTGTTAAATATAAATTAAAATTTATATATTATAATCGAAGTATAGCTTATAGTCCATGGAAGTTAGTCTTAAATGAAACCCTCGTCGCTTCGGATCAGAACAATATAACATCAAATAATTTAATTCTTTCTAATAATGTACAAAAACGTCTTGAGGACATAGAGGATGGAATGTTGTTTGAGTTACACTCATCATTTATCGTTATATTTTTATTGTGTCTAAATATTGTTACAGCATTTATATATATTATAAGAAAATGGATGTATACTTCTAAAAAATAAAGTATTTATAATTTAAAAAAAACGCCTCCATTAACTTTAGTAGCGCATTGGTTCGAGATAACACCTAAAACCACAACGGATTGGATTCAAATTTTGCTTAAACAAGCCCCCTCACTCCCACCCGCAACAAAAAACCACACCTCTTGACCCACACCGGTTTGGATACAGCACTAATCAAACACACCCATATCAAACTTAACACCTCAAACTTACCACCGCATTGGCTACAGATTAATTACTTAGCAACGCCTCAGCGCTCTTAGCACCGCATTGGCTACAGATAAATTACTTAGCCACGCCTCAGCGCTGCGAATTGAACCACAAAATTACTTAACCACGCCCCCAACGCTATCCACACACCAACCAACGCTCCGCCACGCCCAACTCGGTGCCTCACCACGCCCCGTGCCTTTACTTAACCACGCCCCAACGCTAGCCACACACCAACCAAGGCTCCGCCACGCCCAACTCGGTGCCTCACCACGCCCCGTGCCTCATCTGGGGTAGAACCGCCACATCTATACTACTACCGTTTGCTAGTTCGAAACGGCGATCTCGACCAATTTCCCCCTTTAGATCTTTTACCTGATCTAACGCCAACGCCCACCCTTGGCTCATAAAGTTCAAAGTCTAACCAGATGTGTACAACTACCACGTTTACGATTTCCGACCCCCGAAATGATCCTTTGCAAGATTGCTGCACTAGACTAGATGAGCACAATTGAAATAAATATCAGCACAATTGAGTACAAAACCAGCATAATTGAATGAACCAAACATATTGTAAGAAAATGACAAATAATTTAAGACTGGCGTTCAAGTCGTCCATTGAATTTGTTTTTAATTTTTTTTGTTACCTACAAATGAGCACAATTAAAATAAATCACCGGTATCAATGAGCACAAAACAAACACAATTGAATAAGCCAAAAATATTGTAAAAAAGTGAAAAAAATGGGAGACTACCTGTCAAGTATGCCCCCGGATTTGTTTTAAATTTTTTTGCTATTTAGAGATGAGCACAATAGAAATTAATATCTGCATAATTAAGCTTAAAACTAGCACAATTGATGACATTAAAAAAAATATTAAAATCTCAAAGGGGGGGGGGGCTAACTTGACCGAGCTATATTAATAGTTTCTACGCGAAACTTATATCCTTAACTAGTAATGAATTTTCTTCTTTGCCACTATCAGGAAACCTCCGAATTTCCATCCTTTTATTTATATTGCTATGTTCGTGATTAACTTTAGTACTAATTGATTTAGCAGTAATCCCATATTCACTAATTGATTTGTTTTAATTAGTTTTACTTTCAAATACAAACAAGTTTAATGATGATATCAATGCAGACCATTCCCATGTTTGTTAGTGTTTTATTAACAATATTAAATCTTCCTAAGAGTCTTTCCCAAATTACAGTTAAAGTGACGGTTTCTAATTAAATATTTTTTTAATGTAAATTGCTTGCTTCTCTTTAACAATCTGGCTTTTTATTATTATTTTCACTCATATTTTTAGTACCATCTCACCCACACCCCAATGGGACAGATGTAAGTACAATATAAGGTTTATTAATAAGATAGCATTCACTAATTTTTACCTGACCCTAAATAAAAAAAGAACGGAAACGAAGAAACCTTGTCACAGCATGCCGCATTTTTGAGCTCGGTCAAGTTGGCCCCCGACTTTTGATATTTTTTTTTTTTTCTGTGGCATCAATTGTGCTGGTTTTGTGCTAAATTGTGCTGATATTTGTTTCAATTGTGCTAGTCTCTAAATAACAAAAAACTAAAAAAGAAATCCGGGGGCCAACTTGACCGCCAGCCCCCCATTATTTTAATTTTTTAATAATTTTTTTGGCATTCCCAATTGTACTCGTTTTGTGCTCAATAATACCGATGCTTTCTCCAATTGTGCCCGTTTGTAACAAATCAAAAAAAGTTAAAAAGTAATTTTATGGCAACGCAGACGGTCACTAGGTAGCCCCCCTGACTTTTTTAGAATATTTTTATCTTATTCGATTGTGCTTGTTTTGTGCTCAATTGTAGCGCTGTTTTTTTCAATTGTGCTCGTTTGTAACATTAAAAAAATATATATTAATCCTGTACACTAAAATCTTTTATTTTGCTCCATACTTGGGTAAGAGAAGCAGACAAGAAAGCACATGCTTCTTGTATGAACTGTAGAGGAGTAACAACCCATTGCCAACCATCTCTGTTATACAGGTAGAGCCACGTGGAATTATTAGTGCCTTACCTACTTCGTTGACCGGTGGGTTTTCCCCAGCCCCTAACCAACAATTTGGGAAAACCCAACTTGACCTAAATTCCCGAGACGGTTAACAAGAGAACCTAGCAAATCTATGTAACCTGCGGCTACAAATCTTATGAAAACGGTGAACGCCACCAGCTAGCCCCCCTGACTTTTTTAGAATATTTATAACTTATTCAGTTGTGCTCGTTTTGTGCTCAATGATACAGTAGGATACGGTAATACATACATACATACATACAAATTAACAATCCCTGACTGCAGACTTTCTGTTGGTTTCTTGACTGTTAACTGATTTTTTCTTCACTTTTTTGTAAAACTTTGTATTTGCTTAATTTATATTGTGATTGCTATTTTTCTTTTAAATTCAATTGAAGAAACAGCGTTATCATGAAGCACAAAACGAGCACAATTGAATAAGATAAAAATATTCTAAAAAAAGTCAGAGGGGCTACCTAGTGACCGTCTGCGTTGCCATAGAATTACTCTTTAATTTTTTTTGATTTGTTACAAATGGGCACAATTGGAGAAAGCATCGGTATTATTGAGCTTAAAACGAGTACAATTGGGAATGCCAAAAAAATTATAAAAAAATTAAAATAATGGGGGGCTGGCGGTCAAGTTGGCCCCCGGATTTCTTTCTTAGTTTTTTGTTATTTAGAGACTAGCACAATTGAAAAAAATATCAGCACAATTTAGCACAAAACCAGCACAATTGATGCCACAGAAAAAAAAAAAATCAAAAGTCGGGGGCCAACTTGACCGAGCTGCATTTTTGGGCATTTAACACGTTCAAGCAATAAATTGGCGGTTTATTGTTTCATCGTGTACCGCATATACGACATGTATATGCGTTATATCCATCCGCCCCTAACAGACCTGTATATCTTAGATACAAAAATCTAGGAATTTACGAAAGCAAATTAATTGCCTAAAAGCACAAAGGCAAATTTGTCAGAAAAAATCGTCAAATTCAATTCACTGTCAGCATCACAAATCTTAAAAGAAAATTTATTGAATTTTGCTTCTAACTAGAAACGATTAAAATTTCAGTTGTATATCCATGGAAAAAAGTAATTAAAATCTGAAAGTGGGGGTCTAACTTGACCAAGCTAATTTGTTGTTCAAACAAAGCAGTAAACGCGCTATACCTCTCAAACGTATTAGACCGTTTTTACGATGCTTGTCATGTGAAAAATTTATACAAAGCATTTCTAGCAAAAAATGGCACATATTATTTGTAAAATGTGCAATTGCAACGAAAGTTGACAAATGTGGTTTACTACACCATCAAGAAAATTGTGCGGTGAAGTGCCAAGTTATATTAAAAACGTTTCTGTTCCCATTTCGGTTGTACGGCATGACAATCAACATGAATATCGAGTTTCGTCAAAACAATAAACAATCTGAGCTCGCTGCTTGTTGAATTGAATAAACGTTACGTCTCTCTCGCACTCATGATACTTAAAAACTTAGTGACACCTATGGAGTAAAAGCAGTAACAGGGAATTTATAACAGTTTTGGAGCGATCGTTTGTGCGGTCGCTAAAATATGGCCTTGAAGTATTCCAGGCAGAGCGCCGCCTGGTGGCTGGAATACTTTTGCTTGTTCGCAAAATTACATGGGATCGACAACTCTTTATATTATTCACTCAACGCTTTGGTATACCAAACAACGTGATAGTTTCCATCAGCTTTTCGGCAATGGTTTCTGACTCATGATTAGGAATTGCATGAGCAAAGGAAAATTTTGTAAGCTCGTCCTGCATTGTCAGTATAAACCGATTTCCGTTTTCACTTAGAGGTAAAGGACCTACTATGTCTAACGACAGCTTTTCGAATGGTTGACTAGCAGTGGTGGTAATCTCCATCGGTACTTTCATGGTTTTTCTCACGGTTTTGTTTAATTGACAATCCTTACAAGTTTTAATGTACTGACGAATTTCTTTTGACATGTTTGACCATCTATATTTCAATTTTATTCGGTTGTACATTCGATGAAACCCGCTATGACCTGATATTTTCGAGTTGTGATAATCATACAAAATTTGCTTAATTTCATTATTATTTGGTATAATCAACTCGTCTTTCATTAGGATTACATTAATTTTGGAATTTCGAAATACAAATAAAATAATTTCAATACATTTCTCTAACTTTAACAGCGAGAATTCGTCATCGGGATTTGACAAAGTAATTTCAACTTCTTTATCCTTTTCTAGTTGAATACGTAAATTTTGAATTGTATAAAAGAAATCTGCGTAAGAGACTTTGTCAGAATGTTTTTTTTAATAAAACAATTGTAATTAGTTCTCTTATCGGAAATACATTTCAGCACTGAATAGAGCTCTGGAATTTTATTAGTTATGAGAGTTGGAATTCTCTCGATTTCAGAGTCGTCTAGTTCTGTAGAAATAAAATAAGCTACGTTTCCTTTTTCTTCAGAAATTATGCCTGTTTTTTCAATTAGATTATTGTATTTGGTTTTCATACCAAGACAGTGAAATTTATGAAAGTCCTCAAAAGTATCTTTAGTAGTGTTAGCAAGTAATTTGTCCTTCGGGAATATAGTTCTAGACAAACAGTCCGCATTAGCGTTGATTTTACCTGGTTTGTAACAAATTTCGTAATCATACTCCTCTAGTTTGAGACGCCATCTAACTAATTTTGAGCCGGGATCTTTAACTGAAAACAACCACGTAAGTGGACGGTGGTCGGTTACTATCTTAAATTTTCTCCCGTAAAGATATGGTCGAAAATGCTTTGTAGCCCATATGATTGCAAGCAGTTCGCGCTCTATCGTAGAGTAATTACACTCAGAACTATTCAAAGTACGAGACGCATACGCAATTGGTAAATCTTTACCGATTTCTCCTTGACTAAGTATCGCACCTATGGAGAAATTAGAAGCGTCGGTTGTAAGGACAAATTCTCTACTAAAGTCGGGATACTGAAGTATCGGTTCGGTCATTAGTTTATCTCTCAGAATTTCAAAAGATTGTTGTTGTTCGGAAGTCCAATTAAAACTGGTATCTTTTTTTAAAAGTTTTGTCAGTGGTTTAGAAATTTTTGCAAAATTTTCTATAAATTTTCGGTAGTATCCGATTAGTCCAAGAAAAGATTTTATGTCTTTAGGATTTTGCGGTAGTGGAAACTCTTTAATGATTTCAATTTTTTCTGGATTCGGCTTGACTCCATGATCGGTAATTATGTGACCCAAGTACGCGACTTCCTTACGCATGAACTCACATTTATCCGGTTGAAGTTTAAGATTATTACTGCGTAATCTATCAAATATAGCCTTAAGTTTAATTTCATGATCTGGCAGAGAATTGGCATAAATAATTATGTCGTCTAAATAGACGAAGCATTGTAGTCCCTGTAATCCAGTTAGGACATTGTTCATCAACCTTTGAAATGTTGCTGGCGCATTTTTAAGCCCAAATGGCATGCGGTTGTACTCAAAAAGACCAAAAGGGGTCGAAAAAGCTGTTTTTGAGCAATCATCGGATTTGTTTAAAATTTGATGAAATCCTGAAGCCAGGTCTAGGGTAGTGAAGTAGCATGAGTGACTTAATTGGTCCAGAATATCCGTGATATTTGGTAAAGGGTATGCATCCCCAACTGTTACCTCATTTAGTTTCCGGTAATCAACTACAATACGCCACTTAGTCTTCCCAGAGGCATCGGATTTCTTTGGAACTACCCAAAGAGGCGAAGACCAAGGTGAGACGGAAGGTTTTATTATACCTTGTTTTAACATTTTATCGACTTGCCTTTTTACTTCTTCTTTGTGCACCTCGGGATACCTATACGTTTTAGCAGTAATTGGGACATTCGTAGTTGTAGGTATCTCGTGACAAATTGCACTTGTATATGTTAGTTCGTCTCCCTCTAAGTAAAAAATGTCATTATATTCTCGACATATTTTCAATAAAGATTTAAGTTCTTCAGAATTTAGGTGATTTTTCCTAATATTTTCCTCTAGAACATTAAGCCTGTTAGCATCAGTAGAACTGTGCGAATTTTTAGAAGCAGTGAAAGCAAATGCTTCTTTTGGGATCGCATCTAAAGCGATTTCAAAAGTTTTTATAAACTTAGTTTTTTCTGTGGTATTTAGTATAGTTACAAATGCTTTTGAATTTGGGTTAACTTTTGTAATTGCTCTACAGACAAATAGTCCAGGTGGGACTGAAAATTCAGGGACAATGCCCTCTTTAATTTCGGGATTCAGGATATCTACTTCTACAATTGTTTCACTGCGCGCCATTAATTTAACTTTTTCGTTGGCTTTAATATTAAATAGTGAAACAGAAGTAATATCGTTAATCAATTTTCCATTTTTAAAATCTATTAAAGAATTGGTCGACTTTAAGTAATCGTTACCAAGAATACCATCATGTGGTATATTTGTAGAGACATTAATTACGTAAAACTTATGATTTAAGTCATTTATATTGAGGAAAGTTGAGCCCAAAGTTTTGTCAGTTTTATCTTTGTTTACACCACGTATATTTATATTGTCATTTTTATCTAATTTAAAGTTATTCTTTAATTTATCAGCTTTAATAATAGATATGCTAGCTCCGGTATCTAGCAAAAGGTTTAAGTAACCTAATTTAGCCTGATTACAATTAAATTTTACATAAGAAGTCGGTTCTTGTGAACACAAAATTATTCGCTTTCGGTCACTTCTAGCCGGTGAATTTTCTCGTCCCGGTCGGCAGTTGCCGGGAGCGCATTCCCGTTTTTTGAACCCTGTTTTCTTATTTGATTATTTCTTTTGTAACAATTTTCTATGGAATGCCCTCGTTTTTTACAGTATTTACAAGTTGGCACAAATTGATTTTTCTGAGACTGCTCCGTGTTGACAGCATTTACGCTGCGATTTTTCATTTTGTAACAAGTAGTTGAGTCGTGGCCCGATTTCTTACAAAACTTGCAATGTTTAGAATCGCCACTTGATTTTTTAAAAGGATTAAACTGATACATGTTTAATACTTGTTCTTCGGAAAGAGCAAGCGATACAGCTTCATTCAGCGTCTTAAGATCGCGATTACGTAAATGTGTGGAGATTTCCGGAATACAGTAATAAATTAATCTATTCAGAGCAATTAAATTTAACATTGAAATTTGACCTGAAAGTTCTTCAATATGCTCGTTATTTTGTTGGGCAGCAGTTATTGCTCGTTTTAGACAAGACTCTATACGAAAAATAAATTGCTGAACAGACTCGCGACTGGACTGTTGCATGGAAGTTAATTCGTTAAGAATTTGAGCGTAATGTTTCTTATCCTGGTACATTGTTTTAAGAAAACCCTTTAACTCTTCCCATGATTTGAACGTATGATTCGTGCATGCGGTTTTCGCTTTACCCCGAATTTGTGTGAATACAAAATCTAATAGAATATCGCGTTGGTTATGATTTGCCGCTTTAAATGCACGATTACAATCCGCTAAGAAAGAACTCAGTTCCTCCCTGGAACCATCGTATGGCTGTACAAATTTAAATAATATTGCTAGAGGAATGGTTTCGCGTTTTACAGTCTGGTTTTGTGTTTGTGATTCATCGTCTGAAATTTCGACGTTATCGTCAATCGTAGTACTTAGGTTAACTTCGGTTTCTGGCATTTTCAAGCAATAGGTCAAAGATGTTCAAAAACTTACAGTAGGAGTGCAGATGCTATCATTGATTTTTCCTTCGGAGACGTTGGCTCGATTTTTCCCTTAAACGATTTGGATCGACCGTTTTGCTAACAAAACGTTGATGGATCCCACTTCTGACACCAAATTTATTTGTTACGGGAACGGACAAATGATAACGATTAAACTGCAAGTCAAGATTTACTTTTATTGAACACACTCGGAAGTTACAGGTAGAGTACACTTGTTGAACCGGCGAATTTCAGATTAAGAATGATTTGTTGGATTTGACTATGGTAAAATGAAACATTAGGTTCCCGTCCTACTTAAGGGTAGGGCAAGACATTATCCAATGAATTAAAATGTTTAACTTAAAATAGACCAATGAGATTAGGGGTTGGAACAGCCCCACAACAGTTGGCGACACATGGACATATGTATCGTAGCAAGTGGTTTGCAGAAATGGAGAAATCAACAGTTACAACTTAAAGAATATAAATATGTGACAGATAAATGAAACAAGTAGGGTGACTTAAACAATAACAATTGGCATGCTGCGGGCAAGTTATGTCCATATGGTGCTAAAAGCTGTAATATGTGGTCCAACATAATTAATAAATAAATAGTGAATAAAGAATTCCATAACACCTGATATGCTTTTGTAATGTGGCAACAATGGATCGCGATAGTCCTTTTTGAGATAAATCGAAATGTCAGGTAATTGCTGTCAATGTCAACTGTCATCATCAAAAATTGCCGGCTTCTGGAACATTCTGACATACCGCTTCAATGTCATCAATCATAATTTGTCCATACATTTTGATTATTTCATTAATATAGTTTTGCATATTAATCATCGAGCCTTCTCATTCCACGAGCCATCATCATAATCATCCATCCTTTCAAAACATAACAGCTTTCTGAAGAATTTAGCAAGGCAAAAGAGGAGTTTTTAAAAAATTTGAAGGGATGTGATGATAATATTGCTGAAATTGAGGAAAAAACTCGCAAACAACACCGATCTAATGTTTGGTATTTGGAGAGAAGAAAACGGTTGACAGCATCGAGGTTTGGTGAAGTCTGTAAAAGGAGAGCCACAACTAGTTGTAAAGTTCTGGTTGAGGCAATAATTTATCCCAAGGAGTTTTTTAGCGCAGCATGTGAATACGGAAAAAAAGAGAAACAGTAGCAAGAGAAAACATGGAAAAAGTTATTGGCAAAAAAGTGCAGACGTGTGGATTGTATATTGATACAGAATTTTCGTTCCTCGCTGCCTCTCCAGATGATTTAATTGAAGATAAAGGAATTGTGGAAATTAAGTGTCCTTTTTGGTGATAAATTTAGACAATATTCGATCGACTGTATTTTTAAAATTACGTAACCGACTGAACTTTAATTCGCGTTACGTCAAAGACCAATGTGTCTAGATGCTTAAAGTAAAAGGAAATCAAGAAATTTGCTTTACTTATTAATAAAAGATCGACCGAGGAATGCACGGTCGTGCCATTGCCGACCAGCGAGTGCGGTAGAGAACGCAATAGTGTTTTCGCTTTCAACTTTTGCTAGCAGACCGCAGTCTTAATGCCAAAAGTTTACTTCGATGATATCTGCAGATCAGTTTCAAAGATACGCACGTTTAAAACGGCATATTGCCGTAATCGTCTCCTTTTCTAGTCAAACGCTCGAATTTCGCATCAGAGCATAACTTACCAGGTAAATCCCAAACCGTACGTCCTAGCTAATTTAATGCCAAAAAACTTTACTTCGATGAAATGTGCAGGTCCGTTTCAGAGATACTCACAATAAAAAGCGCAAAATGCTGTAATCATCATCTTTTCGTGTGAAAGGCACAAACTTCGCATCACAGATTTTTTTCTTAATATCCGTTTTTCCCAACTTTTTTGATACTATCAAAAAGTGATTAAAATGAAGAATAAAAATATTTTTTTTTTCCAAATTTTGAACTTAGAAAATTAAAAAAAAAACTAAAACTATCCAAATCTCCAAATCCAAAGGCTCTAGCGTGTCGAACTTGTTGACCAAAATGGCCGCAATTTATATTTTTTGCCCAGAAAAAATAACATTTTGAAAAAATTCGTAAAAAAGATTTTTTCATCCCTTAATATGCGCTTTTTCCATTTTTTTTTTGATAACCATCAAAAAATTTGTGTCAATTGATAAAAATGAAAAAAACTTTTTTTCCTAATTTTGGACCTCGAAAGTTTTTTGAAAAAAAATTAAATTTTTCTTATCTCCAAATCCGAAAGTTTTAGCGTATTTAACTTGTTGACGAAAATGGCGACAATTGACTTTTTTTGTTCAGAAAAAATCCATTTTGAAAAAATTCGTATAAAAATTTTTTCATCCCTTAATATGCGTTTTTCACAAATTTTTTGATAACATTAAGAAGTTTGTCTCAATTGATAAAAATGAAGAAAAAAATTTTTCTTCCTAATTTTGGAATTAGAAATTTTTTTGAAAAAAAACTAAAATCTTTCGTATCTAAATCCGAAAGTTTTAGCGTATTTAATTTGTTGACCATAATATCCGCAATTTACATTTTTTGCCCAGAAAAAATAACATTTTGAAAAAATTTGTAAAAAGATTTTTTCATGCCTTAATTTGCGTGTTTACCAACTTTTTTGATACCATCAAAGAATTTGTCTCAATTAATAAAAAAAAAAAAGCCTCCCAACTTTTGGACTTTTCATAAAGACTAAAATTCCTCGTATTCCCTAATCCGAAAATTTTAGCGTGTTTAACTTGTTGACCAAAATGTCCGCCATTAAATTTTTAGCTCAGAAAAAATAATATTTTAAAAAAATTTGTAAAAAGAATTTTTTATGCACCCAAATCCTATCCCGTAAATCCCAAGCGGTACGTCCTAGCCAATTTCATCCCTATGCAAAGTTGTTGGGACGCACCGCTTAATGCCAAGAAAGTTTACTTCGATGAAATCTGCAGGTCAGTTTCAAAGCGCAAATTGCCGCAATCGACTCCTTTTCGTGTGAAACGCTCGAATTTCGCATCAAAGCATAACCTACTACGTAAATTCCAAACCGTACGTCCTAGCTAATTTCACCCCAACGCAAAAGTTGTAAGGACGCACCGCTTAATGCCAAAAAAGTTTACTGTGATGAAATCTGCAGGTCAGTTTCAGAGAAATGCAGGTTTAAAAGCGCAAATTGCCGCAATCGACTCCTTTTCGTGTGAAACGCTCGAATTTCGCATTAGAGCATAACCTACCACGTAAATCTCAAACCGTACGTCCTAGCTAATTCCACCCCTCCGCAAAAGTTGTTGGGACGCACCGCTTAATGCCAAAAAACTTTACTTCGATGAAATCTGCAGGTCCGTTTCAGAGATACTCACAATAAAAAACGCAAAATGCCGTAATCGTCACTTTTTCGTGTGAGAGGCACTGTTGTTTTGTATTAATAAATGCAAATTACGTTTAGTATGGTTTATTTAAAAAGAATAAATTTGTAGCGTCTTGGTACTCTCAGCTCACAGGGAGCGTCTTGAGCGTCTCAGCTCTAAAATACGAATGCAGACATAGTAGTTTGCTGAACTGAAGAAGCCGTTCAAGGCCCTCTTTACCTGAGTGGGGTGCAACCCTTACGCCAGGTAAAGAGCTGACAAAATTTGTGATGATCGGAAACATGCCGCCGACCTTGAAGCCTTCTGGGGTTCAACATCACATAAATTTGACCTTAATAACAATGTTAATAACAAAAAGAAAAAAGAAAACGGAACAAAATAGAAAATTAATTAAATAAGATTTCACCAAAAAAAAATGTTATCACTATGAATACAAAATATTTTAAGATAATGTTGATGCAAACGAGGTTTATTCAAAGTCTGTTTAAACAATTTTTATGTCCCTTTCATCTATCGGTAAAGGACACAGTTTATGTAATGAGCGCTTTGTCACGCCGCTCCTAGTTTTCAACGAGGCGACCCTTGGTAGGCCGTCATTGCCGTAGTGCAACTTGGTTATTCTCCCCGGTTCCAACGCAGTGGAGGTAGATTCTCGTCGGAAATTAACACCAACGAACCGATTGTGGGTGCGTTGCTAGGACTTTTCCATTTAGATTTGAGAGGTTTTTGTGGATCCATCTTCTCCAAAACCTTTGTCGCATTTGTTCTATGGGTTGCCATCGCGAGGGACGATTTGTCCTTACTTTCGTAAGGTCACCCCCATGTACGGTGGTCAGAGATTTCCCTGTTAGGAAAGGCCAGGAGTCAATGGTTCTAGGTCATTGGTGTCATTGCTTATAGGGGTTAGAGGACGAGAGTCTAAGATTGCCTCTATTCGCGTAAGGAGAGTATATATCTCCTCATACGTTGAAGTTGCAATTCGGATAGTTTTTCTAATGTAATTTTTAAGTGATTTGACATTAATTTCTCATAGTCCGCCCATCTGCGGTGATCGTGGTGGGATAAAATAAAGCTCGGTATTTCTTTCTGTTAATTTATGAATGAAATCAAACTGAAAATTGTTAATATTTATGGCAGGCTTGTTTACAAGTTTCATGTTACCCATTTCTAAATATTCGTTTATAAATTCCGAGTATAATTGCTTGAATTCCGGTTGTCTATTTAGCCGGTTTTCCAACGAAAGAAATTGTTTTATGGCGCCTTCATGGGAATTCCCTAAATGCGGTGGACAATTTTTTAAAGGTAGACGGGCTATAAACCGACCATCTGGGTCTCGCCTAATCGTTTTCGTAAAATGTGTTTCACAAAGTCGCTCTTCCGGTGAAAGCTTGTCGGCAATAACCCCAACGTTTTTAATATCCAAGAATTGCCGTACTTGTTCATGAAGGTCGAGTTTCTGAGAAAAATGACATAAAGATTTATGAATGGGCATAGATGCGTCAAATGTGCCGCCGACAATCCAACTTAAATGGGTTTTTTGAAAATGTGGCTGGCCTGGTGCTAAATTAATTTGCCCGATGCAGATAAGTGGCAAAGATAATTCTGCTCCGATTAGCAGGTCGATTTCTCCTGCACAATTATATCGCGGATCAGCTAGTTGGATACCTTTAGGGATTGTTACCTTTGACATGTCGATTGGATCGACTGGAAGGTTTTCCGTTATTTTATCTAACACTCAGCATTTGACATCTCGATGATATTGATTGTGTTTAGATTTAATTAATTCATTTTTTTGAATTGCGGTTTTGATTAACGCGCTGACGGTATAGTATCTAGTCTCGAAAGAACCGCGTTCTCTTTCTTCAATTTCTAATGAACTCTCAGGACTAAATTCGATTTTTGATTGTATTTTTTCGAATTCATTGTAAATAGTAGCAAGCATTTTTTGCCTAATAACTAACTCGTTTATATTTTTGTCTAACGTAAATTCTTTTACGAAATTTTTGATTCTTGTTAATTTGCCTTTGATTGTGGCACGAATGCGAATTGAGGTGTCGTATTCCGGCATGATTAAAGCGATTTCGGAAAACTTGCAACTCAAACGTATCAGAGAATGTGTTTCTCACGCTGCGTTTATGAAATACGAGGTAAATGTAAACACAATAACGGGTAAGGATTATAAAATTAAAGGAAGAAGATATCTCTGACCTTGTAGCTTGCTTTCCTGATGAGGGTGTGCGTCGCTGTAGTGGATGCTGTCCTCGATTGCAGGTTGCTCTCAGGTCGTCTTTGCAAATAGTGCGTCCTGTTGTCCTTGATTGACTTTTGGTTTCGGTGGAAAATTTTGGATACCACGCTTTATTATAACCACGTCTCGTTTGGAGCTTTTAGTAACGACACTTGTTGCAAAAAACACAATTTTTTACTGTATTCGAAATTCGTTTCGAAGGACCATGAAATTATTCTTATTGTTTCTCTTATCCGGCTTGATTGGACCAATGTAATTTTTTAAAAAGAATAAATTTTGTAGCGTCTTGATACGCTCAGCTCATAGAGAGCGTCTTGAGCGTCTCAGCTCTAAAATACGAATGCAGACAGAGTAGTTTGCTGAACTTAAGAAGCCGTTCAAGGCCCTCTTTACGTGAGTGGGGTGCAACCCTTACGCCAGGTAAAGAGCTGACAAAATTTGTGATGATCGGAAACAGGCACAAACTTCGCATCACAGGTTGTTCGCGCTAGCCTTAAGGCTGGAAGGGATGTATACCTGCAGCCGACCGTCGGTCGCTCGTACCCCCCTAAAGGCAAAATCGAAGTAGCTCTCGAGACAAGACGACGGGCTAGTAACCTTTTTCCTCAATATATTTTGTGTTATTATTACACTCTTTCTCTCTTCGACATCCCATCTTACTACCATCATAACATTGGTCTATTTTCGAGTCGGATGATACCAGCAATATCAAGGACAAGGTCCTTCGAAATATCAAAATAGTGCATAAGTAGTCATTAGAGCCGTAGTAACGCGAGTGATTACACAACAAGTGCATATATCTATCTATTGAGGCAGTTCATCATCAGAGGAAGAGTGGATCAAGTAGTATTTCTACTAGTCCCAGCAACAATCCAGGAATTAAAGGTCAGTGATTCTCGTTCCTTTAACATTTTCCATATCAAAATTACGATTATTTTCATAAGTGTATTTAGAGAACTGTATTTGGCAGATTTCTAAGATGACTGAAATTAGGAAGCTTATTTCAAAACGCGGTTATATTAAATCAAAACTAACCAGAGCCGAAAGATTTCTGGAAACTTTCGGTGATAATGACGACGTTCAATTGTTACAATTACAAAAAGTATCATTAGAAACCGCTATGCGCGATTTTGACAATGTTCAAATTGAGATTTTGGAATTGGGTACGCCACAAGATATCAGTGTAGAGGATGAAACAGAAATTTTCGAAACGCGCTATTTTAACTTAATAGCAAAATTAGATAGTATCATTAAAAAGCATTTACTTGTAGTAACTGCTAATCCAGTTGCAAATAGTCATTCTGATTCCCCTACCTTTGTACAAGAGCGATTTCAACCAAGTAATATTCTTCCGAAAATTAAATTACCAACGTTTAGCGGCGCATATTCAGAGTTTTTAGCATTTTTCGACAATTTTGACAATTTAATAAATAAAAATGCTCATTTAAGTGATTGTCAAAAATTTTACTTTTTACGGACGTGTTTAGCAGGGGAAGCTCTTCGCGCGATCGAAGCGTTATCAGTTTCTAGCGGAAACTATAAAATTGCTTTAGAAATATTAGAAAAAAGGTTCAAAAATAAACGATTGATTATTCAAGATCACATCACCAGCATATTATCGGCACCTACCATAAATAAAAACTCCGATGTGTCATTACGTCAATTGTTGGACACGGTCACCATCAATTTAGAAGCTCTGAAAGTATTAAACATACCTGTAGAATCTTGGGATTCTATTATAATTACCATAATTAATACCAAATTAGATTACAATACAAAGAGAGAATGGGAAGCGATGCTAAATAATGCAAATATGCCTAAGCTGTCCGATATGAAGCAATTTTTAGAAAGAAGGTGTCAATTTTTAGCATCCGTTAACAATATGACTAAAGTAAATAGTTCGAAACCCCAACATTTTAACCAATCCACAAATAATGCGGTGAACAAATCTAGATTAAATACATATCATGCAACCCAACGTAATCCAACATGTTATATATGTAAGGGAGAGCACAATGTTCATCAATGCTCGAAATTATTAGATTTATCGGTCACCGACCGGAGGAATTTAGTTAAAGATCTAAAATTATGTTTTAATTGTTTATTGGGCAATCATCTAGTTACGAATTGCAAATCGAAATATTCTTGCCGAGAGTGCAAGCAAAGACACCACAGCCTCTTGCAACAGCAAACTAATAGCGCGATTGATTCTGGTTCATCATTTCATTCATTATCTGCTAACAAAGCCGTAATTTTGTCAACGGCGGTACTCTTAATAAAAAATAAAAACAATGAATTTATAGAATGCAGAGCGCTATTAGATGCGGAATCGCAATCTAATTTTTTGTCTGAGCACATGGCGAATAAATTAAACATTAAATTGGGAAAAACCAAGTTAACAGCTGGTGGAATAAATCAAACTATCTCGACCATAACGAAAACCGCTAATATTACTATTAAATCAATTCACGATCCAAGTTTTTGTACAGATATTAGTTGTCTGTCTAGTACCGAAGATTACGAACGATTTACCAAATGACGTAATCCACAATGGGTCAATTTATATACCCCCTAATATCCGGTTGGCGGATGATCGCTTTTATCAAAGTAGACCGGTAGATCTGCTAATTGGAGCAAATTTGTTCTGGAATCTCTTGAAGAATGGTAAAATTCCCCAAAGGGGTCAGCAACCGCATTTCCATGAAACAAAATTGAGTTGGGTTATTGGGGGCTCCATAAACATCAATAACTCGGCGAAGACTTCTTGGAATTTTATGACTGTAAAAAATAAATCCTTAGAAAACCAAATAGCCAGTTTTTGGGTTCTAGAGGAAATGGGTCATAAAAATAACCATTTGGCTGCGGAAGTAGCCTGCGAAACTCATTTTCAAGAGACCATTGAAAGGGACCCAGATGGTCGCTTTATTGTTAGACTGCCATTTGTCGATAACGTGAACAGTGGTTCATCGTTCGAGCAAGCAACTAAAAGGTTATATTCACTGGAACGAAGACTTGATTCCAACAGTAATTTACGGCAATCTTATAATAAGTTTATGAACGACTATTTTGAATCCGACCATATGGAAATAGTACCTACTCACCTAATGAGCAAACTTGAATGTTATTATTTTCCACATCATCCCGTAATTAAAGAATCTTCAACTGCCAGTAAATTAAGAGTCATTTTGGATGGGTCAAGCAAGTCGTCAGATGGTCTTAGTCTTAATGATAATTTGTTAGTCGGACCTAATTTACAACAAGATCTATTTTCGATACTGGCAAGATTTCGTACTTATCAGTATGTTCTGAGCGCGGACATTGAAAAAATGTACCGCCAAATCAAGGTCAATGCTCAAGGCATTGATTATCAACGAGTTCTTTGGAGAGACACGGCTACCTCCCCAATACAAACTTATCGCTTAAAAAGAGTTCCATACGGTATCACTTCTGCACCCTATCTGGCAATCCGTTGTATAAAACAATTAGCGATTGAAAACGAAAATAAATTTCCTTTAGCTAGCAAAACAATCAATCAGTGCTTTTATATGGATGACCTGTTAAGCGGTCAAAATTCTTTATTAGATGCGTTAGTCTTGCGTGATCAAATAATAGCCATATTACAGCAAGGTCAATTTAACCTTCGAAAATGGGCGTCAAACGACCCAAAACTATTACCGTTGTTAGAAAATCAATCTTCCGACTCGGTATTCATAAACTTGGATAAGAGTGGAGATATCAAGACACTTGGTCTAACCTGGAATTTCAAGGATGATATTTTGGAACACGCAACCGCCAACTTCTCTATTAATGTTAAACACACCAAACGAGGAATATTGTCAACAATAGCTAAGATCTTTGATCCTTTAGGTTTAATAACACCGTTAATAGTGTTAGGTTAGGCACTGATACGATATTTATTATTAAAAACACAATAAGAAAAAGAGTAATGTTAGATTAGACACTGATACGATAATTCGCGCGTGGTGCGTGGTTCTTCCGTTCCACTATCTTTTCACACCGTCCCCCGCCCGCCGTCATCACTTGTCGACCTTCGGCCGTTCGCCAGGACCGTACCTGACAGCTCGGCCGCGCTATCAAGAGCACCGTCCTCGGTGCTAGGATCGTTTTGGGGGTTGTCTTCCTCAGATGACAACACCGAGTCTGATGACTCATTCGTTTCGGGTCGGCACCAGGACTTGATGCGGTCGCTCGCAAAAACAGAGTTAAAGGGCCGTTGGGTTCTTTCGGCTCCCGGAATGTCCTTGAGTAGGTATAGATCGTTTCCCAGGACTTCGTCCACAACGTAGGGCCCTTTGTAACGGGGTTCGTGTTTCGTAGACTGCCCAGTTGCCGTCGGGTCTCGTCTCACCAAAACCAGGTCCTCTTCTTGGAACTGTTGCGGGGCTTTGTGTTTTTGGTCAAACCGTGCTTTGTCTTTAGCCTGCTGAGTTTCAATTTTCTTCAGCGCTTGTTCGCGTAGCATTTCGAAGTCCTTTTCTTCTAACGGAAATTCTCCCAAGGCCAGAATTAACTGATTGGCTAGGGCGTTGCGTGGCTGGTAGCTGAACAACAGGTCGTGGGGTGTGCGTCCCGTAGTTTTATTCGTTAACTCATTCATTGCAAACTGGAGATTTCGAAGATGAGTGCTCCAGTCACGTCCGTCTTCTCTGTTGAAAGTTGTGCGTATGGCGTTCAAGACCGTCTGGTTATTTTTCTCAACCTGCCCATTCGCTCGTGGTGTGGCAGTGGCGTTATGAATCACGGTGATTTGATTTACTTCGCAAAATGACAAGAATTCTTTCGAAGTAAACGCAGTACCTCTGTCGGTGATGATTCTTGTGGGCGTACCGAACGTGCTGAAAATGTCTTTCAAGGCCTCTATTACGGGTTTTGATTTCGTGTTTCTTGTAGCCCGGAAGACAGCGTACTTTGTGAAGTTGTCTTGATAATGAAGTATGTAGCTTGCTCGTTGGGTCGATGTCACGAACCGCCCCAAGTGGTCCAAATTAACGGTATGGAATGGTATGGGCCTTCTCTCTATGACGTGGAGCTCACATCCCGTTTTGCCTTTGGGCGTTTTATGGTACGCACAACGGACACACGAATCGATATAACTTTTCACTTTCTTCCTCATTTTCGGGAACCAAAAATATCGTTGCAGATGCTTCAACGTTCGTTCCAGTCCGAAGTGCCCCATGTCATTGTGACTTCCTTGGATTACTTTCCATCTTATTGATCGTGGGACTACCCATAGCACCTTCTCCCTTACTTGTCGGCAGATACGGTGATTTTCGATGCAGTAATCGATATGCACTTGTTTTTCTTCGTTCGTTGTTGGTGTTCGTTTCAGGATTTCGGTAATGCCTTTAATCTTTGGATTCTGGAGTTGTAACGTTAACAACCAGTCACTCTCGTCGATTCTTAACGTGAATACGCTTGCGTTGGCGACGTCGGTTTCGTTAGGAGGTTCTACGGGGTGTCGACTTAAAGCGTCAACATGCTTCATGCGTTCTCCCGGTCGGTGTATTACTTCAAATTGGTATTCTTGTAGCTTCAAAAGCCAACGAGCAACACGCGGTGACACGTGTAGCTTAGAGGTCATTGTTTTTAACGAGTTACAATCGATAACAACAGAGAATGACCGTCCGTAGAGGTATATGCGGAATCTTTCCACGGCTTCAACAACCGCGAGGGCTTCTAATTCGTAGCTGTGGTACCTCGACTCTGGTGGAGACGTCTGCTTACTGAAGTAGCTGACTACCCGCCACGTATCTTCGTTTCTTCGTTGCTGCATCAACATTCCAGCCAACCCTAGTTGAGAAGCGTCTGTGTGTACCTGAAAGTTAGCTTTGGGGTCGTATAAAGCTAACACAGGTTGATGCATCAGGCTTTCCTTGAGTTGCCCAAATGCCGTCTCTTCCTCGTTTGTCCACGCGAATTTGCGATCTTTCTTGGTGAGCTGTGTTAACGGTCGCGCGACAAGAGAATACGCAGGTACAAAACGTCTGAACAAGTTACATAACCCTAAAAACTGTCTGACTTCGTGCACAGAATTGGGACGCGGAAAGTCTTTGATTGAGTTCGTTTTACGTTTTCCCGGTCTTACACCCAAACTATCAAATTCGAACCCCAAAAATTCTAACTGAGTTAGCAAAAACTGACACTTTTTGAGTCTTAGCGTTAGTCCGAGTTCTCGCATGACGCGCAACGTTATTTCAAGTTTCTCAAGTCCTTCTTCGGCCGTTTCACTCGCAATCAAAATGTCGTCCACGTAGGCCATCGCGACGTTTTTCCCAATTTTCGCGATCACTTTTGACATGAGTCTACTGAATACACTGGGCGCGTTTACGAGACCGAATGGCATTTTGTTAAATTCGAATCGTCCTTCAGTGGTCACAAAAGACGTTAAGTGTTTTGATTCGGGGGATACGGGTACTTGCAAATACCCATGCGCTAGGTCCAATTTCGTGAAAAACCTTTTCCCGGCTAACCGATCCAATTGCTCGTCAATTAGCGGCATCGGTACATATTCGGTTCGCGTAATGGAGTTTAGCTGTCGAAAATCAACACAAAGTCTTGTTGTCCCGTTCTTTTTGTCGACGAGAATCACTGGACTCGCATACTCCGACGCGGATTCACTCACAATACCGGCTTGCAGCCATTCGTCAATGATCTTGTTCATTTCCTCGTGTTGCGCGTATGGTAAACGGTAAGGTCTGTATCGTATTTTTCTCGTACTGTCTTTGAGTTCAATTTTCATGTTAACTAAGTCCGTACCGCCAAGTTTGTTAAGGTTACTCGCAAAACATGCATTAAATTGACTCACCAACTCGTAAAGTCTTCCTTTTTGCGTACCGTTCACATCTGGTCCGACGTCTAGCTGGTTTCATTCAATCTTCATCACCTTTTCGATGTTGAGTGATCTGCCTTCTTTTACCAACCTGGTATTGGGTTGATCCAAAGCGCTTCGTCCAACGATCACGGGGTCCTCTTGAGCGTCATTTGGCACAATGATGGCTTCAACTTCGATGTCGATGTCATTCAAGTTCAGCAATATTGTTCGCCTTCCCAAAGCTCGACATGAACCTTGTCCAAATCCACGAAGTACCGTTTGACATGGCAAAATCTTAAGTTTCAATCTCTTAGCTTCGCTTTTCCTCATGGTCACGACGTCGCTGCCCAAATCAATGAATGCTCGTACTTTCTTATCGTTGATTTCCACCATTTTGTAGTATTCGCTGTCTGTGGAATCATGTTTTATTTTCTTCACTTGCGGTTTTTTCGTTTCTTCATGTTTTTCGTGGGATGCGGTTCAGTACAATCCTTTTCTAGATGTCCGACACGATTGCATTTGTTACATCTTTTTTTTCGTTGGGGTTTCGGGCAATTTATCGAGATGTGGCCAGGTGCGTTGCAATTGTAGCATTTTATTGCAGTTTTCGTTTCATTTTCGGGTTCGGCTTTGATTTCGTGCCTCGTCGAATCCGTTCGTGCATCACTCCTACTCATTCTGGAATCAGGTTTCTTTAACATGTTCTCGTAAGTCAAAATTCGTTTTAACAATTCTTGAATGGAGCGAATGTCGTTAAGTGCTAGGACTTTTGCCAAGTCCCTATCACCAAGACCGACGGCAATGTATTTAATGAGCGATTGTTCGCTTACGTTGCCCTTACTGGCGATCGCTTTCATGTTATAAACATAACATTCGTATGACTCGTTGGGTTTCTTCCTGTGACTACTGAGTTCAAAGTGTACATCGGAATCATCGTACACCACTGGAAAATCAGCGGCAGGTTTCGTTTTAAATTCAGTCCAATTCGTTATTTGTTCTTCCAAACTTTGAAACCAAAATTTGGCCGCGTCTCGTAATTTACCAATTTCATGAAAAAACGTCATTTTGTCGTTCCATCCGTAAATTTGACCAATAGATTCCATTTTTCGAATCCACTGTGTAGCCGTTAACGCGGATTTACACGAACCGGGGTCAAATTCGGGAAGTGTTTTCTCAGCAATTTTATATTTCACGGGGTTATTAAAATTGGGACTTACGTTTTGAGCTATTGGAGTCGAGTTGTTTCTGGACGCGTTCAAAAAAACACTTTCACGTTCCAATAATTCACGTTCTCTGCGTAAAAGATCCCGCTCTCGTTGTATCAATTCTTGTTCGAAGTTAATACGAGCGATTTCTTCCTGCATTTGGGTAGATAAACAGCTGTTTCTACCTGATCGTTGTTCGTTGTTTTCTTGGACGCTCCTCGTAGATTCACGCACACGCAATCTCTGGGAGTTTTCGTTACCCAAGAACGAAAATTCTTCCATGCTCCTGCTGCTGGAATTATCCATCGTTATTCCAAAAAGGATACTCGTCGGAAAGCCGTTTGGTTCGTTGTGGCGGTGTACGTTGTTGTTTTTTTTTTCTTTTTTCGTTTTACGTCGTTGTCGTGGGTAAAATCTCCGGATTTTACGTTTTCCGGTGATTGATCCCGTCGCTGCACTGTTAGGTTAGGCACTGATACGATATTTATTATTAAAAACACAATAAGCAAAAGGGTAATGTTAGATTAGACACTGATACGATAATTCGCGCGTGGTGCGTGGTTCTTCCGTTCCGCCATCTTTTCACACCGTCCCCCGCCCGCCGTCATCACTTGTCGACCTTCGGCCGCTCGCCAGGACCGTACCTGACAATAGTAAAAGCAAAATTAGTTATACAACAATTATGGTCATTAAATTTAAGTTGGGATCAATACGTGCCTAAATTAATAGCGGATGAA
Source organism: Pyrochroa serraticornis (assembly GCA_905333025.2). NCBI lineage: Eukaryota > Metazoa > Arthropoda > Insecta > Coleoptera > Pyrochroidae > Pyrochroa > Pyrochroa serraticornis. Next base: position 21,339,996 of record HG995158.1, read on the forward strand.
TGGGATCGTTTTTTAAATGAGTTAGGTTGTTTAAATAGTTTAAATATTTTGCGAAAGGTCATTCCTAATATGTCATTAAAATTTATAGAACTACACGGATTTGCAGATGCCTATATGCAAGCTTATGGAGCGGCCATTTACTTAAGAACAAAAACTAACCAAGGGGAATATTTCACTAATTTACTCTGTGCCCGAAGTCGGGTAGCTCCTTTGAAAACCATTTCCTTACCTCGACTAGAATTATGCGCGGCCCTACTATTAGCACGGCTTATTCAAAAAATTGTACCTGCTATAAACTTACAAATAGAGAAACAATTTCTTTGGTTAGATTCCAGTATAGTTTTAGCGTGGTTAGCTGCACCTCCAACTACTTGGCAAGTTTTTGTAGCAAACCGTGTATCAGAAATACAAGAATTAACCTCCGTACAAGAATGGCATCATATTAGTACTAAAGACAATCCCGCAGATGTAATAACATGTGGCATGTATCCAGATGCATTAAGGAAAAGACAGTTGTGGTGGCATGGCCCCCAATTTTTATCAAAGGATTCATCTGAATGGCCCACAACAATACCAAATATCATCCCAATTGATATATTAGTAAAACGAAAAACAGTTTTAGTAAATAATGTAATACCACAGTTACCTGTATTTTCCAAATTCTCGTCTTTTCTAACTTAACAAAGGGTTATTGCATATTATTTACGCTTTGCAAATAACAGTCGTAAAAACTTCAAAAAATTTACGGATCTTTGACTTGTCCAGAACTAACGAAATCACATAATGTAATAATTAGTCATATTCAGAAACAAGAACTTTCGGATGAAATGTTAACGCTATCCCACGGAAGGAGCATTAACAAAAACAGTAAATTAACAGGGTTAGACCCTTTTATAGATCCTAATGATAAATTGTTAAGAGTAGGCGGTCGAACTCAAAATATTAATTTAGAACGTGATCAAAAGCATCAAATAATATTACCCCCAAAACACCATATTACAGATTACTTATCAAACAATATCACGAGCAACATTTTCATGGTGGACAACAACTAACTCTAGCTGCTCTTAGACACAAATATTGGCCAATAGGCGCTTCCAGCGTAATTCAAAGAATTATTTGCAATTGCGTCGAATGTTTTCGTGTCCATCCAAAATGATTTATTCAAAATATTCCTGTTATTATTAAGAAAAAGCCTAACAAGCAACAAGCTGAGCAACAAAAAAACTAAATTTGAATTCACAGCCATTGCACGTTTATTACCAGAATGTCAGGAGTTTGAAGAACAAACTCTCCGAGTTTTATAGATCGGTAGCTGCTTCATCCATTACCTATGACGTTATCTGTTTAACTGAAACTTGGCTCGATGATAGTGTAGCAGATCATGAGAAGATCAACAATCACCAACTTAGCCCATTATAATGATTATATTGTTTCTGCATTAATGGATAACAAACAAGTTGATGCAATTTATACCGATTTCACTGCAGCATTTGATTCCATTAACCATAAACTGCTTATCAAGAAACTTTATCATTATGGTATTACTGGCTTCTTACTCAGATGGATCTCTTCTTCCCTCATTGGAAGAAGATATAGTGTCAAGATTGGTGGCCATACTTCAGCTGATTTTATTGCCTCCTCTGGTGTGGGTCAGGGTACCCATACTGGACCGCTCTACTTCATTCTCTTCATGAATGACATCATAAGATGTATCGGCTACTCGCAGATATTGCTGTATGCAGATGATCTCAAGATCTTCTCTATGGTGGAATCACCTGGTGACTCTCTTCAACTCCAGGCGGACATAGACAGTGTTGTGAATTGGTGTATTTTGAACGGTTTAAAATTTAGTTTTGATAAATGTACTACAATCTCTTTTTATCGTCACTCTTCAATTTATTATAATTATTATCTAGGTAATCAATTGTTAAAGAGAGAAGTAGTAGTAAAAGACTTAGGTATTTATTTCGATGATAGGCTTAACTTCTCATTTCATGTTGATTTTATTGTTAACAAAGCAACAAAGAATTTATTTTTTATATTTCGAAACTCTCTTGAATTTAGCAATAAGGAAACGTTAATTTTGTTATTTAATTCTTTAGTTCGATCTATACTGAATTATGGCTCACAAATATGGAACCCACATACCCTTGAATATTCAAAAAGAATAGAGACTGTTCAGCATCGCTTTTTTAAGCTGCTTTCATATAAATTTAAGTTGGGCCTCAGTAGATTTGATCACGACTATTCAAAGATTGCTATTTCACTTAAAATTTGCTCACTGAGCTCTTTTCGACAATACCTAGATTGTATGTTTCTATATAAATTACTTCATGCTAAGATTGATTGTCCTTACTTGCTTCAACAAATTAATTTTAATGTACCACCTAGACCTTTGCGCTCATATGATCAATTTCGATTGCCAATCTGCGATTTTCACATATTGAGGAATTCTGTCATTTATAGAGCTTGCAAGTTGTTCAGTGAAACTGATGAACTGCCCGACATTATTGATACTTATTCCATAAGTGAATTTAAGCGCAAACTGAGAGTAGTTATATATGCGTTCTCATAACTTTTTTTCTTTTCATTATTTTATACTATATATCTGTTAATTATTTAACCCTATTATTATATTTTCTTTATTCATCCAATTATAATGTATTATTTTGTATAAAGCCAGATGGCTGTGAATTATCAAATAAAAAAAAAAAAAAAAAAAAAAAAAAAAAAATGGGTGATCTACAAAAGGTGAGACTTGAACCTGCCAGACCATTTATTAATGTAGGAATAGATTATGCCGGACCAATCTTAATCAAACAGGGCTACAAAAGAAGCAAACTGCAGGTAAAGGCTTATATCGCTTTATTTATTTGCCTTGTAACTAAAGCCATACACTTAGAACTTGTGGGAGACTTAACTTCTGAGTCTTTTTTAAATGCTCTAAAGCGCTTTATGTCCAGGCGTGGCAAGGTTTTGAACATTTATTGTGACAATGGAACGAATTTTGTTATCGGAAAACGAGAATTAGACGAAATGAATAATTGTATAACGTCTGGGGAGTTTAAAAATAACGTAATTAGCAATTTGACTTCCGAAAACATAACAAGGCACTTATACCGCCAAGAAGCCCTCATATGGGCGGGATTTGGGAATCAGGGGTTAAAATGGTAAAGGTTCATCTTAGAAAGGTGCTAGGTACTGCTCTAATTACTTATGAAGAGATGAATACTTTGTTAACTCGCATCGAAGCGTGTCTTAATTCGCGACCTCTTATTCCTATATCTAATGACCCTCATGATTTCGAGGTTCTCACTCCTGGCCATTTCCTAATTGGAAAATTACTGACGGCCCCCATTGAAGCAAATCTCCGAGACGTACCAGTGAACCGTTTATCGCGGTGGCAGCGGATCGAGCAGCTGCGCCTACATTTTTGGTCTCGCTGGACGAAGGAGTATCTAACTTCATTGCAAATCCGAAGTAAATGGAAAACTCCTAATATTGCCATCAACAAGGACACCATGGTCATCGTGGCAGACGACAACACATCTCCGCTATGGTGGAAACTAGGCCGCATTATCGAAACCCATCCTGGCCGAGTCCATCTCATACGGGTTGTTACAGTTGAAGCCGCGGAAGGAATTTTTAAGCGTCCTGCTGCGAAAGTTTGTCCTTTACCATCAGGTGAATAACATTAACCTGTTCGCGATTTTCATAGACTTTAATTCGTATTATTTTAATTATCTTTATATTGTTAATTTCATATTTTAAGTTTTTTATTGTTTTAACATTTGTAGTCCTACTGGACTCCAACGGGGCGGCATGTTCGCGCTAGTCCTGAGGCTGGAGGGGATGTATACCTGCAGCCGAAAGTCGGTCGCTCGTCCCCCCTGAAGGCAGAATCGAAGTAGCTCTCGAGACGAGACGACGGGCTAGTAACCTTTTTCCTCATTATATTTTGTGTTATTATTACACTTTTTCTCTCTTCGACATCCCATCTTACTAACATCATAACACAGATTTTTTCTTTAATATCCGTTTTTCACAACTTTTTTGATATTATCAAAAAGTTTGTCTCAAATGAATAAAGTGAAGAATAAAAATGAAATTTTTTTTTCCAAATTTTGAACTTAGAAAATTAAAAAAAAAACTAAAACTATCTAAACCTCCAAATCCAAGAATCTTAGCGTATCTAACTTGTTGACCAAAATGGCCGCAATTTATAATTTTTGTCAAGAAAACATAACATTTTGAAAAAATTCGTAAAAATTTTTTTTCATCCCTTAATATGCGTTTTTCCCAACTTTTTTTTAATACCATCAAAAAGTTTGTCCCAATTGATAAAAATGAAAAAAAAATGTCTTCCTAGTCTTGGCCTTAGAAATTTTCTTGAAAAAAAAATTATTTTTTTTTTATCTCCAAATCCGAAAGTTTTAGCGTATTTAACTTGTTGACAAAAATGGCGACATTCAATATTTTTTGTACAGAAAAAAATCGTAAAAAATTTTTTTCATCCCTTAATATGCGTTTTTCAGAAATTTTTTGATAACTTCAAGAAATTTGTCTCAATTGATAAAAATGAAAAAACAAATTTTTCCTAATCTTGGACTCAAAAAATTTTAAAAATTGCGACAGTTGATATTTATTGTTTAGAAAAAAATTGTAAAAAATTTTTTTCATCCCTTGATATGCGTTTTTTAGAAATTTTTTAATGACATCAAGAAATTGGTCTCAATTGATAAAAATGAAAAAAAAATAAAAATTTTCCTATCTTGGACTTAGAAAATTTTTTGAAAAGAAAAACGAATTTTTTGTATCTCCAAATCCGAAAGTTTCAGCGTATTTAATTTGTTGAGCAAAATGGCCGCAATTTACATTCTTTGCCCAGAAAAAATTTTATTCTGAGAAAATTTGTAAAAAGAGCTTTTCATCCCTTAATTTGCGTTATTCCCAACTTTTTTGATACAATCAAAAAATTTGTCTCAATTAATAAAAGAAAAAAAAATCTAAACTTTTGGACTTAAAAAAATTTTCATAAAAATTAAAATTCCTCATATATTCTAATCCGAAAGTTATAGCGTTTTTAATTTGTTGACCAAAATGTCCGCCATTAAATTTTTTGCTCAGAAAAAATAAAATTTTAAAAAAATTTGTAGAAAAAATTTTGTATGCACCCAAATCCCACCCCTTAAATCCCAAGCGGTACGCCCTAGGCAATTTCATTCCTGTCCAAAGTTGTTGGGACACACCGCTTAATGCCAAAAAAGTTTACTTCGATGAAATCTACAGGTCAGTTTCAGAGAAGCGCAGGTTTAAAAACGCAAATTGCCACAATCGACTCCTTTTCGAGTGGAACGCTCGAATTTCGCATTAGAGCATAACCTACCACGTAAATCCCAAACCGTACGTCCTAGCTATTTTCACCCCTCCGCAAAAGTTGTTGGAACGCATCGCTTAATGCCGAAAAAGTTTACTTCGACTATATCCGCTGGTCGGTTTCAAAGATAAGCGCGTTTAAAACGGCATATAGCCGTAATCGTCTCCTTTTCTTTTCAAACGCTCGAATTTCGCATCAGAGCATAACTTACCAGGTAAATCCCAAACCGTACGTCCTAGCTAATTTCACCCCAACGCAAAAGTTGTTGGGATGCACCGCTTAATGCCAAAAATCTTTTTTTCGGTGAAATCTGCAGGTCCGTTTCAGAGATACTCACAATAAAAAACGCCAAATGCCGTAATCGTCACCTTTTCGTGTGAAAGACACAAACTTCGCATCACAGATTTTTTTCTTAATATCCGTTTTTCCCAACTTTTTTGATACTATCAAAAAGTTTGTCTCAAATGAATAAAGTGAAGAATAAAAATGAAATTTTTTTTTTCCAAATTTTGAACTTAAAAAATTAAAAAAAAACTAAAACTATCCAAACCTCCAAATCCAAGAATCTTAGCGTATCTAACTTGTTGACCAAAATGGCCGCAATTTATAATTTTTGCCAAGAAAACATAACATTTTGAAAAAATTCGTAAAAAAATTTTTTTTATGCCTTAATATGCGTTTTTCCCAACTTTTTTTTAATACTGTCAAAAAGTTTGTCCCAATTGATAAAAAAGAAAAAAAAATGTCTTGCTAGTTTTGGCCTTAGAAAATTTTTTGAAAACAAATTTATTTTCTTTTATCTCCAAATCCGAAAGTTTTAGCGTATTTAACTTGTTGACAAAAATGGTGACAATTGATATTTTTTGTTCAGAAAAAAATCGTAAAAAATTTTTTCATCTCTTAATATGAGTTTTTGAGAATTTTTTTGATAACATCAAAAAATTTGTCTCAATTGATAAAAATGAAAAAAAAAAATTTCCTAATCTTGGACTCAAAAAATTTTAAAAATGGCGACAGTTGATATTTTTTGTTCAGAAAAAAATCGTAAGAAATTTTTTTCATCCCTTGATATGCGTTTTTTAAAATTTTTTAAATAACATCAAGAAATTGGTCTCAATTGATAAAAATGAAAAATAAAACATTTTTCCTAATCTTGGACTTAGAAAATTAAAAAAAAAAAAATAGAATTTTTTGTATCTCCAAATCCGAAAGATTCAGCGTATTTAACTTGTTGACAAAAATGGCGACAGTTGATATTTTTTGTTCAGAAAAAAATCGTAAAAAATTTTTTTCATCCCTTAATATGCGTTTTTTAGAAATTTTTTGATAACATCAAGAAATTTTTCTTAATTGATAAAAATGAAAAAAAAACAAATTTTTCCTAATCTTGGACTTAGAAGATTATTTGAAAAAAAAAATAGAATTTTTTGTATCTCCAAATCCGAAAGTTTCAGCGTATTTAACTTGTTGAGCAAAATGGCCGCAATTTACATTTTTTCCCCAGAAAAAATTATATTCTGAGAAAATTCGTAAAAAAAACTTTTCATCCCTTAATCTGCGTTATTCCCAACTTTTTTGATACAATCAAAAAATTTGTCTCAATTAATAAAAAAAAAAAAAAATTTCCAAACTTTTGGACTTAGAAAAATTTTCATAAAAACTTAAATTCCTCATATACCTAATCCGGAAGTTATAGCGTTTTTAATTTGTTGACCAAAATGTCCGCCATTAAATTTTTTGCTCAGAAAAAATAACATTTTAAAAAAAATTGTAGAAAAAATTTTTTATGCTCCCAAATCCCACCCCTTAAATCCCAAGCGGTACGCCCTAGGCAATTTCATCCCGGTACAAAGTTGTTAGGACACACCGCCTAATGCCAAAAAAATCTACTTCGATGAAATCTACAGGTCAGTTTCAGAGAGACGCAGGTTTAAAAGCGCAAATTGCCGCAATCGACTCCTTTTCGTGTGAAATGCTCGAATTTCGCATTAGAGCAAAACCTACCACGTAAATCCCAAACCGCACGTCCTAGCTAATTTCACCCCTCCGCAAAAGTTGTTAGAACGCACCGCTTAATGCCGAAAAAGTTTACTTCGACAAAATCCGCAGGTCAGTTTCAAGGATACGCGCGTTTAAGACGGCAAATAGCCGTAATCGTCTCCTTTTCCTTTCAAACGCTCGAATTTCGCATCAGAGCATAACTTACCAGGTAAATCCCAAACCGTACGTCCTAGCTAATTTCACCCCAACGCAAAAGTTGTTGGGATGCACCGCTTGATGCCAAAAAACTTTTTTTCGGTGAAATTTGCAGGTCCGTTTCAGAGATACTCACAATAAAAAACGCCAAATGCCGTAATCGTCACCTTTTCGTGTGAAAGACACAAACTTCGCATCACAGATTTTTTTCTTAATATCCGTTTTTCCCAACTTTTTTGATGCTATCAAAAAGTTTGTCTCAAATGAATAAAATGAAGAATAAAAATGAAAATTTTTTTTTTCCAAATTTTGAACTTAGAAAATTAAAAAAAAACTAAAACTATCCAAACCTCCGAATTTAAAAATTTTAGCGTATCTAACTTGTTTACCAAAATGGCCGCAATTTATAATTTTTGCCAAGAAAACATAACATTTTGAAAAAATTCGTAAAAATTTTTTTTTCACCCCTTAATATGCGTTTTTCAAAACTTTTTTTTAATACCATCAAAAAGTTTGTCCCAATTGATAAAAATGAAAAAAAAAATGTCTTCCTAGTATTTTTGAAAAAAAATAATTTTTTTTTTATCTCCGAATCCGAAAGTTTTAGCGTATTTAACTTGTTGACAAAAATGGCGACAATTGATATTTTTTGTTCAGAAAAAAATCGTAAAGAAATTTTTCATCCCTTAATATGCGTTTTTCAGAAATTTTTTGATAACATCAAGAATTTCGTCTCAATTGATAACAATGAAAAAAAAAATTTTTCCTAATCTTGGACTCAAAAAATTTAAAAAATGGCGACAGATGATATTTTTTGTTCAGAAAAAAATCGTAAACATTTTTTTCATCCCTTGATATGCGTTTTTTGGAAATTTTTTAATAACCTCAAGAAATTGGTCTCAATTGATAAAAATGAAAAAAAAAATTTTGTTTCCTAATCTTGGACTTAGAAAATTTAAAAAAAAAAAATAGAAATTTTTGTATCTCCAAATCCGAAAGTTTCAGCGTATTTAACTTGTTGACAAAAATGGCAACAGTTGATATTTTTTGTTCAGAAAAAAATCGTAAAAATTGTTTTTCATCCCCTAATATGCGGTTTTAGAAATTTCTTGATAACATCAAGAAACTGGTCTTAATTGATAAAAATTAAAAAGAAACAAATTTTTCCTAATCTTGGACTTTTTGGACTTTTTTGAAAAAATAATAGAATTTTTTGTATCTCCAAATCCGAAAGCTTCAGCGTATTTAAATTGTTGAGCAAAATGGCCGCAATTTACATTTTTTGCCCAGAAAAAAATATATTCTGAGAAAATTCGTAAAAAAAACTTTTCATCCCTTAATTTGCGTTATTCCCAACTTTTTTGATACTATCAAAAAGTTTGTCTCAAATGAATAAAGTGAAGAATAAAAATGAAAAATTTTTTTTTCCAAATTTTGAACTTAGAAAATTTAAAAAAAAAACTAAAACTATACAAACCTCCAAATCTAAAAATTTTAGCGTATCTAACTTGTTGACCAAAATGGCCGCCATTTATAATTCTTGCCAAGAAAACATAATATTTTGAAAAAATTTGTAAAAAAAATTTTTTCATCTCTTAATATGCATTTCTCCCAACTTTTTTTGATACCATTAAAAAGGTTTGTCCCAATTGATAAAAATGAAAAATAAATGTCTTCCTAGTTTTGGACTTTTAGATTCGTCCATTGCACGACTAATATAATTAGTTACTTTAAGCAACGCGGTAACCGCATTTTGTCCTTGTCTGAATCCTGACTGGTATTTCGGCAAGATCGAGTTATCTTCCAAGTAAGCTCTTAACTGATCAGCCACCAGCCTTTCAAATACCTTAGATAATGCCGGCAGCAAGCTTATGGGTCGGTAGTCTGAAATTGTTTTCGGATGAGGGGTTTTTGGTACCGGGATCACGAACGCGGCTTTCCACATAGTAAGAAAGATTACAGATTGAATGGATTTATTAAGAATAAGCTGTACGGTAACGGCGCAAAATGGTATGACCATCTTAAGCATAGCAATATTTATGTTGCCTACTCCACAAGCCGCAGACCGGATACGGGCCAAATATCAACTGTCGCCATTTTTGTCAACTAGCTAGGACGTACGGTTTGGAATTTACCTGGTAAGTTATGCTCTGATGCAAAATTCGAGCGTTTGAAAAGAAAAGGAAACGATTACGGCAATTTGCCGTTTTAAACGCGCGTATCTTTGAAACTGACCTGCGGATATCGTCGAAGTAAACTTTTTCGGCATTAAGCGGTGCGTTCCAACAACTTTTGTAGAGGGGTGAAATTAGCTAGGACGTACGGTTTGGGATGTACGTGGTAGGTTTTGCTCTAATGCGAAATTCGAGCGTTTCACACGAAAAGGAGTCCATTGCGGCAATTTGCGCTTTTAAATCTGCGTTTCTCTGAAACATCGAAGTAAACTTTTTTGGCATTAAGCGGTGTGTCCTAACAACTTTGAACCGGGATGAATTTGCCTAGGGCGTACCGCTTGGGATTTAAGGGGTGAGATTTGGGTGCATAAAAAAAAAATTCTACAATTTTTTTTTAAATTTTATTTTTTCACAGCAAAAAATTTAATGGCGGACATTTTGGTCAACAAATTAAAAACGCTATAACTTTCGGACTAGGATATATGAGGAATTTTGTTTTTATGAAAATTTTTGTAAGTCCAAAAGTTTGGAATTTTTTTTTTATTTTTATTAATTGAGACAAATTTTTTGATTGTATCAAAAAAGTTGGGAATAACGCAAATTAAGGGATGAAAAGTTTTTTTTACGAATTTTCTCTGAATATAATTTTTTCTGATAGGCCTTTTTTTGCGTTTAATGGCTTGATTGATGTAGTTCCTTAAGTTAATATAATACTGCTTATGCACCTGCAGACGAGATTTTTGAAATCTTCTTAGTGCATTGTTTCGAAGTTTAATCATTTCTTTAACAACCTATGTAACAAATGGCTTACGCTTCTGACCACGTAATGCAGCCAAAGGAGCATGTCTGTCAAACAAGTTCAACACCACATTATTAAAGCTGTGAACTCTTTGGTCAAGATCGTCATTATAATCATTTGTTTACCAATCAACATCACTAACATCCTTTTCAAATTCCTGCAAATTAATGGCACGGATATTTCTCGATAAAATAGTTTTGTTTTTAAATTTAGCTGCATTTACCTCAATGATACAAGTTACCAGCAAATGATCGGTTACGTCACCCACATCAAAGTTTTCCGGCTCAAGTACTTTCAGTGAGTTACGCACACAAATTACATCAATTATAGTTTCAGTGGTTTCTGCTATTCGGGTGGCCCCCTCAACGACCTGCTTCAAATTATATCTAGCGAGAACATTTAAAAGTTGTCTGCACTCATAGGACTCATAATTCAAAAAATTAATTTTTAAATTGCCCATTATTAATAGTGAATCTGTTTGAACACAAATACCGTCAAGAAAATCACAAATCTCGCTCAAGCCAACCGGCAAGCTACTGCCGGGAGGTCTGTACAAAACGCCGACATATATGTATAAATCTGAAATCCTAACTCTGACACATAATTTATGAAGTACAGTTCCAAATCCACATTCGACAATCTTAGCTTTGTACAAATCCCGGAAGTAGACTCCCACTCCACCGCCTCTCCCCTGCCTGTCAAAACGTAGAAAATTATATACAGGAATGTGAACAGCATGAGTAGATTCTCCCGGCGAAAGCCAGGTCTCCGAGATGGCAAGTAGATCCAAAGAATAAACTTGCATCTGAGTAGAGAATAAGGTAAATGCTGACATCAGAGATCGCACATTTGGATGTCCAGCCCTTATCTTCAGATTTTGATTGTCATTAATGCTTATTCTATTTACATAATTTTCTTGATTTTTTCGATCATAAGAAGGAATTGTATAATTTGTTGCACAAAGTGGCAAAAAAGATAATTGCTATTGCGAGAGCCGTTCAAAATTGTTTCGCTTCAGTCTTTCAGCATGTTGTCTATAAATAAAACACTTTTCGCTCTCCCAAGCAGCATGATCCGTCGCAATTTTTGTAGTCTCCTCCAATCCAGTAACATTCTGGCTCGAGCCGCCGCCCAGCCTTCCTCGTTAAGCGATAAGCAGTTAGAACATCTCCGTATCGTAGAATGACAATCCTTTACAAGGTGATTCCCAGCACAAAGCGGACACGTATTCTCAGCTTTACAGTACTTCGATGTGTGACCATACCAATTACACTTAAAGCACCTGACAACAGTAATTCCATCAAACGCAGCGCAGCTTTCGAATCCCACGATCACTCTGCTAGCTGAGATCAGGGCATTGCAGGTTGCCACATCGACGTTAATGTCAGCCTGGAACGTCTCAGAATTCTTTTTTGTGGCCTACCGTCGAGTTATTCTGCATGTGGAAATATCCTTCACTAGGTGTGAATTTTGCTCACTAAGATACTTGAGAAAAGTTTCCTCCGGGTACTCCCGCGACATTCACACCAATTGGATCCTTGGTTGCATCAACCCAAGCTTTTTTACACTGTATCCGTCAGAAATTTTTTCAGCCACAATCGTACGAAGGACTTCAGCATCACTATCCCTACCACATCCCACAACTAATCCTCCCCCGAATGTCTCCGCCACAGCCCTGATCTTCAACCCCTGGGTCAACGGATTTCACCGAGAAATTATCATATTGGTTTATCGAACACAACATTTTACCCAGAAATTATCACCAATGAAAATTGAAGCAAATATATTGTTCTTCAAGAATTTTACTACTGTTACTACTTCAGTCGGAGTCTTAGCGGACAGCAACGAGCTGCCCCAATAACGAACGCCAACGAGGCCTATTTCCAGCAACGAGCTGCCCCAACAACGAGCGCCAACGAGGCGTATTACCAGGTTAGTGGTTCCTAGTTATTTCTATTAACCTATTCCTATCGTAATCGTTTATCTTAAATTGTAATTGCTCACCGAGAACTTTTTAATTTAACTTAATTTTGTTATTGCATAATCGAAAAAATATCTCTTAACGAACTAAGAAAGTTAGTTATTAAACGTACTTACGTTAAACAAAAATTAACAAACATCGAGACATTTATGAAACAATTTAACGTCAAAAATGGTAATATAATTCACATAAAAAATCGAATTGATCAAATGTCTTCCATTAAGACAGAATTCGAAAACAATTTTGGACGGTACGGAGTCTACAGACAAACAGGGAGGTTCATATCAAGCAGAAATCGACGAAATGTCCGCTTTCGATGAGCGGTGTCACAATTTATTAGGCGAAATGCAAACTATTTATGAATCGCGACAAAAAAGTAGCAATTCGTCGTCCGCATCTACAGATATTGACACGTCGAATACTCATTCTGACCGATTTAACGTAAAACTACCGATTAAAGAAAATATCTCAAACTTATGCGAATCCAACGCTAGTGCGTTGAAACTGTCTTTACCTCTAGAACGAAGGTTTCGGAAAGACAATGATGTCCCCGAAAACCAACTGGAAGACAAAACATTATTTTGTCTACCGCATTCTGGAGTTATTAATCCATCCAGTACCACAACGAAAGTACGGATTGTCTATGATGGATCAGCTAAGTCTAGTAACGGAGTAAGCCTAAACGCTAATCTCATGACCGGTCCGAATCTCCAAAACGATTTATTTTTCATCTTAATTCGGCTTCGCGTCCGTCAAGTCGCGTTTTCCCTCGATATGGAAAAGATGTTCTTACAAATAAAAATCGACACAGGACATACCGACTACCAACGATTATTTTGGCGCAATTCTGTAGATGACACCGAAAAAACATACAGATTAACCAGATCAGTGTTTGGTCTAACAAATTCACCTTACACAGCAGTACGCTACATCCGCCAATTAGCGATCGAAGCTTCCGAAAATTGGCCGGTCGCTAGTCAAGTGTTAAATAGCGATGTGTACATGGACGATTATTTAAGCAGCGCGGATAATATAGACGAAGCAATTTCCCGTAGAGATTCACTAATTTTAGTTTTAAAGAACGGTTGCTTTTATTTAACAAAGTGGATCAGTACAGACGCTCGTTTAATACCATATGATTCTTCGTCGATTATACCAACAATGATCGAATTAAATAAGCAACAATCATCCGACATTCTAGGACTTTGGTGGAATCCTGACAAGGACACCTTTCTTTACCGAGTAAAGTCGCAACCAGTTCCGGGTAATTTTACAAAACGAACATTGCTAAGTTTGATTGCAAAGTTGTTTGATCCTATAAGAATTATCTTGTCTGTTTTCATCAAAGCCAAGATCATAATGCAGAAACTTTGGCTGCCTAACTTGGGATGAAACCCTATCCCATTCGAATTTCGAAAAACTTTGTCAAAATTAATGTTAGAGGTAAAACAATTAAATCCTATCGAAATATCCAGTAAATTAGTAGCGCCACAAAGTATCGAATTTGAATTAACAGCATTCTGCGATGCATCGTTAAAGGCATATGATGCTTCTATTTACCTCTGGTCAAAAAATAAGTACGGAATTTATTTCTCAGTATTAGTCTGTAGTAAATCGAAAGTTAGTCCCATTAAAGTCGTGAGTTCGCTCCGATTAGAGCTTTGCGCGGCTCTTCTTGCTGCCAGGTTAATGGATAAAATAGCAAAGTCCTTAAAATTAAAGATTGCCCGTAAATTTTATTTCACTGACTCAATGATTATTTTACATTACATTTTTGCAAACGATAATTCCTGGCCGGTCTTTGTAGCTAACTGGGTAGCACAAATACAAACTCTTACGAATTGCGTGGACTGGTATCACATCGATACTAAACGTAATCTAGCAGACATTATATCCCGTGGAGCATATCCTGCACTATTAATCGAATTGCAGTTATTTTGGCATGGGCCTGAGTTTTTTACCAAAAGGCTATCGGAATGGCCTGTATCGAAATTTCAAAAGACTTTGGCCGACGGAGAAATTCCCGAGAAACGTCATATAGTGCTGGTGCTAACAGAGATCAATGTTTATGTTTTACCGGTATTTTCAAAATATTCCTCGTTTACAAAACTCCAACGCCTCCTGGAATATTGTCTCAGGTATTTTTACAACCTACGTAATAAAAGCGAAGAACATTCAGGTTTACTTCAAAGTTTTGAATTGACTGAAGCGCATAAGGTAATTATTAAATCAGTACAACGTCATGAATGTAGATCCGAATATAACGACTTAGTAGGAAAACAATCGTTTCAAAAGTCGAGCAAAGTGTGCTCTTTAGATCCATTTATTGATGAAAGAGGCATAATTCGTGTGGGTGGTAGGTTAAGGAATTTGTCCATACCATATTACCAGAAATATCCAATTCATCTAGCGGCAAAAAATCACATAACAAATTTAATTATTCGTTTAACGCATGCTTTCTTACTGCACGCAGATCCGACACAAACATTAGCCGCCATGAGAGTAAAATATTTTTCCCTTATGGCTCGATACGACATTAGGAGAATAATTTATTATTGTGTCCCTTGTTTTCGCGTTTCTCCAAAATTGTACAACCAAAAAATTGACTACCTTCCTAAAGATCGGCTTCAACCATGCAGACCCCTTTTGAAATTAGGTCTCCATTATTTTGGCCCGATTTACCTGAAACAAAGCGGTGTACGGTCAAAACGTTGCACTAAAGCTTGTGTGTGCCTCTTTGTTTGTCTTGTAACATAAGCGATTCACCTCGAGGTGGTGAGTGATTTATTCTCGGAATTTTTCATAAATGCGCTGAAAAGATTCATTTCCAGACGCGATAAAATTACTCACATTTATTGCGATAATGCAACAACATTTGTTGGCGCCAGGAAACAATTTGACGAAATCCGAAGATTTTTACTCGACACTCAGCTTCAAGATCAAATTTATTCGTTTTTGTCCAGTGAAAGTATTACTTGGAAATTTATTCCTCCGCGTTCTCCTAATTTTGGTGGGCTATGGGAGAGAATGGTCAGATCGGTCAAGCAGCACCTGAAGCGAGTTCTTTTAGATTCTAAGCTTACATATGAGGAAGCTTCAACCCTCTTGTGTCAGATAGAGGCTATAGTAAATTCGCGTCCACTTGTCCCATTATCCAATGACCCTGGGGATTTCCAAGTCCTTATCCCTTCTTATTTCTTCATTGGGGAATCATTAGCCAGTCCACCAGAACGTGACTATATTGGAGTTCCAATCAACAGACTGAACCGTTTCAGCGAATTCAAAAATTGCGGCATCAGATTTGGAAACACTGGACTGCAGAGGTACTGGTCCAGATGCAGCCTAGGCCAAAATGGTGTCATTCTTCGACATCACCGCTTCGGGAGGGTGATCTAGTTCTGCTTGCTGAAGATAACACACCGCCCCTTGTCAGGAAAACTGGTCGTATTCAGCAACTTGCTCCAGGAACAGATGGTATTGTCAGGGTGGTCGAGGTCCATACAGCCCAGGGTGCCTATAAACGCTCAATCCGGAAGATTGCAATCCTCCCCGTCAACGATAAAGACGACTTACTTGACTCTTCTAGTGAGGTGCAGTGATCGAGAAGCTATGATGTTCGCACTTAAAACGATCCGTGCAAATGACTAGAATTTACCTTTATGTTTATTTTGTATCTTTATATTTTAAGTTTATTGACATAGCTCAAGGCGGGGAGAATGTACAAGACCATTCAAGGTTAGCATCAAGCGGCATGGCCCTTTTGGTTTATCCGTACGGCAAACGGACAATAACGGGTGGAATGCAAAACTTTGACGTTCAAGTACAGCAATGACTGTTAGGGGTTTTTCCCATCCTCGTTAATTTAACGGTTATTACGAGGGATTCCCGTCTTGACACTATATATAAGACCAACATTTGTAGTTTAGTTTTAGTTATTAAGATTTTATCGATCGAGCAAGAACTCCTCCAAAAAGTTTATTAGTTAAAATAAATTATTAACCTTGAGATTATTAACCTTTATTAACTCACAGGCCAGTGGCCCAATTACAGGTTAATTTCAAAACGTAATACATATACATGTAATAAAGACATTAAACTAACAATTATTTGACAGTAACAGTGATCTTATTTCTCTTCTCGAGCAGCAAGAAATGTCTAGCCTGCGGCTCACTCCATCATAACATTCGCCAATGTATCGATTTGATGCACTTTTCTCGCTATTAGTTCTTGCCGTCTTCCAGTAGAAAGTTTCGCCATTCCTGGCTCCCGATCTTGGAACTCGAGACTGAAGCTTGCCGAGCAGATATGTACATTTCACCTCGGCATTAATTATTCCATAGAGCATCATCACACCAGCGCATTGACGCCTCTCTTCCAGAAATCTCAGATCCATTCTCTTGAGCAAATCCGCCTGGCTTGTCCCCCTAGGCGGATAAAAACCATCCATTCTAAAATATAAATATTTAACCCATTTCCTCTGAACACGCTCAAGTGATTCAACATGAGTCGAATAAATTGGCGACCACACAATTGCCGCATATTCTAGCTTTGATCGCACATACGTGCAATAAAGCAGTTCTAATAAGTCGATTAACTGAATTTCCCGACTATTCCGTAACAAAAACCCCATAACCCGATACGCAGCAGCAACAACCGATCTCACATGGTCCACGAAAGACAGTTTGCTATCAAAAGTAACACTTAAATCCCTATAAGACTACGCTCTTGCCATAACTCTGTCCCCAATTGTGTAGCCATAAAAAATTCTCGCCTTCTTAGTGGTGTATGTGACAGCACAGCATTTCCCAACATTCAAATAGAAGCCATTCTCTAGACTCCACTCATTGACCCTGTTTAGGTTCCGCTGGAGTTCCCCGCAATCATTCACATTCGCTATAGTTGTATATAGTTTGATGTCGTCAGCATAAATAAGGCAATCACAACTTAGGCCGTTTACAATATCATTTACAAATAGATTAAAGAGCAATGTGCCCAGCACCGAACCCTGAGGAACCCCAGAATTTACCAGTATCTCCTCCGACTCAAAGCCGCTGCAGACGACCCGGAACCTCCCGTTTGTAAAATACGACCCCAGCAGTTGTACTAAAAGATCAGACAATCCATAACTGTTAAGTTTTCTCAAGAAGATACTCTGGCTCAGTCGATCGAAAGCCTTAGAGAAGTCCGTATAGATCACATGCGTCTGTAAACCCGCGGCAATATTTTCGGCTATGTAGTTTTCAACGCACATTAAACGTGTTACAGTAGATCTACCCCGTACAAAACCATGCTGTGCATCCGTAATGACGGATTCAACATGCTCGTAAATCCGGTCGTGCAATAAGGTCTCCAACACCTTAGCAAAATTAGATATGAGAAAAATGGGCCTGTAGTTTTCTACATTTCTTTTATCTCCTTTTCTAAAGATTGGAGTTGCTCTCGCAGTTTTCCATACCGCTGGAAAGATTCTGCCCCTAACCGACATAGAAAAAATTTTGGAGAGCGGACGCGCAAACACACTTGCACAGTCCTTAAGTAAAAAAGCAGGAACACCATCCAGTTCGGCCGTCACCTTTCCACTCATTCCCCCGAGAGCCGTCAAGACGTCCTCCTCCGCAAAGCCAACGACGTTGAGGCACCCAGTCTGAGCACCACTCACCAACCCAGACCCCGGAACAGGCATTGAAGCCCCATATGCAGACTTAAAGAATTCCGCAAAAGTGCTCACTATGTCTCGCGGCGCCCTCAGCTCTCGACCACGATAAACCATCAGGTTGGGAACAGAACACGATCCCACTCTCGAACCCGCATACAACCAGAAGTTTTAAGGGTCAACCCCTATGTTATGCTCAGCCCTGGCAACATACTCTCGACGGGCAGCCACAAGCGCCTCTTTAATCTTTGTCCTAAGGAGCCTAACCTTAATTCTCAAACGCTCCTCACCCGTCAACCTGAGTCTTCGCAAAAACGCCACTTACGCTTTATATCTCGTATGATACTCGAAGTGAACCACGGTGTAAACCGATCAACACGGCGGCGTCTGGCTCTGGGCACAAACTCTTCTAAAATTGTATACAGCGTATTGTAGAAGGCACCACAGACAACATCAACATCATTAACCCCCACAGGAGCAGATCAATGCTGTTTCGCCAAGGCTATATACAAGTCAGCAAGATTGGCTTTTTGAAAATTTAAAGCCGGAACGCTACTTAGCCGCAAACTGCGGCGGAAGCTCGGCGGCTCACCAAGCCGGACGCCCAAACCAACGCAGGATGATGAACATCCTCGGGAACCAGCACATCGGCAGCCCCCCGCACCGTACACTGAAAACTACAAGTATAGAAATCCAACAAGCAACCCCCACTATTAAAAATGCGATTGTACTGTAAGTAATTCCTGATTTTTAAGAAATTCAATAGAGCAACCGTGGGTTCAACAATAATCCCCCCTCTGAAGTACCTCACATAACTTGTTAAGTTAAAGTCACCACATAAAATAGCATACGCTTCCAGGAGATACGTAATCGAACTCAGCAATTCAAATATCCGTTCATACTCTTGTGCAGAGGTCGGCGGCCGAATGTACACAACCAAAATATAGAGGGGACGGAAACGCATCAGAACTTTAACCGCTAAAACATCCACAAACGGCATGTCTTGCCAACCAAGACCCGCAAACATCACCTGAGACGACCGCAACAAACTATCGACAGCCAACAGAACACCACCACCCCGAGACAACCCATTGCGCTCAAAATCTTTGTCTTTCCTAAACGTAGTGTATCGCTCATCAAACAGCTCGGAACTCTCAATGCCCGGGTGCAGCCAGGTCTCCGTTAGAGCGATAAAAATGTGAGAACAGGCCAAAACAGCATCCGCGAACGCATGCGTCTTTGAGGCTAACCCGCGGACATTTTGGTTATATAACATATTATCAGATACCCCAGCACCATCAGAAATAACAGATATAACACAATTGATTGTAACCGAACGGCGCAGTAATTGCTACCGCGACGCGTGGTCACCAAAAACATCCCTCTTTAGCCTGGCGGTCGCAAACCCATACGCCGCACACCCATTGTATTCCCAGGCCGAGTGGTCAACTCCAACATCCGCCTCAGACTGCTTCTTATTTTTATTCAGCACTAAACAATTACTACATTTACGTTCCTTTGACTCACAATCCTTCACCCCGTGATTTCCCGCACACAAAGGGCACCTCGCCTCGGATCGGCATTGTCGAGAGGTATGGTAGTATCCGCTGCAATTAAAGCTTTTAACTACCGATATTGCATCATAAACCGAACACCCATCAAGCCCGACCAGAACATGACCGGACTTCATCAGATTATCAGATTCTGAGAAATTCAATGGTTTGGTGCGACTATCTTCTCGATTTCGTTTACTTCTCAGGGGGATTTTTGTGCTTTTATTTTGAGTGTCTTATATCGGATTGCTTGGGGTGAGTTGCTCTTTCAGTTGATGCTTGTCATTTCTGATTTTGAAGCGTTATCTTTGTGATTTCTGCTAATTGCGCGGTTTGTTTACTCTTTTTTTCGTTATCGGTGTTGCTGATAGGCGCATATTATAGTTCTACCGCTTCGTTTAAGTCTTGTTTGCCGTGCCTGCTTCCCGAATTTTGCCGCCACACGTTGCTCTTCTATAGGAAACGAGTGTAGATGTTGGGCACTTGATACCTTCTTGTGGCTGGTGACCGTGGGGCCTGCCTTGGGTCGTTGGGTGAATGATATATTATTCACTGAACTCTTGGGTATATTAATTTCGGCATGGCTCCGATTTGCGATGCGTGCGGAACTGCTTTTTCCTCATCGTCGCCCGGACTTTTGTGCGGTGGGACCTGCAAAAATTCTTATCATTTTGAATGCGTACAGCTGCCACGTGAGTTGGCTAAATTGTTGAAAGGTGTTAAAGGGCTTTCTTGGAAGTGCGATGGATGTCAGCAGACCTGCATGAGCATTGATCGTGATGCCTTGGGCAGGATTTTTCGGGACACGCTTAATCAGTCATTGTCTATGTTAATGGGAAATATTGAGTCATTTAAAAGGGATTTCATGGATCTTGCTGCTCGTACACTGGGGGAGCGACGCGAATCTGGGTTGTCGATGGACCGTCCTTTACTCCGGGATGCTGTGTCCGAGTCTTACGCGGCGGTTGCAGCGGCGTCCGCCCGGTCTAAGGTTATTGTCAGGCCTGTCGATAGGAGGCAGAGTGGTGGGAAAACAAAAGCAGATATACTTGCCAAGGTTGACCCTGTCGGGGAGGAGATAGACATCATGCGGGTCAGACAGTCCAGAGATGGAGCGGTGATTTTAAGTTGTCGTAATGCTGATGAATCATCAAAATTCAGTAAACTGGCACGGGAAAAGCTGTCTTCTGATTATGAGGTGCAGGCATTAAAAACTGTGGGCCCTAAAGTAAGAATTGTGGGTATGTCTGAGTCCTTGGAAAAGAGTTTGCTGCGTGATTATCTGCGTAAGCAGAACAGCGATTTATTTGGGACGGACTCT
This sequence comes from Pyrochroa serraticornis, assembly GCA_905333025.2. NCBI lineage: Eukaryota > Metazoa > Arthropoda > Insecta > Coleoptera > Pyrochroidae > Pyrochroa > Pyrochroa serraticornis. The sequence continues at coordinate 21,361,053 of HG995158.1, forward strand.
GTTTGCGAGGTTGTGTCGGTTACGCCTCTGAAGAGAGATTCGGCTACATTTCAGGCGACGGTACGGGTTGATGCTGTCAGCTATAAAAGGGTATTGGATGTTGGTAATGTGTTAATTGGTCTAGATGGCTGCTCTGTGTATGACGCTGTCTCGCTTCGTAGGTGTTTTTGCTGTAATGGACTTAACCACATTGCTGATCGTTGTCCTAAGAAAAACACTCCTGTGTGCCCTCTCTGTGCTGGGAACCACCCCGTTAAGGCGTGCCAGCTAAGTGCGGATCAAAAAAAACAGTACCGGTGTACCAATTGTATAGAGTTTAACAGGGGCCATGGAGGGACCTTGGATGTCGGCCATGCGGCGTGGGACGCGGGTGCTTGTGGGGTTTATAATAAATCCCTTTCTAAATTAAAATGTGATCTCTTTGGCATTCCTTTTGACGGGAGTTTGGTCCGTTCGGCCTCCTAGCAGTTAACTAGTTCATGTTCTGTTTCTTGTGTTGGACCCGATGTTCTTTTATACTCCCAAAATGTCCGCGGTGTATGTACTAAGACACATGTTTTAGCAGATGCTGTTTTGTCGTGTTCCTACTTTATTATTATTTTTTCTGAGACATGGCTGCATTCAGGTATTGACTCTTCTGAGATTTTTAATGAATGTTACACAGTTTTTAGAGAGGATAGAAATTTTCAGCGTGTGGGCTTGTCTCGGGGTGGTGGTGTACTGTTAGCGGTTGATAGCTCTTTGTCGACGTCTCGCCTTGTACTTACGGATTTGGGTTGGAGAGATTTGCCGTTAGTTGATGTACTCGCGGTTAAAGTTTCGTTGCGTTTTTGTCCGTTATACATTTTGGTTTTATATATTCAGCCACAGACAGGACTGCAAGTCTACGAGCAGGTATTTGAAATGCTGAGTTTGATTGAAAGTTTGTTGGGTGCAGATGTGATAATATGTGGGGACTTTAATTTATGTGACTATATTCGGTATCTGGATGAGGGAAGGGTTGTTGGAGCTACAGCTGCACTGTTAAATTTTCTAGAGCTTATGAACTATGCGCAGTATAATAAAGTTTATAATAATCGTAGACGTATTCTACATCTATTTATTAGCAGTTTTCCCTGTCCCGTGGAGAGAGCGCGGGACACTCTGTTGCCTGAAGATGATTATCATCCGGCGCTATCTGTTGTGGTTGGGCGGGCTAGACATGTGAGTTCTCACCGCCACCTTCGAGGCAATGATGACCTGAGTTTTAAATTTCGAAAGGCTAACCTGGCTGAGGTTTATAGGAGCTTATCTGAGGTGGATTGGTCTGTCCTATCGGTGGATCTCAAAGTTCATGAGGCCTGCAACATTTTCTACGGCAAGCTTTATTCATGCTTTGAGAGGTTTGTTCCTAGAGGTGCCACCCATCGTTCGAGACGTTATCCTCCTTGGTTTAGTAGAGATATAATTAGAAACATTAAACGCAAGTGGAAATTATTGAGACATATTAGAAGGGTGGGGGGAGAGTGTTTAAAGGTTGAGTTCCGACTGCTGAGAGCGAATATCAAGAGATCCATTGAATCCTCCCGAAAAGCCTATATTGCTGGTGTTGAACGTAACATTAGAGATGACCCATCTAAGTTCTGGTCGTATGTAAGTACGAAATCGAATTCTGTTTCTGGGGAAATGACGTTTCGGGATCGCCGGTTGGGTTCGCCGCGGGAGATTGTGGACGCGTTTGCTGCGTTTTTTGCTTCAACGTATGGCGCATCGCGCCAGTCTGTTGACGATAGCGCGGACGGACTTAGGGGTGATTGTCTGAACATTGTTGGTTTCTCGGAGCGGGAAGTTTTGGCGGTGCAGAGGAAGATGAGAGGAAGATTGACGGCTGGGCTTGATGGGGTTCCCGCGTTCTTGTTGAAGGATTGCGCATCCGTGCTTGCGTGGCCTCTATCGCGGGTTTTCACTATTGTGGTTGGACATGCCATATTCCCTGATATGTGGAAGAGTGCAAGGGTTATTCCAGTTTTCAAAAAGGGAGATAGGGGGAAGATTGAGAATTATAGGCCGGTTTCTATTATTTCCAATTTTGCTAAAGTGTTTGAAACTTTATTGCATGGATGCATTTATCACCATGTTAAACCCAGGATTACGGATATGCAGCATGGCTTTATGAGGGGTAGGTCTACGGTGACCAATTTGCTATGCATTTTGGATTTTATTGCTCGAAGTATTGATGATAGTGTGCAAACTGATGTCATTTATACAGACTCTTCTAAAGCATTTGATAGTCTGGACCAAGGTATCTTATTGAGGAAACTGCATTTGTTTGGGTTGTCTGATATGTTAATTCAGTTGTTTAGATCCTATTTTGCCGATAGAAAACAATGTGTGTTTTGGAACGGCTTTAGGTCACACGATATAATGGTTATGTCTGGCGTACCGCAGTGTTCGGCTTTGGGTCCTCTTCTTTTTAACATTTTTGTTAACGACATTGTTGAGAATTTGGGAGACGGTTGCCTAATTTTTGCGGATGATGTTAAAATATTTAAAAGGATTGCTCACCGGAGTGACTGTGAAGAGCTCCAATTAAATTTGACACGAATTGTTAATTGGAGTAATATTAATTGCATAGATCTGAATGTTGATAAGTGCTGCGTGGTGTCTTACACGACTAGGGAGACTAGTATCAAGTTTGATTACATGGTGGCTGAATGTAAGATTTAGAGATTATCCTCTTATAGAGATTTGGGCGTGTTATTTGATAGTAGGCTGTCTTTTGCGGATCATATACAAGTGACGGTTGCTGCGGCGTATAGAGCCCTGGGTTTTGTTATAAGAAATTCCAGTGAGTTTACTTCCACTAGCTCTATAAAGTTACTATATTGTTCACTTGTTAGATCAAAACTTGAGTATGCATCTGTTGTTTGGTCGCCCATAAACCTGGTTCATAGAAAAAGTTTAGAGAAAGTACAGAGAAGAGCTAGTAAATATATGTGTTATAGGATGGAAGGGAGTTATCCGTCAAGGGGTTGTCTTCAGAAGAGTTCACTTGTTAAGCTGGAACTCAATGAATTGGTGGATAGACGTCGATATGCTGCGGTTCTCCTTCTGCATAAAATATTAAGTGGAAAGGTTGAATGTTCCTACGTCTTGGGCAAACTAAACTTTCGGGTTCCTAGATCTGGCATTAGAGAATGCTTGACATTCTACAGCAGGAAGAGTAGAATAGATATTGGACAGGGTGCCCCCATTAATTTCATTTGTGAGGCTTACAACAGCGTATGTGAAGAGGTAGACATTTTTTCTGCAGCGCCGCGGGAATTAAGAAATAAAATGTTATTGAGCTATTTCTGTTAATTGTTAATCTCTTAATTGTTAATTCTGTTAATGTGTCTTATCTTACATGATGTTATAGAATTATTATTTAGTTATTAGCCTGTAATTGGGTAGTTACCTGTAGGTTAATTAATTCATTAAATTAAAAGAAAAATTAAAAAAAAAATTTAAATTATAACAGTCGACATCCACCTCCAAAATTGCCTGGAACACCTTGGCATTTTTTCTCGTGGCCCAGACCCGAATAACCGCACAACTAGAATCGCGCTTAAAAATATCACCGTTCTGTTTCAAGAGAAAACCGATAAGCTCGTCTGAATCAAAACACTCCGAAAACCCAACAATCTTCACCCTGAGACGAAAAGCACCAAGTCTAGGGACGCTATAATCCGCCAACCCGCCCTCCGCAAGCCCCCTCAATCTCTCAGCATCCCCCTCACTAGCACAGCCAATAAGTGCGCCGCCGTCCCTCACCGATTTTACATCTTTTAAATTTATTTCTTCTCCCACAGGATTGACATTCCTCAAAATGTCAGCTTTGGTTTTGGCGCCAGGCTGATCACGATCATTCGGCCTAATGATCAACCTCGACCGCGGTGGACCCGCCAGTCTATCCGCATACGACGACAAAACCGGCAAACGCGAGGACGGCGCAGACCGGGGTGCAGCAAAACTTCTTTCAGCCCCCGACACCACACCAGCAGCCAAGCGAGAAAACTCCTTCGACAAGCCACTAAAAAATGCACTGCACTTGGCCTCAAACACCTCCCTGATATGATCAGAAAAACTGCCCACGCGGCACACAGCACACCTATAGGAAAGACCGGGCACATAAATCAGGAAAGGAAGGGCATCATCCGTAACACCATTGCAGGAAAGATGCACATATTTACCGCAAAGGCGAGAGCACAAGATCTTAGGAGCGTCACGTCTAAAATCCGGACCACCGCTACAACACGAAAATTACATGCCCGACGAGAGCCCGAACCGACAGCATCAGCAACAACAACAACCCGGCCAACGGCGGACAAACCAGCCCCAAGGCGCAGCAAAACTCACGCCTCCTCCGCTCGAAGGGACCCAAGCGGCCGGACAGCAAGGGCACCGCCGGCAAAAACAGCAACCCCGACCCAGGACGCAGTAACCCACGTCCCTCCCAAGAATGGTAGGCCGAGAGCTGCAACAGCCACCACGGATTACCAAACGAAACGTCGTAGCACGCTTCCACCAACCCGGGGATGCTGCCGACCGCGAGAGCGGCACCGGAAGCCCGCCGCGCCCGAAAAATCCTCAACAACTCCTATCGAGGCACGACCGCCCACACGAGCGCACAAATTACGGAGGCGCCGGGCGAATCGACAAAAGAAACTATCTGCCCGATAAGAACACGGAAGAAACTAGCGCGATTAGTCGGCAGGTCGGAAAAAAACGGAAATAAACAAGGAAACAACCTCAAACCACCCAAAATCGGCCAATCCGGCCGTGCAACGAGACACCACACCACAAAGAAGGAATCAAGAGCATTCAGTTCATAATAAACTCAACCAGCAATCAGGTAAAAGAAGCACCATAAACCAAGATTCCAACGGAGCGACACACGATCGTCCTGTTAAGCGAAATGGAAGATTTGTACTTCTTGTAATTATAAAAACACTACAGCACTTCATTTAGCCTGCTCACTCTGCGTGTGGAAATTTCATAGCAATTGGAGGAATGAAGTTCTTTTTATAAGTTACCATTCTTTGGACGTAGTCATATTGCATATGATGCACAATTTTTTGAAAATTAAGCAAGATACACAAGAACTAATTAGCTCCAAAAGGTACTTCTCGGTCTGCCAAATTTTATAGCAATAGGATGAATGAATTTATTTTTAAAGGCTTCCGTTATTTGAATGTTACTATTTTGCATATGATGCTTGTTTTATCAAAAACTAGTGCAGTTATAGAGAAACTGATTAACTCTATGAATTTGCATTAAAATTATTTCTCTACGTGCCAAATCTCCTAGCAATTGGAGGGAAGAAGTTATTTTTATAGGCTTCCGTTATTCGGACGTTGTCATGTTGCATTTGATGCTCGAACTTCCAAAACTAAGCAAGCTACAGAGAAACCGATTTGCTCCATGAGTTTGTATTTAAATTTCTTCTTGGTGTGCCAAGTTTCCGTGTAATTGGTTGAAAGAACTTCCTTTGGAAACTTCCGCTGTTTAGATGTTGTCATGTTGCACATAGTACTCGATTTTTCGGATACTAAGCAAGTTACAGAGGAACTGATTAGCTGCAAAAATGTTTGCATTCAAATTACTGCTCTGTATGATAAATCTTATAGCAATTAAAGAAATGAAGCTCATTTTAAAAGCTCTTTTATTTGAATGTTGTCATATTGCACATGATTCTCGATATGTCGAAATCTAAGCAAGCAACTGAGAAGCTGATTAGCTCCATGAGTTTGCATTAAAATTACTTCTCTGCTTGTAAAAATTTCATAGCAATTTGAAGAATTAATTTCTTTTTATAAGCTTCCATTCTTAGGACGTAGTCATATTGTAAATGATGCTTAATTTTTCAAAAATTAAGCAAGATACAGAGGAACAGATCAGCTCCAGAAGTCTGCGTTCAAATTGCTTCTCCGTGTGACAAATTTCTTAGCAATTAAAGGGAAAAAGTTATTTTTATAGGCCTCCGTTGTTTGGACGTTGCCATATTGAATTTGCTGCTCGAATTTCGAAAACTAAGCAAGCTACAGGGAAGCTGATTTGCTCCATTAGCTCGTAATTGATGGCGAGAAATCGCCATGGTTTGGTTGGTGTGGTGTTGCTATCTTTTTATTTTCGCTTTCTTCACTTGTGCTACTCTGCAATTCTTTTGAGTTGTTTGCTATGCGCCTGTTAGGGGTGAGTTGCTCGTTCTGGTGGAGTTAATTTTTCTTGAAGTTGAGGGACTGGATCTGGGATTTTGGCAAGTTAGTCGAATTGTTTATGCTTTTTTCCCTTATCAGTGTCGCTGATAAGCGTGAGTTATAGCTCTACCGCATTGATAGAAAACTCGCTTGTGGTGTCCGCTCACTGCGGTTTGCCGCGGCTCGTTGTTCCTCTGTACGGAACCAGTGTAAAAAATAGGGGCACTTGGTGGCGACTTGTTGCCGGTGACCGCCGGGACTCCCTGCGATAGGCTGCTCTTGCTTTGTCATGGCTCCTGTTTGCGATGCGTGTGGGGCGGCTTTTTCTTCATCGTCGCCCGGACTTTTGTGCGGCGGTACTTGCAATGCTTCAATTCATTTGGAATGTGCCCAGCTTCCGCGCGAATTAGTGAAATTTCTTAAAGGCACTAGGGAGCTCTCCTGGAGATGCGATGGGTGCCAGCGGGATTGTATGACTGTCGATCGGGATGGCCTGGGCAAACTTTTTCAGGATAAGCTTGACGAGATGTTGGCTGTTCTTTCTAAAAACATGGAGGATTTTAAAAAGTAATTTATGGATCATGCACTGCCCCGGCTTGCTTCGGTGTCTGAGACGTCATCCCGGAGCATTTCTGACACTGTTGCAAGAGCTATCGGGACGCGGGGGACTGCGGGTTCTTCGGGAGGCTTCGTTCATCCCGTTCGCTAAATGTCTGCTGGTGGGCTTTATGCAGATATTGCTTCGAGAAGCGCGCAGACGAAGGTGCTTGTTAGGCCGGTAGTAGGGGTGCAGTCCGTTTCTAAAACCAAGGCAGATATACTTAGTAAGGTTGATCCGGTAGCTGCAGGTATTGACATCAAGCGGGTGACTCAGCTTAAGGATGGTGCAGTAATTTTGCGATGTCGCGACGCCGCTGCATCTTTGAAGTTCCGTGGGGTGGCGGGAGAGAAGCTGTCCCAGTCTTATGAGGTGCGTAAGCTTAAGGGTCTGTCTCCGAGTGTTCGAATTGTTGGCATGTCTGAGGCAGTTGATCGCTCTACTCTTGCGAAATATTTGAGAAAACAAAATGATTGTTTATTCGATTCGGAATCGGTGTGTGAGGTACTGTCTGTTACTGCTGTTAAGAAAAATTCAGAATTATTTCAGGCCACGGTGCGACTTGACGCGGTCACGTACAGGAAGTTTTTAGATGTAGGCCATGTGCTTGTTGGACTGGACGGCTGCTCTGTATATGATGCTGTTTCGCTGCGTAGATATTTTTCTTGCAACGGTTTCAACCATGTAGCTGATCGATGCACTAGAAAGAAGAATCCCATTTGTCCCCTATGTTCCGAGGAGCACCCCATCAAGAAGTGTTCTCTAACATCTGAACAAAAAAGTCAATATCGGTGTATAAACTGCATAAATTATAACAAGGGACGCGACGTTGGTGTGAGTGTTGCACACGCAACTTGAGACATAGATAAGTGCTCGTCCTATATAAGATCGCTGGCAAAACTTAGGTTTAATCTGTTTGGGGTTTGCGATGACAGCGCTTCGAGGACTGCAGTCTCCTAGCAATTATTGTGCGTAACTGATTGCAGTGTGGAGGAGGGTTCTAGGCCTGGAGATGGCTGCGTGGATGCTGGGCCCTTATCTTCTGTATTTGGGAGGGGTGTCACCTCGGTAGTCTCTGATAGCTCGACAAGTTCTACGTCTGATGATGTCGCCGATGGTTTGCCAGCACAAGGCAGACTTGGCTGTGGGGCTGGATTCTTGTCGTTCTGCCACGTAAATATAAGGTCCCTCAGCTCTTCTTTCGGTGAGTTTGTGGTGTTTGTAAAGAGCAACAATTTTGACATTCTTGCATTTTCTGAGACGTGGCTAAAGCCGGAAGACTCATTTGAATTGTTTGCGGTCGAAGGCTATCAGCTTGTCCGAGCGGACAGGTTATCGAGGGGTGGCGGTGTTTGTTGCTATGTTAGCCACCGAATAAAGTTTAGGGTTATGGAAAATGACGAGGCGGACGCAGAGGGCTTGGAGCATTTATGGATATTAATATTTATGAGAAATATAAAAATAGTTTTTGGGGTGGTTTATAGGCCGCCATCAAGTACTATATTCAGCCTGTCAGTTTTGGAGGAAATAATTGGTAATACTGCATCTGATGCGGACCGTGTAGTGGTTGTGGGTGATTTTAACGTTGATTTTCTCGGGTCTACCTCTCGCGTCGCCCGCGCGCTTGCTCTCATTCTGGATGCGTTGAACTTGCGACAGATTATAGAAGAGCCTACTAGGATTGCTGGGACCTCTGTTACGTTGATCGACCTTATTTGTGTGCTGAGAGATGAGAGGGTGATTGACTCTGGGACAATTGATTTGCTGGGTATGTCTTATCAGCGTTTGACCTACTGCACGCTTGCCTACTCATTCATACGTGGTGCTCCGCGACGAGTTTGTTTCAGAGATTTTAGGAGTATGCAACCTGTAGTTTTTGCTAGTGATGCGGAAATTGTTGATTGGGACCGCGTCTTGGGGCTGGAAAGTATTGATGAGAAAGTGGAATTTCTAAACGGCGCAGTCCGGGCTCTGTTTGATGTACATGCTCCGCTTCGGACCGTTGTGTGCAGAAAGAGTTCAAGACCGTACATCACTTTCACCATTCGCAAAATGATCAAACTAAAAGAATCTGCGTTTAAGAAATATCGCAGAACGGGGAATGTTGTCCATCTGAAGTTTTACAGAGATATGAAAAATTTTCTGACCGAAGCCGTTCGACGGGAGAGGGTGGCTTATGTACAGCATCGCATTAGGCAGTGTGAGGGCGACACCGGAGCGTTGTGGTCGACGCTCGCAGGCTTACGTGTTCACCGGAAACCTAGAAACAGGATTTCGCCTCTGCTTGCTAACCCAAACGACATAAATTCCCACTTCCTTAGTATTCCTGGAATACCGATTGACGGTGGCACCCTGGACGAGTTAAACGCTTCCGTTCATCCTTCGTTGCAGCGGATGTTGTCTTGGAGACCAGTGTCCGAGGAGGAAATCATGGACATGTTGTCGTCGCTTCGATCTGGTGCTCGTGGAGCGGATGATATAGGATTAAGAATGCTCAGGCTTGTGCTTCCGTTTTGCCTCAGAGCGGTAACTCACATTATTAATGTTTCCCTGAATCGTGGGGTGGTGCCTCTGGCCTGGAAAAAGGCTATTGTAACACCGCTGGCTAAAGTGCCGGTGGCAGCGGAGATGAAGCATCTGCGCCCCATTAGTATCCTGTCTTGCTGCTCAAAGCTATTGGAGCTTGCTCTGAGGGCAAGATTTACGGAACATGTTGAACGGTATTCTTTGTTGCCTGTTATGCAGTCTGGTTTTAGAAAAGGTCATAGCACGGCCACGGCGCTGCTAAGGGTTACTAACGATGTGGCTGCTGGGAAAAATAACTCAAAGGTAACATATATTGTTCTGTTAGATTACAGTAAGGCCTTTGATATGGTTGATCATAAGTTGATGGTCGCAAAGCTTCATTATTTCGGATTCGGCGATTGTGCAGTTGGCTGGTTTCGAAGCTACTTGACGGCGCGGACGCAGGCTGTGAGGATTCAGGATCAACTATCAGACGAACTGGATGTCTCTGCCGGAGTACCGCAGGGTAGTGTGCTGGGACCCATTATGTTTTCAGTATACACATCCAGTCTTCCCGAAGTCCTGACGCAAAGTTGCGGGCACCATATCTACGCTGACGACACTCAAATCTATATGACTGCCGATCCGTCTGGTCCTGACTCAGTAATCGACGAACTTAATGCTAACCTGGATGCGGTCTTCCACTGGTCGGTTAAGCATGGACTTAAGCTCAACGCCGAGAAATGCATTTTATTGTGCGTGGGGACACGTGCGAGTCGCGACAGGGCTGAGTTTAATCGCACAACACCTGTCATCTTGAATAGACGTGTCATCGAATGTAGGGAAATGAGCAGAGACCTGGGGGTTACTATAGACCAGCATTTGTCTTTTGGACGGCATGTCACGGAGTTGTGTGGCTTTGCGTACGCGAAGCTAAGATGCCTGTTTTCTTTCAAGAATATTTTGCCTCAGGACGTCAAATTTAAGCTGGTCAATTCTCTGATTATGAATAGATTTGACTATTGCTCCTGCGTTTACTACTGGTTTCTGTCCCGTGAGTTTCGACATAAAATACAAGTCGTCGAAAATTGTTGTCTCAGGTTTGCATTTAGCATAAATAGGCGGGAACATATTACTCCACATTATGAGCGTCTGGGTATCTTGAAGTTCACCGATTGTGCAGTGTTGCGGTACTGCTGCATCCTGTACAAGATTTTAAATACTGGCACTCCCGCCTATCTGTTTCAGTTTGTCACTCCCAGGTATCAGCGTCATAACACAGCTGCAGATTTTCAGTTGCGTAACCGTCACCTGTGCGATGTTCCCCGTTGTCGCTTGAAAGCTTTTAAGGCTAGCTTTGGCTACCTGTCTGCTGTACTGTATAACAGATTTGCCTCCGAGTTCCTGGGGCCTGAAAATCCGAACAACTTTAAGAAAATGCTAACGCGGAATTTGCTAGAAAATCCCAATGCCGCTCTTAATTATTAATTTTAATTTTTGTATACGGGTGCATTTACATAAATGTGTATTTACTTAGCTTTTTGAGAGAATGTTTTTAATTTTGTACCTGTGGTCTGTTACGGCCGAAAAGAAAAAAATAATATTATTATATTATTATTGATGACTCTGTACTTGGTAAGAGTGGAAACCAGCAATGCTGACCTCTTCACCGTTTCAAATTTGAACAAAGTTTTTATTATTATTATTATTATTATTAATCAAATTTCTTCTTTCTGTGCTTAGTTTTCTTGTAATCGGTTAAAAGAACTTCTTTTGAAAAGCTTTTGTTGGTTGGACGTTGTCATATTGCACATAGTACTCGATTCTTCGAAACAAATCAAGTTGCAGAGGAACTAATAGACTCCAAAACTTTGCGTTCAAATTACTTCTCTATGTGATGAATTTTATAGCAATTGAAAAAATGAAGTTCTTTTTAAAAAGTTTTTTTATTTGGATGTTGTCAAATTGCACATGATTCTTGATTTTCAAAAACAAAGCAAGCTACAGAGAAACTGATTACCTCAATGAGTTCGTATTTATACTTCTTCCTTGTGTGACAAGTTTCCTAATATTTGAAGGAAAAAACCTCTTTTTATAAGCTTCCGTTGATTGGACGTTGTCATATTGCATATGATTCCTGATTTTTTGAAAACTAAGCAAGCTACAGAGAAACTGATTAGCTAAAATTTCGGCTTCAAATTACTTCTTTGCCACTAAAGATTTCATAGTAATTGTGGGAATGAATTTCTTTTTATAAGTTTGAATTCCTTGGACCTTGATATATTGCATTTCATGCTCGAATCTGAAAAATATACAAGCTACAGAGAAACTGATTAGCTCAATGAGTTCGTATTTAATATTTTTTTCTGTATGCCTAGTTTCCTGTTATTTGATGGAGAGAACTTCTTTTGAAAAGCTGCCGATGGTTGGACGTTGTCATATTGCACATAGTACTTGATTTTTCGAAAACTGAGCAAGTTACAGAAGAACTGATTAGCTCTAAATGTTTGCATTCAAATTACTTCTCTGTGTGATAAATCTTATAGCAATTGAAAGAATGAAGTTCTTTTGAAAAGGTTTTTTTATTTGAATGTTGTAAAATTGCACATGATTCTCGATTTTTCTGAAACTAGGCAAGCTACAGACATGCTGATCAGCTCGATGAGTGAGCAAGTTAACTTCCGAGCAAATTAAAATCAGTTTTTAAAAATTTAATTTTACTACGGAGCAACAAAATTACAACTGAGAGACTACGACCTAACACATAAAAGCAAAATTCTAACTTATTATTATGATGCAGCTACTTTTATAAACTACAACATGCTGACTTAGCGCCGGCGTCGGCGACGAGATGTTCTCATCATATCAGCATTTCTTCATAGATTAGCAGTCATGTAACTCCTCCGCCGTTAGTAAAAACTGTGCGATTGTCACAGAGTTCGTTGGTTGATTCCCATGGCCTTGTAGATTTTGCGGGTTTTTTTTGGAGTTTTTCGCTAATCTGGAAAACTTCGATGATTGGGCAAAACGATGGTACAACATGTAGATGATCCCTATAACTAATAAAACGTATAATAGAATTGTGCAAAAGCTAAGTTTTTGAAAATGTATTGGTGGATCATCCATTATATCTAACTTAAATTTCTGATTGTTAAGGGCACTGGAAACACTTTTAATATTGTCCAAGTCAATGGCTTTAATGTCTAAGAGTTCACGTTTAGGTTCTCGTTCACTGAAAATGTCTTTGACAAGTTGAATGGGGGGTAACGTTATTGATTTGAAATTTGGTTGGGGGTCCTGAAAAGTTTTTATAATAGTGTCTTTGATTTGCACTTGGCATGAGTTGTAAGGTTCGATCAGGTAACTTCCATTTAATGGAACGTCTTCCCTATTGTTACCACATTTTTGTTGCACTACGATGGTATTGGGTGTGACTATAATCCACTTGTTATCTTCGAGTTTCTGGATATTTTATGGTGGTTAAATGTATTGGTACGAACTGACAATTGGTGGTGTTGGTGGAAAATTTTAACAGCTCGATTTCACATGGGGCTCCGTCACTGATTTTTGCTAAGTTTGCCTTTTCACATAAAATTTTTCTATTTTTAACCTCTTGGCATTGGACATCCGAAAATGCGTAGTTATTTTCGTTAAGGAGAAGGAATTTGGAAAAAGGTATAATTGTTTTGAAAAAATTTAATATTGGAAATGGTAACGAGTATAGGTGAAAATAATTATAATTTTCGGCTGCGTCGATCGGTATTTCTAAAGCAAACACAATCTGATTTTTTCTACTATTACTTTTGATTTTTCGAACACTAAGATATTTTCTAATACTGGTTCAAAAGGCAATTTGAAACCGTTTACTTGGCTGTTGATGTGTGCAATTTTTGGCAGAAGATCATTTGGTTCTATTATTGAATTATGAAATGTATTTCATTTTGAAAAGGTGATTGCAATTTCAATTTTCTCGAAGATATCGTATGTGATTTAGAAAGTCGTTAAAAATTGAGAAATCATTGTTTGTATTAACAGGTAGTGATGAGTTTCAATATCTTCTAATCGAGTAGTTTTAACTAAATGTTCTATTTCAGTAATGCAAGCTATATAATAAATTGATTCTGTATAAGAAAGTTTGTACTTTGTTGGTATACACGAAAATCTTTTATGTTGTTACATACTTGGTGGAGAGAAGCAGCTAAGAAAGCACATGCTTCTTGTATGAACTGTAGAGGAGTAACAACCCATTGCCAACCATCCCTGGTATTTATACAGGTAAAGTCACGTGGACTTATTGTTGCCCTATCTACGTTATTGACCGGTGGGTTTTCCCCATCCCTTATCGAACAATTTGGGAAAACCCAACTTGACCTAAATTCCAGAGACGGTTAACAATGGAACCTAGCAAAACTATGTAACCGGCGGCTACATACTCCCCCTCATTGACGAATGTCAATAATGTGAACAAAAATTACTAACTAGATTAAATTATGCATCAAAATCAAAGATATCAAATCCTAAACTAAATACCAAATTGAAAACTGGACACAAAATCAGTTAAAACTGACTACTACAAAGATAACCAATTCTTAATCAAATTTAGATTTGAATTATAAGAAACGACAAATTCCACGAACATACTAAATCATAAACTAATTTAGGACTGGCCATTCGAAACGAAATTGAATTAAACTATACATGACAAATCAAAAATTACAATTCATAAAAATAAGAAATCAAAAATATCAAATCTTAAACTGAACATCAAACTGAAAATTAAACTCAAATTACACAAAATCAGTTGACTAAATACACAGATATCAAATACCAAATAAATTCTCAAATCAAGGTTAAATTAGAATTATAAAAAACGACAAATAATTATAATAAAATCCACGAACATATTAAATCTGAGAATCAGATCGAACCAACTAAAACCAATTTAGGACTGGTCGTTCGACACAAAATGGATTAAATTATACAAATCAAATCAAAAATCACAATTCATAAAAATATATCAAAATAAATTTGTCAAGAAACATTGTCCAGTTTTTCACTAACAATCGCGAAAATTGCCCATGATACCCTCGACACTAACACAAAAGCGAAAACGTTGTAGCTCGAGATATCTGCTACTGGTGTTGGTACTGACCATGAATAGAACAGTTTCTAATTAACCCTCGTCTTGGGGTAACGGACAAAGCTTGCTCACTGCCCGGCGAAACACTCCACTTGAAGAGCGCACTGAAACCACACGAATAATGCCGTCTTGCCCTGGATGCAATGGAACGACTCGTGTTAGTTTCCAATTTAACGGTGCCACATTGTCTTCACCGATAATTACTAAAATCCCAATATCCATCTTTGCTTCTGGAGATTGTTTCCACTTTTGAAGAATCTGCAGATGCGTCACCACATCTTTGTAAAACCGGCGCCAAAAATGTTGCCGCAACTGCCCAATACGTTGGTACCTGGACAGTTTGTCGATGGTCACTGAAGTTAAGTCGTGGTCCTCAGGAGAAGTTAGAAATGCTCCAATGATAAAATAGGCCGGTGTCAGTGGTGTAGAATTATTTAGATCATTGGATAAGGGAATCAAATAATGCGAATTAATGACATCCTCTATCTGAATAAGTAATGCTTCATCTCTTTATATGTTAATGAAGCATTACCTAGTATTCGTTTTAAATGAAGCTTTACGGATCGAATCAGTCTCTCCGTTAAACCATTAAAATTTAGACCCCTAGGTGTGACATGACATTTGTAGAAAGCACCAAAACCATAAGAATAATGCCCTTTTGCATTATTTGTTTCAGGAAAAGCAATCCGAGACTTCCTATTATAGCTACACATTGAGTGCCTACTTCTAACTTTTATTCTAATTATTGGATCACCATCTAAAAACGGATCCCATGATAATAATTTATTAGATTTATGAAAATTCATAATTCTACTGTGCGCCTTTCGCTCATCAGAAAGTTCTTCTTTCTGAATAATTCTAACCTCAGCTTTGTAGGCTTTATCTAATTCCTTTTCATTTAGATTTCCAATCAAATGACTATCAGGATTTCTTGCGTTATGCACAAAACGCAACACATAAGCTATTACACCATAGTAGAAGTGTTGAGGATTTGATTGTGGTAATGGACTGATAAGTTAATGGCCCTGATAACGCTAATGGCATTGATTACGGTAATGGTGTCGATAACCTAATGGTGTTTATGATTGACAGGTACTTAACAGGTGTCTAATGGCTGCATTTTTTGCAAATTACCTAATTATCTATCGACTTGGAATTTTGTGAAAACATTAAAAGTAATGTTTACGTTAACAATCTCATTTCCTTTCTGCAGATTATCTAAGTGGTTTGACTCGTGATTGACTAATGACAGGAACTTGGAATTTAGTGAAATATTAAAAAACAATGTCTAGACTGACAATGTCATTTCCTTTCTGCAAATTATCTAACTGGCTAATGGAGTCAACCGCTAAGTAACTAAAAAAGGTGAAATCAAAATGGTCATCGGGCAAACCGTATATAAAGCCGGAACGCAAGTGAAGAATCACAGTTTTTTTCGTATCGATACGTAAGCGGTTACGAAGATGAGTGTTGAGAGTTATTTTCAAGTGTTGACTTGCAATCAACTGCTACGATTTTACGAATCAGGTTTAATAGAACCCTGTTATCTAAAATCTATATATAATATTGTGAGTGAACGAATAATTTTTGATAACATCGTTTTGACACATGATGAGACTAATCTTTAGGATTCGTTAAGATTAACAGTAAACGGTGCTGCAGAAGAAAAATCTCATGGTAAGTGTTAGCTATAAACAATTGAATAATATATGTAGTTAATATATTCATAATAATAATAATAATAATAAAAACTTTGTTCAAATTTGAAACGGTGAAAAGGTCAGCATTGCTGGTTTCCACTCTTACCAAGTACAGAGTTATCATTAACAATATAATAATATTATATTTCTCTTTTCGGCCGTAACAGACCACAGGTATAAAATTAAAAACATTCTCTCAAGAAGCTAAGTAAATACACATTTATGTAAATGCACCCGTATTCAAAAATTAAGATTAATAATTAAGAGCGGCATTGGGATTTTCTAGCAAATTCCGCGTTAGCATTTTCTTAAAGTTGTTCGGATTTTCAGCCCCCAGGAACTCGGAGGCAAATCTGTTATACAGTACAGCAGACAGGTAGCCAAAGCTAGCCTTAGAAGCTTTCAAGCGACAACGGGGAACATCGCACAGGTGACGGTTACGCAACTGAAAATCTGCAGCTGTGTTATGACGCTGATACCTGGGAGTGACAAACTGAAACAGATAGGCGGGAGTGCCAGTATTTAAAATTTTGTACAGGATGCAGCAGTACCGCAACACTGCACGATCGGTGAACTTCAAGATACCCAGACGCTCATAATGTGGAGTAATATGTTCCCGCCTATTTATGCTAAATGCAAACCTGAGAGAACAATTTTCGACGACTTGTATTTTATGTTGAAACTCACGGGACAGAAACCAGTAGTAAACGCAGGAGCAATAGTCAAATCTATTCATAATCAGAGAATTGACCAGCTTAAATTTGACGTCCTGAGGCAAAATATTCTTGAAAGAAAACAGGCATCTTAGCTTCGCGTACGCAAAGCCACACAACTCCGTGACATGCCGTCGAAAAGACAAATGCTGGTCTATAGTAACCCCCAGGTCTCTGACCATTTCCCTACATTCGATGACACGTCCATTCAAGAAGACAGGTGTTGTGCGATTAAACTCAGCCCTGTCGCGACTCGCACGTGTCCCCACGCACAATAAAATGCATTTCTCGGCGTTGAGCTTAAGTCCATGTTTAACCGACCAGTGGAAGACCGCATCCAGGTTAGCATTAAGTTCGTCGATTACTGAGTCAGGACCAGACGGATCGGCAGTCATATAGATTTGAGTGTCGTCAGCGTAGATATGGTGCCCGCAACTATGCGTCAGGACTTCGGGAAGACTGGATGTATATACTGAAAACATAATGGGTCCCAGCACACTACCCTGCGGTACTCCGGCAGAGACATCCAGTTCGTCGGATAGTTGATCCTGAATCCTCACAGCCTGCGTCCGCGCCGTCAAGTAGCTTCGAAACCAGCCAACTGCACAATCGCTGAATCCGAAATAATGAAGCTTTGCGACCATCAACTTATGATCAACCATATCAAAGGCCTTACTGTAATCTAACAGAACAATATATGTTGCCTTTGAGTTACTTTTTCCAGCAGCCACATTGTTAGTAACCCTTAGCAGCGCCGTGGCCGTGCTGTGACCTTTTTTAAAACCAGACTGCATAACAGGCAACAAAGAATACCGTTCAACATGTTCCGTAAATCTTGCCCTCAGAGCAAGCTCCAATAGTTTTGAGCAGCAAGGCAGGATACTAATGGGGCGCAGATGCTTCATCTCCGCTGCCACCGGCACTTTAGCCAGCGGTGTTACAATAGCCTTTTTCCAGGCGAGAGGACTCACCCCACGATTCAGGGAAACATTAATAATGTGAGTTACCGCTCTGAGGCAAAACGGAAACACAAGCCTGAGCATTCTTAATCCTATATCATCTGCTCCACGAGCACCAGATCGAAGCGACGACAACATGTCCATGACTTCCTCCTCGGACACTGGTCTCCAAGACAACATCCGCTGCATCGAAGGATGAACGGAAGCGTTAAACTCGTCCAGGGTGCCACCGTCAATCGGCATTCCAGGAATACTAAGGAAGTAGGAATTTATGTCGTTTGGGTTAGCAAGCACAGGTGAAATCCTGTTTCTAGGTTTCCGGTGAACACGTAAGCCTGCGACCGTCGACCACAACGCTCCGGTATCGCCCTCACACTGTCTAATGCGATGCTGTACATAAGCCACCCTCTCACGTCGAACGGCCTCGGTCAGAAAATTTCTCATATCTATGTAAAACTTTAGATGGACAACATTCCCCGTTCTGCGATATTTCCTAAACGCAGATTCTTTTAGTTTGATCATTTTGCGAATGGTGAAAGTGATGTACGGTCTTGAACTCTTTCTGCACACAACGGTCCGATGCGGAGCATGTACATCAAACAGAGCCCGGACTGCGTCGTTTAGAAATTCCACTTTCTCATCAATACTTTCCAGCCCCAAGACGCGGTCCCAATCAACAATTTCAGCATCACTAGCAAAAGCTACAGGTTGCATACTCCTAAAATCTCTGAAACAAACTCGTCGCGGAGCACCACGTATGAATGAGTAGACAAGCGTGCAGTAGGTCAAACGCTGATCAGACATACCCAGCAAATCAGTTGTCCCAGAGTCAATCACCCTCTCATCTCTCAGCACACAAATAAGGTCGATCAACGTAACAGAGGTCCCAGCAATCCTAGTAGGCTCTTCAATAATCTGTCGCAAGTCCAACGCATCCAGAATCCCAGCAAGCGCGCGGGCGCCGCAAGAGGTAGACCCGAGAAAATCAACGTTAAAATCACCCACAACCACTACACGGTCCACATCAGATGCAGTATTACCAATTATCTCCTCCAAAACTGACAGGCTGAATATAGTACTTGATGGCGGCCTATAAACCACCCCAAAAGCTATCTTTATATTTCTTATATATTAATATCCATAAATGCTCCAAGCCCTCTGCGTCCGCCTCGTCATTTTCCATAACCCTAAACTTTATTCGGTGGCTAACATAGCAACAAACACCGCCACCCCTCGATAACCTGCCCGCTCGGACAAACTGATAGCCTTCGACCGCAATCAATTCAGATGAGTCTTCCGGCTTTAGCCACGTCTCAGAAAGTGCAAGGATGTCAAAATTGTTGCTCTCTACAAACATCACAAACTCACCAAAAGAAGAGCTGAGGGACCTTATATTTACGTGGCAGAACGACAAGAATCCAGCCCCACAGCCAAGTCTGCCTTGTTCTGGCAAACCATCGGCGACATCATCAGACGTAGAACTTGCCGAGCCATCAGAGACTACCGAGGTGACACCCCTCCCAAATTCAGAAGATAAGGGCCCAGCATCCACGCAGCCATTTTCAGGCCCAGAACCCTCCTCCACACTGCAATCAGTTACGCACAATAATTGCTAGGAGACTGCAGTCCTCGAAGCACTGTCATCGCAAACCCCAAACAGATCAAACCTAAGTTTTGCCAGCGATCTTATATAGGACGAGCACTTATCTAGGTCTCAAGCTGCGTGTGCAACACTCACACCAACGTTGCGTCCCTTGTTATAATTTATGCAGTTTATACACCGATATTGACTTTTTTGTTCAGATGTTAGAGAACACTTCTTGATGGGATGCTCCTCGGAACATAGGGGACAAATGGGACTCTCCTTTCTAGTGCATCGATCAGCTACATGGTTGAAACCGTTGCAAGAAAAATATCTACGCAGCGAAAGAGCATCATATACAGAGCAGCCGTCCAGGCCAACAAGCACATGGCCTACATCTAAAAACTTCCTGTACGTGACCGCGTCAAGTCGCACCGAGGCCTGAAATAATTTTGAATTTTTCTTAGCAGCAGTAACAGACAGTACCTCATACACCGATGCCGAAGCGAATAAAGAATCATTTTGTTTTCTCAAATATTCCGCAAGAGTAGAGCGGTCAACTGCCTCAGACATGCCAGCAATTCGAACACTCGGAGACAGACCCTTAAGCTCACGCACCTCATAAGACTGGGACAGCTTCTCTCCCGCCACCCCACGGAACTTCAAAGATGCAGCGGCGTCGCGACATCGCAAAATTACTGCACCATCCTTAAGCTGAGTCACCCGCTTGATGTCAATACCTGCAGCTACCGGATCAACCTTACTAAGTATATCTGCCTTGGTTTTAGAAACAAACTGCACCCCTACTACCGGCCTAACAAGCATCTTCGTCTGCGCGCTTCTCGAAGCAATATCTGCATAAAGCGCACCACCAGACATTCCGCGAGCGGGATGGACCAAGCCTCCCGAAGAACCCGCAGTCCCCCGCGTCCCGATAGCCCTTGCAACAGTGTCAGAAATGCTCAGGGATGACGTCTCAGACACCGAAGCAAGCCGGGGCAGTGCATTATCCATAAATTCATTTTTAAAATCCTCCATGTTTTTAGAAAGAACAGCCAACATCTCGTCAAGCTTATCCTGAAAAAGTTTGCCCAGGCCATCCCGATCGACAGTCATAGGATCCCGCTGGCACCCATCGCATCTCCAGGAGAGCCCCCTAGTGCCTTTAGAAAATTTCACTAATTCGCGCGGAAGCTGGGCACATTCCAAATGAATTGAAGCATTGCAAGTACCGCCGCACAAAAGTCCGGGCGACGATAAGGAAAAAGCCGCCCCACACGCATCGCAAACAGGAGCCATGACAAAGCAAGGGCAGCCTATCGCAGGGAGTCCCGGCGGTCACCGGCAACAAGTCGCCACCAAGTGCCCCTATTTTTTACACTGGTTCCGTACGGAGGAGCAACGAGCCGCGGCAAACCGCAGTGAGCGGACACCACAAGCGAGTTATTTATCAATGCGGTAGAGCTATAACTCACGCTTATCAGCGACACTGATAAGGGAAAAAAGCTTAAACAATTTGACTAACTTGCCAAAATCCCAGATCCAGTCCCTCAACTTCAAGAAAAATCAACTCCATCAGAACGAGCAACTCACCCCTAACAGGCGGATAGCAAACAACTCAAAAGAATTGCAGAGTAGCACAAGTGAAGAAAGCGAAAATAAAAAGATAGCAACGCCACACCAACCAAACCATGGCGATTTTTCACCATCAATTACGAGCTAATGGAGCAAATCAGCTTCCTTGTAGCTTGCTTAATTTTCGAAATTCGAGCAGCAAATTCAACATGGCAACGTCCAAACAACGGAGGCCTATAAAAATAACTTTTTCCCTTTAATTGCTAAGAAATTTGTCACACGGAGAAGCAGTTTGAACGCAGACTTTTGGAGCTGATCTGTTCCTCTGTATCTTGCTTAATTTATGAAAAATTACGCATCATTTACAATATGACTACGTCCCAAGAATGGAAACTTATAAAAAGAAATTAATTCTTCAAATTGCTATAAAATTTTTACAAGCAGAGAAGTAATTTTAATGCTAACTCATGGAGCTAATCAGCTTCTCAGTTGCTTGCTTAGATTTCGAAAAATCGAGAATCATGTGCAATATGACAACATCCAAATAAAAGAGCTCTTAAAATGAGCTTCATTTCTTTAATTGCTATAAGATTTATCATACAGAGCAGTAATTTGAATGCAAACATTTTTGCAGCTAATCAGTTTCTCTGTAGCTTGCTTAGTATCCGAAAAATCGAGTACTATGTGCAACATGACAACATCTAAACAGCGGAAGTTTCCAAAGAAAGTTCTTTCAACCAATTAAACGGAAACTTGGCACACCAGGAAGAAATTTAAATACAAACTCATGGAGCAAATCAGTTTCTCTGTAGCTTGCTTAGTTTTGGAAGTTCGAGCATCAAATGCAACATGACAACGTCCGAATAACGGAAGCCTATAAAAATAACTTCTTCCCTCCAATTGCTAGGAAATTTGGCACGCAGAGAAATAATTTTAATGCAAATTCATAGAGTTAATCAGTTTCTCAATAACTGCACTAGTTTTTGATAAAACAAGCATCATATGCAAAATAGTAACATTCAAATAACGGAAGCCTTTAAAAATAAATTCATTCATCCTATTGCTATAAAATTTGACAGACAGAGAAGTAACTTTTGGAGCTAATTAGTTCTTGTGTATCTTGCTTAATTTTCAAAAAATTGTGCATCATATGCAATATGACTACGTCCAAAGAATGGTAACTTGTAAAAAGAACTTCATTCCTCCAATTGCTATGAAATTTCCACACGCAGAGTGAGCAGGCTAAATGAAGTGCTGCAGTGTTTTTATAATTACAAAAAGTACAAATCTTCCATTTCGCTTAACAGGACGATCGTGTGTCGCTCCGTTGGAATCTTGGTTTATGGTGCTTCTTTTACCTGATTGCTGGTTGAGTTCATTATGAACTGAATGCTCTTGATTCCTTCTTTGTGGTGTGGTGTCTCCTTGCACGGCCGGATTGGCCGATTTTGGGTGGTTTGAGGTTGTTTCCGTGTTTACTTCCGTTTTTTGCCGACCTGCCGACTAATCGCGCTGGTTTCTTCCATGTTCTTATCGGGCAGATAGTTTCTTTTGTCGATTCGCCCGGCGCCTCCGTAATTTGTGCGGGCGGTCTTGCCTCGATAGGAGTTGTTGAGGATTTTTCGGGCGCGGCGGGCTTCCGGTGGCGCTCTCGCGGTCGGCAGCATCCCCGGGTTAGTGGAAGCGTGCTACGACGTTTCGTTTGGTAATCCGTGGTGGCTGTTGCAGCTTTCGGCCTACCATTCTTGAGAGGAACGTGGGTTACTGCGTCCTGGGTCGGGGTTGCTGTTCTTGCCGGCGGTGCCCTTGCTGTCCGGCCGCTTGGGTCCCTTCGAGCGGAGGAGGCGTGAGCTTTGCTGCGCCTTGGGGCTGGTTTGTCCGTCGTTGGCCGGGTTGTTGTTGTTGTTGCTGATGCTGTCGGTTCGGGCTTTCGTCGGGCATGTAATTTTCGTGTTGTAGCGGTGGTCCGAATTTTAGACGTGACGCTCCTAAGATCTTGTGCTCTCGCCTTTGCGGTAAATATGTGCATCTTTCCTGCAATGGTGTTCCGGATGATGCCCTTCCTTTCCTGATTTATGTGCATGGTCTTTCCTATAGGTGTGCTGTGTGCCGCGTGGGCAGTTTTTCTGATCATATCAGGGAGGTGTTTGAGGCCAAGTGCAGTGCATTTTTTAGTGGCTTGTCGGTGGAGTTTTCTTGCTTGGCTACGGGTGTGGTGTCGGGGGCTGAAGGAAGTTTTGCTGCACCCCGGTCTGCGCCGTCCTCGCGTTTGCCGGTTTTGTCGTCGTATGCGGATAGACTGGCGGGTCCACCGCGTTCGAGGTTGATCATTAGGCCGAATGATCGTGATCAGCCTGGCGCCAAAACCAAAGCTGACATTTTGAGGAATGTCAATCCTGTGGGAGAAGAAATAAATTTAAAAGATGTAAAATCGGTGAGGGACGGCGGCGTACTTATTGGCTGTACTAGTGAGGGGGATGCTGAGAGATTGAGGGGGCTTGCGGAGGGCGGGTTGGCGGATTATAGCGTCCCTAGACTTGGTGCTTTTCGTCCCAAGGTGAAGATTGTTGGGTTTTCGGACTGTTTTGATTCAGACGAGCTTATCGGTTTTCTCTTGAAACAGAACGGTGATATTTTAGGGCGCGATTCTAGTTGTGCGGTTATTCGGGTTTGGGCCACGAGAAAAAATGCCAAGGTGTTCCAGGCAATTTTGGAGGTGGATGTCGACTCTTATAATTTAATTTTTTCTTTTTTTTAATTTTTTTCTTAATTTAATGAATTAATTAACCTACAGGTAACTACCCAATTACAGGCTAATAACTAAATAATAATTCTATAACATCATGTAGGATAAGACACATTAACAGAATTAACAATTAAGAGATTAACAATTAACAGAAATAGCTCAATAACATCTTATTTCTTATTTCCCGCGGCGCTGCAGAAAAAATGTCTACCTCTTCACATACGCTGTTGTAAGCCTCACAAATGAAATTAATGGGGGCACCCTGTCCAATATTTATTCTACTCTTCCTGCTGTGGAATGTCAAGCATTCTCTAATGCCAGATCTAGGAACCCGAAAGTTTAGTTTGCCCAAGACGTAGGAACATTCAACCTTTCCACTCAATATTTAATGCAGAAGGAGAACCGTAGCATATCGACGTCTATCCACCAATTCATTGAGTTCCAACTTAACAAGTAAACTCTTCTGAAGACAACCCCTTGACGGATAACTCCCTTCCATCCTATAACACATATATTTACTAGCTCTTCTCAGTACTTTCTCTAAACTTTTTCTATGAACCAGGTATATGGGCGACCAAACAATAGATGCATACTCAAGTTTTGATCTAACAAGTAAACAATATAGTAACTTTATAGAGCTAGTAGAAGTAAACTCACTGGAATTTCTTATCTGAAAAAATAACATTTAATCTCCTTTTCTTTTCAAACGCTCGAATTTCGCATCAGAGCATTACTTACCAGGTAAATCCCAAACCGTACGTCCTAGCTAATTTCACCCCAACGCAAAAGTTGTTGTGATGCACCGCTTGATGCCAAAAAACTTTTTTTCGGTGAAATCTGCAGGTCCGTTTCAGAGATACTCACAATAAAAAACGCCAAATGCCGTAATCGTCAAGTTTTCGTGTGAAAGACACAAACTTCGCATCACAGATTTTTTTCTTAATATTCGTTTTTCCCAACTTTTTTGATACTATCAAAAAGTTTGTCTCAAATGAATAAAGTGAAGAATAAAAATGAAAAATTTTTTTTTCCAATTTTTGAACTTAGAAAATTAAAAAAAGAAACTAAAACTATCCAAATCTCCAAATCTAAAAATTTTAGCGTATCTAACTTGTTGACCAAAATGGCCGCAATTTAAAATTTTTACCAAGGAAACATAACATTTTGAAAAAATTTGTAAAAAAAATTTTTTCATACCTTAATATTCGCTTTTCCCAACTTTTTTTTAATAC
Source organism: Pyrochroa serraticornis (assembly GCA_905333025.2). Classification (NCBI taxonomy): domain Eukaryota; kingdom Metazoa; phylum Arthropoda; class Insecta; order Coleoptera; family Pyrochroidae; genus Pyrochroa; species Pyrochroa serraticornis. Next base: position 21,386,021 of record HG995158.1, read on the forward strand.
CATTAAAAAGTTTGTCCCAATTGATAAAAATAAAAAAAAATGTCTTCCTAGTTTTGGACTTGAAAAACTTTTTGAAAAAAAATTATTCTTTTTTTTTCTCCAAATCCGAAAGTTCTAGCGTATTTAACTTGTTGACAAAAATGGCGACAATTGATAATTTTTGTTCAGAAGAAAATCGTAAAAAATTTTTTTCATCCCTTGATATGCGTTTTTTAGAAATTCTTTAATAAAAATTTTTTTTCTAACTTTCGAACTTAGAAAATTAAAAAAAAAAAACTAAAACTATCCAAACCTCCAAATCTAAAAATCTTAGCGTATCTAACTTGTTGACCAAAATGGCCGCAATTTAAAATTTTTGCCAAGGAAACATAACATTTTGAAAAAATTCGTAAAAGAAATTTTTTCATCCCTTAATATGCGTTTCTCCCAAATTTTTTTTAATACCATCAAAAAGCTTGTCCCAATTAATAAAAATGAAAAAAAAAATATCTTCCTAGTTTTGGACTTAGAAAATTTTTTGAAAAAAAAATATTATTTTTTTCTCCAAATCCGAAAGTTCTAGCGTATTTAACTTGTTGACAAAAATGGCGACAATTGATATTTTTTGTTCAGAAAAAAATCGTAAAAAAAATTTTCATCCCTTAATATGCGTTTTTTAGAAATTTTTTGATAACATCAAGAAATTGGTCTTAATTGATAAAAATAAAAAAAAACAAATTTTTCCTAATCTTGGACTTAGAAGATTTTTTGAAAAAAAAATAGAATTTTTTGTATCTCCAAATCCGAAAATTTCAGCGTATTTAAGTTGTTTAGCAAAATTTCCGCAATTTACATTTTTTGCCCAGAAAAAATTATATTCTGAGAAAATTCGTAAAAAAAACTTTTCACCCCTTAATTTGCGTTATACCAACTTTTTTAATACAAACAAAAAATTTGTCTCAATTAATAAAAAAAAAAAAAAAATTCCAAACTTTTGGACTTAAAAAAATTTTCATAAAAACAAAATTCCTCATATATCCTAATCCGAAAGTTATAGCGTTTTTAATTTGTTGACCAAAATGTCCGCCATTAAATTTTTTGCTCTGAAAAAATAACATTTAAAAAAAATTGTAGAAAAATTTTTTTATGCACCCAAATCCTACCCCATAAATCCGAAGCGGTACGCCCTAGGCAATTTCATCCCTGTTCAAAGTTGTTAGGACACACCGTTTAATGCCTAAAAAGCTTACTTCGTTGAAATCTACAGGTCAGTTTCAGAGAAACGCAGGTTTAAAAGCGCAAATTGCCGCAATCGACTCCTTTTTGTGTGAAACGCTCAAATTTCGCATTACAGCAAAACCTACCACGTAAATCCCGAGCCGTGAGTCCTAGCTAATTTCACCCCTCTGCACAAGTTGCTGGAACGCACCGCTTAATGCCGAAAAAGTTTACTTCGACGATATCCGCAGGTCAGTTTCAAAGATACGCGCGTTTAAAACGGCAAATAGCCGTAATCGTCTCCTTTTCTTTTCAAACGCTCGAATTTCGCATCAGAGCATAACTTACCAGGTAAATCCCAAACCGTACGTCCTAGCTAATTTCACCCCAACGCAAAAGTTGTTGTGATGCACCGCTTGATGCCAAAAAACTTTTTTTCGGTGAAATCTGCAGGTCCGTTTCAGAGATACTCACAATAAAAAACGCCAAATGCCGTAATCGTCAAGTTTTCGTGTGAAAGACACAAACTTCGCATCACAGATTTTTTTCTTAATATTCGTTTTTCCCAACTTTTTTGATACTATCAAAAAGTTTGTATCAAATGAATAAAGTGAAGAATAAAAATGAAAATTTTTTTTTTCCAATTTTTGAACTTAGAAAATTAAAAAAAGAAACTAAAACTATCCAAATCTCCAAATCTAAAAATTTTAGCGTATCTAACTTGTTGACCAAAATGGCCGCAATTTAAAATTTTTACCAAGGAAACATAACATTTTGAAAAAATTTGTAAAAAAAATTTTTTCATACCTTAATATTCGCTTTTCCCAACTTTTTTTTAATACCATTAAAAAGTTTGTCCCAATTGATAAAAATAAAAAAAAATGTCTTCCTAGTTTTGGACTTGAAAAACTTTTTGAAAAAAAATTATTCTTTTTTTTTCTCCAAATCCGAAAGTTCTAGCGTATTTAACTTGTTGACAAAAATGGCGACAATTGATAATTTTTGTTCAGAAGAAAATCGTAAAAAATTTTTTTCATCTCTTGATATGCGTTTTTTAGAAATTCTTTAATAAAAATTTTTTTTCTAACTTTCGAACTTAGAAAATTCAAAAAAAAAAACTAAAACTATCCAAACCTCCAAATCTAAAAATCTTAGCGTATCTAACTTGTTGACCAAAATGGCCGCAATTTAAAATTTTTGTCAAGGAAACATAACATTTTGAAAAAATTCGTAAAAAAAATTTTTTCATCCCTTAATATTCGTTTTTCCCAACTTTTTTTTAATACCATCAAAAAGTTTGTCCCAATTGATAAAAATGAAAAAAAAAAAATTTTTCTAAGTCCAAGATTAGGAAAAATTAGTTTTTTTTTATTTTTATCAATTAAGACCAATTTCTTGATGTTATCAAAAAATTTCTAAAAAACGCATATTAAGTGATGAAAATTTTTTTTACGATTTTTTTCGGAACAAAAAATATCAATTGTCGCCCTTTTTGTCAACAAGTTAAATACGCTAGAACTTTCGGATTTGGAGAAAAAAAAGAATAATTTTTTTTCAAAAAATTTTTTAGGTCCAAAACTAGGTAGACATTTTTTTTTTCATTTTTATCAATTATGACAAACTTTTTGTTGGTATTAAAAAAAAGTTAGGAAAAACGAATATTAAGGGATGAAAAAATTTTTTTTACGAATTTTTTCAAAATGTTATGTTTCCTTGGTAAAAATTTTAAATTGCGGCCATTTTGGTCAACAAGTTAGATACGCTAAAATTTTTAGATTTGGAGATTTGGATAGTTTAATTTTTTTTTTTTTTTAATTTTCTAAGTTCAAAAGTTGGAAAAAAAAATTTTTCATTTTTGTTCTTCACTTTATTCATTTGAGACAAACTTTTTGATAGTATCAAAAAAGTTGGGAAAGACGAATATTAAGAAAAAAATCTGTGATGCGAAGTTTGTGTCTTTCACACGAAAAGGTGACGATTACGGCATTTGGCGTTTTTTATTGTGAGTATCTCTGAAACGGACCTGCAGATTTCACCGAAAAAAAGTTTTTTGGCATCAAGCGGTGCATCCCAACAACTTTTGCGTTGGGGTGAAATTAGCTAGGACGTACGGTTTGGGATTTACCTGGTAAGTTATACTCTGATGCGAAATTCGAGCGTTTGAAAAGAAAAGGAGACGATTGCGGCTATTTGCCGTTTTAAACGCGCGTATCTTTGAAACTGACCTGCGGATATCGTCGAAGTAAACTTTTTCGGCATTAAGCGGTGCGTTCCAGCAACTTTTGCGGAGGGGTGAAATTAGCTAGGACGTACGGTTTGGGATTTACGTGGTAGGTTTTGCTCTAATGCGAAATTCGAGCGTTTCACACGAAAAGGAGTCGATTGCGGCAATTTGCGCTTTTAAATCTGCGTTTCTCTGAAACTGACCTGTAGATTTCATCAAAGTAAACTTTTTTGGCATTAAGCGGTGTGTCCTAACAACTTTGAACAGGGATGAAATTGCCTAGGGCGTACCGCTTGGGATTTAATGGGTGGGATTTGGGTGCATAAAAAAAAATTTCTACAATTTTTTTTTAAATGTTATTTTTTCAGAGCAAAAAATTTAATGGCGGACATTTTGGTCAACAAATTAAAAACGCTATATCTTTCGGATTAGGATATATGAGGAATTTTGTTTTTATGAAAATTTTTGTAAGTACAAAAGTCTGGAAATTTTTTATTTTATTAATTGAGACACATTTTTTGTTTGTATCAAAAAAGTTGGTAATAACGCAAATTAAGGGATGAAAAGTTTTTTTTACAAATTTTCTCAGAATATAATTTTTTCTGGGCAAAAAATGTAAATTGCGGCCATTTTGCTCAACAAGTTAAATACGCTGAAACTTTCGGATTTGGAGATACAAAAAATAATATTTTTTTTTCAAAAAATTTTCTAAGTCCAAGATTAGGAAAAATTTGTTTTTTTTTATTTTTATCAATTAAGACCGATTTCTTGATGTTATCAAAAAATTTCTAAAAAACGCATATTAAGGGATGAAAATTTTTTTTACGATTTTTTTCTGAACAAAAAATATCAATTGTCGCCATTTTTGTCAACAAGTTAAATACGCTAGAACTTTCGGATTTGGAGAAAAAAAGAATAATTTTTTTTCAAAAAATTTTCTAAGTCCAAAACTAGGAAGACATTTTTTTTTTCATTTTTATCAATTGGGACAAACTTCTTGATGGTATTAAAAAAAAGTTGGGAAAAACGAATATTAAGGGATGAAAAATTTTTTTTTACGAATTTTTTCAAAATGTTATGTCTTCTTGGTAAAAATTTTAAATTGCGGCCATTTTGGTCAACAAGTTAGATACGCTAAAATTTTTAGATTTGGAGATTTGGATAGTTTTATTTTTTTCTTAATTTTCTAAGTTCAAAAGTTGGAAAAAAAAATTTTTCATTTTTATTCTTCACTTTATTCATTTGAGACAATCTTTTTGATAGTATCAAAAAAGTTGGGAAAAACGAATATTAAGAAAAAAATCTGTGATGCGAAGTTTGTGTCTTTCACACGAAAAGGTGACGATTACGGCATTTGGCGTTTTTTATTGTGAGTATCTCTGAAACGGACCTGCAAATTTCACCGAAAAAAAGTCTTTTGGCATCAAGCGGTGCATCCCAACAACTTTTGCGTTGGGGTGAAATTAGCTAGGACGTACGGTTTGGGATTTACCTGGTAAGTTATACTCTGATGCGAAATTCGAGCGTTTGAAAAGAAAAGGAGACGATTGCGGCTATTTGCCGTTTTAAACGCGCGTATCTTTGAAACTGACCTGCGGATATCGTCGAAGTAAACTTTTTCGGCATTAAGCGGTGCGTTCCAGCAACTTTTGCGGAGGGGTGAAATTAGCTAGGACGTACGGTTTGGGATTTACGTGGTAGGTTTTGCTCTAATGCGAAATTCGAGCGTTTCACACGAAGAGGAGTCGATTGCGGCAATTTGCGCTTTTAAATCTGCGTTTCTCTGAAACTGACCTGTAGATTTCATCGAAGTAAACTTTTTTGGCATTAAGCGGTGTGTCCTAACAACTTTGAACAGGGATGAAATTGCCTAGGGCGTACCGCTTGGGATTTAAGGGGTGGGATTTGGGTGCATAAAAAAAAATTTCTAAAATTTTTTTTTAAATGTTATTTTTTCAGAGCAAAAAATTTAATGGCGGACATTTTGGTCAACAAATTAAAAACGCTATAACTTTCGGATTAGGATATATGAGGAATTTTGTTTTTATGAAAGTTTTTGTAAGTCCAAAAGTCTGGAAATTTTTTATTTTATTAATTGAGACACATTTTTTGTTTGTATCAAAAAAGTTGGTAATAACGCAAATTAAGGGATGAAAAGTTTTTTTTACAAATTTTCTTAGAATATAATTTTTTCTGGGCAAAAAATGTAAATTGCGGCCATTTTGCTCAACAAGTTAAATACGCTGAAACATTCGGATTTGGAGATACAAAAAATTATGTTTTTTTTTCAAAAATTTTTCTGAGTCCAAGATTAGGAAAAATTTGTTTTTTTTTTATTTTTATCAATTAAGACCAATTTCTTGATGTTATCAAAAAATTTCTAAAGAACGCATATTAAGGGATGAAAATTTTTTTTACGATTTTTTTCTGAACAAAAAATATCAATTGTCGCCATTTTTGTCAACAAGTTAAATACGCTAGAACTTTCGGATTTGGAGAAAAAAATAATAATTTTTTTTCAAAAAATTTTCTAAGTCCAAAACTAGGAAGACATTTTTTTTTTCATTTTTATCAATTGGGACAAACTTTTTGATGGTATTAAAAAAAAATTGGGAAAAACGAATATTAAAGGATGAAAAAATTTTTTTTACGAATTTTTTCAAAATGTTGTTTCCTTGGTAAAAATTTTAAATTGCGGCCATTTTGGTCAACAAGTTAGATACGCTAAAATTTTTAGATTTGGAGATTTGGATAGTTTTTTTTTTTTTTTTTTAATTTTCTAAGTTTAAAAGTTGGAAAAAAAAATTTTTCATTTTTATTCTTCACTTTATTCATTTGAGACAAACTTTTTGATAGTATCAAAAAAGTTGGGAAAACGAATATTAAGAAAAAAATCTGTGATGCGAAGTTTGTGTCTTTCACACGAAAGGGTGACGATTACGGCATTTGGCGTTTTTTATTGTGAGTATCTCTGAAACGGACCTGCAGATTTCACCGAGAAAAACTTTTTTGGCATCAAGCGGTGCATCCCAACAACTTTTGCGTTGGGGTGAAATTAGCTAGGACGTACGGTTTGGGATTTACCGGGTAAGTTATGCTCTGATGCGAAATTCGAGCGCTTGAAAAGAAAAGGAGACGATTGCGGCTATTTGCCGTTTTAAACGCGCGTATCTTTGAAACTGACCTGCGGATATCGTCGAAGTAAACTTTTTCGGCATTAAACGGTGCGTTCCAGCAACTTTTGCGGAGGGGTGAAATTAGCTAGGACGTACGGTTTGGGATTTACGTGGTGGGTCTTGCTCTAATGCGAAATTCGAGCGTTTCACACGAAAAGGAGTCGATTGCGGCAATTTGCGCTTTTAAATCTTCGTTTCTCTGAAACTGACCTGTAGATTTCATCGAAGTAAACTTTTTTGGCATTAAGCGGTAAGTCCTAACAACTTTGAACAGGGATGAAATAAATTGCCTAGGGCGTACCGCTTGGGATTTAAGGGGTGGGATTTGGGTGCATAAAAAAAATTTCTACAATTTTTTTTTAAATGTTATTTTTTCAGAGCAAAAAATTTAATGGCGGACATTTTGGTCAACAAATTAAAAACGCTATGACTTTCGGATTAGGATATATGAGGAATTTTGTTTTTATGAAAATTTTTGTAAGTCCAAAAGTCTGGAAATTTTTTATTTTATTAATTGAGACACATTTTTTGTTTGTATCAAAAAAGTTGGTAATAACGCAAATTAAGGGATGAAAAGTTTTTTTTACAAATTTTCTCAGAATGTAATTTTTTCTGGGCAAAAAATGTAAATTGCGGCCATTTTGCTCGACAAGTTAAATACGCTGAAACTTTCGGATTTGGAGATACAAAAAATTATATTTTTTTTTCAAAAAATTTTCTAAGTCCAAGATTAGGAAAAATTTGTTTTTTTTTATTTTTATCAATTAAGACCAATTTCTTGATGTTATCAAAAAATTTCTAAAGAACGCATATTAAGGGATGAAAATTTTTTTTACGATTTTTTTCTGAACAAAAAATATCAATTGTCGCCATTTTTGTCAACAAGTTAAATACGCTAGAACTTTCGGATTTGGAGAAAAAAATAATAATTTTTTTTCAAAAAATTTTCTAAGTCCAAAACTAGGAAGACATTTTTTTTTCATTTTTATCAATTGGGACAAACTTTTTGATGGTATTAAAAAAAGTTGGGAAAAACGAATATTAAGGGATGATAAAATTTTTTTTACGAATTTTTTCAAAATGTTATGTTTCCTTGGTAAAAATTTTAAATTGCGGCCATTTTGGTCAACAAGTTAAATACGCTAAAAATTTTAGATTTGGAGATTTGGATAGATTTATTTTTTTTTTTTTAATTTTCTAAGTTCAAAAGTTGAAAAAAAAAAATTTCATTTTTATTCTTCACTTTATTCATTTGAGACAATCTTTTTGATAGTATCAAAAAAGTTGGGAAAAACGAATATTAAGAAAAAAATCTGTGATGCGAAGTTTGTGTCTTTCACACGAAAAGGTGACGATTACGGCATTTGGCTTTTTTTATTGTGAGTATCTCTGAAACGGACCTGCAGATTTCACCGAGAAAAAGTTTTTTGGCATCAAGCGGTGCATCCCAACAACTTTTGCGTTGGGGTGAAATTAGCTAGGACGTACGGTTTGGGATTTACCGGGTAAGTTATGCTCTGATGCGAAATTCGAGCGTTTGAAAAGAAAAGGAGACGATTGCGGCTATTTGCCGTTTTAAACGCGCGTATCTTTGAAACTGACCTGCGGATATCGTCGAAGTAAACTTTTTTGGCATTAAGCGGTGTGTCCTAACAACTTTGGACAGGGATGAAATTGCCTAGGGCGTACCACTTGGGATTTAAGGGGTGGGATTTGGGTGCATAAAAAAAAATTTCTACAATTTTTTTTTAAATGTTATTTTTTCAGAGCAAAAAATTTAATGGCGGACATTTTGGTCAACAAATTAAAAACGCTATAACTTTCGGATTAGGATATATGAGGAATTTTGTTTTTATGAAAATTTTTGTAAGTCCAAAAGTCTGGAAATTTTTTATTTTATTAATTGAGACACATTTTTTGTTTGTATCAAAAAAGTTGGTAATAACGCAAATTAAGGGATGAAAAGTTTTTTTACAAATTTTCACAGAATATAATTTTTTCTGGGCAAAAAATGTAAATTGCGGCCATTTTGCTCAACAAGTTAAATACGCTGAAACATTCGGATTTGGAGATACAACAAATTATGTTTTTTTTTCAAAAATTTTTCTGAGTCCAAGATTAGGAAAAATTAGTTTTTTTTTTATTTTTATCAATTAAGACCAATTTTTTGATGTTATCAAAAAATTTCTAAAGAACGCATATTAAGGGATGAAAATTTTTTTTACGATTTTTTTCTGAACAAAAAATATCAATTGTCGCCATTTTTGTCAACAAGTTAAATACGCTAGAACTTTCGGATTTGGAGAAAAAAATAATAATTTTTTCTCAAAAAATTTTCTAAGTCCAAGACTAGGAAGACATTTTTTTTTCATTTTTATCAATTGGGACAGACTTTTTGATGGTATTAAAAAAAAGTTGAGAAAAACGCATATTAAGGGATGAAAAAAATTTTTTTACGAATTTTTTCAAAATGTTTTGTTTCCTTGGCAAAATTTTTAAATTGCGGCCATTTTGGTCAACAAGTTAGATACGCTAAAGTTTTCAGATTTGGAGGTTTGGATAGTTTTAGTTTTTTTTTCATAATTTTCTAAGTTCAAAAGTTGGAAAAAAAAATTTTTATTAAAGAATTTCTAGAGATCGCATATCAAGGGATGAAAAAATTTTTTTACGATTTTTTTCTGAACAAAAAATATCAATTGTCGCCATTTTTGTCAACAAGTTAAATACGCTAGAAGTTTCGGATTTGGAGAAAAAAAGAATAATTTTTTTTCAAAAAATTTTCTAAGTCCAAAACTAGGAAGACATTTTTTTTTTCATTTTTATCAATTGGGACAAACTTTTTGATGGTATTAAAAAAAGGTTGGGAAAAACGAATATTAAGGGATGAAAAATTTTTTTTTACGAATTTTTTCAAAATGTTATGTTTCCTTGGTAAAAATTTTAAATTGCGGCCATTTTGGTCAACAAGTTAGATACGCTAAAATTTTTAGATGTGGAGATTTGGATAGTTTTATTTTTTTTTTTTTAATTTTCTAAGTTCAAAAGTTGAAAAAAAAAATTTCATTTTTATTCTTCACTTTATTCATTTGAGACAATCTTTTTGATAGTATCAAAAAAGTTGGGAAAAACGAATATTAAGAAAAAAATCTGTGATGCGAAGTTTGTGTCTTTCACACGAAAAGGTGACGATTACGGCATTTGGCGTTTTTTATTGTGAGTATCTCTGAAACGGACCTGCAGATTTCACCGAGAAAAAGTTTTTTGGCATCAAGCGGTGCATCCCAACAACTTTTGCGTTGAGGTGAAATTAGCTAGGACGTACGGTTTGGGATTTACCTGGTAAGTTATGCTTTGATGCGAAATTCGAGCGTTTGAAAAGAAAAGGAGACGATTGCGGCTATTTGCCGTTTTAAACGCGCGTATCTTTGAAACTGACCTGCGGATATCGTCGAAGTAAACTTTTTCGGCATTAAGCGGTGCGTTCCAGCAACTTTTGCGGAGGGGTGAAATTAGCTAGGACGTACGGTTTGGGATTTACGTGGTAGGTTTTGCTCTAATGCGAAATTCGAGCGTTTCACGCGAAAAGGAGTCGATTGCGGCAATTTGCGCTTTTAAATCTGCGTTTCTCTGAAACTGACCTGTAGATTTCATCGAAGTAAACTTTTTTGGCATTAAGCGGTGTGTCCTAACAACTTTGAACAGGGATGAAATTGCCTAGGGCGTACCGCTTGGGATTTAAGGGGTGGGACTTGGGTGCATAAAAAAAAATTCTACAATTTTTTTTTAAATGTTATTTTTTCAGAGCAAAAAATTTAATGGCGGACATTTTGGTCAACAAATTAAAAACGCTATATCTTTCGGATTAGGATATATGAGGAATTTTGTTTTTATGAAAATTTTTGTAAGTCCAAAAGTCTGGAAATTTTTTATTTTATTAATTGAGACACATTTTTTGTTTGTATCAAAAAAGTTGGTAATAACGCAAATTAAGGGATGAAAAGTTTTTTTTACAAATTTTCTCAGAATATAATTTTTTCTGGGCAAAAAATGTAAATTGCGGCCATTTTGCTCAACAAGTTAAATACGCTGAAACTTTCGGATTTGGAGATACAAAAAATTATATTTTTTTTTCAAAAAATTTTCTAAGTCCAAGATTAGGAAAAATTTGTTTTTTTTTTATTTTTATCAATTAAGACCAATTTCTTGATATTATCAAAAAATTTCTAAGAGACTCATATTAAGGGATGAAAATTTTTTTTACAATTTTTTTCTGAACAAAAAATATCAATTGTCGCCATTTTTGTCAACAAGTTAAATACGCTAGAACTTTCGGATTTGGAGAAAAAAAAGAATAATTTTTTTTCAAAAAATTTTTTAGGTCAAAAACTAGGCAGACATTTTTTTTTCATTTTTATCAATTGGGACAAACTTTTTGATGGTATTAAAAAAAAGTTAGGAAAAACGAATATTAAGGGATGAAAAAATTTTTTTTACGAATTTTTTCAAAATGTTATGTTTCCTTGGTAAAAATTTTAAATTGCGGCCATTTTGGTCAACAAGTTAGATACGCTAAAATTTTTAGATTTGGAGATGTGGATAGTTTTTTTTTTTTTTTAATTTTCTAAGTTCAAAAGTTGGAAAAAAAAATTTTTCATTTTTATTCTTCACTTCATTCATTTGAGACAAACTTTTTGATAGTATCAAAAAAGTTGGGAAAAACGAATATTAAGAAAAAAATCTGTGATGCGAAGTTTGTGTCTTTCACACGAAAAGGTGACGATTACGGCATTTGGCGTTTTTTATTGTGAGTATCTCTGAAAGGGACCTGCAGATTTCACCGAAAAAAAGTTTTTTGGCATCAAGCGGTGCATCCCAACAACTTTTGCGTTGGGGTGAAATTAGCTAGGACGTACGGTTTGGGATTTACCTGGTAAGTTATGCTCTGATGCGAAATTCGAGCGTTTGAAAAGAAAAGGAGACGATTGCGGTTATTTGCCGTTTCAAACGCGCGTATCTTTGAAACTGACCGGCGGATATCGTCGAAGTAAACTTTTTCGGCATTAAGCGGTGCGTTCCAGCAACTTTTGCGGAGGGGTGAGATTAGCTGGGACGTACGGTTTGGGATTTACGTGGTAGGTTTTGCTCTAATGCGAAATTCGAGCGTTTTACACGAAAAGGAGTCGATTGCGGCAATTTGCGCTTTTAAATCTGCGTTTCTCTGAAACTGACCTGTAGATTTCATCGAAATAAACTTTTTTGGCATTAAGCGGTGTGTCCTAACAACTTTGAACAGGGATGAAATTGCCTAGGGCGTACCGCTTGGGATTTAAGGGGTGGGATTTGGGTGCATAAAAAAAAATTTCTACAATTTTTTTTTAAATGTTATTTTTTCACAGGAAAAAATTTAATGGCGGACATTTTGGTCAACAAATTAAAAACGCTATATCTTTCGGATTAGGATATATGAGGAATTTTGTTTTTATGAAAATTTTTGTAAGTCCAAAAGTCTGGAAATTTTTTATTTTATTAATTGAGACACATTTTTTGTTTGTATCAAAAAAGTTGGTAATAACGCAAATTAAGGGATGAAAAGTTTTTTTTACAAATTTTCTCAGAATATAATTTTTTCTGGGCAAAAAATGTAAATTGCGGCCATTTTGCTCAACAAGTTAAATACGCTGAAACTTTCGGATTTGGAGATACAAAAAATTATATTTTTTTCTCAAAAAATTTTCTAAGTCCAAGATTAGGAAAAATTTTTTTTTTTTTATTTTTATAAATTAAGACCAATTTCTTGATGTTATCAAAAAATTTCTAAAAAACGCATATTAAGGGATGAAAATTTTTTTTACGATTTTTTTCTGAACAAAAAATATCAATTGTCGCCATTTTTGTCAACAAGTGAAATACGCTAGAACTTTCGGATTTGGAGAAAAAAAGAATAATTTTTTTTCAAAAAATTTTGTAAGTCCAAAACTAGGAAGACATTTTTTTTTTCATTTTTATCAATTGGGACAAACTTTTTGATGGTATTAAAAAAAAGTTGGGAAAAACGAATATTAAAGGATGAAAAAATTTTTTTTACGAATTTTTTCAAAATGTTATGTTTCCTTGGTAAAAATTTTAAATTGCGGCCATTTTGGTCAACAAGTTAGATACGCTAAAATTTTTAGATTTGGAGATTTGGATAGTTTTATTTTTTTTTTTTTTAATTTTCTAAGTTTAAAAGTTGGAAGAAAAAATTTTTCATTTTTATTCTTCACTTTATTCATTTGAGACAAACTTTTTGATAGTATCAAAAAAGTTGGGAAAAACGAATATTAAGAAAAAAATCTGTGATGCGAAGTTTGTGTCTTTCACACGAAAAGGTGACGATTACGGCATTTGGCGTTTTTTATTGTGAGTATCTCTGAAACGGACCTGCAGATTTCACCGAGAAAAAGTTTTTTGGCATCAAGCGGTGCATCCCAACAACTTTTGCGTTGGGGTGAAATTAGCTAGGACGTACGGTTTGGGATTTACCGGGTAAGTTATGCTCTGATGCGAAACTCGAGCGTTTGAAAAGAAAAGGAGAAGATTGCGGCTATTTGCCGTTTTAAACGCGCGTATCTTTGAAACTGACCTGCGGATATCGTCGAAGTAAACTTTTTCGGCATTAAGCGGTGCGTTCCAGCAACTTTTGCGGAGGGGTGAAATTAGCTAGGACGTGCGGTTTGGGATTTACGTATTAGGTTTTGCTCTAATGCGAAATTCGAGCGTTTCACACGAAAAGGAGTCGATTGCGGCAATTTGCGCTTTTAAACCTGCGTCTCTCTGAAACTGACCTGTAGATTTCAACGAAGTAAGCTTTTTAGGCATTAAACGGTGTGTCCTAACAACTTTGGACAGGGATGAAATTGCCTAGGGCGTACCACTTGGGCTTTAAGGGGTGGGATTTGGGTGCATAAAAAAAATTTCTACAATTTTTTTTTAAATGTTATTTTTTCAGAGCAAAAAATTTAATGGCGGACATTTTGGTCAACAAATTAAAAACGCTATAACTTTCGGATTAGGATATATGAGGAATTTTGTTTTTATGAAAATTTTTGTAAGTCCAAAAGTCTGGAAATTTTTTATTTTATTAATTGAGACACATTTTTTGTTTGTATCAAAAAAGTTGGTAATAACGCAAATTAAGGGATGAAAAGTTTTTTTTACAAATTTTCTCAGAATATAATTTTTTCTGGGCAAAAAATGTAAATTGCGGCCATTTTGCTCAACAAGTTAAATAAGCTGAAACATTCGGATTTGGAGATACAAAAAATTATGTTTTTTTTTCAAAAATTTTTCTAAGTCCAAGATTAGGAAAAATTCGTTTTTTTTTTATTTTTATCAATTAAGACCAATTTCTTGATGTTATCAAAAAATTTCGAAAAAACGCATATTAAGGGATGAAATTTTTTTTTACGATTTTTTTCTGAACAAAAAATATCAATTGTCGCCATTTTTGTCAACAAGTTAAATACGCTAGAACTTTCGGATTTGGAGAAAAAAATAATAATTTTTTTTCAAAAAATTTTCTAAGTCCAAAACTAGGAAGACATTTTTTTTTTCATTTTTATCAATTGCGACAAACTTTTTGATGGTATTAAAAAAAAGTTGGGAAAAACGCATATTAAGGGATAAAAAAATTTTTTTTACGAATTTTTTCAAAATGTTATGTTTCCTTGGCAAAAATTTTAAATTGCGGCCATTTTGGTCAACAAGTTAGATACGCTAAAGTTTTTAGATTTGGAGGTTTGGATAGTTTTAGTTTTTTTTTTTAATTTTTTAAGTTCAAAAGTTGGAAAGAAAAATTTTTATTAAAGAATTTCTAAAAAACGCATATCAAGGGATGAAAAAATTTTTTTACGATTTTTTTCTGAACAAAAAATATCAATTGTCGCCATTTTTGTCAACAAGTTAAATACGCTAGAACGTTCGGATTTGCAGAAAAAAAGAATAATTTTTTTTCAAAAAATTTTCTAATTCCAAAACTAGGAAGACATTTTTTTTTTCATTTTTATCAATTGGGACAAACTTTTTGATGGTATTAAAAAAAGGTTGGGAAAAACGAATATTAAGGGATGAAAAAATTTTTTTTACGAATTTTTTCAAAATGTTATGTTTCCTTGGTAAAAATTTTAAATTGCGGCCATTTTGGTCAACAAGTTAGATACGCTAAAATTTTTAGTTTTGGAGATTTGGATAGTTTTATTTTTTTTTTTTTAATTTTCTAAGTTCAAAAGTTGAAAAAAAAAATTTTTCATTTTTATTCTTCACTTTATTCATTTGAGACAAGCTTTTTGATAGTATCAAAAAAGTTGGGAAAAACGAATATTAAGAAAAAAATCTGTGATGCGAAGTTTGTGTCTTTCACACGAAAAGGTGACGATTACGGCATTTGGCGTTTTTTATTGTGAGTATCTCTGAAACGGACCTGCAGATTTCACCGAAAAAAAGTTTTTTGGCATCAAGCGGTGCATCCCAACAACTCTTGCGTTGGGGTGAAATTAGCTAGGACGTACGGTTTGGGATTTTGGTGGTAGGTTTTGCTCTAATGCGAAATTCGAGCGTTTCACACGAAAAGGAGTCGATTGCGGCAATTTGCGCTTTTAAATCTTCGTTTCTCTGAAACTGACCTGTAGATTTCATCGAAGTAAACTTTTTTGGCATTAAGCGGTGTGTCCTAACAACTTTGAACAGGGATGAAATAAATTGCCTAGGGCGTACCGCTTGGGATGTAAGGGGTGGGATTTGGATGCATAAAAAAATTTCTACAATTTTTTTTTAAATGTTATTTTTTCAGAGCAAAAAATGTAATGGCGGACATTTTGGTCAACAAATTAAAAACGCTATGACTTTCGGATTAGGATATATGAGGAATTTTGTTTTTATGAAAATTTTTGTAAGTCCAAAAGTCTGGAAATTTTTTATTTTATTAATTGAGACACATTTTTTGTTTGTATCAAAAAAGTTGGTAATAACGCAAATTAAGGGATGAAAAGTTTTTTTTACAAATTTTCTCAGAATATAATTTTTTCTGGGCAAAAAATGTAAATTGCGGCCATTTTGCTCGACAAGTTAAATACGCTGAAACTTTCGGATTTGGAGATACAAAAAATTATATTTTTTTTTCAAAAAATTTTCTAAGTCCAAGATTAGGAACAATTTGTTTTTTTTTTATTTTTATCAATTAAGACCAATTTCTTGATGTTATCAAAAAATTTCTAAAGAACGCATATTAAGGGATGAAAATTTTTTTTACGATTTTTTTCTGAACAAAAAATATCAATTGTCGCCATTTTTGTCAACAAGTTAAATACGCTAGAACTTTCGGATTTGGAGAAAAAAATAATAATTTTTTTTCAAAAAATTTTCTAAGTCCAAAACTAGGAAGACATTTTTTTTTCATTTTTATCAATTGGGACAAACTTTTTGATGGTATTAAAAAAAAGTTGGGAAAAACGCATATTAAGGGATGAAAAAATTTTTTTTACGAATTTTTTCAAAATGTTTTGTTTCCTTGGCAAAAATTTTAAATTGCGGCCATTTTGGTCAACAAGTTAGATACGCTAAAGTTTTTAGATTTGGAGGTTTGGATAGTTTTAGTTTTTTTTTTTAATTTTCTAAGTTCAAAAGTTGGAAAAAAAATTTTTATTAAAGAATTTCTAGAAATCGCATATCAAGGGATGAAAAAATTTTTTTACGATTTTTTTCTGAACAAAAAATATCAATTGTCGCCATTTTTGTCAACAAGTTAAATACGCTAGAACTTTCGGATTTGGAGAAAAAAAGAATAATTTTTTTTCAAAAAATTTTCTAAGTCCAAAGCTAGGAAGACATCTTTTTTTTCATTTTTATCAATTGGGACAAACTTTTTGATGGTATTAAAAAAAGGTTGGGAAAAACGAATATTAAGGGATGAAAAATTTTTTTTACGAATTTTTTCAAAATGTTATGTTTCCTTGGTAAAAATTTTAAATTGCGGCCATTTTGGTCAACAAGTTAGATACGCTAAAATTTTTAGATTTGGAGATTTGGATAGTTTTTTTTTTTTTTTTTCTAAGTTCAAAAGTTGGAAAAAAAAATTTTTCATTTTTATTCTTCACTTTATTCATTTGAGACAAACTTTTTGATAGTATCAAAAAAGTTGGGAAAAACGAATATTAAGAAAAAAATCTGTGATGCGAAGTTTGTGTCTTTCACACGAAAAGGTGACGATTACGGCATTTGGCGTTTTTTATTGTGAGTATCTCTGAAACGGACCTGCAGATTTCACCGAAAAAAAGTTTTTTGGCATCAAGCGGTGCATCCCAACAACTCTTGCGTTGGGGTGAAATTAGCTAGGACGTACGGTTTGGGATTTACCTGGTAAGTTATGCTCTGATGCGAAATTCGAGCGTTTGAAAAGAAAAGGAGACGATTGCGGCTATTTGCCGTTTCAAACGCGCGTATCTTTGAAACTGACCGGCGGATATCGTCGAAGTATGGTATTAAAAAAAAGTTGGGAAAAAGCATATTAAGGGATGAAAAAATTTTTTTTACGAATTTTTTCAAAATGTTTTGTTTCCTTGGCAAAAATTTTAAATTGCGGCCATTTTGGTCAACAAGTTAGATACGCTAAAGTTTCTAGATTTGGAGGTTTGGATAGTTTTAGTTTTTTTTTTTAATTTTCTAAGTTCAAAAGTTTAAAAAAAAATTTTTATTAAAGAATTTCTAGAAATCGCATATCAAGGGATGAAAAAATTTTTTTACGATTTCTTTCTGAACAAAAAATATCAATTGTCGCCATTTTTGTCAACAAGTTAAATACGCTAGAACTTTCGGATTTGGAGAAAAAAATAATAATTTTTTTTCAAAAAATTTTCTAAGTCCAAAACTAGGAAGACATTTTTTTTTTCATTTTTATCAATTGGGACAAACTTTTTGATGGTATTAAAAAAAGGTTGGGAAAAACGAATATTAAGGGATGAAAAATTTTTTTTTACGAATTTTTTCAAAATGTTATGTTTCCTTGGTAAAAATTTTAAATTGCGGCCATTTTGGTCAACAAGTTAGATACGCTAAAATTTTTAGATTTGGAGATTTTAATAGTTTTATTTTTTTTTTTTTTAATTTTCTAAGTTTAAAAGTTGGAAGAAAAAATTTTTCATTTTTATTCTTCACTTTATTCATTTGAGACAAACTTTTTGATAGTATCAAAAAAGTTGGGAAAAACGAATATTAAGAAAAAAATCTGTGATGCGAAGTTTGTGTCTTTCACACGAAAAGGTGACGATTACGGCATTTGGCGTATTTTATTGTGAGTATCTCTGAAACGGACCTGCAGATTTCACCGAAAAAAAGTTTTTTGGCATCAAGCGGTGCATCCCAACAACTCTTGCGTTGGGGTGAAATTAGCTAGGACGTACGGTTTGGGATTTACCTGGTAAGTTATGCTCTGATGCGAAATTCGAGCGTTTGAAAAGAAAAGGAGACGATTGCGGCTATTTGCCGTTTTAAACGCGCGTATCTTTGAAACTGACCTGCGGATATCGTCGAAGTAAACTTTTTCGGCATTAAGCGGTGCGTTCCAGCAACTTTTGCGGAGGGGTGAAATTGGCTGGGACGTACGGTTTGGGATTTACGTGGTAGGTTTTGCTCTAATGCGAAATTCGAGCGTTTCACACGAAAAGGAGTCGATTGCGGCAATTTGCGCTTTTAAATCTGCGTTTCTCTGAAACTGACCTGTAGATTTCATCGAAGTAAACTTTTTTGGCATTAAGCGGTGTGTCCTAACAACTTTGAACAGGGATGAAATTGCCTAGGGCGTACCGCTTGGGATTTAAGGGGTGGGATTTGGGTGCATAAAAAAAATTTCTACAATTTTTTTTAAATGTTATCTTTTCACAGCAAAAAATTTAATGGCGGACATTTTGGTCAACAAATTAAAAACGCTATATCTTTCGGATTAGGATATATGAGGAATTTTGTTTTTATGAAAATTTTTGTAAGTCCAAAAGTCTGGAAATTTTTTATTTTATTAATTGAGACACATTTTTTGTTTGTATCAAAAAAGTTGGTAATAACGCAAATTAAGGGATGAAAAGTTTTTTTTACAAATTTTCTCAGAATATAATTTTTTCTGGGCAAAAAATGTAAATTGCGGCCATTTTGCTCAACAAATTAAATACGCTGAAACTTTCGGAATTGGAGATACAAAAAATTATATTTTTTTTTCAAAAAATTTTCTAAGTCTAAGATTAGGAACAATTTGTTTTTTTTTTATTTTTATCAATTAAGACCAATTTCTTGATGTTATCAAAAAATTTCTAAAGAACGCATATTAAGGGATGAAAATTTTTTTTACGATTTTTTTCTGAACAAAAAATATCAATTGTCGACATTTTTGTCAACAAGTTAAATACGCTAGAACTTTCGGATTTGGAGAAAAAAATAATAATTTTTTTTCAAAAAATTTTGTAAGTCCAAAACTAGGAAGACATTTCTTTTTTCATTTTTATCAATTGGGACAAACTTTTTGATGGTATTAAAAAAAAGTTGGGAAAAACGAATATTAAGGGATGAAAAAATTTTTTTTACGAATTTTTTCAAAATGTTATGTTTCCTTGGTAAAAATTTTAAATTGCGGCCATTTTGGTCAACAAGTTAGGTACGCTAAAATTTTTAGATTTGGAGATTTGGATAGTTTTATTTTTTTTTTTTTAATTTTCTAAGTTCAAAAGTTGGAAAAAAAAATTTTTCATTTTTATTCTTCACTTTATTCATTTGAGACAAACTTTTTGATAGTATCAAAAAAGTTGGGAAAAACGAATATTAAGAAAAAAATCTGTGATGCGAAGTTTGTGTCTTTCACACGAAAAGGTGACGATTACGGCATTTGGGGTTTTTTATTGTGAGCATCTCTGAAACGGACCTGCAGATTTCACCGAAAAAAAGTTTTTTGGCATCAGGCGGTGCATCCCAACAACTCTTGCGTTGGGGTGAAATTAGCTAGGACGTACGGTTTGGGATTTACCTGGTAAGTTATGCTCTGATGCGAAATTCGAGCGTTTGAAAAGAAAAGGAGACGATTGCGGCTATTTGCCGTTTTAAACGCGCGTATCTTTGAAACTGACCTGCGGATATCGTCGAAGTAAACTTTTTCGGCATTAAACGGTGCGTTCCAGCAACTTTTGCGGAGGGGTGAAATTAGCTAGGACGTACGGTTTGGGATTTACGTGGTAGGTTTTGCTCTAATGCGAAATTCGAGCGTTTCACACGAAAAGGAGTCGATTGCGGCAATTTGCGCTTTTAAATCTTCGTTTCTCTGAAACTGACCTGTAGATTTCATCGAGGTAAACTTTTTTGGCATTAAGCGGTGTGTCCTAACAACTTTGGACAGGGATGAAATTGCCTAGGGCGTACCACTTGGGATTTAAGGGGTGGGATTTGGGTGCAAAAAAAAAAATTTCTACAATTTTTTTTTAAATGTTATTTTTTCAGAGCAAAAAATTTAATGGCGGACATTTTGGTCAACAAATTAAAAACGCTATAACTTTCGGATTAGGATATATGAGGAATTTTGTTTTTATGAAAATTTTTGTAAGTCCAAAAGTCTGGAAATTTCTTATTTTATTAATTGAGACACATTTTTTGTTTGTATCAAAAAAGTTGGTAATAACGCAAATTAAGGGATGAAAAGTTTTTTTTACAAATTTTCTCAGAATATAATTTTTTCTGGGCAAAAAATGTAAATTGCGGCCATTTTGCTCAACAAGTTAAATACGCTGAAACATTCGGATTTGGAGATACAAAAAATTATGTTTTTTTTTCAAAAATTTTTCTGAGTCCAAGATTAGGAAAAATTTGTTTTTTTTTTTATTTTTATCAATTAAGACCAATTTCTTGATGTTATCAAAAAATTTCTAAAGAACGCATATTAAGGGAAGAAAATTTTTTTTACGATTTTTTTCTGAACAAAAAATATCAATTGTCGCCATTTTTGTCAACAAGTTAAATACGCTAGAACTTTCGGATTTGGAGAAAAAAATAATAATTTTTTTTCAAAAAATTTTCTAAGTCCAAAACTAGGAAGACATTTTTTTTTCATTTTTATCAATTGGTACAAACTTTTTGATGGTATTAAAAAAAAGTTGGGAAAAACGCATATTAAGGGATGAAAAAATTTTTTTTACGAATTTTTTCAAAATGTTTTGTTTCCTTGGCAAAAATTTTAAATTGCGGCCATTTTGGTCAACAAGTTAGATACGCTAAAGTTTTTAGATTTGGAGGTTTGGATAGTTTTAGTTTTTTTTTTTAATTTTCTAAGTTCAAAAGTTGGAAAAAAAATTTTTTATTAAAGAATTTCTAGAAATCGCATATCAAGGGATGAAAAAATTTTTTTACGATTTTTTTCTGAACAAAAAATATCAATTGTCGCCATTTTTGTCAACAAGTTAAATACGCTAGAACTTTCGGATTTGGAGAAAAAAAGAATAATTTTTTTTCAAAAAATTTTCTAAGTCCAAAACTAGGAAGACATTTTTTTTTCATTTTTATCAATTGGGACAAACTTTTTGATGGTATTAAAAAAATGTTGGGAAAAACGAATATTAAGGGATGAAAAATTTTTTTTTACGAATTTTTTCAAAATGTTATGTTTCCTTGGTAAAAATTTTAAATTGCGGCCATTTTGGTCAACAAGTTAGATACGCTAAAATTTTTAGATTTGGAGATTTGGATAGTTTTATTTTTTTTTTTTTAATTTTCTAAGTTCAAAAGTTGAAAAAAAAAAATTTCATTTTTATTCTTCACTTTATTCATTTGAGACAATCTTTTTGATAGTATCAAAAAAGTTGGGAAAAACGAATATTAAGAAAAAAATCTGTGATGCGAAGTTTGTGTCTTTCACACGAAAAGGTGACGATTACGGCATTTGGCGTTTTTTATTGTGAGTATCTCTGAAACGGACCTGCAGATTTCACCGAAAAAAAGTTTTTTGGCATCAAGCGGTGCATCCCAACAACTCTTGCGTTGGGGTGAAATTAGCTAGGACGTACGGTTTAAGATTTACCTGGTAAGTTATGCTCTGATGCGAAATTCGAGCGTTTGAAAAGAAAAGGAGACGATTGCGGCTATTTGCCGTTTTAAACGCGCGTATCTTTGAAACTGACCTGCGGATATCGTCGAAGTAAACTTTTTCGGCATTAAACGGTGCGTTCCAGCAACTTTTGCGGAGGGGTGAAATTAGCTACGACGTACGGTTTTTGGATTTACGTGGTAGGTTTTGCTCTAATGCGAAATTCGAGCGTTTCACACGAAAAGAAGTCGATTGCGGCAATTTGCGCTTTTAAATCTGCGTTTCTCTGAAACTGACCTGTAGATTTCATCGAAGTAAACTTTTTTGGCATTAAGCGGTGTGTCCTAACAACTTTGAACAGGGATGAAATTGCCTAGGGCGTACCGCTTGGGATTTAAGGGGTGGGATTTGGGTGCATAAAAAAAATTTCTACAATTTTTTTTAAATGTTATTTTTTCAGAGGAAATAATTTAATGGCGGACATTTTGGTCAACAAATTAAAAACGCTATAACTTTCGGATTAGGATATATGAGGAATTTTGTTTTTATGAAAATTTTTGTAAGTCCAAAAGTCTGGAAGTTTTTTATTTTATTAATTGAGACACATTTTTTGTTTGTATCAAAAAAGTTGGTAATAACGCAAATTAAGGGATGAAAAGTTTTTTTTACAAATTTTCTCAGAATATAATTTTTTCTGGGCAAAAAATGTAAATTGCGGCCATTTTGCTCAACAAGTTAAATACGCTGAAACTTTCGGATTTGGAGATACCAAAAATTATATTTTTTTTTCAAAAAATTTTCTAATTCCAAGATTAGGAAAAATTTGTTTTTTTTTTATTTTTATCAATTAAGACCAATTTCTTGATGTTATCAAAAAATTTCTAAAGAACGCATATTAAGGGATGAAAATTTTTTTTACGATTTTTTTCTGAACAAAAAATATCAATTGTCGCCATTTTTGTCAACAAGTTAAATACGCTAGAACTTTCGGATTTGGAGAAAAAAAAGAATAATTTTTTTTCAAAAAATTTTTTAGGTCCAAAACTAGGCAGACATTTTTTTTTTCATTTTTATCAATTGGGACAAACTTCTTGATGGTATTAAAAGAAAGTTAGGAAAAACTAATATTAAGGGATGAAAAAAATTTTTTTACGAATTTTTTCAAAATGTTATGTTTCCTTGGTAAAAATTTTAAATTGCGGCCATTTTGGTCAACAAGTTAGATACGCTAAAATTTTTAGATTTGGAGATTTGGATAGTTTTTTTTTTTTTTCTAAGTTCAAAAGTTGGAAAAAAAAATTTTTCATTTTTATTCTTCACTTTATTCATTTGAAACAAACTTTTTGATAGTATCAAAAAAGTTGGGAAACACGAATATTAAGAGAAAAATCTGTGATGCGAAGTTTGTGTCTTTCACACGAAAAGGTGACGATTACGGCATTTGGCGTTTTTTATTGTGAGTATCTCTGAAACGGACCTGCAGATTTCACCGAAAAAAAGTTTTTTGGCATCAAGCGGTGCATCCCAACAACTTTTGCGTTGGGGTGAAATTAGCTAGGACGTACGGTTTGGGATTTACCTGGTAAGTTATGCTCTGATGCGAAATTCGAGCGTTTGAAAAGAAAAGAAGACGATTGCGGCTATTTGCCGTTTTAAACGCGCGTATCTTTGAAACTGACCTGCGGATTCGTCGAAGTAAACTTTTTCGGCATTAGGCGGTGCGTTCCAGCAACTTTTGCGGAGGGGTGAAATTAGCTAGGACGTACGGTTTGGGATTTACATGGTAGGTTTTGCTCTAATGCGAAATTCGAGCGTTTCACACGAAAAGGAGTCGATTGCGGCAATTTGCGCTTTTAAATCTGCGTTTCTCTGAAACTGACCTGTAGATTTCATCGAAGTAAACTTTTTTGGCATTAAGCGGTGTGTCCTAACAACTTTGAACAGGGATGAAATTGCCTAGGGCGTACCGCTTGGGATTTAAGGGGTGGGATTTGGGTGCATAAAAAAAATTTCTACAATTTTTTTTTAAATGTTATTTTTTCAGAGCAAAAAATTTAATGGCGGACATTTTGGTCAACAAATTAAAAACGCTATAACTTTCGGATTAGGATATATGAAGAATTTTGTTTTTATGAAAATTTTTGTAAGTCCAAAAGTCTGGAAATTTTTTATTTTATTAATTGAGACACATTTTTTGTTTGTATAAAAAAAGTTGCTAATAACGCAAATTAAGGGATGAAAAGTTTTTTTTACAAATTTTCTCAATATATAATTTTTTCTGTGCAAAAAATGTAAATTGCGGCCATTTGGCTCAACAAGTTAAATACGCTGAAACATTCGGATTTGGAGATACAAAAAATTATATTTTTTTTTCAAAAATTTTTCTAAGTCCAAGATTAGGAAAAATTTTTTTTTTTTTTTATTTTTATCAACTAAGACCAATTTCTTGATGTTATCAAAAAATTTCTAAAAAACGCATATTAAGGGATGAAAATTTTTTTTACGATTTTTTTCTGAACAAAAAATATCAATTGTCGCCATTTTTGTCAACAAGTTAAATACGCTAGAACTTTCGGATTTGGAGAAAAAAATAATAATTTTTTTTCAAAAAATATTCTAAGTCCAAAACTAGGAAGACATTTTTTTTTTCAATTTTATCAATTGGGACAAACTTTTTGATGGTATTAAAAAAAAGTTGGGAAAAACGCATATTAAGGGATGAAAAAAATTTTTTTACGAATTTTTTCAAAATGTTATGTTTCCTTGGCAAAAATTTTAAATTGCGGCCATTTTGGTCAACAAGTTAGATACGCTAAAGTTTTTAGATTTGAAGGTTTGGATAGTTTTAGTTTTTTTTTTTAATTTTGTAAGTTTAAATGTTGGAAAAAAAAATTTTTATTAAAGAATTTCTAAAAAACGCATATTAAGAAATGAAAATTTTTTTTACGATTTTTTTCTGAACAAGAAATATCAATTGTCGCCATTTTTGTCAACAAGTTAAATACGCTAGAACTTTCGGATTTGGAGAAAAAAATAATAATTTTATTTCAAAAAATTTTCTAAGTCCAAAACTAGGAAGACATTTTTTTTTTCATTTTTATCAATTGGGACAAACTTTTTGATGGTATTAAAAAAAAGTTGGGAAAAACGCATATTAAGGGATGAAAAAAATTTTTTTACGAATTTTTTCAAAATGTTATGTTTCCTTGGCAAGAATTTTAAATTGCGGCCATTTTGGTCAACAAGTTAGATACGCTAAAGTTTTTAGATTTGGAGGTTTGGATAGTTTTAGTTTTTTTTTTTTAATTTTCTAAGTTTAGATGTTGGAAAAAAAAATTTTTATTAAAGAATTTCTAAAAAACGCATTTTAAGAAATGAAATTTTTTTTTACGATTTTTTTCTGAACAAAAAATATCAATTGTCGCCATTTTTGTCAACAAGTTAAATACGCTAGAACTTTCGGATTTGGAGAAAAAAATAATAATTTTATTTCAAAAAATTTTCTAAGTCCAAAACTAGGAAGATATTTTTTTTTCATTTTTATCAATTGGGACAAACTTTTTGATGGTATTAAAAAAAAGTTGGGAAAAACGCATATTAAGGGATGAAAAAAATTTTTTTACAAATTTTTTCAAAATGTTATGTTTCCTTGGCAAAATTTTTAAATTGGGGCCATTTTGGTCAACAAGTTAGATACGCTAAAGTTTTTAGATTTGGAGGTTTGGATAGTTTTAGTTTTTTTTTTTTAATTTTCTAAGTTCAAAAGTTGGAAAAAAAAATTTTTATTAAAGAATTTCTAGAAAACGCATATCAAGGGATGAAAAAAATTTTTTACGTTTTTTTTCTGAACAAAAAATATCAATTGTCGCCATTTTTGTCAACAAGTTAAATACGCTAGAACTTTCGGATTTGGAGAAAAAAATAATATTTTTTTTTCAAAAAATTTTCTAAGTCCAAAACTAGGAAGACATTTTTTCTTTCATTTTTTTCAATTGGGACAAACTTTTTGATGGTATTAAAAAAAAGTTGGGAAAAACACATATTAAGGGATGAAAAGAATTTTTTTACAAATTTTTTCAAAATGTTATGTTTCCTTGGCAAAATTTTTAAATTGGGGCCATTTTGGTCAACAAGTTAGATACGCTAAAGTTTTTAGATTTGGAGGTTTGGATAGTTTTAGTTTTTTTTTTTTAATTTTCTAAGTTCAAAAGTTGGAAAAAAAAATTTTTATTAAAGAATTTCTAAAAAACGCATATCAAGGGATGAAAAAATTTGTTTACGATTTTTTTCTGAACAAAAAATATCAATTGTCGCCATTTTTGTCAACAAGTTAAATACGCTAGAACTTTCGGATTTGGAGAAAAAAATAATATTTTTTTTTCAAAAAATTTTCTAAGTCCAAAACTAGGAAGACATTTTTTTTTCATTTTTATCAATTTAGATAAACTTTTTTGATGGTATCAAAAAAAAGTTGGGAAAAACGAATATTAAGGGATGAAAAAATTTTTTTTACGAATTTTTTTAAAATGTTATGTTTCCTTGGTAAAAATTCTAAATTGCGGCCATTTTGGTCAACAAGTTAGATACGTTAACATTTTTAGATTTGGAGATTTGGATAGTTTTAGTTTTTTTTTTTAATTTTCTAAGTTCAAAAGTTGGAAAAAAAATTTTTTATTATAGAATTTCTAAAAAACGCATATCAAGGGAAGAAAAAAATTCTTTACGATTTTTTTCTGAACAAAAAATATCAATTGTCGCCATTTTTGTCAACAAGTTAAATACGCTAGAACTTTCGGATTTGGAGAAAAAAAAGAATAATTTTTTTTCAAAAAATTTTTTAAGTCCAAAACTAGGCAGACATTTTTTTTCGTCGTTTTTATCAATTGGGACAAACTTCTTGATGGTATTCTAAAAAAGTTAGGAAAAACGAATATTAAGGGATGAAAAAATTTTTTTTACGAATTTTTTCAAAATGTTATGTTTCCTTGGTAAAAATTTTAAATTGCGGCCATTTTGGTCAACAAGTTAGATACGCTAAAATTTTTAGATTTGGAGATTTGGATAGTTTTAGTTTTTTTTTTTTAATTTTCTAAGTTCAAAAGTTGGAAAAAAAAATCTTTCATTTTTATTCTTCACTTTATTCATTTGAGACAAACTTTTTGATAGTATCAAAAAAGTTGAGAAAAACGAATATTAAGAAAAAAATCTGTGATGCGAAGTTTGTGTCTTTCACACGAAAAGGTGACGATTACGGCATTTGGCGTTTTTTATTGTGAGTATCTCTGAAACGGACCTGCAGATTTCACCGAAAAAAAGTTTTTTGGCATCAAGCGGTGCATCCCAACAACTTTTGCGTTGGGGTGAAATTAGCTAGGACGTACGGTTTGGGATTTACCTGGTAAGTTATGCTCCGATGCGAAATTCGAGCGTTTGAAAAGAAAAGGAGATGATTACGGCTATTTGCCGTTTTAAACGCGCGTATCTTTGAAACTGACCTGCGGATATCGTCGAAGTAAACTTTTTCGGCATTAAGCGGTGCGTTCCAGCAACTTTTGCAGAGGGGTGAAATTAGCTAGGACTCACGGCTCGGGATTTACGTGGTAGGATTTGCTGTAATGCGAAATTTGAGCGTTTCACACAAAAAGGAGTCGATTGCGGCAATTTGCGCTTTTAAACCTGCGTTTCTCTGAAACTGACCTGTAGATTTCATCGAAGTAAACTTTTTTGGCATTAAGCGGTGTGTCCTATCAACTTTGAACAGGGATGAAAATGCCTAGGGCGTACCGCTTGGGATTTAAGGGGTGGGATTTGGGTGCATAAAAAAAAATTTCTACAATTTTTTTTAAATGTTATTTTTTCAGAGCAAAAAATTTAATGGCGGACATTTTGGTCAACAAATTAAAAACGCTATAACTTTCGGATTAGGATATATGAAGAATTTTGTTTTTATGAAAATTTTTGTAAGTCTAAAAATTTGGAATTTTTTTTTTTTTATTAATTGAGACAAATTTTTTGTTTGTATCAAAAAAGTTGGTAATAACGCAAAGTAAGGGATGAAAAGTTTTTTTTACGAATTTTCTCAGAATATAATTTTTTCTGGGCAAAAAATGTAAATTGCGGCCATTTTGCTCAACAAGTTAAATACGCTGAAACTTTCGGATTTGGAGATACAAAAAATTCTATTTTTTTTTCAAAAAATTTTCTAAGTCCAAGATTAGGAAAAATTGTTTTTTTTTTTTATTTTTATCAATTAAGACCAATTTCTTGATGTTATCAAAAAATTTCTAAAAAACGCATTTTAAGGGATGAAAATTTTTTTTACGATTTTTTTCTGAACAAATAATATCAATTGTCGCCATTTTTGTCAACAAGTTAAATACGCTAGAACTTTCGGATTTGGAGATACAAAAAATTCTATTTTTTTTTCAAAAAATTTTCTAAGTCCAAGATTAGGAAAAATTTGTTTTTTTTTTATTTTTATCAATTAAGACCAATTTCTTGATGTTATCAAAAAATTTCTAAAAAACGCATATTAAGGGATGAAAATTTTTTTTACGATTTTTTTCTGAACAAGAAATATCAATTGTCGCCATTTTTGTCAACAAGTTAAATACGCTAGAACTTTCGGATTTGGAGAAAAAAAGAATATTTTTTTTTCAAAAAATTTTGTAAGTCCAAAACTAGGAAGACATTTCTTTTTTCATTTTTATCAATTGGGACAAACTTTTTGATGGTATTAAAAAAAAGTTGGGAAAAACGAATATTAAGGGATGAAAAAATTTTTTTTACGAATTTTTTCAAAATGTTATGTTTCCTTGGTAAAAATTTTAAATTGCGGCGTTGAGTGAATAATATAAAGAGTTGTCGATCCCATGTAATTTTGCGAACAAGCAAAAGTATTCCAGCCACCAGGCGGCGCTCTGCCTGGAATACTTCAAGGCCATATTTTAGCGACCGCACAAACGATCGCTCCAAAACTGTTATAAATTCCCTGTTACTGCTTTTACTCCATAGGTGTCATTAAGTTTTTAAGTATCATGAGTGCGAGAGAGACGTAACGTTTATTCAATTCAACAAGCAGCGAGCTCAGATTGTTTATTGTTTTGACGAAACTCGATATTCATGT
Source organism: Pyrochroa serraticornis (assembly GCA_905333025.2). NCBI lineage: Eukaryota > Metazoa > Arthropoda > Insecta > Coleoptera > Pyrochroidae > Pyrochroa > Pyrochroa serraticornis. The sequence goes on from HG995158.1 coordinate 21,414,826, forward strand.
TGATTGTCATGCCGTACAACCGAAATGGGAACAGAACCGTTTTTAATATAACTTGGCACTTCACCGCACAATTTTCTTGATGGTGTAGTAAACCACATTTGTCAACTTTCGTTGCAATTGCACATTTTACAAATAATATGTGCCATTTTTTGCTAGAAATGCTTTGTATAAATTTTTCACATGACAAGCATCGTAAAAACGGTCTAATACGTTTGAGAGGTATAGCGCGTTTACTGCTTTGTTTGAACAACAAATTAGCTTGGTCAAGTTAGACCCCCACTTTCAGATTTTAATTACTTTTTTCCATGGATCTACAACTGAAATTTTAATCGTTTCTAGTTAGAAGCAAAATTCAATAAATTTTCTTGGGTGAATTAGGACGAATCTCCGGTGTCGGAACTCACGCTTTAGTATTTATGGTCCGTGGATTAATGAGTAGTTGGAAAATACCGGTATCGTATTATATTTCTTCGGGATCCATAAAATCTGGAAACTTAAAAGACCTTCTGCTGATTAATTTAGAAAAACTAATTGTACTAGGTTTAAATGTAAGGGCAGTAGTATGTGATCAAGGGTCAAACAATCGGGCAGTAAGTTCATTGTTAGGTGTTTCTAATGATAAACCATTTTTTGAATTGGACGATAAGAAAATTTACTTTATATATGATTTTCCTCATCTTTTAAAAAGTTTGAGAAACAATTTTATGAGATATCATATTAAAGTTGATAATCACATCGTTCAATTTAAAGATGTTGAAGAAACATACAAAATTGACAAACGTTCAACAAAAGCGAAAATATTGACAAAAATTACTGCCAAACACATTTATCCCAATAATTTTCAAAAAATGAACGTTCGTTTGGCGATGCAATTGTTTAGTCACAGCTTTTCATGTGCAATTCGTACCGCCGTTAAATGCAATGATCTTTCAAGTACTACCGCCCTGGATACGGCAAATTTTATAGAAAAAATTAACAACATTGCGGACGCTTTAAACAGTCGCATCTTAAATGACAGTAATCCATATCGTTGTGCCCTTTCAGAAAAGCGAAAATTGGGGGAAGCTACTTTAAAGGACGCGATTAAGTATTTTGAAGGTATGAAGTTTTTTGATATCCGAAAAAATAAGGAGGCAAAGAATATTTATTTTCATAAGGGTCTGATTACAACTATTTCAGCAGTTTTGAGCTTGTGGGAGGATCTTCAGTCTATGGGATACCAATTTTTTCTTACTTCTAGGGTAAACCAAGATCCCATTGAAAATTTATTTTCTTTGATACGGCATAAAGGCGGCTACAACCCAAATCCCACAGCATATATTTTTCGAAAGAACTTGGAACATAAGATGTTCGTAAGTTTGAAAAATGTATGTAAAAGCTCAAATTGTGAGATAGACGACGACGAGGACATAATTTTTGAAACTCAATCTTCTACAGAAAGAGTTGGTAAAATTGAATTTTCTGAAAGTGCGTCACCTGAATTAACAGGAGAAAGTAGTAACGGAAGCGATGAGTTTACCCCTCATATTTTGCAAAAAAATACTGATTTTGAAACATGTGCAATAACATATTTAGCAGGCTATATTGCTTATAAAAATTCAAAAAAATTTAACTGCACGTTTTGTAGAGCTGCAATGATAAAAGAGGAGATATTGCCAGTGGAAAAAAATGAGTTTTTTTTGCTTTGCAAAGATTATGGGATGACTGAAGATGTGCAGTTTTTAAAGCGTCCCACTGTAATTTTCAGGGAAATTATAGAAAGAGTTTTGGAATCTTTTGAAAAACATTTTCCAAACATAAAACATTGCAACGACATTATAGTAACTTTAAAAAAAAAAGCTATAAAAACAGTCAAGAAATTTTATCCAGGTTGGTTGGCAAACGATGATCACTGCTACGACCATAGAATGTTTACGATACGGCACCTCTTGCGAGTAAAAATTTTTAAAATTGTGAAATGGGAGTCACAGGATCATGCCTCTGTTCAAGTTAAATCGAGGAAATTAAAAATACTTGAAAATAAATAAGCATCCTAAAATTCATGATACACAGCATCACCCTTTCGCCATTTTTAAATAAAATAGAATTAGAGCAAAACTTACCTCAGTAATTAATATGTAATTATAACTGTATAGCTTGCAAATATTACTTTATTGATAATTTTAAATTGAAATAATAAATAAAATAATAAACGAAAAACAAATGAAATTTCTTTTTTTTTACTAGCGCTTCAAACTTAGCCCATCATCTGGATACCTAACTACAGTAAGAAACATCAACATGGTAAATCCTCATGTCAATAACGGTGTTCATGAGCCCGCTGAGGAAATTTGATATTTATTGCTTTGTTTTGAAAACTTGGCTTATCTGAAATGCCGGGTAACGTCCTTCAGATATTTTTTCGTTGCAAACGGATATCTACTTAACTGGGTTCTAACTCCGAATACAAATAAAACGTGTTTTAGCTCTTGGTCAAAGTGTGGCAGCACTCAACAGCGACATTTGCTGGACTTTTGTTATTGTACAAAATTCCCTATGCGTTGACACCTCTTTATATTATTCACTCAACGATTGCGGCCATTTTGGTCAACAAGTTAGATACGCTAAAATTTTTAGATTCGGAGATTTGGATAGTTTTATTTATTTTTTTTTTAATTTTCTAAGTTTAAAAGTTGGAAAAAAAAATTTTTCATTTTTATTCTTCACTTTATTCATTTGAGACAAACTTTTTGATAGTATCAAAAAAGTTGGGAAAAACGAATATTAAGAAAAAAATCTGTGATGCGAAGTTTGTGTCTTTCACACGAAAAGGTGACGATTACGGCATTTGGCGTTTTTTATTGTGAGTATCTCTGAAACGGACCTGCGGATTTCACCGAGAAAAAGTTTTTTGGCATCAAGCGGTGCATCCCAACAACTTTTGCATTGGGGTGAAATTAGCTAGGACGTACGGTTTGGGATTTACCTGGTAAGTTATGCTCTGATGCGAAATTCGAGCGTTTGAAAAGAAAAGGAGATTAAATGTTACTTTTTCAGATAAGAAATTCCAGTGAGTTTACTTCCACTAGCTCTATAAAGTTACTATATTGTTCACTTGTTAGATCAAAACTTGAGTATGCATCTATTGTTTGGTCGCCGATATACCTGGTTCATAGAAAAAGTTTAGAGAAAGTACTGAGAAGAGCTAGTAAATATATGTGTTATAGGATGGAAGGGAGTTATCCGTCAAGGGGTTGTCTTCAGAAGAGTTTACTTGTTAAGTTGGAACTCAATGAATTGGTGGATAGACGTCGATATGCTGCGGTTCTCCTTCTGCATAAAATATTGAGTGGAAAGCTTGAATGTTCCTACGTCTTGGGCAAACTAAACTTTCGGGTTCCTAGATCTGGCATTAGAGAATGCTTGACATTCTACAGCAGGAAGAGTAGAATAAATATTGGACAGGGTGCCCCCATTAATCTCATTTGTGAGGCTTACAACAGCGTATGTGAAGAGGTAGACATTTTTTCTGCAGCGCCGCGGGAAATAAGAAATAAAATGTTATTGAGCTATTTCTGTTAATTGTTAATCTCTTAATTGTTAATTCTGTTAATGTGTCTTATCTTACATGATGTTATAGAATTATTATTTAGTTACTAGCCTGTAATTGGGTAGTTACCTGTAGGTTAATTAATTCATTAAATTAAAAGAAAAATAAAAAAAAATAAAAAATTAAATTATGACAGTCGACATCCACCTCCAAAATTGCCTGGAACACCTTGGCATTTTTTCTCGTGGCCCAGACCCGAATAACCGCACAACTAGAATCGCGCCCAAAAATATCACCGTTCTGTTTCAAGACACTCCGAAAACCCAACAATCTTCACCCTGGGACGAAAAGCACCAAGTCTAGGGACGCTATAATCCGCCAACCCGCCCTCCGCAAGCCCCCTCAATCTCTCAGCATCCCCCTCACTAGCACAGCCAATAAGTACGCCGCCGTCCCTCACCGATTTTACATCTTCTAAATTTATTTCTTCTCCCACAGGATTGACATTCCTCAAAATGTCAGCTTTGGTTTTGGCGCCAGGCTGATCACGATCATTCGGCCTAATGATCAACCTCGACCGCGGTGGACCCGCCAGTCTATCCGCATACGACGACAAAACCGGCAAACGCGAGGACGGCGCAAACCGGGGTGCAGCAAAACTTCCTTCAGCCCCCGACACCACACCCGCAGCCAAGCGAGAAAACTCCTCCGACAAGCCACTAAAAAATGCACTGCACTTGGCCTCAAACACCTCCCTGATATGATCAGAAAAACTGCCCACGCGGCACACAGCACACCTATAGGAAAGACCAGGCACATAAATCAGGAAAGGAAGGGCATCATCCGGAACACCATTGCAGGAAAGATGCACATATTTACCACAAAGGCGAGAGCACAAGATCTTAGGAGCGTCACGTCTAAAATCCGGACCACCGTTACAACACGAAAATTACATGCCCGACGAAAGCCCGAACCGACAGCATCAGCAACAACAACAACCCGGCCAACGACGGACAAACCAGCCCCTAGGCGCAGCAAAGCTCACGCCTCCTCCGCTCGAATGGACCCAAGCGGCCGGACAGCAAGGGCACCGCCGGCAAAAACAGCAACCCCGACCCAGGACGCAGTAACCCACGTCCCTCCCAAGAATGTAGGCCGAGAGCTGCAACAGCCACCACGGATTACCAAACGAAGCGTCGTAGCACGCTTCCACCAACCCGGGGATGCTGCCGACCGCGAGAGCGGCACCGGAAGCCCGCCACGCCCGAAAAATCCTCAACAACTCCTATCGAGGCACGACCGCCCGCACAAATTACGGAGGCGCCGGGCGAATAGACAAATGAAACTATCTGCCCGATAAGAACACGGAAGAAACCAGCGCGATTAGTCGGCAGGTCGGCAAAAAACGGAAATAAACAAGGAAACAACCTCAAACCACCCAAAATCGGCCAATCCGGCCGTGCAACGAGACACCACACCACAAAGAAGGAATCAAGAGCATTCAGTTCATAACAAACTCAACCAGCAATCAGGTAAAAGAAGCATCATAAACCAAGATTCCAACGGAGCGACACACGATCGTCCTGTTGAGCGAGATGGAAGATTTGTACTTTTTGTAATTATAAAAACACTGCAGCACTTCATTTAGCCTGCTCACTCTGCGTGTGGAAATTTCATAGCAATTGGAGGAATGAAGTTCCTTTTATAAGTTACCATTCTTTGGACGTAGTCATATTGCATATGATGCACAATTTTTTGAAAATTAAGCAAGATACACAAGAACTAATTAGCTCCAAAAGTTACTTCTCTGTCTGCCAAATTTTATAGCAATAGGATGAATGAATTTATTTTTAAAGGCTTCCGTTATATGAATGTTACTATTTTGCATATGATGCTTGTTTTATCAAAAACTAGTGCAGTTATTGAGAAACTGATTAACTCTATGAATTTGCATTAAAATTATTTCTCTGCGTGACAAATTTCCTAGCAATTGGAGGGAAGAAGTTATTTTTATAGGCTTCCGTTATTCGGACGTTGTCATGTCGCTGGAAATTCCAATACTAAGCAAGCTACAGAGAAACCGATTTGCTCCATGAGTTTGTATTTAAATTTCTTCTTGGTGTGCCAAGTTTCGGTGTAATTGGTTGAAAGAACTTCCTTTGGAAACTTCCGCTGTTTAGATGTTGTCATGTTGCACATAGTACTCGATTTTTCGGATACTAAGCAAGCTACAGAGGAACTGATTAGCTGCAAAAATGTTTGCATTTAAATTACTGCTCTGTATGATAAATCTTATAGCAACTAAAGAAATGAAGCTCATTTTAAAAGCTCTTTTATTTGGATGTTGTCATATTGCACATGATTCTCGATTTTTCGAAATCTAAGCAAGCAACTGAGAAGCTGATTAGCTCCATGAGTTTGCATTAAAATTACTTCTCTGCTTGTAAAAATTTCATAGCAATTTGAAGAATTAATTTCTTTTTATAAGCTTCCATTCTTAAGACGTAGTCATATTGTAAATGATGCTTAATTTTTCAAAAATTAAGCAAGATACAGAGGAACAGATCAGCTCCAGAAGTCTGCGTTCAAACTGCTTCTCCGTGTGACAAATTTCTTAGCAATTAAAGGGAAAAAATTATTTTTATAGGCCTCCGTTGTTTGGACGTTGCCATATTGAATTTGTAGCTCAAATTTCGAAAACTAAGCAAGCTACAGGGAAGCTGATTTGCTCCATTAGCTCGTAATTGATGGTGAAAAATCGCCATGGTTTGGTTGGTGTGGCGTTGCTATCTTCTTATTTTCGCTTTCTTCACTTGTGCTACTCTGCAATTTTTTTAAGTTGTTTGCTATCCGCCTGTTAGGGGTGAGTTGCTCGTTCTGATGGAGTTGATTTTTCTTGAAGTTGAGGGACTGGATCTGGGATTTTGCCAAGTTAGTTGAATTGTTTATGCTTTTTTCCCTTATCAGTGTCGCTGATAAGCGTGAGTTATAGCTCTACCGCATTGATAAATAACTCGCCTGTGGTGTCCGCTCACTGCGGTTTGCCGCGGCTCGTTGCTCCTCCGTACGGAACCAGTGTGAAAAATAGGGGCACTTGGTGGCGACTTGTTGCCGTTGACCGCCGGGACTCCCTGCGATAGGCTGCCTTTGCTTTGTCATGGCTCCTGTTTGCGATGCGTGTGGGGCGGCTTTTTCTTTATCGTCGCCCGGACTTTCGTGCGGCAGTACTTGCAATGCTTCAATTCATTTGGAATGTGCCCAGCTTCCGCGCGGATTAGTGAAATTTCTGAAAGGCACTAGGGGGCTCTCCTGGAGATGCGATGGGTGCCAGCGGGATTGTATGACTGTCGATCGGGATGGCCTGGGCAAACTTTTTCAGGATAAGCTTGACGAGATATTGGCTGTTCTTTCTAAAAACATGGAGGATTTTAAAAAGGAATTTATGGATCATGCACTGCCCCGGCTTGCTTCGGTGTCTGAGACGTCATCCCGGAGCATTTCTGACACTGTTGCAAGGGCTATCGGGACGCGGGGGACTGCGGGTTCTTCGGGAGGCTTGGTCCATCCCGCTCGCGGAATGTCTGGTGGTGGGCTTTATGCAGATATTGCTTCGAGAAGCGCGCAGACGAAGGTGCTTGTTAGGCCGGTAGTAGGGGTGCAGTTTGTTTCTAAAACCAATTCAGATATACTTAGTAAGGTTGATCCGGTAGCTGCAGGTGTTGACATCAAGCGGGTGACTCAGCTTAAGGATGGTGCAGTAATTTTGCGATGTCGCGACGCCGCTGCATCTTTGAAGTTCCGTGGGGTGGCGGGAGAGAAGGTGTCCCAGTCTTATGAGGTGCGTGAGCTTAAGGGTCTGTCTCCGAGTGTTCGAATTGTTGGCATGTCTGAGGCAGTTGACCGCTCTACTCTTGCGGAATATTTGAGAAAACAAAATGATTCTTTATTCGCTTCGGAATCGGTGTGTGAGGTACTGTCTGTTACTGCTGTTAAGAAAAATTCAGAGTTATTTCAGGCCACGGTGCGACTTGACGCGGTCACGTACAGGAAGTTTTTATATGTAGGCCATGTGCTTGTTGGTCTGGACGGCTGCTCTGTATATGATGCTGTTTCGCTGCGTAGATATTTTTCTTGCAACGGTTTCAACCATGTAGCTGATCGATGCACTAGAAAGGAGAGTGCCATTTATTCCCTATGTTCCGAGGAGCACCCCATCAAGAAGTGTTCTCTAACATCTGAACAAAAAAGTCAATATCGGTGTATAAACTGCATAAATTATAACAAGGGACGCGACGTTGGTGTGAGTGTTGCACACGCAGCTTGAGACCTAGATAAGTGCTCGTCCTATATAAGATCGCTGGCAAAACTTAGGTTTGATCTGTTTGGGGTTTGCGATGACAGTGCCTCGAGGACTGCAGTCTCCTAGCAATTATTGTGCGTAACTGATTGCAGTGTGGAGGAGGTTTCTGGGCCTGGAAATGGCTGCGTGGATGCTGGGCCCTTATCTTCTGTATTTGGGAGGAGTGTCACCTCGGTAGTCTCTGATGGCTCGGCAAGTTCTACGTCTGATGATGTCGCCGATGGTTTGCCAGCACAAGGCAGACTTGGCTGTGGGGCTGGATTCTTGTTGTTCTGCCACGTAAATATAAGGTCCCTCAGCTCTTCTTTCGGTGAGTTTGCGATGTTTGTAGAGAGCAACAATTTTGACATCCTTGCACTTTCTGAGACGTGGCTAAAGCCGGAAGACTCATCTGAATTGTTTGCGGTCGAAGGCTGTCAGCTTGTCCGAGCGGACAGGTTATCGAGGGGTGGCGGTGTTTGTTGCTATGTTAGCCACCGAATAAAGTTTAGGGTTATGGAAAATGACAAAGCGGGCGCAGAGGGCTTGGAGCATTTATGGATATTAATATTTATAAGAAATATAAAGATAGCTTTTGGGATGGTTTATAGGCCGCCATCAAGTACTATATTTAGCCTGTCAGTTTTGGAGGAGATAATTGGTAATACTGCATCTGATGCGGACCGTGTAGTGGTTGTGTGTGATTTTAACGTTGATTTTCTCGGGTCTACCTCTCGCGGCGCCCGCGCGCTTGCTGAGATTCTGGATGCGTTGGACTTGCGACAGATTATTAAAGAGCCTACTAGGATTGCTGGGACCTCTGTTACGTTGATCGACCTTATTTGTGTACTGAGAGATGAGAGGGTGATTGACTCTGGGACAATTGATTTGCTGGGTATGTCTGATCAGCGTTTGACCTACTGCACGCTTGCCTACTCATTCATATGTGGTGCTCCGCGACGAGTTTGTTTCAGAGATTTTAGGAGTATGCAACCTGTAGCTTTTGCTAGTGATGCTGAAATTGTTGATTGGGACCGCGTCTTGGGGCTGGAAAGTATTGATGAGAAAGTGGAATTTCTAAACGGCGCAGTCCGGGCTCTGTTTGATGTTTATGCTCCGCTTCGGACCGTTGTGTACAGAAAGAGTTCAAGAAAGTACATCACTTTCACTATTCGCAAAATGATCAAACTAAAAGAATCTGCGTTTAAGAAATATCGCAGAACGGGGAATGTTGTCCATCTGAAGTTTTACATAGATATGAGAAATTTTCTGACCGAGGCCGTTCGACGAGAGAGGGTGGCTTATGTACAGCATCGAATTAGACAGTGTGAGGGCGACACCGGAGCGTTGTGGTCGACGCTCGCAGGCTTACGTGTTCACCGGAAACCTAGAAACAGGATTTCGCCTCTGCTTGCTAACCCAAACGACATAAATTCCTACTTCCTTAGTATTCCTGGAATACCGATTGACGGTGGCACCCTGGACGAGTTTAACGCTTCCGTTCATCCTTCGATGCAGCGGATGTTGTCTTGGAGACCAGTGTCCGAGGAGGAAGTCATGGACATGTTGTCGTCGCTTCGATCTGGTGCTCGTGGAGCGGATGATATAGGATTAAGAATGCTCAGGCTTGTGTTTCCATTTTGCCTCAGAGCGGTAACTCACATTATTAATGTTTCCCTGAATCGTGGGGTGGTGCCTCTGGCCTGGAAAAAGGCTATTGTAACACCGCTGGCTAAAGTGCCGGTGGCAGCGGAGATGAAGCATCTGCGCCCCATTAGTATCCTGTCTTGCTGCTCAAAACTATTGGAGCTTGCTCTGAGGGCAAAATTTACGGAACATGTTGAACGGTATTCTTTGTTGCCTGTTATGCAGTCTGGTTTTAAAAAAGGTCACAGCACGGCCACGGCGCTGCTAAGGGTTACTAGCGATGTGGCTGCTGGAAAAAATAACTCAAAGGTAACATATATTGTTCTGTTAGATTACAGTAAGGCCTTTGATATGGTTGATCATAAGTTGATGGTCGCAAAGCTTCATTATTTCGGATTCAGCGATTGTGCAATTGGCTGGTTTCGAAGCTACTTGACGGCGCGGACGCAGGCTGTGAGGATTCAGGATCAACTATCCGACGAACTGGATGTCTCTGGCGGAGTACCGCAGGGTAGTGTGCTGGGACCCATTATGTTTTCAGTATATACATCCAGTTTTCCCGAAGTCCTGACGCATAGTTGCGGGCACCATATCTACGCTGACGACACTCAAATCTATATGACTGCCGATCCGTCTGGTCCTGACTTAGTAATCGACGAACTTAATGCTAACCTGGATGCGGTCTTCCACTGGTCGGTTAAGCATGGACTTAAGCTCAACGCCTCGAAATGAATTTTATTGTGCGTGGGGACACGTGCGAGTCGCGACAGGGCTGAGTTTAATCGCACAACACCTGTCATCTTGAATGGACGTGTCATCGAATGTAGGGAAATGGGCAGAGACCTGGGGTTACTATAGACCAGCATTTGTCTTCTCGACGGCATGTCACGGAGTTGTGTGGCTTTGCGTACGCGAAGCTAAGATGCCTGTTTTCTTTCAAGAATATTTTGCCTCAGGACGTCAAATTTAAGCTGGTCAATTCTCTGATTATGAATAGATTTGACTATTGCTCCTGCGTTTACTACTGGTTTCTGTCCCGTGAGTTTCAACATAAAATACAAGTCGTCGAAAATTGTTTTCTCAGGTTTGCATTTAGCATAAATAGGCGGGAACATATTACTCCACATTATGAGCGTCTGGGTATCTTGAAGTTCACCGATCGTGCAGTGTTGCGGTACTGCTGCATCCTGTACAAGATTTTAAATACTGGCACTCCCGCCTATCTGTTTCAGTTTGTCACTCCCAGGTATCAGCGTCATAACACAGCTGCAGATTTTCAGTTGCGTAACCGTCACCTGTGCGATGTTCCCCGTTGTCGCTTGAAAGCTTTTAAGGCTAGCTTTGGCTACCTGTCTGCTGTACTGTATAACAGATTTGCCTCGGAGTTCCTGGGGGCTGAAAATCCGAACAACTTTAAGAAAATGCTAACGCGGAATTTGCTAGAAAATCCCAATGCCGCTCTGAATTATTAATTTTAATTTTTGTATACGGGTGCATTTACATAAATGTGTATTTACTTAGCTTTTTGAGAGAATGTTTTTAATTTTATACTTGTGGTCTGTTACGGCCGAAAAGAGAAAAATAATATTATTATATTGTTAATGATGACTCTGTACTTGGTAAGAGTGGAAACCAGCAATGCTGATCTCTTCACCGTTTCAAATTTGAACAAAGTTTTTATTATTATTATTATTATTATTAATCAAATTTCCTCTTTCTGTGCTTAGTTTTCTTGTAATCGGTTAAAAGAACTTCTTTTGAAAAGCTTTTGTTGGTTGGACGTTGTCATATTGCACATAGTACTAGATTCTTCGAAACAAATCAAGTTGCAGAGGAACTGATAGGCTGGCTCCAAAACTTTGCGTTCAAATTACTTCTCTGTGTGATAAATTTTATAGCAATTGAAAAAATGAAGTTCTTTTTAAAAAGTTTTTTTATTTGAATGTTGTCAAATTGCACATGATTCTTGATTTTCGAAAACTAAGCAAGCTACAGAGAAACTGATTAGCTCAATGAGTTCGAATTTATACTTCTTCCTTGTGTGACAAGTTTCCTAATATTTGAAGGAAAAAACCTCTTTTTATAAGCTTCCGTTGATTGGACGTTGTCATATTGCATATGATGCCTGATTTTTTGAAAACTAAGCAAGCTACAGAGAAGCTGATTAGCTCCATGGGTTCGCCTTCAAATTACTTACTAAAGATTTCATAGCAATTGTGGGAATGAATTTCTTTTTATAAGTTTGAATTCTTTGGACCTTGACATATTGCATTTCATGCTCGAATCTGAAAAATATACAAGCTACAGAGAAACTGATTAGCTCAATGACTTCGTATTTAATAATTTTTTCTGTATGCCTAGTTTCCTGTTATTTGATGGAGAAAACTTCTTTTGAAAAGCTGCCGTTGGTTGGACGTTGTCATATTGCACATAGTACTTGATTTTTCGAAAACTGAGCAAGTTACAGAAGAACTGATTAGCTCTAAATGTTTGCATTCAAATTACTTCTCTGAGTGATAAATCTTATAGCAATTGAAAGAATGAAGTTCTTTTGAAAAGGTTTTTTTATTTGAATGTTGTAAAATTGCACATGATTCTCGATTTTTCTGAAACTAGGCAAGCTACAGACATGCTGATCAGCTCGATGAATGAGCAAGTTAACTTCCGAGCAAGTTAAAATCAGTTTTTAAAAATTTAATTTTACTACGGAGCAACAAAATTACAACTGAGAGACTACGACCTAACACATAAAAGCAAAATTCTAACTTATTATTATAATGCAGCTACTTTTATAAACTACAACATGCTGACTTAGCGCCGGCGTCGGCGACGAGATGTTCTCATCATATCAGCATTTCTTCATAGATTAGCAGTCATGTAATTCCTCCGCCGTTAGTAAAAACTGTGGGATTGTCACAGAGTTCGTTGGTTGATTCCTATGGCCTTGTAGATTTTGCAGTGTTTTTTTGGAGTTTTTCGCTAATCTGGATGATTGGGCAAAACGATGGTACAACATGTAGATGATCCCTATAACTAATAAAACGTATAATAGAATTGTGCAAAAGCTAAGTTTTTGAAAATGTATTGGTGGATCATCGATTATATCTAACTTAAGTTTCTGATTGTTAAGGGCACTGGAAACACTTTTAATATTGTCCAAGTCAATGGCTTTAATGTCTAAGAGTTCACGTTTAAGTTCTCGTTCACTGAAAATGTCTTTGACAAGTTGAATGGGGGTAACGTTATTGATTTGAAATTTGGTTGGGGGTCCTGAAAAGTTTTTATAATAGTGTCTTTGATTTGCACTTGGCATGAGTTGTAAATTTCGATCAGGTAACTTCCATTTAATGGAACATCTTCCCTATTGTTACCACATTTTTGTTGCACTACGATGGTATTGGGTGTGACTATAATCCACTTGTTATCTGCGACTTTCAGGATATTTTATGGTGGTTAAATGTATTGGTACGAACTGGCAATTGGTGGTGTTGGTGGAAAATTTTAACAGCTCGATTTCCCATGGGGCTCCGTCACTGAATTTTGCTAAGTTTGCTTTTTCACATAAAATTTTTCTATTTTTAACCTCTTGGCATTGGACATCCGAAAATGCGTAGTTATTTTCGTTAAGGAGAAGGAATTTGGAAAAAGGTATACTTGTTTTGAAAAAATTTAATATTGGAAATGGTAACGAGTATAGGTGAAAATAGTTATAATTTTCGGCTGCGTCGATCGGTATTTCTAAAGCAAACACAATCTGATTTTTTCTACTATAACTTTTGATTTTCTTTGATTTTTCGAACACTAAGATATTTTCTAATACTGGTTCAAAAGGCAATTTGAAACCGTTTACTTGGCTGTTGATGTTTGCAATTTTTGGTAGAAGATCATTTGGTTCTATTATTGAATTATGAAATGTATTTCATTTTGAAAAGGTGATTGCAATTTCAATTTTCTCGAAGATATCGTACGTGATTTAGAAAGTCGTTAAAAATTGAGAAATCATTGTTTGTATTAACAGGTAGTGATGAGTTTCAATATCTTCTAATCGAGTAATTTTAACTAAATGTTCTATTTCAGTAATGCAAGCTATATAATAAATTGATTCTGTATAAGAAAGTTTGTACTTTGTTGGTATACACGAAAATCTTTTATTTTGTTACATACTTGGTGGAGAGAAACAGCTAAGAAAGCACATGCTTCTTGTATCAACTGTAGAGGAGTAACAACCCATTGCCAACCATCCCTGGTATTTATACAGGTAAAGTCACGTAGACTTATTGTTGCCCTATCTAAGTTATTGACCGGTGGGTTTCCCCCATCCCTTAACCAACAATTTGGGAAAACCCAACTTGACCTAAATTCCAGAGACGGTTAACAATGGAACCTAGCAAAACTATGTAACCGGCGGCTACATACTCCCCCTCATTGACGAATGTCAATAATGTGAACAAAAATTACTAGCTAGATTAAATTATGCATCAAAATCAAAGATATCAAATCCTAAACTAAATACCAAATTGAAAACTGGACACAAAATCAGTTAAAACTGACTACTACAAAGATAACCAATTCTTAATCAAAGTTAGATTTGAATTATAAGAAACGACAAATTCCACGAACATACTAAATCATAAACTAATTTAGGACTGGCCATTCGAAACAAAATTGAATTAAACTATACATGACAAATCAAAAATTACAATTCATAAAAATAAGAAATCAAAGATATCAAATCCTAAACTAAACATCAAACTGAAAATTAAACTCAAATTACACAAAATCAGTTGACTAAATACACAGATATCAAATACCAAATAAATTCTCAAATCAAGGTTAGATTAGAATTATAAAAAACGACAAATAATTATTTATTTATTTATTTATTTATTTATTTATTTATTGAGAGATTTACAGGCTCAAAGCCCTTGGATAAAAATAAAGATATACATTTGCATATATAAATAAATACTACATATTCATTTGGAACAATCGCAAAAAAATAAAGATAAATAAACTTTTGAGTTAACAAACTTACTACTCATCTGAGTTTCCGGTACCAAACATAAGAAAAAAAATATAACAAACTAAAAATCAATTATATGTGAAAAGGGAACGCCTCAGCTCAGTTTTAAAAATAGAGATAGACAACGTATCACTAATATCTGGCAAATTATCCATGTCATTAAACAATCGACAAACTCTATATAAAGCTGAGCCATTAATTAAATGTGAGCTGCCCATAGGTATCCAGAACCGAGACGTAGCCCTCAACACACGCCCCGGAATCCTAAATCCAATAATAGCCAATAAATATGGACAGTCAACAAAAGAATACATCAACTCAACTTATTTCTCAGACTCCTCACATTTTGAAAATATATAGAGATGGATCCACCATGTACAGCAGTCGAATTCAGTTTCCTGACTCAGACGAATTATTAAGTTCAGCAGCAGCAGTTTGATCTGCTTTACGCTTAGCAATTGTAGGATTGCCATTTACATATTTAATGAATAAATTCACTTCACCATCAGCAACTCTCTTCTTCAACTGAGTCAAAACTTGCTTGAACTGAAGTCTCTGCACAGCAGTTTGATCAGAGTTAATCTTGATCCCATCTAGATTTAGAGATTTTTTGTTGTGGAGAGTCCAATGCACATCAAATGCTGAATCAAACATAACCCTCAAGGGTCTGCATTTGCCAACAGTATATTTACCAAGTCTAGTGACCTTTATATTGTCAGTACTAACAGGAGAATCCTTAAACAAGTCCAAAATAAAGTCTTTATCAGCAGGTAAATCATTACTATCATTCAAATGAAAGACAATTATATTGGCTTCTTTCTTCCTTCTCTCAGACAACTCAGTAATTACAACATCCGATATTGATGACTGAGCAGTAGTAAGTTCAGATCTCAAAACATCAATTTTGCAAAAAACTTCATCTCTGATCTCATCAATAGTATCAACAGCATTATCATCTTTATCCGAAATTTGATCTATCTTTGTATCTTGAGTAGCCAACCTGGAATCAAATTCCTTCAAAGACTCACGTAATGACTCCTTCAGTTCATTTATATTAGCAACAGATGCACTATGTATTCTATTCAACATTTTGTCTATTTTTGCTTCAGTACCACTCATCAACTTATTGATATGTCTTTCCAACTTGAGATTAACAGAATCAGCAGAAGCTGCAGGAGTCACCCTATTCCTATCAGTACCACAGCATTTTTTAAATGCTCCACTTTCCGTTTTGGATAAGCGTTGAAGACAACCCTGATGCACATAGTGATCCGATTCCGTGCATTTGATAGCATCTGCAATTCCCGCTGCACCAAAGGGCTTATTACACGATAGGCAATTCATAGACATGATGCAAACAGCTCCAATACAGCAAGTAGGTCCAATACAGTTTCAGGTTATGTTCGAAACACGTGGCGTGCTATTGCAAAATATATACAAAAAGTGACTCCAACAGCGTCAAGCCACACAACAAGATCAAGAAAAAATCACTTTAACGAACTCAGTGCAATCAAACAGTTCGACAAGTTGCAACAAACACCAGAAACAAACAATAATCAACCGACAAACACGCGACCGTTCCAAGCGACACCATCTTGCTTTATTATATAATTATATTATATTATATTATATAATTATAATAAAATCCACGAACATATTAAATCTGAGAATCAGATCGAACCAACTAAAACCAATTTAGGACTGGTCGCTCGACACAAAATGGATTAAATTATACAAATCAAATCAAAAATCACAATTCATAAAAATATATCAAAATAAATTTGTCAAGAAACATTGTCCAGTTTTTCACTAACAATCGCGAAAATTGCCCATGATACACTCGACACTAACACAAAAGCGAAAACGTTGTAGCTCGAGATACCTGCTACTGGTGTTGGTACTGACCATGAATAGAACAGTTTCTAATTAACCCTCGTCTTGGGGTAACGGACAAAGCTTGCTCACTGCCCGGCAAAACACTCCACTTGAGGAGCGCACTGAAACCACACGAATAATGCCGTCTTGCCCTGGATGCAATGGAACGACTCGTGTTATTTTCCAATTTAACGGTACCACATTGTCTTCACCGATAATTATTAAAATCCCAATATCCATCTTTGCTTCTGGAGATTGTTTCCACTTTCGAAGAATCTGCAGATGCGTCACCACTTCTTTGTAAAACCGGCGCCAAAAATGTTGCCGCAACTGCCAAATACGTTGGTACCTGGACAGTTTGTTGATGGCCACTAAAGTTAAGTCGTGGTCCTCAGGAGAAGTAAGAAATGCTCCAATGATAAAATAGGCCGGTGTCAGTGGTGTAGAATTATTTAGATCATTGGACAAGGGAATCAAAGGATGCGAATTAATGACCTCCTTTATCTGAATAAGTAATGCTTCATCTCTTCATATGTTAATGAAGCATTACCTAGTATTCGTTTTAAATGAAGCTTTACGGATCGAATCAGTCTCTCCGTTAAACTATTAAAATTTAGACCCCTAGGTGTGACCTGACATTTGCAGAAAGCACCAAAACCATAAGAATAATGCCCTTTTGCATTATTTGTTTCGGGAAAAGCAATCCGAGACTTCCTATTATAGCTACACATTGAGTGCCTACTTCTAACTTTTATTCTAATTATTTAATCACCATCTAAAAACGGATCCCTTGATAATAATTTATTTGATTTATGAAAATTCATAATTCTACTGAGCGCCTTTCGCTCATCAAAAAGTTCTTCTTTCTGAATAATTCTAACCTCAGCTTTGTAGGCTTTATTTAATTCCTTTTCATTTAGATTTCCAATCAAATGACTATCAGGATTTCTTGCGTTATGCACAAAACGCAACACAAAAGCCATTACACGATTAAGCCTTATGAATTTAGAAAATTTAGAAAAACATGACAAATCGGAGTTTTCTCTTTCCACCATTACTTAGGTACCCAGTTTATCTTCGTTGATTGAATCGATATCGCCAGCTTGTTTGTTGTAATTAGGCCACTGGTATTTGCTATATTGCAAAAACCTAGAACCCTGAAACCACAGTTTTCTATCCTGCAATTGTAAAGGCATTACACTGCGAGTAATCAAATTAGAAGAGTTTTGCTGTGAGCGCACAACCCTCCTTTGCTCAAATGCTGTCGATTCTTGGATCTCCTTTTGTTTCCAGACACGTTTCACCAAATCATTGGAGACTACATTCTGATTGTCTGTACGTGACAAATAACAACTACTAATACTGACCGAAACTGAATTCTTACATTTGTCACTACCAATAATTCCGCCTAATATCCAGACAAGCCTATAATCCGTTAATAATAATTGAGAGTGTGGAATCTTAATTTTCTTGCAGCCTATCAGCTCCCAAAACTGGCGAGCACCAATTAATAAATCTATCGGAGCTGGAATATTAAAATTAGGGTCTGCTAAAGTATATCCTGATGGAATATCAATTTTGCTGCTATCAAACGAAGAGTTAGGTACGTTGGATGTGATTTTGTTCATGATAATGCAATTAATATACATAGAAAAATCCTTGTTGCATGACATAACTTAAACTCTGGTAGAATTATTAGCTCTACTTTTTCTACCATTTATACCATTGATTTTAATTGAACCGTTTTTCTTGTTCAAATGTAAATTCCTACACATTCTCTCCGTAATTATGTTTATTTCCGATGCAGAATCCAGCAAACATCTGCATTCAACAAAATTCCCGGAAGCATTTTGCAACAACACTACGGCAGTAGAAAGCAGCACATGCCCATGGTCCCTGCTCATGCAAAGGGCGGATACCTGGCTTTCTTCCAGACTTTCACTTTTTTCGACCATTGACCTTAATGGGGGTTTGGGTATGTGTAGCAAAGAATTATGTTTACCACCGCAGGTACGACAAACTCTATTTGATAAGCAATTAAAATTCCTATGACCTATGCGAAGACAATTAAAACACAACTTATGTTGTTTAACTAACGCGGTTCTATCAGTAATGCTAAGATTTGCAAACTTATCGCATTGATAAAGTCCATGTGACTTTTTACATTTAATGCATGAGTATTGACTCTTTTTACTCGTAACTGCAAAGGAACCCCTCGACTTGGTACGCAATGGCGTCTCCTTATTGCTGGTTAATTCTCTACTATTATCTAATGCTTACAATACCGCACATTTCTTTTCTAAAAATTCAATAAATTATTCTTGCTGCGAAATTTCCACGTTAAGAGACGCTTCCCAATCACGCTTGGTGATTAAGTCCAATTTTGATACCACTATTGGAATTATTAATGCGTCCCAATGAGCCACAGCCATTTTTAACACTTTCAATGCTGCTAATTGACTACTTAGCTTATACAAAAATTGCCGCAACATTGAACAATTTGCTTTGCTTATTTCCGGCAAACTCAATATCAAGATGACATGATCTTGCACGATCAGTCTTTTGTTTTCGTAACGTTTCTCTAACAACAACCATGCTTGACTGTAATTGTCGGCAGATACAGCTAAAGATTCAACCGTACGGAAGCTTCTTCCTTTAAACACGATCGCAAATAATGCAATTTTTATAAATCGTTTAACTGTTGATTATCGTGAAGCCTTAAACGAATCCCTGAATGGAATCCATTCACAATAACTTCCGCTAAAATTAGGTAAATTTAAAGCAGGTAATTTTACATTAATATTACACTGCCGCTCCAAATATTGTGATTTATCTGTACTTTTACAGTTTTCCTCTAGATTTTCTATTTTTGTCGTAATAAAACACGCTGTTGGCGCCAGGAATAGGTTCTATTTCGTTATTTTTAAATCTGTTTAATTTGCTACACCACTATCTAACTTTAATATAAAAAGCTAGAGCGAAAGCGACAATGGTGGTTTTTAGTTAGTAGAAAATAAGTAACCGGAGTACGCGGACGGAAATAATAGTGAACGCATCCGTAGTTGGTCATCGAATTCTAGGCATCCAAATTCCTACCTTCCTACCCTACCTGTATAAACCCCTAGAGTTCAGCATCAGACCGGGCGTTATTGAAAGTGAAAGATAAGTTTAGTATCAGCTTATTCATAATCCTCCACCCGAATACGTGGTGACGCTAACATTTGTTTGGTCCCTCGTTAACAGGATACTGCCTTCCGCTTTCGCATTATAGTTTCGTCTACTTTACCGTTTACTTTCGCGCTATTACGCTTAAAACTTTCTAGATTTGATCTTCGCCTTTTTTTGGCAATGGCAATTTTTCCTCCTGCACGCTACGCTTACGGTTAATAATAATAATAATAATAATAATAAGCATTTATTATCAAATACATACATACAATACATAAATGTATGTTGATAAACGGTAGTGAATCAGCAATTGCGGGTTTTCTTTCACTCCAGGCCCAGAAATTACAAAGATAAACTAACAAAATTTCCTAACTTAAAATTAATATAATTCTAATTTTCACAAAAAGTGTCTTGACAGAAATATCATATACATATTTTTTCCTCTCATTTAGTGCTCAATAATTTGCCTCTCATACAGAGCTGACCGAACCCCAGTCTTAAAAGGCCTCTCTGTTAACGTAAAAAAGATTTCGTACTCATTCAAAATTCTAAGGGCTCTGCATGAGAAACATCCCCCAAACTTAACAGATGAGTGTCTAGGTATGACAAACTTATCAGTCTTTAGATTAACATTATTTAAAGTAGATCTTCTAATAAGCAATTCGAATAGATATTTCGGGATCCCTACTCTCATTAGCCTGTGCAGGAACGTCTAAAACAGATACGTCGTTCGTTGCGATATCCCGAGTTCACGTAACCCATTTATGTACGGGCTTATGTGTTCGCCAAACCGAGCATTGGTCACATATCGGACACAAGCATTCTGCACTCGCTGAAGCTTGTCGCGGTTATGTTTCGTTAAGAAACCATAATAAACGATAGACGCGTAGTCGATCTTGGGGTACACCAAAGATCGCACCAATGTCAACTTGACACCTTCTCCAATAAAATTCTTGTATTGATATAGTACCCTCAAAGTTGCAAAACAGCTGCCATAGATTCTATCCACATGGGATTGGAATGAGAGGCGAGAGTCGAAAATAACACCCAAGTTTCTTGAATTATCTACCAATTTTATTATCTTACCATCAATAGTCAAGTCTGTGTGACCAACACCATGACATCTAGACAATGTTTCGCTAGATATACGCAAAGCCACAGTCTTATCCGGGTTCAGCAAAAGCCCATTACACTTGTACCACTTGGAGAGTCTCTCCAAGTCAACATTGATCGCAACAATGGTATCCTCAATTTCACTAGGCCTGCATGACCGGTACAATTGCACGTCATCCGCATACATGTGATATCCGCATGACTCCACCGCCAGATGCAAATCGAATGTAAAAATAGAAAACAAAAGTGGGCCCAAAATGCTGCCCTGCGGAACCCAACTTATAGTTTCCAGAGCCTTGGAAAATTTTTGGTCTATTTTGACAATTTGTGTTCTCCCACGCAAGTAACTTGAGAACCATGACAAAGCCACTGCCTCAATGTTTAAAAATTTTAATTTTGCCAGGAGTAATTCAAAGTTCACCATATCAAAAGCTTTACTTTGGTCAAGTAAAATGAGGAAAGAAAATTTTGACTTATCGAACTCTCTAACCAAATCGTTAACCACCCTCAATAGTGCAATAGACGTGCTATGACCCCGCCGAAAACCAGACTGGAACGCCGGCAACAACGAGTTAAATTCAAGGTATATACGCAGCTGACTATCCACCAATCTCTCCAAAATTTTAGAAAAAGCAGGCAGAATGCTTATCGGTCTTAGATCTTTTAGTTCAGTTACCACCGATAGCTTAGGAATGGGGGATATTATAGCAATTTTCCACTCTCTTGGGACAATTCCCGTGCTCAAGGAATGATTGATGATAGAAGTCACAGTGTCCAAGCAAAATGGGAGCACCAGATTAATCATTTTGATGTTAATGTTATCATGACCATATGCAAGAGAGGTAATTTTCCTCCCCGCCTCTAACACCTCTTGGTCTGTTACAAGTCGAATTTCAAATTTATTTAATTTATCAATATGTCCCGCGTAAGATTGCATCACCTCATCCGCGATTGAGGCATCTCCAGCGACGTCCCTAAACCATTTATTTATTTTTTCGGGATCATTTAGATTGTTTGGCAAATCAAGTGTTGCCCCTCCGCCTGATTTCGTTATTCCCCATGACTTTACGGTCCGCCACATTGCCGAGTTAGACCCCCTGCACTGTCCCAACTTCATTTCGAAATAAGCTGATTTCTCTATTTTTATCGCTTGATTGACATAGTTTCTAATTTCTACATAATATCGGCGAGCTACATCTGTCTTCACAATCTTATACCTCCGGTGGGCTAAATTTTTTAAAGCAATCATTTTCTTTATCGTATATGTAATATACGGCTTCCTCCGATTAGTTTTGGGACAGAAAGGTGCGTGTTCATCAAACAACTGGGTGATAAAACGATTAAGCTCACTTACCTTCTCATCAATGTCCTGAAGCCGACCGATGGCTCCCCAGTCTATACAACGTGCGCTCTCCGCGAATTTCTCATAGTCAAATTGTTTATAACTTCTACTAAATAATTGTTTAACTTTATGTCTGCTCACGTCGACATGAAGTCTACTCTCAGTTAGGCAATGGTCACTCATGTCACCAACGTCAACCACGTCCGTCCCCGACAGTAGCAGGTCGTCTGTAGCAAAGATTACGTCCAATAGCGTTTCTGAATTTACGGTCACACGCGTGGGAGTTTCAACATATTGTTTCAAACTGTACCTGGACAACAACGAGCAGAATAATCTTGCCTCTGTGGTATTCAAATTCAGGAGATTGATATTAAAGTCACCCATCATTACTATCGATTCTGTCTGCAAGCACGTCTCATCAAGGACGCCGCTCAAATCATTGAAACACTCTGCATCCGCATCCGGCGGTCTATAGACTATACAAAATGTAATTTTTTTCTTATTAGTTTTACAAGTTAACAAAAGTATTTCTATTTTCGACAATCCCTGCACAGTTTTAAAATTTGTACAACTCAGACCATTTTTTACATACATAATAATCCCTCCACCACGAGACTGTCTGTCATGTCTGTAAAATTTGTAGCCAGACATGCTAACAAAAGCATCCGGAATATCGGAATTCAACCAGGTCTCGGTCAACGCCACCACATCATACGAGTGCATATCGATAAAGGCAGTAAAATTATGAAAACAAGATAGTAATGACCTTACATTCAAATGACAAATTTTTAAATTAGTTTCCCGCACATTATTATCCGAAAATTCAACCGAATAGGGGTGATTTACAGCACATCTATTATTTAATCCTAAATG
Organism: Pyrochroa serraticornis; assembly: GCA_905333025.2. NCBI lineage: Eukaryota > Metazoa > Arthropoda > Insecta > Coleoptera > Pyrochroidae > Pyrochroa > Pyrochroa serraticornis. The sequence continues at coordinate 21,437,735 of HG995158.1, forward strand.
CTATTTCTGGCCCAGCGTATTTAACTTTAATCTACTTAATTCATTCTGATATACGCGACAACATTTATCCCATACTGCATGATCAGTATCTAAAACAGTTCCGGTCTTCCTTCCAAGATTAGCACAGTTGACACACTTCAGAGTTGTAACCTCACAATCCTCCAATGAATGCGGTAAGCTGCACTTCGGACAACTCTTCTTACCCTTACAGAACTTAGCTATGTGATTGTATTCACTGCAGTTATAACAACGTCGAACCTCCAGCGCATCAAAGACCGAACATGAGTCATATCCAACAAACAAACTACCGGAATCCATCAATCTACCGTATGCATCGCAATCCGTTTCCATGATACTCTGGTAAACATTTGGATTCTTTCTGGTGGGCCAAAACTCTATAATGCTACACTTTGAATCAGATGTAAAAGTCTGCGGATTAGACTTCATTATGTGTTTCTTAAGTTGATCTAAATTCTCAAAATTATGGGACATCCCCACCACACGGATCCTGGGCAATACTCCTTTCACTTCTCTGACAATATAAGCGTCTCCGAGTTTTTTCTTGGCCATCTCCCTGAAGCGATCCATCTCACCTCCCGTGCTGCAACCCACCAGAACACCATTATCTTTCGTACGCTTAACTCTAGAAATTGTTATTTCTGCATCTAACGGGTTAACTGCTGAGTATAGGTCAATCTTCGTTCGAGAAACTGTCTGCTTCTGGTTCCTCGGTGCAACTATGATCGCTGGTCCTGATCTCACCTTCACAATCTGAGAATAGGCACGAGACCCCCCCGAAGAACCAAGCCACGCATGACCAAGGTTAGGTTGCTCGACCACTTTTGGAGCAAAACTCCGCTGAAAATCCTCAAGTTTACCGTTCAGACTGTCAAGGGCTGCAGCCAGCTTCTCCTCAAACATCCCCTCCAAACCCTGTCGATCCACGTACTGACCGGAATGACGACAACCCTCGCACCTCCAGGACAAGCCGGGAACTCTTTTCAGTAGTCCAGCCAGCTCCGACGGAACCTGAACGCAAGCAAAGTGGAACGGCCTCTCACAAGGCCCAAGACACGCCAGTCCCGGACGAGAGGACGACATCGGAGCATCACACACGCTGCACTCAGGAGGCGGCATTACGCTACCCCAAGAAAATCCGACAAATCTGATCACCGAAACTCAATTAGCGCGGAACACGATAATTAAAATCTTCTGTCGGGGCGGCCAAGCGCCAACAGATGGCGGAGGCGCCGGGCGAATCCCCAACAAAAAGTGGAGCGGGAGCGTATCAGTAAAAAGCTTATCAGCGGACAGTCGATAGCATGCACCACCAAAACACACCATCAAATCGCGAAAACTCGCGAAACGGCAGATCGCCCAGTGCTCAGACCAGCATCAGTCCCCGGAACGTTCAACAAGCCACCCGGGAGTACCAAACGCAAACCAAAAGTCCAAAGCACAATGATACAAACCGCACAAATGCACAGGAGCACAAAACAACATGCGTTCACCGTCTTATCACTTCGTAATCGGTAATATTAACGCATTTGCTCGCATATACCCAAATATTATAAAATCTTCTATTGGAAAATGGACGCAAACAAGTTAAAAGTTCTTGAGAGAGAAAAGGAAACATTGTTTCTTCGCAGTCAACGACTTTACGATTCAAGCAAAAAGCTCAACGAAAAAAAGGAGCTCGATTATTTTAAAATTAGATATGAAACTTTTGAGGAAACAATAATCGCTAATAGTGACGTGTTAGATCAAATAAACGAGTTAGGCATGAAGTTGGATAAAGAATTTACGCCAAGTTATAATCTTTTGGACACTGTAGATGAAATGTGTGGTTATATAAAAAGAAGTGCTAAACGTGTTAATCTACTATCTGAGTCCAAGCCAATAACATCACAAAATAGCTCGCATAATTTTTTAGTAAAGCTTCCGAAAATTTAATTACCAGGCTTTAGTGGTAGCGCAGCTGAATGGCCAGTTTTTTATGAGATTTTCAAAAGTTTAATTCATGAAAATACAGCACTTTCCAAAATTGATAAAGATAATTTAAAGCTATTTGAAATTACACGCACCACCAAGGAATCTCCGACATATACAGAAATCTTAGAATTTATACAACGTCAGTCTAAGATACTAGCCCTTCAAGATAGTTCTAATCACCATGCTTACAAACATAAAACAAATTCGCCAAACTTAGCGCAAGCCCGCTCTTTTATAGTAAGTAAGACACCAGGGATATTCGAACAAAAATATATTTTCTGTCATGGTTCGCGCGCTTTATACTCCCGCAATGAATTTTTAAACTTATCGACAAAAGTACGCTTTCTACGTGCAAAAGACAAGCAATTATGTCTAAATTGTCTAAGTTCTATACACAAAACCAAACTTTGTAAATTTAAATATAGCTGTCAAACATGCGCAAAGCGACATCATAGTATTTTGCATTGGATAACCACTAATGATGTACAAATAGAAAATTCTGCCAACTCGCAGAACACTATCGGTAATTCCGAAAAGTACGCTCCCGTCGAAGACTCAAATAAGGCACAAGCCCTTAGTTTTTGCTCGGCTTTGTCAAATGTTAATTGCATTGTATTATTGTCAACGGCTGTTGTATATTTAAGGTTGCCAAATGGCAGAAACGCTAGGATTTGAGTACTTCTTGACTAAGCTAGCCAGGGCAATTTTCTCACTTTAAAATGTTGTAAAAATTTGCAGTTGCCGATGCAACAATTATCTTCGCAAGTTTCTGGAATTGGGGCAGCACCGCAAAGGGTTTCAGGTCGCACAAAGTTATTAATCACTTCAAGATTTGACGATAACATTAAATATTGTTTAGATGCTTTACTTATTGATAAGATAACGTTAAAAATGCCCGCCGAATCTGCTGAAACTACGTCTTTTGAATTTTTAAAAGATTTGCCACTTGCTGACGATACATCCGCGACGCCAGGTGAAATTGATGGAATTTTGGGAGCTGATATATTTGCACAAACATTACGTAATAAGAAAATTTCAGGTCCTAACAGTTCACCTTACGCTATTAAAACTTCGTTAGGATATGTTATTGTAGGAAGCGCGCCAACAGTTCAGACTCCTTTGTTCAGTCAAACATTTTGTTCAGTCATAGAACCAATAAACACAATTGTAAAGAAATTTTGGGAGTTGGAGGAAGTTTCAGTCGCTTCTTCTATCGACAGCGAAGAAAGGAACTGTGAAAGGTTTTTTGAATCTACACAGAAACGCGATGAATCAGGTCGATACATTGTGCGTTTACCTTTCAATCAAGATCCGAGTCTTTTAGGCGACTCTTACACTGTTGCATCTAGAAGATTTTATGCTTTAGAAAAGAGATTTCAATCAAACCCTGAGTTTGAAAGAATGTACAAATCTGCTATGCAAGAGCAAATAGATAAGGGATTTATGTCCTTAGTTCGCGAAGCAGCGCCGGCAGCGCTCGCATATTATATTCCCCATCATGCAGTTTTTAAGCCCGGTAGTGTAAGTACTCCATTAAGAATAGTACTGGATGCAAGTGCAAAGACAGATAGAGGAATTTCGCCAAATGGTATTTTACACAAAGGTCCAAAATTGCAGGCTGATGTTAGAACGCTCCTATTAAATTTTCGATTGTTTAAATTTGCAATGACAACCGACTTAAAAAAGATGTTCCTACAAATTATTCTCTCTCCTAATGATAGAGATTTTCAAAGAATTCTCTGGAGGTCGTCCTGCGCAGAACCCATACAAACTTACACGCTTAATCGTGTTGCCTTTGGCTTAAAGTCTTCTCCATACTCCATACATTGCATTACGCACAGTTCGTTAGCTTGCCATTGATGAATCTAAATCTTTTCCCTTAGCGTCAGAAGTTGTGCTACGAGATACATACATGGATGATATGATTTCGTCTCTAGGTAGCCTGGATAAAGCTAGGATATTTCGTAGCGAGTTGTGTGAATTATTTTCCGCGGGAGGGTTTGATTTGGTCAAATGGAACACAAACTCTTCAGAACTTTTACTTGAAATACCTGAGCACAGTAAATTATATAATACGCTTGAATTTGACGAAAATTCTTCGTCTGTGTTAGGGCTGCAATGGCATGCTAGTACTGATCACTTTTCATTTAAACTAGCTATTCCGGAAAAAACATGTTCAAAACGAAATATATTGTCGGTAATCGCACGCTTTTATGATCCGCTAGGATTTTTAGCACCTCTTATATTTTTCGCAAAAGTGTTAATAAAAGAACCGTGGAAAATTAAATTAGATTGGGATGCTACGCCGCCTTTACATATTAGTAATCTATGGTCAGAATTTTGTGAAGAGTTGCACCTTATAGGTAACTTTCAAATACCTCGCCACTTATCAGTTTTTGAAGACACACCTGTCACCTTGATTGGGTTCGCAGACGCATCAGAAAAGGCTTATGGTGCGGTGGTGTTTATACGAGTGGTCTTGTCTGAGAATACATCTCGAAGCATGATGATTTGCGGGAAATCAAAGGTAGCACCTATGAAAACTGTGTCCATTCCAAGATTTCAACTCTGTGGAGCGCTACTGTTGAGTAAACTATTACATCTTGTAATTGATACCTTTGAGTCGCGGATTGCTATCAACGATATTTACGCATTTTCGGATTCCACTATCGCACTACATTGGATTCACGGATCACCATCTCGTTGGAATACTTTTGTTGCCAATCGAGTCGCAAAAATTCAAGATTTAATTTCACCTTCTCAATGGTTTCACATCAGTGGTAGAGAAAACCCAGCAGACTGCCTTTCACGGGGTTTGACACCTGGACAATTTGTCAAGCACAATAGTTGGTTATCAGGACCAAGCTGGTTAGTTTTGGATAAGTCCTTGTGGTCGATTAATGTTTTTGTCGAAGACAAAAATATTAAATTTAGTAGATAGAATTTCAGATTGGAGGAAACTACTTAGAATTACGGTTTTTGTACTTCGATTTGTAAAATTGCTACCAATTCATGGTAAGACAATTTCCGCAGCTGATCTAAACAAGTCCGAAACAATTTTAATTCGCACTATTCAAAAGATTTGTTTTACTAAAAAGTTTCATTTGCTAAAGAAAACGGGATGTAGCTCTCCGAATTTGCGAAATTTACGACCTTTTGTAAATAACGGGTTGCTAAGAGTAGGTGGTCGACTTGCTAACTCCAATTTAAACTATGATCAACAACATCCTATTTTACTTCCGAAGTCGCACAATTTAGTTAATTTAATTATTATTTATTATCATCGCAAAAACCTCCATGCAGGTCCGCATTTGCTATCATCCATACATCCAAACCTCTTATGGAAGCAGTTAAAAATGAGCTTGCGGAAAACCGAATTGAATGGAAGTTTAATCCTCCAGTCGCTCCTCATTTTGGAGGAATTTGGGAAGCTGGGATAAAGGTAGTAAAAATGCATTTAAACCGCGTTATTGGTTCGCAAATTTTATCTTATGAAGAGTTTGCTACCGTTCTGGCACAGATCGAGTGTTTACTGAATTCGCGACTACTTTGTTGGTTAAGTTCTGATCCTGCTGAACCTTTAGCTTTAACGCCTGCACATTTTTTGACTTTCACACACTTTGAAGTCCTTACCAGCTAGTGACGTAACTCAGATTACTATCAATCGCTTATCTCGTAAGCAATTATTGGATCAGATAGTCCAATCATTTTGGAAGCGATGGAATGTAGAATATTTGACTTCCTTACAATCAAGGCAAAGGTGGAACACTCCATCGTGTCCGGTAAAATCGGGAACCCTCGTGGTATTACGACAAGATGGTAGCACCCCTCTACAATGGCCTTTGGGAATTATTGAGGAGGTGTTCCCTGTTAAGGATGGAGTAATTCGCGTTGCTACTGTTAGAACGCATATCAAGGGATGAAAAATTTTTTTTACGATTTTCTTCTGAACAAAAAATATCAATTGTCGCCATTTTTGTCAACAAGTTAAATACGTTAGAACTTTCGGATTTGGAGAAAAAAAAAAGAATAATTTTTTTTCAAAAAATTTTCTAAGTCCAAAACTAGGAAGACATTTTTTTTTCACTTTTATCAATTGGGACAAACTTTTTGATAGTATTAAAAAAAAGTTGGGAAAAACGAATATTAAGGGGAAAAAACTTTTTTTACGAATTTTTTCAAAATTTTATGTTTCCTTGGCAAAAATCTTAAATTGCGGCCATTTTGGTCAACAAGTTAGATACGCTAAAATTTTTAGATTCGGAGATTTGGATAGTTTTAGTTTTTTTTTTTTAATTTTCTAAGTTCAAAAGTTGGAAAAAAAAAATTTTCATTTTTATTCTTCACTTTATTCATTTGAGACAAACTTTTTGATAGTATCAAGAAAGTTGGGAAAAACGAATATTAAGAAAAAAATCTGTGATGCGAAGTTTGTGTCTTTCACACGAAAAGGTGACGATTACGGCATTTGGCGTTTTTTATTGTGATTATCTCTGAAACGAACCTGCAGATTTCACCGAGAAAAAGTTTTTTGGCATCAACCGGTGCATCCCAACAACTTTTGCGTTGGGGTGAAATTAGCTAGGACGTACGGTTTGGGATTTACGTGGTAGGTTTTGCTCTAATGCGAAATTCCAGCGTTTCACACGAAAAGGAGTCGATTGCGGCAATTTGCGCTTTTAAATCTGCGTTTCTCTGAAACTGACCGGTAGATTTCATCAAAGTAAACTTTTTTGGCACTAAGCGGTGTGTCCTAACAACTTTGAACAGGGATGAAATTGCCTAGGGCGTACCGCTTAGGATTTAAGGGGTGGGACTTGCGTGCATAAAAAAAAATTTCTACAATTTTTTTTGAAATGTTATTTTTTCAGAGCAAAAAATTTAATGGCGGACATTTTGGTCAGCAAATTAAAAACGCTATAACTTTCGGAATGAGGAATTTTGTTTTTATGAAAATTTTTGTAAGTCCAAAAGTCTGGAAGTTTTTTTTTTATTTTATTAATTGAGACACATTTTTTGTTTGTATCAAAAAAGTTGGTAATAACGCAAATTAAGGGATGAAAAGTTTTTTTTACATATTTTCTCAGAATATAATTTTTTCTGGGCAAAAAATGTAAATTGCGGCCATTTTGCTCAACAAGTTAAATACGCTGAAACTTTCAGATTTGGAGATACAAAAAATTCCATTTTTTTTTCAAAAAATTTTCTAAGTCCAAGATTAGGAAAAATTTGTTTTTTTTTTATTTTTATCAATTAAGACCAATTTCTTGATGTTATCAAAGAATTTCTAAAAAACGCATATTAAGGGATGAAAATTTTTTTTACGATTTTTTTCTGAACAAAAAATATCAATTGTCGCCATTTTTGTCAACAAGTTAAATACGCTAGAAATTTCGGATTTGAAGAAAATCAAAATAATTTTTTTTCAAAAAATTTTCTAAGTCCAAAACTAGGAAGACATTTTTTTTTTCATTTTTATCAATTGGGACAAACTTTTTGATGGTATTAAAAAAAAGTTGGGAAAAACGCATATTAAGGGATGAAAAAATTTTTTTTACGAATTTTTTCAAAATGTTATGTTTCCTTGGCAAAATTTTTAAATTGCGGCCATTTTGGTCAACAAGTTAGATACGCTAAAGTTTTTAGATTTGGAGGTTTGGATAGTTTTAGTTTTTTTTTTTAATTTTCTAAGTTCAAAAGTTGGAAAAAAAAATTTTTCATTTTTATTCTTCACTTTATTCATTTGAGACAAACTTTTTGATAGTATCAAAAAAGTTGGGAAAAACGAATATTAAGAAAAAAATCTGTGATGCGAAGTTAGTGTCTTTCACACGAAAAGGTGACGATTACGGCATTTGGCGTTTTTTATTGTGAGTATCTCTGAAACGAACCGGCAGATTTCACCGAGAAAACGTTTTTTGGCATCAAGCGGTGCATCCCAACAACTTTTGCGTTGGGGTGAAATTAGCTAGGACGTACGGTTTGGGATTTACCTGGTTAGTTATGCTCTGATGCGAAATTCGAGCATTTGAAAAGAAAAGGAAACGATTACGGCTATTTGCCGTTTTAAACGCGCGTATCTTTGAAACTGACCTGCGGATATTGTCGAAGTAAACTTTTTCGGCATTAAGCGGTGCGTTCCAGCAACTTTTGCAGAGGTGTGAAATTAGCTAGGACGTACGGTTTGGGATTTACGTGGTAGGTTTTGCTGTAATGCGAAATTCGAGCGTTTCACACAAAAAGGAGTCGATTGCGGCAATTTGCGCTTTTAAACCTGCGTTTCTCTGAAACTGACCTGTAGATTTCAACGAAGTAAGCTTTTTAGGCATTAAGCGGTGTGTCCTAACAACTTTGAACCGGGATGAAATTGCCTAGGGCGTACCGCTTGGGATTTAGGGGGTGGGATTTGGGTGCATAAAAAAAATTTTCTACAATTTTTTTTTTAATGTTATTTTTTCAGAGCAAAAAATTTAATGGCGGACATTTTGGTCAACAAATTAAAAACGCTATAACTTTCGGATTAGGATAAATGAGGAATTTTGTTTTTATGAAAATTTTTTTAAGTCCAAAAGTTTGGTTTTTTTTTTTATTAATTGAGACAAATTTTTTGTTTGTATCAAAAAAGTTGGTAATAACGCAAATTAAGGGATGAAAAGTTTTTTTTACGAATTTTTTCAGAATATAATTTTTTCTGGGCAAAAAATGTAAATTGCGGCCATTTTGCTCAACAAGTTAAATACGCTGAAATTTTCGGATTTGGAGATACAAAAAATTCTATTTTTTTTTCAAAAAATCTTCTAAGTCCAAGATTAGGAAAAATTTGTTTTTTTTTTATTTTTATCAATTAAGACCAATTTCTTGATGTTATCAAAAAATTTCTAAAAAACGCATATTAAGGGATGAAAATTTTTTTTACGATTTTTTTCTGAACAAAAAATATCAATTGTCGCCATTTTTGTCAAAAAGTTAAATACGCTAGAACTTTCGGATTTGGAGAAAAAAAAGAATAATTTTTTTTCAAAAAATTTTCTAAGTCCAAAACTAGGAAGACATTTTTTTTTTCATTTTTATCAATTGGGACAAACTTTTTGATGGTATTAAAAAAAAGTTGGGAAAAACGAATATTAAGGGATGAAAAAACTTTTTTTACGAATTTTTTCAAAATGTTATGTTTCCTTGGCAAAAATTTTAAATTGCGGCCATTTTGGTCAACAAGTTAGATACGCTAAAATTTTTAGATTTGGAGATTTGGATAGTTTTAGTTTTTTTTTTTAATTTTCTAAGTTCAAAAGTTGGAAAAAAAAATTTTTCATTTTTATTCTTCACTTTATTCATTTGAGACAAACTTTTTGATAGTATCAAGAAAGTTGGGAAAAACGAATATTAAGAAAAAAATCTGTGATGCGAAGTTTGTGTCTTTCACACGAAAAGGTGACGATTACCGCATCTGGCGTTTTTTATTGTAAGTATCTCTGAAACGAACCTGCAGATTTCACCGAAAAAAAGTTTTTTGGCATCAAGCGGTGCATCCCAACAACCTTTGCGTTGGGGTGAAATTAGCTAGGACGTGCGGTTTGGGATTTACCTGGTTAGTTATGCTCTGATGCGAAATTCGAGCGTTTGAAAAGAAAAGGAGACGATTACGGCTGTTTGCCGTTCTTAACGCGCGTATCTTTGAAACTGACCTGCGGATATCGTCGAAGTAAACTTTTTCGGCATTAAGCGGTGCGTTCCAGCAACTTTTGCAGAGGGATGAAATTAGTTATTACGTACGGTTTGGGATCTACGTGGTAGGTTTTGCTGTAATGCGAAATTCGAGCGTTTCACACAAAAAGGAGTCGATTGCGGCAATTTGCGCTTTTTAACCTGCGTTTCTCTGAAACTGACCTGTAGATTTCAACGAAGTAAGCTTTTTAGGCATTAAGCGGTGTGTCCTAACAACTTTGAACCGGGATGAAATTGCCTAGGGCGTACCGCTTGGGATTTATGGGGTGGGATTTGGGTGCATAAAAAAAATTTTCTACAATTTTTTTTTAAATGTTATTTTTTCAGAGCAAAAAATTTAATGGCGGACATTTTGGTCAACAAATTAAAAACGCTATAACTTTCGGATTAGGATATATGAGGAATTTTGTTTTTATGAAAATTTTTTTAAGTCCAGAAGTTTGGAATTTTTTTTTTTTATTAATTGAGACAAATTTTTTGTTTGTATCAAAAAAGTTGGTAATAACGCAAATGAAAAGTTTTTTTTACGAATTTTCTCAGAATATATTTTTTTCTGGGCAAGAAATGTAAATTGCGGCCATTTTGCTCAACAAGTTAAATACGCTGAAACTTTCGGATTTGGAGGTACAAAAAATTCTATTTTTTTTTCAAAAAATTTTCTAAGTCCAAGATTAGGAAAATTTTTTTTTTATTTTATCAATTAAGACCAATTTCTTGATGTTATCAAAAAAATTCTAAAAAACGCATATTAAGGGATGAAAATTATTTTTACGATTTTTTTCTGAACAAAAAATATCAATTGTCGCCATTTTTGTCAACAAGTTAAATACGCTAGAACTTTCGGATTTGGAGAAAAAAATAATAATTTTTTTAAAAAAAATTTCTAAGTCCAAAACTAGGAAGACATTTTTTTTTCATTTTTATCAATTGGGACAAACTTTAGATGGTATTAAAAAAAAGTTGGGAAAAGCGCATATTAAGGGATGAAAAAATTTTTTTTATAAATTTTTTCAAAATGTTATGTTTCCTTGGCAAGGATTTTAAATTGCGGCCATTTTGGTCAACAAGTTAGATACGCTAAAATTTTTAGATTTGGAGGTTTGGATAGTTTTAGTTTTTTTTTTATTTTCTAAGTTCAAAAGTTGTAAAAAAAAAATTTTCATTTTTATTATTCACTTTATTCATTTGAGACAAACTTTTTGATAGTATCAAAAAAATTGGGAAAAACGAATATTAAGAAAAAAATCTGTGATGCGAAGTTTGTGTCTTTAACACGAAAAGGTGACGATTACGGCATTTGGCGTTTTTTATTGTGAGTATTTCTGAAACGGACCTGCAGATTTCACCGAAAAAAAGTTTTTTGGCATCAAGCGGTGCATCCCAACAACTTGTGCGTTGGGGTGAAATTAGCTAGGACGTACGGTTTGGGATTTACCTGGTAAGTTATGCTCTGATGCGAAATTCGAGCGTTTGAAAAGAAAAGGAGACGATTACGGCTATTTGCCGTTTTAAACGCGCGTATCTTTGAAACTGACCTGCGGATATCGTCGAAGTAAACTTCTTCGGCATTAAGCGGTGCGTTCCAGCAACTTTTGCAGAGGGGTGAAGTTAGCTAGGACGTACGGTTTGGGATTTACGTGGTAGGTTTTGCTCTAATGCGAAATTCGAGCGTTTCACACGAAAAGGAGTCGATTGCGGCAATTTGCGCTTTTAAACCTGCGTTTCTCTGAAACTGACCTGTAGATTTCATCGAAGCAAACTTTTTTGGCATTAAGCGGTGTGTCCTATCAACTTTGAACAGGGATGAAAATGCCTACGGCGTACCGCATGGGATTTAAGTGGTGGGATTTGGGTGCATAAAAAAATTTTCTACAATTTTTTTTAAATGTTAATTTTTCAGAGCAAAAAATTTAATGGCGGACATTGTGGTCAACAAATTAAAAACGCTATAACTTTCGGATTAGGATATATGAAGAATTTTGTTTTTATGAAAATTTTTGTAAGTCTAAAAGTTTGGAATTTTTATTTTTTTTATTTTATTAATTGAGACAAATTTTTTGTTTGTATCAAAAAAGTTGGTAATAACGCAAATTAAGGGATGAAGAGTTTTTTTTACGAATTTTCTCAGATTATAATTTTTTCTGGGCAAAAAATGTAAATTGCGGCCATTTTGCTCAACAAGTTAGATACGCTGAAATTTTCGGATTTGGAGATACAAAAAATTCTATTTTTTTTTCAAAAAATTTTCTAAGTCCAAGATTAGGAAAAATTTGTTTTTTTTTTATTTTTATCAATTAAGACCAATTTCTTGATGTTATCAAAAAATTTCTAAAAAACGCATATTAAGGGATGAAAATTTTTTTTACGATTTTTTTCTGAACAAAAAATATCAATTGTCGCCATTTTTGTCAAAAAGTTAAATACGCTAGAACTTTCGGACTTGCAGAAAAAAAAATAATTTTTTTTCAAAAAATTTTCTAAGTCCAAAACTAGGAAGACATTTTTTTTTTCATCTTTATCAATTGGGACAAACTTTTTGATGGTATTAAAAAAAAGTTGGGAAAACGCATATTAAGGGATGAAAAAATTTTTTTTACAAATTTTTTCAAAATGTTATGTTTCCTTGGCAAAAATTTTAAATTGCGGCCATTTTGGTCAACAAGTTACATACGCTAAAGTTTTTAGATTCGGAGGTTTGGATAGTTTTAGTTTTTTTTTTTAATTTTCTAAGTTCAAAAGTTGGAAAAAAAAATTTTTATTAAAGAATTTCTAAAAAACACATATCAAGGGATGAAAAAATTTTTTTACGATTTTTTTCTGAACAAAAAATATCAATTGTTGCCATTTTTGTCAACAATTTAAATACGCTAGAACTTTCGGATTTGGAGAAAAAAAAGAATAATTTTTTTTCAAAAAATTTTCTAAGTTCAAAACTAGGAAGACATTTTTTTTTTTCATTTTTATCAATTGGGACAAACTTTTTGATGGTATTAAAAAAAGTTGGGAAAGACGAATATTAAGGGATGAAAAAATTTTTTTTACGAATTTTTACAAAATGTTATGTTTCCTTGGTAAAAATTTTAAATTGCGGCCATTTTGGTCAACAAGTTAGATACGCTAAAATTTTTAGATTTGGAGATTTGGATAGTTTTAGTTACTTTTTTTTAATTTTCTAAGTTCAAAAGTTGGAAAAAAAAGTTTTCATTTTTATTCTTCACTTTATTCATTTGAAACAAACTTTTTGATAGTATCAAAAAAGTTGGGAAAAACGAATATTAAGAAAAAAATCTGTGATGCGAAGCTTGTGTCTTTCACACGAAAAGGTGACGATTACGGCATTTGGCGTTTTTATTGTGAGTATTTCTGAAACGGACCTGCAGATTTCACCGAAAAAAAGTTGTTTGGCATCAAGCGGTGCATCCCAACAACTTTTGCGTTGGGGTGAAATTAGCTAGGACGTACGGTTTGGGATTTACCTGGTAAGTTATGCTCTGATGCGAAATTCGAGCGTTTGAAAAGAAAAGGAGATTAAATGTTATTCTTTCAGATAAGAAATTTCAGTGAGTTTACTTCCACTAGCTCTATAAAGTCACTATATTGTTCACTTGTCAGATCAAAACTTGAGTATGCATCTATTGTTTGGTCGCCCATATACCTGGTTCATAGAAGAAGTTTAGAGAAAGTACTGAGAAGAGCTAGTAAATATATGTGTTATAGGATGGAAGGGAGTTATCCGTCAAGGGGTTGTCTTCAGAAGAGTCTACTTGTTAAGTTGGAACTCAATGAATTGGTGGATAGACGTCGATATGCTGCGGTTCTCCTTCTGCATAAAATATTGAGTGGAAAGCTTGAAAGTTCCTACGTCTTGGGCAAACTAAACTTTCGGGTTCCTAGATCTGGCATTAGAGAATGCTTGACATTCTACAGCAGGAAGAGTAGAATAAATATTGGACAGGTTGCCCCCATTAGTTTCATTTGTGAGGCTTACAACAGCGTATGTGAAGAGGTAGACATTTTTTCTGCAGCGCCGCGGGAAATAAGAAATAAAATGTTATTGAGCTGTTTCTGTTATTTGTTAATCTCTTAATTGTTAATTCTGTTAATGTGTCTTATCTTACATGATGTTATAGAATTATTATTTAGTTATTAGCCTCTAATTGGGTAGTTACCTGTAGGTTAATTAATTCATTAAATTAAAAGAAAAATTAAAAAAAAGAAAAAATTAAATTATAACAGTCGACATCCACCTCCAAAATTGCTTGGAACACCTTGGCATTTTTTCTCGTGGCCCAGACCCGAATAACCGCACAACTAGAATCGCGCCCAAGAATATCACCGTTCTGTTTCAAGAGAAAACCGATAAGCTCGTCTGAATCAAAACACTCCGAAAACCCAACAATCTTCACCCTGGGACGAAAAGCACCAAGTCTAGGGACGCTATAATCCGCCAACCCACCCTCCGCAAGCCCCCTCAATCTCTCAGCATCCCCCTCACTAGCACAACCAATAAGTACGCCGCCGTCCCTCACCGATTTTACATCTTTTAAATTTATTTCTTTTCCCACAGGATTGACATTCCTCAAAATGTCAGCTTTGGTTTTGGCGCCAGGCTGATCACGATCATTCGGCCTAATGATCAACCTCGACCGCGGTGGACCCGCCAGTCTATCCGCATACGACGACAAAACCGGCAAACGCGAGGACGGCGCAAACCGGGGTGCAGCAAAACTTCCTTCAGCCCCCGACACGACACCCGCAGCCAAGCGAGAAAACTCCTCCGACAAGCCACTAAAAAATGCACTGCACTTGGCCTCAAACACCTCCCTGATATGATCAAAAATACTGCCCACGCGGCACACAGCACACCCATAGGAAAGACCAGGCACATAAATCAGGAAAGGAAGGGCATTATCCGGAACACCATTGCAGGAAAGATGCACATATTTATCGCAAAGGCGATAGCACAAGATCTTAGGAGCGTCACGTCTAAAATCCGGACCACCGCTACAACACGAAAATTACATGCCCGACGAAAGCCCGAACCGATAGCATCAGCAACAACAACAACAACCCGGCCAACGACGGACAAACCAGCCCCAAGGCGCAGCAAAACTCACGCCTCCTTCGCTCGAAGGGACCCAAGCGGCCGGACAGCAAGGGCACCGCCGGCAAAAACAGCAACGCCGACCCAGGACGCAGTAACCCACGTCCCTCCCAAGAATGGTAGGCCGAGAGCTGCAACAGCCACCACGGATTACCAAGTGAAACGTCGTAGCACGCTTCCACCAACCCGGGGATGCTGCCGGCCGCGAGAGCGGCACCGGAAGCCCGCCGCGCCCGAAAAATCCTCAACAACTCCTATCGAGGCACGACCGCCCGCACAAATTACGGAGGCGCCGGGCGAATCGACAAAAGAAACTATCTTCCCGATAAGAACACGGAAGAAACCAGCGCGATTAGTCGGCAGGTCGGCAAAAAACGGAAATAAACAAGGAAACAACCTCAAACCACCCAAAATCTGCCAATCCGGCCGTGCAACGAGACACCACACCACAAAGAAGGAATCAAGAGCATTTAGTTCATAATAGACTCAACCAGCAATCAGGTAAAAGAAGCACCATAAACCAAGATTCCAACGGAGCGACACACGATCGTCCTGTTGAGCGAAATGGAAGATTTGTACTTTTTGTAATTATAAAAACACTGCAGCACTTCATTTAGCCTGCTCACTCTGCGTGTGGAAATTTCATAGGAATTGGAGGAATGAAGTTCTTTTTATAAGTTACCATTCTTTGGACGTAGTTATATTGCATATGATGCACAATTCTTTGAAAATTAATCAAGATACACAAGAACTAACTAGCTCCAAAAGTTACTTCTCTGTCTGCCAAATTTTATAGCAATAGGATAAATGAATTTATTTTTAAAGGCTTCCGTTATTTGAATGTTACTATTTTGCATATAATGCTTGTTTTATCAAAAACTAGTGCAATTATTGAGAAACTGATTAACTCTATGAATTTGCATTAAAATTATTTCTCTGCGTGACAAATTTCCTAGCAATTGGAGGGAAGAAGTTATTTTTATAGGCTTCCGTTATTCGGACGTTGTCATGTCGCTGGAACTTCCAAAACTAAGCAAGCTACAGAGAAACTGATTTGCTCCATGAGTTTGTATTTAAATTTCTTCTTGGTGTGCCAAGTTTCGGTGTAATTGGTTGAAAGAACTTCCTTTGGAAACTTCCGCTGTTTAGATGTTGTCACTGTCCCGGCTTACTTCGATGTCTGAGACGTCATCCCGGAGCATTTCTGACACTGCTGCAAGGGCCATCGGGACGCGGGGGACTGCGGGTTCTTCGGGAGGCTTGGTCCATCCCGCTCGCGGAATGTCTGGTGGTGGGCCTTGCGCAGATATTGCTTCGAGAAGCGCGCAGACGAAGGTGCTTGTTAGACCGGTAGTAGGGGTGCAGTTTGTTTCTAAAACCAAGGCAGATATACTTAGTAAGGTTGATCCGGTAGCTGCAGGTATTGACATCAAGCGGGTGACTCAGCTTAAGGATGGTGCAGTAATTTTGCGATGTCGCGACGCCGCTGCATCTTTGAAGTTCCGTGGGGTGGCGGGAGAGAAGCTGTCCCAGTCTTATGAGGTGCGTGAGCTTAAGGGTCTGTCTCCGAGTGTTCGAATTGTTGGCATGTCTGAGGCAGTTGACCGCTCTACTCTTGCGGAATATTTGAGAAAACAAAATGATTCTTTATTCGCTTCGGAATCGGTGTGTGAGGTACTGTCTGTTACTGCTGTTAAGAAAAATTCAGAATTATTTCAGGCCACGGTGCGACTTGACGCGGTCAAGTACAGGAAGTTTTTAGATGTAGGCCATGTGCTTGTTGGCCTGGACGGCTGCTCTGTATATGATGCTGTTTCGCTGCGTAGATATCTTTCTTGCAACGGTTTCAACCATGTAGCTGATCGATGCACTAGAAAGGAGAGTCCTATTTGTCCCCCATGTTCCGAGGAGCACCCCATCAAGAAGTGTTCTCTAACATCTGAACAAAAAAGTCAATATCGGTGTATAAACTGCATAAATTATAACAAGGGACGCGACGTTGGTGTGAGTGTTGCACACGCAGCTTGAGACCTAGATAAGTGCTCGTCCTATATAAGATCGCTGGCAAAACTTAGGTTTGATCTGTTTGGGGTTTGTGATAACAGTGCCTCGAGGACTGCAGTCTCCTAGCAATTATTGTGCGTAACTGATTGCAGTGTGGAGGAGGGTTCTGGGCCTGGAAATGGCTGCGTGGATGCTGGGTCCTTATCTTCTGTATTTGGGAGGAGTGTCACCTCGGTAGTCTCTGATGGCTCGGCAAGTTCTACGTCTGATGATGTCGCTGATGGTTTGCCAGCACAAGGCAGACTTGGCTGTGGGGCTGGATTCTTGTCGTTCTGCCACGTAAATATAAGGTCCCTCAGCTCTTCTTTCGGTGAGTTTGTGATGTTTGTAGAGAGCAACAATTTTGACATCCTTGCACTTTCTGAGACGTGGCTAAAGCCGGAAGACTCATCTGAATTATTTGCGGTCGAAGGCTGTCAGCTTGTCCGAGCGGACAGGTTATCGAGGGGTGGCGGTGTTTGTTGCTATGTTAGCCACCGAATAAAGTTTAGGGTTATGGAAAATGACAAGGCGGACGCAGAGGGCTTGGAGCATTTATGGATATTAATATTTATAAGAAATATAAAGATAGCTTTTGGGGTGGTTTATAGGCCGCCATCAAGTACTATATTCAGCCTGTCAGTTTTGGGGGAGATAATTGGTAATACTGCATCTGATTCGGACCGTTAGTGGTTGTGGGTGATTTTAACGTTGATTTTCTCGGGTCTACCTCTCGCGGCGCCCGCGCGCTTGCTGGGTTTCTGGATGCGTTGGACTTGCGACAGATTATTGAAGAGCCTACTAGGATTGCTGGGACCTCTGTTACGTTGATCAACCTTATTTGTGTGCTGAAAGATGAGAGGGTGATTGACTCTGGGACAATTGATTTGCTGGGTATGTCTGATCAGCGTTTGACCTACTGCACGCTTGCCTACTCATTCATACGAGGTGCTCCGCGACGAGTTTGTTTCAGAGATTTTAGGAGTATGCAACCTGTAGCTTTTGCTAGTGATGCTGAAATTGTTGATTGGGACCGCGTCTTGGGGCTGGAAAGTATTGATGAGAAAGTGGAATTTCTAAACGGCGCAGTCCGGACTCTGTTTGATGTTTATGCTCCGCTTCGGACCGTTGTGTGCAGAAAGAGTTCAAGACCGTACATCACTTTCACCATTCGCAAAATGATCAAACTAAAAGAATCTGCGTTTAAGAAATATCGCAGAACGGGGAATGTTGTCCTTCTGAAGTTTTACATAGATATGAGAAATTTTCTGACCGAGGCCGTTCGACGAGAGAGGGTGGCTTATGTACAGCATCGCATTAGACAGTGTGAGGGCGACACCGGAACGTTGTGGTCGACGCTCGCAGGCTTACGTGTTCACCGGAAACCTAGAAACAGGATTTCGCCTCTGCTTGCTAACCCAAACGACATAAATTCCTACTTCCTTAGTATTCCTGGAATACAGATTGACGGTGACACCCTGGACGAGTTTAACGCTTCCGTTCATCCTTCGATACAGCGGATGTTGTCTTGGAGACCAGTGTCCGAGGAGGAAGTCATGGACATGTTGTCGTCGCTTCGATCTGGTGCTCGTGGAGCGGATGATATAGGATTAAGAATGCTCAGGCTTGTGTTTCCGTTTTGCCTTAGAGCGGTAACTCACATTATTAATGTTTCCCTGAATCGTGGGGTGGTGCCTCTGGCCTGGAAAAAGGCTATTGTAACACCGCTGGCTAAAGTGCCGGTGGCAGCGGAGATGAAGCATCTGCGCCCCATTAGTATCCTGTCTTGCTGCTCAAAACTATTGGAGCTTGCTCTGAGGGCAAAATTTACGGAACATGTTGAACGGTATTCTTTGTTGCCTGTTATGCAGTCTGGTTTTAAAAAAGGTTACAGCACGGCCACGGCGCTGCTAAGGGTTACTAGCGATGTGGCTGCTGGAAAAAATAACTCAAAGGTAACATATATTGTTCTGTTAGATTACAGTAAGGCCTTTGATATGGTTGATCATAAGTTGATGGTCGCAAAGCTTCATTATTTCGGATTCAGCGATTGTGCAGTTGGTTGGTTTCGAAGCTACTTGTCGGCGCGGACGCAGGCTGTGAGGATTCAGGATCAACTATCCGACGAACTGGATGTGTCTGGCAGAGTACCGCAGGGTAGTGTGCTGGGACCCATTATGTTTTCAGTATATACATCCAGTCTTCCCGAAGTCCTGACGCATAGTTGCGGGCACCATATCTACGCTGACGACACTCAAATCTATATGACTGCCGATCCGTCTGGTCCTGACTCAGTAATCGACGAACTTAATGCTAACCTGGATGCGGTCTTCCACTGGTCGGTTAAACATGGACTTAAGCTCAACGCCGAGAAATGCATTTTATTGTGCGTGGGGACACGTGCGAGTCGCGACAGGGCTGAGTTTAATCGCACAACACCTGTCATCTTGAATGGACGTGTCATCGAATGTAGGGAAATGGGCAGAGACCTGGGGGTTACTATAGACCAGCATTTGTCTTTTCGACATCACGTCACGGAGTTGTGTGGCTTTGCGTACGCGAAGCTAAGATGCCTGTTTTCTTTCAAGATTATTTTGCCTCAGGACGTCAAATTTAAGCTGGTCAATTCTCTGATTATGAATGGATTTGACTATTGCTCCTGCGTTTAGTACTGGTTTCTGTCCCGTGAGTTTCAACATAAAATACAAGTCGTCGAAAATTGTTCTCTCAGGTTTGCATTTAGCATAAATAGGCAGGAACATATTACTTCACATTATGAGCGTCCGGGTATCTTGAAGTTCACAGATCGTGCAGTGTTGCGGTACTCCTGCATCCTGTACAAGATTTTAAATACTGGCACTCCCGCCTATCTGTTTCAGTTTGTCACTCCCAGGTATCAGCGTCATAACACAGCTGCAGATTTTCAGTTGCGTAACCGTCACCTGTGCGATGTTCCCCGTTGTCGCTTGAAAGCTTTTAAGGCTAGCTTTGGCTACCTGTCTGCTGTACTGTATAACAGATTTGCCTCCGAGTTCCTGGGGGCTGAAAATCTGAACAACTTTAAGAAAATGCTAACGCGGAATTTGCTAGAAAATCCCAATGCCGCTCTTAATTATTAATTTTAATTTTTGTATACGGGTGCATTTACATAAATGTGTATTTACTTAGCTTTTTGAGAGAATGTTTTTAATTTTATACTTGTGGTCTGTTACGGCCGAAAAGAGAAAAATAATATTATTATATTGTTAATGATGACTCTGTACTTGGTAAGAGTGGAAACCAGCAATGCTGATCTCTTCACCGTTTCAAATTTGAACAAAGTTTTTATTATTATTATTATTATTATTAATCAAATTTCTTCTTTCTGTGCTTAGTTTTCTTGTAATCGGTTAAAAGAACTTTTGTTGGTTGGACGTTGTCATATTGCACATAGTACTAGATTCTTCGAAACAAATCAAGTTGCAGAGGAACTGATAGGCTGACTCCAAAACTTTGCGTTCAAATTACTTCTCTGTGTGATAAATTTTATAGCAATTGAAAAAATGAAGTTCTTTTTAAAAAGTTTTTTTATTTGGATGTTGTCAAATTGCACATGATTCTTGATTTTCGAAAACTAAGCAAGCTACAGAGAAACTGATTAGCTCAATGAGTTCGTATTTATACTTCTTCCTTGTGTGACAAGTTTCCTAATATTTGAAGGAAGAAACCTCTCTTTATAAGCTTCCGTTGATTGGACGTTGTCATATTGCATATGATGCCTGATTTTTTGAAAAATAAGCAAGCTACAGAGAAGCTGATTAGCTCCATGGGTTCGCCTTCAAATTACTTACTAAAGATTTCATAGCAATCGTGGGAATGAATTTCTTTTTATAAGTTTGAATTCTTTGGACCTTGATAGTACTTGATTTTTCGAAAACTGAGCAAGTTACAGAAGAACTGATCAGCTCTAAATGTTTGCATTCAAATTACTTCTCTGAGTGATAAATCTTATAGCAATTGAAAGAATGAAGTTCTTTTGAAAAGGTATTTTTATTTGAATGTTGTAAAATTGCACATGATTCTCGATTTTTCTGAAACTAGGCAAGCTACAGACATGCTGATCAGCTCGATGAGTGAGCAAGTTAACTTCCGAGCAAATTAAAATCAGTTTTTAAAAATTTAATTTTACTACGGAGCAACAAAATTACAACTGAGAGACTACGACCTAACACATAAAAGCAAAATTCTAACTTATTATTATAATGCAGCTACTTTTATAAACTACAACATGCTGACTTAGCGCCGACGTCGGCGACGAGATGTTCTCATCATATCAGCATTTCTTCATAGATTAGCAGTCATGTAACTCCTCCGCCGTTAGTAAAAACTGTGGGATTGTCACAGAGTTTGTTGGTTGATTCCCATGGCCTTGTAGATTTTGCGGTTTCTTTTGGAGTTTTTCGCTAATCTGGAAAACTTCGATGATCGGGCAAAACGATGGTACAACATGTAGATGATCCCTATAACTAATAAAACGTATAATAGAATTGTGCAAAAGCTAAGTTTTTGAAAATGTATTGGTGGATCATCGATTATATCTAACTTAAATTTCTGATTGTTAAGGGCACTGGAAACACTTTTAATATTGTCCAAGTCAATGGCTTTAATGTCTAAGAGTTCACGTTTAGGTTCTCGTTCACTGAAAATGTCTTTGACAAGTTGAATGGGGGGTAACGTTATTGATTTGAAATTTGGTTGGGGGTCCTGAAAAGTTTTTATAATAATGTCTTTGATTTGCACTTGGCATGAGTTGTAAAGTTCGATCAGGTAACTTCCATTTAATGGAACGTCTTCCCTATTGTTACCACATTTTTGTTGCACTACGATGGTATTGGGTGTGACTATAATCCACTTGTTATCTTCGAGCTTCTGGATATTTTATGGTGGTTAAATGTATTGGTACGAACTGACAATTGGTGGTGTTGGTGGAAAATTTTAACAGCTCGATTTCACATGGGGCTCCGTCACTGATTTTTGCTAAGTTTGCCTTTTCACATAAAATTTTTCTATTTTTAACCTCTTGGCATTGGACATCCGAAAATGCGTAGTTATTTTCGTTAAGGAGAAGGAATTTGGAAAAAGGTATAATTGTTTTGAAAAAATTTAATATTGGAAATGGTAACGAGTATAGGTGAAAATAGTTATAATTTTCGGCTGCGTCGATCGGTATTTCTAAAGCAAACACAATCTGATTTTTTCTACTATTACTTTTGATTTTCTTTGATTTTTCGAACACTAAGATATTTTCTAATACTGGTTCAAAAGGCAATTTGAAACCGTTTACTTGGCTGTTGATGTGTGCAATTTTTGGTAGAAGATCATTTGGTTCTATTATTGAATTATGAAATGTATTTCATTTTGAAAAGGTGATTGCAATTTCAATTTTCTCGAAGATATCGTATGTGATTTAGAAAGTCGTTAGAAATTGAGAAATCATTGTTTGTATTAACAGGTAGTGATGAGTTTCAATATCTTCTAATCGAGTAGTTTTAACTAAATGTTCTATTTCAGTAATGCAAGCTATATAATAAATTGATTCTGTATAAGAAAGTTTGTACTTTGTTGGTATACACGAAAATCTTTTATTTTGTTACATACTTGGTGGAGAGAAGCAGCTAAGAAAGCACATGCTTCTTGTATGAACTGTAGAGGAGTAACAACCCATTGCCAACCATCCCTGGTATTTATACAGGTAAAGTCACGTGGACTTATTGTTGCCCTATCTAAGTTATTGACCGGTGGGTTTTCCCCATCCCTTAACGAACAATTTGGGAAAACCCAACTTGACCTAAATTCCAGAGACGGTTAACAATGGAACCTAGCAAAACTATGTAACCGGCGGCTACATACTCCCCCTCATTGACGAATGTCAATAATGTGAACAAAAATTACTAACTAGATTAAATTATGCATCAAAATCAAAGATATCAAATCCTAAACTAAATACCAAATTGAAAACTGGACACAAAATCAGTTAAAACTGACTACTACAAAGATAACCAATTCTTAATCAAAGTTAGATTTGAATTATAAGAAACGACAAATTCCACGAACATACTAAATCATAAACTAATTTAGGACTGGCCATTCGAAACGAAATTGAATTAAACTATACATGACAAATCAAAAATTACAATTCATAAAAATAAGAAATCAAAGATATCGAATCCTAAACTAAACATCAAACTGAAAATTAAACTCAAATTACACAAAATCAGTTGACTAAATACACAGATATCAAATACCAAATAAATTCTCAAATCAAGGTTAGATTAGAATTATAAAAAACGACAAATAATTATAATAAAATCCACGAACATATTAAATCTGAGAGTCAGATCGAACCAACTAAAACCAATTTAGGACTGGTCGTTCGACACAAAATGGATTAAATTATACAAATCAAATCAAAAATCACAATTCATAAAAATATATCAAAATAAATTTGTCAAGAAACATTGTCCAGTTTTTCACTAACAATCGCGAAAATTGCCCATGATACACTCGACACTAACACAAAAGCGAAAACGTTGTAGCTCAAGACATCTCCTACTGGTGTTGGTACTGACCATGAATAGAACAGTTTCTAATTAACCCTCGTCTTGGGGTAACGGACAAAGCTTGCTCACTGCCCGGCGAAACACTCCACTTGAAGAGCGCACCGAAACCACACGAATAATGCCGTCTTGCCCTGGATGCAATGGAACAACTCGTGTTAGTTTCCAATTTAACGGTGCCACATTGTCTTCACCAATAATTACTAAAATCCCAATATCCATCTTTGCTTCTGGAGATTGTTTCCACTTTTGAAGAATCTGCAGATGCGTCACCACTTCTTTGTAAAACCGGCGCCAGAAATGTTGCCGCAACTGCCCAATACGTTGGTACCTGGACAGTTTGTTGATGGCCACTGAAGTTAAGTCGTGGTCTTCAGGAGAAGTGAGAAATGCTCCAATGATAAAATAGGCCGGTGTCAGTGGTGTAGAATTATTTAGATCATTGGATAAGTAAATCAAAGGGTGCGAATTAATGACCTCCTCTATCTGAATAAGTAATGCTTCATCTCTTCATATGTTAATGAAGCATTACCTAGTATTCGTTTTAAATGAAGGTTTACGGATCGAATCAGTCTCTCCGTTAAACCATTAAAATTTAGACCCCTAGGTGTGACATGACATTTGTAGAAAGCACCAAAACCATAAGAATAATGCCCTTTTGCATTATTTGTTTCGGGAAAAGCAATCCGAGACTTCCTGTTATAGCTACACATTGAGTGCCTACTTCTAGCTTTTATTCTAATTATTGGATCACCATCTAAAAACGGATCCCATGATAATAATTTATTTGATTTATGAAAATTCATAATTCTACTGAGCGCCTTTCGCTCATCAGAAAGTTCTTCTTTCTGAATAATTCTAACCTCAGCTTTGTAGGCTTTATTTAATTCCTTTTCATTTAGATTTCCAATCAAATGACTAT
The DNA here is from genome assembly GCA_905333025.2 of Pyrochroa serraticornis. Classification (NCBI taxonomy): domain Eukaryota; kingdom Metazoa; phylum Arthropoda; class Insecta; order Coleoptera; family Pyrochroidae; genus Pyrochroa; species Pyrochroa serraticornis. The sequence goes on from HG995158.1 coordinate 21,462,117, forward strand.
CAAGATTTCTTGCGTTATGCACAAAACGCAACACATAAGCTATTACACGATTAAGCCTTATGAATTTAGAAAATTTAGAAAAACATGACAAATCGGAGTTTTTTCTTTCCACCATTACTTAGGTACCCAGTTTATCTTCGTTGATTGAATCGATATCGCCAGCTTCTTTGTTGTAATTAGGCCACTGATATTTGCTATATTGCAAAAACCTAGAACCCTGAAACCACAGTTTTCTATCCTGCAATTGTAAAGGCATTACACTGCTAGTAATCAAATTAGAAGAGTTTTGCAGTGAGCGCACAACCCTCTTTTGCTCAAATGCTGTCGATTCTTGGATCTCCATTTGTTTCCAGACACGTTTCACCAAATCATTGGAGACTACATTCTGATTGTCGGTACGTGACAAATAACAACTACTAATACTGACCGAAACTGAATTCTTACATTTGTCACTACCAATAATTCCGCCTAATGTCCAGACAAGCCTAGAATCCGTTAATAATAATTGAGAGTGTGGAATCTCAATTTTCTTGCAGCCTATCAGCTCCCAAAACTGGCGAGCACCAATTAATAAATCTATCGGAGCTGGAATATTAAAATTAGGGTCTGCTAAAGTATATCCTGATGGAATATCAATTTTGCTGCTATCAAACGAAGAGTTAGGTACGTTGGATATGATTTTGTTCATGATAATGCAATTAATATACATAGAAAAATCCTTGTTGCATGACATAACTTACACTCTGGTAGAATTATTAGCTCTACTTTTGCTACCATTTATACCATTGATTTTAATTGAACCGTTTTTCTTGTTCAAATGTAAATTCCTACACATTCTCTCCGTAATTATGTCTATTTCCGATGCAGAATCCAGCAAACATCTGCATTCAACAAAATTCCCTGAAGCATTTTGCAACAACACTACGGCAGTAGAAAGCAGCACATTCCCACGGTCCCTGCTCATGCAAAGGGCGTATACCTGGCTTTCTTCCAGACTTTCACTTTTTTCGACCATTGACCTTAATGGGGGTTTGGGTATTTGTAGCAAAGAATTATGTTTACCACCGCAGGTACGACAAACTCTATTTGATAAGCAATTAAAATTCCTATGACCTGGGCGAAGACAATTAAAACACAACTTATGTTGTTTAACTAACGCGGTTCTATCAGTAATGCTAAGATTTGCAAACTTATCGCATTGATGAAGTCCATGTGACTTTTTACATTTAATGCATGAGTATTGACTCTTTTTACTCGTAATTGCAAAGGAAACCCTCGACTTGGTACGCAATGGCGTCTCCTTATTGCTGGTTAATTCTCTACTATTATCTAATGCTTCTAATACGGCACATTTCTTTTCTAAAAATTCAATAAATTTTTTTTGCTGCGAAACTTCCACGTTAAGAGACGCTTCCCAATCACGCTTGGTGATTAAGTCCAATTTTGATACCACTATTGGAATTAATAATGCGTCCCAATGAGCCACAGCCATTTTTAACACTTTCAATGCTGCTAATTGACTATTTAGCTTATACAAAAATTGCCGCAACATTGAACAATTTGCTTTGCTTATTTCCGGCAAACTCAATATCGAGATGACATGATCTTGCACGATCAGTCTTTTGTTTTCGTAACGTTTCTCTAACAACAACCATGCTTGAGTGTAATTGTCGGCAGATACAGCTAAAGATTCAACCGTACGGAAAGCTTCTTCCTTTAAACACGATCGCAAATAATGCAATTTTTGACAATCGTTTAACTGTTGATTATCGTGAAGCCTTAAACGAATCCCTGAATGGAATCCATTTACAGTAACTTCCGCTTAAATCAGGTAAATTTAAAGCAGGCAATTTTACATTAATATTACACTGCCGCTCCAAATTTTGTGATTTATCTGTACTTTTACAGTTTTCCTCTAGATTTTCTATTTTTGTTGTAATAAAACACGCTGTTGGCGCCAGGAATAGGTTCTATTTCGTTATTTTTAAATCTGCTTAATTTGCTACACCACTATCTAACTTTAATATAAAAAGCTAGAGCGAAAGCGACAATGATGGTCTTTAGTTAGTAGAAAATAAGTAACCGAAGTACGCGGACGGAAATTAATAGTGAACGCATCCGTAGTTGGTCATCGAATTCTAGGCATCCAAATTCCTACCTTCCTACCCTACCTGTTTAAACCCCTAGAGTTCAGCATCAGATCGGGCGTTATTGAAAGTGAAAGATAAGTTTAGTATCAGCTTATTCATAATCCTCCACTCGAATACGTGGTGGCGCTAATATTTGTTTGGTCCCTCGTTAACAGGATACTGCCTTCCGCTTTCGCATTATAGTTTCGTCTATTTTACCGTTTACTTTCGCGCTATTACGCTTAAAACTTTCTAGTTTTGATCTTCGCCTTTTTTTGGCAATGGCAATTTTTACTCCTGCACGCTACGCTTACGGTTAATCGGTAATATTAACGCATTTGCTCGCATATACCCAAATATTATAAAATTTTCTATTGGAAAATGGACGCAAACAAGTTAAAAGTTCTTGAGAGAGAAAAGGAAACATTGTTTCTTCGCAGTCAACGACTTTACGATTCAAGCAAAAAACTCAACGAAAAAAAGGAGCTCGATTATTTTAAAATTAGATATGAAACTTTTGAGGAAACAATAATCGCTATTAGTGACGTGTTAGATCAAATAAACGAGTTAGGCATGAAGTTGGATAAAGAATTTACGCCAAGTTATAATCTTTTGGACACTGTAGATGAAATGTGTGGTTATATAAAAAGAAGTGCTAAACGTGTTAATCTACTATCTGAGTCCAAGCCAATAACATCACAAAATAGCTCACATAATTTTTTAGTAAAACTTCCGAAAATTTAATTACCAGGCTTTAGTGGTAGCGCAGCTGAATGGCCAGTTTTTTATGAGACTTTCAAAAGTTTGATTCATGAAAATACCGAGGTTGACCCGATAAACAAATTACATTACTTGTTAGGCAAGCTTACGGGAAAGGCACTGAGTGTTTGCTCGGGAATTACGCCAACCGCCAAGAATCATGACATTATCTGGACGGCTTTAGTTACCAAATATGAAGACAAGCGGATCTTAGCAAATAGTTATATGGAACAAATTTTGAATTTCAAACCTTCTCATAGTGAAAATGTAAATTGCCTTAATGCCTTTTTAGAAAGTTTGATTCAAGTGTTAAAGCACTTAAAGCGTTGAAATTGAGTGATTTATCGGATTTTATGTTATCCTCTATAGCACTTTCCAAAATTGATAAAGATACTTTAAAGCTATTTGAGATTACACGCACCACCAAGGAATCTCCGACATATACAGAAATCTTAGAATTTATACAACGTCAGTCTAAGATACTAGCCCTTCAAGACAGTTCTAATCACCATGCTTACAAACATAAAACAAATTCGCCAAACTTAGCGCAAGCCCGCTCTTTTATAGTAAGTAACACACCAGGGAGATTCGAACAAAAATGTATTTTCTGTCATGGTTCGCACGCTTTATACTCCCGCAATGAGTTTCTAAACTTATCGACAAAAGAACGCTTTCTATGTGCAAAAGACAAGCAATTATGTCTAAATTGTCTAAGTTCTATACACAAAACCAAACTTTGTAAATTTAAATATAGCTGTCAAACATGCGCAAAGCGACATCATAGTATTTTGCATTGGATAACCACTAATGATGTACAAATAGAAAATTCTGCCAACTCGCAGAACACTATCGGTAATTCCGAAAAGTACGCTCCCGTCGAAGACTCAAATAAGGCACAAGCCCTTAGTTTTTGCTTGGCTTTGTCAAATGCTAATTGCATTGTATTATTGTCAACGGCTGTTGTATATTTAAGGTTGCCAATCGGCAGAAACGCTAGGATTTGAGTACTTCTTGACTAAGCTAGTCAGGGCAATTTTCTCACTTTAAAATGTTGTAAAAATTTGCAGTTGCCGATGCAACAATTATCTTCGCAAGTTTCTGGAATTGGGGCAGCTCCGCAAAGGGTTTCAGGTCGCACAAAGTTATTAATCACTTCAAGATTTGACGATAACATTAAATATTGTTTAGATGCTTTACTTATTGATAAGATAACGTTAAAAATGCCCGCCGAATCTGTTGAAACTACGTCTTTTGAATTTTTACAAGATTTGCCACTTGCTGACGATACATCCGCGACGCCAGGTGAAATTGATGTAATTTTGGGAGCTGATATATTTGCACAAACATTACGTAATAAGAAAATTTCAGGTCCTAACAGTTCACCTTACGCTATTGAAACTTCGTTGGGATATGTTATTGTAGGAAGCGCGCCAACAGTTCAGACTCCTTCGTTCAGTCAAACATTTTGTTCAGTCATAAAACCAATAAACACAATTGTAAAGAAATTTTGGGAGTTGGAGGAAGTTTCAGTCGCTTCTTCTTTCGACAGCGAAGAAAGGAGCTGTGAAAGGTTTTTTGAATCTACACAGAAACGCGATGAATCAGGTCGATACATTGTGCGTTTACCTTTCAATCAAGATCCGAGTCTTTTAGGCGACTCTTACACTGTTGCATCTAGAAGATTTCGTGCTTTAGAAAGGAGATTTCAATCAAACTATGAGTTTGAAAGAATGTACAAATCTGCTATGCAAGAGCAAATAGATAAGGGATTTATGTCCTTAGTTCGCGAAGCAGCGCCGGCAGCGCTCGCATACTATATTCCCCATCATGCAGTTTTTAAGCCCGGTAGTGTAAGTACTCCATTAAGAATAGTACTGGACGCAAGTGCAAAGACAGATAGAGGAGTTTCGCCAAATGGTATTTTACACAAAGGTCCAAAATTGCAGGCTGATGTTAGAACGCTCCTATTAAATTTTCGATTGTTTAAATTTGCAATGACAACCGACTTAAAAAAGATGTTCCCACAAATTATTCTCTCTCCTAATGATAGAGATTTTCAAAGAATTCTCTGGAGGTCGTCCTGCGCAGAACCCGTACAAACTTACACGCTTAATCGTGTTGCCTTTGGCTTAAAGTCTTCTCCATACTCCATACATTGCATTACGCACAGTTCGTTAGCTTGCCATTGATGAATCTAAATCTTTTCCCTTAGCGTCAGAAGTTGTGCTACGAGATACATATATGGATGATATGATTTCGTCCGTAGGTAGCCTGGATAAAGCTAGGATATTTCGTAGCGAGTTGTGTGAATTATTTTCCGCGGGAGGGTTTGATTTGGTCAAATGGAACACAAAGTCTTCAGAACTTTTACTTGAAATACCTGAGCACAGTAAATTATATAATACGCTTGAATTTGACGAAAATTCTTCGTCTGTGTTAGGGCTGCAATGGCATGCTAGTACTGATCACTTTTCATTTAAACTAGCTATTCCGGAAAAAACATGTTCAAAACGAAATATATTGTCGGCAATCGCACGCATTTATGATCCGCTAGGATTTTTAGCACCTTTTATATTTTTCGCAAAAGTGTTAATAAAAGAACTGTGGAAAATTAAATTAGATTGGGATGCTACGCCGCCTTTGCATATTAGTAATCTATGGTCAGAATTTTGTGAAGAGTTGCACCTTATAGGTAACTTTCAAATACCTCGCCACTTATCAGTTTTTGAAAACACACCTGTCACCTTGATTGGGTTCGCAGACGCATCAGAAAAGGCTTATGGTGCGGTGGTGTTTATACGAGTGGTCTTGTCTGAGAATACATCTCGAAGCACGATGATTTGCGCGAAATCAAAGGTAGCACCTATGAAAACTGTGTCCATTCCAAGATTTCAACTCTGTGGAGCGCTACTGTTGAGTAAACTATTACATCTTGTAATTGATACCTTTGAGTCGCGGATTGCTATCAACGATATTTACGCATTTTCGGATTCCACTATCACACTACATTGGATTCACGGATCACCATCTCGTTGGAATACTTTTGTTGCCAATCGAGTCGCAAAAATTCAAGATTTAATTTCACCTTCTCAATGGTTTCACATCAGTGGTAAAGAAAACCCAGCAGACTGCCTTTCACGGGGTTTGACACCTGGACAATTTGTCAAGCACAATAGTTGGTTATCAGGACCAAGCTGGTTAGTTTTGGATAAGTCCTTGTGGCCGATTAATGTTTTTCTCGAAGACAAATATATGAAGTGTGAAGCAAGGGAGAAGGGTGAAGTCTGTTGCGCCGCAAATATTAATAATGCAAATTCAATTTTAAATTTAGTAGATATAATTTCAGATTGGAGGAAACTACTTAGAATTACGGTTTTTGTACTTCGATTTGTAAAATTGCTACCAATTCATGGTAAGACAATTTCCGCAGCTGATCTAAACAAATCCGAAACAATTTTAATTTGCACTATTCAAAAGATTTGTTTTACTAAAGAGTTTCATTTGCTGAAGAAAACGGGATGTAGCTCTCCGAGTTTGCGAAATTTACGACCTTTTGTAAATAACGGGTTGCTAAGATTAGGTGGTCGACTTGCTAACTCCAATTTAAACTATGATCAACAACATCCTATTTTACTTCCGAAGTCGCACAATTTAGTTAATTTAATTATTATTTATTATCATCGCAAAAACCTCCATGCAGGTCCGCATTTGCTATCATCCATACTTAGACAAAAATTCGGGATTTTGTCTAGTAGAGGACTTATTCGAAAGCTCATTCAAAAATGTAATGTTTGCTTCAAGTTTCGACCTCGTTCACAACTTCCATTAATGGCAGACCTTCCAACCCCACGGGTGATCGAAGCAAAGGCTTTTTTTCACACGGGGGTAGACTATGGAGGTCCCTTTTCTATAACCTTGTCCCGTAGACGAGGAATCAAATCAAATCACAAAAGGCGTATATATGTCTTTTTGCTTGTCTTGCCACACGTGCATTACACCTTGAAATTGCTTCTGATTTATCCACGGACACTTTTCTCGCCGCCTTCAAGCGGTTTTTATAACGTCGAGGCCCATGCGCAGTCATGTACTCTGACAATGGGACTAATTTTGTCGGAGCTAAAGCTCAACTCGATTCTTTATCCTAATTTGTGCGATCCGAACCTCTTATGGAAGCAGTTAAAAATGAGCTTGCGGAAAACCAAATTGAATGGAAGTTTAATCCTCCAGTCGCTCCTCATTTCGGAGGAATTTGGGAAGCTGGGATAAAGGTAGTAAAAATGCATTTAAACCTAGTTATTGGTTCGCAAATTTTATCTTATGAAGAGTTTGCTACCGTTCTGGCACAGATCGAGTGTTTACTGAATTCGCGACTACTTTGTTGGTTAAGTTCTGATCCTGCTGAACCTTTAGCTTTAACGCCTGCACATTTTTTGACTTTCACACCTTTGAAGTCCTTACCAGCTAGTGACGTAACTCAGATTCCTATCAATCGCTTATCTCGTAATCAATTATTGGATCAGATAGTCCAATCATAATGGAAGCGATGGAATGTCTTCAAACTCCCCAAACTCCTTTTCTTCAATTTCTGTAATTTTCGTACTATGAATCTCAGATTGTACCTTATTAAAATCGCTAAAAATTTGCTCAAATTGTAGTTTCATTAATTTAAATTGCGGAAGATTTTCACGTGAAACTTGTAAATATTTGCATGCATTAACTCGACGCGTAAACTGTGACTTGATCACACTACGTTTTCCTTTAAGTCGATTTAAATCTAAATTTTGTAGCTCTAAATCCATATTTTCTTGATTTATACTCGTGTTTAAAAAATAACTTCTAATTTTTTAAAAATTATTTTACCTAATTGACTGAACCGATGCGTAACGATTCATCAAAAAATTATTGCTTAAATTTCTCAAAATTTCGGTTGAAATTTCAAAAATTCGGTTGAAACGGTCCGCATTAAAGAATTGAAAAAACCCCTTATATATCCTAATCCGACAGTTCTAGCGTTTTTAATTTGTTGACCAAAATGTCCGCCATTAAATTTTTTGCTCTGAAAAAATAACATTTTAAAAAAAATTGTAGAATTTTTTTTATGCACCCAAATCACACCCCTTAAATCCCAAGCGGTACGCCCTAGGCAATTTCATCCCGGTTCAAAGTTGTTAGGACACACCGCTTAATGCCAAAAAAGTTTACTTCGATGAAATCTACAGGTCAGTTTCAGAGAAACGCAGATTTAAAAGCGCAAATTGCCGCAATCGACTCCTCTTCGTGTGAAACGCTTGAATTTCGCATTAGAGCAAAACCTACCACGTAAATTCCAAACCGTACGTCCTAGCTAATTTCACCCCTCTGCAAAAGTTGCTGGAACGGACCGCTTAATGCAGAAAAAATTTACTTTGACGATATCCGCAGGTCAGTTTCAAAGATACGCGCGTTTAAAACGGCAAATAGCCGTAATCGTCTCCTTTTCCTTTCAAACGCTCGAATTTCGCATCAGAGCATAACTTACTAGGTAAATCCCAAACCGTACGTCCTAGCTAATTTCACCCCAACGCAAAAATTGTTGGGATGCACCGCTTGATGCCAAAAAACTTTTTTTCGGTGAAATCTGCATGTCCGTTTCAAATATACTCACAATAAAATACGCCAAATGCCGTAATCGTCACCTTTTCGTGTGAAAGACACAAACTTCGCATCACAGATTTTTTTCTTAATATTCGTTTTTCCCAACTTTTTTGATACTATCAAAAAATTTGTCTCACAAAAAATTTCTAAAAAACGCATATTAAGGGATGAAAATTTTTTTACGATTTCTTTCTGAACAAAAAATATCAAACGTCGCCATTTTTGTCAACAAATTAAATACGCTAAACCTATCGGATTTGGAGAAAAAATAAATTCTGTTTTTTTTTCAAAAAATTTTCTAAGTCCAAAACTAGGAAGACATTTTTTTTTTTAATTTTTATCAATTGGGACAAACTTTTTGATGGTATCAAAAAAAAGTTGGGAAAAACGCATATTAAGGGATGAAAAAAATTTTTTTACGAATGTTTTCAAAATGTTATGTTTCCTTGGCAAAAATTTTAAATTGCGGCCATTTTGGTCAATAAGTTAGATACGCTAAAATTTTTAGATTTGGAGGTTTGGATAGTTTTAGTTTTTTTTTTTAATTTTCTAAGTTCAAAAGTTGGAAAAAAAAAATTTTCATTTTTATTCTTCACTTTATTCATTTGAGACAAACTTTTTGATAGTATCAAAAAAGTTGGGAAAAACGAATATTAAGAAAAAAATCTGTGATGCGAAGTTTGTGTCTTTCACACGAAAAGGTGACGATTACGGCATTTGGCGTATTTTATTGCGGGTATCTCTGAAACGGACCTGCAGATTTCACCGAAAAAAAGTTTTTTGGCATCAAGCGGTGCATCTCAACAACTTTTGCGTTGGGGTGAAATTAGCTAGGACGTACGGTTTGGGATTTACCTGGTAAGTTATGCTCTGATGCGAAATTCGAGCGTTTGAAAAGAAAAGGAGTCGATTGCGGCAATTTGCGCTTTTAAACGCGCGTATCTTTGAAACTGACCTGCGGATATCGTCGAAGTAAACTTTTTCGGCATTAGGCGGTGCGTTCCAGCAACTTTTGCAGAGGGGTGAAATTAGCTAGGACGTACGGTTTGGGATTTACGTGGTAGGTTTTGCTGTAATGCGAAATTCGAGCGTTTCACACAGAAAGGAGCCGATTGCGGCAATTTGCGCTTTTAAACCTGCGTTTCTCTGAAACTGACCTGTAGATTTCAACGAAGTAAGCTTTTTAGGCATTAAGCGGTGTGTCCTAACAACTTTGAACCGGGATGAAATTGCCTAGGGCGTACCGCTTGGGATTTATGGGGTGGGATTTGGGTGCATAAAAAAAATTTTCTACAATTTTTTTTTAAATGTTATTTTTTCAGAGCAAAAAATTTAATGGCGGACATTTTGGTCAACAAATTAAAAACGCTATAACTTTCGGATTAGGATATATGAGGAATTTTGTTTTTATGAAAATTTTTTTAAGTCCAAAAGTTTGGAATTTTTTTTTTTTTATTAATTGAGACAAATTTTTTGTTTGTATCAAAAAAGTTGGTATTAACGCAAATTAAGGGATGAAAAGTTTTTTTCACGAATTTTTTCAGAATATATTTTTTTCTGGGCAAAAAATGTAAATTGCGGCCATTTTGCTCAACAAGTTAAATACGCTGAAATTTTCGGATTTGGAGATACAAAAAATTCTATTTTTTTTTCAAAAAATTTTCTAAGTCCAAGATTAGGAAAAATTTGTTTTTTTTTTATTTTTATCAATTAAGACCAATTTCTTGATGTTATCAAAAAATTTCTAAAAAACGCATATTAAGGGATGAAAATTTTTTTTACGATTTTTTTCTGAACAAAAAATATCAATTGTCGCCATTTTTGTCAAAAAGTTAAATACGCTAGAACTTTCTGATTTGGAGAAAAAAATAATAATTTTTTTTGAAAAAATTTTCTAAGTCCAAAACTAGGAAGATATTTTTTTTTCATTTTTATCAATTGGGACAAACTTTTTGATGGTATTAAAAAAAAGTTGGGAAAAACATATATTAAGGGATGAAAAATTTTTTTTTACGAATTTTTTCGAAATGTTATGTTTCCTTGGCAAAAATTTTAAATTGCGGCCATTTTGGTCAACAAGTTAGATACGCTAAAAATTTTAGATTTGGAGGTTTGGATAGTTTTAGTTTTTTTTTTTAATTTTCTAAGTTCAAAAGTTGGAAAAAAAAAATTTTCATTTTTATTCTTCACTTTATTCATTTGAGACAAACTTTTTGATAGTATCAAAAAAGTTGGGAAAAACGAATATTAAGAAAAAAATCTGTGATGCGAAGTTTGTGTCTTTCACACGAAAAGGTGACGATTACGGCATTTGGCGTATTTTATTGCGGGTATCTCTGAAACGGACCTGCAGATTTCACCGAAAAAAAGTTTTTTGGCATCAAGCGGTGCATCTCAACAACTTTTGCGTTGGGGTGAAATTAGCTAGGACGTACGGTTTGGGATTTACCTGGTAAGTTATGCTCTGATGCGAAATTCGAGCGTTTGAAAAGAAAAGGAGTCGATTGCGGCAATTTGCGCTTTTAAACGCGCGTATCTTTGAAACTGACCTGCGGATATCGTCGAAGTAAACTTTTTCGGCATTAGGCGGTGCGTTCCAGCAACTTTTGCAGAGGGGTGAAATTAGCTAGGACGTACGGTTTGGGATTTACGTGGTAGGTTTTGCTGTAATGCGAAATTCGAGCGTTTCACACAGAAAGGAGCCGATTGCGGCAATTTGCGCTTTTAAACCTGCGTTTCTCTGAAACTGACCTGTAGATTTCAACGAAGTAAGCTTTTTAGGCATTAAGCGGTGTGTCCTAACAACTTTGAACCGGGATGAAATTGCCTAGGGCGTACCGCTTGGGATTTATGGGGTGGGATTTGGGTGCATAAAAAAAATTTTCTACAATTTTTTTTTAAATGTTATTTTTTCAGAGCAAAAAATTTAATGGCGGACATTTTGGTCAACAAATTAAAAACGCTATAACTTTCGGATTAGGATATATGAGGAATTTTGTTTTTATGAAAATTTTTTTAAGTCCAAAAGTTTGGAATTTTTTTTTTTTTATTAATTGAGACAAATTTTTTGTTTGTATCAAAAAAGTTGGTATTAACGCAAATTAAGGGATGAAAAGTTTTTTTCACGAATTTTTTCAGAATATATTTTTTTCTGGGCAAAAAATGTAAATTGCGGCCATTTTGCTCAACAAGTTAAATACGCTGAAATTTTCGGATTTGGAGATACAAAAAATTCTATTTTTTTTTCAAAAAATTTTCTAAGTCCAAGATTAGGAAAAATTTGTTTTTTTTTTATTTTTATCAATTAAGACCAATTTCTTGATGTTATCAAAAAATTTCTAAAAAACGCATATTAAGGGATGAAAATTTTTTTTACGATTTTTTTCTGAACAAAAAATATCAATTGTCGCCATTTTTGTCAAAAAGTTAAATACGCTAGAACTTTCGGATTTGGAGAAAAAAATAATAATTTTTTTTCAAAAAATTTTCTAAGTCCAAAACTAGGAAGACATTTTTTTTTTTAATTTTTATCAATTGGGACAAACTTTTTGATGGTATCAAAAAAAAGTTGGGAAAAACGCATATTAAGGGATGAAAAAAATTTTTTTACGAATTTTTTCAAAATGTTATGTTTCCTTGGCAAAAATTTTAAATTGCGGCCATTTTGGTCAATAAGTTAGATGCGCTAAAATTTTTAGATTTGGAGGTTTGGATAGTTTTAGTTTTTTTTTTTAATTTTCTAAGTTCAAAAGTTGGAAAAAAAAAATTTTCATTTTTATTCTTCACTTTATTCATTTGAGACAAACTTTTTGATAGTATCAAAAAAGTTGGGAAAAACGAATATTAAGAAAAAAATCTGTGATGCGAAGTTTGTGTCTTTCACACGAAAAGGTGACGATTACGGCATTTGGCGTATTTTATTGCGGGTATCTCTGAAACGGACCTGCAGATTTCACCGAAAAAAAGTTTTTTGGCATCAAGCGGTGCATCTCAACAACTTTTGCGTTGGGGTGAAATTAGCTAGGACGTACGGTTTGGGATTTACCTGGTAAGTTATGCTCTGATGCGAAATTCGAGCGTTTGAAAAGAAAAGGAGACGATTGCGGCTATTTGCCGTTTTAAACGCGCGTATCTTTGAAACTGACCTGCGGATATCGTCGAAGTAAACTTTTTCGGCATTAAGCGGTGCGTTCCAGCAACTTTTGCGGAGGGGTGAAATTAGCTAGGACGTACGGTTTGGGATTTACGTGGTAGGTTTTGCTCTAATGCGAAATTCGAGCGTTTCACACGAAAAGGAGTCGATTGCGGCAATTTGCGTTTTTAAATCTGCGTTTCTCTGAAACTGACCTGTAGATTTCATCGAAATAAACTTTTTTGGCATTAAGCGGTGTGTCCTAACAACTTTGAACAGGGATGAAATTGCCTAGGGCGTACCGCTTGGGATTTAAGGGGTGGGATTTGGGTGCATAAAAAAAAATTTCTACAATTTTTTTTTAAATGTTATTTTTTCAGAGGAAAAAATTTAATGGCGGACATTTTGGTCAACAAATTAAAAACGCTATAACTTTCGGATTAGGATATATGAGGATTTTGTTTTTATGAAAATTTTTGTAGTCCAAAAGTCTGGAAATTTTTTATTTTATTAATTGAGACACATTTTTTGTTTGTATCAAAGAAGTTGGTAACAACGCAAATTAAGGGATGAAAAGTTTTTTTTACAAATTTTCTCAGAATATAATTTTTTCTGGGCAAAAAATGTAAATTGCGGCCATTTTGCTCAACAAGTTAAATACGCTGAAACATTCGGATTTGGAGATACAAAAAATTATATTTTTTTTTCAAAAATTTTTCTAAGTCCAAGATTAGGAAAAATTAGTTTTTTTTTTATTTTTATCAATTAAGACCAATTTCTTGATGTTATCAAAAATTTCTAAAAAACGCATATTAAGGGATGAAAATTTTTTTTACGATTTTTTTCTGAACAAAAAATATCAATTGTCGCCATTTTTGTCAAAAAGTTAAATACGCTAGAACTTTCGGATTTGGAGAAAAAGATAATAATTTTTTTTCAAAAAATTTTCTAAGTCCAAAACTAGGAAGACATTTTTTTTTTCATTTTTATCAATTGGGACAAACTTTTTGATGGTATTAAAAAAAAGTTGGGAAAAACGCATATTAAGGGATGAAAAAATTTTTTTTACGAATTTTTTCAAAATGTTATGTTTCCTTGGCAAAAATTTTAAATTGCGGCCATTTTGGTCAACAAGTTAGATACGCTAAAGTTTTTAGATTCGGAGGTTTGGATAGTTTTAGTTTTTTTTTTTAATTTTCTAAGTTCAAAAGTTGGAAAAAAAAATTTTTATTAAAGAATTTCTAAAAAACGCATATCAAGGGATGAAGAAATTTTTTTACGATTTTTTTCTGAACAAAAAATATCAATTGTCGCCATTTTTGTCAACAAGTTAAATACGCTAGAACTTTCGGATTTGGAGAAAAAAAAGAATAATTTTTTTTCAAAAAATTTTTTAATTTCAAAACTAGGAAGACGTTTTTTTTTTCATTTTTATCAATTGGGACAAACTTTTTGATGGTATTAAAAAAAAGTTGGGAAAGACGAATATTAAGGGATGAAAAAAATTTTTTTACGAATTTTTACAAAATGTTATGTTTCCTTGGTAAAATTTTTAAATTGCGGCCATTTTGGTCAACAAGTTAGATACGCTAAAATTTTTAGATTTGGAGATTTGGATAGTTTTAGTTTTTCTTTTTTAATTTTCTAAGTTCAAAAGTTGGAAAAAAAATTTTTTTATTTTTATTCTTCACTTTATTCATTTGAAACAAACTTTTTGATAGTATCAAAAAAATTGGGAAAAACGAATATTAAGAAAAAAATCTGTGATGCGAAGTTTGTGTCTTTCACACGAAAAGGTGACGATTACGGCATTTGGCGTTTTTTATTGTGAGTATCTCTGAAACGGATCTGCAGATTTCACCGAAAAAAAGTTTTTTGGCATCAAGCGGTGCATCCCAACAACTTGTGCGTTGGGGTGAAATTAGCTAGGACGTACGGTTTGGGATTTACCTGGTAAGTTATGCTCTGATGCGAAATTCGAGCGTTTGAAAAGAAAAGGAGACGATTACGGCTATTTGCCGTTTTAAACGCGCGTATCTTTGAAACTGACCTGCGGATATCGTCGAAGTAAACTTTTTCGGCATTAAGCGGTGCGTTCCAGCAACTTTTGCGGAGGGGTGAAATTAGCTAGGACGTACGGTTTGGGATTTACGTGGTAGGTTTTGCTCTAATGCGAAATTCGAGCGTTTCACACGAAAAGGAGTCGATTGCGGCAATTTGCGTTTTTAAATCTGCGTTTCTCTGAAACTGACCTGTAGATTTCATCGAAATAAACTTTTTTGGCATTAAGCGGTGTGTCCTAACAACTTTGAACAGGGATGAAATAGCCTAGGGCGTACCGCTTGGGATTTAAGGGGTGGGATTTGGGTGCATAAAAAAAAAATTCTACAATTTTTTTTTAAATGTTATTTTTTCAGAGGAAAAAATTTAATGGCGGACATTTTGGTCAACAAATTAAAAACGCTATATCTTTCGGATTAGGATATATGAGGAATTTTGTTTTTATGAAAATTCTTGTAAGTCCAAAAGTGTGGAAATTTTTTATTTTATTAATTGAGACACATTTTTTGTTTGTATCAAAAAAGTTGGTAACAACGCAAATTAAGGGATGAAAAGTTTTTTTTACAAATTTTCTCAGAATATAATTTTTTCTGGGCAAAAAATGTAAATTGCGGCCATTTTGCTCAACAAGTTAAATACGCTGAAACTTTCGGATTTGGAGATACAAAAAATTATATTTTTTTTTCAAAAAATTTTCTAAGTCCAAGATTAGGAAAAATTTGTTTTTTTTTTATTTTTATCAATTAAGACCAATTTCTTGATGTTATTAAAAAATTTCTAAAAAAACGCATATTAAGGGATGAAAATTTTTTTTACAATTTTTTTCTGAACAAAAAATATCAATTGTCGCCTTTTTTGTCAAAAAGTTAAATACGCTAGAACTTTCCGATTTGGAGCAAAAAATAATAATTTTTTTTCAAAAAATTTTCTAAGTCCAAAACTAGGAAGACATTTTTTTTTCATTTTTATCAATTGGGACAAACTTTTTGATGGTACTAAAAAAAAGTTGGGAAAAACGCATATTAAGGGATGAAAAAATTTTTTTTACTAATTTTTTCAAAATGTTATGTTTCCTTGGCAAAAATTTTTAATTGCGGCCATTCTGGTCAACAAGTTAGATACGCTAAAGTTTTTAGTTTCGGAGGTTTGGATAGTTTTAGTTTTTTTTTTTAATTTTTTAAGTTCAAAAGTTGGAAAAAAAAATTTTTATTAAAGAACTTCTAAAAAACGCATATCAAGGGATGAAAAAATTTTTTTACGATTTTTTTCTGAACAAAAAATATCAATTGTCGCCATTTTTGTCAACAAGTTAAATACGCTAGAACTTTCGGATTTGGAGAAAAAAAAGAATAATTTTTTTTCAAAAAATTTTCTAAGTCCAAAACTATGAAGACGTTTTTTTTTTCATTTTTATCAATTGGGACAAACTTTTTGATGGTATTAAAAAGAAGTTGGGAAAGACGAATATTAAGGGATGAAAAAATTTTTTTTACGAATTTTTACAAAATGTTATGTTTCCTTGGTAAAAATTTTAAATTGCGGCCATTTTGGTCAACAAGTTAGATACGCTAAAATTTTTAGATTTGGAGATTTGGATAGTTTTAGTTTTTTTTTTTTAATTTTCTAAGTTCAAAAGCTGGAAAAAAATTTTTTTTATTTTTATTCTTCACTTTATTCATTTGAAACAAACTTTTTGATAGTGTCAAAAAAATTGGGAAAAACGAATATTAAGAAAAAAATCTGTGATGCGAAGTTTGTGTCTTTCACACGAAAAGGTGACGATTACGGCATTTGGCGTTTTCTATTGTGAGTATTTCTGAAACGGACCTGCAGATTTCACCGAAAAAAAGTTTTTTGGCATCAAGCGGTGCATCCCAACAACTTTTGCGTTGGGGTGAAATTAGCTAGGACGTACCGTTTGGGATTTACCTGGTAAGTTATGCTCTGATGCGAAATTCGAGCGTTTGAAAATAAAAGGAGACGATTACGGCTATTTGCCGTTTTAAACGCGCGTATCTTTGAAACTGACCTGCGGATATCGTCGAAGTAAAATTTTTCGGCATTAAGCGGTGCGTTCCAGCAACTTTTGCAGAGGGGTGAAATTAGCTAGGACGTACGGTTTGGGATTTACGTGGTAGGTTTTGCTGTAATGCGAAATTCGAGCGTTTCACACAAAAAGGAGTCGATTGCGGCAATTTGCGCTTTTAAACCTGCGTTTCTCTGAAACTGACCTGTAGATTTCAACGAAGTAAGCTTTTTAGGCGTTAAGCGGTGTGTCCTAACAGCTTTGAACAGGGATGAAACTGCCTAGGGCGTACCGCTTGGGATTTATGGGGTGGGATTTGGGTGCATAAAAAATTTTCTACAATTTTTTTTTAAATGTTATTTTTTCAGAGCAAAAAATTTAATGGCGGACATTTTGGTCAACAAATTAAAAACGCTATAACTTTCGGATTATGATATATGAGGAATTTTGTTTTTAAGAAAATTTTTTTAAGTCCAAAAGTTTGGATTTTTTTTTTTTTATTAATTGAGACAAATTTTTTGTTTGTATCAAAAAAGTTGGTAATAACGCAAATTAAGGGATGAAAAGTTTTTTTTACGAATTTTCTCAGAATATATTTTTTTCTGGGCAAAAAATGTAAATTGCGGCCATTTTGCTCAACAAGTTAAATACGCTGAAATTTTCGGAATTGGAGATACAAAAAATTCTATTTTTTTTTCAAAAAATTTTCTAAGTCCAAGATTAGGAAAAGTTTGTTTTTTTTTTATTTTTATCAATTAAGACCAATTTCTTGATGTTATCAAAAAATTTCTAAAAAACGCATATTAAGGGATGAAAAAATTTTTTTACGATTTTTTTCTGAACAAAAAATATCAATTGTCGCCATTTTTGTCAACAAGTTAAATACGCTAGAACTTTCGGATTTGGAGAAAAAAAGAATAATTTTTTTTCAAAAAATTTTCTAAGTCCAAAACTAGGAAGACATTTTTTTTTTCATTTTTATCAATTGGGACAAACTTTTTGATGGTATTAAAAAAAAGTTGGGAAAAACGAATATTAAGGGATGAAAAAATTTTTTTTACGAATTTTTTCAAAATGTTATGTTTCCTTGGTAAAAATTTTAAATTGCGGCCATTTTGGTCAACAAGTTAGATACGCTAAAATTTTTAGATTTGGAGATTTGGATAGTTTTTTTTTTTAATTTTCTAAGTTCAAAAGTTGGAAAAAAAATTTTTTTATTTTTATTCTTCACTTTATTCATTTGAGACAAACTTTTTGATAGTATCAAAAAAGTTGGGAAAAACGAATAATAAGAAAAAAATCTGTGATGCGAAGTTTGTGTCTTTCACACGAAAAGGTGACGATTACGGCATTTGGCGTTTTTTATTGTGAGTATCTCTGAAACGGACCTGCAGATTTCACCGAAAAAAAATTTTTTGGCATCAAGCGGTGCATCCCAACAACTTTTGCGTTGGGGTGAAATTAGCTAGGACGTACGGTTTGGGATTTACCTGGTAAGTTATGCTCTGATGCGAAATTCGAGCGTTTGAAAAGAAAAGGAGACGATTGCGGCTATTTGCCGTTTTAAACGCGCGTATCTTTGAAACTGACCTGCGGATATCGTCGAAGTAAACTTTTTCGGCATTAAGCGGTGCGTTCCAGCAACTTTTGCGGAGGGGTGAAATTAGCTAGGACGTACGGTTTGGGATTTACGTGGTAGATTTTGCTCTAATGCGAAATTCGAGCGTTTCACACGAAAAGGAGTCGATTGCGACAATTTGCGCTTTTAAATCTGCGTTTCTCTGAAACTGACCTGTAGATTTCATCGAAATAAACTTTTTTGGCATTAAGCGGTGTGTCCTAACAACTTTGAACAGGGATGAAATTGCCTAGGGCGTACCGCTTGGGATTTAAGGGGTGGGATTTGGGTGCATAAAAAAAATTTCTACAATTTTTTTTTAAATGTTATTTTTTCAGAGGAAAAAATTTAATGGCGGACATTTTGGTCAACAAATTAAAAACGCTATAACTTTCGGATTAGGATGTACACGAAAATCTTTTATTTTGTTACATACTTGGATGAGAGAAGCAGCCAAGAAAGCACATGCTTCTTGTATGAACTGTAGAGGAGTAACAACCCATTGCCAACCATCCCTGGTATTTATATAAGTAAAGTCACGTGGACTTATTGGTGTCCTATCTACGTCATTGACCGGTGGGTTTTCCCCATCCCTTAACGAACAATTTGGGAAAACCCAACGTATCTAAATTCCAGAGACTGTTAACAATGGAACCTAGCAAATCTATGTAACCGGCGGCTACATACTCCCCCTCATTGACGAATGTCAATAAGATAAACAAAAATTACTAACTAGGTTAAATTATGCATCAAAATCAAAGACATCAAATCCTAAACTAAACATCGAATTGAAAATTAAACTCAAATTACACAAAATCAGTTGACTAAATACACAGATATCAAATACCAAATAAATTCTCAAATCAAGGTTAGATTAGAATTATAAAAAACTACAAATAACTATAATAAAATCCACGAACATATTAAATCTGAGAATCAGATCGAGCCAACTAAAACCAATTTAGGACTGGCCGTTCAAAACGAAATTGGATTAAATTATACAAATCAAAATCAAGAATCACAATTTATAAAAAAGTACATTAAAATAAATTTGTAAAAGGACTGTCCAGTTTTTCACTAACACTCGCGAAAATTGCCCATGATACACTCGACACTAACACAAAAGCGAAAACGTTGTAACTCGAGATATCTGATACTGGTGTTGTTACTGACCATGGATAGGACAGTTTCTAATTACCCCTCGTCATGGGGTAACGGATAAAGCTTGCTCACTGCCCGGCGAAACACTCCACTTGAAGAGCGCACTGAAACCACACGAATAATGCCGTCTTGTTCTGGATGCAATTGAACGACTCGTGCTAGTTTCCAATTTAACGGTGCCACATTGTCTTCACCGATAATCACTAAGTCACCGATAGCAATCTTTGCTTCTGGAGATTGTTTCCATTTTTGGCGAATCTGCAGATTTGTCAACACTTCTTTGTAAAACCGCCGCCAAAAATGCTGCCGCAACTGCTCAATACGTTGGTACCTGGACAGTCTGTTAATGGCCACTGAAGTCCAGTCGTGGTCCGCAGGAGAAGTAAGAGATTCTCCGATGATAAAATGGGCCGGTGTCAGTGCTGTGGGATCATTTGGATCATTGGACTACGGGATCAAAGGACGCAAATTAATGACCGCTTCTATCCGAATAAGTAATGTATTCATTTCTTCATACGTTAATGAAGCATTGCCTAGTATTCGTTTTAAATGAAGCCTTACAAATCGGATCAGTCTCTCCGTTAAATCATTAAAATTTAGACCCCTAGGTATGACATCACATTTGTAGAAAGCACCGAAACCATAAGAATAATGCCCTTTTGCATTGTTCGTTTCAGGAAAAGCAATCCGAAACTTCCTATTATAACTACACATTGAGTGCCTACTCCTAACTTTTATTCTAATTATTGGATCACCATCTAAAAACGGATCCCATGATAATAATTTATTAGATTTATGAAAATTCATAATTCTACTGAGCGCCTTTCGCTCATCAGAAAGTTCTTCTTTCTGAATAATTCTATCCTCAGCCTTGTAGGCTTTATTTAATTCCTTTTCATTTAGATTTCCAATCAAATGACTATCAGGATTTCTTGCGTTATGCACAAAACGCAAAACATAAGCTATTACACGATTAAGCCTTATGAATTTAGAAAATTTAGAAAAACATGACAATTCGGAGTTTTCTCTTGCCACCATTACTATGGTACCTAATTTTTCTTTATTGATTGAATCGATATCGCCAGCTTCTTTGTTGTAATTAGGCCACTGACATTTGTTATATTGCAAAAACTTAGAACCCTGAAACCACAGTTTTTTATCCCGCAATTGTAAAGGCATTACACTGCGAGTAATCAAATTAGAAGAGTTTTGCTGTGAGCGCACAACCCTCCTTTGCTCAAATGCTGTCGATTCTTGGATCTCCTTTTGTTTCCATACACGTTTCACCAAATCATTGGAGACTACATTCTGATTCTCGGTACGCGACAAATAACAACTACTAATACTGACCGAAACTGAATTCTTACATTTGTCACTACCAATAACTCCGCCTAATATCCAACCAAGCCTAGAATCCGTTAATAATAATTGAGAGTGTGGAATCTTAATTTTCTTGCAGCCTATCAGCTCCCAAAACTGGCGAGCACCAATTAATAAATCTATCGGAGCTGGAATATTAAAATTAGGGTCTGCTAAAGTATATCCTGATGGAATATCAATTTTGCTGCTATCAAACGAAAAGCTAGGTACGTTTAATGTGATTTTGTTCATGACAATGCAATTAATATACATAGAAAAATCCTTGTTGCATGACATAACTTGAAGTCTGGTAGAATTATTAGCTCTACTTTTTGTACCATTTATACCATTGATTTTAATTGAACTGTTTTTCTTGTTCAAATGTAAATTCCTACACATTCTTTCCGTAATTATGTTTATTTCCGATGCAGAATCCAACAAACATCTGCATTCAACAAAATCCCCTAAAGCATTTTGCAAATACACTACGGCAGTAGAAAGCAGCACATGCCCACGGTCCCTGCTCATGCAAAGGGCGGATACCTGGCTTTCTTCCAGACTTTTACTTTTTTCGACCATTGGCCTTAATGGGGGTTTGGGTATGTGTAGCAAAGAGTTATGTTTACCACCGCAGGTACGACAAACATTATTTGATAAGCAATTAAAATTCCTATGACCTGGGCGAAGACAGTTAAAACACAACTTATGTTGTTTAACTAACGCGGTTCTATCAGTAATGCTAAGATTTACAAACTTATCGCATTGATAAAGTCCATGTGACTTTTTACATTTAATGCATGAGTATTGACTCTTTTTACTCGTAATTGCAAAGGAAACCCTCGACTTGGTACGCAATGGCGTCTCTTTACTGCTGGTTAATTTGCTACTATTATCTAATGCTTCTAATACGGCACATTTCTTTTCTAAAAATTCAATAAATTCCTTTTGCTGCGGCACTTCCATGTTAAGAGACGCTTCCCAATCACGCTTGGTGATAAAGTCCAATTTTGATACCACTATTGGAATTAATAATGCGTCCCAATCAGCCACAGGCATTTTTAACACTTTCAATGCTGCTAATTGACTATTTAGCTTATCCAAAAATTGCCGCAACATTGAACAATTTGCTTTGTTTATTTCCGGCAAATTCAATATCGAAATGACATGATCTTGCACGATCAGTCTTTTGTTTTCGTAACGTTTCTCTAACAACAACCATGCTTCACTGTAATTATCGGCGGATACAGCTAAAGATTCAACTGTACGGAAAGCTTCTTCCTTTAAACACGATCGCAAATAATGCAACTTTTGACAATCGTTTAACTGTTGATTATCGTGAATCAAAGCCTTAAACGAATCCCTGAATGGAATCCATTCACAATAACTTCCGCTAAAATTAGGTAAATTTAAGACAGGTAATTTTACATTAATATTACACTGCTGCTCCAAATTTTGAGATTTATCTGTACTTTTACAGTTTTGCTCTAGATTTTCTATTTTTGTTGTAATAAAACACGCAATTTGCATATATTTGTCTTCAAACTCCCCAAACTCCTTTTCTTCAATTTCTGTAAATTCCCTACTATGAATCTCAGATTGTACCTTATTAAAATCGCTAAAAATTTGCTCAACTTGTAGTTTTATTAATTTAAATTGCGGAAGGTTTTCACGTGAAATTTGTAAATTCTTGCATGCATTAACTCGACGCGTAAACTGTGACTTGATCACACTACGTTTTCCTTTAAGTCGATTTAAATCTAAATTTTGTAGCTCTAAATCCATATTTTCTTGATTTGGACTCGTGCTTAATAAATAACTTCTAATTTTTTAAAGATTATTTTACCTGATTGACTGAACCGATGCGTAGCGATTCATCAACGAATTGTTGCTTAAATTTCTCAAAATTTCGCTTGTGGCAAATGGAAAAGGAAATGATTGGAAGCACTGACCTTGTGATGACG
Source organism: Pyrochroa serraticornis (assembly GCA_905333025.2). NCBI lineage: Eukaryota > Metazoa > Arthropoda > Insecta > Coleoptera > Pyrochroidae > Pyrochroa > Pyrochroa serraticornis. The sequence continues at coordinate 21,484,957 of HG995158.1, forward strand.
ATTACCCCTCTGATTGCTGATAATTATATCAGCTACTCGCTTCTCGCTTCTGGATTATAACTCGAAGGACCTTTTTAATTCACAAACGACGTTACGTTTGAACTTTATGCACTGTATCACTATTACACTATTACTTCAGGCGCGGTTTCTAAACCAAAATATAAATGCGTTTAATATCCGGCTCGAAGACGACCAAAATATGTACACGAAAATCTTTTATTTTGTTACATACTTGGATAAGAGAAGCAGACAAGAAAGCACATGCTTCTTGTATGAACTGTAGAGGAGTAACAACCCATTGCCAACCATCCCTGGTATTTATATAAGTAAAGTCACGTGGACTTATTGGTGTCCTATCTACGTCATTGACCGGTGGGTTTTCCCCATCCCTTAACGAACAATTTGGGAAAACCCAACGTACCTAAATTCCAGAGACTGTTAACAATGGAACCTAGCAAATCTATGTAACCGGCGGCTACAAGGATATATGAGGATTTTGTCTTTATGAAAATTTTTGTAAGTTAAAAAGTCTGGAAATTTTTTATTTTATTAATTGAGACACATTTTTTGTTTGTATCAAAAAAGTTGGTAACAACGCAAATTAAGGGATGAAAAGTTTTTTTTACAAATTTTCTCAGAATATAATTTTTTCTGGGCAAAAAATGTAAATTGCGGCCATTTTGCTCAACAAGTTAAATACGCTGAAACATTCGGATTTGGAGATACAAAAAATTATATTTTTTTTTCAAAAAATTTTCTAAGTCCAAGATTAGGAAAAATTTGTTTTTTTTTTTATTTTTATCAATTAAGACCAATTTCTTGATGTTATCAAAAAATTTCTAAAAAACGCATATTAAGGGATGAAAATTTTTTTTACGATTTTTTTTTGAACAAAAAATATCAATTGTCGCCATTTTTGTCAACAAGTTAAATACGCTAGAACTTTCGGATTTGGAGAAAAAAATAATAATTTTTTTTCAAAAAATTTTCTAAGTCCAAAACTAGGAGGACATTTTTTTTTTCATTTTTATCAATTGGGACAAACTTTTTGATGGTATTAAAAAAAAGTTGGGAAAAACGCTATTAAGGCATGAAAAAATTTTTTTACGATTTTTTTCTGAACAAATAATATCAATTGTCGCCATTTTTGTCAACAAGTTAAATACGCTAGATCTTTCGGATTTGGAGAAAAAAAAGAATAATTTTTTTTCAAAAAATTTTCTAAGTCTAAAACTAAGAAGACATTTTTTTTTCATTTTTATCAATTGGGACAATCTTTTTGATGGTATTAAAAAAAAGTTGGGAAAAACGAATATTAAGGGATGAAAAAATTTTTTTTACGAATTTTTTCAAAATGTTATGTTTCCTTGGTAAAAATTTTAAATTGCGGCCATTTTGGTCAACAAGTTAGATACACTAAAATTTTTAGATTTGGAGATGTGGATAGTTTTAGTTTTTTTTTTTAATTTTCTAAGTTCAAAAATTGTAAAAAAAGATTTTTCATTTTTATTCTTCACTTTATTCATTTGAGACAAACTTTTTGATAGTATCAAAAAAGTTGGGAAAAACGAATATTAAGAAAAAAATCTGTGATTCGAAGTTTGTGTCTTTCACAAGAAAAGGTGACGATTACGGCATTTGGCGTTTTTTATTGTGAGTATCTCTGAAACGGACCTGCAGATTTCACCGAAAAAAAGTTTTTTGGCATCAAGCGGTGCATCCCAACAACTTTTGCGTTGGGGTGAAATTAGCTAGGACGTACGGTTTGGGATTTACGTGGTAGGTTTTGCTCTAATGCGAAATTCGAGCGTTTCACACGAAAAGGAGTCGATTGCGGCAATTTGCGCTTTTGAATCTGCGTTTCTCTGAAACTGACCTGTAGATTTCATCGAAGTAAACTTTTTTGGCATTAAGCGGTGTGTCCTAACAACTTTGAACAGGGATGAAATTGCCTAGGGCGTACCGCTTGGGATTTAATGGGTGGGATTTGGGTGCATAAAAAAAAATTTCTACAATTTTTTTTTAAATGTTATTTTTTCAGAGCAAAAAATTTAATGGCGGACATTTTGGTCAACAAATTAAAAACGCTATAACTTTCGGATTAGGATATATGAGGAATTTTGTTTTTATGAAAGTTTTTGTAAGTCCAAAAGTCTGGAGATTTTTTATTTTATTAATTGAGACACATTTTTTGTTTGTATCAAAAAAGTTGGTAATAACGCAAATTAAGGGATGAAAAGTTTTTTTTACAAATTTTCTCAGAATATAATTTTTTCTGGGCAAAAAATGTAAATTGCGGCCATTTTGCTCAACAAGTTAAATACGCTAAAACTTTCGGATTTGGAGATACAAAAAATTATATTTTTTTTTCAAAAAATTTTCTAAGTCCAAGATTAGGAAAAATTTGTTTTTTTTTTATTTTTATCAATTAAGACCAATTTCTTGATGTTATCAAAAAATTTCTAAAAATCGCATATTAAGGGATGAAAATTTTTTTTACGATTTTTTTCTGAACAAAAAATATCAATTGTCGCCATTTTTGTCAACAAGTTAAATACGCTAGAACTTTCGGATTTGGAGAAAAAAATAATAATTTTTTTTCAAAAAATTTTCTACGTCCAAAACTAGGAAGACATTTTTTTTTCATTTTTATCAATTGGGACAAACTTTTTGATGGTATTAAAAAAAAGTTGGGAAAAACGCATATTAAGGGAGGAAAAAAAATTTTTTACGAATTTCTTCCAAATGTTATGTTTCCTTGGCAAAAATTTTAAATTGCGGCCATTTTGGTCAACAAGTTAGATAAATTTTTAGATTTGGAGGTTTGGATAGTTTTAGTTTTTTTTTTTTAATTTTCTAAGTTCAAAAGTTGAAAGAAAAAATTTTTATTAAAGAATTTCTAAAAAACGCATATCAAGGGATGAAAAAATTTTTTTACGATTTTTTTCTGCACAAAAAATATCAATTGTCGCCATTTTTGTCAACAAGTTAAATACGCTAGAACTTTCGGATTTGGAGAAAAAAAGAATAATTTTTTTTCAAAAAATTTTCTAAGTCCAAAACTAGGAAGACATTTTTTTTTTCATTTTTATCAATTGGGACAAACTTTTTGATAGTATCAAAAAAGTTGGGAAAAACGAATATTAAGAAAAAAATCTGTGATGCGAAGTTTGTGTCTTTCACACGAAAAGGTGACGATTACGGCATTTGGCGTTTTTTATTGTGAGTATCTCTGAAACGGACCTGCAGATTTCACCGAAAAAAAGTTTTTTGGCATCAAGCGGTGCATCCCAACAACTTTTGCGTTGGGGTGAAATTAGCTAGGACGTACGGTTTGGGATTTTCCTGGTAAGTTATGCTCTGATGCGAAATTCGAGCGTTTGAAAAGAAAAGGAGACGATTGCGGCTATTTGCCGTTTTAAACGCGCGTATCTTTGAAACTGACCTGCGGATATCGTCGAAGTAAACTTTTTCGGCATTAAGCGGTGCGTTCCAGCAACTTTTGCGGAGGGGTGAAATTAGCTAGGACGTACGGTTTGGGATTTACGTGCTCTAATGCGAAATTCGAGCGTTTCACACGAAAAGGAGTCGATTGCGGCAATTTGCGCTTTTAAATCTGCGTTTCTCTGAAACTGACATGTAGATTTCATCGAAGTAAACTTTTTTGGCATTAAGCGGTGTGTCCTAACAACTTTGAACAGGGATGAAATTGCCTAGGGCGTACCGCTTGGGATTTAATGGGTGGGATTTGGGTGCATAAAAAAAAATTTCTACAATTTTTTTTTAAATGTTATTTTTTCAGAGCAAAAAATTTAATGGCGGACATTTTGGTCAACAAATTAAAAACGCTATAACTTTCGGATTAGGATATATGAGGAATTTTGTTTTTATGAAAATTTTTGTAAGTCCAAAAGTCTGGAGATTTTTTATTTTATTAATTGAGACACATTTTTTGTTTGTGTCAAAAAAGGTGGTAATAACGCAAATTAAGGGAAGAAAAGTTTTTTTTACAAATTTTCTCAGAATATAATTTTTTCTGGGCAAAAAATGTAAATTGCGGCCATTTTGCTCAACAAGTTAAATACGCTTAAACTTTCGGATTTGGAGATACAAAAAATTATATTTTTTTTTCAAAAAATTTTCTAAGTCCAAGATTAGGAAAAATTTGTTTTTTTTTTATTTTTATCAATTAAGACCAATTTCTTGATGTTATCAAAAAATTTCTAAAAAACGCATATTAAGGGATGAAAATTTTTTTTACGATTTTTTTTTGAACAAAAAATATCAATTGTCGCCATTTTTGTCAACAAGTTAAATACGCTAGAACTTTCGGATTTGGAGAAAAAAATAATAATTTTTTTTCAAAAAAATTTCTACGTCCAGAACTAGGAAGACATTTTTTTTTCATTTTTATCAATTGGGACAAACTTTTTGATGGTATTAAAAAAAAGTTGGGAAAAACGAATATTAAGGGATGAAAAAAATTTTTTTACGAATTTTTTCAAAATGTTATGTTTCCTTGGTAAAAATTTTAAATTGCGGCCATTTTGGTCAACAAGTTAGATACGCTAAAATTTTTAGATTCGGAGATGTGGATAGTTTTAGTTTTTTTTTTTAATTTTCTAAGTTCAAAAATTGTAAAAAAAGATTTTTCATTTTTATTCTTCACTTTATTCATTTGAGACAAACTTTTTGATAGTATCAAAAAAGTTGGGAAAAACGAATATTAAGAAAAAAATCAGTGATTCGAAGTTTGTGTCTTTCACAAGAAAAGGTGACGATTACGGCATTTGGCGTTTTTTATTGTGAGTATCTCTGAAACGGACCTGCAGATTTCACCGAAAAAAAGTTTTTTGGCATCAAGCGGTGCATCCCAACAACTTTTGCGTTGGGGTGAAGTTAGCTAGGACGTACGGTTTGGGATTTACCTGGTAAGTTATGCTCTGATGCGAAATTCGAGCGTTTGAAAAGAAAAGGAGACGATTGCGGCTATTTGCCGTTTTAAACGCGCGTATCTTTGAAACTGACCTGCGGATATCGTCGAAGTAAACTTTTTCGGCATTAAGCGGTGCGTTCCAGCAACTTTTGCGGAGGGGTGAAATTAGCTAGGACGTACGGTTTGGGATTTACGTGGTAGGTTTTGCTCTAATGCGAAATTCGAGCGTTTCACACGAAAAGGAGTCGATTGCGGCAATTTGCGCTTTTAAATCTGCGTTTCTCTGAAACTGACCTGTAGATTTCATCGAAGTAAACTTTTTTGGCATTAAGCGGTGTGTCCTAACAACTTTGAACAGGGATGAAATTGCCTAGGGCGTACCGCTTGGGATTTAATGGGTGGGATTTGGGTGCATAAAAAAAAATTTCTACAATTTTTTTTTTAATGTTATTTTTTCAGAGCAAAAAATTTAATGGCGGACATTTTGGTCAACAAATTAAAAACGCTATAACTTTCGGATTAGGATATATGAGGAATTTTGTTTTTATGAAAATTTTTGTAAGTCCAAAAGTCTGGAGATTTTTTATTTTATTAATTGAGACACATCTTTTGTTTGTATCAAAAAAGTTGGTAATAACGCAAATTAAGGGATGAAAAGTTTTTTTTACAAATTTTCTCAGAATATAATTTTTTCTGGGCAAAAAATGTAAATTGCGGCCATTTTGCTCAACAAGTTAAATACGCTAAAACTTTTGGATTTGGAGATACAAAAAATTATATTTTTTTTTCAAAAAATTTTCTAAGTCCAAGATTAGGAAAAATTTTTTTTTTTTTTATTTTTATCAATTAAGACCAATTTCTTGATGTTATCAAAAAATTTCTAAAAATCGCATATTAAGGGATGAAAATTTTTTTTACGATTTTTTTCTGAACAAAAAATATCAATTGTCGCCATTTTTGTCAACAAGTTAAATACGCTAGAACTTTCGGATTTGGAGAAAAAAATAATAATTTTTTTTCAAAAAATTTTCTACGTCCAAAACTAGGAAGACATTTTTTTTTCATTTTTATCAATTGGGACAAACTTTTTGATGGTATTAAAAAAAAGTTGGGAAAAACGAATATTAAGGGATGAAAAAATTTTTTTTACGAATTTTTTCAAAATGTTATGTTTCCTTGGTAAAAATTTTAAATTGCGGCCATTTTGGTCAACAAGTTAGATACGCTAAAATTTTTAGATTTGGAGATTTGGATAGTTTTTTTTTAATTTTCTAAGTTCAAAAGTTGTAAAAAAAAATTTTTCATTTTTATTTTTCACTTTATTCATTTGAGACAAAATTTTTGATAGTATCAAAAAAGTTGGGAAAAACGAATATTAAGAAAAGAATCTGTGATGCGAAGTTTGTGTCTTTCACACGAAAAGGTGACGATTACGGCATTTGGCGTTTCTTATTGTGAGTATCTCTGAAACGGACCTGCAGATTTCACCGAAAATAGTTTTTTGGCATCAAGCGGTGCATCCCAACAACTTTTGCGTTGGGGTGAAATTAGCTAGGACGTACGGTTTGGGATTTACCTGGTAAGTTATGCTCTGATGCAAGATTCGAGCGTTTGAGAAGAAAAGGAGACGATTACGGCTATTTGCCGTTTTAAACGCGCGTATCTTTGAAACTGACTTGCGGATATCGTCGAAGTAAACTTTTTCGGCATTAAGCGGTGCGTTCCAGCAACTTTTGCGGAGGGGTGAAATTAGCTAGGACGTACGGTTTGGGATTTACGTGGTAGGTTTTGCTCTAATGCGAAATTCGAGCGTTTGAAAAGAAAAGGAGACGATTGCGGCTATTTGCCGTTTTAAACGCGCGTAACTTTGAAACTGACCTGCGGATATCGACGAAGTAAACTTTTTCGGCTTTAAGCGGTGCGTGCCAGCAACTTTTGCGGAGGGGTGAAATTAGCTAGGACGTACGGTTTGGGATTTACGTGGTAGGTTTTGCTCTAATGCGTGATTCGAGCGTTTCACACGAAAAGGAGTCGATTGCGGCAATTTGCGCTTTTAAATCTGCGTTTCTCTGAAACTGACCTGTAGATTTCATCGAAGTAAACTTTTTTGGCATTAAGCTGTGTGTCCTAACAACTTTGAACAGGGATGAAATAGCCTAGGGCGTACCGCTTGGGATTTAAGGGGTGAGATTTGTTTGCATAAAAAAAAATTTCTACAATTTTTTTTTAAATGTTATTTTTTCGGAGGAAAAAATTTAATGGCGGACATTTTGGTCAACAAATTAAAAACGCTATATCTTTCGGATTAGGATATATGAGGAATTTTGTTTTTATGAAAATTCTTGTAAGTCCAAAAGTGTGGAAATTTTTTATTTTATTAATTGAGACACATTTTTTGTTTGTATCAAAAAAGTTGGTAACAACGCAAATTAAGGGATGAAAAGTTTTTTTTACAAATTTTCTCAGAATATAATTTTTTCTGGGCAAAAGATGTAAATTGCGGCCATTTTGCTCAACAAGTTAAATACGCTGAAACTTTCGGATTTGGAGATACAAAAAATTATATTTTTTTTTCAAAAAATTTTCTAAGTCCAAGATTAGGAAAAATTTGTTTTTTTTTTATTTTTATCAATTAAGACCAATTTCTTGATGTTATCAAAAAATTTCTAAAAAACGCATATTAAGGGATGAAAATTTTTTTTACGATTTTTTTCTGAACAAAAAATATCAATTGTCGCCATTTTTGTCAACAAGTTAAATACGCTAGAACTTTCGGATTTGGAGATAAAGATAATAATTTTTTTTCAAAAAATTTTCTAAGTCCAAAACTAGGAAGACATTTTTTTTTTCATTTTTATCAATTGGGACAAACTTTTTGATGGTATTAAAAAAAAGTTGGGAAAAACGCATATTAAGGGATGAAAAAATTTTTTTTACGAATTTTTTCAAAATGTTATGTTTTCTTGGCAAAAATTTTAAATTGCGGCCATTTTGGTCAACAAGTTAGATACGCTAAAGTTTTTAGATTCGGAGGTTTGGATAGTTTTAGTTTTTTTTTTTAATTTTCTAAGTTCAAAAGTTAAAAAAAAAAATTCTTATTAAAGAATTTCTAAAAAACGCATATCAAGGGATGAAGAAATTTTTTTACGATTTTTTTCTGAACAAAAAATATCAATTGTCGCCATTTTTGTCAACAAGTTAAATACGCTAGAACTTTCGGATTTGGAGAAAAAAAAAGAATAATTTTTTTTCAAAAAATTTTTTAATTTCAAAACTAGGAAGACGTTTTTTTTTTTCATTTTTATCAATTGGGACAAACTTTTTGATGGTATTAAAAAAAAGTTGGGAAAGACGAATATTAAGGGATGAGAAAATTTTTTTTACGAATTTTTACAAAATGTTATGTTTATTTGGTAAAAATTTTAAATTGCGGCCATTTTGGTCAACAAGTTAGATACGCTAAAATTTTTAGATTTGGAGATTTGGATAGTTTTAGTTTTTCTTTTTTAATTTTCTAAGTTCAAAAGTTGGAAAAAAAAAATTTTTATTTTTATTCTTCACTTTATTCATTTGAAACAAACTTTTTGATAGTATCAAAAAAATTGGGAAAAACGAATATTAAGAAAAAAATCTGTGATGCGAAGTTTGTGTCTTTCACACGAAAAGGTGACGATTACGGCATTTGGCGTTTTCTACTGTGAGTATTTCTGAAACGGACCTGCAGATCTCACCGAAAAAAAGTTTTTTGGCATCAAGCGGTGCATCCCAACAACTTTTGCGTTGGGGTGAAATTACCTAGGACGTACCGTTTGGGATTTACCTGGTAAGTTATGCTCTGATGCGAAATTCGAGCGTTTGAAAGGAAAAGGAGACGATTACGGCTATTTGCCGTTTTAAACGCGCGTATTTTTGAAACTGACCTGCCGATATCGTCGAATTAAAATTTTTCGGCATTAAGCGGTGCGTTCCAGCAACTTTTGCAGAGGGGTGAAATTAGCTAGGACGTACGGTTTGGGATTTACGTGGTAGGTTTTGCTGTAATGCGAAATTCGAGCGTTTCACACAAAAAGGAGTCGATTGCGGCAATTTGCGCTTTTAAACCTGCGTTTCTCTGAAACTGACCTGTAGATTTCATCGAAGTAAACTTTTTTGGCATTAAGCGGTGTGTCCTAACAACTTTGAACAGGGATGAAATTGCCTAGGGCGTACCGCTTGGGATTTAATGGGTGGGATTTGGGTGCATAAAAAAAAATTTCTACAATTTTTTTTTAAATGTTATTTTTTCAGAGCAAAAAATTTAATGGCGGACATTTTGGTCAACAAATTAAAAACGCTATAACTTTCGGATTAGGATATATGAGGAATTTTGTTTTTATGAAAATTTTTGTAAGTCCAAAAGTCTGGAGATTTTTTATTTTATTAATTGAGACACATTTTTTGTTTGTGTCAAAAAAGGTGGTAATAACGCAAATTAAGGGATGAAAAGTCTTTTTTACAAATTTTCTCAGAATATAATTTTTTCTGGGCAAAAAATGTAAATTGCGGCCATTTTGCTCAACAAGTTAAATACGCTTAAACTTTCGGATTTGGAGATACAAAAAATTATATTTTTTTTTCAAAAAATTTTCTAAGTCCAAGATTAGGAAAAATTTGTTTTTTTTTTATTTTTATCAATTAAGACCAATTTCTTGATGTTATCAAAAAATTTCTAAAAAACGCATATTAAGGGATGAAAATTTTTTTTACGATTTTTTTTTGAACAAAAAATATCAATTGTCGCCATTTTTGTCAACAAGTTAAATACGCTAGAACTTTCGGATTTGGAGAAAAAAATAATAATTTTTTTTCAAAAAATTTTCTAAGTCCAGAACTAAAAAGACATTTTTTTTTCATTTTTATCAATTGGGACAAACTTTTTGATGGTATTAAAAAAAAGTTGGGAAAAACGAATATTAAGGGATGAAAAAATTTCTTTTACGAATTTTTTCAAAATGTTATGTTTCCTTGGTAAAAATTTTAAATTGCGGCCATTTTGGTCAACAAGTTAGATACGCTAAAATTTTTAGATTCGGAGATGTGGATAGTTTTAGTTTTTTTCTTTAATTTTCTAAGTTCAAAAATTGTAAAAAAAGATTTTTCATTTTTATTCTTCACTTTATTCATTTGAGACAAACTTTTTGATAGTATCAAAAAAGTTGGGAAAAACGAATATTAAGAAAAAATCTGTGATTCGAAGTTTGTGTCTTTCACAAGAAAAGGTGACGATTACGGCATTTGGCGTTTTTTATTGTGAGTATCTCTGAAACGGACCTGCAGATTTCACCGAAAAAAAGTTTTTTGGCATCAAGCGGTGCATCCCAACAACTTTTGCGTTGGGGTGAAGTTAGCTAGGACGTACGGTTTGGGATTTACCTGGTAAGTTATGCTCTGATGCGAAATTCGAGCGTTTGAAAAGAAAAGGAGACGATTGCGGCTATTTGCCGTTTTAAACGCGCGTATCTTTGAAACTGACCTGCGGATATCGTCGAAGTAAACTTTTTCGGCATTAAGCGGTGCGTTCCAGCAACTTTTGCGGAGGGGTGAAATTAGCTAGGACGTACGGTTTGGGATTTACGTGGTAGGTTTTGCTCTAATGCGAAATTCGAGCGTTTCACACGAAAAGGAGTCGATTGCGGCAATTTGCGCTTTTAAATCTGCGTTTCTCTGAAACTGACCTGTAGATTTCATCGAAGTAAACTTTTTTGGCATTAAGCGGTGTGTCCTAACAACTTTGAACAGGGATGAAATTGCCTAGGGCGTACCGCTTGGGATTTAATGGGTGGGATTTGGGTGCATAAAAAAAAATTTCTACAATTTTTTTTTAATGTTATTTTTTCAGAGCAAAAAATTTAATGGCGGACATTTTGGTCAACAAATTAAAAACGCTATAACTTTCGGATTAGGATATATGAGGAATTTTGTTTTTATGAAAATTTTTGTAAGTCCAAAAGTCTGGAGATTTTTTATTTTATTAATTGAGACACATCTTTTGTTTGTATCAAAAAAGTTGGTAATAACGCAAATTAAGGGATGAAAAGTTTTTTTTACAAATTTTCTCAGAATATAATTTTTTCTGGGCAAAAAATGTAAATTGCGGCCATTTTGCTCAACAAGTTAAATACGCTAAAACTTTCGGATTTGGAGATACAAAAAATTATATTTTTTTTTCAAAAAATTTTCTAAGTCCAAGATTAGGAAAAATTTGTTTTTTTTTTATTTTTATCAATTAAGACCAATTTCTTGATGTTATCAAAAAATTTCTAAAAATCGCATATTAAGGGATGAAAATTTTTTTTACGATTTTTTTCTGAACAAAAAATATCAATTGTCGCCATTTTTGTCAACAAGTTAAATACGCTAGAACTTTCGGATTATGAGAAAAAAAAAATAATTTTTTTTCAAAAAATTTTCTACGTCCAAAACTAGGAAGACATTTTTTTTTCATTTTTATCAATTGGGACAAACTTTTTGATGGTATTAAAAAAAAGTTGGGAAAAACGAATATTAAGGGATGAAAAAATTTTTTTTACGAATTTTTTCAAAATGTTATGTTTCCTTGGTAAAAATTTTAAATTGCGGCCATTTTGGTCAACAAGTTAGATACGCTAAAATTTTTAGATTTGGAGATTTGGATAGTTTAATTTTTTTTGTTTTTTAATTTTCTAAGTTCAAAAGTTGTAAAAAAAATTTTTCATATTTATTTTTCACTTTATTCATTTGAGACAAACTTTTTGATAGTATCAAAAAAGTTGGGAAAAACGAATATTAAGAAAAGAATCTGTGATGCGAAGTTTGTGTCTTTCACACGAAAAGGTGACGATTACGGCATTTGGCGTTTCTTATTGTGAGTATCTCTGAAACGGACCTGCAGATTTCACCGAAAATAGTTTTTTGGCATCAAGCGGTGCATCCCAACAACTTTTGCGTTGGGGTGAAATTAGCTAGGACGTACGGTTTGGGATTTACCTGGTAAGTTATGCTCTGATGCAAGATTCGAGCGTTTGAGAAGAAAAGGAGACGATTACGGCTATTTGCCGTTTTAAACGCGCGTATCCTTGAAACTGACCTGCGGATATCGTCGAAGTAAACTTTTTCGGCATTAAGCGGTGCGTTCCAGCAACTTTTGCGGAGGGGTGAAATTAGCTAGGACGTACGGTTTGGGATTTACGTGGTAGGTTTTGCTCTAATGCGTGATTCGAGCGTTTCACACGAAAAGGAGTCGATTGCGGCAATTTGCGCTTTTAAATCTGCGTTTCTCTGAAACTGACCTGTAGATTTCATCGAAGTAAACTTTTTTGGCATTAAGCGGTGTCCTAACAACTTTGAACAGGGATGAAATTGCCTAGGGCGTACCGCTTGGGATTTAATGGGTGGGATTTGGGTGCATAAAAAAAAATTTCTACAATTTTTTTTTAAATGTTATTTTTTCAGAGCAAAAAATTTAATGGCGGACATTTTGGTCAACAAATTAAAAACGCTATAACTTTCGGATTAGGATATATGAGGAATTTTGTTTTTATGAAAATTTTTGTAAGTCCAAAAGTCTGGAGATTTTTTATTTTATTAATTGAGACACATTTTTTGTTTGTGTCAAAAAAGTTGGTAATAACGCAAATTAAGGGATGAAAAGTTTTTTTTACAAATTTTCTCAGAATATAATTTTTTCTGGGCAAAAAATGTAAATTGCGGCCATTTTGCTCAACAAGTTAAATACGCTTAAACTTTCGGATTTGGAGATACAAAAAATTATATTTTTTTTTCAAAAAATTTTCTAAGTCCAAGATTAGGAAAAATTTGTTTTTTTTTTATTTTTATCAATTAAGACCAATTTCTTGATGTTATCAAAAAATTTCTAAAAAACGCATATTAAGGGATAAAAAAATTTTTTTACGATTTTTTTCTGAACAAAAAATATCAATTGTCGCCATTTTTGTCAACAAGTTAAATCGCTAGAACTTTCGGATTTGGAGAAAAAAAGAATAATTTTTTTTTCAAAAAATTTTCTAAGTCCAAAACTAGGAAGACATTTTTTTTTTCATTTTTATCAATTGGGACAAACTTTTTGATGGTATTAAAAAAAAGTTGGGAAAAACGAATATTAAGGGATGAAAAAATTTTTTTTACGAATTTTTTCAAAATGTTGTTTCCTTGGTAAAAATTTTAAATTGCGGCCATTTTGGTCAACAAGTTAGATACGCTAAAATTTTTAGATTTGGAGATTTGGATAGTTTTTTTTTTTTAATTTTCTAAGTTCAAAAGTTGGAAAAAAAATTTTTTTATTTTTATTCTTCACTTTATTCATTTGAGACATACTTTTTGATAGTATCAAAAAAGTTGGGAAAAACGAATAATAAGAAAAAAATCTGTGATGCGAAGTTTGTGTCTTTCACACGAAAAGGTGACGATTACGGCATTTGGCGTTTTTTATTGTGAGTATCTCTGAAACGGACCTGCAGATTTCACCGAAAAAAAGTTTTTTGGCATCAAGCGGTGCATCCCAACAACTTTTGCGTTGGGGTGAAATTAGCTAGGACGTACGGTTTGGGATTTACCTGGTAAGTTATGCTCTGATGCGAAACTCGAGCGTTTGAAAAGAAAAGGAGACGATTGCGGCTATTTGCCGTTTTAAACGCGCGTATCTTTGAAACTGACCTGCGGATATCGTCGAAGTAAACTTTTTCGGCATTAAGCGGTGCGTTCCAGCAACTTTTGCGGAGGGGTGAAATTAGCTAGGACGTACGGTTTGGGATTTACGTGGTAGGTTTTGCTCTAATGCGAAATTCGAGCGTTTCACACGAAAAGGAGTCGATTGCGGCAATTTGCGCTTTTAAATCTGCGTTTCTCTGAAACTGACCTGTAGATTTCATCGAAGTAAACTTTTTTGGCATTAAGCGGTGTGTCCTAACAACTTTGAACAGGGATGAAATTGCCTAGGGCGTACCGCTTGGGATTTAATGGGTGGGATTTGGGTGCATAAAAAAAAATTTCTACAATTTTTTTTTAAATGTTATTTTTTCAGAGCAAAAAATTTAATGGCGGACATTTTGGTCAACAAATTAAAAACGCTATAACTTTCGGATTAGGATATATGAGGAATTTTGTTTTTATGAAAATTTTTGTAAGTCCAAAAGTCTGGAGATTTTTTATTTTATTAATTGAGACACATTTTTTGTTTGTATCAAAAAAGTTGGTAATAACGCAAATTAAGGGATGAAAAGTTTTTTTTACAAATTTTCTCAGAATATAATTTTTTCTGGGCAAAAAATGTAAATTGCGGCCATTTTGCTCAACAAGTTAAATACGCTAAAACTTTCGGATTTGGAGATACAAAAAATTATATTTTTTTTTCAAAAAATTTTCTAAGTCCAAGATTAGGAAAAATTTGTTTTTTTTTTATTTTTATCAATTAAGACCAATTTCTTGATGTTATCAAAAAATTTCTAAAAATCGCATATTAAGGGATGAAAATTTTTTTTACGATTTTTTTCTGAACAAAAAATATCAATTGTCGCCATTTTTGTCAACAAGTTAAATACGCTAGAACTTTCGGATTTTCCAGAAAAAAATAATAATTTTTTTTCAAAAAATTTTCTACGTCCAAAACTAGGAAGACATTTTTTTTTCATTTTTATCAATTGGGACAAACTTTTTGATGGTATTAAAAAAAAGTTGGGAAAAAACGAATATTAAGGGATGAAAAAATTTTTTTTACGAATTTTTTCAAAATGTTATGTTTCCTTAGTAAAAATTTTAAATTGCGGCCATTTTGGTCAACAAGTTAGATACGCTAAAATTTTTAGATTTGGAGATTTGGATAGTTTTTTTTTTTAATTTTCTAAGTTCAAAAGTTGGAAAAAAAAATTTTTTATTTTTATTCTTCACTTTATTCATTTGAGACATACTTTTTGATAGTATCAAAAAAGTTGGGAAAAACGAATATTAAGAAAAAAATCTGTGATGCGAAGTTTGTGTCTTTCACACGAAAAGGTGACGATTACGGCATTTGGCGTTTTTTATTGTGAGTATCTCCGAAACGGACCTGCAGATTTCACCGAAAAAAAATTTTTTTACATCAAGCGGTGCATCCCAACAACTTTTGCGTTGAGGTGAAATTAGCTAGGACGTACAGTTTGGGATTTACCTGGTAAGTTATGCTCTGATGCGAAATTCGAGCGTTTGAAAAGAAAAGGAGACGATTGCGGCTATTTGCCGTTTTAAACGCGCGTATCTTTGAAACTGACCTGCGGATATCGTCGAAGTAAACTTTTTCGGCATTAAGCGGTGCGTTCCAGCAACTTTTGCGGAGGGGTGAAATTAGCTAGGACGTACGGTTTGGGATTTACGTGGTAGGTTTTGCTCTAATGCGAAATTCGAGCGTTTCACACCAAAAGGAGTCGATTGCGGCAATTTGCGCTTTTAAATCTGCGTTTCTCTGAAACTGACCTGTAGATTTCATCGAAGTAAACTTTTTTGGCATTAAGCGGTGTGTCCTAACAACTTTGAACAGGGATGAAATTGCCTAGGGCGTACCGCTTGGGATTTAAGGGGTGGGAATTGGGTGCATAAAAAAAAATTTCTACAATTTTTTTTTAAATGTTATTTTTTCAGAGGAAAAAATTTAATGGCGGACATTTTGGTCAACAAATTAAAAACGCTATAACTTTCGGATTAGGATATATGAGGATTTTGTTTTTATGAAAATTTTTGTAAGTCCAAAAGTCTGGAAATTTTTTATTTTATTAATTGAGACACATTTTTTGTTTGTATCAAAAAAGTTGGTAACAACGCAAATTAAGGGATGAAAAGTTTTTTTTACAAATTTTCTCAGAATATAATTTTTTCTGGGCAAAAAATGTAAATTGCGGCCATTTTGCTCAACAAGTTAAAACGCTTAAACTTTCGGATTTGGAGATACAAAAAATTATATTTTTTTTTCAAAAGATTTTCTAAGTTCAAGATTACGAAAAATTTGTTTTTTTTTTATTTTTATCAATTAAGACCAATTTCTTGATGTTATCAAAAAATTTCTAAAAATCGCATATTAAGGGATGAAAATTTTTTTTACGATTTTTTTCTGAACAAAAAATATCAATTGTCGCCATTTTTGTCAACAAGTTAAATACGCTAGAACTTTCGGATTTGGAGAAAAAAATAATAATTTTTTTTCAAAAAAATTTCTACGTCCAAAACTAGGAAGACATTTTTTTTTCATTTTTATCAATTGGGACAAACTTTTTGATGGTATTAAAAAAAAGTTGGGAAAAACGAATATTAAGGGATGAAAAAATTTTTTTTACGAATTTTTTCAAAATGTTATGTTTCCTTGGTAAAAATTTTAAATTGCGGCCATTTTGGTCAACAAGTTAGATACGCTAAAATTTTTAGATTTGGAGATTTGGATAGTTTTTTTTTTTAATTTTCTAAGTTCAAAAGTTGGAAAAAAAATTTTTTTATTTTTATTCTTCACTTTATTCATTTGAGACATACTTTTTGATAGTATCAAAAAAGTTGGGAAAAACGAATAATAAGAAAAAAATCTGTGATGCGAAGTTTGTGTCTTTCACACGAAAAGGTGACGATTACGGCATTTGGCGTTTTTTATTGTGAGTATCTCTGAAACGGACCTGCAGATTTCACCGAAAAAAAGTTTTTTGGCATCAAGCG
Organism: Pyrochroa serraticornis; assembly: GCA_905333025.2. Taxonomy (NCBI): domain Eukaryota; kingdom Metazoa; phylum Arthropoda; class Insecta; order Coleoptera; family Pyrochroidae; genus Pyrochroa; species Pyrochroa serraticornis. Next base: position 21,501,596 of record HG995158.1, read on the forward strand.
GTGCATCCCAACAACTTTTGCGTTGGGGTGAAATTAGCTAGGACGTACGGTTTGGGATTTACCTGGTAAGTTATGCTCTGATGCGAAACTCGAGCGTTTGAAAAGAAAAGGAGACGATTGCGGCTATTTGCCGTTTTAAACGCGCGTATCTTTGAAACTGACCTGCGGATATCGTCGAAGTAAACTTTTTCGGCATTAAGCGGTGCGTTCCAGCAAATTTTGCGGAGGGGTGAAATTAGCTAGGACGTACGGTTTGGGATTTACGTGGTAGGTTTTGCTCTAATGCGAAATTCGAGCGTTTCACACGAAAAGGAGTCGATTGCGGCAATTTGCGCTTTTAAATCTGCGTTTCTCTGAAACTGACCTGTAGATTTCATCGAAGTAAACTTTTTTGGCATTAAGCGGTGTGTCCTAACAACTTTGAACAGGGATGAAATTGCCTAGGGCGTACCGCTTGGGATTTAATGGGTGGGATTTGGGTGCATAAAAAAAAATTTCTACAATTTTTTTTTAAATGTTATTTTTTCAGAGCAAAAAATTTAATGGCGGACATTTTGGTCAACAAATTAAAAACGCTATAACTTTCGGATTAGGATATATGAGGAATTTTGTTTTTATGAAAATTTTTGTAAGTCCAAAAGTCTGGAGATTTTTTATTTTATTAATTGAGACACATTTTTTGTTTGTATCAAAAAAGTTGGTAATAACGCAAATTAAGGGATGAAAAGTTTTTTTTACAAATTTTCTCAGAATATAATTTTTTCTGGGCAAAAAATGTAAATTGCGGCCATTTTGCTCAACAAGTTAAATACGCTAAAACTTTCGGATTTGGAGATACAAAAAATTATATTTTTTTTTCAAAAAATTTTCTAAGTCCAAGATTAGGAAAAATTTGTTTTTTTTTTATTTTTATCAATTAAGACCAATTTCTTGATGTTATCAAAAAATTTCTAAAAATCGCATATTAAGGGATGAAAATTTTTTTTACGATTTTTTTCTGAACAAAAAATATCAATTGTCGCCATTTTTGTCAACAAGTTAAATACGCTAGAACTTTCGGATTTTCCAGAAAAAAATAATAATTTTTTTTCAAAAAATTTTCTACGTCCAAAACTAGGAAGACATTTTTTTTTCATTTTTATCAATTGGGACAAACTTTTTGATGGTATTAAAAAAAAGTTGGGAAAAACGAATATTAAGGGATGAAAAAATTTTTTTTACGAATTTTTTCAAAATGTTATGTTTCCTTAGTAAAAATTTTAAATTGCGGCCATTTTGGTCAACAAGTTAGATACGCTAAAATTTTTAGATTTGGAGATTTGGATAGTTTTTTTTTTTAATTTTCTAAGTTCAAAAGTTGGAAAAAAAATTTTTTTATTTTTATTCTTCACTTTATTCATTTGAGACATACTTTTTGATAGTATCAAAAAAGTTGGGAAAAACGAATATTAAGAAAAAAATCTGTGATGCGAAGTTTGTGTCTTTCACACGAAAAGGTGACGATTACGGCATTTGGCGTTTTTTATTGTGAGTATCTCCGAAACGGACCTGCAGATTTCACCGAAAAAAAATTTTTTTACATCAAGCGGTGCATCCCAACAACTTTTGCGTTGAGGTGAAATTAGCTAGGACGTACAGTTTGGGATTTACCTGGTAAGTTATGCTCTGATGCGAAATTCGAGCGTTTGAAAAGAAAAGGAGACGTTTGCGGCTATTTGCCGTTTTAAACGCGCGTATCTTTGAAACTGACCTGCGGATATCGTCGAAGTAAACTTTTTCGGCATTAAGCGGTGCGTTCCAGCAACTTTTGCGGAGGGGTGAAATTAGCTAGGACGTACGGTTTGGGATTTACGTGGTAGGTTTTGCTCTAATGCGAAATTCGAGCGTTTCACACCAAAAGGAGTCGATTGCGGCAATTTGCGCTTTTAAATCTGCGTTTCTCTGAAACTGACCTGTAGATTTCATCGAAGTAAACTTTTTTGGCATTAAGCGGTGTGTCCTAACAACTTTGAACAGGGATGAAATTGCCTAGGGCGTACCGCTTGGGATTTAAGGGGTGGGAATTGGGTGCATAAAAAAAAATTTCTACAATTTTTTTTTAAATGTTATTTTTTCAGAGGAAAAAATTTAATGGCGGACATTTTGGTCAACAAATTAAAAACGCTATAACTTTCGGATTAGGATATATGAGGATTTTGTTTTTATGAAAATTTTTGTAAGTCCAAAAGTCTGGAAATTTTTTATTTTATTAATTGAGACACATTTTTTGTTTGTATCAAAAAAGTTGGTAACAACGCAAATTAAGGGATGAAAAGTTTTTTTTACAAATTTTCTCAGAATATAATTTTTTCTGGGCAAAAAATGTAAATTGCGGCCATTTTGCTCAACAAGTTAAAACGCTTAAACTTTCGGATTTGGAGATACAAAAAATTATATTTTTTTTTCAAAAGATTTTCTAAGTTCAAGATTACGAAAAATTTGTTTTTTTTTTATTTTTATCAATTAAGACCAATTTCTTGATGTTATCAAAAAATTTCTAAAAATCGCATATTAAGGGATGAAAATTTTTTTTACGATTTTTTTCTGAACAAAAAATATCAATTGTCGCCATTTTTGTCAACAAGTTAAATACGCTAGAACTTTCGGATTTGGAGAAAAAAATAATAATTTTTTTTCAAAAAAATTTCTACGTCCAAAACTAGGAAGACATTTTTTTTTCATTTTTATCAATTGGGACAAACTTTTTGATGGTATTAAAAAAAAGTTGGGAAAAACGAATATTAAGGGATGAAAAAATTTTTTTTACGAATTTTTTCAAAATGTTATGTTTCCTTGGTAAAAATTTTAAATTGCGGCCATTTTGGTCAACAAGTTAGATACGCTAAAATTTTTAGATTTGGAGATTTGGATAGTTTTTTTTTTTAATTTTCTAAGTTCAAAAGTTGGAAAAAAAATTTTTTTATTTTTATTCTTCACTTTATTCATTTGAGACATACTTTTTGATAGTATCAAAAAAGTTGGGAAAAACGAATAATAAGAAAAAAATCTGTGATGCGAAGTTTGTGTCTTTCACACGAAAAGGTGACGATTACGGCATTTGGCGTTTCTTATTGTGAGTATCTCTGAAACGGACCTGCAGATTTCACCGAAAATAGTTTTTTGGCATCAAGCGGTGCATCCCAACAACTTTTGCGTTGGGGTGAAATTAGCTAGGACGTACGGTTTGGGATTTACCTGGTAAGTTATGCTCTGATGCAAGATTCGAGCGTTTGAGAAGAAAAGGAGACGATTACGGCTATTTGCCGTTTTAAACGCGCGTATCTTTGAAAGTGACTTGCGGATATCGTCGAAGTAAACTTTTTCGGCATTAAGCGGTGCGTTCCAGCAACTTTTGCGGAGGGGTGAAATTAGCTAGGACGTACGGTTTGGGATTTACGTGGTAGGTTTTGCTCTAATGCGAAATTCGAGCGTCTGAAAAGAAAAAAAGACGATTGCGGCTATTTACCGTTTTAAACGCGCGTATCTTTGAAACTGACCTGCGGATATCGTCGAAGTAAACTTTTTCGGCTTTAAGCGGTGCGTGCCAGCAACTTTTGCGGAGGGGTGAAATTAGCTAGGACGTACGGTTTGGGATTTACCTGGTAAGTTATGCTCTGATGCGAAATTCGAGCGTTTGAAAAGAAAAGGAGACGATTGCGGCTATTTGCCGTTTTAAACGCGCGTATCTTTGAAACTGACCTGCGGATATCGTCGAAGTAAACTTTTTCAGCATTAAGCGGTGCGTTCCAGCAACTTTTGCGGAGGGGTGAAATTAGCTAGGACGTACGGTTTGGGATTTACGTGGTAGGTTTTGCTCTAATGCGAAATTCGAGCGTTTCACACGAAAAGGAGTCGATTGCGGCAATTTGCGCTTTTAAATCTGCGTTTCTCTGAAACTGACCTGTAGATTTCATCGAAATAAACTTTTTTGGCATTAAGCGGTGTGTCCTAACAACTTTGAACAGGGATGAAATTGTCTAGGGCGTACCGCTTGGGATTTAAGGGGTGGGATTTGGGTGCATAAAAAAAAATTTCTACAATTTTTTTTTAAATGTTATTTTTTCAGAGCAAAAAATTTAATGGCGGACATTTTTCCTCAACAAATTAAAAACGCTATAACTTTCGGATTAGGATATATGAGGATTTTGTTTTTATGAAAATTTTTGTAAGTCCAAAAGTCTGGAAATTTTTTATTTTATTAATTGAGACACATTTTTTGTTTGTATCAAAAAAGTTGGTAACAACGCAAATTAAGGGATGAAAAGTTTTTTTTACAAATTTTCTCAGAATATAATTTTTTCTGGGCAAAAAATGTAAATTGCGGCCATTTTGCTCAACAAGTTAAATACGCTGAAACATTCGGATTTGGAGATACAAAAAATTATATTTTTTTTTCAAAAAATTTTCTAAGTCCAAGATTAGGAAAAATTTGTTTTTTTTTATTTTTATCAATTAAGACCAATTTCTTGATGTTATCAAAAAATTTCTAAAAAACGCATATTAAGGGATGAAAATTTTTTTTACGATTTTTTTTTGAACAAAAAATATCAATTGTCGCCATTTTTGTCAACAAGTTAAATACGCTAGAACTTTCGGATTTGGAGAAAAAAATAATAATTTTTTTTCAAAAAAATTTCTACGTCCAAAACTAGGAAGACATTTTTTTTTCATTTTTATCAATTGGGACAAACTTTTTGATGGTATTAAAAAAAAGTTGGGAAAAACGAATATTAAGGGATGAAAAAATTTTTTTTACGAATTTTTTCAAAATGTTATGTTTCCTTGGTAAAAATTTTAAATTGCGGCCATTTTGGTCAACAAGTTAGATACGCTAAAATTTTTAGATTTGGAGATTTGGATAGTTTTTTTTTTTAATTTTCTAAGTTCAAAAGTTGGAAAAAAAAATTTTTTATTTTTATTCTTCACTTTATTCATTTGAGACATACTTTTTGATAGTATCAAAAAAGTTGGGAAAAACGAATAATAAGAAAAAAATCTGTGATGCGAAGTTTGTGTCTTTCACACGAAAAGGTGACGATTACGGCATTTGGCGTTTCTTATTGTGAGTATCTCTGAAACGGACCTGCAGATTTCACCGAAAATAGTTTTTTGGCATCAAGCGGTGCATCCCAACAACTTTTGCGTTGGGGTGAAATTAGCTAGGACGTACGGTTTGGGATTTACCTGGTAAGTTATGCTCTGATGCAAGATTCGAGCGTTTGAGAAGAAAAGGAGACGATTACGGCTATTTGCCGTTTTAAACGCGCGTATCTTTGAAAGTGACTTGCGGATATCGTCGAAGTAAACTTTTTCGGCATTAAGCGGTGCGTTCCAGCAACTTTTGCGGAGGGGTGAAATTAGCTAGGACGTACGGTTTGGGATTTACGTGGTAGGTTTTGCTCTAATGCGAAATTCGAGCGTTTGAAAAGAAAAAAAGACGATTGCGGCTATTTACCGTTTTAAACGCGCGTATCTTTGAAACTGACCTGCGGATATCGTCGAAGTAAACTTTTTCGGCTTTAAGCGGTGCGTGCCAGCAACTTTTGCGGAGGGGTGAAATTAGCTAGGACGTACGGTTTGGGATTTACCTGGTAAGTTATGCTCTGATGCGAAATTCGAGCGTTTGAAAAGAAAAGGAGACGATTGCGGCTATTTGCCGTTTTAAACGCGCGTATCTTTGAAACTGACCTGCGGATATCGTCGAAGTAAACTTTTTCAGCATTAAGCGGTGCGTTCCAGCAACTTTTGCGGAGGGGTGAAATTAGCTAGGACGTACGGTTTGGGATTTACGTGGTAGGTTTTGCTCTAATGCGAAATTCGAGCGTTTCACACGAAAAGGAGTCGATTGCGGCAATTTGCGCTTTTAAATCTGCGTTTCTCTGAAACTGACATGTAGATTTCATCGAAATAAACTTTTTTGGCATTAAGCGGTGTGTCCTAACAACTTTGAACAGGGATGAAATTGTCTAGGGCGTACCGCTTGGGATTTAAGGGGTGGGATTTGGGTGCATAAAAAAAAATTTCTACAATTTTTTTTTAAATGTTATTTTTTCAGAGCAAAAAATTTAATGGCGGACATTTTTCCTCAACAAATTAAAAACGCTATAACTTTCGGATTAGGATATATGAGGATTTTGTTTTTATGAAAATTTTTGTAAGTCCAAAAGTCTGGAAATTTTTTATTTTATTAATTGAGACACATTTTTTGTTTGTATCAAAAAAGTTGGTAACAACGCAAATTAAGGGATGAAAAGTTTTTTTTACAAATTTTCTCAGAATATAATTTTTTCTGGGCAAAAAATGTAAATTGCGGCCATTTTGCTCAACAAGTTAAATACGCTGAAACATTCGGATTTGGAGATACAAAAAATTATATTTTTTTTTCAAAAAATTTTCTAAGTCCAAGATTAGGAAAAATTTGTTTTTTTTTTATTTTTATCAATTAAGACCAATTTCTTGATGTTATCAAAAAATTTCTAAAAAACGCATATTAAGGGATGAAAATTTTTTTTACGATTTTTTTTTGAACAAAAAATATCAATTGTCGCCATTTTTGTCAACAAGTTAAATACGCTAGAACTTTCGGATTTGGAGAAAAAAATAATAATTTTTTTTCAAAAAATTTTCTAAGTCCAAAACTAGGAAGAAATTTTTTTTTTCATTTTTATCAATTGGGACAAACTTTTTGATGGTATTAAAAAAAAGTTGGGAAAAACGCTATTAAGGCATGAAAAAATTTTTTTACGATTTTTTTCTGAACAAATAATATCAATTGTCGCCATTTTTGTCAACAAGTTAAATACGCTAGATCTTTCGGATTTGGAGAAAAAAAAGAATAATTTTTTTTCAAAAAATTTTCTAAGTCTTAAACTAAGAAGACATTTTTTTTTCATTTTTATCAATTGGGACAAACTTTTTGATGGTATTAAAAAAAAGTTGGGAAAAAACGAATATTAAGGGATGAAAAAAAATTTTTTACGAATTTTTTCAAAATGTTATGTTTCCTTGGTAAAAATTTTAAATTGCGGCCATTTTGGTCAACAAGTTAGATACGCTAAAATTTTTAGATTTGGAGATTTGGATAGTTTTTTTTTTTAATTTTCTAAGTTCAAAAGTTGGAAAAAAAATTTTTTTATTTTTATTCTTCACTTTATTCATTTGAGACATACTTTTTGATAGTATCAAAAAAGTTGGGAAAAACGAATATTAAGAAAAAAATCTGTGATGCGAAGTTTGTGTCTTTCACACGAAAAGGTGACGATTACGGCATTTGGCGTTTTTTATTGTGAGTATCTCTGAAACGGACCTGCAGATTTCACCGAAAAAAAATTTTTTGGCTTCAAGCGGTGCATCCCAACAACCTTTGCGTTGGGGTGAAATTAGCTAGGACGTACGGTTTGGGATTTACCTGGTGAGTTATGCTCTGATGCGAAATTCGAGCGTTTGAAAAGAAAAGGAGACGATTGCGGCTATTTGCCGTTTTAAACGCGCGTATCTTTAAAACTGACCTGCGGATATCGTCGAAGTAAACTTTTTCGGCATTAAGCGGTGCGTTCCAGCAACTTTTGCGGAGGGGTGAAATTAGCTAGGACGTACGGTTTGGGATTTACGTGGTAGGTTTTGCACTAATGCGAAATTCGAGCGTTTCACACGAAAAGGAGTCGATTGCGGCAATTTGCGCTTTTAAATCTGCGTTTCTCTGAAACTGACCTGTAGATTTCATCGAAGTAAACTTTTTTGGCATTAAGCGGTGTGTCCTAACAACTTTGAACAGGGATGAAATTGCCTAGGGCGTACCGCTTGGGATTTAAGGGGTGGGAATTGGGTGCATAAAAAAAAATTTCTACAATTTTTTTTTAAATGTTATTTTTTCAGAGGAAAAAATTTAATGGCGGACATTTTGGTCAACAAATTAAAAACGCTATAACTTTCGGATTAGGATATATGAGGATTTTGTTTTTATGAAAATTTTTGTAAGTCCAAAAGTCTGGAAATTTTTTATTTTATTAATTGAGACACATTTTTTGTTTGTATCAAAAAAGTTGGGAAAAACGAATATTAAGAAAAAAATCTGTGATGCGAAGTTTGTGTCTTTCACACGAAAAGGTGACGATTACGGCATTTGGCGTTTTTTATTGTGAGTATCTCTGAAACGGACCTGCAGATTTCACCGAAAAAAAATTTTTTGGCATCAAGCGGTGCATCCCAACAACCTTTGCGTTGGGGTGAAATTAGCTAGGACGTACGGTTTGGGATTTACCTGGTGAGTTATGCTCTGATGCGAAATTCGAGCGTTTGAAAAGAAAAGGAGACGATTGCGGCTATTTGCCGTTTTAAACGCGCGTATCTTTAAAACTGACCTGCGGATATCGTCGAAGTAAACTTTTTCGGCATTAAGCGGTGCGTTCCTGCAACTTTTGCAGAGGGGTGAAATTAGCTAGGACGTACGGTTTGGGATTTACGTGGTAGGTTTTGCTGTAATGCGAAATTCGAGCGTTTCACACAAAAAGGAGTCGATTGCGGCAATTTGCGCTTTTAAACCTGCGTTTCTCTGAAACTGACCTGTAGATTTCAACGAAGTAAGCTTTTTAGGCGTTAAGCGGTGTGTCCTAACAGCTTTGAACAGGGATGAAATTGCCTAGGGCGTACCGCTTGGGATTTATGGGGTGGGATTTGGGTGCATAAAAAATTTTCTACAATTTTTTTTTAAATGTTATTTTTTCAGAGCAAAAAATTTATTTGCGGACATTTTGGTCAACAAATTAAAAACGCTATAACTTCGGATTATGATATATGAGGAATTTTGTTTTTATGAAAATTTTTTTAAGTCCAAAAGTTTGGATTTTTTTTTTTTTATTAATTGAGACAAATCTTTTGTTTGTATCAAAAAAGTTGGTAATAACGCAAATTAAGGGATGAAAAGTTTTTTTTACGAATTTTCTCAGAATATATTTTTTTCTGGGCAAAAAATGTAAATTGCGGCCATTTTGCTCAACAAGTTAAATACGCTGAAATTTTCGGATTTGGAGATACAAAAAATTCTATTTTTTTTTCAAAAAATCTTCTAAGTCCAAGATTAGGAAAAATTTGTTTTTTTTTTATTTTTATCAATTAAGACCAATTTCTTGATGTTATCAAAAATTTCTAAAAAACGCATATCAAGGGATAAAAATTTTTTTTACGATTTTTTTCTGAACAAAAAATATCAATTGTCGCCATTTTTGTCAAAAAGTTAAATACGCTAGAACTTTCGGATTTGGAGAAAAAGATAATAATTTTTTTTCAAAAAATTTTCTAAGTACAAAACTAGGAAGACATTTTTTTTTTCATTTTTATCAATTGGGACAAACTTTTCGATGGTATTAAAAAAAAGTTGGGAAAAACGCATATTAAGGGATGAAAAAAAATTTTTTACGAATTTTTTCCAAATGTTATGTTTCCTTGGCAAAAATTTTAAATAGCGGCCATTTTGGTCAACAAGTTAGATACGTTAAAGTTTTTAGATTCGGAGGTTTGGATAGTTTTAGTTTTTTTTTTTTAATTTTCTAAGTTCAAAAGTTGAAAAAAAAAATTTTTATTAAAGAATTTCTAAAAAACGCATATCAAGGGATGAAAAAATTTTTTTACGATTTTTTTCTGCACAAAAAATATCAATTGTCGCCATTTTTGTCAACAAGTTAAATACGCTAGAACTTTCGGATTTGGAGAAAAAAAGAATAATTTTTTTTCAAAAAATTTTCTAAGTCCAAAACTAGGAAGACATTTTTTTTTTCATTTTTATCAATTGGGACAAACTTTTTGATGGTATTAAAAAAAAGTTGGGAAAAACGAATATTAAGGGATGAAAAAAATTTTTCTACGAATTTTTTCAAAATGTTATGTTTCCTTGGTAAAAATTTTAAATTGCGGCCATTTTGGTCAACAAGTTAGATACGCAAAAATTTTTAGATTTGGAGATTTGGATAGTTTTTTTTTTTAATTTTCTAAGTTCAAAAGTTGGAAAAAAAAATTTTTCATTTTTATTCTTCACTTTATTCATTTGAGACAAACTTTTTGATAGTATCAAAAAAGTTGGGAAAAACGAATATTAAGAAAAAAATCTGTGATGCGAAGTTTGTGTCTTTCACACGAAAAGGTGACGATTACGGCATTTGGCGTTTTTTATTGTGAGTATCTCTGAAACGGACCTGCAGATTTCACCGAAAAAAAGTTTTTTGGCATCAAGCGGTGCATCCCAACAACTTTTGCGTTGGGGTGAAATTAGCTAGGACGTACGGTTTGGGATTTTCCTGGTAAGTTATGCTCTGATGCGAAATTCGAGCGTTTGAAAAGAAAAGGAGACGATTGCGGCTATTTGCCGTTTTAAACGCGCGTATCTTTGAAACTGACCTGCGGATATCGTCGAAGTAAACTTTTTCGGCATTAAGCGGTGCGTTCCAGCAACTTTTGCGGAGGGGTGAAATTAGCTAGGACGTACGGTTTGGGATTTACGTGGTAGGTTTTGCTCTAATGCGAAATTCGAGCGTTTCACACGAAAAGGAGTCGATTGCGGCAATTTGCGCTTTTAAATCTGCGTTTCTCTGAAACTGACCTGTAGATTTCATCGAAGTAAACTTTTTTGGCATTAAGCGGTGTGTCCTAACAACTTTGAACAGGTATGAAATTGCCTAGGGCGTACCGCTTGGGATTTAATGGGTGGGATTTGGGTGCATAAAAAAAATTTCTACAATTTTTTTTTAAATGTTATTTTTTCAGAGCAAAAAATTTAATGGCCGACATTTTGGTCAACAAATTAAAAACGCTATAACTTTCGGATTAGGATATATGAGGAATTTTGTTTTTATGAAAATTTTTGTAAGTCCAAAAGTCTGGAGATTTTTTATTTTATTAATTGAGACACATTTTTTGTTTGTGTCAAAGAAGTTGGTAATAACGCAAATTAAGGGATGAAAAGTTTTTTTTACAAATTTTCTCAGAAAATAATTTTTTCTGGGCAAAAAATGTAAATTGCGGCCATTTTGCTCAACAAGTTAAATACGCTTAAACTTTCGGATTTGGAGATACAAAAAATTATATTTTTTTTTCAAAAAATTTTCTAAGTCCAAGATTAGGAAAAATTTGTTTTTTTTTATTTTTATCAATTAAGACCAATTTCTTGATGTTATCAAAAAATTTCTAAAAAACGCATATTAAGAAATGAAAAAATTTTTTTACGATTTTTTTCTGAACAAAAAATATCAATTGTCGCCATTTTTGTCAACAAGTTAAATACGCTAGAACTTTCGGATTTGGAGAAAAAAAGAATAATTTTTTTTAAAAAAAATTTCTAAGTCCAAAACTAGGAAGACATTTTTTTTTTCATTTTTATCAATTGGGACAAACTTTTTGATGGTATTAAAAAAAAGTTGGGAAAAACGAATATTAAGGGATGAAAAAATTTTTTTTACGAATTTTTTCAAAATGTTATGTTTCCTTGGTAAAAATTTTAAATTGCGGCCATTTTGGTCAACAAGTTAGATACGCTAAAATTTTTAGATTTGGAGATTTGGATAGTTTTTTTTTTTAATTTTCTAAGTTCAAAAGTTGGAAAAAAAAATTTTTTATTTTTATTCTTCACTTTATTCATTTGAGACATACTTTTTGATAGTATCAAAAAAGTTGGGAAAAACGAATATTAAGAAAAAAATCTGTGATGCGAAGTTTGTGTCTTTCACACGAAAAGGTGACGATTACGGCATTTGGCGTTTTTTATTGTGAGTATCTCTGAAACGGACCTGCAGATTTCACCGAAAAAAAGTTTTTTGGCATTAAGCGGTGCATCCTAACAACTTTTGCGTTGGGGTGAAATTAGCTAGGACGTACGGTTTGGGATTTACCTGGTAAGCTATGCTCTGATGCGAAATTCGAGCGTTTGAAAAGAAAAGGAGACGATTGCGGCTATTTGCCGTTTTAAACGCGCGTATCTTTGAAACTGACCTGCGGATATCGTCGAAGTAAACTTTTTCGGCATTAAGCGGTGCGTTCCAGCAACTTTTACGGAGGGGTGAAATTAGCTAGGACGTACGGTTTGGGATTTACGTGGTAGGTTTTGCTCTAATGCGAAATTCGAGCGTTTCACACGAAAAGGAGTCGATTGCGGCAATTTGCGCTTTTAAATCTGCGTTTCTCTGAAACTGACCTGTAGATTTCATCGAAGTAAACTTTTTTGGCATTAAGCGGTGTGTCCTAACAACTTTGAACAGGGATGAAATTGCCTAGGGCGTACCGCTTGGGATTTAATGGGTGGGATTTGGGTGCATAAAAAAAAATTTCTACAATTTTTTTTTAAATGTTATTTTTTCAGAGCAAAAAATTTAATGGCGGACATTTTGGTCAACAAATTAAAAACGCTATAACTTTCGGATTAGGATATATGAGGAATTTTGTTTTTATGAAAATTTTTGTAAGTCCAAAAGTCTGGAGATTTTTTATTTTATTAATTGAGACACATTTTTTGTTTGTGTCAAAAAAGTTGGTAATAACGCAAATTAAGGGATGAAAAGTTTTTTTTACAAATTTTCTCAGAATATAATTTTTTCTGGGCAAAAAATGTAAATTGCGGCCATTTTGCTCAACAAGTTAAATACGCTTAAACTTTCGGATTTGGAGATACAAAAAATTATATTTTTTTTTCAAAAAATTTTCTAAGTCCAAGATTAGGAAAAATTTGTTTTTTTTTATTTTTATCAATTAAGACCAATTTCTTGATGTTATCAAAAAATTTCTAAAAAACGCATATTAAGAAATGAAAAAATTTTTTTACGATTTTTTTCTGAACAAAAAATATCAATTGTCGCCATTTTTGTCAACAAGTTAAATACGCTAGAACTTTCGGATTTGGAGAAAAAAAGAATAATTTTTTTTCAAAAAATTTTCTAAGTCCAAAACTAGGAAGACATTTTTTTTTTCATTTTTATCAATTGGGACAAACTTTTTGATGGTATTAAAAAAAAGTTGGGAAAAACGAATATTAAGGGATGAAAAAATTTTTTTTACGAATTTTTTCAAAATGTTATGTTTCCTTGGTAAAAATTTTAAATTGCGGCCATTTTGGTCAACAAGTTAGATACGCTAAAATTTTTAGATTTGGAGATTTGGATAGTTTTTTTTTTTAATTTTCTAAGTTCAAAAGTTGGAAAAAAAAATTTTTTATTTTTATTCTTCACTTTATTCATTTGAGACATACTTTTTGATAGTATCAAAAAAGTTGGGAAAAACGAATATTAAGAAAAAAATCTGTGATGCGAAGTTTGTGTCTTTCACACGAAAAGGTGACGATTACGGCATTTGGCGTTTTTTATTGTGAGTATCTCTGAAACGGACCTGCAGATTTCACCGAAAAAAAATTTTTTGGCATCAAGCGGTGCATCCCAACAACCTTTGCGTTGGGGTGAAATTAGCTAGGACGTACGGTTTGGGATTTACCTGGTGAGTTATGCTCTGATGCGAAATTCGAGCGTTTGAAAAGAAAAGGAGACGATTGCGGCTATTTGCCGTTTTAAACGCGCGTATCTTTAAAACTGACCTGCGGATATCGTCGAAGTAAACTTTTTCGGCATTAAGCGGTGCGTTCCTGCAACTTTTGCAGAGGGGTGAAATTAGCTAGGACGTACGGTTTGGGATTTACGTGGTAGGTTTTGCTGTAATGCGAAATTCGAGCGTTTCACACAAAAAGGAGTCGATTGCGGCAATTTGCGCTTTTAAACCTGCGTTTGCCTGAAACTGACCTGTAGATTTCAACGAAGTAAGCTTTTTAGGCGTTAAGCGGTGTGTCCTAACAGCTTTGAACAGGGATGAAATTGCCTAGGGCGTACCGCTTGGGATTTATGGGGTGGGATTTGGGTGCATAAAAAATTTTCTACAATTTTTTTTTAAATGTTATTTTTTCAGAGCAAAAAATTTATTTGCGGACATTTTGGTCAAATTAAAAACGCTATAACTTCGGATTATGATATATGAGGAATTTTGTTTTTATGAAAATTTTTTTAAGTCCAAAAGTTTGGATTTTTTTTTTTTTATTAATTGAGACAAATCTTTTGTTTGTATCAAAAAAGTTGGTAATAACGCAAATTAAGGGATGAAAAGTTTTTTTTACGAATTTTCTCAGAATATATTTTTTTCTGGGCAAAAAATGTAAATTGCGGCCATTTTGCTCAACAAGTTAAATACGCTGAAATTTTCGGATTTGGAGATACAAAAAATTCTATTTTTTTTTCAAAAAATCTTCTAAGTCCAAGATTAGGAAAAATTTGTTTTTTTTTTATTTTTATCAATTAAGACCAATTTCTTGATGTTATCAAAAATTTCTAAAAAACGCATATCAAGGGATAAAAATTTTTTTTACGATTTTTTTCTGAACAAAAAATATCAATTGTCGCCATTTTTGTCAAAAAGTTAAATACGCTAGAACTTTCGGATTTGGAGAAAAAGATAATAATTTTTTTTCAAAAAATTTTCTAAGTACAAAACTAGGAAGACATTTTTTTTTTCATTTTTATCAATTGGGACAAACTTTTCGATGGTATTAAAAAAAAGTTGGGAAAAACGCATATTAAGGGATGAAAAAAAATTTTTTACGAATTTTTTCCAAATGTTATGTTTCCTTGGCAAAAATTTTAAATAGCGGCCATTTTGGTCAACAAGTTAGATACGTTAAAGTTTTTAGATTCGGAGGTTTGGATAGTTTTAGTTTTTTTTTTTTAATTTTCTAAGTTCAAAAGTTGAAAAAAAAAATTTTTATTAAAGAATTTCTAAAAAACGCATATCAAGGGATGAAAAAATTTTTTTACGATTTTTTTCTGCACAAAAAATATCAATTGTCGCCATTTTTGTCAACAAGTTAAATACGCTAGAACTTTCGGATTTGGAGAAAAAAAGAATAATTTTTTTTCAAAAAATTTTCTAAGTCCAAAACTAGGAAGACATTTTTTTTTTCATTTTTATCAATTGGGACAAACTTTTTGATGGTATTAAAAAAAAGTTGGGAAAAACGAATATTAAGGGATGAAAAAAATTTTTCTACGAATTTTTTCAAAATGTTATGTTTCCTTGGTAAAAATTTTAAATTGCGGCCATTTTGGTCAACAAGTTAGATACGCAAAAATTTTTAGATTTGGAGATTTGGATAGTTTTTTTTTTTAATTTTCTAAGTTCAAAAGTTGGAAAAAAAAATTTTTCATTTTTATTCTTCACTTTATTCATTTGAGACAAACTTTTTGATAGTATCAAAAAAGTTGGGAAAAACGAATATTAAGAAAAAAATCTGTGATGCGAAGTTTGTGTCTTTCACACGAAAAGGTGACGATTACGGCATTTGGCGTTTTTTATTGTGAGTATCTCTGAAACGGACCTGCAGATTTCACCGAAAAAAAGTTTTTTGGCATCAAGCGGTGCATCCCAACAACTTTTGCGTTGGGGTCAAATTAGCTAGGACGTACGGTTTGGGATTTTCCTGGTAAGTTATGCTCTGATGCGAAATTCGAGCGTTTGAAAAGAAAAGGAGACGATTGCGGCTATTTGCCGTTTTAAACGCGCGTATCTTTGAAACTGACCTGCGGATATCGTCGAAGTAAACT
The DNA here is from genome assembly GCA_905333025.2 of Pyrochroa serraticornis. Taxonomy (NCBI): domain Eukaryota; kingdom Metazoa; phylum Arthropoda; class Insecta; order Coleoptera; family Pyrochroidae; genus Pyrochroa; species Pyrochroa serraticornis. The sequence goes on from HG995158.1 coordinate 21,517,249, forward strand.
TTTTCGGCATTAAGCGGTGCGTTCCAGCAACTTTTGCGGAGGGGTGAAATTAGCTAGGACGTACGGTTTGGGATTTACGTGGTAGGTTTTGCTCTAATGCGAAATTCGAGCGTTTCACACGAAAAGGAGTCGATTGCGGCAATTTGCGCTTTTAAATCTGCGTTTCTCTGAAACTGACCTGTAGATTTCATCGAAGTAAACTTTTTTGGCATTAAGCGGTGTGTCCTAACAACTTTGAACAGGTATGAAATTGCCTAGGGCGTACCGCTTGGGATTTAATGGGTGGGATTTGGGTGCATAAAAAAAATTTCTACAATTTTTTTTTAAATGTTATTTTTTCAGAGCAAAAAATTTAATGGCCGACATTTTGGTCAACAAATTAAAAACGCTATAACTTTCGGATTAGGATATATGAGGAATTTTGTTTTTATGAAAATTTTTGTAAGTCCAAAAGTCTGGAGATTTTTTATTTTATTAATTGAGACACATTTTTTGTTTGTGTCAAAGAAGTTGGTAATAACGCAAATTAAGGGATGAAAAGTTTTTTTTACAAATTTTCTCAGAAAATAATTTTTTCTGGGCAAAAAATGTAAATTGCGGCCATTTTGCTCAACAAGTTAAATACGCTTAAACTTTCGGATTTGGAGATACAAAAAATTATATTTTTTTTTCAAAAAATTTTCTAAGTCCAAGATTAGGAAAAATTTTTTTTTTTTTATTTTTATCAATTAAGACCAATTTCTTGATGTTATCAAAAAATTTCTAAAAAACGCATATTAAGAAATGAAAAAATTTTTTTACGATTTTTTTCTGAACAAAAAATATCAATTGTCGCCATTTTTGTCAACAAGTTAAATACGCTAGAACTTTCGGATTTGGAGAAAAAAAGAATAATTTTTTTTCAAAAAATTTTCTAAGTCCAAAACTAGGAAGACATTTTTTTTTTCATTTTTATCAATTGGGACAAACTTTTTGATGGTATTAAAAAAAAGTTGGGAAAAACGAATATTAAGGGATGAAAAAATTTTTTTTACGAATTTTTTCAAAATGTTATGTTTCCTTGGTAAAAATTTTAAATTGCGGCCATTTTGGTCAACAAGTTAGATACGCTAAAATTTTTAGATTTGGAGATTTGGATAGTTTTTTTTTTTAATTTTCTAAGTTCAAAAGTTGGAAAAAAAAATTTTTTATTTTTATTCTTCACTTTATTCATTTGAGACATACTTTTTGATAGTATCAAAAAAGTTGGGAAAAACGAATATTAAGAAAAAAATCTGTGATGCGAAGTTTGTGTCTTTCACACGAAAAGGTGACGATTACGGCATTTGGCGTTTTTTATTGTGAGTATCTCTGAAACGGACCTGCAGATTTCACCGAAAAAAAGTTTTTTGGCATTAAGCGGTGCATCCTAACAACTTTTGCGTTGGGGTGAAATTAGCTAGGACGTACGGTTTGGGATTTACCTGGTAAGCTATGCTCTGATGCGAAATTCGAGCGTTTGAAAAGAAAAGGAGACGATTGCGGCTATTTGCCGTTTTAAACGCGCGTATCTTTGAAACTGACCTGCGGATATCGTCGAAGTAAACTTTTTCGGCATTAAGCGGTGCGTTCCAGCAACTTTTACGGAGGGGTGAAATTAGCTAGGACGTACGGTTTGGGATTTACGTGGTAGGTTTTGCTCTAATGCGAAATTCGAGCGTTTCACACGAAAAGGAGTCGATTGCGGCAATTTGCGCTTTTAAATCTGCGTTTCTCTGAAACTGACCTGTAGATTTCATCGAAGTAAACTTTTTTGGCATTAAGCGGTGTGTCCTAACAACTTTGAACAGGGATGAAATTGCCTAGGGCGTACCGCTTGGGATTTAATGGGTGGGATTTGGGTGCATAAAAAAAAATTTCTACAATTTTTTTTTAAATGTTATTTTTTCAGAGCAAAAAATTTAATGGCGGACATTTTGGTCAACAAATTAAAAACGCTATAACTTTCGGATTAGGATATATGAGGAATTTTGTTTTTATGAAAATTTTTGTAAGTCCAAAAGTCTGGAGATTTTTTATTTTATTAATTGAGACACATTTTTTGTTTGTGTCAAAAAAGTTGGTAATAACGCAAATTAAGGGATGAAAAGTTTTTTTTACAAATTTTCTCAGAATATAATTTTTTCTGGGCAAAAAATGTAAATTGCGGCCATTTTGCTCAACAAGTTAAATACGCTTAAACTTTCGGATTTGGAGATACAAAAAATTATATTTTTTTTTCAAAAAATTTTCTAAGTCCAAGATTAGGAAAAATTTGTTTTTTTTTATTTTTATCAATTAAGACCAATTTCTTGATGTTATCAAAAAATTTCTAAAAAACGCATATTAAGAAATGAAAAAATTTTTTTACGATTTTTTTCTGAACAAAAAATATCAATTGTCGCCATTTTTGTCAACAAGTTAAATACGCTAGAACTTTCGGATTTGGAGAAAAAAAGAATAATTTTTTTTCAAAAAATTTTCTAAGTCCAAAACTAGGAAGACATTTTTTTTTTCATTTTTATCAATTGGGACAAACTTTTTGATGGTATTAAAAAAAAGTTGGGAAAAACGAATATTAAGGGATGAAAAAATTTTTTTTACGAATTTTTTCAAAATGTTATGTTTCCTTGGTAAAAATTTTAAATTGCGGCCATTTTGGTCAACAAGTTAGATACGCTAAAATTTTTAGATTTGGAGATTTGGATAGTTTTTTTTTTTAATTTTCTAAGTTCAAAAGTTGGAAAAAAAAATTTTTTATTTTTATTCTTCACTTTATTCATTTGAGACATACTTTTTGATAGTATCAAAAAAGTTGGGAAAAACGAATATTAAGAAAAAAATCTGTGATGCGAAGTTTGTGTCTTTCACACGAAAAGGTGACGATTACGGCATTTGGCGTTTTTTATTGTGAGTATCTCTGAAACGGACCTGCAGATTTCACCGAAAAAAAGTTTTTTGGCATTAAGCGGTGCATCCTAACAACTTTTGCGTTGGGGTGAAATTAGCTAGGACGTACGGTTTGGGATTTACCTGGTAAGCTATGCTCTGATGCGAAATTCGAGCGTTTGAAAAGAAAAGGAGACGATTGCGGCTATTTGCCGTTTTAAACGCGCGTATCTTTGAAACTGACCTGCGGATATCGTCGAAGTAAACTTTTTCGGCATTAAGCGGTGCGTTCCAGCAACTTTTGCGGAGGGGTGAAATTAGCTAGGACGTACGGTTTGGGATTTACGTGGTAGGTTTTGCTCTAATGCGAAATTCGAGCGTTTCACACGAAAAGGAGTCGATTGCGGCAATTTGCGCTTTTAAATCTGCGTTTCTCTGAAACTGACCTGTAGATTTCATCGAAGTAAACTTTTTTGGCATTAAGCGGTGTGTCCTAACAACTTTGAACAGGTATGAAATTGCCTAGGGCGTACCGCTTGGGATTTAATGGGTGGGATTTGGGTGCATAAAAAAAATTTCTACAATTTTTTTTTAAATGTTATTTTTTCAGAGCAAAAAATTTAATGGCCGACATTTTGGTCAACAAATTAAAAACGCTATAACTTTCGGATTAGGATATATGAGGAATTTTGTTTTTATGAAAATTTTTGTAAGTCCAAAAGTCTGGAGATTTTTTATTTTATTAATTGAGACACATTTTTTGTTTGTGTCAAAGAAGTTGGTAATAACGCAAATTAAGGGATGAAAAGTTTTTTTTACAAATTTTCTCAGAAAATAATTTTTTCTGGGCAAAAAATGTAAATTGCGGCCATTTTGCTCAACAAGTTAAATACGCTTAAACTTTCGGATTTGGAGATACAAAAAATTATATTTTTTTTTCAAAAAATTTTCTAAGTCCAAGATTAGGAAAAATTTGTTTTTTTTTATTTTTATCAATTAAGACCAATTTCTTGATGTTATCAAAAAATTTCTAAAAAACGCATATTAAGAAATGAAAAAATTTTTTTACGATTTTTTTCTGAACAAAAAATATCAATTGTCGCCATTTTTGTCAACAAGTTAAATACGCTAGAACTTTCGGATTTGGAGAAAAAAAGAATAATTTTTTTTCAAAAAATTTTCTAAGTCCAAAACTAGGAAGACATTTTTTTTTTCATTTTTATCAATTGGGACAAACTTTTTGATGGTATTAAAAAAAAGTTGGGAAAAACGAATATTAAGGGATGAAAAAATTTTATTTACGAATTTTTTCAAAATGTTATGTTTCCTTGGTAAAAATTTTAAATTGCGGCCATTTTGGTCAACAAGTTAGATACGCTAAAATTTTTAGATTTGGAGATTTGGATAGTTTTTTTTTTTAATTTTCTAAGTTCAAAAGTTGGAAAAAAAAATTTTTTATTTTTATTCTTCACTTTATTCATTTGAGACATACTTTTTGATAGTATCAAAAAAGTTGGGAAAAACGAATATTAAGAAAAAAATCTGTGATGCGAAGTTTGTGTCTTTCACACGAAAAGGTGACGATTACGGCATTTGGCGTTTTTTATTGTGAGTATCTCTGAAACGGACCTGCAGATTTCACCGAAAAAAAGTTTTTTGGCATTAAGCGGTGCATCCTAACAACTTTTGCGTTGGGGTGAAATTAGCTAGGACGTACGGTTTGGGATTTACCTGGTAAGCTATGCTCTGATGCGAAATTCGAGCGTTTGAAAAGAAAAGGAGACGATTGCGGCTATTTGCCGCTTTAAACGCGCGTATCTTTGAAACTGACCTGCGGATATCGTCGAAGTAAACTTTTTCGGCATTAAGCAATGCGTTGTTCCAGCAACTTTTGCGGAGGGGTGAAATTAGCTAGGACGTACGGTTTGGGATTTACGTGTTAGGTTTTGCTCTAATGCGAAATTCGAGCGTTTCACACGAAAAGGAGTCGATTGCGGCAATTTGCGCTCTTAAATCTGCGTTTCTCTGAAACTGACCTGTAGATTTCATCGAAGTAAACTTTTTTGGCATTAAGCGGTGTGTCCTAACAACTCTGAACAGGGATGAAATTGCCTAGGGCGTACCGCTTGGGATTTAAGGGGTGGGAATTGGGTGCATAAAAAAAAATTTCTACAATTTTTTTTTAAATGTTATTTTTTCAGAGGAAAAAATTTAATGGCGGACATTTTGGTCAACAAATTAAAAACGCTATAACTTTCGGATTAGGATATATGAGGATTTTGTTTTTATGAAAATTTTTGTAAGTCCAAAAGTCTGGAAATTTTTTATTTTATTAATTGAGACACATTTTTTGTTTGTATCAAAAAAGTTGGTAACAACGCAAATTAAGGGATGAAAAGTTTTTTTTACAAATTTTCTCAGAATATAATTTTTCTGGGCAAAAAATGTAAATTGCGGCCATTTTGCTCAACAAGTTAAAACGCTTAAACTTTCGGATTTGGAGATACAAAAAATTATATTTTTTTTTCAAAAAATTTTCTAAGTTCAAGATTAGGAAAAATTTGTTTTTTTTTTATTTTTATCAATTAAGACCAATTTCTTGATGTTATCAAAAAATTTCTAAAAAACGCATATTAAGGGATGAAAATTTTTTTTACGATTTTTTTTTGAACAAAAAATATCAATTGTCGCCATTTTTGTCAACAAGTTAAATACGCTAGAACTTTCGGATTTGGAGAAAAAAATAATAATTTTTTTTCAAAAAATTTTCTAAGTCCAAAACTAGGAAGACATTTTTTTTTCATTTTTATCAATTGGGACAAACTTTTTGATGGTATTAAAAAAAAGTTGGGAAAAACGCTATTAAGGCATGAAAAAAATTTTTTACGATTTTTTTCTGAACAAATAATATCAATTGTCGCCATTTTTGTCAACAAGTTAAATACGCTAGATCTTTCGGATTTGGAGAAAAAAAAGAATAATTTTTTTTCAAAAAATTTTCTAAGTCTAAAACTAGGAAGACATTTTTTTTTCATTTTTATCAATTGGGACAAACTTTTTGATGGTATTAAAAAAAAGTTGGGAAAAACGAATATTAAGGGATGAAAAAATTTTTTTTACGAATTTTTTCAAAATGTTATGTTTCCTTGGTAAAAATTTTAAATTGCGGCCATTTTGGTCAACAAGTTAGATACGCTAAAATTTTTAGATTTGGAGATGTGGATAGTTTTAGTTTTTTTTTTTAATTTTCTAAGTTCAAAAATTGTAAAAAAAGATTTTTCATTTTTATTCTTCACTTTATTCATTTGAGACAAACTTTTTGATAGTATCAAAAAAGTTGGGAAAAACGAATATTAAGAAAAAAATCTGTGATTCGAAGTTTGTGTCTTTCACAAGAAAAGGTGACGATTACGGCATTTGGCGTTTTTTATTGTGAGTATCTCTGAAACGGACCTGCAGATTTCACCAAAAAAAAGTTTTTTGGCATCAAGCGGTGCATCCCAACAACTTTTGCGTTGGGGTGAAATTAGCTAGGACGTACGGTTTGGGATTTACCTTGTAAGTTATGCTCTGATGCAAGATTCGAGCGTTTGAGAAGAAAAGGAGACGATTACGGCTATTTGCCGTTTTAAACGCGCGTATCTTTGAAACTGACCTGCGTATATCGTCGAAGTAAACTTTTTCGGCATTAAGCGGTGCGTTCCAGCAACTTTTGCGGAGGGGTGAAATTAGCTAGGACGTACGGTTTGGGATTTACGTGGTAGGTTTTGCTCTAATGCGAAATTCGAGCGTTTCACACGAAAAGGAGTCGATTGCGGCAATTTGCGCTTTTAAATCTGCGTTTCTCTGAAACTGACCTGTAGATTTCATCGAAGTAAACTTTTTTGGCATTAAGCGGTGTGTCCTAACAAATTTGAACAGGGATGAAATTGCCTAGGGCGTACCGCTTGGGATTTAAGGGGTGGGAATTGGGTGCATAAAAAAAAATTTCTACAATTTTTTTTTAAATGTTATTTTTTCAGAGGAAAAAATTTAATGGCGGACATTTTGGTCAACAAATTAAAAACGCTATAACTTTCGGATTAGGATATATGAGGATTTTGTTTTTATGAAAATTTTTGTAAGTCCAAAAGTCTGGAAATTTTTTATTTTATTAATTGAGACACATTTTTTGTTTGTATCAAAAAAGTTGGTAATAACGCAAATTAAGGGATGAAAAGTTTTTTTTACAAATTTTCTCAGAATATAATTTTTTCTGGGCAAAAAATGTAAATTGCGGCCATTTTGCTCAACAAGTTAAATACGCTTAAACTTTCGGACTTGGAGATACAAAAAATTATATTTTTTTTTCAAAAAATTTTCTAAGTCCAAGATTAGGAAAAATTTGTTTTTTTTTTATTTTTATCAATTAAGACCAATTTCTTGATGTTATCAAAAAATTTCTAAAAAACGCATATTAAGGGATGAAAAAATTTTTTTACGATTTTTTTCTGAACAAAAAATATCAATTGTCGCCATTTTTGTCAACAAGTTAAATACGCTAGAACTTTCGGATTTGGAGAAAAAAAGAATAATTTTTTTTCAAAAAATTTTCTAAGTCCAAAACTAGGAAGACATTTTTTTTTTCATTTTTATCAATTGGGACAAACTTTTTGATGGTATTAAAAAAAAGTTGGGAAAAACGCTATTAAGGCATGAAAAAATTTTTTTACGATTTTTTTCTGAACAAATAATATCAATTGTCGCCATTTTTGTCAACAAGTTAAATACGCTAGATCTTTCGGATTTGGAGAAAAAAAAGAATAATTTTTTTTCAAAAAATTTTCTAAGTCTAAAACTAGGAAGACATTTTTTTTTCATTTTTATCAATTGGGACAAACTTTTTGATGGTATTAAAAAAAAGTTGGGAAAAACGAATATTAAGGGATGAAAAAATTTTTTTTACGAATTTTTTCAAAATGTTATGTTTCCTTGGTAAAAATTTTAAATTGCGGCCATTTTGGTCAACAAGTTAGATACGCTAAAATTTTTAGATTTGGAGATGTGGATAGTTTTAGTTTTTTTTTTTAATTTTCTAAGTTCAAAAATTGTAAAAAAAGATTTTTCATTTTTATTCTTCACTTTATTCATTTGAGACAAACTTTTTGATAGTATCAAAAAAGTTGGGAAAAACGAATATTAAGAAAAAAATCTGTGATTCGAAGTTTGTGTCTTTCACAAGAAAAGGTGACGATTACGGCATTTGGCGTTTTTTATTGTGAGTATCTCTGAAACGGACCTGCAGATTTCACCAAAAAAAAGTTTTTTGGCATCAAGCGGTGCATCCCAACAACTTTTGCGTTGGGGTGAAATTAGCTAGGACGTACGGTTTGGGATTTTCCTGGTAAGTTATGCTCTGATGCGAAATTCGAGCGTTTGAAAAGAAAAGGAGACGATTGCGGCTATTTGCCGTTTTAAACGCGCGTATCTTTGAAACTGACCTGCGGATATCGTCGAAGTAAACTTTTTCGGCATTAGGCGGTGCGTTCCAGCAACTTTTGCGGAGGGGTGAAATTAGCTAGGACGTACGGTTTGGGATTTACGTGGTAGGTTTTGCTCTAATGCGAAATTCGAGCGTTTCACACGAAAAGGAGTCGATTGCGGCAATTTGCGCTTTTAAATCTGCGTTTCTCTGAAACTGACCTGTAGATTTCATCGAAGTAAACTTTTTTGGCATTAAGCGGTGCGTCCTAACAACTTTGAACAGGGATGAAATTGCCTAGGGCGTACCGCTTGGGATTTAATGGGTGGGATTTGGGTGCATAAAAAAAATTTCTACAATTTTTTTTTAAATGTTATTTTTTCAGAGCAAAAAATTTAATGGCGGACATTTTGGTCAACAAATTAAAAACGCTATAACTTTCGGATTAGGATATATGAGGATTTTGTTTTTATGAAAATTTTTGTAAGTCCAAAAGTCTGGAAATTTTTTATTTTATTAATTGAGACACATTTTTTGTTTGTGTCAAAAAAGTTGGTAATAACGCAAATTAAGGGATGAAAAGTTTTTTTTACAAATTTTCTCAGAATATAATTTTTTCTGGGCAAAAAATGTAAATTGCGGCCATATTGCTCAACAAGTTAAATACGCTGAAACTTTCGGATTTGGAGATACAAAAAATTATATTTTTTTTTCAAAAAATTTTCTAAGTCCAAGATTAGGAAAAATTTTTTTTTTTTTTATTTTTATCAATTAAGACCAATTTCTTGATGTTATCAAAAAAATTCTAAAAATCGCATATTAAGGGATGAAAATTTTTTTTACGATTTTTTTCTGAACAAAAAATATCAATTGTCGCCCTTTTTGTCAACAAGTTAAATACGCTAGAACTTTCGGATTTGGAGAAACAAAGAATAATTTTTTTTCAAAAAATTTTCTAAGTCCAAAACTAGGAAGACATTTTTTTTTTCATTTTTATCAATTGGGACAAACTTTTTGATGGTATTAAAAAAAAGTTGGGAAAAACGAATATTAAGGGATGAAAAAAATTTTTTTACGAATTTTTTCAAAATGTTATGTTTCCTTGGTAAAAATTTTAAATTGCGGCCATTTTGGTCAACAAGTTAGATACGCTAAAATTTTCAGATTTTAAGATTTGGATAGTTTTTTTTTTTAATTTTCTAAGTTCAAAAGTTGGAAAAAAAATTTTTTTATTTTTATTCTTCACTTTATTCATTTGAGACATACTTTTTGATAGTATCAAAAAAGTTGGGAAAAACGAATATTAAGAAAAAAATCTGTGATGCGAAATTTGTGTCTTTCACACGAAAAGGTGACGATTACGGCATTTGGCGTTTTTTATTGTGAGTATCTCTGAAACGGACCTGCAGATTTCACCGAAAAAAAATTTTTTGGCATCAAGCGGTGCATCCCAACAACTTTTGCGTTGGGGTGAAATTAGCTAGGACGTACGGTTTGGGATTTACCTGGTAAGTTATGCTCTGATGCGAAATTCGAGCGTTTGAAAAGAAAAGGAGACGATTGCGGCTATTTGCCGTTTTAAACGCGCGTATCTTTGAAACTGACCTGCGGATATCGTCGAAGTAAACTTTTTCGGCATTAAGCGGTGCGTTCCAGCAACTTTTGCGGAGGGGTGAAATTAGCTAGGACGTACGGTTTGGGATTTACGTGGTAGGTTTTGCACTAATGCGAAATTCGAGCGTTTCACACGAAAAGGAGTCGATTGCGGCAATTTGCGCTTTTAAATCTGCGTTTCTCTGAAACTGACCTGTAGATTTCATCGAAGTAAACTTTTTTGGCATTAAGCGGTGTGTCCTAACAACTTTGAACAGGGATGAAATTGCCTAGGGCGTACCGCTTGGGATTTAAGGGGTGGGAATTGGGTGCATAAAAAAAAATTTCTACAATTTTTTTTTAAATGTTATTTTTTCAGAGGAAAAAATTTAATGGCGGACATTTTGGTCAACAAATTAAAAACGCTATAACTTTCGGATTAGGATATATGAGGATTTTGTTTTTATGAAAATTTTTGTAAGTCCAAAAGTCTGGAAATTTTTTATTTTATTAATTGAGACACATTTTTTGTTTGTATCAAAAAAGTTGGTAATAACGCAAATTAAGGGATGAAAAGTTTTTTTTACAAATTTTCTCAGAATATAATTTTTTCTGGGCAAAAAATGTAAATTGCGGCCATTTTGCTCAACAAGTTAAATACGCTGAAACTTTCGGACTTGGAGATACAAAAAATTATATTTTTTTTTCAAAAAATTTTCTAAGTCCAAGATTAGGAAAAATTTGTTTTTTTTTTATTTTTATCAATTAAGACCAATTTCTTGATGTTATCAAAAAATTTCTAAAAAACGCATATTAAGGGATGAAAAAATTTTTTTACGATTTTTTTCTGAACAAAAAATATCAATTGTCGCCATTTTTGTCAACAAGTTAAATACGCTAGAACTTTCGGATTTGGAGAAAAAGAGAATAATTTTTTTTCAAAAAATTTTCTAAGTCCAAAACTAGGAAGACATTTTTTTTTTCATTTTTATCAATTGGGACAAACTTTTTGATGGTATTAAAAAAAAGTTGGGAAAAACGCTATTAAGGCATGAAAAAATTTTTTTACGATTTTTTTCTGAACAAATAATATCAATTGTCGCCATTTTTGTCAACAAGTTAAATACGCTAGATCTTTCGGATTTGGAGAAAAAAAAGAATAATTTTTTTTCAAAAAATTTTCTAAGTCTAAAACTAGGAAGACATTTTTTTTTCATTTTTATCAATTGGGACAAACTTTTTGATGGTATTAAAAAAAAGTTGGGAAAAACGAATATTAAGGGATGAAAAATTTTTTTTTACGAATTTTTTCAAAATGTTATGTTTCCTTGGTAAAAATTTTAAATTGCGGCCATTTTGGTCAACAAGTTAGATACGCTAAAATTTTTAGATTTGGAGATGTGGATAGTTTTAGTTTTTTTTTTTAATTTTCTAAGTTCAAAAATTGTAAAAAAAGATTTTTCATTTTTATTCTTCACTTTATTCATTTGAGACAAACTTTTTGATAGTATCAAAAAAGTTGGGAAAAACGAATATTAAGAAAAAAATCTGTGATTCGAAGTTTGTGTCTTTCACAAGAAAAGGTGACGATTACGGCATTTGGCGTTTTTTATTGTGAGTATCTCTGAAACGGACCTGCAGATTTCACCAAAAAAAAGTTTTTTGGCATCAAGCGGTGCATCCCAACAACTTTTGCGTTGGGGTGAAATTAGCTAGGACGTACGGTTTGGGATTTACCTGGTAAGTTATGCTCTGATGCGAAATTCGAGCGTTTGTAAAGAAAAGGAGACGATTGCGGCTATTTGCCGTTTTAAACGCGCGTATCTTTGAAACTGACCTGCGGATATCGTCGAAGTAAACTTTTTCGGCATTAAGCGGTGCGTTCCAGCAAGTTTTGCGGAGGGGTGAAATTAGCTAGGACGTACAGTTTGGGATTTACGTGGTAGGTTTTGCTCTAATGCGAAATTCGAGCGTTTCACACGAAAAGGAGTCGATTGCGGCAATTTGCGCTTTTAAATCTTCGTTTCTCTGAAACTGACCTGTAGATTTCATCGAAGTAAACTTTTTTGTCATTAAGCGGTGTGTCCTAACAACTTTGAACAGGGATGAAATAAATTGCCTAGGGCGTACCGCTTGGGATTTAAGGGGTGGGATTTGGGTGCATAAAAAAAATTTCTACAATTTTTTTTTAATGTTATTTTTTCAGAGCAAAAAATTTAATGGCGGACATTTTGGTCAACAAATTAAAAACGCTATAACTTTCTGATTAGGATATATGAGGAATTTTGTTTTTATGAAAATTTTTGTAAGTCCAAAAGTCTGGAGATTTTTTATTTTATTAATTGAGACACATTTTTTGTTTGTATCAAAAAAGTTGGTAATAACGCAAATTAAGGGATGAAAAGTTTTTTTTACAAATTTTCTCAGAATATAATTTTTTCTGGGCAAAAAATGTAAATTGCGGCCATTTTGCTCAACAAGTTAAATACGCTAAAACTTTCGGATTTGGAGATACAAAAAATTATATTTTTTTTTCAAAAAATTTTCTAAGTCCAAGATTAGGAAAAATTTGTTTTTTTTTTATTTTTATCAATTAAGACCAATTTCTTGATGTTATCAAAAAAATTCTAACAATCGCATATTAAGGGATGAAAATTTTTTTTACGATTTTTTTCTGAACAAAAAATATCAATTGTCGCCCTTTTTGTCAACAAGTTAAATACGCTAGAACTTTCGGATTTGGAGAAACAAAGAATAATTTTTTTTCAAAAAATTTTCTAAGTCCAAAACTAGGAAGACATTTTTTTTTTCATTTTTATCAATTGGGACAAACTTTTTGATGGTATTAAAAAAAAGTTGGGAAAAACGAATATTAAGGGATGAAAAAATTTTTTTTACGAATTTTCTCAAAATGTTATGTTTCCTTGGTAAAAATTTTAAATTGCGGCCATTTTGGTCAACAAGTTAGATACGCTAAAATTTTTAGATTTGGAGATTTGGATAGTTTTTTTTTTTAATTTTCTAAGTTCAAAAGTTGGAAAAAAAAAATTTTTATTTTTATTCTTCACTTTATTCATTTGAGACATACTTTTTGATAGTATCAAAAAAGTTGGGAAAAACGAATATTAAGAAAAAAATCTGTGATGCGAAGTTTGTGTCTTTCACAAGAAAAGGTGACGATTACGGCATTTGGCGTTTTTTATTGTGAGTATCTCTGAAACGGACCTGCAGATTTCACCGAAAAAAAGTTTTTTGGCATTAAGCGGTGCATCCTAACAACTTTTGCGTTGGGGTGAAATTAGCTAGGACGTACGGTTTGGGATTTACCTGGTAAGTTATGCTATGATGCGAAATTCGAGCGCTTGAAAAGAAAAGGAGACGATTGCGGCTATTTGCCGTTTTAAACGCGCGTATCTTTGAAACTGACCTGCGGATATCGTCGAAGTAAACTTTTTCGGCATTAAGCGGTGCGTTCCAGCAACTTTTGCGGAGGGGTGAAATTAGCTAGGACGTACGGTTTGGGATTTACGTGGTAGGTTTTGCTCTAATGCGAAATTCGAGCGTTTCACACGAAAAGGAGTCGATTGCGGCAATTTGCGCTTTTAAATCTGCGTTTCTCTGAAACTGACCTGTAGATTTCATCGAAGTAAACTTTTTAGGCATTAAGCGGTGTGTCCTAACAACCTTGAACGGGGATGAAATTGCCTAGGGCGTACCACTTGGGATTTAGGGGGTGGGATTTGGGTGCATAAAAAAAAATTTCTACAATTTTTTTTTAAATGTTATTTTTTCAGAGCAAAAAATTTAATGGCGGACATTTTGGTCATCAAATTAAAAACGCTATAACTTTCGGATTAGGATATATGAGGAATTTTGTTTTTATGAAAATTTTTGTAAGTCCAAAAGTCTGGAGATTTTTTATTTTATTAATTGAGACACATTTTTTGTTTGTGTCAAAAAAGTTGGTAATAACGCAAATTAAGGGATGAAAAGTTTTTTTTACAAATTTTCTCAGAATATAATTTTTTCTGGGCAAAAAATGTAAATTGCGGCCATTTTGCTCAACAAGTTAAATACGCTTAAACTTTCGGATTTGGAGATACAAAAAATTATATTTTTTTTTCAAAAAATTTTCTAAGTCCAAGATTAGGAAAAATTTGTTTTTTTTTTATTTTTATCAATTAAGACCAATTTCTTGATGTTATCAAAAAATTTCTAAAAAACGCATATTAAGGGATGAAAAAAATTTTTTACGATTTTTTTCTGAACAAAAAATATCAATTGTCGCCATTTTTGTCAACAAGTTAAATACGCTAGAACTTTCGGATTTGGAGAAAAAAAGAATAATTTTTTTTCAAAAAATTTTCTAAGTCCAAAACTAGGAAGACATTTTTTTTTTCATTTTTATCAATTGGGACAAACTTTTTGATGGTATTAAAAAAAAGTTGGGAAAAACGCTATTAAGGCATGAAAAAATTTTTTTACGATTTTTTTCTGAACAAATAATATCAATTGTCGCCATTTTTGTCAACAAGTTAAATACGCTAGATCTTTCGGATTTGGAGAAAAAAAAGAATAATTTTTTTTCAAAAAATTTTCTAAGTCTAAAACTAGGAAGACATTTTTTTTTCATTTTTATCAATTGGGACAAACTTTTTGATGGTATTAAAAAAAAGTTGGGAAAAACGAATATTAAGGGATGAAAAAATTTTTTTTACGAATTTTTTCAAAATGTTATGTTTCCTTGGTAAAAATTTTAAATTGCGGCCATTTTGGTCAACAAGTTAGATACGCTACAATTTTTAGATTTGGAGATGTGGATAGTTTTAGTTTTTTTTTTTAATTTTCTAAGTTCAAAAATTGTAAAAAAAGATTTTTCATTTTTATTCTTCACTTTATTCATTTGAGACAAACTTTTTGATAGTATCAAAAAAGTTGGGAAAAACGAATATTAAGAAAAAAATCTGTGATGCGAAGTTTGTGTCTTTCACACGAAAAGGTGACGATTACGGCATTTGGCGTTTTTTATTGTGAGTATCTCTGAAACGGACCTGCAGATTTCACCGAAAAAAAGTTTTTTGGCATCAAGCGGTGCATCCCAACAACTTTTGCGTTGGGGTGAAATTAGCTAAGACGTACCGTTTGGGATTTACCTGGTAAGTTATGCTCTGATGCGAAATTCGAGCGTTTGAAAAGAAAAGGAGACGATTGCGGCTATTTGCCGTTTTAAACGCGCGTATCTTTGAAACTGACCTGCGGATATCGTCGAAGTAAACTTTTTCGGTATTAAGCGGTGCGTTCCAGCAACTTTTGCGGAGGGGTGAAATTAGCTAGGACGTACGGTTTGGGATTTACGTGGTAGGTTTTGCTCTAATGCGAAATTCGAGCGTTTCACACGAAAAGGAGTCGATTGCGGCAATTTGCGCTTTTAAATCTGCGTTTCTCTGAAACTGACCTGTAGATTTCATCGAAGTAAACTTTTTTGGCATTAAGCGGTGTGTCCTAACAACTTTGAACAGGGATGAAATTGCCTAGAGCGTACCGCTTGGGATTTAAGGGGTGGGATTTGGGTGCATAAAAAAAAATTCTACAATTTTTTTTTAAATGTTATTTTTTCAGACAAAAAATTTAATGGCGGACATTTTGGTCAACAAATTAAAAACGCTATATCTTTCGGATTAGGATATATGAGGAATTTTGTTTTTATGAAAATTTTTGTAAGTCCAAAAGTCTGGAAATTTTTTATTTTATTAATTGAGACACATTTTTTGTTTGTATCAAAAAAGTTGGTAATAACGCAAATTAAGGGATGAAAAGTTTTTTTTTACAAATTTTCTCAGAATATAATTTTTTCTGGGCAAAAAATGTAAATTGCGGCCATTTTGCTCAACAAGTTAAATACGCTAAAACTTTCGGATTTGGAGATACAAAATATTATATTTTTTTTTCAAAAAATTTTCTAAGTCCAAGATTAGGAAAAATTTGTTTTTTTTTTATTTTTATCAATTAAGACCAATTTCTTGATGTTATCAAAAATTTTCTAAAAATCGCATATTAAGGGATGAAAATTTTTTTTACGATTTTTTTCTGAACAAAAAATATCAATTGTCGCCATTTTTGTCAACAAGTTAAATACGCTAGAACTTTTGGATTTGGAGAAAAAAATAATAATTTTTTTTCAAAAAATTTTCTACGTCCAAAACTAGGAAGACATTTTTTTTTCATTTTTATCAATTGGGACAAACTTTTGATGGTATTAAAAAAAAGTTGGGAAAAACGAATATTAAGGGATGAAAAAATTTTTTTTACGAATTTTTTCAAAATGTTATGTTTCCTTGGTAAAAATTTTAAATTGCGGCCATTTTGGTCAACAAGTTAGATACGCTAAAATTTTTAGATTCGGAGATTTGGATATTTTTTTTTTTTTTTAATTTTCTAAGTTCAAAAGTTGTAAAAAAAAATTTTTCATTTTTATTTTTCACTTTATTCATTTGAGACAAACTTTTTGATAGTATCAAAAACGTTGGGAAAAACGAATATTAAGAAAAGAATCTGTGATGCGAAGTTTGTGTCTTTCACACGAAAAGGTGACGATTACGGCATTTGGCGTTTCTTATTGTGAGTATCTCTGAAACGGACCTGCAGATTTCACCGAAAATAGTTTTCTGGCATCAAGCGGTGCATCCCAACAACTTTTGCGTTGGGGTGAAATTAGCTAGGACGCACGGTTTGGGATTTACCTGGTAAGTTATGCTCTGATGCAAGATTCGAGCGTTTGAGAAGAAAAGGAGACGATTACGGCTATTTGCCGTTTTAAACGCGCGTATCTTTGAAACTGACTTGCGGATATCGTCGAAGTAAACTTTTTCGGCATTAAGCGGTGCGTTCCAGCAACTTTTGCGGAGGGGTGAAATTAGCTAGGACGTACGGTTTGGGATTTACGTGGTAGGTTTGGCTCTAATGCGAAATTCGAACGTTTGAAAAGAAAAGGAGACGATTGCGGCTATTTGCCGTTTTAAACGCGCGTATCTTTGAAACTGACCTGCGGATATCGTCGAAGTAAACTTTTTCGGCTTTAAGCGGTGCGTGCCAGCAACTTTTGCGGATGGGTGAAATTAGCTAGGACGTACGGATTGGGATTTACGTGGTAGGTTTTGCTCTAATGCGTGATTCGAGCGTTTCACACGAAAAGGAGTCGATTGCGGCAATTTGCGCTTTTAAATCTGCGTTACTCTGAAACTGACCTGTAGATTTCATCGAAGTAAACTTTTTTGGCATTAAGCTGTGTGTCCTAACAACTTTGAACAGGGATGAAATAGCCTAGGGCGTACCGCTTGGGATTTAAGGGGTGGGATTTGGGTGCATAAAAAAAAATTTCTACAATTTTTTTTTAAATGTTATTTTTTCAGAGGAAAAAATTTAATGGCGGACATTTTGGTCAACAAATTAAAAACGCTATATCTTTCGGATTAGGATATATGAGGATTTTGTTTTTATGAAAATTTTTGTAAGTCCAAAAGTCTGGAAATTTTTTATTTTATTAATTGAGACACATTTTTTGTTTGTATCAAAAAAGTTGGTAACAACGCAAATTAAGGGATGAAAAGTTTTTTTTACAAATTTTCTCAGAATATAATTTTTTCTGGGCAAAGAATGTAAATTGCGGCCATTTTGCTCAACAAGTTAAATACGCTGAAACTTTCGGATTTGGAGATACAAAAAATTATATTTTTTTTTCAAAAAATTTTCTAAGTCCAAGATTAGGAAAAATTTGTTTTTTTTTTATTTTTATCAATTAAGACCAATTTCTTGATGTTATCAAAAAATTTCTAAAAAACGCATATTAAGGGATGAAAATTTTTTTTACGATTTTTTTCTGAACAAAAAATATCAATTGTCGCCATTTTTGTCAACAAGTTAAATACGCTAGAACTTTCGGATTTGGAGAAAAAAATTATAATTTTTTTTCAAAAAATTTTCTAGGTCCAAAACTAGGAAGACATTTTTTTTTCATTTTTATCCATTGGGACAAACTTTTTGATGGTATTAAAAAAAAGTTGGGAAAAACGCATATTAAGGGATGAAAAAATTTTTCTTACGAATTTTTTCAAAATGTTATGTTTCCTTGGTAAAAATTTTAAATTGCGGACATTTTGGTCAACAAGCTAGATACGCTAAAATTTTTAGATTTGGAGATTTGGAAAGTTTTTTTTTTTTTTTTATTTTCTAAGTTCAAAAGTCGGAAAAAAAAATTTTTCATTTTTATTCTTCACTTTATTCATTTGAGACAAACTTTTTGATAGTATCAAAAAAGTTGGGAAAAACGAATATTAAGAAAAAAATCTGTGATGCGAAGTTTGTGTCTTTCACACGAAAAGGTGACGATTACGGCATTTGGCGTTTTTTATTGTGAGTATCTCTGAAACGGACCTGCAGATTTCACCGAAAAAAAGTTTTTTCGCATCAAGCGGTGCATCCCAACAACTTTTGCGTTGGGGTGAAATTAGCTAGGACGTACCGTTTGGGATTTACCTGGTAAGTTATGCTCTGATGCGAAGTTCGAGCGTTTGAAAAGAAAGGGAGACGATTGCGGCTATTTGCCGTTTTAAACGCGCGTATCTTTGAAACTGACCTGCGGATATCGTCGAAGTAAACTTTTTCGGCATTAAGCGCTGCGTTCCAGCAACTTTTGCGGAGGGGTGAGATTAGCTAGGACGTACGGTTTGGGATTTACGTGGTAGGTTTTGCTCTAATGCGAAATTCGAGCGTTTCACACGAAAAGGAGTCGATTGCGGCAATTTGCGCTTTTAAATCTGCGTTTCTCTGAAACTGACCTGTAGATTTCATCGAAGTAAACTTTTTTGGCATTAAGCGGTGTGTCCTAACAACTTTGAACAAGGATGAAATTGCCTAGGGCGTACCGCTTGGGATTTAATGGGTGGGATTTGGGTGCGTAAAAAAAATTTTCTACAATTTTTTTTTAAATGTTAATTTTTCAGAGCAAAAAATTTAATGGCGGACATTTTGGTCAACAAATTAAAAACGCTATAACTTTCGGATTAGGATATATGAGGAATTTTGTTTTTATGAAAATTTTTGTAAGTCCAAAAGTCTGGAGATTTTTTATTATATTAATTGAGACACATTTTTTGTTTGTGTCAAAAAAGTTGGTAATAACGCAAGTTAAGGGATGAAAAGTTTTTTTTACAAATTTTCTCAGAATATAATTTTTTCTGGGCAAAAAATGTAAATTGCGGCCATTTTGCTCAACAAGTTAAATACGCTGAAACTTTCGGATTTGGAGATACAAAAAATTATATTTCTTTTTCAAAAAATTTTCTAAGTCCAAGATTAGGAAAAATTTGTTTTTTTTTATTTTTATCAATTAAGACCAATTTCTTGATGTTATCAAAAAATTTCTAAAAAACGCATATTAAGGGATGAAAATTTTTTTTACGATTTTTTTCTGAACAAAAAATATCAATTGTCGCCATTTTTGTCCAAAAGTTAAATACGCTAGAACTTTCCGATTTGGAGAAAAAAATAATAATTTTTTTTCAAAAAATTTTCTAAGTCCAAAACTAGGAAGACATTTTTTCTTCATTTTTATCATTTGGGACAAACTTTTTGATGGTATTAAAAAAAAGTTGGGAAAGACGAATATTAAGGGATGAAACAATTTTTTTTACTAATTTTTTCAAAATGTTATGTTTCCTTGGCAAAAATTTTTAATTGCGGCCATTCTGGTCAACAAGTTATATACGCTAAAGTTTTTAGATTCGGAGGTTTGGATAGTTTTAGTTTTTTTTTTAATTTTCTAAGTTCAAAAGTTGGAAAAAAAAATTTTTATTAAAGAATTTCTAAAAAACGCATATCAAGGGATGAAAAAATTTTTTTACGATTTTTTTCTGAACAAAAAATATCAATTGTCGCCATTTTTGTCAACAAGTTAAATACGCTAGAACTTTCGGATTTGGAGAAAAAAAAGAATAATTTTTTTTTAAAAAATTTTCTAAGTCCAAAACTAGGAAGACATTTTTTTTTTCATTTTTATCAATTGGGACAAACTTTTTGATGGTATTAAAAGAAAGTTGGGAAAAACGAATATTAAGGGATGAAAAATTTTTTACGAATTTTTTCCAAATGTTATGTTTCCTTGGCAAAAATTTTAAATTGCGGCCATTTTGGTCAACAAGTTAGATACGCTAAAGTTTTTAGATTCGGAGGTTTGGATAGTTTTAGTTTTTTTTTTTTTAATTTTCTAAGTTCAAAAGTTGAAAAAAAAAATTTTTATTAAAGAATTTCTAAAAAACGCATATCAAGGGATGAAAAAATTTTTTTACGATTTTTTTCTGAACAAAAAATATCAATTGTCGCCATTTTTGTCAACAAGTTAAATACGCTAGAACTTTCGGATTTGGAGAAACAAAGAATAATTTTTTTTCAAAAAATTTTCTAAGTCCAAAACTAGGAAGACATTTTTTTTTTCATTTTTATCAATTGGGACAAACTTTTTGATGGTATTAAAAGAAAGTTGGGAAAAACGAAAATTAAGGGATGAAAAATTTTTTTTTACGAATTTTTTCAAAATGTTATGTTTCCTTGGTAAAAATTTTAAATTGCGGCCATTTTGGTCAACAAGTTAGATACGCTAAAGTTTTTAGATTTGGAGATTTGGATAGTTTTAGTTTTTTTTTTTTAATTTTCTAAGTTCAAAAGCTGGAAAAAAATTTTTTTTATTTTTATTCTTCACTTTATTCATTTGAAACAAACTTTTTGATAGTATCAAAAAAATTGGGAAAAACGAATATTAGGAAAAAAATCTGTGATGCGAAGTTTGTGTCTTTCACACGAAAAGGTGACGATTACGGCATTTGGCGTTTTCTATTGTGAGTATTTCTGAAGCGGACCTGCAGATTTCACCGAAAAAAAGTTTTTTGGCATCAAGCGGTGCATCCCAACAACTTTTGCGTTGGGGTGAAATTAGCTAGGACGCACGGTTTGGGATTTACCTGGTAAGTTATGCTCTGATGCAAGATTCGAGCGTTTGAGAAGAGAAGGAGACGATTACGGCTATTTGCCGTTTTAAACGCGCGTATCTTTGAAACTGACTTGCGGATATCGTCGAAGTAAACTTTTTCGGCATTAAGCGGTGCGTTCCAGCAACTTTTGCGGAGGGGTGAAATTAGCTAGGACGTACGGTTTGGGATTTACGTGGTAGGTTTGGCTCTAATGCGAGATTCGAACGTTTGAAAAGAAAAGGAGACGATTGCGGCTATTTGCCGTTTTAAACGCGCGTATCTTTGAAACTGACCTGCGGATATCGTCGAAGTAAACTTTTTCGGCTTTAAGCGGTGCGTGCCAGCAACTTTTGCGGATGGGTGAAATTAGCTAGGACGTACGGATTGGGATTTACGTGGTAGGTTTTGCTCTAATGCGTGATTCGAGCGTTTCACACGAAAAGGAGTCGATTGCGGCAATTTGCGCTTTTAAATCTGCGTTACTCTGAAACTGACCTGTAGATTTCATCGAAGTAAACTTTTTTGGCATTAAGCTGTGTGTCCTAACAACTTTGAACAGGGATGAAATAGCCTAGGGCGTACCGCTTGGGATTTAAGGGGTGGGATTTGGGTGCATAAAAAAAAATTTCTACAATTTTTTTTTAAATGTTATTTTTTCAGAGGAAAAAATTTAATGGCGGACATTTTGGTCAACAAATTAAAAACGCTATATCTTTCGGATTAGGATATATGAGGATTTTGTTTTTATGAAAATTTTTGTAAGTCCAAAAGTCTGGAAATTTTTTATTTTATTAATTGAGACACATTTTTTGTTTGTATCAAAAAAGTTGGTAACAACGCAAATTAAGGGATGAAAAGTTTTTTTTTACAAATTTTCTCAGAATATAATTTTTTCTGGGCAAAGAATGTAAATTGCGGCCATTTTGCTCAACAAGTTAAATACGCTGAAACTTTCGGATTTGGAGATACAAAAAATTATATTTTTTTTTCAAAAAATTTTCTAAGTCCAAGATTAGGAAAAATTTGTTTTTTTTTTATTTTTATCAATTAAGACCAATTTCTTGATGTTATCAAAAAATTTCTAAAAAACGCATATTAAGGGATGAAAATTTTTTTTACGATTTTTTTCTGAACAAAAAATATCAATTGTCGCCATTTTTGTCAACAAGTTAAATACGCTAGAACTTTCGGATTTGGAGAAAAAAATTATAATTTTTTTTCAAAAAATTTTCTAGGTCCAAAACTAGGAAGACATTTTTTTTTCATTTTTATCCATTGGGACATACTTTTTGATGGTATTAAAAAAAAGTTGGGAAAAACGCATATTAAGGGATGAAAAAATTTTTCTTACGAATTTTTTCAAAATGTTATGTTTCCTTGGTAAAAATTTTAAATTGCGGACATTTTGGTCAACAAGCTAGATACGCTAAAATTTTTAGATTTGGAGATTTGGAAAGTTTTTTTTTTTTTTTATTTTCTAAGTTCAAAAGTTGGAAGAAAAAATTTTTCATTTTTATTCTTCACTTTATTCATTTGAGACAAACTTTTTGATAGTATCAAAAAAGTTGGGAAAAACGAATATTAAGAAAAAAATCTGTGATGCGAAGTTTGTGTCTTTCACACGAAAAGGTGACGATTACGGCATTTGGCGTTTTTTATTGTGAGTATCTCTGAAACGGACCTGCAGATTTCACCGAAAAAAAGTTTTTTCGCATCAAGCGGTGCATCCCAACAACTTTTGCGTTGGGGTGAAATTAGCTAGGACGTACCGTTTGGGATTTACCTGGTAAGTTATGCTGTGATGCGAAGTTCGAGCGTTTGAAAAGAAAGGGAGACGATTGCGGCTATTTGCCGTTTTAAACGCGCGTATCTTTGAAACTGACCTGCGGATATCGTCGAAGTAAACTTTTTCGGCATTAAGCGCTGCGTTCCAGCAACTTTTGCGGAGGGGTGAGATTAGCTAGGACGTACGGTTTGGGATTTACGTGGTAGGTTTTGCTCTAATGCGAAATTCGAGCGTTTCACACGAAAAGGAGTCGATTGCGGCAATTTGCGCTTTTAAATCTGCGTTTCTCTGAAACTGACCTGTAGATTTCATCGAAGTAAACTTTTTTGGCATTAAGCGGTGTGTCCTAACAACTTTGAACAAGGATGAAATTGCCTAGGGCGTACCGCTTGGGATTTAATGGGTGGGATTTGGGTGCGTAAAAAAATTTTTCTACAATTTTTTTTTAAATGTTATTTTTTCAGAGCAAAAAATTTAATGGCGGACATTTTGGTCAACAAATTAAAAACGCTATAACTTTCGGATTAGGATATATGAGGAATTTTGTTTTTATGAAAATTTTTGTAAGTCCAAAAGTCTGGAGATTTTTTATTATATTAATTGAGACACATTTTTTGTTTGTGTCAAAAAAGTTGGTAATAACGCAAGTTAAGGGATGAAAAGTTTTTTTTACAAATTTTCTCAGAATATAATTTTTTCTGGGCAAAAAATGTAAATTGCGGCCATTTTGCTCAACAAGTTAAATACGCTGAAACTTTCGGATTTGGAGATACAAAAAATTATATTTCTTTTTCAAAAAATTTTCTAAGTCCAAGATTAGGAAAAATTTGTTTTTTTTTATTTTTATCAATTAAGACCAATTTCTTGATGTTATCAAAAAATTTCTAAAAAAACGCATATTAAGGGATGAAAATTTTTTTTACGATTTTTTTCTGAACAAAAAATATCAATTGTCGCCATTTTTGTCAAAAAGTTAAATACGCTAGAACTTTCGGATTTGGAGAAAAAAATAATAATTTTTTTTCAAAAAATTTTCTAAGTCCAAAACTAGGAAGACATTTTTTTTTCATTTTTATCATTTGGGACAAACTTTTTGATGGTACTAAAAAAAAGTTGGGAAAAACGCATATTATGGGATGAAAAAATTTTTTTTACTAATTTTTTCAAAATGTTATGTTTCCTTGGCAAAAATTTTTAATTGCGGCCATTCTGGTCAACAAGTTATATACGCTAAAGTTTTTAGATTCGGAGGTTTGGATAGTTTTAGTTTTTTTTTTAATTTTCTAAGTTCAAAAGTTGGAAAAAAAAATTTTTATTAAATAATTTCTAAAAAACGCATATCAAGGGATGAAAAAATTTTTTTACGATTTTTTTCTGAACAAAAAATATCAATTGTCGCCATTTTTGTCAACAAGTTAAATACGCTAGAACTTTCGGATTTGGAGAAAAAAAAGAATAATTTTTTTTTAAAAAATTTTCTAAGTCCAAAACTATGAAGACGTTTTTTTTTTCATTTTTATCAATTGGGACAAACTTTTTGATGGTATTAAAAAAAAGTTGGGAAAGACGAATATTAAGGGATGAAAAAATTTTTTTTACGAATTTTTACAAAATGTAATGTTTCCTTGGTAAAAATTTTAAATTGCGGCCATTTTGGTCAACAAGTTAGATACGCTAAAATTTTTAGATTTGGAGATTTGGATAGTTTTAGTTTTTTTTTTTTAATTTTCTAAGTTCAAAAGCTGGAAAAAATTTTTTTTTATTTTTATTCTTCACTTTATTCATTTGAAACAAACTTTTTGATAGTATCAAAAAAATTGGGAAAAACGAATATTAGGAAAAAAATCTGTGATGCGAAGTTTGTGTCTTTCACACGAAAAGGTGACGATTACGGCATTTGGCGTTTTCTATTGTGAGTATTTCTGAAGCGGACCTGCAGATTTCACCGAAAAAAAGTTTTTTGGCATCAAGCGGTGCATCCCAACAACTTTTGCGTTGGGGTGAAATTAGCTAGGACGCACGGTTTGGGATTTACCTGGTAAGTTATGTTCTGATGCAAGATTCGAGCGTTTGAGAAGAAAAGGAGACGATTACGGCTATTTGCCGTTTTAAACGCGCGTATCTTTGAAACTGACTTGCGGATATCGTCGAAGTAAACTTTTTCGGCATTAAGCGGTGCGTTCCAGCAACTTTTGCGGAGGGGTGAAATTAGCTAGGACGTACGGTTTGGGATTTACGTGGTAGGTTTGGCTCTAATGCGAAATTCGAACGTTTGAAAAGAAAAGGAGACGATTGCGGCTATTTGCCGTTTTAAACGCGCGTATCTTTGAAACTGACCTGCGGATATCGTCGAAGTAAACTTTTTCGGCTTTAAGCGGTGCGTGCCAGCAACTTTTGCGGATGGGTGAAATTAGCTAGGACGTACGGATTGGGATTTACGTGGTAGGTTTTGCTCTAATGCGTGATTCGAGCGTTTCACACGAAAAGGAGTCGATTGCGGCAATTTGCGCTTTTAAATCTGCGTTTCTCTGAAACTGACCTGTAGATTTCATCGAAGTAAACTTTTTTGGCATTAAGCGGTGTGTCCTAACAACTTTGAACTGGGATGAAATTGCCTAGGGCGTACCGCTTGGGATTTAATGGGTAGGATTTGGGTGCATAAAAAAAAATTCTACAATTTTTTTTTAAATGTTATTTTTTCAGAGCAAAAAATTTAATAACGGACATTTTGGTCAACAAATTAAAAACGCTATAACTTTCGGATTAGGATATATGAGGAATTTTGTTTTTATGAAAATTTTTGTAAGTCCAAAAGTCTGGAAATTTTTTATTTTATTAATTGAGACACATTTTTTGTTTGTGTCAAAAAAGTTGGTAATAACGCAAATTAAGGGATGAAAAGTTTCTTTTACAAATTTTCTCAGAATATAATTTTTTCTGGGCAAAGAATGTAAATTGCGGCCATTTTGCTCAACAAGTTAAATACGCTGAAACTTTCGGATTTGGAGATGCAAAAAATTATATTTTTTTTTCAAAAAATTTTCTAAGTCCAAGATTAGGAAAAATTTGTTTTTTTTTTATTTTTATCAATTAAGACCAATTTCTTGATGTTATCAAAAAATTTCTAAAAAACGCATATTAAGGGATGAAAAAATTTTTTTACGATTTTTTTCTGAACAAAAAATATCAATTGTCGCCATTTTTGTCAACAAGTTAA
Source organism: Pyrochroa serraticornis (assembly GCA_905333025.2). Taxonomy (NCBI): domain Eukaryota; kingdom Metazoa; phylum Arthropoda; class Insecta; order Coleoptera; family Pyrochroidae; genus Pyrochroa; species Pyrochroa serraticornis. The sequence goes on from HG995158.1 coordinate 21,543,234, forward strand.
ATACGCTAGAACTTTCGGATTTGGAGAAAAAAAGAATAATTTTTTTTCAAAAAATTTTCTAAGTCCAAAACTAGGAAGACATTTTTTTTTCATTTTTATCAATTGGGACAAACTTTTTGATGGTATTAAAAAAAAGTTGGGAAAAACGAATATTAAGGGATGAAAAAATTTTTTTTACGAATTTTTTCAAAATGTTATGTTTCTTTGGTAAAAATTTTAAATTGCGGCCATTTTGGTCAACAAGTTAGATACGCTAAAATTTTTAGATTTGGAGATTTGGATAGTTTTTTTTTTTAATTTTCTAAGTTCAAAAGTTGGAAAAAAAATTTTTTTATTTTTATTCTTCACTTTATTCATTTGAGACATACTTTTTGATAGTATCAAAAAAGTTGGGAAAAACGAATATTAAGAAAAAAATCTGTGATGCGAAGTTTGTGTCTTTCACACGAAAAGGTGACGATTACGGCATTTGGCGTTTTTTATTGTGAGTATCTCTGAAACGGACCTGCAGATTTCACCGAAAAAAAGTTTTTTGGCATTAAGCGGTGCATCCTAACAACTTTTGCGTTGGGGTGAAATTAGCTAGGACGTGCGGTTTGGGATTTACCTGGTAAGTTATGCTCTGATGCGAAATTCGAGCGTTTGAAAAGAAAAGGAGACGATTGCGGCTATTTGACGTTTTAAACGCGCGTATCTTTGAAACTGACCTGCGGATATCGTCGAAGTAAACTTTTTCGGCATTAAGCGGTGCGTTCCAGCAACTTTTGCGGAGGGGTGAAATTAGCTAGGACGTACGGTTTGGGATTTACGTGGTAGGTTTTGCTCTAATGCGAAATTCGAGCGTTTCACACGAAAAGGAGTCGATTGCGGCAATCTGCGCTTTTAAATCTGCGTTTCTCTGAAACTGACCTGTAGATTTCATCGAAGTAAACTTTTTTGGCATTAAGCGGTGTGTCCTAACAACTTTGAACTGGGATGAAATAGCCTAGGGCGTACCGCTTGGGATTTAAGGGGTGGGATTTGGGTGCATAAAAAAAAATTTCTACAATTTTTTTTTAAATGTTATTTTTTCAGAGGAAAAAATTTAATGGCGGACATTTTGGTCAACAAATTAAAAACGCTATATCTTTCGGATTAGGATATATGAGGATTTTGTTTTTATGAAAATTTTTGTAAGTCCAAAAGTCTGGAAATTTTTTATTTTATTAATTGAGACACATTTTTTGTTTGTATCAAAAAAGTTGGTAACAACGCAAATTAAGGGATGAAAAGTTTTTTTTACAAATTTTCTCAGAATATAATTTTTTCTGGGCAAAGAATGTAAATTGCGGCCATTTTGCTCAACAAGTTAAATACGCTGAAACTTTCGGATTTGGAGATACAAAAAATTATATTTTTTTTTCAAAAAATTTTCTAAGTCCAAGATTAGGAAAAATTTGTTTTTTTTTTATTTTTATCAATTAAGACCAATTTCTTGATGTTATCAAAAAATTTCTAAAAAACGCATATTAAGGGATGAAAATTTTTTTTACGATTTTTTTCTGAACAAAAAATATCAATTGTCGCCATTTTTGTCAACAAGTTAAATACGCTAGAACTTTCGGATTTGGAGAAAAAAATTATAATTTTTTTTCAAAAAATTTTCTAGGTCCAAAACTAGGAAGACATTTTTTTTTCATTTTTATCCATTGGGACAAACTTTTTGATGGTATTAAAAAAAAGTTGGGAAAAACGCATATTAAGGGATGAAAAAATTTTTCTTACGAATTTTTTCAAAATGTTATGTTTCCTTGGTAAAAATTTTAAATTGCGGACATTTTGGTCAACAAGCTAGATACGCTAAAATTTTTAGATTTGGAGATTTGGAAAGTTTTTTTTTTTTTTTTATTTTCTAAGTTCAAAAGTTGGAAGAAAAAATTTTTCATTTTTATTCTTCACTTCATTCATTTGAGACAAACTTTTTGATAGTATCAAAAAAGTTGGGAAAAACGAATATTAAGAAAAAAATCTGTGATGCGAAGTTTGTGTCTTTCACACGAAAAGGTGACGATTACGGCATTTGGCGTTTTTTATTGTGAGTATCTCTGAAACGGACCTGCAGATTTCACCGAAAAAAAGTTTTTTCGCATCAAGCGGTGCATCCCAACAACTTTTGCGTTGGGGTGAAATTAGCTAGGACGTACCGTTTGGGATTTACCTGGTAAGTTATGCTCTGATGCGAAGTTCGAGCGTTTGAAAAGAAAGGGAGACGATTGCGGCTATTTGCCGTTTTAAACGCGCGTATCTTTGAAACTGACCTGCGGATATCGTCGAAGTAAACTTTTTCGGCATTAAGCGCTGCGTTCCAGCAACTTTTGCGGAGGGGTGAGATTAGCTAGGACGTACGGTTTGGGATTTACGTGGTAGGTTTTGCTCTAATGCGAAATTCGAGCGTTTCACACGAAAAGGAGTCGATTGCGGCAATTTGCGCTTTTAAATCTGCGTTTCTCTGAAACTGACCTGTAGATTTCATCGAAGTAAACTTTTTTGGCATTAAGCGGTGTGTCCTAACAACTTTGAACCAGGATGAAATTGCCTAGGGCGTACCGCTTGGGATTTAATGGGTGGGATTTGGGTGCGTAAAAAAATTTTTCTACAATTTTTTTTTAAATGTTATTTTTTCAGAGCAAAAAATTTAATGGCGGACATTTTGGTCAACAAATTAAAAACGCTATAACTTTCGGATTAGGATATATGAGGAATTTTGTTTTTATGAAAATTTTTGTAAGTCCAAAAGTCTGGAAATTTTTTATTATATTAATTGAGACACATTTTTTGTTTGTGTCAAAAAAGTTGGTAATAACGCAAGTTAAGGGATGAAAAGTTTTTTTTACAAATTTTCTCAGAATATAATTTTTTCTGGGCAAAAAATGTAAATTGCGGCCATTTTGCTCAACAAGTTAAATACGCTGAAACTTTCGGATTTGGAGATACAAAAAATTATATTTCTTTTTCAAAAAATTTTCTAAGTCCAAGATTAGGAAAAATTTGTTTTTTTTTATTTTTATCAATTAAGACCAATTTCTTGATGTTATCAAAAAATTTCTAAAAAACGCATATTAAGGGATGAAAATTTTTTTTACGATTTTTTTCTGAACAAAAAATATCAATTGTCGCCATTTTTGTCAAAAAGTTAAATACGCTAGAACTTTCGGATTTGGAGAAAAATATAATAATTTTTTTTCAAAAAATTTTCTAATTCCAAAACTAGGAAGACATTTTTTTTTCATTTTTATCATTTGGGACAAACTTTTTGATGGTACTAAAAAAAAGTTGGGAAAAACGCATATTATGGGATGAAAAAATTTTTTTTACTAATTTTTTCAAAATGTTATGTTTCCTTGGCAAAAATTTTTAATTGCGGCCATTCTGGTCAACAAGTTATATACGCTAAAGTTTTTAGATTCGGAGGTTTGGATAGTTTTAGTTTTTTTTTTAATTTTCTAAGTTCAAAAGTTGGAAAAAAAATTTTTATTAAATAATTTCTAAAAAACGCATATCAAGGGATGAAAAAATTTTTTTACGATTTTTTTCTGAACAAAAAATATCAATTGTCGCCATTTTTGTCAACAAGTTAAATACGCTAGAACTTTCGGATTTGGAGAAAAAAAAGAATAATTTTTTTTTAAAAAATTTTCTAAGTCCAAAACTATGAAGACGTTTTTTTTTTCATTTTTATCAATTGGGACAAACTTTTTGATGGTATTAAAAAAAAGTTGGGAAAGACGAATATTAAGGGATGAAAAAATTTTTTTTACGAATTTTTACAAAATGTAATGTTTCCTTGGTAAAAATTTTAAATTGCGGCCATTTTGGTCAACAAGTTAGATACGCTAAAATTTTTAGATTTGGAGATTTGGATAGTTTTAGTTTTTTTTTTTTAATTTTCTAAGTTCAAAAGCTGGAAAAAAATTTTTTTTATTTTTATTCTTCACTTTATTCATTTGAAACAAACTTTTTGATAGTATCAAAAAAATTGGGAAAAACGAATATTAGGAAAAAAATCTGTGATGCGAAGTTTGTGTCTTTCACACGAAAAGGTGACGATTACGGCATTTGGCGTTTTCTATTGTGAGTATTTCTGAAGCGGACCTGCAGATTTCACCGAAAAAAAGTTTTTTGGCATCAAGCGGTGCATCCCAACAACTTTTGCGTTGGGGTGAAATTAGCTAGGACGCACGGTTTGGGATTTTCCTGGTAAGTTATGCTCTGATGCGAAATTCGAGCGTTTGAAAAGAAAAGGAGACGATTGCGGCTATTTGACGTTTTAAACGCGCGTATCTTTGAAACTGACCTGCGGATATCGTCGAAGTAAACTTTTTCGGCATTAAGCGGTGCGTTCCAGCAACTTTTGCGGAGGGGTGAAATTAGCTAGGACGTACGGTTTGGGATTTACGTGGTAGGTTTTGCTCTAATGCGAAATTCGAGCGTTTCACACGAAAAGGAGTCGATTGCGGCAATTTGCGCTTTTAAATCTGCGTTTCTCTGAAACTGACCTGTAGATTTCATCGAAGTAAACTTTTTTGGCATTAAGCGGTGTGTCCTAACAACTTTGAACTGGGATGAAATTGCCTAGGGCGTACCGCTTGGGATTTAAGGGGTGGGATTTGGGTGCATAAAAAAAATTTCTACAATTTTTTTTTAAATGTTATTTTTTCAGAGCAAAAAATTTAATAACGGACATTTTGGTCAACAAATTAAAAACGCTATAACTTTCGGATTAGGATATATGAGGAATTTTGTTTTTATGAAAATTTTTGTAAGTCCAAAAGTCTGGAAATTTTTTATTTTATTAATTGAGACACATTTTTTGTTTGTGTCAAAAAAGTTGGTAATAACGCAAGTTAAGGGATGAAAAGTTTTTTTTACAAATTTTCTCAGAATATAATTTTTTCTGGGCAAAAAATGTAAATTGCGGCCATTTTGCTCAACAAGTTAAATACGCTGAAACTTTCGGATTTGGAGATACAAAAAATTATATTTCTTTTTCAAAAAATTTTCTAAGTCCAAGATTAGGAAAAATTTGTTTTTTTTTATTTTTATCAATTAAGACCAATTTCTTGATGTTATCAAAAAATTTCTAAAAAACGCATATTAAGGGATGAAATTTTTTTTTACGATTTTTTTCTGAACAAAAAATATCAATTGTCGCCATTTTTGTCAAAAAGTTAAATACGCTAGAACTTTCGGATTTGGAGAAAAAAATAATAATTTTTTTTCAAAAAATTTTCTAAGTCCAAAACTAGGAAGACATTTTTTTTTCATTTTTATCATTTGGGACAAACTTTTTGATGGTACTAAAAAAAAGTTGGGAAAAACGCATATTATGGGATGAAAAAATTTTTTTTACTAATTTTTTCAAAATGTTATGTTTCCTTGGCAAAAATTTTTAATTGCGGCCATTCTGGTCAACAAGTTATATACGCTAAAGTTTTTAGATTCGGAGGTTTGGATAGTTTTAGTTTTTTTTTTAATTTTCTAAGTTCAAAAGTTGGAAAAAAAAATTTTTATTAAATAATTTCTAAAAAACGCATATCAAGGGATGAAAAAATTTTTTTACGATTTTTTTCTGAACAAAAAATATCAATTGTCGCCATTTTTGTCAACAAGTTAAATACGCTAGAACTTTCGGATTTGGAGAAAAAAAAGAATAATTTTTTTTTTAAAAATTTTCTAAGTCCAAAACTATGAAGACGTTTTTTTTTTCATTTTTATCAATTGGGACAAACTTTTTGATGGTATTAAAAAAAAGTTGGGAAAGACGAATATTAAGGGATGAAAAAATTTTTTTTACGAATTTTTACAAAATGTAATGTTTCCTTGGTAAAAATTTTAAATTGCGGCCATTTTGGTCAACAAGTTAGATACGCTAAAATTTTTAGATTTGGAGATTTGGATAGTTTTAGTTTTTTTTTTTTAATTTTCTAAGTTCAAAAGCTGGAAAAAAAATTTTTTTATTTTTATTCTTCACTTTATTCATTTGAAACAAACTTTTTGATAGTATCAAAAAAATTGGGAAAAACGAATATTAGGAAAAAAATCTGTGATGCGAAGTTTGTGTCTTTCACACGAAAAGGTGACGATTACGGCATTTGGCGTTTTCTATTGTGAGTATTTCTGAAGCGGACCTGCAGATTTCACCGAAAAAAAGTTTTTTGGCATCAAGCGGTGCATCCCAACAACTTTTGCGTTGGGGTGAAATTAGCTAGGACGCACGGTTTGGGATTTACCTGGTAAGTTATGTTCTGATGCAAGATTCGAGCGTTTGAGAAGAAAAGGAGACGATTACGGCTATTTGCCGTTTTAAACGCGCGTATCTTTGAAACTGACTTGCGGATATCGTCGAAGTAAACTTTTTCGGCATTAAGCGGTGCGTTCCAGCAACTTTTGCGGAGGGGTGAAATTAGCTAGGACGTACGGTTTGGGATTTACGTGGTAGGTTTGGCTCTAATGCGAAATTCGAACGTTTGAAAAGAAAAGGAGACGATTGCGGCTATTTGCCGTTTTAAACGCGCGTATCTTTGAAACTGACCTGCGGATATCGTCGAAGTAAACTTTTTCGGCTTTAAGCGGTGCGTGCCAGCAACTTTTGCGGATGGGTGAAATTAGCTAGGACGTACGGATTGGGATTTACGTGGTAGGTTTTGCTCTAATGCGTGATTCGAGCGTTTCACACGAAAAGGAGTCGATTGCGGCAATTTGCGCTTTTAAATCTGCGTTTCTCTGAAACTGACCTGTAGATTTCATCGAAGTAAACTTTTTTGGCATTAAGCGGTGTGTCCTAACAACTTTGAACTGGGATGAAATTGCCTAGGGCGTACCGCTTGGGATTTAATGGGTGGGATTTGGGTGCATAAAAAAAATTTCTACAATTTTTTTTTAAATGTTATTTTTTCAGAGCAAAAAATTTAATAACGGACATTTTGGTCAACAAATTAAAAACGCTATAACTTTCGGATTAGGATATATGAGGAATTTTGTTTTTATGAAAATTTTTGTAAGTCCAAAAGTCTGGAAATTTTTTATTTTATTAATTGAGACACATTTTTTGTTTGTGTCAAAAAAGTTGGTAATAACGCAAATTAAGGGATGAAAAGTTTCTTTTACAAATTTTCTCAGAATATAATTTTTTCTGGGCAAAGAATGTAAATTGCGGCCATTTTGCTCAACAAGTTAAATACGCTGAAACTTTCGGATTTGGAGATGCAAAAAATTATATTTTTTTTTCAAAAAATTTTCTAAGTCCAAGATTAGGAAAAATTTGTTTTTTTTTTATTTTTATCAATTAAGACCAATTTCTTGATGTTATCAAAAAATTTCTAAAAAACGCATATTAAGGGATGAAAAAATTTTTTTACGATTTTTTTCTGAACAAAAAATATCAATTGTCGCCATTTTTGTCAACAAGTTAAATACGCTAGAACTTTCGGATTTGGAGAAAAAAAGAATAATTTTTTTTCAAAAAATTTTCTAAGTCCAAAACTAGGAAGACATTTTTTTTTCATTTTTATCAATTGGGACAAACTTTTTGATGGTATTAAAAAAAGTTGGGAAAAACGAATATTAAGGGATGAAAAAATTTTTTTTACGAATTTTTTCAAAATGTTATGTTTCTTTGGTAAAAATTTTAAATTGCGGCCATTTTGGTCAACAAGTTAGATACGCTAAAATTTTTAGATTTGGAGATTTGGATAGTTTTTTTTTTTAATTTTCTAAGTTCAAAAGTTGGAAAAAAAATTTTTTTATTTTTATTCTTCACTTTATTCATTTGAGACATACTTTTTGATAGTATCAAAAAAGTTGGGAAAAACGAATATTAAGAAAAAAATCTGTGATGCGAAGTTTGTGTCTTTCACACGAAAAGGTGACGATTACGGCATTTGGCGTTTTTTATTGTGAGTATCTCTGAAACGGACCTGCAGATTTCACCGAAAAAAAGTTTTTTGGCATTAAGCGGTGCATCCTAACAACTTTTGCGTTGGGGTGAAATTAGCTAGGACGTGCGGTTTGGGATTTACCTGGTAAGTTATGCTCTGATGCGAAATTCGAGCGTTTGAAAAGAAAAGGAGACGATTGCGGCTATTTGACGTTTTAAACGCGCGTATCTTTGAAACTGACCTGCGGATATCGTCGAAGTAAACTTTTTCGGCATTAAGCGGTGCGTTCCAGCAACTTTTGCGGAGGGGTGAAATTAGCTAGGACGTACGGTTTGGGATTTACGTGGTAGGTTTTGCTCTAATGCGAAATTCGAGCGTTTCACACGAAAAGGAGTCGATTGCGGCAATCTGCGCTTTTAAATCTGCGTTTCTCTGAAACTGACCTGTAGATTTCATCGAAGTAAACTTTTTTGGCATTAAGCGGTGTGTCCTAACAACTTTGAACTGGGATGAAATAGCCTAGGGCGTACCGCTTGGGATTTAAGGGGTGGGATTTGGGTGCATAAAAAAAAATTTCTACAATTTTTTTTTAAATGTTATTTTTTCAGAGGAAAAAATTTAATGGCGGACATTTTGGTCAACAAATTAAAAACGCTATATCTTTCGGATTAGGATATATGAGGATTTTGTTTTTATGAAAATTTTTGTAAGTCCAAAAGTCTGGAAATTTTTTATTTTATTAATTGAGACACATTTTTTGTTTGTATCAAAAAAGTTGGTAACAACGCAAATTAAGGGATGAAAAGTTTTTTTTACAAATTTTCTCAGAATATAATTTTTTCTGGGCAAAGAATGTAAATTGCGGCCATTTTGCTCAACAAGTTAAATACGCTGAAACTTTCGGATTTGGAGATACAAAAAATTATATTTTTTTTTCAAAAAATTTTCTAAGTCCAAGATTAGGAAAAATTTGTTTTTTTTTTATTTTTATCAATTAAGACCAATTTCTTGATGTTATCAAAAAATTTCTAAAAAACGCATATTAAGGGATGAAAATTTTTTTTACGATTTTTTTCTGAACAAAAAATATCAATTGTCGCCATTTTTGTCAACAAGTTAAATACGCTAGAACTTTCGGATTTGGAGAAAAAAATTATTATTTTTTTTCAAAAAATTTTCTAGGTCCAAAACTAGGAAGACATTTTTTTTTCATTTTTATCCATTGGGACAAACTTTTTGATGGTATTAAAAAAAAGTTGGGAAAAACGCATATTAAGGGATGAAAAAATTTTTCTTACGAATTTTTTCAAAATGTTATGTTTCCTTGGTAAAAATTTTAAATTGCGGACATTTTGGTCAACAAGCTAGATACGCTAAAATTTTTAGATTTGGAGATTTGGAAAGTTTTTTTTTTTTTTTTATTTTCTAAGTTCAAAAGTTGGAAGAAAAAATTTTTCATTTTTATTCTTCACTTCATTCATTTGAGACAAACTTTTTGATAGTATCAAAAAAGTTGGGAAAAACGAATATTAAGAAAAAAATCTGTGATGCGAAGTTTGTGTCTTTCACACGAAAAGGTGACGATTACGGCATTTGGCGTTTTTTATTGTGAGTATCTCTGAAACGGACCTGCAGATTTCACCGAAAAAAAGTTTTTTCGCATCAAGCGGTGCATCCCAACAACTTTTGCGTTGGGGTGAAATTAGCTAGGACGTACCGTTTGGGATTTACCTGGTAAGTTATGCTCTGATGCGAAGTTCGAGCGTTTGAAAAGAAAGGGAGACGATTGCGGCTATTTGCCGTTTTAAACGCGCGTATCTTTGAAACTGACCTGCGGATATCGTCGAAGTAAACTTTTTCGGCATTAAGCGCTGCGTTCCAGCAACTTTTGCGGAGGGGTGAGATTAGCTAGGACGTACGGTTTGGGATTTACGTGGTAGGTTTTGCTCTAATGCGAAATTCGAGCGTTTCACACGAAAAGGAGTCGATTGCGGCAATTTGCGCTTTTAAATCTGCGTTTCTCTGAAACTGACCTGTAGATTTCATCGAAGTAAACTTTTTTGGCATTAAGCGGTGTGTCCTAACAACTTTGAACCAGGATGAAATTGCCTAGGGCGTACCGCTTGGGATTTAATGGGTGGGATTTGGGTGCGTAAAAAAATTTTTCTACAATTTTTTTTTAAATGTTATTTTTTCAGAGCAAAAAATTTAATGGCGGACATTTTGGTCAACAAATTAAAAACGCTATAACTTTCGGATTAGGATATATGAGGAATTTTGTTTTTATGAAAATTTTTGTAAGTCCAAAAGTCTGGAAATTTTTTATTATATTAATTGAGACACATTTTTTGTTTGTGTCAAAAAAGTTGGTAATAACGCAAGTTAAGGGATGAAAAGTTTTTTTTACAAATTTTCTCAGAATATAATTTTTTCTGGGCAAAAAATGTAAATTGCGGCCATTTTGCTCAACAAGTTAAATACGCTGAAACTTTCGGATTTGGAGATACAAAAAATTATATTTCTTTTTCAAAAAATTTTCTAAGTCCAAGATTAGGAAAAATTTGTTTTTTTTTATTTTTATCAATTAAGACCAATTTCTTGATGTTATCAAAAAATTTCTAAAAAACGCATATTAAGGGATGAAAATTTTTTTTACGATTTTTTTCTGAACAAAAAATATCAATTGTCGCCATTTTTGTCAAAAAGTTAAATACGCTAGAACTTTCGGATTTGGAGAAAAAAATAATAATTTTTTTTCAAAAAATTTTCTAAGTCCAAAACTAGGAAGACATTTTTTTTTCATTTTTATCATTTGGGACAAACTTTTTGATGGTACTAAAAAAAAGTTGGGAAAAACGCATATTATGGGATGAAAAAATTTTTTTTACTAATTTTTTCAAAATGTTATGTTTCCTTGGCAAAAATTTTTAATTGCGGCCATTCTGGTCAACAAGTTATATACGCTAAAGTTTTTAGATTCGGAGGTTTGGATAGTTTTAGTTTTTTTTTTAATTTTCTAAGTTCAAAAGTTGGAAAAAAAATTTTTATTAAATAATTTCTAAAAAACGCATATCAAGGGATGAAAAAATTTTTTTACGATTTTTTTCTGAACAAAAAATATCAATTGTCGCCATTTTTGTCAACAAGTTAAATACGCTAGAACTTTCGGATTTGGAGAAAAAAAAGAATAATTTTTTTTTAAAAAATTTTCTAAGTCCAAAACTATGAAGACGTTTTTTTTTTCATTTTTATCAATTGGGACAAACTTTTTGATGGTATTAAAAAAAAGTTGGGAAAGACGAATATTAAGGGATGAAAAAATTTTTTTTACGAATTTTTACAAAATGTAATGTTTCCTTGGTAAAAATTTTAAATTGCGGCCATTTTGGTCAACAAGTTAGATACGCTAAAATTTTTAGATTTGGAGATTTGGATAGTTTTAGTTTTTTTTTTTTTAATTTTCTAAGTTCAAAAGCTGGAAAAAAAATTTTTTTATTTTTATTCTTCACTTTATTCATTTGAAACAAACTTTTTGATAGTATCAAAAAAATTGGGAAAAACGAATATTAGGAAAAAAATCTGTGATGCGAAGTTTGTGTCTTTCACACGAAAAGGTGACGATTACGGCATTTGGCGTTTTCTATTGTGAGTATTTCTGAAGCGGACCTGCAGATTTCACCGAAAAAAAGTTTTTTGGCATCAAGCGGTGCATCCCAACAACTTTTGCGTTGGGGTGAAATTAGCTAGGACGCACGGTTTGGGATTTTCCTGGTAAGTTATGCTCTGATGCGAAATTCGAGCGTTTGAAAAGAAAAGGAGACGATTGCGGCTATTTGACGTTTTAAACGCGCGTATCTTTGAAACTGACCTGCGGATATCGTCGAAGTAAACTTTTTCGGCATTAAGCGGTGCGTTCCAGCAACTTTTGCGGAGGGGTGAAATTAGCTAGGACGTACGGTTTGGGATTTACGTGGTAGGTTTTGCTCTAATGCGAAATTCGAGCGTTTCACACGAAAAGGAGTCGATTGCGGCAATTTGCGCTTTTAAATCTGCGTTTCTCTGAAACTGACCTGTAGATTTCATCGAAGTAAACTTTTTTGGCATTAAGCGGTGTGTCCTAACAACTTTGAACTGGGATGAAATTGCCTAGGGCGTACCGCTTGGGATTTAATGGGTGGGATTTGGGTGCATAAAAAAAATTTCTACAATTTTTTTTTAAATGTTATTTTTTCAGAGCAAAAAATTTAATAACGGACATTTTGGTCAACAAATTAAAAACGCTATAACTTTCGGATTAGGATATATGAGGAATTTTGTTTTTATGAAAATTTTTGTAAGTCCAAAAGTCTGGAAATTTTTTATTTTATTAATTGAGACACATTTTTTGTTTGTGTCAAAAAAGTTGGTAATAACGCAAGTTAAGGGATGAAAAGTTTTTTTTACAAATTTTCTCAGAATATAATTTTTTCTGGGCAAAAAATGTAAATTGCGGCCATTTTGCTCAACAAGTTAAATACGCTGAAACTTTCGGATTTGGAGATACAAAAAATTATATTTCTTTTTCAAAAAATTTTCTAAGTCCAAGATTAGGAAAAATTTGTTTTTTTTTATTTTTATCAATTAAGACCAATTTCTTGATGTTATCAAAAAAATTCTAAAAAACGCATATTAAGGGATGAAAATTTTTTTTACGATTTTTTTCTGAACAAAAAATATCAATTGTCGCCATTTTTGTCAAAAAGTTAAATACGCTAGAACTTTCGGATTTGGAGAAAAAAATAATAATTTTTTTTCAAAAAATTTTCTAAGTCCAAAACTAGGAAGACATTTTTTTTTCATTTTTTTCATTTGGGACAAACTTTTTGATGGTACTAAAAAAAAGTTGGGAAAAACGCATATTATGGGATGAAAAAATTTTTTTTACTAATTTTTTCAAAATGTTATGTTTCCTTGGCAAAAATTTTTAATTGCGGCCATTCTGGTCAACAAGTTATATACGCTAAAGTTTTTAGATTCGGAGGTTTGGATAGTTTTAGTTTTTTTTTTAATTTTCTAAGTTCAAAAGTTGGAAAAAAAATTTTTATTAAATAATTTCTAAAAAACGCATATCAAGGGATGAAAAAATTTTTTTACGATTTTTTTCTGAACAAAAAATATCAATTGTCGCCATTTTTGTCAACAAGTTAAATACGCTAGAACTTTCGGATTTGGAGAAAAAAAAGAATATTTTTTTTTTAAAAAATTTTCTAAGTCCAAAACTATGAAGACGTTTTTTTTTTCATTTTTATCAATTGGGACAAACTTTTTGATGGTATTAAAAAAAAGTTGGGAAAGACGAATATTAAGGGATGAAAAAATTTTTTTTACGAATTTTTACAAAATGTAATGTTTCCTTGGTAAAAATTTTAAATTGCGGCCATTTTGGTCAACAAGTTAGATACGCTAAAATTTTTAGATTCGGAGATTTGGATAGTTTTAGTTTTTTTTTTTTAATTTTCTAAGTTCAAAAGCTGGAAAAAAATTTTTTTTATTTTTATTCTTCACTTTATTCATTTGAAACAAACTTTTTGATAGTATCAAAAAAATTGGGAAAAACGAATATTAGGAAAAAAATCTGTGATGCGAAGTTTGTGTCTTTCACACGAAAAGGTGACGATTACGGCATTTGGCGTTTTCTATTGTGAGTATTTCTGAAGCGGACCTGCAGATTTCACCGAAAAAAAGTTTTTTGGCATCAAGCGGTGCATCCCAACAACTTTTGCGTTGGGGTGAAATTAGCTAGGACGCACGGTTTGGGATTTTCCTGGTAAGTTATGCTCTGATGCGAAATTCGAGCGTTTGAAAAGAAAAGGAGACGATTGCGGCTATTTGACGTTTTAAACGCGCGTATCTTTGAAACTGACCTGCGGATATCGTCGAAGTAAACTTTTTCGGCATTAAGCGGTGCGTTCCAGCAACTTTTGCGGAGGGGTGAAATTAGCTAGGACGTACGGTTTGGGATTTACGTGGTAGGTTTTGCTCTAATGCGAAATTCGAGCGTTTCACACGAAAAGGAGTCGATTGCGGCAATTTGCGCTTTTAAATCTGCGTTTCTCTGAAACTGACCTGTAGATTTCATCGAAGTAAACTTTTTTGGCATTAAGCGGTGTGTCCTAACAACTTTGAACTGGGATGAAATTGCCTAGGGCGTACCGCTTGGGATTTAATGGGTGGGATTTGGGTGCATAAAAAAAATTTCTACAATTTTTTTTTAAATGTTATTTTTTCAGAGCAAAAAATTTAATAACGGACATTTTGGTCAACAAATTAAAAACGCTATAACTTTCGGATTAGGATATATGAGGAATTTTGTTTTTATGAAAATTTTTGTAAGTCCAAAAGTCTGGAAATTTTTTATTTTATTAATTGAGACACATTTTTTGTTTGTGTCAAAAAAGTTGGTAATAACGCAAGTTAAGGGATGAAAAGTTTTTTTTACAAATTTTCTCAGAATATAATTTTTTCTGGGCAAAAAATGTAAATTGCGGCCATTTTGCTCAACAAGTTAAATACGCTGAAACTTTCGGATTTGGAGATACAAAAAATTATATTTCTTTTTCAAAAAATTTTCTAAGTCCAAGATTAGGAAAAATTTGTTTTTTTTTATTTTTATCAATTAAGACCAATTTCTTGATGTTATCAAAAAATTTCTAAAAAACGCATATTAAGGGATGAAAATTTTTTTTACGATTTTTTTCTGAACAAAAAATATCAATTGTCGCCATTTTTGTCAAAAAGTTAAATACGCTAGAACTTTCGGATTTGGAGAAAAAAATAATAATTTTTTTTCAAAAAATGTTCTAAGTCCAAAACTAGGAAGACATTTTTTTTTCATTTTTATCATTTGGGACAAACTTTTTGATGGTACTAAAAAAAAGTTGGGAAAAACGCATATTATGGGATGAAAAAATTTTTTTTACTAATTTTTTCAAAATGTTATGTTTCCTTGGCAAAAATTTTTAATTGCGGCCATTCTGGTCAACAAGTTATATACGCTAAAGTTTTTAGATTCGGAGGTTTGGATAGTTTTAGTTTTTTTTTTAATTTTCTAAGTTCAAAAGTTGGAAAAAAAATTTTTATTAAATAATTTCTAAAAAACGCATATCAAGGGATGAAAAAATTTTTTTACGATTTTTTTCTGAACAAAAAATATCAATTGTCGCCATTTTTGTCAACAAGTTAAATACGCTAGAACTTTCGGATTTGGAGAAAAAAAAGAATAATTTTTTTTTAAAAAATTTTCTAAGTCCAAAACTATGAAGACGTTTTTTTTTTCATTTTTATCAATTGGGACAAACTTTTTGATGGTATTAAAAAAAAGTTGGGAAAGACGAATATTAAGGGATGAAAAAATTTTTTTTACGAATTTTTACAAAATGTAATGTTTCCTTGGTAAAAATTTTAAATTGCGGCCATTTTGGTCAACAAGTTAGATACGCTAAAATTTTTAGATTCGGAGATTTGGATAGTTTTAGTTTTTTTTTTTTAATTTTCTAAGTTCAAAAGCTGGAAAAAAATTTTTTTTATTTTTATTCTTCACTTTATTCATTTGAAACAAACTTTTTGATAGTATCAAAAAAATTGGGAAAAACGAATATTAGGAAAAAAATCTGTGATGCGAAGTTTGTGTCTTTCACACGAAAAGGTGACGATTACGGCATTTGGCGTTTTCTATTGTGAGTATTTCTGAAGCGGACCTGCAGATTTCACCGAAAAAAAGTTTTTTGGCATCAAGCGGTGCATCCCAACAACTTTTGCGTTGGGGTGAAATTAGCTAGGACGCACGGTTTGGGATTTTCCTGGTAAGTTATGCTCTGATGCGAAATTCGAGCGTTTGAAAAGAAAAGGAGACGATTGCGGCTATTTGACGTTTTAAACGCGCGTATCTTTGAAACTGACCTGCGGATATCGTCGAAGTAAACTTTTTCGGCATTAAGCGGTGCGTTCCAGCAACTTTTGCGGAGGGGTGAAATTAGCTAGGACGTACGGTTTGGGATTTACGTGGTAGGTTTTGCTCTAATGCGAAATTCGAGCGTTTCACACGAAAAGGAGTCGATTGCGGCAATTTGCGCTTTTAAATCTGCGTTTCTCTGAAACTGACCTGTAGATTTCATCGAAGTAAACTTTTTTGGCATTAAGCGGTGTGTCCTAACAACTTTGAACTGGGATGAAATTGCCTAGGGCGTACCGCTTGGGATTTAATGGGTGGGATTTGGGTGCATAAAAAAAATTTCTACAATTTTTTTTTAAATGTTATTTTTTCAGAGCAAAAAATTTAATAACGGACATTTTGGTCAACAAATTAAAAACGCTATAACTTTCGGATTAGGATATATGAGGAATTTTGTTTTTATGAAAATTTTTGTAAGTCCAAAAGTCTGGAAATTTTTTATTTTATTAATTGAGACACATTTTTTGTTTGTGTCAAAAAAGTTGGTAATAACGCAAGTTAAGGGATGAAAAGTTTTTTTTACAAATTTTCTCAGAATATAATTTTTTCTGGGCAAAAAATGTAAATTGCGGCCATTTTGCTCAACAAGTTAAATACGCTGAAACTTTCGGATTTGGAGATACAAAAAATTATATTTCTTTTTCAAAAAATTTTCTAAGTCCAAGATTAGGAAAAATTTGTTTTTTTTTATTTTTATCAATTAAGACCAATTTCTTGATGTTATCAAAAAATTTCTAAAAAACGCATATTAAGGGATGAAAATTTTTTTTACGATTTTTTTCTGAACAAAAAATATCAATTGTCGCCATTTTTGTCAAAAAGTTAAATACGCTAGAACTTTCGGATTTGGAGAAAAAAATAATAATTTTTTTTCAAAAAATTTTCTAAGTCCAAAACTAGGAAGACATTTTTTTTTCATTTTTATCATTTGGGACAAACTTTTTGATGGTACTAAAAAAAAGTTGGGAAAAACGCATATTATGGGATGAAAAAATTTTTTTTACTAATTTTTTCAAAATGTTATGTTTCCTTGGCAAAAATTTTTAATTGCGGCCATTCTGGTCAACAAGTTATATACGCTAAAGTTTTTAGATTCGGAGGTTTGGATAGTTTTAGTTTTTTTTTTAATTTTCTAAGTTCAAAAGTTGGAAAAAAAAATTTTTATTAAATAATTTCTAAAAAACGCATATCAAGGGATGAAAAAATTTTTTTACGATTTTTTTCTGAACAAAAAATATCAATTGTCGCCATTTTTGTCAACAAGTTAAATACGCTAGAACTTTCGGATTTGGAGAAAAAAAAGAATAATTTTTTTTTTAAAAATTTTCTAAGTCCAAAACTATGAAGACGTTTTTTTTTTCATTTTTATCAATTGGGACAAACTTTTTGATGGTATTAAAAAAAAGTTGGGAAAGACGAATATTAAGGGATGAAAAAATTTTTTTTACGAATTTTTACAAAATGTAATGTTTCCTTGGTAAAAATTTTAAATTGCGGCCATTTTGGTCAACAAGTTAGATACGCTAAAATTTTTAGATTTGGAGATTTGGATAGTTTTAGTTTTTTTTTTTTAATTTTCTAAGTTCAAAAGCTGGAAAAAAATTTTTTTTATTTTTATTCTTCACTTTATTCATTTGAAACAAACTTTTTGATAGTATCAAAAAAATTGGGAAAAACGAATATTAGGAAAAAAATCTGTGATGCGAAGTTTGTGTCTTTCACACGAAAAGGTGACGATTACGGCATTTGGCGTTTTCTATTGTGAGTATTTCTGAAGCGGACCTGCAGATTTCACCGAAAAAAAGTTTTTTGGCATCAAGCGGTGCATCCCAACAACTTTTGCGTTGGGGTGAAATTAGCTAGGACGTACCGTTTGGGATTTACCTGGTAAGTTATGCTCTGATGCGAAATTCGAGCGTTTGAAAGGAAAAGGAGACGATTACGGCTATTTGCCGTTTTAAACGCGCGTATCTTTGAAACTGACCTGCGGATATCGTCGAAGTAAAAATTTTCGGCATTAAGCGGTGCGTTCCAGCAACTTTTGCAGAGGGGTGAAATTAGCTAGGACGTACGGTTTGGGATTTACGTGGTAGGTTTTGCTGTAATGCGAAATTCGAGCGTTTCACACAAAAAGGAGTCGATTGCGGCAATTTGCGCTTTTAAACCTGCGTTTCTCTGAAACTGACCTGTAGATTTCAACGAAGTAAGCTTTTTAGGCGTTAAGCGGTGTGTCCTAACAGCTTTGAACAGGGATGAAATTGCCTAGGGCGTACCGCTTGGGATTTATGGGGTGGGATTTGGGTGCATAAAAAATTTTCTACAATTTTTTTTAAATGTTATTTTTTCAGAGCAAAAAATTTAATGGCGGACATTTTGGTCAACAAATTAAAAACGCTATAACTTTCGGATTATGATATATGAGGAATTTTGTTTTTATGAAAATTTTTTTAAGTCCAAAAGTTTGGATTTTTTTTTTTTTATTAATTGAGACAAATTTTTTGTTTGTATCAAAAAAGTTGGTAATAACGCAAATTAAGGGATGAAAAGTTTTTTTTACGAATTTTCTCAGAATATATTTTTTTCTGGGCAAAAAATGTAAATTGCGGCCATTTTGCTCAACAAGTTAAATACGCTGAAATTTTCGGATTTGGAGATACAAAAAATTCTATTTTTTTTTCAAAAAATCTTCTAAGTCCAAGATTAGGAAAAATTTGTTTTTTTTTTATTTTTATCAATTAAGACCAATTTCTTGATGTTATCAAAAATTTCTAAAAAACGCATATTAAGGGATAAAAAAAATTCTTTACGATTTTTTTCTGAACAAAAAATATCAATTGTCGCCATTTTTGTCAACAAGTTAAATACGCTAGAACTTTCGGATTTGGAGAAAAAAAAAATAATTTTTTTTCAAAAAATTTTCTAAGTCTAAAACTAGGAAGACATTTTTTTTTTCATTTTTATCAATTGGGACAAACTTTTTGATGGTATTAAAAAAAAGTTGGGAAAAACGAATATTAAGGGATGAAAAAAGTTTTTTTACGAATTTTTTCAAAATGTTGTGTTTCCTGGCAAAAATTTTAAATTGCGGCCATTTTGGTCAACAAGTTAGATACGCTAAAATTTTTAGATTTGGATAGTTTTACTTTTTTTTTTTAATTTTCTAAGTTCAAAAGTTGGAAAGAAAAATTTTTCATTTTTATTCTTCACTTTATTCATTTGAGACAAACTTTTTGATAGTATCAAGAAAGTTGGGAAAAACGAATATTAAGAAAAAAATCTGTGATGCGAAGTTTGTGTCTTTCACACGAAAAGGTGACGATTACGGCATTTGGCGTTTTTTATTGTGAGTATCTCTGAAACGGACCTGCAGATTTCACCGAAAAAAAGTTTTCTGGCATCAAGCGGTGCATCCCAACCACTTTTGCGTTGGGGTGAAATTAGCTAGGAGGTACGGTTTGGGATTTACCTGGTTGGTTATGCTCTGATGCGAAATTCGAGCGTTTGAAAAGAAAAGGAGACGATTACGGCTATTTGCCGTCCTAAACGCGCGTATCTTTGAAACTGACCTGCGGATATCGTCGAAGTAAACTTTTTCGGCATTAAGCGGTGCGTTCCAGCAACTTTTGCAGAGGAGTGAGATTAGCTAGGACGTACGGTTTGGGATTTACGTGGTAGGTTTTGCTGTAATGCGAAATTCGAGCGTTTCACACAAAAAGGAGTCGATTGCGGCAATTTGCGCTTTTAAACCTGCGTTTGTCTGAAACTGACCTGTAGATTTCAACGAAGTAAACTTTTTAGGCATTAAGCGGTGTGTCCTAACAACTTTGAACCGGGATGAAATTGCCTAGGGCGTACTGCTTGGGATTTAGGGGGTGGGATTTGGGTGCATAAAAAAAAATTTCTAGAATTTTTTTTTAAATGTAATTTTTTCAGAGCAAAAAATTTAATGGCGGAAATTTTGGTCAACAAATTAAAAACGCTATAACTTTCGGATTAGGATATATGAGGAATTTTGTTTTTATGAAAAAAATTTTAAGTCCAAAATTTTGGAATTCTTTTTTTTTATCAATTGAGACAAATTTTTTGTTTGTATCAAAAAATTTAGTAATAACGCAAATTAAGGGATGAAAAGTTTTTTTTACGAATTTTCTCAAAATATAATTTTTTCTGGGCAAAAAATGTAAATTGCGGCCATTTTGCTCAACAAGTTAAATACGCTGAAATTTTCGGATTTGGAGATATAAAAAATTCTATTTTCTTTTCAAAAAATTTTCTAAGTCCAAGATTAGGAAAAATTTGTTTTTTTTTTATTTTTATCAATTAAGACCAATTTCTTGATGTAATCAAAAAATTTCTAAAGAACGCATATTAAGGGATGAAAATTTTTTTTACGATTTTTTTCTGAACAAAAAATATCAATTGTCGCCATTTTTGTCAACAAGTTAAATACGCTAGAACTTTCGGAATTGGAGAAAAAAATAATAATTTTTTTTCAAAAAATTTTCTAAGTCCAAAACTAGGAAGACATTTTTTTTTCATTTTTATCAATTGGGACAAACTTTTTGATGGTATTAAAAAAGAGTTGGGAAAAACGCATATTAAGGGATAAAAAAATTTTTTTACGAATTTTTTCAAAATGTTATGTTTCCTTGGCAAAAATTTTAAATTGCGGCCATTTTGGTCAACAAGTTAGATACGCTAAAGTTTTTAGATTCAAAGGTTTGGATAGTTTTAGTTTTTTTTTTTAATTTTCTAAGTTCAAAAGTTGGAAAAAAAATTTTTATTAAAGAATTTCTAAAAATCGCATATCAAGGGATGAAAAAATTTTTTCACGATTTTTTTCTGAACAAAAAATATCAATTTTCGCCATTTTTGACCACAAGTTAAATACGCTAGAACTTTCGGATTTGGAGAAAAAAAGAATAACTTTTTTTTTTTTAATTTTCTAAGTCCAAAACTAGGAAGATATTTTTTTTTTCATTTTTATCAATTGGGACAAACTTTTTGATGGTATTAAAAAAAAGTTGGGAAAAACGAATATTAAGGGATGAAAAAATTTTTTTTACGAATTTTTTCAAAATGTTATGTTTCCTTGGTAAAAATTTTAAATTGCGGCCATTTTGGTCAACAAGGCTAAAATTTTTAGATTTGGAGATTTGGATAGTTTTAGTTTTTTTTTAATTTTCTAAGTTCAAAAGTTGAAAAGAAAAATTTTTTATTTTTATTCTTCACTTTATTCATTTGAGACAAACTTTTTGATAGTATCAAGAAAGCTGGGAAAAACGAATATTAAGAAAAAAATCTGTGATGCGAAGTTTGTGTCTTTTACACGAAAAGGTGACGATTACGGCATTTGGCGTTTTTTATTGTGAGTATCTCTGAAACAAACCTGCAGATTTCACCGAAAAAAAGTTTTTTGGCATCAAGCGGTGCATCCCAACAACTTTTGCGTTGGGGTGAAATTAGCTAGGACGTACGGTTTGGGATTTACCTGGTTGGTTATGCTCTGATGCGAAATTCGAGCATTTGAAAAGAAAAGGAGACGATTACGGCTATTTGCCGTTTTAAACGCGCGTATCTTTGAAACTGACCTGCGGATATCGTCGAAGTAAACTTTTTCGGCATTAAGCGGTGCGTTCCAGTAACTTTTGCGGAGGGGTAATATTAGCTAGGACGTACGGTTTGGGATTTACGTGGTAGGTTTTGCTCTAATGCGAAATTCGAGCGTTTCACACGAAAAGGAGTCGATTGCGGCAATTTGCGCTTTTAAATCTGCGTTTCTCTGAAACTGACCTGTGCGCGCTAACCTTAGGTAGTGCGGGGGTAATCCCACCCCCTAGACCAATGTTTGGTGAGAGGGTGGGGGTTCTCAAGTTTAGTTGTATTTTTGGGAACTACACTCCATGTCTTTTGGCCACCAGAACTCCTAGCAGTAAGTCGTACCACACTAAATACATTTTTACGTTAACTCTTATTTATTTAACTGCGGTGCCTTCGCACATGACCTGTAGATTTAATCGAAGTAAACTTTTTGGCATTAAGCGGTGTGTCCTAACAACTTTGAACAGGGATGAAATTGCCTAGGGCGTACCGCTTGGGATTTAAGGGGTGGGATTTGGGTGCATAAAAAAAATTTTCTACAATTTTTTTTTAAATGTTATTTTTTCAGAGCAAAAAATTTAATTGCGGACATTTTGGTCAACAAATTAAAAACGCTATAACTTTCGTATTAGGATATATGAGGAATTTTAATTTTTATGAAAATTTTTGTAAGTCCAAAAGTTTGGAATTTTTTTTTTATTTTATTAATTGAGACAAATTTTTTGTTTGTATCAAAAAAGTTGGTAATAACCCAAATTAAGGGATGAAAAGTTTTTTTTACGAATTTTCTCAGAATATAATTTATTCTGGGCAAAAAATGTAAATTGCGGCCATCTTGCTCAACAAGTTAAATACGCTGAAACTTTCGGATTTGGAGATACAAAAAATTCTATTTTTTTTTTTAAAAATTTTTTAAGTCCAAGATTAGGAAAAATTTGTTTTTTTTTTATTTTTATCAATTAAGACCAATTTCTTGATGTTATCAAAAAATTTCTAAAAAACGCATGTTAAGGGATGAAAATTTTTTTTACAATTTTTTTCTGAACAAAAAATATCAATTGTCGCCATTTTTGTCAACAAGTTAAAGACGCTAGAACTTTCGGATTTGGAGAAAAAAATAATAATTTTTTTTCAAAAAATTTTCCAAGTCCAAAACTAGGAAGACATTTTTTTTTTCATTTTTATCAATTGGGACACACTTTTTGATGGTATTAAAAAAAAGGCGGGAAAAACGCATATAAAGGGATGAAAAATTTTTTTTTACGAATTTTTTCAAAATGTTATGTTTCCTTGGCAAAAATTTTAAATTGCGGCCATTTTGGTCAACAAGTTAGATACGCTAAAGTTTTTAGATTTGGAATTTTGGATAGTTTTAGTTTTTTTTTTTAATTTTCTAAGTTCAAAAGTTGGAAAAAAAAATTTTTATTAAAAAATTTCTAAAAAACGCATATCAAGGGATGAAAAAAATTTTTTACGATTTTTTTCTGAACAAAAAATATCAATTGTCGCCATTTTTGTCAACAAGTTAAATACGCTAGAACTTTCGGATTTGGAGAAAAAAAGAATAATTTTTTTTCAAAAAATTTTCTAAGTCCAAAACTAGGAAGACATTTTTTTTTTTCATTTTTATCAATTGGGACAAATTTTTTGATGGTATTAAAAAAAAGTTGGGAAAAAAGAATATTAAGGGATGAAAAAAATTTTTTTACGAATTTTTTCAAAATGTTATGTTTCGTTGGCAAAAATTTTAAATTGCGGCCATTTTGGTCAACAAGTTAGATACGCTAAAATTTTTAGATTTGGGGGTTTAGATAGTTTCAGTTTTTTTTTTGATTTTCTAAGTTCAAAAGTTGAAAAGAAAAATTTTTTATTTTTATTCTTCACTTTATTCATTTGAGACAAACTTTTTGATAGTATCAAGAAAGTTGGGAAAAACGAATATTAAGAAGAAAATCTGTGATGCGAAGTTTGTGTCTTTCACACGAAAAGGTGACGATTACGGCATTTGGCGTTTTTTATTGTGAGTATCTCTGAAACGGACCTGCAGATTTCACCGAAAGAAAGTTTTTTGGCATTAAGCGGTGCATCCCAACAACTTGTGCGTTGGGGTGAAATTAGCTGGACGTACGGTTTGGGATTTACCTGGTAAGTTATGTTCTGATGCGAAATTCGAGCGTTTGAAAAGAAAAGGAAACGATTACGGCTATTTGCCGTTTTAAACGCGCGTATCTTTGAAACTGACCTGCGGATATCGTCGAAGTAAACTTTCTCGGCATTAAGCGGTGCGTTCCAGTAACTTTTGCGGAGGGGTAATATTAGCTAGGACGTACGGTTTGGGATTTACGTGGTAGGTTTTGCTCTAATGCGAAATTCGAGCGTTTCACACGAAAAGGAGTCGATTGCCGCAATTTGCGCTTTTAAATCTGCGTTTCTCTGAAACTGACCTGTAGATTTAATCGAAGTAAACCTTTTGGCATTAAGCGGTGTGTCCTAACAACTTTGAACAGGGATGAAATTGCCTAGGGCGTACCGCTTGGGATTTAATGGGTGGGATTTGGGTGCGTAAAAAAATTTTTCTACAATTTTTTTTTAAATGTTATTTTTTCAGAGCAAAAAATTTAATGGCGGACATTTTGGTCAACAAATTAAAAACGCTATAACTTTCGGATTAGGATATATGAGGAATTTTGTTTTTATGAAAATTTTTGTAAGTCCAAAAGTCTGGAAATTTTTTATTATATTAATTGAGACACATTTTTTGTTTGTGTCAAAAAAGTTGGTAATAACGCAAGTTAAGGGATGAAAAGTTTTTTTTACAAATTTTCTCAGAATATAATTTTTTCTGGGCAAAAAATGTAAATTGCGGCCATTTTGCTCAACAAGTTAAATACGCTGAAACTTTCGGATTTGGAGATACAAAAAATTATATTTCTTTTTCAAAAAATTTTCTAAGTCCAAGATTAGGAAAAATTTGTTTTTTTTTATTTTTATCAATTAAGACCAATTTCTTGATGTTATCAAAAAATTTCTAAAAAACGCATATTAAGGGATGAAAATTTTTTTTACGATTTTTTTCTGAACAAAAAATATCAATTGTCGCCATTTTTGTCAAAAAGTTAAATACGCTAGAACTTTCGGATTTGGAGAAAAAAATAATAATTTTTTTTCAAAAAATTTTCTAAGTCCAAAACTAGGAAGACATTTTTTTTTCATTTTTATCATTTGGGACAAACTTTTTGATGGTACTAAAAAAAAGTTGGGAAAAACGCATATTATGGGATGAAAAAATTTTTTTTACTAATTTTTTCAAAATGTTATGTTTCCTTGGCAAAAATTTTTAATTGCGGCCATTCTGGTCAACAAGTTATATACGCTAAAGTTTTTAGATTCGGAGGTTTGGATAGTTTTAGTTTTTTTTTTAATTTTCTAAGTTCAAAAGTTGGAAAAAAAAATTTTTATTAAATAATTTCTAAAAAACGCATATCAAGGGATGAAAAAATTTTTTTACGATTTTTTTCTGAACAAAAAATATCAATTGTCGCCATTTTTGTCAACAAGTTAAATACGCTAGAACTTTCGGATTTGGAGAAAAAAAAGAATAATTTTTTTTTTAAAAATTTTCTAAGTCCAAAACTATGAAGACGTTTTTTTTTTCATTTTTATCAATTGGGACAAACTTTTTGATGGTATTAAAAAAAAGTTGGGAAAGACGAATATTAAGGGATGAAAAAATTTTTTTTACGAATTTTTACAAAATGTAATGTTTCCTTGGTAAAAATTTTAAATTGCGGCCATTTTGGTCAACAAGTTAGATACGCTAAAATTTTTAGATTTGGAGATTTGGATAGTTTTAGTTTTTTTTTTTTAATTTTCTAAGTTCAAAAGCTGGAAAAAAATTTTTTTTATTTTTATTCTTCACTTTATTCATTTGAAACAAACTTTTTGATAGTATCAAAAAAATTGGGAAAAACGAATATTAGGAAAAAAATCTGTGATGCGAAGTTTGTGTCTTTCACACGAAAAGGTGACGATTACGGCATTTGGCGTTTTCTATTGTGAGTATTTCTGAAGCGGACCTGCAGATTTCACCGAAAAAAAGTTTTTTGGCATCAAGCGGTGCATCCCAACAACTTTTGCGTTGGGGTGAAATTAGCTAGGACGTACCGTTTGGGATTTACCTGGTAAGTTATGCTCTGATGCGAAATTCGAGCGTTTGAAAGGAAAAGGAGACGATTACGGCTATTTGCCGTTTTAAACGCGCGTATCTTTGAAACTGACCTGCGGATATCGTCGAAGTAAAAATTTTCGGCATTAAGCGGTGCGTTCCAGCAACTTTTGCAGAGGGGTGAAATTAGCTAGGACGTACGGTTTGGGATTTACGTGGTAGGTTTTGCTGTAATGCGAAATTCGAGCGTTTCACACAAAAAGGAGTCGATTGCGGCAATTTGCGCTTTTAAACCTGCGTTTCTCTGAAACTGACCTGTAGATTTCAACGAAGTAAGCTTTTTAGGCGTTAAGCGGTGTGTCCTAACAGCTTTGAACAGGGATGAAATTGCCTAGGGCGTACCGCTTGGGATTTATGGGGTGGGATTTGGGTGCATAAAAAATTTTCTACAATTTTTTTTAAATGTTATTTTTTCAGAGCAAAAAATTTAATGGCGGACATTTTGGTCAACAAATTAAAAACGCTATAACTTTCGGATTATGATATATGAGGAATTTTGTTTTTATGAAAATTTTTTTAAGTCCAAAAGTTTGGATTTTTTTTTTTTTATTAATTGAGACAAATTTTTTGTTTGTATCAAAAAAGTTGGTAATAACGCAAATTAAGGGATGAAAAGTTTTTTTTACGAATTTTCTCAGAATATATTTTTTTCTGGGCAAAAAATGTAAATTGCGGCCATTTTGCTCAACAAGTTAAATACGCTGAAATTTTCGGATTTGGAGATACAAAAAATTCTATTTTTTTTTCAAAAAATCTTCTAAGTCCAAGATTAGGAAAAATTTGTTTTTTTTTTATTTTTATCAATTAAGACCAATTTCTTGATGTTATCAAAAATTTCTAAAAAACGCATATTAAGGGATAAAAAAAATTCTTTACGATTTTTTTCTGAACAAAAAATATCAATTGTCGCCATTTTTGTCAACAAGTTAAATACGCTAGAACTTTCGGATTTGGAGAAAAAAAAAATAATTTTTTTTCAAAAAATTTTCTAAGTCTAAAACTAGGAAGACATTTTTTTTTTCATTTTTATCAATTGGGACAAACTTTTTGATGGTATTAAAAAAAAGTTGGGAAAAACGAATATTAAGGGATGAAAAAAGTTTTTTTACGAATTTTTTCAAAATGTTGTGTTTCCTTGGCAAAAATTTTAAATTGCGGCCATTTTGGTCAACAAGTTAGATACGCTAAAATTTTTAGATTTGGATAGTTTTACTTTTTTTTTTTAATTTTCTAAGTTCAAAAGTTGGAAAGAAAAATTTTTCATTTTTATTCTTCACTTTATTCATTTGAGACAAACTTTTTGATAGTATCAAGAAAGTTGGGAAAAACGAATATTAAGAAAAAAATCTGTGATGCGAAGTTTGTGTCTTTCACACGAAAAGGTGACGATTACGGCATTTGGCGTTTTTTATTGTGAGTATCTCTGAAACGGACCTGCAGATTTCACCGAAAAAAAGTTTTCTGGCATCAAGCGGTGCATCCCAACCACTTTTGCGTTGGGGTGAAATTAGCTAGGAGGTACGGTTTGGGATTTACCTGGTTGGTTATGCTCTGATGCGAAATTCGAGCGTTTGAAAAGAAAAGGAGACGATTACGGCTATTTGCCGTCCTAAACGCGCGTATCTTTGAAACTGACCTGCGGATATCGTCGAAGTAAACTTTTTCGGCATTAAGCGGTGCGTTCCAGCAACTTTTGCAGAGGAGTGAGATTAGCTAGGACGTACGGTTTGGGATTTACGTGGTAGGTTTTGCTGTAATGCGAAATTCGAGCGTTTCACACAAAAAGGAGTCGATTGCGGCAATTTGCGCTTTTAAACCTGCGTTTGTCTGAAACTGACCTGTAGATTTCAACGAAGTAAACTTTTTAGGCATTAAGCGGTGTGTCCTAACAACTTTGAACCGGGATGAAATTGCCTAGGGCGTACTGCTTGGGATTTAGGGGGTGGGATTTGGGTGCATAAAAAAAAATTTCTAGAATTTTTTTTTAAATGTAATTTTTTCAGAGCAAAAAATTTAATGGCGGAAATTTTGGTCAACAAATTAAAAACGCTATAACTTTCGGATTAGGATATATGAGGAATTTTGTTTTTATGAAAAAAATTTTAAGTCCAAAATTTTGGAATTCTTTTTTTTTATCAATTGAGACAAATTTTTTGTTTGTATCAAAAAATTTGGTAATAACGCAAATTAAGGGATGAAAAGTTTTTTTACGAATTTTCTCAAAATATAATTTTTTCTGGGCAAAAAATGTAAATTGCGGCCATTTTGCTCAACAAGTTAAATACGCTGAAATTTTCGGATTTGGAGATATAAAAAATTCTATTTTCTTTTCAAAAAATTTTCTAAGTCCAAGATTAGGAAAAATTTGTTTTTTTTTTATTTTTATCAATTAAGACCAATTTCTTGATGTAATCAAAAAATTTCTAAAGAACGCATATTAAGGGATGAAAATTTTTTTTACGATTTTTTTCTGAACAAAAAATATCAATTGTCGCCATTTTTGTCAACAAGTTAAATACGCTAGAACTTTCGGAATTGGAGAAAATAATAATAATTTTTTTTCAAAAAATTTTCTAAGTCCAAAACTAGGAAGACATTTTTTTTTCATTTTTATCAATTGGGACAAACTTTTTGATGGTATTAAAAAAGAGTTGGGAAAAACGCATATTAAGGGATAAAAAAATTTTTTTACGAATTTTTTCAAAATGTTATGTTTCCTTGGCAAAAATTTTAAATTGCGGCCATTTTGGTCAACAAGTTAGATACGCTAAAGTTTTTAGATTCAAAGGTTTGGATAGTTTTAGTTTTTTTTTTTAATTTTCTAAGTTCAAAAGTTGGAAAAAAAATTTTTATTAAAGAATTTCTAAAAATCGCATATCAAGGGATGAAAAAATTTTTTCACGATTTTTTTCTGAACAAAAAATATCAATTTTCGCCATTTTTGACCACAAGTTAAATACGCTAGAACTTTCGGATTTGGAGAAAAAAAGAATAACTTTTTTTTTTTTAATTTTCTAAGTCCAAAACTAGGAAGATATTTTTTTTTTCATTTTTATCAATTGGGACAAACTTTTTGATGGTATTAAAAAAAAGTTGGGAAAAACGAATATTAAGGGATGAAAAAATTTTTTTTACGAATTTTTTCAAAATGTTATGTTTCCTTGGTAAAAATTTTAAATTGCGGCCATTTTGGTCAACAAGGCTAAAATTTTTAGATTTGGAGATTTGGATAGTTTTAGTTTTTTTTTAATTTTCTAAGTTCAAAAGTTGAAAAGAAAAATTTTTTATTTTTATTCTTCACTTTATTCATTTGAGACAAACTTTTTGATAGTATCAAGAAAGTTGGGAAAAACGAATATTAAGAAAAAAATCTGTGATGCGAAGTTTGTGTCTTTTACACGAAAAGGTGACGATTACGGCATTTGGCGTTTTTTATTGTGAGTATCTCTGAAACGGACCTGCAGATTTCACCGAAAAAAAGTTTTCTGGCATCAAGCGGTGCATCCCAACCACTTTTGCGTTGGGGTGAAATTAGCTAGGAGGTACGGTTTGGGATTTACCTGGTTGGTTATGCTCTGATGCGAAATTCGAGCGTTTGAAAAGAAAAGGAGACGATTACGGCTATTTGCCGTCCTAAACGCGCGTATCTTTGAAACTGACCTGCGGATATCGTCGAAGTAAACTTTTTCGGCATTAAGCGGTGCGTTCCAGCAACTTTTGCAGAGGAGTGAGATTAGCTAGGACGTACGGTTTGGGATTTACGTGGTAGGTTTTGCTGTAATGCGAAATTCGAGCGTTTCACACAAAAAGGAGTCGATTGCGGCAATTTGCGCTTTTAAACCTGCGTTTGTCTGAAACTGACCTGTAGATTTCAACGAAGTAAACTTTTTAGGCATTAAGCGGTGTGTCCTAACAACTTTGAACCGGGATGAAATTGCCTAGGGCGTACTGCTTGGGATTTAGGGGGTGGGATTTGGGTGCATAAAAAAAAATTTCTAGAATTTTTTTTTAAATGTAATTTTTTCAGAGCAAAAAATTTAATGGCGGAAATTTTGGTCAACAAATTAAAAACGCTATAACTTTCGGATTAGGATATATGAGGAATTTTGTTTTTATGAAAAAAATTTTAAGTCCAAAATTTTGGAATTCTTTTTTTTTATCAATTGAGACAAATTTTTTGTTTGTATCAAAAAATTTGGTAATAACGCAAATTAAGGGATGAAAAGTTTTTTTACGAATTTTCTCAAAATATAATTTTTTCTGGGCAAAAAATGTAAATTGCGGCCATTTTGCTCAACAAGTTAAATACGCTGAAATTTTCGGATTTGGAGATATAAAAAATTCTATTTTCTTTTCAAAAAATTTTCTAAGTCCAAGATTAGGAAAAATTTGTTTTTTTTTTATTTTTATCAATTAAGACCAATTTCTTGATGTAATCAAAAAATTTCTAAAGAACGCATATTAAGGGATGAAAATTTTTTTTTCGATTTTTTTCTGAACAAAAAATATCAATTGTCGCCATTTTTGTCAACAAGTTAAATACGCTAGAACTTTCGGAATTGGAGAAAAAAATAATAATTTTTTTTCAAAAAATTTTCTAAGTCCAAAACTAGGAAGACATTTTTTTTTCATTTTTATCAATTGGGACAAACTTTTTGATGGTATTAAAAAAGAGTTGGGAAAAACGCATATTAAGGGATAAAAAAATTTTTTTACGAATTTTTTCAAAATGTTATGTTTCCTTGGCAAAAATTTTAAATTGCGGCCATTTTGGTCAACAAGTTAGATACGCTAAAGTTTTTAGATTCAAAGGTTTGGATAGTTTTAGTTTTTTTTTTTAATTTTCTAAGTTCAAAAGTTGGAAAAAAAATTTTTATTAAAGAATTTCTAAAAATCGCATATCAAGGGATGAAAAAATTTTTTCACGATTTTTTTCTGAACAAAAAATATCAATTTTCGCCATTTTTGACCACAAGTTAAATACGCTAGAACTTTCGGATTTGGAGAAAAAAAGAATAACTTTTTTTTTTTTAATTTTCTAAGTCCAAAACTAGGAAGATATTTTTTTTTTCATTTTTATCAATTGGGACAAACTTTTTGATGGTATTAAAAAAAAGTTGGGAAAAACGAATATTAAGGGATGAAAAAATTTTTTTTACGAATTTTTTCAAAATGTTATGTTTCCTTGGTAAAAATTTTAAATTGCGGCCATTTTGGTCAACAAGGCTAAAATTTTTAGATTTGGAGATTTGGATAGTTTTAGTTTTTTTTTAATTTTCTAAGTTCAAAAGTTGAAAAGAAAAATTTTTTATTTTTATTCTTCACTTTATTCATTTGAGACAAACTTTTTGATAGTATCAAGAAAGCTGGGAAAAACGAATATTAAGAAAAAAATCTGTGATGCGAAGTTTGTGTCTTTTACACGAAAAGGTGACGATTACGGCATTTGGCGTTTTTTATTGTGAGTATCTCTGAAACAAACCTGCAGATTTCACCGAAAAAAAGTTTTTTGGCATCAAGCGGTGCATCCCAACAACTTTTGCGTTGGGGTGAAATTAGCTAGGACGTACGGTTTGGGATTTACCTGGTTGGTTATGCTCTGATGCGAAATTCGAGCATTTGAAAAGAAAAGGAGACGATTACGGCTATTTGCCGTTTTAAACGCGCGTATCTTTGAAACTGACCTGCGGATATCGTCGAAGTAAACTTTTTCGGCATTAAGCGGTGCGTTCCAGTAACTTTTGCGGAGGGGTAATATTAGCTAGGACGTACGGTTTGGGATTTACGTGGTAGGTTTTGCTCTAATGCGAAATTCGAGCGTTTCACACGAAAAGGAGTCGATTGCGGCAATTTGCGCTTTTAAATCTGCGTTTCTCTGAAACTGACCTGTGCGCGCTAACCTTAGGTAGTGCGGGGGTGGTCCCACCCCCTAGACCAATGTTTGGTGAGAGGGTGGGGGTTCTCAAGTTTAGTTGTATTTTTGGGAACTACACTCCATGTCTTTTGGCCACCAGAACTCCTAGCAGTAAGTCGTACCACACTAAATACATTTTTACGTTAACTCTTATTTATTTAACTGCGGTGCCTTCGCACATGACCTGTAGATTTAATCGAAGTAAACTTTTTGGCATTAAGCGGTGTGTCCTAACAACTTTGAACAGGGATGAAATTGCCTAGGGCGTACCGCTTGGGATTTAAGGGGTGGGATTTGGGTGCATAAAAAAAATTTTCTACAATTTTTTTTTAAATGTTATTTTTTCAGAGCAAAAAATTTAATTGCGGACATTTTGGTCAACAAATTAAAAACGCTATAACTTTCGGATTAGGATATATGAGGAATTTTAGTTTTTATGAAAATTTTTGTAAGTTCAAAAGTTTGGAATTTTTTTTTTATTTTATTAATTGAGACAAATTTTTTGTTTGTATCAAAAAAGTTGGTAATAACCCAAATTAAGGGATGAAAAGTTTTTTTTACGAATTTTCTCAGAATATAATTTATTCTGGGCAAAAAATGTAAATTGCGGCCATCTTGCTCAACAAGTTAAATACGCTGAAACTTTCGGATTTGGAGATACAAAAAATTCTATTTTTTTTTTTAAAAATTTTTTAAGTCCAAGATTAGGAAAAATTTGTTTTTTTTTTATTTTTATCAATTAAGACCAATTTCTTGATGTTATCAAAAAATTTCTAAAAAACGCATGTTAAGGGATGAAAATTTTTTTTACAATTTTTTTCTGAACAAAAAATATCAATTGTCGCCATTTTTGTCAACAAGTTAAAGACGCTAGAACTTTCGGATTTGGAGAAAAAAATAATAATTTTTTTTCAAAAAATTTTCCAAGTCCAAAACTAGGAAGACATTTTTTTTTTCATTTTTATCAATTGGGACACACTTTTTGATGGTATTAAAAAAAAGGCGGGAAAAACGCATATAAAGGGATGAAAAATTTTTTTTTACGAATTTTTTCAAAATGTTATGTTTCCTTGGCAAAAATTTTAAATTGCGGCCATTTTGGTCAACAAGTTAGATACGCTAAAGTTTTTAGATTTGGAATTTTGGATAGTTTTAGTTTTTTTTTTTAATTTTCTAAGTTCAAAAGTTGGAAAAAAAAATTTTTATTAAAAAATTTCTAAAAAACGCATATCAAGGGATGAAAAAAATTTTTTACGATTTTTTTCTGAACAAAAAATATCAATTGTCGCCATTTTTGTCAACAAGTTAAATACGCTAGAACTTTCGGATTTGGAGAAAAAAAGAATAATTTTTTTTCAAAAAATTTTCTAAGTCCAAAACTAGGAAGACATTTTTTTTTTTCATTTTTATCAATTGGGACAAACTTTTTGATGGTATTAAAAAAAAGTTTGGAAAAACGCATATTAAGGGATGAAAAATTTTTTTTTAAAATTTTTTTCAAAATGTTATGTTTCCTTGGCAAGAATTTTAAATTGCGGCCATTTTGGTCAACAAGTTAGATACGCTAAAATTTTTAGATTTGGAGGTTTGGATAGTTTTAGTTTTTCTTTTTAATTTTCTAAGTTCAAAAGTTGTAAAAAAAAATTTTTCATTTTTATTATTCACTTTATTCATTTGAGACAAACTTTTTGATAGTATCAAGAAAGTTGGGAAAAACGAATATTAAGAAAAAAATCTGTGATGCGAAGTTTGTGTCTTTTACACGAAAAGGTGACGATTACGGCATTTGGCGTTTTTTATTGTGAGTATCTCTGAAACGGACCTGCAGATTTCACCGAAAAAAAGTTTTCTGGCATCAAGCGGTGCATCCCAACCACTTTTGCGTTGGGGTGAAATTAGCTAGGAGGTACGGTTTGGGATTTACCTGGTTGGTTATGCTCTGATGCGAAATTCGAGCGTTTGAAAAGAAAAGGAGACGATTACGGCTATTTGCCGTCCTAAACGCGCGTATCTTTGAAACTGACCTGCGGATATCGTCGAAGTAAACTTTTTCGGCATTAAGCGGTGCGTTCCAGCAACTTTTGCAGAGGAGTGAGATTAGCTAGGACGTACGGTTTGGGATTTACGTGGTAGGTTTTGCTGTAATGCGAAATTCGAGCGTTTCACACAAAAAGGAGTCGATTGCGGCAATTTGCGCTTTTAAACCTGCGTTTGTCTGAAACTGACCTGTAGATTTCAACGAAGTAAACTTTTTAGGCATTAAGCGGTGTGTCCTAACAACTTTGAACCGGGATGAAATTGCCTAGGGCGTACTGCTTGGGATTTAGGGGGTGGGATTTGGGTGCATAAAAAAAAATTTCTAGAATTTTTTTTTAAATGTAATTTTTTCAGAGCAAAAAATTTAATGGCGGAAATTTTGGTCAACAAATTAAAAACGCTATAACTTTCGGATTAGGATATATGAGGAATTTTGTTTTTATGAAAAAAATTTTAAGTCCAAAATTTTGGAATTCTTTTTTTTTATCAATTGAGACAAATTTTTTGTTTGTATCAAAAAATTTGGTAATAACGCAAATTAAGGGATGAAAAGTTTTTTTACGAATTTTCTCAAAATATAATTTTTTCTGGGCAAAAAATGTAAATTGCGGCCATTTTGCTCAACAAGTTAAATACGCTGAAATTTTCGGATTTGGAGATATAAAAAATTCTATTTTCTTTTCAAAAAATTTTCTAAGTCCAAGATTAGGAAAAATTTGTTTTTTTTTTATTTTTATTAATTAAGACCAATTTCTTGATGTAATCAAAAAATTTCTAAAGAACGCATATTAAGGGATGAAAATTTTTTTTACGATTTTTTTCTGAACAAAAAATATCAATTGTCGCCATTTTTGTCAACAAGTTAAATACGCTAGAACTTTCGGAATTGGAGAAAAAAATAATAATTTTTTTTCAAAAAATTTTCTAAGTCCAAAACTAGGAAGACATTTTTTTTTCATTTTTATCAATTGGGACAAACTTTTTGATGGTATTAAAAAAGAGTTGGGAAAAACGCATATTAAGGGATAAAAAAATTTTTTTACGAATTTTTTCAAAATGTTATGTTTCCTTGGCAAAAATTTTAAATTGCGGCCATTTTGGTCAACAAGTTAGATACGCTAAAGTTTTTAGATTCAAAGGTTTGGATAGTTTTAGTTTTTTTTTTTAATTTTCTAAGTTCAAAAGTTGGAAAAAAAATTTTTATTAAAGAATTTCTAAAAATCGCATATCAAGGGATGAAAAAATTTTTTCACGATTTTTTTCTGAACAAAAAATATCAATTTTCGCCATTTTTGACCACAAGTTAAATACGCTAGAACTTTCGGATTTGGAGAAAAAAAGAATAACTTTTTTTTTTTTAATTTTCTAAGTCCAAAACTAGGAAGATATTTTTTTTTTCATTTTTATCAATTGGGACAAACTTTTTGATGGTATTAAAAAAAAGTTGGGAAAAACGAATATTAAGGGATGAAAAAATTTTTTTTACGAATTTTTTCAAAATGTTATGTTTCCTTGGTAAAAATTTTAAATTGCGGCCATTTTGGTCAACAAGGCTAAAATTTTTAGATTTGGAGATTTGGATAGTTTTAGTTTTTTTTTAATTTTCTAAGTTCAAAAGTTGAAAAGAAAAATTTTTTATTTTTATTCTTCACTTTATTCATTTGAGACAAACTTTTTGATAGTATCAAGAAAGCTGGGAAAAACGAATATTAAGAAAAAAATCTGTGATGCGAAGTTTGTGTCTTTTACACGAAAAGGTGACGATTACGGCATTTGGCGTTTTTTATTGTGAGTATCTCTGAAACAAACCTGCAGATTTCACCGAAAAAAAGTTTTTTGGCATCAAGCGGTGCATCCCAACAACTTTTGCGTTGGGGTGAAATTAGCTAGGACGTACGGTTTGGGATTTACCTGGTTGGTTATGCTCTGATGCGAAATTCGAGCATTTGAAAAGAAAAGGAGACGATTACGGCTATTTGCCGTTTTAAACGCGCGTATCTTTGAAACTGACCTGCGGATATCGTCGAAGTAAACTTTTTCGGCATTAAGCGGTGCGTTCCAGTAACTTTTGCGGAGGGGTAATATTAGCTAGGACGTACGGTTTGGGATTTACGTGGTAGGTTTTGCTCTAATGCGAAATTCGAGCGTTTCACACGAAAAGGAGTCGATTGCGGCAATTTGCGCTTTTAAATCTGCGTTTCTCTGAAACTGACCTGTGCGCGCTAACCTTAGGTAGTGCGGGGGTGGTCCCACCCCCTAGACCAATGTTTGGTGAGAGGGT
Source organism: Pyrochroa serraticornis (assembly GCA_905333025.2). Lineage (NCBI taxonomy): Eukaryota > Metazoa > Arthropoda > Insecta > Coleoptera > Pyrochroidae > Pyrochroa > Pyrochroa serraticornis. Next base: position 21,579,198 of record HG995158.1, read on the forward strand.
GGGGGTTCTCAAGTTTAGTTGTATTTTTGGGAACTACACTCCATGTCTTTTGGCCACCAGAACTCCTAGCAGTAAGTCGTACCACACTAAATACATTTTTACGTTAACTCTTATTTATTTAACTGCGGTGCCTTCGCACATGACCTGTAGATTTAATCGAAGTAAACTTTTTGGCATTAAGCGGTGTGTCCTAACAACTTTGAACAGGGATGAAATTGCCTAGGGCGTACCGCTTGGGATTTAAGGGGTGGGATTTGGGTGCATAAAAAAAATTTTCTACAATTTTTTTTTAAATGTTATTTTTTCAGAGCAAAAAATTTAATGGCGGACATTTTGGTCAACAAATTAAAAACGCTATAACTTTCGTATTAGGATATATGAGGAATTTTAATTTTTATGAAAATTTTTGTAAGTCCAAAAGTTTGGAATTTTTTTTTTATTTTATTAATTGAGACAAATTTTTTGTTTGTATCAAAAAAGTTGGTAATAACCCAAATTAAGGGATGAAAAGTTTTTTTTACGAATTTTCTCAGAATATAATTTATTCTGGGCAAAAAATGTAAATTGCGGCCATCTTGCTCAACAAGTTAAATACGCTGAAACTTTCGGATTTGGAGATACAAAAAATTCTATTTTTTTTTTTAAAAATTTTTTAAGTCCAAGATTAGGAAAAATTTGTTTTTTTTTTATTTTTATCAATTAAGACCAATTTCTTGATGTTATCAAAAAATTTCTAAAAAACGCATGTTAAGGGATGAAAATTTTTTTTACAATTTTTTTCTGAACAAAAAATATCAATTGTCGCCATTTTTGTCAACAAGTTAAAGACGCTAGAACTTTCGGATTTGGAGAAAAAAATAATAATTTTTTTTCAAAAAATTTTCCAAGTCCAAAACTAGGAAGACATTTTTTTTTTCATTTTTATCAATTGGGACACACTTTTTGATGGTATTAAAAAAAAGGCGGGAAAAACGCATATAAAGGGATGAAAAATTTTTTTTTACGAATTTTTTCAAAATGTTATGTTTCCTTGGCAAAAATTTTAAATTGCGGCCATTTTGGTCAACAAGTTAGATACGCTAAAGTTTTTAGATTTGGAATTTTGGATAGTTTTAGTTTTTTTTTTTAATTTTCTAAGTTCAAAAGTTGGAAAAAAAAATTTTTATTAAAAAATTTCTAAAAAACGCATATCAAGGGATGAAAAAAATTTTTTACGATTTTTTTCTGAACAAAAAATATCAATTGTCGCCATTTTTGTCAACAAGTTAAATACGCTAGAACTTTCGGATTTGGAGAAAAAAAGAATAATTTTTTTTCAAAAAATTTTCTAAGTCCAAAACTAGGAAGACATTTTTTTTTTTCATTTTTATCAATTGGGACAAACTTTTTGATGGTATTAAAAAAAAGTTTGGAAAAACGCATATTAAGGGATGAAAAATTTTTTTTTAAAATTTTTTTCAAAATGTTATGTTTCCTTGGCAAGAATTTTAAATTGCGGCCATTTTGGTCAACAAGTTAGATACGCTAAAATTTTTAGATTTGGAGGTTTGGATAGTTTTAGTTTTTCTTTTTAATTTTCTAAGTTCAAAAGTTGTAAAAAAAAATTTTTCATTTTTATTATTCACTTTATTCATTTGAGACAAACTTTTTGATAGTATCAAAAAAGTTGGGAAAAACGAATATTAAGAAAAAAATCTGTGATGCGAAGTTTGTGTCTTTCACACGAAAAGGTGACGATTACGGCATTTGGCGTTTTTTATTGTGAGTATCTCTGAAACGGACCTGCAGATTTCACCGAAAAAAAGTTTTTTGGCATCAAGCGGTGCATCCCAACAACTTTTGCGTTGGGGTGAAATTAGCTAGGACGTACGGTTTGGGATTTACCTGGTAAGTTATGCTCTCATGCGAAATTCGAGCGTTTGAAAAGAAAAGGAGATTAAATGTTATTTTTTCAGATAAGAAATTCCAGTGAGTTTACTTCCACTAGCTCTATAAAGTTACTATATTGTTCACTTGTTAGATTAAAACTTGAGTATGCATCTATTGTTTGGTCGCCCATATACCTGGTTCATAGAAAAAGTTTAGAGAAAGTACTGAGAAGAGCTAGTAAATATATGTGTTATAGGATCGAAGGGAGTTATCCGTCAAGGGGTTGTCTTCAGAAGAGTTTACTTATTAAGTTGGAACTCAATGAATTATTGGATAGACGTCGATATGCTGCGGTTCTCCTTCTGCATAAAATATTGAGTGGAAAGCTTGAATGTTCCTACGTCTTGGGCAAACTAAACTTTCGGGTTCCTAGATCTGGCATTTGAGAATGCTTGACATTCTACAGGAGGAAGAGTAGAATAAATATTGGACAGGGTGCCCCCATTAATTTCATTTGTGAGGCTTACAACAGCGTATGTGAAGAGGTAGACATTTTTTCTGCAGCGCCGCGGGAAATAAGAAATAAAATGTTATTGAGCTATTTCTGTTAATTGTTAATCTCTTAATTGTTAATTCTGTTAATGTGTCTTATCTTACATGATGTTATAGAATTATTATTTAGTTATTAGCCTGTAATTGGGTAGTTACCTGTAGGTTAATTAATTCATTAAATTAAAAGAAAAAATAAAAAAAAGAAAAAATTAAATTATAACAGTCGACATCCACCTCCAAAATTGCCTGGAACACCTTGGCATTTTTTCTCGTGGCCCAGACCCGAATAACCGCACAACTAGAATCGCGCCCAAAAATATCACCGTTCTGTTTCAAGAGAAAACCGATAAGCTCGTCTGAATCAAAACACTCCGAAAACCCAACAATCTTCACCCTGGGACGAAAAGCACCAAGTCTAGGGACGCTATAATCCGCCAACCCGCCTTCCGCAGGCCCCCTCAATCTCTCAGCATCCCCCTCACTAGCACAGCCAATAAGTACGCCGCCGTCCCTCACCGATTTTACATCTTTTAAATTTATTTCTTCTCCCACAGGATTGACATTCCTCAAAATGTCAGCTTTGGATTTGGCGCCAGGCTGATCACGATCATTCGGCCTAATGATCAACCTCGACCGCGGTGGACCCGCCAGTCTATCCGCATACGACGACAAAACCGGCAAACGCGAGGACGGCGCAAACCGGGGTGCAGCAAAACTTCCTTCAGCCCCCGACACCACACCCGCAGCCAAGCGAGAAAACTCCTCCGACAAGCCACTAAAAAATGCACTGCACTTGGCCTCAAACACCTCCCTGATATGATCAGAAAAACTGCCCACGCGGCACACAGCACACCTATAGGAAAGACCAGGCACATAAATCAGGAAAGGAAGGGCATTATCCGGAACACCATTGCAGGAAAGATGCACATATTTACCGCAAAGGCGAGAGCACAAGATCTTAGGAGCGTCACGTCTAAAATCCGGACCACCGCTACAACACGAAAATTACATGCCCGACGAAAGCCCGAACCAATAGCATCAGCAACAACAACAACAACCCGGGCAACGACGGACAAACCAGCCCCAAGGCGCAGCAAAGCTCACGCCTCCTCCGCTCGAAGGGACCCAAGCGGCCGGACAGCAAGGGCACCGCCGGCAAAAACAGCAACGCCGACCCAGGACGCAGTAACCCACGTCCCTCCCAAGAATGGTAGGCCGAGAGCTGCAACAGCCACCACGGATTACCAAGTGAAACGTCGTAGCACGCTTCCACCAACCCGGGGATGCTGCCGGCCGCGAAAGCGGCACCGGAAGCCCGCCGCGCCCGAAAAATCCTCAACAACTCCTATCGAGGCACGACCGCCCGCACAAATTACGGAGGCGCCGGGCGAATCGACAAGAGAAACTATCTGCCCGATAAGAACACGGAAGAAACCAGCGCGGTTAGTCGGCAGGTCGGCAAAAAACGGAAATAAACAAGGAAACAACCTCAGACCACCCAAAATCTGCCAATCCGGCCGTGCAACGAGACACCACACCACAAAGAAGGAATCAAGAGCATTCAGTTCATAATAAACTCAACCAGCAATCAGGTAAAAGAAGCACCATAAACCAAGATTCCAACGGAGCGACACACGATCGTCCTGTTGAGCGAAATGGAAGATTTGTACTTTTTGTAATTATAAAAACACTGCAGCACTTCATTTAGCCTGCTCACTCTGCGTGTGGAAATTTCATAGGAATTGGAGGAATGAAGTTCTTTTTATAAGTTACCATTCTTTGGACGTAGTCATATTGCATATGATGCAAAATTTTTTGAAAATTAATCAAGATACACGAGAACTAACTAGCTAAAAAATTAATTCTCTGTCTGCCAAATTTTATAGCAATAGGATAAATGTTTATTTTTAAAGGCTTCCGTTATTTGAATGTTACTATTTTGCATATGATGCTTGTTTTATCAAAAACTAGTGCAATTATTGAGAAACTGATTAACTCTATGAATTTGCATTAAAATTATTTCTCTGCGTGACAAATTTCCTAGCAATTAGAGGGAAGAAGTTATTTTTATAGGCTTCCGTTATTCGGACGTTGTCATGTCGCTCGAACCAAAACTAAGCAAGCTACAGAGAAACTGATTTGCTCCATGAGTTTGTATTTAAATTTCTTCTTGGTGTGCCAAGTTTCGGTGTAATTGGTTGAAAGAACTTCCTTTGGAAACTTCCGCTGTTTAGATGTTGTCATGTTGCACATAGTACTCGATTTTTCGGATACTAAGCAAGCTACAAAGGAACTGATTAGCTGCAAAAATGTTTGCATTTAAATTACTGCTCTGTATGATAAATCTTATAGCAACTAAAGAAATGAAGCTCATTTTAAAAGCTCGTTTATTTGGATGTTGTCATATTGCACATGATTCTCGATTTTTCGAAATCTAAGCAAGCAACTGAGAAGCTGATTAGCTCCATGAGTTTGCATTAAAATTACTTCTCTGCTTGTAAAAATTTCATAGCAATTTGAAGAATTAATTTCTTTTTATAAGCTTCCATTCTTAAGACGTAGTCATATTGTAAATGATGCTTAATTTTTCAAAAATTAAGCAAGATACAGAGGAACAGATCAGCTCCAGAAGTCTGCGTTCAAACTGCTTCTCCGTGTGACAAATTTCTTAGCAATTACAGGGAAAAAATTATTTTTATAGGCTTCCGTTGTTTGGACGTTGCCATATTGAATTTGCTGCTCAAATTTCGAAAACTAAGCAAGCTACAGGGAAGCTGATTTGCTCCATTAGCTCGTAATTGATGGTGAAAAATCGCCATGGTTTGGTTGGTGTGGCGTTGCTATCTTTTTATTTTCGCTTTCTTTACTTGTGCTACTCTGCAATTTTTTTAAGTTGTTTGCTATCCGCCTGTTAGGGGTGAGTTGCTCGTTCTGATGGAGTTGATTTTTCTTGAAGTTGAGGGACTGGATCTGGGATTTTGGCAAGTTAGTTGAATTGTTTATGCTTTTTTCCCTTATCAGTGTCGCTGATAAGCGTGAGTTATAGCTCTACCGCATTGATAAATAACTCGCCTGTGGTGTCCGCTCACTGCGGTTTGCCGCGGCTCGTTGCTCCTCCGTACGGAACCAGTGTAAAAAATAGGGGCACTTGGTGGCGACTTGTTGCCGTTGACTGCCGGGACTCCCTGCGATAGGCTGCCTTTGCTTTGTCATGGCTCCTGTTTGCGATGCGTGTGGGGCGGCTTTTTCTTTATCGTCGCCCGGACTTTTGTGCGGCGGTACTTGCAATGCTTCAATTCATTTGGAATGTGCCCAGCTTCCGCGCGAATTAGTGAAATTTATTAAAGGCACTAGGGGGCTCTCCTGGAGATGCGATGGGTGCCAGCGGGATTGTATGACTGTCGATCGGCATGGCCTGGGCAAACTTTTTCAGGATAAGCTTGACGAGATATTGGCTGTTCTTTCTAAAAACATGGAGGATTTTAAAAAGGAATTTATGGATCATGCACTGCCCCGGCTTGCTTCGATGTCTGAGACGTCATCCCGGAGCATTTCTGACACTGCTGCAAGGGCCATCGGGACGCGGGGGACTGCGGGTTCTTCGGGAGGCTTGGTCCATCCCGCTCGCGGAATATCTGGTGGTGGGCTTTACGCAGATATTGCTTCGAGAAGCGCGCAGACGAAGGTGCTTGTTAGACCGGTAGTAGGGGTGCAGTTTGTTTCTAAAACCAAGGCAGATATACTTAGTAAGGTTGATCCGGTAGCTGCAGGTATTGACATCAAGCGGGTGACTCAGCTTAAGGATGGTGCAGTAATTTTGCGATGTCGCGACGCCGCTGCATCTTTGAAGTTCCGTGGGGTGGCGGGAGAGAAGCTGTCCCAGTCTTATGAGGTGCGTGAGCTTAAGGGTCTGTCTCCGAGTGTTCGAATTGTTGGCATGTCTGAGGCAGTTGACCGCTCTACTCTTGCGGAATATTTGAGAAAACAAAATGATTCTTTATTCGCTTCGGAATCGGTGTGTGAGGTACTGTCTGTTACTGCTGTTAAGAAAAATTCAGAATTATTTCAGGCCACGGTGCGACTTGACGCGGTCAAGTACAGGAAGTTTTTAGATGTAGGCCATGTGCTTGTTGGCCTGGACGGCTGATCTGTATATGATGCTGTTTCGCTGCGTAGATATTTTTCTTGCGACGGTTTCAACCATGTAGCTGATCGATGCACTAGAAAGGAGAGTCCCAATTGTCCCCCATGTTCCGAGGAGCACCCCATCAAGAAGTGTTCTCTAACATCTGAACAAAAAAAGTCAATATCGGTGTATAAACTGCATAAATTATAACAAGGGACGCGACGTTGGTGTGAGTGTTGCACACGCAGCTTAAGACCTAGATAAGTGCTCGTCCTATATAAGATCGCTAGCAAAACTTAGGTTTGATCTGTTTGGGGTTTGCGATAACAGTGCCTCGAGGACTGCAGTCTCCTAGCAATTATTGTGCGTAACTGATTGCAGTGTGGAGGAGGGTTCTGGGCCTGGAAATGGCTGCGTGGATGCTGGGTCCTTATCTTCTGTATTTGGGAGGAGTGTCACCTCGGTAGTCTCTGATGGCTCGGCAAGTTCTACGTCTGATGATGTCGCTGATGGTTTGCCAGCACAAGGCAGACTTGGCTGTGGGGCTGGATTCTTGTCGTTCTGCCACGTAAATATAAGGTCCCTCAGCTCTTCTTTCGGTGAGTTTGTGATGTTTGTAGAGAGCAACAATTTTGACATCCTTGCACTTTCTGAGACGTGGCTAAAGCCGGAAGACTCATCTGAATTGTTTGCGGTCGAAGGCTGTCAGCTTGTCCGAGCGGACAGGTTATCGAGGGGTGGCGGTGTTTGTTGCTATGTTAGCCACAGAATAAAGTTTAGGGTTATGGAAAATGACAAGGCGGACGCAGAGGGCTTGGAGCATTTATGGATATTAATATTTATAAGAAATATAAAGATAGCTCTTGGGGTGGTTTATAGGCCGCCATCAAGTACTATATTCAGCCTGTCAGTTTTGGGGGAGATAATTGGTAATACTGCATCTGATTCGGACCGTTAGTGGTTGTGGGTGATTTTAACGTTGATTTTCTCGGGTCTACCTCTCGCGGCGCCCGCGCGCTTGCTGGGTTTCTGGATGCTTTAGACTTGCGACAGATTATTGAAGAGCCTACTAGGATTGCTGGGACCTCTGTTACGTTGATCGACCTTATTTGTGTGCTGAAAGATGAGAGGGTGATTGACTCTGGGACAATTGATTTGCTGGGTATGTCTGATCAGCATTTGACCTACTGCACGCTTGCCTACTCATTCATACGAGGTGCTCCGCGACGAGTTTGTTTCAGAGATTTTAGGAGTATGCAACCTGTAGCTTTTGCTAGTGATGCTGAAATTGTTGATTGGGACCGCGTCTTGGGGCTGGAAAGTATTGATGAGAAAGTGGAATTTCTAAACGGCGCAGTCCGGGCTCTGTTTGATGTTTATGCTCCGCTTCGGACCGTTGTGTGCAGAAAGAGTTCAAGACCGTACATCACTTTCACCATTCGCAAAATGATCAAACTAAAAGAATCTGCGTTTAAGAAATATCGCAGAACGGGGAATGTTGTCCATCTGAAATTTTACATAGATATGAGAAATTTTCTGACCGAGGCCGTTCGACGAGAGAGGGTGGCTTATGTACAGCATCGCATTAGACAGTGTGAGGGCGACACCGGAACGTTGTGGTCGACGCTCGCAGGCTTACGTGTTCACCGGAAACCTAGAAACAGGATTTTGCCTCTGCTTGCTAACCCAAACGACATAAATTCCTACTTCCTTAGTATTCCTGGAATACAGATTGACGGTGACACCCTGGACGAGTTTAACGCTTCCGTTCATCCTTCGATGCAGCGGATGTTGTCTTGGAGACCAGTGTCCGAGGAGGAAGTCATGGACATGTTGTCGTCGCTTCGATCTGGTGCTCGTGGAGCGGATGATATAGGATTAAGAATGCTCAGGCTTGTGTTTCCGTTTTGCCTCAGAGCGGTAACTCACATTATTAATGTTTCCCTGAATCGTGGGGTGGTGCCTCTGGCCTGGAAAAAGGCTATTGTAACACCGCTGGCTAAAGTGCCGGTGGCAGCGGAGATGATGCATCTGCGCCCCATTAGTATCCTGTCTTGCTGCTCAAAACTATTGGAGCTTGCTCTGAGGGCAAGATTTACGGAACATGTTGAACGGTATTCTTTGTTGCCTGTTATGCAGTCTGGTTTTAAAAAATGTCACAGCACGGCCACGGCGCTGCTAAGGGTTACTAACGATGTGGCTGCTGGAAAAAATAACTCAAAGGTAACATATATTGTTCTGTTAGATTACAGTAAGGCCTTTGATATGGTTGATCATAAGTTGATGGTCGCAAAGCTTCATTATTTCGGATTCAGCGATTGTGCAGTTGGCTGGTTTCGAAGCTACTTGACGGCGCGGACGCAGGCTGTGAGGATTCAGGATCAACTATCCGACGAACTGGATGTCTCTGCCGGAGTACCGCAGGGTAGTGTGCTGGGACCCATTATGTTTTCAGTATATACATCCAGTCTTCCCGAAGTCCTGACGCATAGTTGCGGGCACCATATCTACGCTGACGACACTCAAATCTATATGACTGCCGATCCGTCTGGTCCTGACTCAGTAATCGACGAACTTATTGCTAACCTAGATGCGGTCTTCCACTGGTCGGTTAAGCATGGACTTAAGCTCAACGCCGAGAAATGCATTTTATTGTGCGTGGGGACACGTGCGAGTCGCGACAGGGCTGAGTTTAATCGCACAACACCTGTCATCTTGAATGGACGTGTCATCGAATGTAGGGAATTGGGCAGAGACCTGGGGGTTACTATAGACCAGCATTTGTCTTTTCGACGGCATGTCACGGAGTTGTGTGGCTTTGCGTACGCGAAGCTAAGATGCCTGTTTTCTTTCAAGAATATTTTGCCTCAGGACGTCAAATTTAAGCTGGTCAATTCTCTGATTATGAATAGATTTGACTATTGCTCCTGCGTTTACTACTGGTTTCTGTCCCGTGAGTTTCAACATAAAATACAAGTCGTCGAAAATTGTTCTCTCAGGTTTGCATTTAGCATAAATAGGCGGGAACATATTACTCCACATTATGAGCGTCTGGATATCTTGAAGTTCACCGATCGTGCAGTGTTGCGGTACTGCTGCATCCTGTCCAAGATTTTAAATACTGGCACTCCCGCCTATCTGTTTCAGTATGTCACTCCCAGGTATCAGCGTCATAACACAGCTGCAGATTTTCAGTTGCGTAACCGTCACCTGTGCGATGTTCCCCGTTGTTACTTGAAAGCTTCTAAGGCTAGCTTTGGCTACCTGTCTGCTGTACTGTATAACAGATTTGCCTCCGAGTTCCTGGGGGCTGAAAATCCGAACAACTTTAAGAAAATGCTAACCCGGAATTTGCTAGAAAATCCCAATGCCGCTCTTAATTATTAATTTTAATTTTTGTATACGGGTGCATTTACATAAATGTGTATTTACTTAGCTTTTTGAGAGAATGTTTTTAATTTTATACCTGTGGTCTGTTACGGCCGAAAAGAAAAAAATAATATTATTATATTATTATTGATGACTCTGTACTTGGTAAGAGTGGAAACCAGCAATGCTGACCTCTTCACCGTTTCAAATTTGAACAAAGTTTTTATTATTATTATTATTATTATTAATCAAATTTCTTCTTTCTGTGCTTAGTTTTCTTGTAATCGGTTAAAAGAACTTCTTTTGAAAAGCTTTTGTTGGTTGGACGTTGTCATATTGCACATAGTACTCGATTCTTCGAAACAAATCAAGTTGCAGAGGAACTGATAGACTCCAAAACTTTGCGTTCAAATTACTTCTTTATGTGATGAATTTTATAGCAATTGAAAAAATGAAGTTCTTTTTAAAAAGTTTTTTTATTTGGATGTTGTCAAATTGCACATGATTCTTGATTTTCGAAAACTAAGCAAGCTACAGAGAATCTGATTAGCTCAATGAGTTCGTATTTATACTTCTTCCTTGTGTGACAAGTTTCCTAATATTTGAAGGAAAAAACCTCTTTTTATAAGCTTCCGTTGATTGGACGTTGTCATATTGCATATGATGCCTGATTTTTTGAAAACTAAGCAAGCTACAGAGAAGCTGATTAGCTCCATGGGTTCGCCTTCAAATTACTTACTAACGATTTTATAGCAATTGTGGGAATGAATTTCTTTTTATAAGTTTGAATTCCTTGGACCTTGACATATTGCATTTCATGCTCGAATCTGAAAAATATACAAGCTGCAGAGAAACTGATTAGCTCAATGAGTTCGTATTTAATATTTTTTCTGCATGCCTAGTTTCCTGTTATTTGATGGAGAAAACTTCTTTTGAAAAGCTGCCGTTGGTTGGACGTTGTCATATTGCACATAGTACTTGATTTTTCGAAAATTGAGCAAGTTACAGAAGAACTGATTAGCTCTAAATGTTTGCATTCAAATTACTTCTCTGAGTGATAAATCTTATAGTAATTGAAAGAATGAAGTTCTTTTGAAAAGGTTTCCTTATTTGAATGTTGTAAAATTGCACATGATTCTCGATTTTTCTGAAACTAGGCAAGCTACAGACATGCTGATCAGCTCGATGAGTGAGCAAGTTAACTTCCGAGCAAATTAAAATCAGTTTTTAAAAATTTAATTTTACTACGGAGCAACAAAATTACAACTGAGAGACTACCACCTAACACATAAAAGCAAAATTCTAACTTATTATTATAATGCAGCTACTTTTATAAACTACAACATGCTGACTTAGCGCCGGCGTCGGCGACGAGATGTTCTCATCATATCAGCATTTCTTCATAGATTAGCAGTCATGTAACTCCTCCGCCGTTAGTAAAAACTGTGGGATTGTCACAGAGTTCGTTGGTTGATTCCCATGGCCTTGTAGATTTTGCGGGTTTTTTTGGAGTTTTTCGCTAATCTGGAAAACTTCGATGATTGGGCAAAACGATGGTACAACATGTAGATGATCCCTATAACTAATAAAGCGTATAATAGAATTGTGCAAAAGCTAAGTTTTTGAAAATGTATTGGTGGATCATCGATTATATCTAACTTAAGTTTCTGATTGTTAAGGGCACTGGAAACACTTTTGATATTGTCCAAGTCAATGGCTTTAATGTCTAAGAGTTCACGTTTAAGTTCTCGTTCACTGAAAATGTCTTTGACAAGTTGAATGGGGGGTAACGTTATTGATTTGAAATTTGGTTGGGGGTCCTGAAAAGTTTTTATAATAGTGTCTTTGATTTGCACTTGGCATGAGTTGTAAATTTCGATCAGGTAACTTCCATTTAATGGATCGTCTTCCCTATTGTTACCACATTTTTGTTGCACTACGATGGTATTGGGTGTGACTATAATCCACTTGTTATCTGCGACTTTCATAATATTTTATGGTGGTTAAATGTATTGGTACGAACTGGCAATTGGTGGTGTTGGTGGAAAATTTTCTCGATTTCCCATGGGGCTCCGTCACTGATTTTTGCTAAGTTTGCTTTTTCACATAAAATTTTTCTATTTTTAACCTCTTGGCATTGGACATCCGAAAATGCGTAGTTATTTTCGTTAAGGAGAAGGAATTTGGAAAAAGGTATACTTGTTTTGAAAAAATTTAATATTGGAAATAGTAACGAGTATAGGTGAAAATAATTATAATTTTTGGCTGCGGCGATCGGTATTTCTAGAGCAAACACAATCTGATTTTTTCTACTATAACTTTTGATTTTCTTTGATTTTTCAAACACTAAGATATTTTCTAATACTGGTTCAAAAGGCAATTTGAAACCGTTTACTTGGCTGTTGATGTGTGCAATTTTTGGTAGAAGATCATTTGGTTCTATTATTGAATTATGAAATGTATTTCATTTTGAAAAGGTGATTGCAATTTCAATTTTCTCGAAGATATCGTACGTGATTTAGAAAGTCGTTAAAAATTGAGAAATCATTGTTTGTATTAACAGGTAGTGATGAGTTTCAATATCTTCTAATCGAGTAGTTTTAACTAAATGTTCTATTTCAGTAATGCAAGCTATATAATAAATTGATTCTGTATAAGAAAGTTTGTACTTTGTTGGTATACACGAAAATCTTTTATTTTGTTACATACTTGGTGGAGAGAAGCAGCTAAGAAAGCACATGCTTCTTGTATGAACTGTAGAGGAGTAACAACCCATTGCCAACCATCCCTGGTATTTATACAGGTAAAGTCACGTGGACTTATTGTTGCCCTATCTACGTTATTGACCGGTGGGTTTTCCCCATCCCTTAACGAACAATTTGGGAAAACCCAACTTGACCTAAATTCCAGAGACGGTTAACAATGGAACCTAGCAAAACTATGTAACCGGCGGCTACATACTCCCCCTCATTGACGAATGTCAATAATGTGAACAAAAGTTACTAACTAGATTAAATTATGCATCAAAATCAAAGATATCAAATCCTAAACTAAATACCAAATTGAAAACTGGACACAAAATCAGTTAAAACTGACTACTACAAAGATAACCAATTCTTAATCAAAGTTAGATTTGAATTATAAGAAACGACAAATTCCACAAACATACCAAATCATAAACTAATTTAGGACTGGCCATTCGAAACGAAATTGAATTAAACTATACATGACAAATCAAAAATTACAATTCATAAAAATAAGAAATCAAAGATATCAAATCCTAAACTAAACATCAAACTGAAAATTAAACTCAAATTACACAAAATCAGTTGACTAAATACACAGACATCAAATACCAAATAAGTTCTCAAATCAAGGTTAGATTAGAATTATAAAAAACGACAAATAATTATAATAAAATCCACGAACATATTAAATCTGAGAGTCAGATCGAACCAACTAAAACCAATTTAGGACTGGTCGTTCGACACAAAATGGATTAAATTATACAAATCAAATCAAAAATCACAATTCATAAAAATATATCAAAATAAATTTGTCAAGAAACATTGTCCAGTTTTTCACTAACAATCGCGAAAATTGCCCATGATACACTCGACACTAACACAAAAGCGAAAACGTTGTAGCTCGAGATATCTGCTACTGGTGTTGGTACTGTAGTGATTTGTGCCCCCAAATACTCAAAGATAAAAAATTGAAGTTTTATTTTAATTTCAATCAATGTAATTGCGAACACAATACACTTACCGTCGATCAAGGGGGGTACTTTTACTCAAAGCTGGCTGGCTCTCGGCTGGATCTAAGAAAAATTATGGACCTCTACGTTGTGTTTTAATTAAGACAATTCGCCTGAAAATGGGAGTAAACTGTGCTCCCTGATCTTTAGACAAATTCGTATTTCTTAGTGACCAAATTCGGATTCAGAGTAGTGCCGTACTAATGGGTACGGAAAAATACACAATCATCAAAAGAACAAATTTATTAACTAAATTGACATGGTGGAAGTTTGTTGTTCGTGACAATCCGCGAGTGCTTAGTCTAACGAACATACATGCGGAGCGTTACTTTTGGTTCATTTGCCTAGATAGACGGGTACAGATTTGGTTACAGATGGTATAAGCTCGTTCAGATATGGCGTATAAGAAAAATATGACGCAGTCATAAAGCTGCTATTTTTATTCTAACATAGGTCATAGCAAACGGTGTGGTGATAGATTCTGATGATCAAAAGGGCGAGTACATCGACGATATGTGGTAGAAGAGAAAAGTTCAATGTTTGAAGACAATTTCATAGATGTTGGAGAGATTAATTAGTCGACGGTTACCTAGAATTGGAAGGAGGTTGAGGTAAGAGAGGGATGACCGTTGGGTGTGCGTTATCTTGAATTCACAACAGAGAAAATAAAATTAGAAATTGTTTACGTTATGCTGGTTAACTGATAACTAGGGCTCGGCTCTATTCATGCCACTAACTACGCCGCCGCTCGCTGCTTGCCAACTATTCTAAATACTGCCTTGCACCTTGGAAATGAGTTGCCCAAATTAATTGTAAATTCAGTCAAATTAGCACCTATGGTCGAGTCGTCAAAATTTGGTGCCTAAACTTCCCTGGCGCTTAGCTAAGATTCCCTCGCGTCGCGGTAGCCGGTCCCCGGGTAACAGAAGGTAATTTAGCGACCCGTTATGCCTTTCTTGCTCCATCGATGGCAGTTAATTAGTTTTTTTATTATTTATTTAGGGAAGGGTTGGTTTTTTTGGGGATAACTGCATTTTACCTATCCCCTTGGGGCATCAGTAATAAAAATGTTTAGGCTTAAGCCAGGGTCTCGGACCTCTTTATTCCCTCGATGGACACAACTTCGTAATAGTCGGAAAACACCCCTGGAAAACACCGGTAGACACGAAGGTCTTGTTCGAATTCCCCGAACGAAATTTATCCGACCATGGAAAATAGTTAAATGGAAGTAGGGAGCGCAGAACTGTATTCAAGAAATAAAACAAGACTTGATCGTCTCGCTGAGATCGCTGAAAGGGTTTCCACCACAGTTTTCTACTGTTGGGTGAGAACTTGATAATGATTCAACTTGACGTGACGAAGTCACGTTGGACAAGCAGAATTTAAGAATTAGAAGCTTGCTCGTAAGCAAAACCAGAAGGCTTTGGGGGGAGTTATTTCCACATTTGTTAAATCACCTTTGCTACAACCGTATGTTCTAATTATGGACTAACCTGGATCTTCGCACCGGAAGAGACATGCTGCGGCTAGAAACGGGAGTGCCACCTGGTAATCCAAAAAGGGTTGATCAACCACTTTCAACACAATCACAGGCACTTAGTTCGTACGCGGCTTTCCGGATTTTAAATATAATTGAACTTGAAGAACAGTGAAAGAAACACAAAAATTAATATAACCTGAACGGAAATTAATGAAAGCAAAACGGAATTTAATTGAGACGGTAAAAAAAAACACAAACTCGAAATTTCGGAAGATTCACGGGACGCCGTTCGATAAAATCAATACCGACTGTCGTGAGCTCGGAAGTTCGGATCTGAATCCCGGTCCTGCTCTCAGGGCGCGCTTATAACTGGGACGGGGTTGGAACGCGTTGGTGGTGGTACCTTTGGAAATTGACCCTTAAGGAGCCTCGTAATCGTGGTTGGTATTGGAAGCTTTGATTAGCGTGATTTACCTAATTACCGTGTAATTAGCGAAGGTACTCCTAGAAGAGAGTACTAGATTTACCCAGAAACCATGAACATGAGAAACTTTAGAGTTTCTTTAGAACCAATTAAAGTCAACGCTCCTTAATTAATTTAATTCCTGAAATTACTGGAGTAGAACTACCGAAAGTTGTTGGTCGGTTTTAAAAAGGGTTTTGCTCTTAGTGGCGGTGGTTTTGCTGTATTTAAGGAAATTTAGTGTACTTTCTGATAAAATTAAACTAATTTATTGTACGGTAAAATGAGGCAACTTTAGCGCTGTTGGTTGGGTTTTCGTTCCCGCTTGCGTACTTTCGGGTCTCGAGTACCGAAACGACCGGTAGCGCCCTACAATTTGGGGTTGGCCTGTCGTAATAGAGATGTCGCCAGTGGTACTGAATTGAAGGGCAGTAACAAATTTACGTCAATAATAACAACCCTTCGGTAATTCCTTCTTCCAGTTACAAGTATTATCATTACCTAAATTGTTAGTAACTCCCGGAAAGATAAACCAATCGAATTTCATATTTTTGAACCTGGATAAGACTTGCATTTATGATGATTCGAGAGGGTGAAGGTTCCCATTCCTTTGTTGCCGGTTTTTCGATTGCGTTACCTTTTTAGGGATGAAATTATGATAAATTACAAGTATCTTGGTACTTTGACGACGGGTGTCAAAACCATATCCGACAATAGGCGATCGCGATGGTGGTACATGCTTTATGCTAAGTTATCTACGTGGTTAGTTTAGATTAAACAGTTTCGATAATTAAACTTCTTTGTTAATTCGCGCGTTTTTCGCGTTTCTTTGTTCCTCCGCGAGATTTATGTTAGTTTCGTGCAGATGGTCTGGTTCTTGGAAGAAATTAGTTCGGCACTCTTAGAGCAGGTCCTATTGACGCACACGTGTGCTAAATGGCCCTCGAGTAACGGCAGAAGGCACCCCGCTAGCGGTCCAACTTTCGCCGGTTGAAAGGATGATAGTTTTATGACTTCCCGGGTTGACTTTTTAGGGGTGGTTCGGGCATTATGTTTAATTATCGAGCTGTTTTCACACGAATTCCTAAGTCTAAATTACAAATAGCCGCGGCAGTTGTTACATCTGGAAACACTAAACTGTTTCCGGGCCTTTCTTAACTATTTTCAAAGACCGACCGGGTTGGAATTTCGTAATGTCTTTTGTGAATGTTGTTTGTCCCGCACTTGGATAAAAAAAATAATTTACTGCGACTCACTGCATTCGCCCCCATATTTTGTGGTAAACCCCGGTTTGGCAGAAAATATTACCTCGGCAGTGAGCTGCAGGTGTTAAGGCGTGGTGGTTAAGTGTAGCGCTCCATACCAGTCAACTGCATCTGGTAGTTGGGAGTAGGTCGGGCCTATAACTGTGGTGGCCCATTTGTTGACAAGGGGACCTTTCGGTGGTAGAGTTTGATGTTGTTGGTATTGTAAACGCCCCTTATATCGTCGGACTCCGGGACTCTCAGACGATAAGTGTTTGGATGCGGTTTGCCATTGACGATGAAAGGTCCTTCATAAAGTGGCAGGAACTTAGCGAATTGACGGGTTTGGCTGGCTGAGGTGGGGTTGGTTTTAAGTAACACCCAGTCCCCGATCTGGAACTCAGTTATGATACCCTTTTGCTGACGTTTCCGTAGTTCAGCATGGTGTTTCAAATTTCCTCTGACTTCCCGGTGGATTTCTTCTAGCGGCCGCGGTCGGCGCGGGGGAAGTAGTTTGGAGGTTACGGCGTCTAACGGTCGAGGTGGTAGTTTGCCGTAAAGAATCTCGTAAGGTGGGTATCCTGTACTGGTGTGGGGAATCGTATTCAGACAGTCTTCTATATTGGCGAGGTGGTTTACCCAGCTGGTGTGTTTCGCACGACAGTACGTTCGAAAAATCCTTCCTAACTCTCGCATTACGCGTTCGCTGGGGTTTGATGCGGGGTGACGGATCGAGGAGTGCGTTGGCTTGATGCCGGCTGCCTCCAACTTTTGTTGCCAGAGGGTAGAAGTGAACTGGGACCCGTGATCGCTTAAAATACATTTTGGTTTGATGTACTGGGAATAATCGATGATAATTTTATTTGCAGCCACTTTGGCGTTTGCTGTTCGTAGTGGATAGAGTTTTAAAAATTTAGAGAACGAATCGATTACGACAAAGATGTAAGTCGCGCCAGCTCTGCCGGTCGGTAGCGGACCATAAAAATCCACACAGACGAGATCTCCCAGATTTTCTGTCAGGATCGGTGTCAGCAGGCCTTGATACGTCTTGTTCGGTACTTTGGTTTTCTGACAGATGTCGCAAGTCCGTATCGTGCTCCTAATTGTCGCGTACATCTTTGGCCAATAGTATACCCGCTTCATGGTATTATAAATTTTGGTGGCCCCAAAGTGGCCTAACAGGTGATGATGATACCATATGAGTTCCGCGACTGACGTGGTTGGGATGACCAGTCGGACTTCATTCTTTGGCGGGGCGCGGTAGACGAGCACTTCACGGTATAAAGAGTAACATGTCGCCACTCGTTGTAATCTCGGCGGGGTAATTAGCTCACCCTTGTACCTGTTGGCATAGATGGTCTTCAGTTCGGGATCTTGGAGTTGCAAATCCTTAAGTTGGCGCAGCAGGTGAACCATATCGGGAGTCTCTGATACGGTGAAAGCTGCAATTATTGGTTCCTCTCGTGGGTACTGGTAACTATTTTTTCCATCGGCTGGAAATCGTGATAACACGTCCGCAACAACGTTATCTTTTCCCTTTACATGCTCGATGGTGTAGTCGTATTGGTCAAGCTGCAATACCCACCGAGTTAGTCGTTCGTTCATTAAACGGCAGCGTTTGAGGAAGATTAGCGCCCGGTGGTCCGTGCGGATGATTATTTTTGTCCCGTAGATGTAGGTGCGGAATTTGTTTAAAGCAAATATTACCCCTAGAAGTTCTTTCTCCGTAGTGGTGTAGTTTAGTTCGGGTCCCCTCAACGATTTGCTTGCAAACGCGATCGAACCGCGCTCGCCGTTCTCTTGTAATTGGTACAGTTCCGCCCCTAAAGCGTACCCGGAGCTGTCCGTCTGCACGTAAAATGGTTGAATCGGATCCGGGTGACGTAGGAGAACCGCTTGCAGGAACAGATCTTTCGTACGATCGAAAGCCAATTGTTCCTTTCGCCCCCACTGCCAGTGCGTTTTTTTCTGCAATAATCTTGTAAGGTCCTGTGTGGCAGCGCTGTATTTATCGCAGAATTTCCGATAATAGTTACAGAGTCCCAAAAATGCCCTTAAGTGTTTTTGCGTGAGTGGGGTAGGGAACTGTCGGATTGCTACTACCTTTTCAGGGTCTGTCTTAACCCCTTCCGTCGTCAAAATATGACCCAAAAATTTGACTTCGGGTTGCAGGAAGTGAGATTTTTCTAGATTGATGGTCATGTTCGCATCAGCCAACCGGTGGAACACCTGTCGTAGGTGGTCGAGATGTTCTTCCATTGTTGTAGAGGTTACCAGCAAGTCGTCGATATAATTTACGACGAATTCCCGAACTTCTGGGCCCAGGATTATATCCATTGCTCTACTAAACGACCCTACGGCGGTTTTCAGGCCGAATGGTAAAACTTGGTACGTGTAGGTGCGACCCTTATACAAAAAGGCCGTATATTGGCGGCTTTCTTCAGCTAGAGGGATCTGCCAATAAGAGGAACGTAAGTCGATAGTTGACATAACCTTTACGCCATGAAATCGTTGAAGTAATTCTGCAGCCGCTGGTGGGGACTCGCAGTCGGCCACCATACGTTCATTTATCATACGCGCGTCCAGGCACACGCGCACGGTCCCATCTTTTTTCTTGGTGCAGGTCAACGGACTGGCGAATGGTGATGCCTCGCGTTTGATGACCCCTAATTCCAGCATTTCCTCAATAGTCCTTTCGACCTCTGGTCGCAAGGCAAAAGGTACGGGGTAAGGCCTCTTAAGGAACGGTGTCGTATTGTTCATCTTGATGTGATGAGTATATTTGTGGGTCAATCCTGGTACAGCACTGAATACCTTCTGAAATTCTGTCAACACTTTAAGTAAACTGGTCTGAATTGTCTCATGGGTTGGAATTTGACAGACTTTCCTTCGTAGTTCCTCCGCGGTCGCCGTATGGTCTTGAGTGGGTTGCATGTGTGGTCGGCTGTGGACCTCTAAACACCCGATTACTTCCGGATCCGCCCCTTCTATCCGTTCTTCTAGATGAAGGCGTTGTGTAAAGGGAAGAGTGTGCTCACTACCGGCGTGGCGAAACCTTAGTGTTCCTTTTTGAAAGTCGATGTTTGTCTCGTGCTCGGCCAGCCAGTCGGCCCCAAGAATGGCTGGCTTAATTAATTTCTTGACGACGAGGCAGACGACTTGATGTGTAAACTCGGCAACATTAATTGTCAACAACGACTGAACAATTACAGGGCAGCTTCGCTGCCCAACCGCCCCCCTTAGCCGGATCGAAGTAACCGGAAGCGTGGGTGGTCTCCGTCCGGATGAACACAGGTTCTGCCAAATTTCCTCGGAAACACAAGTAACTTCGCTTCCGGTGTCCACCAGAGCGATAGTTTTTACTCCTTCGAGAATTATATCTACCTCAGGTATTATTCTCCTTACTTTGGGCTCGTAACTGTGATGAGACTGATGGTGGAGAGATAACAATCTCAAAGGTCGCGTTCCTTCCGTAATCTCGAATGGTTGGTACGTCATGGCCGGCGCGCCCGGTGGTCTCTTCTGGTTGCGGATTTCGTCGTACGGCAGCTTCCGTTTGAATGGCACGACGCGCCCGGAATTGTTCGGCATCGTCGTTGATAGTGATCGCCATGGAACCGTTGTCACATCTTCGCCACTAAGTCCGGTCATGATGCTACCGGTGGGGTTTTTCCGGAAGGGGTGTACCTCCGCCGGTTTGGAAAGGTTGCCGATCTCAGCGGAGCTTGGGCCCCCGCTGTTCCGGCCGGCACGCGTGACAGGTGCGACCCTTTCCAATACAATGGCATTGTTGTGGTGATGCAGCCGATCGGGACAACTCCGCAAGAAAGGAGGCACAATTAGTCCCGTTTTGGACCTCCTTGATCGTTTCCCGTTTTCGGAGTACCGTTAAATGACAACCGATCTTCGGGCCGGCGGGCAGGTAGGGGTCGCGCCTTCTCGTGGAAGTTCTTGGCTTCCCAGCGGCCTCGGCGGTTAGTCGAGTCATTGGCATTCCCCTGATTCCTCGCGGGTGGTTGGAAGTAATTCCCGCCGGATGGCGGGGCCGGTGGTCGGTGCGCCCGATCAGGTTGGGTCGGAATACGTGTTTTTGGCCCAACATATGGGTGGTTCCGTTCTGGTCGCGGGTCGCGGATTTCCTGACGTAGTGATGGTGGTCCGTTTTGTTTCGGGAGTTGCTGCTTGACCAGAAATTCGGCCGCCCCCACAGTGGTGTCATCCTCTTTCAACGCCCACAGTGATTGCACGCTTTCCGGGAAGTGTCGCATGAGTTCGGCGACGAGAGAAGCTTCCGCCATCGGGACCGTTAACAACTTCGCCATCGAAACGTAATAGGCGAAGTGCGCCATCATGGTGTGATTCTTCTCTGGATCGTATCTACCAGTCGCAATCTGGTAACGTACTTCTCGTTGTCGCGTTTCTGACCAGTAAGTCTTGAGGAAATCGCGCTTGAAGTCCTCATAATCTCTCCAATTTCCCCGATAAATGCTAGTCCAATGTTTGGCGTTCCCGTGAAGACATTCTAGTGCGAGGTCGAGCATTTCGTCTTTACGAAAGCGGAGTGATCTGCCGTACGCCTCCAGTGCGTTCAAGAAACGTACCGGATTTTTCTTCTCCGTTCCGGAAAACTGCGGTTTTTCGGCAACTCGCCCCGGACGTTCGGCGAATACTTTCAGTAGGGTGTGAATGTCGGTAAGCGAAGGGTTACTGACATTTTCGTGAGAACACCCGGGCAGAGAATCGTTTGATATGCTGTGATTTGGCGTGGTAGCCGGGAAATGGTTTCCTTCCAGGGGAGTTTCCGGAGTAGCGCTCTCGGCTAGTTCTTGAACTACTACCGGTAGCGCTTCCCTGGCGTCTTCGCGGGAATTTCTACAGACTCCCTGGACAATCTCGCAACTTGGCACTTCGGGTAAGGTGTTTTCGGTTGGCGCGGTTTCGCGTGGAGTTACTCGTTGGACAACACCTTCTAACGCTCTGATGAAGCGTTCCTGCTGCCGTGTTTGTTCTTCCTGGTGGACCCTGGTCCATTCCCCAAACCATCCTGGCGCTTGCGATGTTGCCGGAGCGACAGGTGCGGCAGGTTGGTCACCTGTTTCCGTGTTACGCGTTTTCCTGGCTCTACTGTAAAAATTTTGGTTTAATATTTCCTGAAATGGGATTCTCTCAACCGAGCGTTATCACTGTGGAAAAAGAAAATTTCCACGGGGAATCTTTCAACATAACCAATTAACCAATTAACCTGTGTAACCCGTTACTCAATTGTGTATTTCCGATAAGTACAACAGCTTTGTCAACTCTGAATCCTGGTCACGGCACCAAAAATCGCTGTAGTGATTCGTGCCCCCAAATACTCAAAGATAAAAAATTGAAGTTTTATTTTAATTTCAATCAATGTAATTGCGAACACAATACACTTACCGTCGATCAAGGGGGGGTACTTTTACTCAAAGCTGGCTGGCTCTCGGCTGGATCTAAGAAAAATTATGGACCTCTACGTTGTGTTTTAATTAAGACAATTCGCCTGAAAATGGGAGTAAACTGTGCTCCCTGATCTTTAGACAAATTCGTATTTCTTAGTGACCAAATTCGGATTCAGAGTAGTGCCGTACTAATGGGTACGGAAAAATACACAATCATCAAAAGAACAAATTTATTAACTAAATTGACATGGTGGAAGTTTGTTGTTCGTGACAATCCGCGAGTGCTTAGTCTAACGAACATACATGCGGAGCGTTACTTTTGGTTCATTTGCCTAGATAGACGGGTACAGATTTGGTTACAGATGGTATAAGCTCGTTCAGATATGGCGTATAAGAAAAATATGACGTAGTCATAAAGCTGCTATTTTTATTCTAACATAGGTCATAGCAAACGGTGTGGTGATAGATTCTGATGATCAAAAGGGCGAGTACATCGACGATATGTGGTAGAAGAGAAAAGTTCAATGTTTGAAGACAATTTCATAGATGTTGGAGAGATTAATTAGTCGACGGTTACCTAGAATTGGAAGGAGGTTGAGGTAAGAGAGGGATGACCGTTGGGTGTGCGTTATCTTGAATTCACAACAGAGAAAATAAAATTAGAAATTGTTTACGTTATGCTGGTTAACTGATAACTAGGGCTCGGCTCTATTCATGCCACTAACTACGCCGCCGCTCGCTGCTTGCCAACTATTCTAAATACTGCCTTGCACCTTGGAAATGAGTTGCCCAAATTAATTGTAAATTCAGTCAAATTAGCACCTATGGTCGAGTCGTCAAAATTTGGTGCCTAAACTTCCCTGGCGCTTAGCTAAGATTCCCTCGCGTCGCGGTAGCCGGTCCCCGGGTAACAGAAGGTAATTTAGCGACCCGTTATGCCTTTCTTGCTCCATCGATGGCAGTTAATTAGTTTTTTTATTATTTATTTAGGGAAGGGTTGGTTTTTTTGGGGATAACTGCATTTTACCTATCCCCTTGGGGCATCAGTAATAAAAATGTTTAGGCTTAAGCCAGGGTCTCGGACCTCTTTATTCCCTCGATGGACACAACTTCGTAATAGTCGGAAAACACCCCTGGAAAACACCGGTAGACACGAAGGTCTTGTTCGAATTCCCCGAACGAAATTTATCCGACCATGGAAAATAGTTAAATGGAAGTAGGGAGCGCAGAACTGTATTCAAGAAATAAAACAAGACTTGATCGTCTCGCTGAGATCGCTGAAAGGGTTTCCACCACAGTTTTCTACTGTTGGGTGAGAACTTGATAATGATTCAACTTGACGTGACGAAGTCACGTTGGACAAGCAGAATTTAAGAATTAGAAGCTTGCTCGTAAGCAAAACCAGAAGGCTTTGGGGGGAGTTATTTCCACATTTGTTAAATCACCTTTGCTACAACCGTATGTTCTAATTATGGACTAACCTGGATCTTCGCACCGGAAGAGACATGCTGCGGCTAGAAACGGGAGTGCCACCTGGTAATCCAAAAAGGGTTGATCAACCACTTTCAACACAATCACAGGCACTTAGTTCGTACGCGGCTTTCCGGATTTTAAATATAATTGAACTTGAAGAACAGTGAAAGAAACACAAAAATTAATATAACCTGAACGGAAATTAATGAAAGCAAAACGGAATTTAATTGAGACGGTAAAAAAAAACACAAACTCGAAATTTCGGAAGATTCACGGGACGCCGTTCGATAAAATCAATACCGACTGTCGTGAGCTCGGAAGTTCGGATCTGAATCCCGGTCCTGCTCTCAGGGCGCGCTTATAACTGGGACGGGGTTGGAACGCGTTGGTGGTGGTACCTTTGGAAATTGACCCTTAAGGAGCCTCGTAATCGTGGTTGGTATTGGAAGCTTTGATTAGCGTGATTTACCTAATTACCGTGTAATTAGCGAAGGTACTCCTAGAAGAGAGTACTAGATTTACCCAGAAACCATGAACATGAGAAACTTTAGAGTTTCTTTAGAACCAATTAAAGTCAACGCTCCTTAATTAATTTAATTCCTGAAATTACTGGAGTAGAACTACCGAAAGTTGTTGGTCGGTTTTAAAAAGGGTTTTGCTCTTAGTGGCGGTGGTTTTGCTGTATTTAAGGAAATTTAGTGTACTTTCTGATAAAATTAAACTAATTTATTGTACGGTAAAATGAGGCAACTTTAGCGCTGTTGGTTGGGTTTTCGTTCCCGCTTGCGTACTTTCGGGTCTCGAGTACCGAAACGACCGGTAGCGCCCTACAATTTGGGGTTGGCCTGTCGTAATAGAGATGTCGCCAGTGGTACGGAATTGAAGGGCAGTAACAAATTTACGTCAATAATAACAACCCTTCGGTAATTCCTTCTTCCAGTTACAAGTATTATCATTACCTAAATTGTTAGTAACTCCCGGAAAGATAAACCAATCGAATTTCATATTTTTGAACCTGGATAAGACTTGCATTTATGATGATTCGAGAGGGTGAAGGTTCCCATTCCTTTGTTGCCGGTTTTTCGATTGCGTTACCTTATTAGGGATGAAATTATGATAAATTACAAGTATCTTGGTACTTTGACGACGGGTGTCAAAACCATATCCGACAATAGGCGATCGCGATGGTGGTACATGCTTTATGCTAAGTTATCTACGTGGTTAGTTTAGATTAAACAGTTTCGATAATTAAACTTCTTTGTTAATTCGCGCGTTTTTCGCGTTTCTTTGTTCCTCCGCGAGATTTATGTTAGTTTCGTGCAGATGGTCTGGTTCTTGGAAGAAATTAGTTCGGCACTCTTAGAGCAGGTCCTATTGACGCACACGTGTGCTAAATGGCCCTCGAGTAACGGCAGAAGGCACCCCGCTAGCGGTCCAACTTTCGCCGGTTGAAAGGATGATAGTTTTATGACTTCCCGGGTTGACTTTTTAGGGGTGGTTCGGGCATTATGTTTAATTATCGAGCTGTTTTCACACGAATTCCTAAGTCTAAATTACAAATAGCCGCGGCAGTTGTTACATCTGGAAACACTAAACTGTTTCCGGGCCTTTCTTAACTATTTTCAAAGACCGACCGGGTTGGAATTTCGTAATGTCTTTTGTGAATGTTGTTTGTCCCGCACTTGGATAAAAAAAATAATTTACTGCGACTCACTGCAGTACTGACCATGAATAGAACAGTTTCTAATTAACCCTCGTCTTGGGGTAACTGACAAAGCTTGCTCATTGCCCGGCGAAACACTCCACTTGAAGAGCGGCTCGAAACCACACGAATAATGCCGTCTTGCCCTGGATGCAATGGAACGACTCGTGTTTGTTTCCAATTTAACGGTGCCACATTGTCTTCACCGATAATTACTAAAATCCCAATATCCATCTTTGCTTCTGGAGATTGTTTCCACTTTTGAAGAATCTGCAGATGCGTCACCACTTCTTTGTAAAACCGGCGCCAAAAATGTTGCCACAACTGCCCAATACGTTGGTCCCTGGACAGTTTGTTGATGGCCACTGAAGTTAAGTCGTGGTCCTCAGGAGAAGTAAGAAATGCTCCAATGATAAAATAGGCCGGTGTCAGTGGTGTAGAAATATTTAGATCATTGGATAAGGGAATCAAGGGATGCAAATTAATGACCTCCTCTATCTGAATAAGTAATGCTTCATCTCTTCATATGTTAATGAAGCATTACCTAGTATTCGTTTTAAATGAAGCTTTACGGATCGAATCAGTCTCTCCGTTAAACTGTTAAAATTTAGACCCCTAGGTGTGACATGACATTTATAGAAAGCACCAAAACCATAAGAATAATGCCCTTTTGCATTATTTGTTTCGGGAAAAGCAATCCGGGACTTCCTATTATAGCTACACATTGAGTGCCTACTTCTAACTTTTATTCTAATTATTGGATCACCATCTAAAAACGGATCCCATGATAATAATTTATTTGATTTATGAAAATTCATAATTCTACTGAGCGCCTTTCGCTCATCAGAAAGTTCTTCTTTCTGAATAATTCTAACCTCAGCTTTGTAGGCTTTATTTAATTCCTTTTCATTTAGATTTCCAATCAAATGACTATCAGGATTTCTTGCGTTATGCACAAAACGCAACACATAAGCTATTACACGATTAAGCCTTATGAATTTAGAAAATTTAGAAAAACATGACAAATCGGAGTTTTCTCTTGCCACCATTACTTAGGTACCCAGTTTATCTTTGTTGATTGAATCGATATCGCCAGCTTCTTTGTTGTAATTAGGCCACTGATATTTGCTATATTGCAAAAACCTAGAACCCCGAAACCACAGTTTTCTATCCTGCAATTGTAAAAGCATTGCACTGCGATTAATCAAATTAGAAGAGTTTTGCTGTGAGCGCATAACCCTCCTTTGCTCAAATGCTGTCGATTCTTGGATCTCCTTTTGTTTTCAGACACGTTTCACCAAATCATTGGAGACTACATTCTGATTGTCGGTACGTGTCAAATAACAACTACTAATACTGACCGAAACTGAATTCTTACATTTGTCACTACCAATAACTCCGCCTAATATCCAGACAAGCCTAGAATCCGTTAATAATAATTGAGAGCGTGGAATCTTAATTTTCTTGCAGCCTATCAGCTCCCAAAACTGGCGAGCACCAATTAATAAATCTATCGGAGCTGGAATATTAAAATTAGGGTCTGCTAAAGTATATCTTGATGGAATATCAATTTTGCTGCTATCAAACGAAGAGTTAGGTACGTTGGATGTGATTTTGTTCATGATAATGCAATTAATATACATAGAAAAATCCTTGTTGCATGACATAACTTGAACTCTGGTAGAGTTATTAGCTCTACTTTTTCTACCATTTATACCATTGATTTTAATTGAACCGTTTATCTTGTTCAAATGTAAATTCCTACACATTCTCTCCGTAATTATGTTCATTTCCGATGCAGAATCCAGCAAACATCTGCATTCAACAAAATTCCCGGAAGCATTTTGCAACAACACTACGGCAGTAGAAAGCAGCACATGCCCACGGTCCTTGCTCATGCAAAGGGCGGATACCTGGCTTTCTTCCAGACTTTCACTTTTTTCGACCATTGACTTTAATGGGAGTTTGGGTATGTGTAGCAAGGAATTATGTTTACCACCGCAGGTACGACAAACTCTATTTGATAAGCAATTAAAATTCCTATGACCTGGGCGAAGACAATTAAAACACAACTTATGTAGTTTAACTAACGCGGTTCTATCAGTAATGCTAAGATTTGCAAACTTATTGCATTGATAAAGTCCATGTGACTTTTTGCATTTAAAGCATGAGTATTGACTCTTTTTACTCGTAATTGCAAAGGAAACCCTCCACTTGGTACGCAATGGCGTCTCCTTATTGCTGGTTAATTTGCTACTATTATCTAATGCTTCTAATACGGCACATTTCTTTTCTAAAAATTCAATAAATTCCTTTTGCTGCGAAACTTCCACGTTAAGAGACGCTTCCCAATCACGCTTGATGATTAAGTCCAATTTTGATACCACTATTGGAATTAATAATGCGTCCCAATGAGCCACAGCCATTTATAACACTTTCAATGCTGCTAATTGACTATTTAGCTTATACAAAAATTACCGCAACATTGAACAATTTGCTTTGCTTATTTCCGGCAAACTCAATATCGAGATGACATGATCTTGCACAATCAGTCTTTTGTTTTCGTAACGTTTCTCTAACAACAACCACGCTTGACTGTAATTGTCGGCAGATACAGCTAAAGATTCAACGGTACGGAAAGCTTCTTCCTTTAAACACGATCGAAAATAATGCAGTTTTTGACAATCGTTTAACTGTCGATTATCGTGAAGCCTTAAACGAATCCCTGAATGGAATCCATTCACAATAACTTCCGCTAAAATTAGGTAA
This sequence comes from Pyrochroa serraticornis, assembly GCA_905333025.2. Classification (NCBI taxonomy): domain Eukaryota; kingdom Metazoa; phylum Arthropoda; class Insecta; order Coleoptera; family Pyrochroidae; genus Pyrochroa; species Pyrochroa serraticornis. The sequence goes on from HG995158.1 coordinate 21,607,425, forward strand.
ATTTAAAGCAGGTAATTTTACATTAATATTACACTGCCGCTCCAAATTTTGTGATTTATCTGTACTTTTACAGTTTTCCTCTAGATTTTCTATTTTTGTTGTAACAAAACACGCTGTTGGCGCCAGGAATAGGTTGTATTTCGTTATTTTTAAATCTGTTTAATTTGCTACACCACTATCTAACTTCAATATAAAAAGCTAGAGCGAAAGCGACAATGGTGGTTTTTAGTTAGTAGAAATTAATAGTGAACGCATCCGTAGTTGGTCATCGAATTTAAGGCATCCAAATTCCTACCTTCCTACCCTACCTGTTTAAACCCCTAGAGTTCAGCATCAGATCGGGCGTTATTGAAAGTGAAAGATAAGTTTAGTATCAGCTTATTCATAATCCTCCACCCGAATACGTGGTGGCGCTAACATTTGTTTGGTCCCTCGTTAACAGGATACTGCCTTCCGCTTTCGCATTATAGTTTCGTCTACTTTACCGTTTACTTTCGAGCTATTACGCTTAAAACTTTCTAGTTTTGATCTTCGCCTTTTTTTTGGCAATGGCAATTTTTTCTCCTGCACGCTACGCTTACGGTTAATCGGTAATATTAACGCATTTGCTCGCATATACCCAAATATTATAAAATTTTCTATTGGAAAATGGACGCAAACAAGTTAAAAGTTCTTGAAAGAGAAAAGGAAACATTGTTTCTTCGCAGTCAACGACTTTACGATTCAAGCAAAAAGCTCAACGAAAAAAACGAGCTCGATTATTTTAAAATTAGATATGAAACTTTTGAGGAAACAATAATCGCTATTAGTGACGTGTTAGATCAAATAAACGAGTTAGGCATGAAGTTGGATAAAGAATTTACGCCAAGTTATAATCTTTTGGACATTGTAGATGAAATGTGTGGTTATATAAAAAGAAGTGCTAAACGTTTTAATCTACTATCTGAGTCCAAGCCAATAACATCACAAAATAGCTAGCATAATTTTTTAGTAAAGCTTCCGAAAATTTAATTACCAGGCTTTAGTGGTAGCGCAGCTGAATGGCCAGTTTTTTATAAGACTTTCAAAAGTCTAATTCATGAAAATACCGAGGTTGACCCGATAAACAAATTACATTACTTGTTAGGCAAGCTTACGGGAAAGGCACTGAGTGTTTGCTCGGGAATAACGCCAACCGCCGAAAATTATGACATTATCTGGACGGCTTTAGTTACCAAAAATGAAGACAAACGGATCTTAGCAAATAGTTATATGGAACAAATTTGGAATTTCAAACCTTCTCATAGTGAAAATGTAAATTGCCTTAATGCCTTTTTAGAAAAGTTTGATTCAAGTGTTAAAGCACTTAAAGGGTTGAAATTGAGTGACTTATCAGATTTTATGTTATCCTTTATAGCACTTTCCAAAATTGATAAAGATACTTTAAAGCTATTTGAGATTACACGCACCACCAAGGAATCTCCGACGTATACAGAAATCTTAGAATTTATACAACGTCAGTCTAAGATACTAGCCCTTCAAGATAGTTCTAATCACCATGCTTACAAACATAAAACAAATTCGCCAAACTTAGCGCAAGCCCGCTCTTTTATAGTAAGTAACACACCAGGGCGATTCGAACAAAAATGTATTTTCTATCATGGTTCGCACGCTTTATACTCCCGCAATGAGTTTTTAAACTTATCGACAAAAGAACTCTTTTTATGTGCAAAAGACAAGCAATTATGTCTAAATTGTCTAAGTTCTATACACAAAACCAAACTTTGTAAATTTAAATATAGCTGTCAAACATGCGCAAAGCGACATCATAGTATTTTGCATTCAATAACCACTAATGATGTACAAATAGAAAATTCTGCCAACTCGCAGAACACTATCGGTAATTCCGAAAAGTACGCTCCCGTCGAAGACTCAAATAAGGCACAAGCCCTTAGTTTTTGCTCGGCCTTGTCAAATGCTAATTGCATTGTATTATTGTCAACGGCTGTTGTATATTTAAAGTTGCCAAACGGCAGAAACGCTAGGATTTGAGTACTTCTTGACTAAGCTAGTCAGGGCAATTTTCTCACTCTCAAATGTTGTAAAAATTTGCAGTTGCCGATGCAATAATTATGTTCGCAAGTTTCTGGAATTGGGGCAGCTCCGCAAAGGGTTTCAGGTCGCACAAAGTTATTAATCACTTCAAGATTCGACGATAACATTAAATATTGTTTAGATGCTTTACTTATTGATAAGATAACGTTAAAAATGCCCGCCGAATCTGTTGAAACTAAGTCTATTGAATTTTTACAAGATTTGCCACTTGCTGCCGATACATCCGCGACGCCTAGTGAAATTGATGGAATTTTGGAAGCTGATATATTTGCACAAACATTACGTAATAAGAAAATTTCAGGTCCTAACAGTTCAACTTACGCTATTGAAACTTCGTTAGGATATGTTATTGTAGGAAGCGCGCCAACAGTTCAGACTCCTTCGTTCAGTCAAACATTTTGTTCAGTCATAGAACCAATAAACACAATTGTAAAGAAATTTTGGGAGTTGGAGGAAGTTTCAGTCGCTTCTTCTTTCGACAGCGAAGAAAGGAACTGTGAAAGGTTTTTTGAATCTACACAGAAACGCGATGAATCAGGTCGATACATTGTGCGTTTACCTTTCAATCAAGATCCGACTCTTTTAAGCGACTCTTACACTGTTGCATCTAGAAGATTTCATGCTTTAGAAAAGAGATTTCAATCAAACCCTGAGTTTGAAAGAATGTAGAAATCTGCTAGGCAAGAGCAAATAGATAAGGGATTTATGTCCTTAGTTCGCGAAGCAGCGCCGGCAGCGCTCGCATATTATATTCCCCATCATGCAGTTTTTAAGCCCGGTAGTGTAAGTATTCCATTAAGAATAGTACTGGACGCAAGTGCAAAGACAGATAGAGGAATTTCGCAAGATGATATTTTACACAAAGGTCCAAAATTGCAGGCTGATGTTAGAACGCTCCTATTAAATTTTCGATTCTTTAAATTTGCAATGACAACCGACTTAAAAAAGATGTTCCTACAAATTATTCTCTCTCCTAATGATAGAGATTTTCAAAGAATTCTCTGGAGGTCATCCTGCGCAGAACCCATACAAACTTACACGCTTAATCGTGTTGCCTTTGGCTTAAAGTCTTCTCCATACTCCATACATTGCATTATGCACAGTTCGTTAGCTTGCCATTGATGAATCTAAATCTTTTCCCTTAGCGTCAGAAGTTGTGCTACGAGATACATATATAGATGATATGATTTCGTCTGTAGGTAGCCTGGATAAAGCTAGGATATTTCGTAGCGAGTTGTGTGAATTATTTTCCGCGGGAGGGTTTGATTTGGTCAAATGGAACACAAAGTCTTCAGAACTTTTACTTGAAATACCTGAGCACAGTAAATTATATAATACGCTTGAATTTGACGAAAATTCTTCGTCTGTGTTAGGGCTGCAATGGCATGCTAGTACTGATCACTTTTCATTTTAACGAGCTATTCCGGAAAAAACATGTTCAAAACGAAATATATTGTCGGTAATCGCACGCATTTATGATCCGCTAGGATTTTTAGCACCTCTTATACTTTTCGAAAAAGTGTTAATAGAAGAGCTGTGGAAAATTAAATTAGATTGGGATGCTACGCCGCCTTTACATATTAGTAATCTATGGTCAGAATTTTGTGAAGAGTTGCACCTTATAGGTAACTTTCAAATACCTCGCCACTTATCAGTTTTTGAAAACACACCTGTCACCTTGATTGGGTTCGCAGACGCATCAGAAAAGGGTTATGGTGCGGTGGTGTTTATACGAGTGGTCTTGTCTGAGAATACATCTCGAAGCATGATGATTTGCGGGAAATCAAAGGTAGCACCTATGAAAACTGTGTCCATTCCAAGATTTCAACTCTGTGGAGCGCTACTGTTGAGTAAACTATTACATCTTGTAATTGATACCTTTGAGTCGCGGATTGCTATCAACGATATTTACGCATTTTCGGATTCCACTATGGCACTACATTGGATTCACGGATCACCATCTCGTTGGAATACTTTTGTTGCCAATCGAGTCGCAAAAATTCAAGATTTAATTTCACCTTCTCAATGGTTTCACATTAGTGGTAAAGAAAACCCAGCAGACTGCCTTTCACGGGGTTTGACACCTGGACAATTTGTCAAGCACAATAGTTGGTTATCAGCACCAAGCTGGTTAGTTTTGGATAAGTCCTTGTGGCCGATTAATGTTTTTGTCGAAGACAAAAATATGAAGTGTGAAGCAAGGGAGAAGGGTGAAGTCTGTTGCGCCGCAAATATTAATAATGCAAATTCAATTTTAAATTTAGTAGATAGAATTTCAGATTGGAGGAAACTACTTAGAATTACGATTTTTGTACTTCGATTTGTAAAATTGCTACCAATTCATGGTAAGACAATTTCCGCAGCTGATCTAAACAAATCCGAAACAATTTTAATTCGCACTATTCAAAAGATTTGTTTTACTAAAGAGTTTCATTTGCTGAAGAAAACGGGATGTAGCTCTCCGAATTTGCGAAATTTACGACCTTTCGTAAATAACGGGTTGCTAAGAGTAGGTGGTCGACTTGCTAACTCCAATTTAAACTATGATCAACAACATCCTATTTTACTTCCGAAGTCGTACAATTTAGTTAATTTTATTATTATTTATTATCATCGCAAAATCCTCCATGCAGGTCCGCATTTGCTATCATCCATACTTAGACAAAAATTCTGGATTTTGTCTAGTAGAGGAGTTATTCGAAAGCTCATTCAAAAATGTAATGTTTGCTTCAAATTTCGACCGCGTTCACAACTTCCATTAATGGCAGACCTTCCAACCCTACGGGTGATCGAAACAAAGGCTTTTTTTCACACGGGGGTAGACTATGGAGGTCCCTTTTTTAACTTTGTCCCGTAGACGAGGAATCAAATCAAAAAAGGCGTATATATGTCTTTTTGTTTGTCTTGCCACACGTGCATTACACCTTGAAATTGCTTCTGATTTATCCACGGACACTTTTCTCGCCGCCTTCAAGCGGTTTTTATCACGTCGAGGCCCATGCGCAGTCATTTACTCTGACAATGGGACTAATTTTGTCGGTGCTAAAGCTCAACTCGATTCTTTATCCAAATTTGTGCGATCCGAACCTCTTATGGAAGCAGTTAAAAATGAGCTTGCGGAAAACCGAATTGAATGGAAGTTTAATCCTCCAGTCGCTCCTCATTTCGAAGGAATTTGGGAAGCTGGGATAAAGGTAGTAAAAATGCATTTAAACCGCGTTATTGGTTCGCAAATTTTATCTTATGAAGAGTTTGCTACCGTTCTGGCACAGATCGAGTGTTTACTGAATTCGCGACTACTTTGTTGGTTAAGTTCTGATCCTGCTGAAACTTTAGCTTTAACGCCTGCACATTTTTTGACTTTCACACCTTTGAAGTCCTTACCAGCTAGTGACGTAACTCAGATTCCTATCAATCGGTTATCTCGTAAGCAGTTATTGGATCAGATAGTCCAATCATATTGGAAGCGATGGAATGTAGAATATTTGACTTCCTTACAATCAAGGCAAAGGTAGAACACTCCATCGTGTCCGGTAAAACCGGGAACCCTCGTGGTATTACGACAAGATGGTAGCACCCCTCTACAATGGCCTTTGGGAATTATTGAGGAGGTGTTCCCTGTTAAGGATGGAGTAATTCGAGTTGCTACTGTTGGAACAAAGACCGGCATATATAAGCGTCTTGTTGGACGATTGTGTCCGTTGCCTACACAGTAGGAAATTAAAACTTTAAGTTGTGAGCGTTCATTTCATTAAGTATTTTTTTCCCTTTAATTATTATTTGGAGTTTATGCGACCAAACGCAATTTATATGAAATTTATGATAAAGTTAATTTATTATTTGCTTTTTGAAAGAACCTTTCAAGGCCGGGAGAATGTTAGCGCCAGGAATAGGTTCTATTTCGTTATTTTTAAATTTGTTTATTTTGCTACACCACTATCTAACTTTAATATAAAAAGCTAGAGCGATAGCGACAATGGTGGTTTTTAGTTAGTAGAAAATAAGTAACCGAAGTACGCGGACGGAAATTAATAGTGAACGCATCCGTAGTTGGTCATCGAATTCTAGGCATCAAAATTCTTACCTTCCTACCCTACCTGTTTAAACCCCTAGAGTTCAGCATCAGATGGGGCGTTATTGAAAGTGAAAGGTAAGTTTAGTATCAGCTTATTCATAATCCTCCACCCGAATACGTGGTGGCGCTAACACACGCAATTTGCATATATTTGTCTTCAAACTCCGCAAACTCCTTTTCTTCAATTTCCGTAAATTCCGTACTATGAATCTCAGATTGTACCTTATTAGAATCGCTAAAAATTTGCTCAGATTGTAGTTTCATTAATTTAAATTGCGGAAGGTTTTCACGTGAAACTTGTAAATTTTTGCATGCATTAACTCGACGCGTAAACTGTGACTTGATCACACTACGTTTTCCTTTAAGTCGATTTAAATCTAACTTTTGTAGCTATAAATCCATATTTTCTTAATTTAGACTCGTGTTTAAAAAATAACTTCTAATTTTTTAAAAATCATTTTACCTAATTGACTGAACCGATGCCTAACGATTCATCAAAAAATTATTGCTTAAATTTCTCAAAATTTCGGATGAAATTTCAAAAATTCGGTTGAAACGGTCCGCATTAAAGAATTGAAAAAACCCCTAATCCAAAAGTTCTAGCGTTTTTAATTTGTTGACCAAAATGTCCGCCATTAAATTTTTTGCTCTGAAAAAATAACATTTTAAAAAAAATTGTAGAATTTTTTTTATGCACCCAAATCACACCCCTTAAATCCTAAGCGGTACGCCCTAGGCAATTTCATCCCGGTTCAAAGTTGTTAGGACACACCGCTTAATGGCAAGAAAGTTTACTTCGATGAAATCTACAGGTCAGTTACAGAGAAACGCAGATTTAAAAGCGCAAATTGCCGCAATCGACTCCTTTTCGTGTGAAATGCTTGAATTTCGAATTAGAGCAAAACCTACCACGTAAACTCCAAACCGTACGTCTTAGCTAATTTTACCCCTCCGCAAAAGTTGCTGTAACGCACCGCTTAATGCCGAAAAAATTTACTTTGACAATGTCCGCAGGTCAGTTTCAAAGTTACGCGCGTTTAAAACGGCAAATAGCCGTAATCGTCTCCTTTTCTTCTCAAACGCTCGAATTTTGCATCAGAGCATAACTTACCAGGTAAATCCCAAACCGTACGTCCTAGCTAATTTCACTCCAACGCAAAAGTTGTTGAGATGCACCGCTTGATGCCAAAAAACATTTTTCGGTGAAATCTGCAGGTTCGTTTCAGAGATACTCACAATAAAAAACGCCAAATGCCGTAATGGTCACCTTTTCGTGTGAAAGACACTAACTTCGCATCACAGATTGTTTTCTTAATATTCGTTTTTCCCAACTTTTTTGATACTATCAAAAAATTTGTCTCACAAAAATTTTCTAAAAAATCCATATTAAGGGATGAAATTTTTTTTACGATTTCTTTCTGAACAAAGAATATTAGTCGTCGCCATTTTTGTCAACAAGTTAAATACGCTAGAACTTTCGGATTTGGAGAAAAAAAAAATAATTTTTTTTCAAAAAATTTTTTAAGTCCAAAACTAGGAAGACATTTTTTTTTTCATTTTTATCAATTGGGACAAACTTTTTGAAGGTATTAAAAAAAAGTTGGGAAAAACGCATATTAAGGGATGAAAAAATTTTTATTACGAATTTTTTCAAAATGTTATGTTTCCTTGGCAAGGATTTTAAATTGCGGCCATTTTGGTCAACAAGTTAGATATGCTAAAATTTTTAGATTTGGAGGTTTGGATGGTTTTAGTTTTTTTGTTTTAATTTTCAAAGTTCAAAAGTTGGAAAAAAAAATTTTTATTATAGAATTTCTAAAAAACGCATATCAAGGGATGAAAAAAATTCTTTACGATTTTTTTCTGAACAAAAAATATCAATTGTCGCCATTTTTGTCAACAAGTTAAATACGCTAGAACTTTCGGATTTGGAGAAAAAGATAATAATTTTTTTTCAAAAAATTTTCTAAGTCCAAAACTAGGGAGACATTTTTTTTTTCATTTTTATCAATTGGGACAAACTTTTTGATGGTATTAAAAAAATGTTGGGAAAAACGCTATTAAGGGATGAAAAAATTTTTTTACGATTTTTTTCTGAACAAAAAATATCAATTGTCGCCATTTTTGTCAACAAGTTAAATACGCTAGAACTTTCGGATTTGGAGAAAAAAATAATAATTTTTTTTCAAAAAATTTACTAAGTCTAAAACTAGGAAGACATTTTTTTTTTCATTTTTATCAATTGGGACAAGCTTTTTGATGGTATTAAAAAAAAGTTCGGAAAAACTAATATTAAGGGATGAAAAAGTTTTTTTTACGAATTTTTTCAAAATGTTATGTTTCCTTGGTAAAAATTTTAAATTGTGGCCATTTTGGTCAACAAGTTAGATACGCTAAAATTTTTAGATTTGGAGATTTGGATAGTTTTTTTTTTTTTTTTAATTTTCTAAGTTCAAAAGTTGGAAAAGAAAATTTTTCATTTTTATTCTTCACTTTATTCATTTGAGACAAACTTTTTGATAGTATCAAAAAAGTTGGGAAAAACGAATATTAAGAAAAAAATCTGTGATGCGAAGTTTGTGTCTTTCACACGAAAAGGTGACGATTACGGCATTTGGCGTTTTTTATTGTGAGTATCTCTGAAACGGACCTGCAGATTTCACCGAAAAAAAGTTTTTTGGCATCAAGCGGTGCATCGCAACAACTTTTGCGTTGGGGTGAAATTAGCTAGGACGTACGGTTTGGGATTTACCTGGTAAGTTATGCTCTGATGCGAAATTCGAGCGTTTGAAAAGAAAAGGAGACGATTGCGGCTATTTGCCGTTTTAAACGCGCGTATCTTTGAAACTGACCTGCGGATATCGTCGAAGTAAACTTTTTCGGCATTAAGCGGTGCGTTCCAGCAACTTTTGCGGAGGGGTGAAATTAGCTAGGACGTACAGTTTGGGATTTACGTGGTAGGTTTTGCTCTAATGCGAAATTCGAGCGTTTCACACGAAAAGGAGTCGATTGCGGAAATTTGCGCTTTTAAATCAGCGTTTCTCTGAAACTGACCTGTAGATTTCATCGAAGTAAACTTTTTTGGCATTAAGCGGTGTGTCCTAACAACTTTGAACAGGGATGAAATTGTCTAGGGCGTACCGCTTGGGATTTAAGGGGTGGGATTTGGGTGCATAAAAAAAAATTCTACAATTTTTTTTTAAATGTTATTTTTTCAGAGCAAAAAATTTAATGGCGGACATTTTGGTCAACAAATTAAAAACGCTATATCTTTCTGATTAGGATATATGAGGAATTTTGTTTTTAAGAAAATTTTTGTAAGTGCAAAAGTCTGGAAATTTTTTATTTTATTAATTGAGACACATTTTTTGTTTGTATCAAAAAAGTTGGTAATAACGCAAATTAAGGGATGAAAAGTGTTTTTTACAAATTTTCTCAGAATATAATTTTCTCTGGGCAAAAATTGTAAATTGCGGCCATTTTGCTCAACAAGTTTAATACGCTGAAACTTTCGGATTGGAGATACAAAGAATTATATTTTTTTTTCAAAAAAATTTCTAAGTCCAAGATTAGGAAAAATTTGTTTTGTTTTTATTTTTATCAATTAAGACCAATTTCTTGATGTTATCAAAAAATTTCTAAAAAACGCATATTAAGGGATGAAAATTTTTTTTACGATTTTTTTCTGAACAAAAAATATCAATTGTCGCCATTTTTGCCAACAAGTTAAATACGCTAGAACTTTCGGATTTGGAGAAAAAAAAGAATAATTTTTTTTCAAAAAATTTTCTAAGTCTAAAACTAGGAAGACATTTTTTTTTTCATTTTTATCAATTGGGACAAACTTTTTGATGGTATTAAAAAAAGTTGGGAAAAACGAATATTAAGGGATGAAAAAATTTTTTTTACGAATTTTTTCAAAATGTTATGTTTCCTTGGCAAAAATTTTAAACTGCGGCCATTTTGGTCAACAAGTTAGATACGCTAAAGTTTTCAGATTTGGAGGTTTGGATAGTTTTAGTTTTTTTTTTTTAATTTTCTAAGTTCAAAAGTTGGAAAAACAAATTTTTATTAAAGAATTTCTAAAAAACGCATATCATGGGATGAAAAAATTTTTTTACGATTTTTTTCTGAACAAAAAGTATCAATTGTCGCCATTTTTGTCAACAAGTTAAATACGCTAGAACTTTCGGATTTGGAGAAAAAAATAATAATTTTTTTTCAAAAAATTTTCTAAGTCTAAAACTAGGAAGACATTTTTTTTTCATTTTTATCAATTGGGACAAGCTTTTTGATGGTATTAAAAAAAAGTTCGGAAAAACTAATATTAAGGGATGAAAAAATTTTTTTTACGAATTTTTTCAAAATGTTATGTTTCCTTGGTAAAAATTTTAAATTGCGGCCATTTTGGTCAACAAGTTAGATACGCTAAAATTTTTAGATTTGGAGATTTGGATAGTTTTTTTTTTTTTTTTTAATTTTCTAAGTTCAAAAGTTGGAAAAGAAAATTTTTCATTTTTATTCTTCACTTTATTCATTTGAGCCAAACTTTCTGATAGTATCAAAAAAGTTGGGAAAAACGAATGTTAAGAAAAAAATCTGTGATGCGAAGTTTGTGTCTTTCACACGAAAAGGTGACGATTACGGCATTTGGCGTTTTTTATTGTGAGTATCTCTGAAACGGACCTGCAGATTTCACCGAAAAAAAGTTTTTTGGCATCAAGCGGTGCATCCCAACAACTCTTGCGTTGGGGTGAAATTAGCTATGACGTACGGTTTGGGATTTACCTGGTAAGTTATGCTCTGATGCGAAATTCGAGCGTTTGAAAAGAAAAGGAGACGATTGCGGCTATTTGCCGTTTTAAACGCGCGTATCTTTGAAACTGACCTGCGGATATTGTCGAAGTAAACTTTTTCGGCATTAAGCGGTGCGTTCCAGCAAGTTTTGCGGAGGGGTGAAATTAGCTAGGACGTACAGTTTGGGATTTACGTGGTAGGTTTTGCTCTAATGCGAAATTCGAGCGTTTCACACGAAAAGGAGTCGATTGCGGCAATTTGCGCTTTTAAATCAGCGTTTCTCTGAAACTGACCTGTAGATTTCATCGAAGTAAACTTTTTTGGCATTAAGCGGTGTGTCCTAACAACTTTGAACAGGGATGAAATTGTCTAGGGCGTACCGCTTGGGATTTAAGGGGTGGGATTTGGGTGCATAAAAGAAAATTCTACAATTTTTTTTTAAATGTTATTTTTTCAGAGCAAAAAATTTAATGGCGGACATTTTGGTCAACAAATTAAAAACGCTATATTTTTCTGATTAGGATATATGAGGAATTTTGTTTTTAAGAAAATTTTTGTAAGTCCAAAAGTCTGGAAATTTTTTATTTTATTAATTGAGACACATTTTTTGTTTGTATCAAAAAAGTTGGTAATAACGCAAATTAAGGGATGAAAAGTTTTTTTTACAAATTTTCTCAGAATATAATTTTCTCTGGGCAAAAAATGTAAATTGCGGCCATTTTGCTCAACAAGTTGAATACGCTGAAACTTTCGGATTTGGAGATACAAAAAATTATATTTTTTTTTTAAAAAATTTTCTAAGTCCAAGATTAGGAAAAATTTGTTTTTTTTTTATTTTTATCAATTAAGACCAATTTCTTGATGTTATCAAAAAATTTCTAAAAAACGCATATTAAGGGATGAAAATTTTTTTTACGATTTTTTTCTGAACAAAAAGTATCAATTGTCGCCATTTTTGTCACCAAGTTAAATACGCTAGAACTTTCGGATTTGGAGAAAAAAATAATAATTTTTTTTCAAAAAATTTTCTAAGTCTAAAACTAGGAAGACATTTTTTTTTTCATTTTTATCAATTGGGACAAGCTTTTTGATGGTATTAAAAAAAAGTTCGGAAAAACTAATATTAAGGGATGAAAAAATTTTTTTTACGAATTTTTTCTAAATGTTATGTTTCCTTGGTAAAAATTTTAAATTGCGGCCATTTTGGTCAACAAGTTAGAAACGCTAAAATTTTTAGATTTGGAGATTTGGATAGTTTTTTTTTTTTTTTAATTTTCTAAGTTCAAAAGTTGGAAAGAAAATTTTTCATTTTTATTCTTCACTTTATTCATTTGAGCCAAACTTTCTGATAGTATCAAAAAAGTTGGGAAAAACGAATATTAAGAAAAAAATCTGTGATGCGAAGTTTGTGTCTTTCACACGAAAAGGTGACGATTACGGCATTTGCCGTTTTTTATTGTGAGTATCTTTGAAACGGACCTGCAGATTTCACCGAAAAAAAGTTTTTTGGCATCAAGCGGTGCATCACAACAACTCTTGCGTTGGGGTGAAATTAGCTAGGACGTACGGTTTGGGATTTACCTGGTAAGTTATGCTCTGATGCGAAATTCGAGCGTTTGAAAAGAAAAGGAGACGATTGCGGCTATTTGCCGTTTTAAACGCGCGTATCTTTGAAACTGACCTGCGGATATCGTCGAAGTAAACTTTTTCGGAGGGGTGAAATTAGCTAGGACGTACAGTTTGGGATTTACGTGGTAGGTTTTGCTCTAATGCGAAATTCGAGCGTTTCACACGAAAAGGAGTTGATTGCGGCAATTTGCGCTTTTAAATCTGCGTTTCTCTTTAACTGACCTGTAGATTTCATCGAAGTAAACTTTTTTGGCATTAAGCGGTGTGTCCTAACAACTTTGAACAGGGATGAAATTGCCTAGGGCGTACCGCTTGGGATTTAAGGGGTGGGATTTGGGTGCGTAAAAAAAAATTTCGACAATTTTTTTTTAAATGTTATTTTTTCAGAGGAAAAAATTTAATGGCGGACATTTTGGTCAACAAATTAAAAACGCTATAACTTTCGGATTAGGATATATGAGGAATTTTGTTTTTATGAAAATTTTTGTAAGTCCAAAAGTCTGGAAATTTTTTATTTTATTAATTGAGACACATTTTTTGTTTGTATCAAAAAAGTTGGTAACAACGCAAATTAAGGGATGAAAAGTTTTTTTTACAAATTTTCTCAGAATATAATTTTTTCTGGGCAAAAAATGTAAATTGCGGCCATTTTGCTCAACAAGTTAAATACGCTGAAACATTCGGATTTGGAGATACAAAAAATTATATTTTTTTTTCAAAAAATTTTCTAAGTCCAAGATTAGGAAAAATTTGTTTTTTTTATTTTTATCAATTAAGACCAATTTCTTGATGTTATCAAAAAATTTCTAAAAAACGCATATTAAGGGATGAAATTTTTTTTACGATTTTTTTCTGAACAAAAAATATCAATTGTCGCCATTTTTGTCAACAAGTTAAATACGCTAGAACTTTCGGATTTGGAGAAAAAAATAATAATTTTTTTTCAAAATTTTTTCTAAGTCCAAAACTAGGAAGACATTTTTTTTTCATTTTTATCAATTGGAACAAACTTTTTGATGGTATTAAAAAAAAGTTGGGAAAAACGTTATTAAGGGATGAAAAAATTTTTTTACGATTTTTTTCTGAACAAAAAATATCAATTGTCGCCATTTTTGTCAACAAGTTAAATACGCTAGAACTTTCGGATTTGGAGAAAAAAATAATAATTTTTTTTCAAAAAATTTTCTAAGTCTAAAACTAGGAAGACATTTTTTTTTTCATTTTTATCAATTGGGACAAACTTTTTGATGGTATTAAAAAAAAGTTGGGAAAAACGCTATTAAGGGATGAAAAAATTTTTTTACGATTTTTTTCTGAACAAAAGATATCAATTGTCGCCATTTTTGTCAACAAGTTAAATACGCTAGAACTTTCGGATTTGGAGAAAAAAATAATAATTTTTTTTCAAAAAATTTTCTAAGTCTAAAACTAGGAAGACATTTTTTTTTTCATTTTTATCAATTGGGACAAGCTTTTTGATGGTATTAAAAAAAAGTTCGGAAAAACTAATATTAAGGGATGAAAAAATTTTTTTTACGAATTTTTTCAAAATGTTATGTTTCCTTGGTAAAAATTTTAAATTGCGGCCATTTTGGTCAACAAGTTAGATACGCTAAAATTTTTAGATTTGGAGATTTGGATAGTTTTTTTTTTTTTTTTTAATTTTCTAAGTTCAAAAGTTGGAAAAGAAAATTTTTCATTTTTATTCTTCACTTTATTCATTTGAGCCAAACTTTTTGATAGTATCAAAAAAGTTGGGAAAAACGAATATTAAGAAAAAAATCTGTGATGCGAAGTTTGTGTCTTTCACACGAAAAGGTGACGATTACGGCATTTGGCGTTTTTTTTTGTGAGTATCTCTGAAACGGACCTGCAGTTTTCACCGAAAAAAAGTTTTTTGGCATCAAGCGGTGCATCCCAACAACTTTTGCGTTGGGGTGAAATTAGCTAGGACGTACGGTTTGGGATTTACCTGGTAAGTTATGCTCTGATGCGAAATTCGAGCGTGTGAAAAGAAAAGGAGACGATTGCGGCTATTTGCCGTTTTAAACGCGCGTATCTTTGAAACTGACCTGCGGATATCGTCGAAGTAAACTTTTTCGGCATTAAGCGGTGCGTTCCAGCAACTTTTGCGGAGGGGTGAAATTAGCTAGGAGGTACAGTTTGGGATTTACGTGGTAGGTTTTGCTCTAATGCGAAATTCGAGCGTTTCACACGAAAAGGAGTCGATTGCGGCAATTTGCGCTTTTAAATCAGCGTTTCTCTGAAACTGACCTGTAGATTTCATCGAAGTAAACTTTTTTGGCATTAAGCGGTGTGTCCTAACAACTTTGAACAGGGATGAAATTGCCTAGGGCGTACCGCTTGGGATTTAAGGGGTGGGATTTGGGTGCGTAAAAAAAAATTTCGACAATTTTTTTTTAAATGTTATTTTTTCAGAGGAAAAAATTTAATGGCGGACATTTTGGTCAACAAATTAAAAACGCTATAACTTTCGAATTAGGATATATGAGGAATTTTGTTTTTAAGAAAATTTTTGTAAGTCCAAAAGTCTGGAAATTTTTTATTTTATTAATTGAGACACATTTTTTGTTTGTATCAAAAAAGTTGGTAACAACGCAAATTAAGGGATGAAAAGTTTTTTTTACAAATTTTCTCAGAATATAATTTTCTCTGGGCAAAAAATGTAAATTGCGGCCATTTTGCTCAACAAGTTAAATACGCTGAAACATTCGGATTTGTAGATACAAAAAATTATTTTTTTTTTCAAAAAATTTTCTAAGTCCAAGATTAGGAAAAATTTGTTTTTTTTTATTTTTATCAATTAAGACCAATTTCTTGATGTTATCAAAAAATTTCTGAAAAACGCATATTAAGGGATGAAATTTTTTTTACGATTTTTTTCTGAACAAAAAATATCAATTGTTGCCATTTTTGTCAACAAGTTAAATACGCTAGAACTTTCGGATTTGGAGAAAAAAATAATAATTTTTTTTCAAAATTTTTTCTAAGTCCAAAACTAGGAAGACATTTTTTTTTTCATTTTTATCAATTGGAACAAACTTTTTGATGGTATTAAAAAAAAGTTGGGAAAAACGTTATTAAGGGATGAAAAAATTTTTTTACGATTTTTTTCTGAACAAAAAATATCAATTGTCGCCATTTTTGTCAACAAGTTAAATACGCTAGAACTTTCGGATTTGGAGAAAAAAATAATAATTTTTTTTCAAAAAATTTTCTAAGTCTAAAACTAGGAAGACATTTTTTTTTTCATTTTTATCAATTGGGACAAACTTTTTGATGGTATTAAAAAAAAGTTGGGAAAAACGCTATTAAGGGATGAAAAAAATTTTTTACGATTTTTTTCTGAACAAAAAATATCAATTGTCGCCATTTTTGTCAACAAGTTAAATACGCTAGAACTTTCGGATTTGGAGAAAAAAATAATATTTTTTTTTCAAAAAATTTTCTAAGTCTAAAACTAGGAAGACATTTTTTTTTCATTTTTATCAATTGGGACAAATTTTTTGATGGTATTAAAAAAAAGTTGAGAAAAACGCATATTAAGGGATGAAATTTTTTTTACGATAATTTTCTGAACAAAAAATATCAATTGTCCCCATTTTTGTCAACAAGTTAAATAAGCTAGAACTTTCGGATTTGGAGAAAAAAATAATAATTTTTTTTCAAAAAATTTTCTAAGTCCAAAACTAGGAAGACATTTTTTTTTTCATTTTTATCAATTGGGACAAACTTTTTGATGGTATTAAAAAAATGTTGGGAAAAACGCTATTAAGGGATGAAAAAATTTTTTTACGATTTTTTTCTGAACAAAAAATATCAATTGTCGCCATTTTTGTCAACAAGTTAAATACGCTAGAACTTTCGGATTTGGGGAAAAAAATAATATTTTTTTTTCAAGAAATTTTCTAAGTCCAGAACTAGGAAGACATTTTTTTTTAATTTTTATCAATTGGGACAAACTTTTTGATGGTATTAAAAAAAAGTTGGGAAAAACGCATATTAAGGGATGAAAAAAATTTTTTTACGAATTTTTTCAAAATGTTATGTTTCCTTGGCAAAAATTTTAAATTGCGGCCATTTTGGTCAACAAGTTAGATACGCTAAAATTTTTAGATTTGGAGATTTGGATAGTTTTTTTTTTTTTTTTTTTTAATTTTCTAAGTTCAAAAGTTGGAAAAAATATTTTTTCATTTTTATTCTTCACTTTATTCATTTGAGACAAACTTTTTGATAGTATCAAAAAAGTTGGGAAAAACGAATATTAAGAAAAAAATCTGTGATGCAAAGTTTGTGTCTTTCACACGAAAAGGTGACGATTACGGCATTTGGCGTTTTTTATTGTGAGTATCTCTGAAACGGACCTGCAGATTTCACCGAAAAAAAGTTTTTTGGCATCAAGCGGTGCATCCCAACAACTCTTGCGTTGGGGTAAAATTAGCTAGGACGTACGGTTTGGGACTAACCTGGTAAGTTATGCTCTGATGCGAAATTCGAGCGTTTGAAAAGGAAAGGAGACGATTGCGGCTATTTGCCGTTTTAAACGCGCGTATCTTTGAAACTGACCTGCGGATCTCGTCGAAGTAAACTTTTTCGGCATTAAGCGGTGCGTTCCAGCAACTTTTGCGGAGGGGTGAAATTAGTTAGGACGTACGGTTTGGGATTTACGTGGTAGGTTTTGCTTTAATGCGAAATTCGAGCGTTTCACACGAAAAGGAGTCGATTGCGGCAATTTGCGCTTTTAAATCTGCGTTTCTCTGAAACTGACCTGTAGATTTCATCGAAGTAAACTTTTTTGGCATTAAGCGGTGTGTCCTAACAACTTTGAACCGGGATGAAATTGCCTAGGGCGTACCGCTTGGGATTTAAGAGGTGGGATTTGGGTGCATAAGAAAAAATTTCTACAATTTTTTTTTAAATGTTATTTTTTCAGAGCAAAAAATTTAATGGCGGACATCTTGGTCAACAAATTAAAAACGCTATAACTTTCGGATTAGGATATATGAGGAATTTTGTTTTTATGAAAATTTTTGTAAGTCCAAAAGTCTGGAAATTTTTTATTTTATTAATTGAGACACATTTTTTGTTTGTATCAAAAAAGTTGGTAATAACGCAAATTAAGGGATGAAAAGTTTTTTTACAAATTTTCTCAGCATATAATTTTTTCTGGGCAAAAAATGAAAATTGCGGCCATTTTGCTCAACAAGTTAAATACGCTGAAACTTTCGGATTTGGAGATACAAAAAATTATATTTTTTTTTCAAAAAATTTTCTAAGTCCAAGATTAGGAAAAATTTGTTTTTTTTTTATTTTTATCAATTAAGACCAATTTCTACATGTTATCAAAAAATTTCTAAAAAACGCATATTAAGGGATGAAAATTTTTTTTACGATTTTTTTCTGAACAAAAAATATCAATTGTCGCCATTTTTGTCAACAAGTTAAATACGCTAGAACTTTCGGATTTGGAGAAAAAAAAGAATAATTTTTTTTCAAAAAATTTTCTAAGTCTAAAACTAGGAAGACATTTTTTTTTTCATTTTTATCAATTGGGACAAACTTTTTGATGGTATTAAAAAAAAGTTGGGAAAAACGAATATTAAGGGATGAAAAATTTTTTTTTACGAATTTTTTCAAAATGTTATGTTTAGTTGGTAAAAATCTTAAATTGCGGCCATTTTGGTCAACAAGTTAGATACGCAAAAATTTTTTGATTTGGAGATTTGGATAGTTTTAGTTTTTTTTTTAATTTTCTAAATTCAAAAGTTGGAAAAAAAAATTTTTATTATAGAATTTCTAAAAAACGCATATTAAGGGATGAAAAAAATGCTTTACGATTTTTTTCTGAACAAAAAATATCAACTGTCGCCATTTTTGTCAACAAGTTAAATACGCTAGAACTTTCGGATTTGGAGAAAAAAAAGAATAATTTTTTTTCAAAAAATTTTTTAGGTCCAAAACTAGGCAGACATTTTTTTTTTCATTTTTATCAATTGGGACAAACTTCTTGATGGTATTAAAAAAAAGTTAGGAAAAACGAATATTAAGGGATGAAAAAATTTTTTTTACGAATTTTTTCAAAATGTTATGTTTCCTTGGTAAAAATTTTAAATTGCGGCCATTTTGGTCAACAAGTTAGATACGCTAAAATTTTTAGATTCGGAGATTTGGATAGTTTTTTTTTTTTTTTTTAATTTTCTAAGTTCAAAAGTTGGAAAAAAAATTTTTTATTATAGAATTTCTAAAAAACGCATATCAAGGGATGAAAAAAATTCTTTACGATTTTTTTCTGAACAAAAAATATCAATTGTCGCCATTTTTGTCAACAAGTTAAATACGCTAGAACTTTCGGATTTGCAGAAAAAAAAGAATAATTTTTTTTCAAAAAATTTTTTAGGTCCAAAACTAGGCAGACATTTTTTTTTTCATTTTTATCAATTGGGACAAACTTTTTGATGGTATTAAAAAAAAGTTAGGAAAAACGAATATTAAGGGATGAAAAAAATTTTTTTACGAATTTTTTCAAAATGTTATGTTTAGTTGGTAAAAATCTTAAATTGCGGCCATTTTGGTCAACAAGTTAGATACGCAAAAATTTTTAGATTTGGAGATTTGGATAGTTTTAGTTTTTCTTTTAATTTTCTAAGTTCAAAAGTTGGAAAAAAAAATTTTTATTATAGAATTTCTAAAAAACGCATATTAAGGGATGAAAAAAATGCTTTACGATTTTCTTCTGAACAAAAAATATCAATTGTCGCCATTTTTGTCAACAAGTTAAATACGCTAGAACTTTCGGATTTGGAGAAAAAAAAGAATAATTTTTTTTCAAAAAATTTTTTAGGTCCAAAACTAGGCAGACATTTTTTTTTCATTTTTATCAATTGGGACAAACTTCTTGATGGTATTAAAAAAAAGTTAGGAAAAACGAATATTAAGGGATGAAAAAATTTTTTTTACGAATTTTTTCAAAATGTTATGTTTCCTTGGTAAAAATTTTAAATTGCGGCCATTTTGGTCAACAAGTTAGATACGCTAAAATTTTTAGATTTGGAGATTTGGATAGTTTTATTATTTTTTTTTTTAATTTTCTAAGTTCAAAAGTTGGAAAAAAAAATTTTTCATTTTGATTCTTCACTTTATTCATTTGAGACAAACTTTTCAAAAAAGTTGGGAAAAACGAATATTAAGAAAAAAATCTGTGATGCGAATTTTGTGTCTTTCACACGAAAAGGTGACGATTACGGCATTTGGCGTTTTTTATTGTGAGTATCTCTGAAACGGACCTGCAGATTTCACCAAAAAAAAGTTTTTTGGCATCAAGCGGTGCATCCCAACAACTTTTGCGTTGGGGTAAAATTAGCTAGGACGTACGGTTTGGGACTAACCTGGTAAGTTATGCTCTGATGCGAAATTCGAGCGTTTGAAAAGGAAAGGAGGCGATTGCGGCTATTTGCCGTTTTAAACGCGCGTATCTTTGAAACTGACCTGCGGATATCGTCGAAGTAAACTTTTTCGGCATTAAGCGGTGCGTTCCAGCAACTTTTGCGGAGGGGTGAAATTAGCTAGGACGTACGGTTTGGGATTTACGTGGTAGGTTTTGCTCCAATGCGAAATTCGAGCGTTTCACACGAAAAGGAGTTGATTGCGGCAATTTGCGCTTTTAAATCTGCGTTTCTCTGAAACTGACCTGTAGATTTCATCGAAGTAAACTTTTTTGGCATTAAGCGGTGTGTCCTAACAACTTTGAACCAGGATGAAATTGCCTAGGGCGTACCGCTTGGGATTTAAGGGGTGGGATTTGGGTGCATAAAAAAAAATTTCTACAATTTTTTTTTAAATGTTATTTTTTCAGAGCAAAAAATTTAATGGCGGACATCTTGGTCAACAAATTAAAAACGCTATAACTTTCGGATTAGGATATATGAGGAATTTTGTTTTTATGAAAATTTTTGTAAGTCCAAAAGTCTGGAAATTTTTTATTTTATTAATTGAGACACATTTTTTGTTTGTATCAAAAAAGTTGGTAATAACGCAAATTAAGGGATGAAAAGTTTTTTTTACAAATTTTCTCAGAATATAATTTTTTCTGGGCAAAAAAATGTAAATTGCGGCCATTTTGCTCAACAAGTTAAATACGCTGAAACTTTCGGATTTGGAGATACAAAAAATTATATTTTTTTTTCAAAAAATTTTCTAAGTCCAAGATTAGGAAAAAATTTGTTTTTTTTTTATTTTTATCAATTAAGACCAATTTCTTGATGTTATCAAAAAATTTCTAAAAAACGCATATTAAGGGATGAAAATTTTTTTTACGATTTTTTTTCTGAACAAAAAATATCAATTGTCGCCATTTTTGTCAACAAGTTAAATACGATAGAACTTTCGGATTTGGAGAAAAAAAGAATAATTTTTTTTCAAAAGATTTTCTAAGTCTAAAACTAGGAAGACATTTTTTTTTTCATTTTTATCAATTGGGACAAACTTTTTGATGGTATTAAAAAAAAGTTGGGAAAACGATTATTAAGGGATGAAAAAATTTTTTTTACGA
Source organism: Pyrochroa serraticornis (assembly GCA_905333025.2). Lineage (NCBI taxonomy): Eukaryota > Metazoa > Arthropoda > Insecta > Coleoptera > Pyrochroidae > Pyrochroa > Pyrochroa serraticornis. The sequence continues at coordinate 21,628,589 of HG995158.1, forward strand.
ATTTTTTCAAAATGTTATGTTTTCTTGGTAAAATTTTTAAATTGCGGCCATTTTGGTCAACAAGTTAGAGACGCTAAAATTTTTAGATTTGGAGATTTGGATAGTTTTAGTTTTTTTTTTTAATTTTCTAAGTTCAAAAGTTGGAAAAAGAATTTTTTCATTTTTATTCTTCACTTTATTCATTTGAGACAAGCTTTTTGATAGTATCAAAAAAGTTGGGAAAAACGAATATTAAGAAAAAAATCTGTGATGCGAATTTTGTGTCTTTCACACGAAAAGGTGACGATTACGGCATTTGGCGTTTTTTATTGTGAGTATCTCTGAAACGAACCTGCAGATTTCACCGAAAAAAAGTCTTTTGGCATCAAGCGGTGCATCCCAACAACTTTTGCGTTGGGGTGAAATTAGCTAGGACGTACGGTTTGGGATTTACCTGGTTAGTTATGCTCTGATGCGAAATTCGAGCGATTGAAAAGAATAGGAGACGATTACGGCTATTTGCCGTTCTAAACGCGCGTATCTTTGAAACTGACCTGCGGATATCGTCGAAGTAAACTTTTTCGGCATTAAGCGGTGCGTTCCAGCAACTTTTGCAGAGGGGTGAAATTAGCTAGGACGTACGGTTTGGGATTTACGTGGTAGGTTTTGCTGTAATGCGAAATTCGAGCGTTTCACACAAAAAGGAGTCGATTGCGGCAATTTGCGCTTTTAAACCTGCGTTTCTCTGAAACTGACCTGTAGATTTCAACGAAGTAAACTTTTTACGCATTAAGCGGTGTGTCCTAACAACTTTGAACGGGGATGAAATTGCCTAGGGCGTACCGCTTGGGATTTAGGGGGTGGGATTTGGGTGCATAAAAAAAATTTTCTACAATTTTTTTTTAAATGTTATTTTTTCAGAGCAAAAAATTTAATGGCGGACATTTTGGTCAACAAATTAAAAACGCTATAACTTTCGGATTAGGATATATGAGGAATTTTGTTTTTATGAAAAAATTTTTAAGTCCAAAATTTTGGAATTTTTTTTTTTTTATTAATTGAGACAAATTTTTTGTTTGTATCAAAAAAGTTGGTAATAACGCAAATTAAGGGATGAAAAGTTTTTTTTACGAATTTTCTCAGAATATAATTTTTTTTGGGCAAAAAATGTAAATTGCGGCCATTTTGCTCAACAAGTTAAATACGCTGAAATTTTCGGATTTGGAGATACAAAAAATTCTATTTTTTTTTCAAAAAATTTTTTAAGTCCAAGATTAGGAAAAATTTGTTTCTTTTTTTATTTTTATCAATTAAGACCAATTTCTTGATGTAATCAAAAAATTTCTAAAAAACGCATATTAAGGGATGAAATTTTTTCTTACGATTTTTTTCTGAACAAAAAATATCAATTGTCGCCATTTTTGTCAACTAGTTAAATACGCTAGAACTTTCGGATTTGGAGAAAAAAATAATAATTTTTTTTCAAAAAATTTTCTAAGTCCAAAACTAGGAAGACATTTTTTTTTTCATTTTTATCAATTGGGACAAGCTTTTTGATGGTATTAAAAAAAAGTTGGGAAAAACGCATATTAAGGGATGAAAAAATTTTTTTTACGAATTTTTTCAAAATGTTGTTTCCTTGGCAAAAATTTTAAATTGCGGCCATTTTGGTCAACAAGTTAGATAGGCTAAAGTTTTTAGAATCGGAGGTTTGGATAGTTTTAGTTTTTTTTTTTTTAATTTTCTAAGTTCAAAAGTTGGAAAAAAAAAATTTTATTAAAGAATTTCTAAAAAACGCATATCAAGGGATGAAAAATTTTTTTTACGATTTTTTTCTGAACAAAAAATATCAATTGTCGCCATTTTTGTCAACAAGTTAAATACGCTGGAACTTTCGGATTTGGGGAAAAAAAGAATAATTTTTTTTCAAAAATTTTTCTAAGTCCAAAACTAGGAAGACATTTTTTTTTTCATTTTTATCAATTTAGACAAACTTTTTGATGGTATTAAAAAAAAGTTGGGAAAAACGAATATTAAGGGATGAAAAAATTTTTTTTACGAATTTTTTCAAAATGTTATGTTTTCTTGGTAAAAATTTTAAATTGCGGCCATTTTGGTCAACAAGTTAGATACGCTAAAATTTTTAGATTTGGAGATTTGGATAGTTTTAGTTTGTTTTTTTTAATTTTCGAAGTTCAAAAGTTGGACAAAAAAAATTTTTCATTTTTATTCTTCACTTTATTCGTTTGAGACAAACTTTTTGATAGTATCAAAAAAGTTGGGAAAAACGAATATAAGGAAAACAATCTGTGATGCAAAGTTTGTGTCTTTCACACGAAAAGGTGACGATTACGGTATTTGACGTTTTTTATTGTGAGTATCTCTGAAACGAACCTGCAGATTTCACCGAAAAAAAGTTTTTTGGCATCAAGCGGTGCATCCCAACAACTTTTGCGTTGGGGTGAAATTAACTAGGACGTACGGTTTGGGATTTACCTGGTTAGTTATGCTCTGATGCGAAATTCGAATAAAAATTTTTTTTTCCAACTTTTGAACTTAGGAAATTAAAAAAAAAAAACTAAAACTATCCAAACCTCCGAATCTAAAAACTTTAGCGTATCTAACTTGTTGACCAAAATGGCCGCAATTTAAAATTTTTGCCAAGGAAACAACATTTTGAAAAAATTCGTAAAAAAAATTTTTTCATCCCTTAATATGCGTTTTTCCCAACTTTTTTTTAATACCATCAAAAAGCTTGTCCCAATTGATAAAAATAAAAAAAAAAATGTCTTCCTAGTTTTGGACTTAGAAAATTTTTGGAAAAAAAATTATTATTTTTTTCTAAAAATCCGAAAGTTCTAGCGTATTTAACTTGTTGACAAAAATGGCGACAATTGATATTTTTTGTTCAGAAAAAAATCGTAAAAAAAAATTTCATCCCTTAATATGCGTTTTTTAGAAATTTTTTGATTACATCAAGAAATTGGTCTTAATTGATAAAAATAAAAAAAGAAACAAATTTTTCCTAATCTTGGACTTAGAAAATTTTTTGAAAAAAAAATAGAATTTTTTGTATCTCCAAATCCGAAAATTTCAGCTTATTTAACTTGTTGAGCAAAATGGCCGCAATTTACATTTTTTGCCCAAAAAAAATTATATTCTGAGAAAATTCGTAAAAAAAACTTTTCATCCCTTAATTTGCGTTATTACCAACTTTTTTGATACAAACAAAAAATTTGTCTCAATTAATAAAAAAAAAAAATTCCAAAATTTTGGACTTAAAAATTTTTTCATAAAAACAAAATTCCTCATATATATTAATCCGAAAGTTATAGCGTTTTTAATTTGTTGACCAAAATGTCCGCCATTAAATTTTTTGCTCTGAAAAAATAACATTTAAAAAAAAATTGTAGAAAATTTTTTTTATGCACCCAAATCCCACCCCCTAAATCCCAAGCGGTACGCCCTAGGCAATTTCATCCCCGTTCAAAGTTGTTAGGACACACCGCTTAATGCCTAAAAAGTTTATTTCGTTGAAATCTACAGGTCAGTTTCAGAGAAACGCAGGTTTAAAAGCGCAAATTGCCGCAATCGACTCCTTTTTGTGTGAAACGCTCGAATTTCGCATTACAGCAAAACCTACCACGTAAATCCCAAACCGTACGTCCTAGCTAATTTCACCCCTCTGCAAAAGTTGCTGGAACGCACCGCTTAATGCCGAAAAAGTTTACATCGACGATATCCGCTGTTCAGTTTCAAAGATACGCGCGTTTAGAACGGCAAATAGCCGTAATCGTCTCCTTTTCTTTTCAAACGCTCGAATTTCGCATCAGAGCATAACTAACCAGGTAAATCCCAAACCGTACGTCCTAGCTAATTTCACCCCAACGCAAAATTTGTTGGGATGCACCGCTTGATGCCAAAAAACTTTTTTTCGGTGAAATCTGCAGGTTCGTTTCAGAGATACTCACAATAAAAAACGTCAAATACCGTAATCGTCACCTTTTCGTGTGAAAGACACAAACTTCGCATCACAGATTGTTTTCCTAATATTCGTTTTTCCCAACTTTTTTGATACTATCAAAAAGTTTGTCTCAAACGAATAAAGTGAAGAATAAAAATGAAAAATTTTTTTTGTCCAACTTTTGAACTTCGAAAATTAAAAAAAACAAACTAAAACTATCCAAATCTCCAAATCTAAAAATTTTAGCGTATCTAACTTGTTGACCAAAATGGCCGCAATTTAAAATTTTTACCAAGAAAACATAACATTTTGAAAAAATTCGTAAAAAAATTTTTTTCATCCCTTAATATTTGTTTTTCCCAACTTTTTTTTAATACCATCAAAAAGTTTGTCCCAATTGATAAAAATGAAAAAAAAAATGTCTTCCTAGTTTTGGACTTAGAAAAATTTTTGAAAAAAAATTATTCTTTTTTTTCTCCAAATCCGAAAGTTCTAGCGTATTTAACTTGTTGACAAAAATGGCGACAATTGATATTTTTTGTTCAGAAAAAAATCGTAAAAAAAATTTTTCATCCCTTGATATGCGTTTTTTAGAAATTCTTTAATAAAAATTTTTTTTTCCAACTTTTGAACTTAGGAAATTAAAAAAAAAAAACTAAAACTATCCAAACCTCCGAATCTAAAAACTTTAGCGTATCTAACTTGTTGACCAAAATGGCCGCAATTTAAAATTTTTGCCAAGGAAACAACATTTTGAAAAAATTCGTAAAAAAAATTTTTTCATCCCTTAATATGCGTTTTTTACAACTTTTTTTTAATACCATCAAAAAGCTTGTCCCAATTGATAAAAATGAAAAAAAAATGTCTTCCTAGTTTTGGACTTAGAAAATTTTTTGAAAAAAAATTATTATTTTCTTCTCCAAATCCGAAAGTTCTAGCGTATTTAACTTGTTGACAAAAATGGCGACAATTGATATTTTTTGTTCAGAAAAAAATCGTAAAAAAAAATTTCATCCCTTAATATGCGTTTTTTAGAAATTTTTTGATTACATCAAGAAATTGGTCTTAATTGATAAAAATAAAAAAAGAAACAAATTTTTCCTAATCTTGGACTTAGAAAATTTTTTGAAAAAAAAATAGAATTTTTTGTATCTCCAAATCCGAAAATTTCAGCGTATTTAACTTGTTGAGCAAAATGGCCGCAATTTACATTTTTTGCCCAAAAAAAATTATATTCTGAGAAAATTCGTAAAAAAAACTTTTCATCCCTTAATTTGCGTTATTACCAACTTTTTTGATACAAACAAAAAATTTGTCTCAATTAATAAAAAAAAAAAAATTCCAAAATTTTGGACTTAAAAATTTTTTCATAAAAACAAAATTCCTCATATATCCTAATCCGAAAGTTATAGCGTTTTTAATTTGTTGACCAAAATGTCCGCCATTAAATTTTTTGCTCTGAAAAAATAACATTTAAAAAAAAATTGTAGAAATTTTTTTTTATGCACCCAAATCCCACCCCCTAAATCCCAAGCGGTACGCCCTAGGCAATTTCATCCCCGTTCAAAGTTGTTAGGACACACCGCTTAATGCCTAAAAAGTTTACTTCGTTGAAATCTACAGGTCAGTTTCAGAGAAACGCAGGTTTAAAAGCGCAAATTGCCGCAATCGACTCCTTTTTGTGTGAAACGTTAAAAAAAAATTGTAGAAAATTTTTTTTATGCACCCAAATCCCACCCCCTAAATCCCAAGCGGTACGCCCTAGGCAATTTCATCCCCGTTCAAAGTTGTTAGGACACACCGCTTAATGCCTAAAAAGTTTACTTCGTTGAAATCTACAGGTCAGTTTCAGAGAAACGCAGGTTTAAAAGCGCAAATTGCCGCAATCGACTCCTTTTTGTGTGAAACGCTCGAATTTCGCATTACAGCAAAACCTACCACGTAAATCCCAAACCGTACGTCCTAGCTAATTTCACCCCTCTGCAAAAGTTGCTGGAACGCACCGCTTAATGCCGAAAAAGTTTACTTCGACGATATCCGCAGGTCAGTTTCAAAGATACGCGCGTTTAGAACGGCAAATAGCCGTAATCGTCTCCTTTTCTTTTCAAACGCTCGAATTTCGCATCAGAGCATAACTAACCAGGTAAATCCCAAACCGTACGTCCTAGCTAATTTCACCCCAACGCAAAAGTTGTTGGGATGCACCGCTTGATGCCAAAAAACTTTTTTTCGGTGAAATCTGCAGGTTCGTTTCAGAGATACTCACAATAAAATACGCCAAATGCCGTAATCGTCACCTTTTCGTGTGAAAGACACAAACTTCGCATCACAGATTGTTTTCTTAATTTTCGTTTTTCCCAACTTTTTTGATACTATCAAAAAGTTTGTCTCAAATGAATAAAGTGAAGAATAAAAATGAAAAAATTCTTTTTCCAACTTTTGAACTTAGAAAATTAAAAAAAAAAACTAAAACTATCCAAATCTCCAAATCTAAAAATTTTAGCGTATCTAACTTGTTGACCAAAATGGCCGCAATTTAAAATTTTTACCAAGAAAACATAACATTTTGAAAAAATTCGTAAAAAAAATTTTTTCATCCCTTAATAATCGTTTTCCCAACTTTTTTTTAATACCATCAAAAAGTTTGTCCCAATTGATAAAAATGAAAAAAAAAAATGTCTTCCTAGTTTTGGACTTAGAAAAATTTTTGAAAAAAAATTATTCTTTTTTTTCTCCAAATCCGAAAGTTCTAGCGTATTTAACTTGTTGACAAAAATGGCGACAATTGATATTTTTTGTTCAGAAAAAAATCGTAAAAAAATTTTTTCATCCCTTGATATGCGTTTTTTAGAAATTCTTTAATAAAAATTTTTTTTTCCAACTTTTGAACTTAGGAAATTAAAAAAAAAAACTAAAACTATCCAAACCTCCGAATCTAAAAACTTTAGCGTATCTAACTTGTTGACCAAAATGGCCGCAATTTAAAATTTTTGCCAAGGAAACAACATTTTGAAAAAATTCGTAAAAAAAAATTTTTCATCCCTTAATATGCGTCTTTCCCAACTTTTTTTTAATACCATCAAAAAGCTTGTCCAAATTGATAAAAATGAAAAAAAAAATGTCTTCCTAGTTTTGGACTTAGAAAATTTTTTGAAAAAAAATTATTATTTTTTTCTCCAAATCCGAAAGTTCTAGCGTATTTAACTTGTTGACAAAAATGGCGACAATTGATATTTTTTGTTCAGAAAAAAATCGTAAAAAAAATTTTCATCCCTTAATATGCGTTTTTTAGAAATTTTTTGATTACATCAAGAAATTGGTCTTAATTGATAAAAATAAAAAAAAAAAACAAATTTTTCCTAATTTTGGACTTAGAAAATTTTTTGAAAAAAAAATAGAATTTTTTGTATCTCCAAATCCGAAAATTTCAGCGTATTTAACTTGTTGAGCAAAATGGCCGTAATTTACATTTTTTGCCCAAAAAAAATTATATTCTGAGAAAATTCGTAAAAAAAACTTTTCATCCCTTAATTTGCGTTATTACCAACTTTTTTGATACAAACAAAAAATTTGTCTCAATTAATAAAAAAAAAAAAATTCCAAAATTTTGGACTTAAAAATTTTTTCATAAAAACAAAATTCCTCATATATCCTAATCCGAAAGTTATAGCGTTTTTAATTTGTTGACCAAAATGTCCGCCATTAAATTTTTTGCTCTGAAAAAATAACATTTAAAAAAAAATTGTAGAAAATTTTTTTTATGCACCCAAATCCCACCCCCTAAATCCCAAGCGGTACGCCCTAGGCAATTTCATCCACGTTCAAAGTTGTTAGGACACACCGCTTAATGCCTAAAAAGTTTACTTCGTTGAAATCTACAGGTCAGTTTCAGAGAAACGCAGGTTTAAAAGCGCAAATTGCCGCAATCGACTCCTTTTTGTGTGAAACGCTCGAATTTCGCATTACAGCAAAACCTACCACGTAAATCCCAAACCGTACGTCCTAGCTAATTTCACCCCTCTGCAAAAGTTGCTGGAACGCACCGCTTAATGCCGAAAAAGTTTACTTCGACGATATCCGCAGGTCAGTTTCAAAGATACGCGCGTTTAGAACGGCAAATAGCCGTAATCGTCTCCTTTTCTTTTCAAACGCTCGAATTTCGCATCAGAGCATAACTAACCAGGTAAATCCCAAACCGTACGTCCTAGCTAATTTCACCCCAACGCAAAAGTTGTTGGGATGCACCGCTTGATGCCAAAAAACTTTTTTTCGGTGAAATCTGCAGGTTCGTTTCAGAGATACTCACAATAAAATACGCCAAATGCCGTAATCGTCACCTTTTCGTGTGAAAGACACAAACTTCGCATCACAGATTGTTTTCTTAATATTCGTTTTTCCCAACTTTTTTGATACTATCAAAAAGTTTGTCTCAAATGAATAAAGTGAAGAATAAAAATGAAAAAATTCTTTTTCCAACTTTTGAACTTAGAAAATTAAAAAAAAAAACTAAAACTATCCAAATCTCCAAATCTAAAAATTTTAGCGTATCTAACTTGTTGACCAAAATGGCCGCAATTTAAAATTTTTACCAAGAAAACATAACATTTTGAAAAAATTCGTAAAAAAAATTTTTTCATCCCTTAATAATCGTTTTCCCAACTTTTTTTTAATACCATCAAAAAGTTTGCCCCAATTGATAAAAATGAAAAAAAAAATGTCTTCCTAGTTTTGGACTTAGAAAAATTTTTGAAAAAAAATTATTCTTTTTTTTCTCCAAATCCGAAAGTTCTAGCGTATTTAACTTGTTGACAAAAATGGCGACAACTGATATTTTTTGTTCAGAAAAAAATCGTAAAAAAATTTTTTCATCCCTTGATATGCGTTTTTTAGAAATTCTTTAATAAAATTTTTTTTTTCAACTTTTGAACTTAGGAAATTAAAAAAAAAAACTAAAACTATCCAAACCTCCGAATCTAAAAACTTTAGCGTATCTAACTTGTTGACCAAAATGGCCGCAATTTAAAATTTTTGCCAAGGAAACAACATTTTGAAAAAATTCGTAAAAAAAATTTTTTCATCCCTTAATATGCGTCTTTCCCAACTTTTTTTTAATACCATCAAAAAGTTTGTCCCAATTGATAAAAATAAAAAAAAAAATGTCTTCCTAGTTTTGGACTTAGAAAAATTTTTGAAAAAAAATTATTCTTTTTTTTCTCCAAATCCGAAAGTTCTAGCGTATTTAACTTGTTGACAAAAATGGCGACAATTGATATTTTTTGTTCAGAAAAAAATCGTAAAAAAATTTTTTCATCCCTTGATATGCGTTTTTTAGAAATTCTTTAATAAAATTTTTTTTTTCAACTTTTGAACTTAGGAAATTAAAGAAAAAAAACTAAAACTATCCAAACCTCCGAATCTAAAAACTTTAGCGTATCTAACTTGTTGACCAAAATGGCCGCAATTTAAAATTTTGCCAAGAAAACAACATTTTGAAAAAATTCGTAAAAAAAATTTTTTCATCCCTTAATATGTGTTTTTCCCAACTTTTTTTTAATACCATTAAAAAGCTTGTCCCAATTGATAAAAATGAAAAAAAAAAATGTCTTCCTAGTTTTGGACTTAGAAAATTTTTTGAAAAAAAATTATTATTTTTTTCTACAAATCCGAAAGTTCTAGCGTATTTAACTTGTTGACAAAAATGGCGACAATTGATATTTTTTGTTCAGAAAAAAATCGTAAAAAAAATTTTCATCCCTTAATATGCGTTTTTTAGAAATTTTTTGATTACATCAAGAAATTGGTCTTAATTGATAAAAATAAAAAAAAAAAACAAATTTTTCCTAATTTTGGACTTAGAAAATTTTTTGAAAAAAAATAGAATTTTTTGTATCTCCAAATCCGAAAATTTCAGCGTATTTAACTTGTTGAGCAAAATGGCCGCAATTTACATTTTTTGCCCAAAAAAAATTATATTCTGAGAAAATTCGTAAAAAAAACTTTTCATCCCTTAATTTGCGTTATTACCAACTTTTTTGATACAAACAAAAAATTTGTCTCAATTAATAAAAAAAAAAATTCCAAAATTTTGGACTTAAAAATTTTTTCATAAAAACAAAATTCCTCATATATCCTAATCCGAAAGTTATAGCGTTTTTAATTTGTTGACCAAAATGTCCGCCATTAAATTTTTTGCTCTGAAAAAATAACATTTAAAAAAAAATTGTAGAAAATTTTTTTTATGCACCCAAATCCCACCCCCTAAATCCCAAGCGGTACGCCCTAGGCAATTTCATCCCCGTTCAAAGTTGTTAGGACACACCGCTTAATGCCTAAAAAGTTTACTTCGTTGAAATCTACAGGTCAGTTTCAGAGAAACGCAGGTTTAAAAGCGCAAATTGCCGCAATCGACTCCTTTTTGTGTGAAACGCTCGAATTTCGCATTACAGCAAAACCTACCACGTAAATCCCAAACCGTACGTCCTAGCTAATTTCACCCCTCTGCAAAAGTTGCTGGAACGCACCGCTTAATGCCGAAAAAGTTTACTTCGACGATATCCGCAGGTCAGTTTCAAAGATACGCGCGTTTAGAACGGCAAATAGCCGTAATCGTCTCCTTTTCTTTTCAAACGCTCGAATTTCGCATCAGAGCATAACTAACCAGGTAAATCCCAAACCGTACGTCCTAGCTAATTTCACCCCAACGCAAAAGTTGTTGGGATGCACCGCTTGATGCCAAAAAACTTTTTTTCGGTGAAATCTGCAGGTTCGTTTCAGAGATACTCACAATAAAATACGCCAAATGCCGTAATCGTCACCTTTTCGTGTGAAAGACACAAACTTCGCATCACAGATTGTTTTCTTAATTTTCGTTTTTCCCAACTTTTTTGATACTATCAAAAAGTTTGTCTCAAATGAATAAAGTGAAGAATAAAAATGAAAAAATTCTTTTTCCAACTTTTGAACTTAGAAAATTAAAAAAAAAAACTAAAACTATCCAAATCTCCAAATCTAAAAATTTTAGCGTATCTAACTTGTTGACCAAAATGGCCGCAATTTAAAATTTTTACCAAGAAAACATAACATTTTGAAAAAATTCGTAAAAAAAATTTTTTCATCCCTTAATAATCGTTTTCCCAACTTTTTTTTAATACCATCAAAAAGTTTGTCCCAATTGATAAAAATGAAAAAAAAAAATGTCTTCCTAGTTTTGGACTTAGAAAAATTTTTGAAAAAAAATTATTCTTTTTTTTCTCCAAATCCGAAAGTTCTAGCGTATTTAACTTGTTGACAAAAATGGCGACAATTGATATTTTTTGTTCAGAAAAAAATCGTAAAAAAATTTTTTCATCCCTTGATATGCGTTTTTTAGAAATTCTTTAATAAAAATTTTTTTTTCCAACTTTTGAACTTAGGAAATTAAAAAAAAAAACTAAAACTATCCAAACCTCCGAATCTAAAAACTTTAGCGTATCTAACTTGTTGACCAAAATGGCCGCAATTTAAAATTTTTGCCAAGGAAACAACATTTTGAAAAAATTCGTAAAAAAAATTTTTTCATCCCTTAATATGCGTCTTTCCCAACTTTTTTTTAATACCATCAAAAAGCTTGTCCAAATTGATAAAAATGAAAAAAAAAATGTCTTCCTAGTTTTGGACTTAGAAAATTTTTTGAAAAAAAATTATTATTTTTTTCTCCAAATCCGAAAGTTCTAGCGTATTTAACTTGTTGACAAAAATGGCGACAATTGATATTTTTTGTTCAGAAAAAAATCGTAAAAAAAATTTTCATCCCTTAATATGCGTTTTTTAGAAATTTTTTGATTACATCAAGAAATTGGTCTTAATTGATAAAAATAAAAAAAAAAAACAAATTTTTCCTAATTTTGGACTTAGAAAATTTTTTGAAAAAAAAATAGAATTTTTTGTATCTCCAAATCCGAAAATTTCAGCGTATTTAACTTGTTGAGCAAAATGGCCGTAATTTACATTTTTTGCCCAAAAAAAATTATATTCTGAGAAAATTCGTAAAAAAAACTTTTCATCCCTTAATTTGCGTTATTACCAACTTTTTTGATACAAACAAAAAATTTGTCTCAATTAATAAAAAAAAAAAAATTCCAAAATTTTGGACTTAAAAATTTTTTCATAAAAACAAAATTCCTCATATATCCTAATCCGAAAGTTATAGCGTTTTTAATTTGTTGACCAAAATGTCCGCCATTAAATTTTTTGCTCTGAAAAAATAACATTTAAAAAAAAATTGTAGAAAATTTTTTTTATGCACCCAAATCCCACCCCCTAAATCCCAAGCGGTACGCCCTAGGCAATTTCATCCCCGTTCAAAGTTGTTAGGACACACCGCTTAATGCCTAAAAAGTTTACTTCGTTGAAATCTACAGGTCAGTTTCAGAGAAACGCAGGTTTAAAAGCGCAAATTGCCGCAATCGACTCCTTTTTGTGTGAAACGCTCGAATTTCGCATTACAGCAAAACCTACCACGTAAATCCCAAACCGTACGTCCTAGCTAATTTCACCCCTCTGCAAAAGTTGCTGGAACGCACCGCTTAATGCCGAAAAAGTTTACTTCGACGATATCCGCAGGTCAGTTTCAAAGATACGCGCGTTTAGAACGGCAAATAGCCGTAATCGTCTCCTTTTCTTTTCAAACGCTCGAATTTCGCATCAGAGCATAACTAACCAGGTAAATCCCAAACCGTACGTCCTAGCTAATTTCACCCCAACGCAAAAGTTGTTGGGATGCACCGCTTGATGCCAAAAAACTTTTTTTCGGTGAAATCTGCAGGTTCGTTTCAGAGATACTCACAATAAAATACGCCAAATGCCGTAATCGTCACCTTTTCGTGTGAAAGACACAAACTTCGCATCACAGATTGTTTTCTTAATATTCGTTTTTCCCAACTTTTTTGATACTATCAAAAAGTTTGTCTCAAATGAATAAAGTGAAGAATAAAAATGAAAAAATTCTTTTTCCAACTTTTGAACTTAGAAAATTAAAAAAAAAAACTAAAACTATCCAAATCTCCAAATCTAAAAATTTTAGCGTATCTAACTTGTTGACCAAAATGGCCGCAATTTAAAATTTTTACCAAGAAAACATAACATTTTGAAAAAATTCGTAAAAAAAATTTTTTCATCCCTTAATAATCGTTTTCCCAACTTTTTTTTAATACCATCAAAAAGTTTGCCCCAATTGATAAAAATGAAAAAAAAAATGTCTTCCTAGTTTTGGACTTAGAAAAATTTTTGAAAAAAAATTATTCTTTTTTTTCTCCAAATCCGAAAGTTCTAGCGTATTTAACTTGTTGACAAAAATGGCGACAATTGATATTTTTTGTTCAGAAAAAAATCGTAAAAAAATTTCTTCATCCCTTGATATGCGTTTTTTAGAAATTCTTTAATAAAATTTTTTTTTTCCAACTTTTGAACTTAGGAAATTAAAAAAAAAAACTAAAACTATCCAAACCTCCGAATCTAAAAACTTTAGCGTATCTAACTTGTTGACCAAAATGGCCGCAATTTAAAATTTTTGCCAAGGAAACAACATTTTGAAAAAATTCGTAAAAAAAATTTTTTCATCCCTTAATATGCGTCTTTCCCAACTTTTTTTTAATACCATCAAAAAGCTTGTCCCAATTGATAAAAATAAAAAAAAAATGTCTTCCTAGTTTTGGACTTAGAAAAATTTTTGAAAAAAAATTATTCTTTTTTTTCTCCAAATCCGAAAGTTCTAGCGTATTTAACTTGTTGACAAAAATGGCGACAATTGATATTTTTTGTTCAGAAAAAAATCGTAAAAAAATTTTTTCATCCCTTGATATGCGTTTTTTAGAAATTCTTTAATAAAATTTTTTTTTCCAACTTTTGAACTTAGGAAATTAAAGAAAAAAAACTAAAACTATCCAAACCTCCGAATCTAAAAACTTTAGCGTATCTAACTTGTTGACCAAAATGGCCGCAATTTAAAATTTTTGCCAAGAAAACAACATTTTGAAAAAATTCGTAAAAAAAATTTTTTCATCCCTTAATATGTGTTTTTCCCAACTTTTTTTTAATACCATCAAAAAGCTTGTCCCAATTGATAAAAATGAAAAAAAAAATGTCTTCCTAGTTTTGGACTTAGAAAATTTTTTGAAAAAAAATTATTATTTTTTTCTACAAATCCGAAAGTTCTAGCGTATTTAACTAGTTGACAAAAATGGCGACAATTGATATTTTTTGTTCAGAAAAAAATCGTAAGAAAAAATTTCATCCCTTAATATGCGTTTTTTAGAAATTTTTTGATTACATCAAGAAATTGGTCTTAATTGATAAAAATAAAAAAAGAAACAAATTTTTCCTAATCTTGGACTTAAAAAATTTTTTGAAAAAAAAATAGAATTTTTTGTATCTCCAAATCCGAAAATTTCAGCGTATTTAACTTGTTGAGCAAAATGGCCGCAATTTACATTTTTTGCCCAAAAAAAATTATATTCTGAGAAAATTCGTAAAAAAAACTTTTCATCCCTTAATTTGCGTTATTACCAACTTTTTTGATACAAACAAAAAATTTGTCTCAATTAATAAAAAAAAAAAATTCCAAAATTTTGGACTTAAAAATTTTTTCATAAAAACAAAATTCCTCATATATCCTAATCCGAAAGTTATAGCGTTTTTAATTTGTTGACCAAAATGTCCGCCATTAAATTTTTTGCTCTGAAAAAATAACATTTAAAAAAAAATTGTAGAAAATTTTTTTTATGCACCCAAATCCCACCCCCTAAATCCCAAGCGGTACGCCCTAGGCAATTTCATCCCCGTTCAAAGTTGTTAGGACACACCGCTTAATGCCTAAAAAGTTTACTTCGTTGAAATCTACAGGTCAGTTTCAGAGAAACGCAGGTTTAAAAGCGCAAATTGCCGCAATCGACTCCTTTTTGTGTGAAACGCTCGAATTTCGCATTACAGCAAAACCTACCACGTAAATCCCAAACCGTACGTCCTAGCTAATTTCACCCCTTTGCAAATGTTGCTGGAACGCACCGCTTAATGCCGAAAAAGTTTACTTCGACGATATCCGCAGGTCAGTTTCAAAGATACGCGCGTTTCAAACGGCAAATAGCCGCAATCGTCTCCTTTTCTTTTCAAACGCTCGAATTTCGCATCAGAGCATAACTTACGAAATTCAAGCGTTTCACACGAAGAGGATTCGATTGCGGCAATTTGCGCTTTTAAATCTGCGTTTCTCTGAAACTGACCTGTAGATTTCATCGAAGTAAACTTTTTTGGCATTAAGCGGTGTGTCCTAACAACTATGAACCGGGATGAAATTGCCTAGGGCGTACCGCTTGGGATTTAAGGGGTGTGATTTGGGTGCATAAAAAAAAATTTCTACAATTTTTTTTTAATGTTATTTTTTCAGAGCAAAAAATTTAATGGCGGACATTTTGGTCAACAAATTAAAAACGCTAGAACTTTCGGATTAGGATATATAAGGGGTTTTTTCAATTCTTTAATGCGGACCGTTGCAACCGAATTTTTGAAATTTCAACCGAAATTATGAGAAATTTAAGCAATAATTTTTTGATGAATCGTTACGCATCGGTTCAGTCAATTAGGTAAAATAATTTTTAAAAAATTAGAAGTTATTTTTTAAACACGAGTCTAAATCAAGAAAATATGGATTTATAGCTACAAAATTTAGATTTAGATCGACTTAAAGGAAAACGTAGTGTGATCAAGTCACAGTTTACGCGTCGATTTAATGCATGCAAAAATTTACAAGTTTCACGTGAAAACCTTCCGCAATTTAAATTAATGAAACTACAATTTGAGCAAATTTTTAGCGATTTTAATAAGGTACATTCTGAGATTCATAGTACGAAATTTACAGAAATTGAAGAAAAGGAGTTTGGGGAGTTTGAAGACAAATATATGCAAATTGCGTGTGTTAGCACCACCACGTATTCGGGTGGAGGATTATGAATAAGCTGATACTAAACTTACCTTTCACTTTCAATAACGCCCCATCTAATGCTGAACTCTAGGGGTTTAAACAGGTAGGGTAGGAAGGTAAGAATTTGGATGCCTAGAATTCGATGACCAACTACGGATGCGTTCACTATTAATTTCCGTCCGCGTACTTCGGTTACTTTTTTTCTACTAACTAAAAACCACCATTGTCGCTGTCGCTCTAGCTTTTTATATTAAAGTTAGATAGTGGTCTAGCAAAATAAACAAATTTAAAAATAACGAAATAGAACCTATTCCTGGCGCTAACATTCTCCCGGCCTTGAAAGGATCTTTCAAAAACAAATAATAAATTAACTTAATCATAAATTTCATATGAATTGCGTTTGGTCGCATAAACCCCAAATAATAATTAAGGGGAAAAAAATACTTAATGAAATGAACGCTCACAACTTAAAGTTTTAATTTCCTACTGTGTAGGTAACGGACACAATCGTCCAACAGGACGCTTATATATGTCGGTCTTTGTTCTAACAGTAGCAACGCGAATTACTCCATCCATAACAGGGAACACCTCCTCAATAATTCCCAAAGGCCACTGTAGAGGGGTGCTACCATCTTGTCGTAATACCACGAGGGTTCCCGATTTTACCGGACACGATGGAGTGTTCCACCTTTGCCTTGATTGTAAGGAAGTCAAATATTCTACATTCCATCGCTTCCAATATGATTGGACTATCTGATCCAATAATTGCTTACGAGATAAGCGATTGATAGTAATCTGAGTTACGTCACTATCTGGTAAGGACTTCAAAGGTGTGAAAGTCAAAAAATGTGCAGGCGTTAAAGCTAAAGGTTCAGCAGGATCAGAACTTAACCAACAAAGTGGTCGCGAATTCAGTAAACACTCGATCTGTTCCAGAACGGTAGCAAACTCTTCATAAGATAAAATTTGCGAACCAATAACGCGGTCTAATTGCATTTTTACTACCTTTATCCCAGCTTCCCAAATTCCTCCAAAATGAGGAGCGACTGGAAGATTAAATTTCCATTCAATTCGGTTTTCCGCAAGCTCATTTTTAACTGCTTCCATAAGAGGTTCGGATCGCACAAATTAATATAAAGAATCGAGTTGAGCTTTAGCTCCGACAAAATTAGTCCCATTGTCAGAGTACATGACTGCACATGGGCCTCGACGTGATAAAAACCGCTTGAAGGCGGCGAGAAAAGTGTCCGTGGATAAATCAGAAGCAATTTCAAGGTGTAATGCACGTGTGGCAAGACAAGCAAAAAGATATATATACGCCTTTTGTGATTTGATTCCTCGTCTACGGGACAAGGTTATAGAAAAGGAACCTCCATAGTCTACCCCCGTGTAAAAAAAAGCATTTGCTTCGATCACCCGTGGGGTTGGAAGGTCTGCGATTAATGGAAGTTGTGAACGAGGTCAGAATTTGAAGCAAATATTACATTTTTGAATGAGCTTTCGAATAAATCCTCTACTAGACAAAATCCAGAATTTTTGTCTAAGTATGGATGATAGCAGATGCGGATTTGCATGGAGGTTTTTGCGATAATAATAAATAATAATTAAATTAACTAAATTGTGCGACTTCGGAAGTAAAATAGGATGTTGTTGATCATAGTTTAAATTGGAGTTAGCAAGTCGACCACCTACACTTAGCAACCCGTTATTTACAAAAGGTCGTAAATTTCGCAAATTCGGAGAGCTACATCCCGTTTTCTTTAGCAAATGAAACTCTTTAGTAAAACAAATCTTTTGAATAGTGCGAATTAAAATTGTTTCGG
This sequence comes from Pyrochroa serraticornis, assembly GCA_905333025.2. Taxonomy (NCBI): domain Eukaryota; kingdom Metazoa; phylum Arthropoda; class Insecta; order Coleoptera; family Pyrochroidae; genus Pyrochroa; species Pyrochroa serraticornis. The sequence goes on from HG995158.1 coordinate 21,646,308, forward strand.
ATTTGTTTAGATCAGCTGCGGAAATTGTCTTACCATGAATTGGTAGCAATTTTACAAATCGAAGTACAAAAACCGTAATTCTAAGTAGTTTCCTCCAATCTGAAATTCTATCTACTAAATTTAAAATTGAATTTGCATTATTAATATTTGCGGCGCAACAGACTTCACCCTTCTCCCTTGCTTCACACTTCATATTTTTTTCTTCGACAAAAACATTAATCGACCACAAGGACTTATCCAAAACTAACCAGCTTGGTCCTGATAACCAACTATTGTGCTTGACAAATTGTCCAGGTGTCAAACCCCGTGAAAGGCAGTCTGCTGGGTTTTCTTTACCACTGATGTGAAACCATTGAGAAGGTGAAATTAAATCTTGAATTTCTGCGACTCGATTGGCAACAAAAGTATTCCAACGAGATGGTGATCCGTGAATCCAATGTAGTGCGATAGTGGAATCCGAAAATGCGTAAATATCGTTGATAGCAATCCGCGACTCAAAGGTATCAATTACAAGATGTAATAGTTTACTCAACAGTAGCGCTCCACAGAGTTGAAATCTTGGAATGGACACAGTTTTCATAGGTGCTACCTTTGATTTCCCGCAAATCATCATGCTTCGAGAAGTATTCTTAGACAAGACCACTCGTATAAACACCACCGCACCATAAGCCTTTTCTGATGCGTCTGCGAACCCAATCAAGGTGACAGGTGTGTTTTCAAAAACTGATAAGTGGCGAGGTATTTGAAAGTTACCTATAAGGTGCAACTCTTCACAAAATTCTGACCATAGATTACTAATATGTAAAGGCGGCGTAGCATCGCAATCTAATTTACATTTCCACAGTTCTTTTATTAACACTTTTGCGAAAAATCTAAGAGGTGCTAAAAATCATAGCGGATCATAAATGCGTGCGATTACCGACAATATATTTCGTTTTGAACATGTTTTTTCCAGAATAGCTAGTTTAAATGAAAAGTGATCAGTACTAGCATGCCATTGCAGCCCTAACACAGACGAAGTATTTTCGTCAAATTCAAGCGTATTATATAATTTACTGTGCTCAGGTAATTCAAGTAAAAGTTCTGAAGAGTTTGTGTTCCATTTGACCAAATCAAACCCTCCCGCGGAAAATAATTCACACAACTCGCTACGAAATATCCTAGCTTTATCCAGGCTACCTACAGACGAAATCATATCATCCATGTATGTATCTCGTAGCACAACTTCTGACGCTAAGGAAAAGGATTTAGATTCATCAATGGCAAGCTAACGAACTGTGCGTAATGCAATGTATGGAGTATGGAGAAGACTTTAAGCCAAAGGCAACACGATTAAACGTGTAAGTTTGTATGGGTTCTGCGCAGGACGACCTCCAGAGAATTCCTTGAAAATCTCTATCATTAGGAGAGAGAATAATTTGTAGAAACATCTTTTTTAAGTCGGTTGTCATTGCAAATTTAAACAATCGAAAATTTAATAGGAGCGTTCTAACATCAGCCTGCAATTTTGGACCTTTGTTTAAAATACCATTTGGCGAAATTCCTCTATCTGTCTTTGCACTTGCGTCCAGTACTATTCTTAATGGAGTACTTACACTACCGGGCTTAAAAACTGCATGATGAGGAATAAAATATGCGAGCGCTGCCGGCGCTGCTTCGCGAACTAAGGACATAAATCCCTTATCTATTTGCTCTTGCATAACAGATTTGTACATTCTTTCAAACTCAGGGTTTGATTGAAATCTCTTTTCTAAAGCATGAAATCTTCTAGATGCAACAGTGTAAGAGTCGCCAAAAAGACTCGGATCTTGATTGAAAGGTAAACGCACAATGTATCGACCTGATTCATCGCGTTTCTGTGTAGATTCAAAAAACCTTTCACAGTTCCTTTCTTCGCTGTCGAAAGAAGAAGCGACTGAAACTTCCTCCAACTCCCAAAATTTCTTTACAATTGTGTTTATTGGTTCTATGACTGAACAAAATGTTTGACTGAACAAGGGAGTCTGAACTGTTGGCGCGCTTCCTACAATAACATATCCTAACGAAGTTTCAATAGCGTAAGGTGAACTGTTAGGACCTGAAATTTTCTTATTACGTAATGTTTGTGCAAATATATCAGCTCCCAAAATTCCATCAATTTCACCTGGCGTCGCGGATGTATCGTCAACAAGTGGCAAATCTTTTAAAAATTCAAAAGACGTAGTTTCAACAGATTCGGCGGGCATTTTTAACGTTATCTTATCAATAAGTAAAGCATCTAAACAATATTTAATGTTATCGTCAAATCTTGAAGTGATTAATAACTTTGTGCGACCTGAAACCCTTTGCAGAGCTGCCCCAATTCCAGAAACTTGCGAAGATAATTGCTGCATCGGCAACTGCAAATTTTTACAACATTTTAAAGTGAGAAAATTGCCCTGACTAGCTTAGTCAAGAAGTACTCAAATCCTAGCGTTTCTGCCGTTTGGTAACCTTAAATATACAACAGCCGTTGACAATAATACAATGCAATTAGCATTTGACAAAGCCGAGCAAAAACTAAGGGCTTGTGCCTTATTTGAGTCTTCGACGGGAGCGTACTTTTCGGAATTACCGATAGTGTTCTGCGAGTTGGCAGAATTTTCTATTTGTACATCATTAGTGGTTATCCAATGTAAAATACTATGATGTCGCTTTGCGCATGTTTGACAGCTATATTTAAATTTACAAAGTTTGATTTTGTGTATAGAACTTAGACAATTTAGACATAATTGCTTGTCTTTTGCACATAGAAAGCGTTCTTTTGTCGATAAGTTTAAAAACTCATTGCGGGAGTATAAAGCGTGCGAACCATGACAGAAAATACATTTTTATTCGAATCTCCCTGGTGTGTTACTTACTACAAAAGAGCGGGCTTGCGCTAAGTTTGGCACATTCGTTTTATGTTTGCAAGCATGGCGATTAGAACTATCTTGAAGGGCTAGTATCTTAGACTGACGTTGTATAAATTCTAAGATTTCTGTATATGTCGGAGATTCCTTTGTGGTGCGTGTAATCTCAAATAGCTTTAAATTATCTTTATCAATTTTGGAAAAAGCTATAAAGGATAACATAGAATCCGATAAATCACTCAATTTCAACCCTTTAAGTGCTATAACACTTGAATCAAACTTTTCTAAAAAGGCATTAAGGCAATTTAGATTTTCACTATGAGAAGGTTTGAAATTCAAAATTTGTTCCATATAACTATTTGCTAAGATCCGCTTGTCTTCATATTTAGTAACTAAAGCCGTCCAGATAATGTCATGATTTTCGGCGGTTGGCGTTATTCCCGAGCAAACACTCAGTGCCTTTCCCGTAAGCTTGCCTAACAAGTAATGTAATTTGTTTATCGGGTCAACCTCGGTATTTTCATGAATTAAACTTTTGAAAGTCTCATAAAAAACTGGCCATTCAGCTGCGCTACCACTAAAGCCTGGTAATTAAATTTTCGGAAGCTTTACTAAAAAATTATGCGAGCTGTTTTGTGATGTTATTGGCTTGGACTCAGATAGTAGATTAACACGTTTAGCACTTCTTTTTATATAACCACACATTTCATCTACAGTGTCCAAAAGATTATAACTTGGCGTAAATTCTTTATCCAACTTCATGCCTAACTCGTTTATTTGATCTAACACGTCACTAATAGCAATTATTGTTTCCTCAAAAGTTTCATATCTAATTTTAAAATAATCGAGCTCCTTTTTCTCGTTGAGCTTTTTGCTTGAATCGTAAAGTCGTTGACTGCGAAGAAACAATGTTTCCTATTCTCTCTCAAGAACTTTTAACTTGTTTGCGTCCATTTTCCAATAGGAAATTTTATAATATTTGGGTATATGCGAGCAAATGCGTTAATATTACCGATTAACCGTAAGCGTAGCGTGCAGGAGGAAAAATTGCCATTGCCAAAAAAAGGCGAAGATCAAAACTAGAAAGTTTTAAGCGTAATAGCGCGAAAGTAAACGGTAAAGTAGACGAAACTATAATGCGAAAGCGGAAGGCAGTATCCTGTTAACGAGGGACCAAACAAATGTTAGCGCCACCACGTATTTGGGTGGAGGATTATGAATAAGCTGATACTAAACTTATCTTTCACTTTCAATAACGCCCGGTCTGATGCTGAACTCTAGGGGTTTATACAAGTAGGGTAGGAAGGTAGGAATTTGGATGCCTAGAATTCGATGACCAACTACGGATGCGTTCACTATTAATTTCCGTCCGCGTACTTCGGTTACTTATTTTCTACTAACTAAAACCACCATTGTCGCTTTCGCTCTAACTTTTTATATTAAAGTTAGATAGTGGTGTAGCAAATTAAACAGATTTAAAAATAACGAAATAGAACCTATTCCTGGCGCCAACAGCGTGTCCTATTACAACAAAAATAGAAGATCTAGAGGAAAACTGTAAAAGTACAGATAAATCACAATATTTGGAGCGGCAGTGTAATATTAATGTACAATTACCTGCTTTAAATTTACCTAATTTTAGCGGAAGTTATTGTGAATGGATTCCATTCAGGGATTCGTTTAAGGCTTCACGATAATCAACAGTTAAACGATTTATAAAAATTGCATTATTTGCGATCGTGTTTAAAGGAAGAAGCTTCCGTACGGTTGAATCTTTAGCTGTATCTGCCGACAATTACAGTCAAGCATGGTTGCTGTTAGAGAAACGTTACGAAAACAAAGGTCTGATCGTGCAAGATCATGTCATCTCGATATTGAGTTTGCCGGAAATAAGCAAAGCAAATTGTTCAATGTTGCGGCAATTTTTGTATAAGCTAAATAGTCAATTAGCAGCATTGAAAGTGTTAAAAATGGCTGTGGCTCATTGGGACGCATTATTAATTCCAATAGTGATATCAAAATTGGACTTAATCACCAAGCCTGATTGGGAAGCGTCTCTTAACGTGGAAGTTTCGCAGCAAAAGGAATTTATTGAATTTTTAGAAAAGAAATGTGCCGTATTAGAAGCATTAGATAATAGTAGAGAATTAACCAGCAATAAGGAGACGCCATTGCGTACCAAGTCGAGGGGTTCCTTTGCAGTTACGAGTAAAAAGAGTCAATACTCATGCATTAAATGTAAAAAGTCACATGGAATTCATCAATGCGATAAGTTTGCAAATCTTAGCATTACTGATAGAACCGCGTTAGTTAAACAACATAAGTTGTGTTTTAATTGTCTTCGCCCAGATCATAGGAATTTTAATTGCTTATCAAATAGAGTTTGTCGTACCTGCGGTGGTAAACATAATTCTTTGCTACACATACCCAAACCCCCATTAAAGTCAATGGTCAAAAAAATTGAAAGTCTGAAAGAAAGCCAGGTATCCGCCCTTTGCATGAGCAGGGACCGTGGGAATGTGCTGCTTTCTACTGCCGTAGTGTTGTTGCAAAATGCTTCAGGGAATTTTGTTGAATGCAGATGTTTGCTGGATTCTGCAACGGAAATAAACATAATTACGGAGAGAATGTGTAGGAATTTACATTTGAACAAGAAAAACGGTTCAATTAAAATCAATGGTATAAATGGTAGAAAAAGTAGAGCTAATAATTCTACCAGAGTGTAAGTTATGTCATGCAACAAGAATTTTTCTATGTATATTAATTGCATTATCATGAACAAAATCACATCCAACGTATCTAACTCTTCGTTTGATAGCAGCAAAATTGATATTCCATCAGGATATACTTTAGCAGACCCTAATTTTAATATTCCAGCTCCGATAGATTTATTAATTGGTGCTCGCCAGTTTTGGGAGCTGATAGGCTGCAAGAAAATTAAGATTCCACACTCTCAATTATTATTAACGGATTATAGGCTTGTCTGGATATTAGGCGGAATTATTGGTAGTGACAAATGTAAGAATTCAGTTTCGGTCAGTATTAGTAGTTGTTATTTGTCACGTACCGACAATCAGAATGTAGTCTCCAATGATTTGGTGAAACGTGTCTGGAAACAAAAGGAGATCCAAGAATCGACAGCATTTGAGCAAAGGAGGGTTGTGCGCTCACAGTAAAACTCTTCTAATTTGATTACTCGCAGTGTAATGCCTTTACAATTGCAGGATAGAAAACTGTGGTTTCAGGGTTCTAGGTTTTTGCAATATAGCAAATATCAGTGGCCTAATTACAACAAAGAAGCTGGCAATATCGATTCAATCAACGAAGATAAACTGGGTACCTAAGTAATGGTGGAAAGAGAAAACTCCGATTTGTCATGTTTTTCTAAATTTTCTAAATTCATAAGGCTTAATCGGGTAATAGCTTATGTGTTGCGTTTTGTGCATAACGCAAGAAATCCTGATAGTCATTTGATTGGAAATCTAAATGAAAAGGAATTAAATAAAGCCTACAAGGCTGAGGTTAGAATTATTCAGAAAGAAGAACTTTCTGATGAGCGAAAGGCGCTCAATAGAATTATGAATTTTCATAAATCAAATAAATTATTATCATGGGATCCGTTTTTAGATGGTGATCCAATAATTAGAATAAAAGTTAGAAGTAGGCACTCAATGTGTAGCTATAATAGGAAGTCTCGGATTGCTTTTCCCGAAACAAATAATGCAAAAGGGCATTATTCTTATGGTTTTGGTGCTTTCTACAAATGTCATGTCACACCTAGGGGTCTAAATGTTAATAGTTTAACGGAGAGACTGATTCGATCCGTAAAGCTTCATTTAAAACGAATACTAGGTAATGCTTCATTAACATATGAAGAGATGAAGCATTACTTATTCAGATAGAGGAGGTCATTCATTCGCATCCTTTGATTCCCTTATCCAATGATCTAAATAATTCTACACCACTGACACCGGCCTATTTTATAATTGGAGCATTTCTTACTTCTCCTGAGGACCACGACTTAACTTCAGTGGCCATCAACAAACTGCCCAGGTACCGACGTATTGGGCAGTTGCGACAACATTTTTGGCGGCGGTTTTACCAAGAAGTGGTGACGCATCTGCAGATTCTTCGAAAGTGGAAACAATCTCCAGAAGCAAAGATGGATATTGGTATTTTAGTAATTATCGGTGAAGACAATGTGGCACCGTTAAATTGGAAAATAACACGAGTCGTTCCATTGCATCCAGGGCAAGACGGCATTATTCGTGTGGTTTCAGTGCGCTCTTCAAGTGGAGTGTTTCGCCGGGCAGTGAGCAAGCTTTGTCCGTTACCCCAAGACGAGGGTTAATTAGAAACTTTTCTATTCATGGTCAGTACCAACACCAGTAGCAGGTATCTCGAGCTACAACGTTTTCGCTTTTGTGTTAGTGTCGAGTGTATCATGGGCAATTTTCGCGATGGTTTATGAAAAACTGGACAATGTTTCTTGACAAATTTATTTTGATATATTTTTATGAATTGTGATTTTTGATTTGATTTGTATAATTTAATCCATTTTGTGTCGAACGACCAGTCCTAAATTGGTTTTAGTTGGTTCGATCTGATTTTCAGATTTAATATGTTCGTGGATTTTATTATAATTATTTGTCGTTTTTTATAATTCTAATCTAACCTTGATTTGAGAATTTATTTGGTATTTGATATCTGTGTATTTAGTCAACTGATTTTGTGTAATTTGAGTGTAATTTTCAGTTTGATGTTTAGTTTAGGATTTGATATCTTTGATTTCTTATTTTTATGAATTGTAATTTTTGATTTGTCATGTATAGTTTAATTCAATTTCGTTTCGAATGGCCAGTCCTAAATTAGTTTATGATTTAGTATGTTCGTGGAATTTGTCGTTTCTTATAATTCAAATCTAACTTTGATTAAGAATTGGTTATCTTTGTATTAGTCAGTTTTAACCGATTTTGTGTCCAGTTTTCAATTTTGTATTTAGTTTAGGATTTGATATATTTGATTTTGATGCATAATTTAATCTAGTTAGTAATTTTTGTTCACATTATTGACATTCGTCAATGAGGGGGAGTATGTAGCCGCCGGTTACATAGTTTTGCTAGGTTCCATTGTTAACCGTCTCTGGAATTTAGGTCAAGTTGGGTTTTCCCAAATTGTTCGTTAAGGGATGGGGAAAACCCACCGGTCAATAACTTAGATAGGGCAACAATAAGTCCACGTGACTTTACTTGTATAAATACCAGGGATTGTTGGCAATGGGTTGTTACTCCTCTACAGTTCATACAAGAAGCATTTGCTTTCTTAGCTGCTTCTCTCCACCAAGTATGTAACAAAATAAAAGATTTTCGTGTATACCAACAAAGTACAAACTTTCTTATACAGAATCAATTTATTATATAGCTTGCATTACTGAAATAGAACATTTAGTTAAAACTACTCGATTAGAAGATATTGAAACTCATCACTACCTGTTAATACAAACAATGATTTCTCAATTTTTAACGACTTTCTAAATCACGTACGATATCTTCCAGAAAATTGAAATTGCAATCACCTTTTCAAAATGAAATACATTTCATAATTCAATAATAGAACCAAATGATCTTCTACCAAAAATTGCACATATCAACAGCCAAGTAAACGGTTTCAAATTGCCTTTTGAACCAGTATTAGAAAATATCTTAGTGTTCGAAAAATCAAAGAAAATCAAAAGTTATAGTAGAAAGAATCAGATTGTGTTTACTTTAGAAATACCGATCGACGCAGCCGAAAATTGTAACTATTTTCACCTATACTCGTTACCATTTCCAATATTAAATTTTTTCAAAACAATTATACCTTTTTTCAAATTCCTTCTCCTTAACGAAAGTAAATACGCATTTTCGGATGTCCAATGCTAAGAGGTTAAAAATAGAAAAATTTTATGTGAAAAAGCAAACTTAGCAAAAATCAGTGACGGAGCCCCATGGGAAATCGAGCTGTTAAAATTTTCCACTAACACCACCAATTGTCAGTTCGTACCAATACATTTAACCACCATAAAATATCCAGAAAATCGAAGATAACAAGTGGATTATAGTCAAACCCAATACCATCGTAGTGCAACAAAAATGTGGTGACAATAGGGAAGACGTTCCATTAAATGGAAGTTACCTGATCGAAATTTACAACTCATTCCAATTGCAAATCAAAGACACTATTATAAAAACTTTTCAGGACCCCTAACCAAATTTCAAATCAATAACGTTACCCCCCATTCAACTTGTCAAAGACATTTTCAGTGAACGAGAACTTAAACGTGAACTCTTAGACATTAAAGCCATTGACTTGGACAATATTAAAAGTGTTTCCGGTGCCCTTAACAATCAGAAACTTAAGTTAGATATAATCGATGATCCACCAATACATTTTCAAAAACTTAGCTTTTGCACAATTCTATTATACGTTTTATTAGTTATAGGGATCATCTACATGTTGTACCATCGTTTTGCCCAATCATCGAAGTTTTCCAGATTAGCGAAAAACTCCAAAAAAACCCCGCAAAATCTACAAGGCCATGGGAATCAACCAACGAACTCTGTGACAATCCCACAGTTTTTACTAACGGCGGAAGAATTACATGACTGCTAATCTATGAAGAAATGCTGATATGATGAGAACATCTCGTCGCCGACGCCGGCGCTAAGTCAGCATGTTGTAGTTTATAAAAGTAGCTGCATTATAATAATAAGTTAGAATTTTGCTTTTATGTGTTAGGTCGTAGTCTCTCAGTTGTAATTTTGTTGCTCCGTAGTAAAATTAAATTTTTAAAAACTGATTTTAATTTGCTCGGAAGTTAACTTGCTCATTCATCGAGCTGATCAGCATGTCTGTAGCTTGCCTAGTTTCAGAAAAATCGAGAATCATGTGCAATTTTACAACATTTAAATAAAAAAAAATTTTCAAAAGAACTTCATTCTTTCAATTGCTATAAGATTTATCACTCAGAGAAGTAATTTCAATGCAAACATTTAGAGCTAATCAGTTCTTCTGTAACTTGCTCAGTTTTCGAAAAATCAAGTACTATGTGCAATATGACAACGTCCAACCAACGGCAGCTTTTCAAAAGAAGTTTCCTCCATCAAATAACAGGAAACAAGGCATACAGAAAAAATTATCAAATACGAACTCATTGAGCTAATCAGTTTCTCTGTAGCTTGTATATTTTTCAGATTCGAGCATGAAATGCAATATGTCAAGGTCCAAAGAATTCAAACTTATAAAAAGAAATTCATTCCCACAATTGCTAAGAAATCCTTAGTAAGTAATTTGAAGGCGAACCCATGAAGCTAATCAGCTTCTCTGTAGCTTGCTTAGTTTTCAAAAAATCAGGCATCATATGCAATATGACAACGTCCAATCAACGGAAGCTTATAAAAAGAGGTTTTTTCCTTCAAATATTAGGAAATTTGTCACACAAGGAAGAAGTATAAATACGAACTCATTGAGCTAATCAGTTTCTCTGTAGCTTGCTTAGTTTTCGAAAATCAAGAATCATGTGCAATTTGACAACATCCAAATAAAAAAACTTTTTAAAAAAACTTCATTTTTTCAATTGCTATAAAATTTATCACACAGAGAAGTAATTTGAACGCAAAGTTTTGGAGCCTATCAGTTCCTCTACAACTTGATTTGTTTCAAAGAATCGAGTACTATGTGCAATATGACAACGTCCAACCAACAAAAGCTTTTCAAAAGAAGTTCTTTTAACCGATTACAAGAAAACTAAGCACAGAAAGAAGAAATTTGATTAATAATAATAATAATAATAATAATAAAAACTTTGTTCAAATTTGAAACGGTGAAGAAGTCAGCATTGCTGGTTTCCACTCTTACCAAGTACAGAGTCATCATTAACAATATAATAATATTATTTTTCTCTTTTCGGCCGTAACAGACCACAAGTATAAAATTAAAAACATTCTCTCAAAAAGCTAAGTAAATACACATTTATGTAAATGCACCCGTATACAAAAATTAAAATTAATAATTAAGAGCGGCATTGGGATTTTCTAGCAAATTCCGCATTAGCATTTTCTTAAAGTTGTTCGGATTTTCAGCCCCCAAGAACTCGGAGGCAAATCTGTTATACAGTACAGCAGACAGGTAGCCAAAGCTAGCCTTAAAAGCTTTCAAGCGACAACGGGGAACATCGCAGAGGTGACGGTTACGCAACTGAAAATCTGCAGCTGTGTTATAACGCTGATACCTGGGAGTGACAAACTGAAACAGATAGGCGGGAGTGCCAGTATTTAAAATCTTGTACAGGATGCAGCAGTACCGCAACACTGCACGATCGGTGAACTTCAAGATACCCAGACGCTCATAATGTGGAGTAATATGTTCCCGCCTATTTATGCTAAATGCAAACCTGAGAGAACAATTTTCGACGACTTGTATTTTATGTTGAAACTCACGGGACAGAAACCAGTAGTAAACGCAGGAGCAATTGTCAAATCTATTCATAATCAGAGAATTGACCAGCTTAAATTTGACGTCCTGAGGCAAAATATTCTTGAAAGAAAACAGGCATCTTAGCTTCGCGTACGCAAAGCCACACAACTCCGTGACATGCCGTCGAAAAGACAAATGCTGGTCTATAGTAACCCCCAGGTCTCTGCCCATTTCCCTACATTCGATGACACGTCCATTCAAGATGACAGGTGTTGTGCGATTAAACTCAGCCCTGTCGCGACTCGCACGTGTCCCCACGCACAATAAAATGCATTTCTCGGCGTTGAGCTTAAGTCCATGCTTAACCGACCAGTGGAAGACCGCATCTAGGTTAGCATTAAGTTCGTCGATTACTGAGTCAGGACCAGACGGATCGGCAGTTATATAGATTTGAGTGTCGTCAGCGTAGATATGGTGCCCGCAACTATGCGTCAGGACTTCGGGAAGAATGGATGTATATACTGAAATCATAATGGGTCCCAGCACACTACCCTGCAGTACTCCGCCAGAGACATCCAGCTCGTCGGATAGTTGATCCTGAATCCTCACAGCCTGCGTCCGCGCCGTCAAGTAGCTTCGAAACCAGCCAATTGCACAATCGCTGAATCCGAAATAATGAAGCTTTGCGACCATCAACTTATGATCAACCATATCAAAGGCCTTACTGTAATCTAACAGAACAATATATGTTACCTTTGAGTTATTTTTTCCAGCAGCCACATCGTTAGTAACCCTTAGCAGCGCCGTGGCCGTGCTGTGACCTTTTTTTAAAACCAGACTGCATAACAGGCAACAAAGAATACCGTTCAACATGTTCCGTAAATCTTGCCCTCAGAGCAAGCTCCAATAGTTTTGAGCAGCAAGACAGGATACTAATGGGGCGCAGATGCTTCATCTCCGCTGCCACCGGCACTTTAGCCAGCGGTGTTACAATAGCCTTTTTCCAGGCCAGAGGCACCACCCCACGATTCAGGGAAACATTAATAATGTGAGTTACCGCTCTAAGGCAAAACGGAAACACAAGCCTGAGCATTCTTAATCCTATATCATCCGCTCCACGAGTACCAGATCGAAGCGACGACAACATGTCCATGACTTCCTCCTCGGATACTGGTCTCCAAGACAACATCCGCTGCATCGAAGAATGAACGGAAGCGTTAAACTCGTCCAGGGTGCCACCGTCAATCGGTATTCCAGGAATACTAAGGAAGTAGGAATTTATGTCGTTTGGGTTAGCAAGCAGAGGCGAAATCCTGTTTCTAGGCTTCCGGTGAACACGTAAGCCTGCGAACGTCGACCACAACGCTCCGGTGTCGCCCTCACACTGTCTAATGCGATGCTGTACATAAGCCACCCTCTCTCGTCGAACGGCCTCGGTCAGAAAATTTCTCATATCTATGTAAAACTTCAGATGGACAACATTCCCCGTTCTGCGATATTTCTTAAACGCAGATTCTTTTAGTTTGATCATTTTGCGAATGGTGAAAGTGATGTACGGTCTTGAACTCTTTCTGCACACAACGGTCCGAAGCGGAGCATAAACATCAAACAGAGACCGGACTGCGCCGTTTAGAAATTTTACTTTCTCATCAATACTTTCCAGCCCCAAGACGCGGTCGTAATCAACAATTTCAGCATCACTAGCAAAAGCTACAGGTTGCATACTCTTAAATCTCTGAAACAAACTCGTCGCGGAGCACCACGTATGAATGAGTAGGCAAGCGTGCAGTAGGTCAAACGCTGATCAGACATACCCAGCAAATCAATTGTCCCAGAGTCAATCACCCTCTCATCTCTCAGCACACAAATAAGGTCGATCAACGTAACAGAGGTCCCAGCAATCCTAGTAGGCTCTTCAATAATCTGTCGCAAGTCCAACGCATCCAGAATCCCAGCAAGGGCGCGGGCGCCGCGAGAGGTAGACCCGAGAAAATCAACGTTAAAATCACCCACAACCACTACACGGTCCGCATCAGATGCAGTATTACCAATTATCTCCTCCAAAACTGACAGGCTGAATATAGTACTTGATGGCGGCCTATAAACCACCCCAAAAGCTCTCTTTATATTTGTTATAAATATTAATATCCATACATGCTTCAAGCCCTCTGCATCCGCCTTGTCATTTTCCATAACCCTAAACTTTATTCGGTGGCTAACATAGCAACAAACACCGCCACCCCTCGATAACCTGTCCGCTCGCACAAGCTGACAGCCTTCGACCGCAAACAATTCAGATGAGTCTTCCGGATTTAGCCACGTCTCAGAAAGTGCAAGGATGTCAAAATTGTTGCTGTCTACAAACATCACAAACTCACCGAAAGAAGAGCTGAGGGACCTTATATTTACGTGGCAGAACAACAAGAATCCAGCCCCACAGCCAAGTCTGCCTTGTGCTGGCAAACCATCGGCGACATCATCAGACGTAGAACTTGCCGAGCCATCAGAGACTACCGAGGTGACACTCCTCCCAAATACAGAAGATAAAAGCCCAGCATTCACGCAGCCATTTCCAGGCCCAGAACCCTCCTCCACACTGCAATCAATTACGCACAATAATTGCTAGGAGACTGCAGTCCTCGAGGCACTGTCATCGCAAGCCCCAAACAGATCAAACCTAAGTTTTGCCAGCGATCTTATATAGGACGAGCACTTATCTAGGTCTCAAGCTGCGTGTGCAACACTCACACCAACGTCGCGTCCCTTGTTATAATTTATGCAGTTTATACACCGATATTGACTTTTTTGTTCAGATGTTAGAGAATACTTCTTGATGGGGTGCTCCTCGGAACATAGGGGACAAATGGCACTCTCCTTTCTAGTGCATCGATCAGCTACATGGTTGAAACCGTTGCAAGAAAAATATCTACGCAGCGAAACAGCATCATATACAGAGCAGCCGTCCAGACCAACAAGCACATGGCCTGCATATAAAAACTTCCTGTACGTGACCGCGTCAAGTCGCACCGTGGCGTGAAATAACTCTGAATTTTTCTTAACAGCAGTAGCAGACAGTACCTCACACACCGATTGCGAAGCGAATAAAGAATCATTTTGTTTTCTCGAATATTCCGCAAGAGTAGAGCGGTCAACTGCCTCAGACATGCCAACAATTCGAACAATCGGAGAAAGACCCTTAAGCTCACGCACCTCATAAGACTGGGACAGCTTCTCTCCCGCCACCCCACGGAACTTCAAAGATGCAGCGGCGTCGCGACATCGCAAAATTACTGCACCATCGTTAAGCTGAGTCACCCGCTTGATGTCAATACCTGCAGCTACCGGATCAACCTTACTAAGTATATCTGCCTTGGTTTTAGAAACAAACTGCACCCCTACTACCGGCCTAACAAGCACCTTCGTCTGCGCGCTTCTTGAAGCAATATCTGCATAAAGCCCACCACCAGACATTCCGCGAGCGGGATGGACTAAGCGTCCCGAAGAACCGGCAGTCCCCCGCGTCCCAATAGCCCTTGCAACAGTGTCAGAAATGCTCCGGGATGACGTCTGAGACACCGAAGCAAGCCGGGGCAGTGCATGATCCATAAATTCCTTTTTAAAATCCTCCACGTTTTTAGAAAGAACAGCCAATATCTCGTCAAGCTTATCCTGAAAAAGTTTGCCCAGGCCATCCCGATCGACAGTCATACAATCCCGCTGGCACCCATCGCATCTCCAGGAGAGCCCCCTAGTGCCTTTAAGAAATTTCACTAATTCGCGCGGAAGCTGGGCACATTCCAAATGAATTGAAGCATTGCAAGTACCGCCGCACAAAAGTCCGGGCGACGATAAAGAAAAAGCCGCATCACACGCATCGCAAACAGGAGCCATGACAAAGCAAGGGCAGCCTATCGCAGGGAGTCCCGGCGGTCACCGGCAACAAGTCGCCTCCAAGTGCCCCTATTTTTTACACTGGTTCCGTACGGAGGAGCAACGAGCCGCGCAAACCGCAGTGAGCGGACACCACAAGCGAGTTATTTATCAATGCGGTAGAGCTATAACTCACGCTTATCAGCGACATGTTATCGATGGTTTTTGAATCAGAGTTTTTGGGGACATATTTAGTCAATTTGTCTGCAATTGTTGAGAATTATTAAGAGTGAGTGATGCGGATGTGAAGCTCTGTTCGGGTTCTTTCTCGTTGTGAGCACTAAGTGTTTGCGTGGTTGCCCGTGAGGGCGTGATTCATAATAGTTTGGTTTGTTTTGGTTCGGTTCTTATCAGCTTGTATGCGAATAAAGAAAATATCGCTGCGCTTATCTCCGTTGCCGAATTGGTGGGATTCGCCCGGCGCCTCCGCCATTTCCTGCCGTTGTGCTGCGGTGGCCCGTGACCGGCGGCCATGGCTCCGGTATGTTTTAAGTGCGATGTTGCTTTTTCTTCGGCTATGCCTGGGCTTCTGTACGCCGGAAGCTGTAAGCGGGGAAATCATTTTAAATGCGCCGGTTTGCCGTTGGACCTTGTGAGGCCGTTGAGGGACGTCCGGGGATTGTCGTGGAGGTGTTCTGATTGCCAGCGCACCTGCCTTTCTATTGATGGTGCTGCGCTCCATAATATTTTGCAGGAAAAGCTTGACGACATGTTATCGGTCCTGGAGAAGAATTTTGAAGCATTTAGAGGAGAGTTTGTTGATTTGGTGGGGGCGACACTTGCTTCGGCGACCGAGGCGTCATATGCCAGACTCTCTGACTCTGTGTCTCGTGCCCTGAGGGCACAGTGCGAGTCTGTGGTGAGGGCGGGCACTTCCTCGTTCCTGCGCGGGACACCGCCTGATTCTTATGCGGCTGTGGCATCTGCATCTGCCCGATCAAAGGTGATAGTCAAGCCGATTAACAAAAAACAACCCGGTGGAAAAACAAAAGCTGATATTCTTGCCAAGATTGATCCGATTAACGCAAAGGTGGACATTAAACACGTCAAGCAGGCCAGAGATGGTGCCGTAATCCTGAGCCGTCGTGATGTTGACGAGTCGTCTAGGTTTAGCAAACTGGCCCGGAAAAAATTATCCTGCGATTATAAAGTACATGAACTGAGTGCTGTACGCCCCAGGGTTAGAATAGTTGGTATGTCGGAGGCCTTCAGTGACGATCTACTCTGTGCTTATTTAAAAAATCAAAACGCTGCTTTGTTTGACTCTGAGTCCGTTTGCGACATAGTGTCGGTTGTTCCGTTCAAGAGAAACTCTTCTGTGTATCGGGCTACTGTTCGGGTTGATGCTGTTAGTTATAAGAAATTGCTGGATACTGGTCATGTGTTGATTGGGTTGGATGGCTGTTCCGTGTATGACGCTCTTGCGCTGCGAAGGTGCTTTTCCTGCAGCGGACTGAACCACGTATCTGATCACTGTCCGAGGAAAAATAGTCCTGTATGCCCTCTGTGTGCTGGAGCCCATCTTGTTAAGGATTGCTTGCTTACACGGGATCAGAAGGATCAATACCGTTGCGCAAATTGTCTCAATTTTAATAAAAACCGAAACGGAAGTTTGGATGTTGCGCACGCGGCCTGGGATATATCTGCCTGCGCGGCGTACAGCAGATCATTAAGTAAGTTCAAGCTTGACCTCTTCGGAGTCCCGGTTGTCGAGGGTTCGGGGCATTTCGTTCCCTAGCAATTACTGGGTGGACCCTCTTCGACTGGCTTCGCTGGCGATGATGGATATGGACCGGGAGTGGTTGATGCTGTTGGTGCTGGCTCCCCTTCGTCTTCAAGCAGTGAGTTTGCCGCTCAAGTTTTGGAGTATTCTAAATCTGTCAGTGACATCGGTGCCGCGTCTGCTCCCGGAGCTGGACTTGGTCCGCCTCTGCAGCGCAGTGCGACTGGTAGTGTTCTCGGGAGGGTATGCCATGTGAACATTAGGTCCCTGTTATCTAATTTTAACTTATTTTACACTCAAATGATGTTTTATAACTTCGATATCATGGCGGTTACTGAGACGTGGTTGTCGCCGGATTGTGTTCTTGATTCTGTAAAAATGCCTGGTTACAAATTTCTTCATTGCGATAGACCAACCAGGGGTGGTGGGGTTGGCCTTTATATAAGAAATTCATATAGGGTGAGAACAATTGATATTGGTGTAGGTTCGGTTATTGAAAAACTATGTGTCGAGCTCATTATGGGTAAGACAAATCTTCTGGTATGTGTAGTATACAGGCAACCCCGCACTAGTGTATCTGTTGGTCTAACTGAACTTTGTGACATACTTGATGCTGTAAGTGTTCGGTCGGATGCTATTCTGCTGCTTGGTGATATCAACATTGATTTGATGAACATAAATTCGTGGGAAAGTCGCAAATTGATGGGCGTTGCCGATAGATATAAACTTGTGCAGATAGTTGAAAAACCAACACGCATCACTACAACAAGCGAAACTTTAATTGATGTCATTTTTGTGAGCGGTTCGTTGAAGGTGGCTAAACCAGAAAACTTTGATTTGGGTGACATTACCGATCACTTGCTGGTAACGTGCTATGTTGAGCTGCAGGTAACCCTGCCAACAAAAAGACCGGTACGGACGAGGAATCTGCGTGGAATTGATCGGGTTGAATTTGAGCGGGACGCGAGAAGGACTGACTGGGATGCATTGCGTTCGATTGAGGACATTAATTTGAGGGTGGCAAGGTTTAATGAGACGGTGCTTCATTTGTTTGACAGGCATGCTCCCTTGCGCGAGCTTCGTTCGGCTGGCAGGAAGCCGTATATCACATTTGTCATCAGGAAAATGATTTTGATTCGCAATAGGGCGCTGAAGCGGTTTGCAAGAACGGGGTTACTGCGGCATAAACAATATTATATCGCATTGAAAAATTACACTAACCAAGCCATAAGGCGCGAAAAAAAAGCGTTCTTGACACATAAAATTGAGCGCTGTGGTAACAATGCTGCCGAGCTTTGGAAAGTATTAAGGTCGTGGAATCTAGGAAGGGTTAGAAACCGCATGTGCGGGGAACGCTTGAGTCCTGAAATATTGGATCTTGATGACTTGAATAAATTCTTCATTAACATCGCAGACGATAATGTTATTGACGATAATTTGATTAAGTTTTACCGGCAAAATAAATATAGAGAGGATCTAGCCTTCTCGATCACCCCGGTAACGGCTGAAGAGGTAATAAAGATTATCAACGGCATAAAGACGGTCTCTTATGGCGTGGACGGTATAAACAGTGTTATGTTTGGGCTGGTTGCACCTTTTTGCGTTTCAGTTGTTGCGGAACTTGTAAATGATTGCATTAGCGCGGGGACCTTTCCGGAGGTGTGGCAGACGGCTTACGTGTTGCCAATACCAAAGGTTCATTCTCCTAAAAATTTATTAGATTATAGGCCAATAAGTTTGCTGCCAACGTTATCTAAAGTTTTTGAGCGGGTTGTTGCGGATCAGGTGCGGACCTATCTCGAGCGGAATTCGTTGTTGCCTGGGTTTCAGTCCGGGTTTCGGGGGGGTCATAGTTCGGTGACGGCTTTATTAAAGGTAACTAATGATATTGCTCGTGCGATGGACGACTCCATGTTGACATTTTTAATCCTCTTAGATCAAAGAAAGGCATTCGACGTTGTAAATTTTGAGCTGCTTCTAGCAAAAATGCACTTCTTAGGGTTTTTGGAGGAAACATTGAGTCTATTTCAGGATTACCTACATGAACGTGGGCAGTCGGTGACATGGAATGGAGCGCAGTCGAGGCGAATGTATGTGAAAAGTGGAGTCCCGCAGGGTAGCATTTTGGGACCTATTTTGTTTTCGCTTTTTGTGTTTGACATGGGTGAATCGTTTCAATTCTGTAACTGGCACATGTACGCGGATGATGTGCAGGCGTACGTGTCCTTTAAAGTTGCGGAGTCCGCGGACGCTGCCTACAAGATTAACAGCGACTTGCATGGCTTGGGTGGGTACTGTGGGAGAAACGGCCTAGCGCTGAACCCGGCAAAATCTGTGCTATTGTGCATTGGTGACGCTATCTTGCAGAAGAAAATCGATTTGTCTTTACACGGAATCTATGTGGGCGATGAGGTGGTTCCTTTCGCGGCAAAGGGCCGTAATTTAGAAGTAATAATAGATAATAATTTAAATTTCGAGGCGCACGTGAAACGGATGTATGGGGTAGCTGTGGCATTATTAAGATCTATGCATCATTTTAAGCCGTTCCTCTCAAAGGAAATAAAATTGCGCCTAGTGAAGTCACTGGTCTACCCTAAAATAGAGTACGGTATAGCTGTCTACTATCACCATCTTTCAATATCAAACAAAGCTGTAATGCAACGAATACAGAATATGGCAGTGCGATTTGTTCTGCGGGTCCCGTATGGGCATCACGTAACGCCGTATATTTTGTCTCTGCGAGAGCTAAATGTATGCTATCGTGTAAAATTCATCTATTTGTGCTTCCTAAGAAATCTGTTGCTGACAAAGTCTCCGGGATACTTGATGGATTTGATTAAACACAGATCCTCGGCTCACGGACTCACGCTGCGGAGGCTGGGTTACTGTACTCCAAAACATAGAACGCAACGTTTTAAAAGCAGTTTTGAATATGTATCTGTGAGCCTCCTCAACGAATTCGCTCCAATTCTATACGAGCCAAGTTATAGAAGGCTTATCCGGGAAACACTTATTGAGAGGTATAGGCACATGGGTTAAAATGCGGAGAAGGTTTCTTGTATTATTATTTAAAATTATATTTGAGTTTTTTTTTCTTTCTTCTTCATATTTTTACTTAGAATACTATTAAACTAATAGGCTTTTTTACTTCTTTTTTTTACTTTTAATTTGCATATGCTCCAGTATTAGTTTTAAGAAACGGTGGCTTATTTTATTATTACATGGTGTTAACA
Organism: Pyrochroa serraticornis; assembly: GCA_905333025.2. NCBI lineage: Eukaryota > Metazoa > Arthropoda > Insecta > Coleoptera > Pyrochroidae > Pyrochroa > Pyrochroa serraticornis. The sequence goes on from HG995158.1 coordinate 21,666,518, forward strand.
TGAGTTGTAATTACACTGTTGAATTGTCGTTTTGTGATTGGTTGTTGTTTAGGATGGCATGAAAATCAACTTATTGTTGATGCCATTCCATTTGTATGTATGTATAAATTATAGCACACTGATAAGGGAAAAAAGCATAAACAATTCGACTAACTTGCCAAAATCCCAGATCCAGTCCCTCAACTTCAAGAAAAATTAATTCCATCAGAACGAGCAACTCACCCCTAACAGGCGGATAACAAACAACTTAAAAAAATTGCAGAGTAGCACAAGTGAAGAAAGCGAAAATAAAAAGATAACAACGCCACACCAACCAAACCATGGCGATTTTTTACCATCAATTACGAGCTAATGGAGCAAATCAACTTCCCTGTAGCTTGCTTAGTTTTCGAAATTTGAGCAGCAAATTCAATATGGCAACGTCCAAACAACGGAGGCCTATAAAAATAACTTTTTCCCTTTGATTGCTAAGAAATTTGTCACACGGAGAAGCAGTTTGAACGCAGACTTCTGGAGCTGATCTGTTCCTCTGTATCTTGCTTAATTTTTGAAAAATTAAGCATCATTTACAATATGACTACGTCTTAAGAATGGAAGCTTATAAAAAGAAATTAATTCTTCAAATTGCTATGAAATTTTTACAAGCAGAGAAGTAATTTTAATGCAAACTCATGGAGCTAATCAGCTTCTCAGTTGCTTGCTTAGATTTCGAAAAATCGAGAATCATGTGCAATATGACAACATCCAAATAAAAGAGCTTTTAAAATGAGCTTCATTTCTTTAGTTGCTATAAGATTTATCATACAGAGCAGTAATTTGGATGCAAACATTTTTGCAGCTAATCAGTTCCTCTGTAGCTTGCTTAGTATCCGAAAAATCGAGTACTATGTGCAACATGACAACATCTAAACAGCGGAAGTTTCCAAAGGAAGTTCTTTCAACCAATTAGCTTGCTTAATTTTGGAAGTTCGAGCAACATGACAACGTCCGAATAACGGAAGCCTATAAAAATAACTTCTTCCCTCCAATTGCTAGGAAATTTGTTACGCAGAGTAATAATTTTAATGCAAATTCATAGAGTTAATCAGTTTCTCAATAACTGCACTAGTTTTTGATAAAACAAGCATCATATGCAAAATAGTAACATTCAAATAACGGAAGCCTTTAAAACTAAATTCATTCATCCTATGGCTATAAATTTGGCAGACAGAGAAGTAACTTTTGGAGGTAATTAGTTCTTGTGTATCTTGCTTAATTTTTAAAAAATTGTGCATCATATGCAATATGACTACGTCCAAAGAATGGTAGCTTATAAAAAGAACTTCATTCCTCCAATTGCTATGAAATTTCCACACGCAGAGTGAGCAGGCTAAATGAAGTGCTGCAGTGTTTTTATAATTACAAAAAGTACAAATCTTCCATCTCGCTCAACAGGACGATCGTGTGTCGCTCTGTTGGAATCTTGGTTTATGGTGCTTCTTTTACCTGATTGCTGGTTGAGTTTGTTATGAACTGAATGCTCTTGATTCCTTCTTTGTGGTGTGGTGTCTCGTTGCACGGCCGGATTGGCCGATTTTGGGTGGTTTGAGGTTGTTTCCTTGTTTATTTCCGTCTTTTGCCGACCTGCCGACTAATCGCGCTGGTTTCTTCCGTGTTCTTATCGGGCAGATAGTTTCTTTTGTCGATTCGCCCGGCGCCTCCGTAATTTGTGCGGGCGGTCGTGCCTCGATAGGAGTTGTTGAGGATTTTTCGGGCGCGGCGGGCTTCCGGTGCCGCTCTCGCGGTCGGCAGCATCCCCGGGTTGGTGGAAGCGTGCTACGACGTTTCGTTTTATAATCCGTGGTGGCTGTTGCAGCTCTCGGCCTACCATTCTTGGGAGGGACGTGCGTTACTGCGTCCTGGGTCATATCAAGGAATGAAAAAAATTTTTTACGATTTTTTTCTGAACAAAAAATATCAATTGTCGCCATTTTTGTCAACAAGTTAAATACGCTAGAACTTTCGGATTTGGAGAAAAAAAAGAATAATTTTTTTTCAAAAATTTTTCTAAGTCCAAAACTAGGAAGACATTTTTTTTTTCATTTTTATCAATTGGGACAAACTTTTTGATGGTATTAAAAAAAAGTTGGGAAAAACGAATATTAAGGGATGAAAAAAATTTTTTTACGAATTTTTTCAAAATGTTATGTTTTCTTGGTAAAAATTTTAAATTGCGGCCATTTTGGTCAACAAGTTAGATACGCTAAAATTTTTAGATTTGGAGATTTGGATAGTTTTAGTTTTAATTTTCTAAGTTCAAAAGTTGGAAAAAAAAAATTTTCATTTTTATTCTTCACTTTATTCGTTTGAGACAAACTTTTTGATAGTATCAAAAAAGTTGGGAAAAACGAATATTAAGAAAACAATCTGTGATGCGAAGTTTGTGTCTTTCACACGAAAAGGTGACGATTACGGCATTTGGCGTTTTTTATTGTGAGTATCTCTGAAACGAACCTGCAGATTTCACCGAAAAAAAGTTTTTTGGCATCAAGCGGTGCATCCCAACAACTTTTGCGTTGGGGTGAAATTAGCTAGGACGTACGGTTTGGGATTTACCTGGTTAGTTATGCTCTGATGCGAAATTCGAGCGTTTGAAAAGAAAAGGAGACGATTACGGCTATTTGCCGTTCTAAACGCGCGTATCTTTGAAACTGACCTGCGGATATCGTCGAAGTAAACTTTTTCGGCATTAAGCGGTGCGTTCCAGCAACTTTTGCAGAGGGGTGAAATTAGCTAGGACGTACGGTTTGGGATTTACGTGGTAGGTTTTGCTGTAATGCGAAATTCGAGCGTTTCACACAAAAAGGAGTCGATTGCGGCAATTTGCGCTTTTAAACCTGCGTTTCTCTGAAACTGACCTGTAGATTTCAACGAAGTAAACTTTTTAGGCATTAAGCGGTGTGTCCTAACAACTTTGAACGGGGATGAAATTGCCTAGGGCGTACCGCTTGGGATTTAGGGGGTGGGATTTGGGTGCATAAAAAAAAATTTCTACAATTTTTTTTTAAATGTTATTTTTTCAGAGCAAAAAATTTAATGGCGGACATTTTGGTCAACAAATTAAAAACGCTATAACTTTCAGATTAGGATATATGAGGAATTTTGTTTTTATGAAAAAATTTTTAAGTCCAAAATTTTGAAATTTTTTTTTTTTATTAATTGAGACAAATTTTTTGTTTGTATCAAAAAAGTTGGTAATAACGCAAATTAAGGGATGAAAAGTTTTTTTTACGAATTTTCTCAGAATATAATTTTTTTTGGGCAAAAAATGTAAATTGCGGCCATTTTGTTCAACAAGTTAAATACGCTGAAATTTTCGGATTTGGAGATACAAAAAATTCTATTTTTTTTTCAAAAAATTTTCTAAGTCCAAAATTAGGAAAAATTTGTCTTTTTTTTTTATTTTTATCAATTAAGATAAATTTCTTGATGTAATCAAAAAATTTCTAAAAAACGCATATTAAGGGATGAAAATTTTTTTTACGATCTTTTTCTGAACAAAAAATATCAATTGTCGCCATTTTTGTCAACAAGTTAAATACGCTAGAACTTTCGGATTTGGAGAAAAAAATAATAATTTTTTTTTCAAAAATTTTTCTAAGTCCAAAACTAGGAAGACATTTTTTTTTTCATTTTTATCAATTGGGACAAACTTTTTGATGGTATTAAAAAAAAGTTGGGAAAAACGAATATTAAGGGATGAAAAAATTTTTTTTACGAATTTTTTCAAAATGTTATGTTTTCTTGATAAAAATTTTAAATTGCGGCCATTTTGGTCAACAAGTTAGATACGCTAAAATTTTTAGATTTGGAGATTTGGATAGTTTTAGTTTTTTTTTTTTAATTTTCTAAGTTCAAAAGTTGGAAAAAAAAAATTTTTATTTTAATTCTTCACTTTATTCGTTTGAGACAAACTTTTTGATAGTATCAAAAAAGTTGGGAAAAACGAATATTAAGAAAACAATCTGTGATGCGAAGTTTGTGTCTTTCACACGAAAAGGTGACGATTACGGCATTTGGCGTTTTTTATTGTGAGTATCTCTGAAACGAACCTGCAGATTTCACCGAAAAAAAGTTTTTTGGCATCAAGCGGTGCATCCCAACAACTTTTGCGTTGGGGTGAAATTAGCTAGGACGTACGGTTTGGGATTTACCTGGTTAGTTATGCTCTGATGCGAAATTCGAGCGTTTGAAAAGAAAAGGAGACGATTACGGCTATTTGCCGTTCTAAACGCGCGTATCTTTGAAACTGACCTGCGGATATCGTCGAAGTAAACTTTTTCGGCATTAAGCGGTGCGTTCCAGCAACTTTTGCAGAGGGGTGAAATTAGCTAGGACGTACGGTTTGGGATTTACGTGGTAGGTTTTGCTGTAATGCGAAATTCGAGCGTTTCACACAAAAAGGAGTCGATTGCGGCAATTTGCGCTTTTAAACCTGCGTTTCTCTGAAACTGACCTGTAGATTTCAACGAAGTAAACTTTTTAGGCATTAAGCGGTGTGTCCTAACAACTTTGAACGGGGATGAAATTGCCTAGGGCGTACCGCTTGGGATTTAGGGGGTGGGATTTGGGTGCATAAAAAAAAATTTCTACAATTTTTTTTTAAATGTTATTTTTTCAGAGCAAAAAATTTAATGGCGGACATTTTGGTCAACAAATTAAAAACGCTATAACTTTCAGATTAGGATATATGAGGAATTTTGTTTTTATGAAAAAATTTTTAAGTCCAAAATTTTGAAATTTTTTTTTTTTATTAATTGAGACAAATTTTTTGTTTGTATCAAAAAAGTTGGTAATAACGCAAATTAAGGGATGAAAAGTTTTTTTTACGAATTTTCTCAGAATATAATTTTTTTTGGGCAAAAAATGTAAATTGCGGCCATTTTGTTCAACAAGTTAAATACGCTGAAATTTTCGGATTTGGAGATACAAAAAATTCTATTTTTTTTTCAAAAAATTTTCTAAGTCCAAAATTAGGAAAAATTTGTCTTTTTTTTTTATTTTTATCAATTAAGATAAATTTCTTGATGTAATCAAAAAATTTCTAAAAAACGCATATTAAGGGATGAAAATTTTTTTTACGATCTTTTTCTGAACAAAAAATATCAATTGTCGCCATTTTTGTCAACAAGTTAAATACGCTAGAACTTTCGGATTTGGAGAAAAAAATAATAATTTTTTTTTCAAAAATTTTTCTAAGTCCAAAACTAGGAAGACATTTTTTTTTTCATTTTTATCAATTGGGACAAACTTTTTGATGGTATTAAAAAAAAGTTGGGAAAAACGAATATTAAGGGATGAAAAAATTTTTTTTACGAATTTTTTCAAAATGTTATGTTTTCTTGATAAAAATTTTAAATTGCGGCCATTTTGGTCAACAAGTTAGATACGCTAAAATTTTTAGATTTGGAGATTTGGATAGTTTTAGTTTTTTTTTTTTAATTTTCTAAGTTCAAAAGTTGGAAAAAAAAAATTTTTATTTTAATTCTTCACTTTATTCGTTTGAGACAAACTTTTTGATAGTATCAAAAAAGTTGGGAAAAACGAATATTAAGAAAACAATCTGTGATGCGAAGTTTGTGTCTTTCACACGAAAAGGTGACGATTACGGCATTTGGCGTTTTTTATTGTGAGTATCTCTGAAACGAACCTGCAGATTTCACCGAAAAAAAGTTTTTTGGCATCAAGCGGTGCATCCCAACAACTTTTGCGTTGGGGTGAAATTAGCTAGGACGTACGGTTTGGGATTTACCTGGTTAGTTATGCTCTGATGCGAAATTCGAGCGTTTGAAAAGAAAAGGAGACGATTACGGCTATTTGCCGTTCTAAACGCGCGTATCTTTGAAACTGACCTGCGGATATCGTCGAAGTAAACTTTTTTGGCATTAAGCGGTGCGTTTCAGCAACTTTTGCAGAGGGGTGAAATTAGCTAGGACGTACGGTTTGGGATTTACGTGGTAGGTTTTGCTGTAATGCGAAATTCGAGCGTTTCACACAAAAAGGAGTCGATTGCGGCAATTTGCGCTTTTAAACCTGCGTTTCTCTGAAACTGACCTGTAGATTTCAACGAAGTAAACTTTTTAGGCATTAAGCGGTGTGTCCTAACAACTTTGAACGGGGTTGAAATTGCCTAGGGCGACCGCTTGGGATTTAGGGGGTGGGATTTGGGTGCATAAAAAAAATTTCTACAATTTTTTTTTAAATGTTATTTTTTCAGAGCAAAAAATTTAATGGCGGACATTTTGGTCAACAAATTAAAAACGCTATAACTTTCAGATTAGGATATATGAGGAATTTTGTTTTTATGAAAAAATTTTTAAGTCCAAAATTTTGGAATTTTTTTTTTTTTATTAATTGAGACAAATTTTTTGTTTGTATCAAAAAAGTTGGTAATAACGCAAATTAAGGGATGAAAAGTTTTTTTTACGAATTTTCTCAGAATATAATTTTTTTTGGGCAAAAAATGTAAATTGCGGCCATTTTGTTCAACAAGTTAAATACGCTGAAATTTTCGGATTTGGATATACAAAAAATTCTATTTTTTTTTCAAAAAATTTTCTAAGTCCAAAATTAGGAAAAATTTGTTTTTTTTTTTTATTTTTATCAATTAAGACCAATTTCTTGATGTAATCAAAAAATTTCTAAAAAACGCATATTAAGGGATGAAAATTTTTTTTACGATTTTTTTCTGAACAAAAAATATCAATTGTCGCCATTTTTGTCAACAAGTTAAATACGCTAGAACTTTCGGATTTGGAGAAAAAAAAGAATAATATTTTTTCAAAAATTTTTCTAAGTCCAAAACTAGGAAGACATTTTTTTTTTCATTTTTATCAATTGGGACAAACTTTTTGATGGTATTAAAAAAAAGTTGGGAAAAACGAATATTAAGGGATGAAAAAATTTTTTTTACGAATTTTTTCTAAATGTTGTTTCCTTGGCAAAAATTTTAAATTGCGGCCATTTTGGTCAACAAGTTAGATACGCTAAAGTTTTTAGATTCCGAGGTTTGGATAGTTTTAGATTTTTTTTTTTAATTTTCTAAGTTCAAAAGTTGGAAAAAAAAATTTTTATTAAAGAATCTCTAAAAAACGCATATCAAGGGATGAAAAATTTTTTTTACGATTTTTTTCTGAACAAAAAATATCAATTGTCGCCATTTTTGTCAACAAGTTAAATACGCTAGAACTTTCGGATTTGGAGAAAAAAAAGAATAATATTTTTTCAAAAATTTTTCTAAGTCCAAAACTAGGAAGACATTTTTTTTTTCATTTTTATCAATTGGGACAAACTTTTTGATGGTATTAAAAAAAAGTTGGGAAATCGAATATTAAGGGATGAAAAAATTTTTTTTACGAATTTTTTCAAAATGTTATGTTTTCTTGGTAAAAATTTTAAATTGCGGCCATTTTGGTCAACAAGTTAGATACGCTAAAATTTTTAGATTTGGAGATTTGGATAGTTTTAGTTTTTTTTTTTAATTTTCTAAGTTCAAAAGTTGGAAAAAAAAATTTTTCATTTTTATTCTTCACTTTATTCGTTTGAGACAAACTTTTTGATAGTATCAAAAAAGTTGGGAAAAACGAATATTAAGAAAACAATCTGTGATGCGAAGTTTGTGTCTTTCACACGAAAAGGTGACGATTACGGCATTTGGCGTTTTTTATTGTGAGTATCTCTGAAACGAACCTGCAGATTTCACCGAAAAAAAGTTTTTTGGCATCAAGCGGTGCATCCCAACAACTTTTGCGTTGGGGTGAAATTAGCTAGGACGTACGGTTTGGGATTTACCTGGTTAGTTATGCTCTGATGCGAAATTCGAGCGTTTGAAAAGAAAAGGAGACGATTACAGCTATTTGCCGTTCTAAACGCGCGTATCTTTGAAACTGACCTGCGGATATCGTCGAAGTAAACTTTTTCGGCATTAAGCGGTGCGTTCCAGCAACTTTTGCAGAGGGGTGAAATTAGCTAGGACGTACGGTTTGGGATTTACGTGGTAGGTTTTGCTGTAATGCGAAATTCGAGCGTTTCACACAAAAAGGAGTCGATTGCGGCAATTTGCGCTTTTAAACCTGCGTTTCTCTGAAACTGACCTGTAGATTTCAACGAAGTAAACTTTTTAGGCATTAAGCGGTGTGTCCTAACAACCGTGAACGGGGATGAAATTGCCTAGGGCGTACCGCTTGGGATTTAGGGGGAGGGATTTGGGTGCATAAAAGAAATTTTCTACAATTTTTTTTTAAATGTTATTTTTTCAGAGCAAAAAATTTAATGGCGGACATTTTGGTCAACAAATTAAAAACGCTATAACTTTCGGATTAGGATATATGAGGAATTTTGTTTTTATGAAAAATATTTTAAGTCCAAAATTTTGGAATTTTTTTTTTTTTAATTAATTGAGACAAATTTTTTGTTTGTATCAAAAAAGTTGGTAATAACGCAAATTAAGGGATGAAAAGTTTTTTTACGAATTTTCTCAGAATATAATTTTTTTTGGGCAAAAAATGTAGATTGCGGCCATTTTGCTCAACAAGTTAAATACGCTGAAATTTTCGGATTTGGAGATACAAAAAATTCTATTTTTTTTTCAAAAAATTTTCTAAGTCCAAGATTAGGAAAAATTTGTTTTTTTTTATTTTTATCAATTAAGACAATTTCTTGATGTAATCAAAAAATTTCTAAAAAACGCATATTAAGGGATGAAAATTTTTTTTACGATTTTTTTCTGAACAAAAAATATCAATTGTCGCCATTTTTGTCAACAAGTTAAATACGCTAGAACTTTCGGATTTGGAGAAAAAAATAATAATTTTTTTTCAAAAATTTTTCTAAGTCCAAAACTAGGAAGACATTTTTTTTTTCATTTTTATCAATTGGGACAAGCTTTTTGATGGTATTAAAAAAAAGTTGGGAAAAACGCATATTAAGGGATGAAAAAATTTTTTTTACGAACTTTTTCAAAATGTTGTTTCCTTGGCAAAAATTTTAAATTGCGGCCATTTTGGTCAACAAGTTAGATACGCTAAAATTTTTAGATTTGGAGATTTGGATAGTTTTAGTTTTTTTTTTTTAATTTTCTAAGTTCAAAAGTTGGAAAAAAAAATTTTTCATTTTTATTCTTCACTTTATTCGTTTGAGACAAACTTTTTGATAGTATCAAAAAAGTTGGGAAAAACGAATATTAAGAAAACAATCTGTGATGCGAAGTTTGTGTCTTTCACACGAAAAGGTGACGATTACGGCATTTGGCGTTTTTTATTGTGAGTATCTCTGAAACGAACCTGCAGATTTCACCGAAAAAAAGTTTTTTGGCATCAAGCGGTGCATCCCAACAACTTTTGCGTTGGGGTGAAATTAGCTAGGACGTACGGTTTGGGATTTACCTGGTTAGTTATGCTCTGATGCGAAATTCGAGCGTTTGAAAAGAAAAGGAGACGATTACGGCTATTTGCCGTTCTAAACGCGCGTATCTTTGAAACTGACCTGCGGATATCGTCGAAGTAAACTTTTTCGGCATTAAGCGGTGCGTTCCAGCAACTTTTGCAGAGGGGTGAAATTAGCTAGGACGTACGGTTTGGGATTTACGTGGTAGGTTTTGCTGTAATGCGAAATTCGAGCGTTTCACACAAAAAGGAGTCGATTGCGGCAATTTGCGCTTTTAAACCTGCGTTTCTCTGAAACTGACCTGTAGATTTCAACGAAGTAAACTTTTTAGGCATTAAGCGGTGTGTCCTAACAACCGTGAACGGGGATGAAATTGCCTAGGGCGTACCGCTTGGGATTTAGGGGGAGGGATTTGGGTGCATAAAAGAAATTTTCTACAATTTTTTTTTAAATGTTATTTTTTCAGAGCAAAAAATTTAATGGCGGACATTTTGGTCAACAAATTAAAAACGCTATAACTTTCGGATTAGGATATATGAGGAATTTTGTTTTTATGAAAAAAATTTTAAGTCCAAAATTTTGGAATTTTTTTTTTTTTAATTAATTGAGACACATTTTTTGTTTGTATCAAAAAAGTTGGTAATAACGCAAATTAAGGGATGAAAAGTGTTTTTACGAATTTTCTCAGAATATAATTTTTTTTGGGCAAAAAATGTAGATTGCGGCCATTTTGCTCAACAAGTTAAATACGCTGAAATTTTCGGATTTGGAGATACAAAAAATTCTATTTTTTTTTCAAAAAATTTTCTAAGTCCAAGATTAGGAAAAATTTGTTTTTTTTTATTTTTATCAATTAAGACCAATTTCTTGATGTAATCAAAAAATTTCTAAAAAACGCATATTAAGGGATGAAATTTTTTTTTACGATTTTTTTCTGAACAAAAAATATCAATTGTCGCCATTTTTGTCAACAAGTTAAATACGCTAGAACTTTCGGATTTGGAGAAAAAAATAATAATTTTTTTTCAAAAAATTTTCTAAGTCCAAAACTAGGAAGACATTTTTTTTTTCATTTTTATCAATTGGGACAAGCTTTTTGATGGTATTAAAAAAAAGTTGGGAAAAACGCATATTAAGGGATGAAAAAATTTTTTTAGGAACTTTTTCAAAATGTTGTTTCCTTGGCAAAAATTTTAAATTGCGGCCATTTTGGTCAACAAGTTAGATACGCTAAAATTTTTAGATTTGGAGATTTGGATAGTTTTAGTTTTTTTTTTTTAATTTTCTAAGCTCAAAAGTTGGAAAAAAAAATTTTTCATTTTTATTCTTCACTTTATTCGTTTGAGACAAACTTTTTGATAGTATCAAAAAAGTTGGGAAAAACGAATATTAAGAAAACAATCTGTGATGCGAAGTTTGTGTCTTTCACACGAAAAGGTGACGATTACGGCATTTGGCGTTTTTTATTGTGAGTATCTCTGAAACGAACCTGCAGATTTCACCGAAAAAAAGTTTTTTGGCATCAAGCGGTGCATCCCAACAACTTTTGCGTTGGGGTGAAATTAGCTAGGACGTACGGTTTGGGATTTACCTGGTTAGCTATGCTCTGATGCGAAATTCGAGCGTTTGAAAAGAAAAGGAGACGATTACGGCTATTTGCCGTTCTAAACGCGCGTTCTTTGAAACTGACCTGCGGATATCGTCGAAGTAAACTTTCTCGGCATTAAGCGGTGCGTTCCAGCAACTTTTGCAGAGGGGTGAAATTAGCTAGGACGTACGGTTTGGGATTTACGTGGTAGGTTTTGCTGTAATGCGAAATTCGAGCATTTATATATATAATCATTTATTGTGCTATAATTTATACATACAAAAGGAATGGCATCAACAATAAGTTGATTTTCATGCCATCCTAAACAACAACCAATCACAAAACGACAATTCAACAGTGTAATTACAACTCATGTTTACACCATGTAATAATAAAATAAGCCACCGTTTCTTAAAACTAATACTGGAGCATATGCAAATTAAAAGTAAAAAAGCCTATTAAGTTAATAGTATTCTAAGCCAAAATATGAAGAAAAAAGAAAAAAAAAAAAAAAAAGACTCAAATATAATTTTAAATAATAATACAAGAGACCCTCTCCGTATTTTAACCCATGTGCCTATACCTCTCAATAAGTGTTTCCCGGATAAGCCTTCTATAACTTGGCTCGTATAGAATTGGAGCGAATTCGTTGAGGAGGCTCACAGATACATATTCAAAACTGCTTTTAAAACGTTGCGTTCTATGTTTTGGAGTACAGTAACCCAGCCTCCGCAGCGTGAGTCCGTGAACCGACGATCTGTGTTTAATCAAATCCATCAAGTATCCCGGAGACTTTGTCAGCAACAGATTTCTTAGGAAGCACAAATAGATGAATTTTACACGATAGCATACATTTAGCTCTCGCAGAGACAAAATATACGGCGTTACGTGATGCCCATACGGGACCCACAGAACAAATCGCACTGCCATATTCTGTATTCGTTGCATTACAGCTTTGTTTGATATTGAAAGATGGTGATAGTAGACAGCTATACCGTATTCTATTTTAGGGTAGACCAGTGACTTCACTAGGCGCAATTTTATTTCCTTTGAGAGGAACGGCTTAAAATGATGCATGGATCTTAATAATGCCACAGCTACCCCATACATCCGTTTCACGTGCGCCTCGAAATTTAAATTATTATCTATTATTACTCCTAAATTACGGCCCTTTGCCGCGAAAGGAACCACCTCATCGCCCACATAGATTCCGTGTAAAGACAAATCGATTTTCTTCTGCAAGATAGCGTCACCAATGCACAACAGCACAGACTTTGCCGGGTTCAGTGCTAGGCCGTTTCTCCCACAGTACCCACCCAAGCCATGCAAGTCGCTGTTAATCTTGTAGGCAGCGTCCGCGGACTCCGCAACTTTAAAGGACACGTACGCCTGCACATCATCCGCGTACATGTGCCAGTTACAGAATTGAAACGATTCACCCATGTCAAATACAAAAAGCGAAAACAAAATAGGTCCCAAAATGCTACCCTGCGGGACTCCACTTTTCACATACATTTGCCTCGACTGCGCTCCATTCCATGTCACCGACTGCCCACGTTCATGTAGGTAATCCTGAAATAGACTCAATGTTTCCTCCGAAAACCCTAAGAAGTGCATTTTTGCTAGAAGCAGCTCAAAATTTACAACGTCGAATGCCTTTCTTTGATCTAAGAGGATTAAAAATGTCAACATGGAGTCGTCCATCGCACGAGCAATATCATTAGTTACCTTTAATAAAGCCGTCACCGAACTATGACCCCCCCGAAACCCGGACTGAAACCCAGGCAACAACGAATTCCGCTCGAGATAGGTCCGCACCTGATCCGCAACAACCCGCTCAAAAACTTTAGATAACGTTGGCAGCAAACTTATTGGCCTATAATCTAATAAATTTTTAGGAGAATGAACCTTTGGTATTGGCAACACGTAAGCCGTCTTCCACACCTCCGGAAAGGTCCCCGCGCTAATGCAATCATTTACAAGTTCCGCAACAACTGAAACGCAAAAAGGTGCAACCAGCCCAAGCATAACACTGTTTATACCGTCCACGCCATAAGAGACCGTCTTTATGCCGTTGATAACCTTTATTACCTCTTCAGCCGTTACCGGGGTGATCGAGAAGGCTAGATCCTCTCTATATTTATTTTGCCGGTAAAACTCAATCAAATTATCGTCAATAACATTATCGTCTGCGATGTTAATGAAGAATTTATTCAAGTCATCAAGTTCCAATATTTCAGGACCCAAATGTTCCCCGCACATGCGGTTTCTAACCCTTCCTAGATTCCACGACCTTAATACTTTCCAAAGCTCGGCAGCATTGTTACCACAGCGCTCAATTTCATGTGTCAAGAACGCTTTTTTTTCGCGCCTTATGGCTTGGTTAGTGTAATTTTTCAATGCGATATAATATTGTTTATGCTGCAGTAACCCCGTTCTTGCAAACCGCTTCAGCGCCCTATTGCGAATCAAAATCATTTTCCTGATGACAAATGTGATATACGGCTTCCTGCCAGCCGAACGAAGCTCGCGCAAGGGAGCATGCCTGTCAAACAAATGAAGCACCGTCTCATTAAACTTTGCCACCCTCAAATTAATGTCCTCAATCGAACGCAATGCATCCCAGTTAGTCCTTCTCGCGTCCCGCTCAAATTCAACCCGATCAATTCCACGCAGATTCCTCGTCCGTACCGGTCTTTTTGTTGGCAGGGTTACCTGCAGCTCAACATAGCACGTTACCAGCAAGTGATCGGTAATGTCACCCAAATCAAAGTTTTCTGGTTTAGCCACCTTCAACGAACCGCTCACAAAAATGACATCAATTAAAGTTTCGCTTGTTGTAGTGATGCGTGTTGGTTTTTCAACTATCTGCACAAGTTTATATCTATCGGCAACGCCCATCAATTTGCGACTTTCCCACGAATTTATGTTCAACAAATCAATATTGATATCACCAAGCAGCAGAATAGCATCCGACCGAACACTTACAGCATCAAGTATGTCACAAAGTTCAGTTAGACCAACAGATACACTAGTGCGGGGTGGCCTGTACACTACACATACCAGAAGATTTGTCTTACCCATAATGAGCTCGACACATAGTTTTTCAATAACCGAACCTACACCAATATCAATTGTTCTCACCCTATATGAATTTCTTATATAAAGGCCAACCCCACCACCCCTGGTTGGTCTATCACAATGAAGAAATTTGTAACCAGGCATTTTTACAGAATCAAGAACACAATCCGGCGACAACCACGTCTCAGTAACCGCCATGATATCGAAGTTATAAAACATCATTTGAGTGTAAAATAAGTTAAAATTAGATAACAGGGACCTAATGTTCACATGGCATACCCTCCCGAGAACACTACCAGTCGCACTGCGTTGCAGAGGCGGACCAAGTCCAGCTCCGGGAACAGACGTGGCACTGATGTCACTGACAGATTTAGAATACTCCAAAACTTGAGCGGCGAACTCACTGCTTGAAGACGAAGGGGAGCCAGCACCAACAGCATCAACCACTCCCAGTCCATATCCATCATCGCCAGCGAAGCCAGTTGAAGAGGGTCCACCCAGTAATTGCTAGGGAACGAAATGCCCCGAGCCCCCGCCAACCGGGACTCCGAAGAGGTCAAGCTTGAACTTACTTAATGATCTGCTGTACGCCGCGCAGGCAGATATATCCCAGGCCGCGTGCGCAACATCCAAACTTCCGTTTCGGTTTTTATTAAAATTGAGACAATTTGCGCAACGGTATTGATCCTTCTGATCCCGTGTAAGCAAGCAATCCTTAACAAGATGGGCTCCAGCACACAGAGGGCATACAGGACTATTTTTCCTCGGACAGTGATCAGATACGTGGCTCAGTCCGCTGCAGGAAAAGCACCTTCGCAGCGCAAGAGCGTCATACACGGAACAGCCATCCAACCCAATCAACACATGACCAGTATCCAGCAATTTCTTATAACTAACAGCATCAACCCGAACAGTAGCCTGATACACAGAAGAGTTTCTCTTGAGCGGAACAACCGACACTATCTCGCAAACGGACTCAGAGTCAAACAAAGCAGCGTTTTGATTTTTTAAATAAGCACAGAGTATATCGTCACTGAAGGCCTCCGACATACCAACTATTCTAACCCTGGGGCGTACAGCACTCAGTTCATGTACTTCATAATCGCAGGATAATTTTTCCCGGGCCAGTTTGCTAAACCTAGACGACTCGTCAACATCACGGCAGCTCAGGATTACGGCACCATCTCTGGCCTGCTTGACGTGTTTAATGTCCACCTTTGCGTTAATCGGATCAATCTTGGCAAGAATATCAGCTTTGGTTTTTCCACCGGGTTGTTTTTTGTTAATCGGCTTGACTATCACTTTTGATCGGGCAGATGTAGATGCCACAGCCGCATAGGAATCAGGCGGTGTCCCGCGCAGGAACGAGGAAGTGCCCGACCTCACCACAGACTCGCACTGTGCCCTCAGGGCACGAGACACAGAGTCAGAGAGTCTGGCAGATGACGCTTCGGTCGCCGAAGCAAGTGTCGCCCCCACCAAGCCAACAAATTCTGCTCTAAATGCTTCAAAATTCTTCTCCAGGACCGATAACATGTCGTCAAGCTTTTCCTGCAAAATATTATGGAGCGCAGCACCATCAATAGAAAGGCAGGTGCGCTGGCAATCAGAACACCTCCACGACAATCCCCGGACGTCCCTCAACAGCCTCACAAGGTCCAACGGCAAACCGGCGCATTTAAAATGATTTCCCCGCTTACAGCTTCCGGCGCACAGAAGCCCAGGCATAGCCGAAGAAAAAGCAACATCGCACTTAAAACATACCGGAGCCATGGCCGCCGGTCACGGGCCACCGCAGCACAACGGCAGGAAATGGCGGAGGCGCCGGGCGAATCCCACCAAGTCGGCAACGGAGATAAGCGCAGCGATGTTTTCTTTATTCGCATACAAGCTGATAAGAACCGAACCAAAACAAACCAAACTATTATGAATCACGCCCTCACGGGCAACCACGCAAACACTTAGTGCTCACAACGAGAAAGAGCCCGAACAGAGCTTCACATCCGCATCACTCACTCTTAATAATTCTCAACAATTGCAGACAAATTGACTAAATAGACGGGAGCCTTTTTTCAAACACCCGTCCGTGTAGCTGTCACAAACGTATTCACACAAAAAGGAGTCGATTGCGGCAATTTGCGCTTTTAAACCTGCGTTTCTCTGAAACTGACCTGTAGATTTCAACGAAGTAAACTTTTTATGCATTAAGCGGTGCGTCCTAACAACTTTGAACGGGGATGAGATTGCCTAGGGCGTACCGCTTGGGATTTAGGGGGTGGGATTTGGGTGCATAAAAAAAATTTCTACAATTTTTTTTTAAATGTTATTCTTTCAGAGCAAAAAATTTAATGGCGGACATTTTGGTCAACAAATTAAAAACGCTATAACTTTCGGATTAGGATATATGAGGAATTTTGTTTTTATGAAAAAATTTTTAAGTCCAAAATTTTGGAATTTTTTTTTTTTTTATTAATTGAGACAAATTTTTTGTTTGTATCAAAAAAGTTGGTAATAACGCAAATTAAGGGATGAAAAGTTTTTTTTACGAATTTTCTCAGAATTTAATTTTTTTTGGGCAAAGAATGTAAATTGCGGCCATTTTGCTCAACAAGTTAAATACACTGAAATTTTCGGATTTGGAGATACAAAAAATTCTATTTTTTTTTCAAAAAATTTTCTAAGTGCAAGATTAGGAAAAATTTGTTTTTTTTTTTATTTTTATCAATTAAGACCAATTTCTTGATGTAATCAAAAAATTTCTAAAAACGCATATTAAGGGATGAAATTTTTTTTTACGATTATTTTCTGAACATAAAATATCAATTGTCGCCATTTTTGTCAACAAGTTAAATACGCTAGAACTTTCGGATTTTAGAAAAAATAATAATTTTTTTTCAAAAAATTTTCTAAGTCCAAAACTAGGAAGACATTTTTTTTTTCATTTTTATCAATTGGGACAAGCTTTTTGATGGTATTAAAAAAAAGTTGGGAAAAGCGCATATTAAGGGATGAAAAAATTTTTTTTACGAATTTTTTCAAAATGTTGTTTCCTTGGCAAAAATTTTAAATTGCGGCCATTTTGGTCAACAAGTTAGATACGCTAAAGTTTTTAGATTCGGAGGTTTGGATAGTTTTAGTTTTTTTTTTTTAATTTCCTAAGTTCAAAAGTTGGAAAAAAAAATTTTTATTAAAGAATTTCTAAAAAACGCATATCAAGGGATGAAAAAATTTTTTTACGATTTTTTTCTGAACAAAAAATATCAATTGTCGCCATTTTTGTCAACAAGTTAAATACGCTAGAACTTTCGGATTTGGAGAAAAAAAAGAATAATTTTTTTTCAAAAATTTTTCTAAGTCCAAAACTAGGAAGACATTTTTTTTTCATTTTTATCAATTGGGACAAACTTTTTGATGGTATTAAAAAAAAGTTGGGAAAAACGAATATTAAGGGATGAAAAATTTTTTTTACGAATTTTTTCAAAATGTTACGTTTTCTTGGTAAAAATTTTAAATTGCGGCCATTTTGGTCAACAAGTTAGATACGCTAAAATTTTTAGATTTGGAGATTTGGATAGTTTTAGTATTTTCTTTTTAATTTTCTAAGTTCAAAAGTTGGAAAAAAAAATTTTTCATTTTTATTCTTCACTTTATTCATTTGAGACAAACTTTTTGATAGTATCAAAAAAGTTGGGAAAAACGAATATTAAGAAAACAATCTGTGATGCGAAGTTTGTGTCTTTCACACGAAAAGGTGACGATTACGGCATTTGGCGTTTTTTATTGTGAGTATCTCTGAAACGAACCTGCAGATTTCACCGAAAAAAAGTTTTTTGGCATCAAGCGGTGCATCCCAACAACTTTTGCGTTGGGGTGAAATTAGCTAGGACGTACGGTTTGGGATTTACCTGGTTAGTTATGCTCTGATGCGAAATTCGAGCGTTTGAAAAGAAAAGTAGACGATTACGGCTATTTGCCGTTCTAAACGCGCGTATCTTTGAAACTGACCTGCGGATATCGTCGAAGTAAACTTTTTCGGCATTAAGCGTTGCGTTCCAGCAACTTTTGCAGAGGGGTAAAATTGGCTAGGACGTACGGTTTGGGATTTACGTGGTAGGTTTTGCTGTAATGCGAAATTCGAGCGTTTCACACAAAAAGGAGTCGATTGCGGCAATTTGCACTTTTAAACCTGCGTTTCTCTGAAACTGACCTGTAGATTTCAACGAAGTAAACTTTTTAGGCATTAAGCGGTGTGTCCTAACAACTTTGAACGGGGATGAAATTGCCTAGGGCGTACCGCTTGGGATTTAGGGGGTGGGATTTGGGTGCATAAAAAAATTTTTCTACAATTTTTTTTTAAATGTTATTTTTTCAGAGCAAAAAATTTAATGGCGGACATTTTGGTCAACAAATTAAAAACGCTATAACTTTCGGATTAGGATATATGAGGAATTTTGTTTTTATGAAAAAATTTTTAAGTCCAAAATTTTGGAATTTTTTTTTTTTTATTAATTGAGACAAAGTTTTGGTTTGTATCAAAAAAGTAGGTAATAACGCAAATTAAGGGATGAAAAGTTTTTTTTACGAATTTTCTCAGAATATAATTTTTTTTGGGCAAAAAATGTAAATTGCGGCCTTTTGCTCAACAAGTTAAATACGCTGAAATTTTCGGATTTGGAGATACAAAAAATTCTATTTTTTTTTCAAAAAATTTTCTAAGTCCAAGATTAGGAAAAATTTTTTTTTTTTTCTATTTTTATCAATTAAGACCAATTTCTTGATGTAATCAAAAAATTTCTAAAAAACGCATATTAAGGGATGAAATTTTTTTTTACGATTTTTTTCTGAACAAAAAATATCAATTGTCGCCATTTTTGTCAACAAGTTAAATACGCTAGAACTTTCGGATTTGGAGAAAAAAATAATAATTTTTTTTCAAAAATTTTCTAAGTCCAAAACTAGGAAGACATTTTTTTTTTCATTTTTATCAATTGGGACAAGCTTTTTGATGGTATTAAAAAAAAGTTGGGAAAAACGCATATTAAGGGATGAAAAAATTTTTTTTACGAACTTTTTCAAAATGTTGTTTCCTCGGCAAAAATTTTAAATTGCGGACATTTTGGTCAACAAGTTAGATACGCAAAAGTTTTTAGATTCGGAGGTTTGGATTGTTTTAGTTTCTTTTTTTTAATTTCCTAAGTTCAAAAGTTGGAGAAAAAAATTTTTATTAAAGAATTTCTAAAAAACGCATATCAAGGGATGAAAAAATTTTTTTACGATTTTTTTGTGAACAAAAAATATCAATTGTCACCATTTTTGTCAACAAGTTAAATACGCTAGAACTTTCGGATTTGGAGAAAAAAAACAATAATTTTTTTTCAAAAATTTTTCTAAGTCCAAAACTAGGAAGACATTTTTTTTTTCATTTTTATCAATTGGGACAAACTTTTAGATGGTATTAAAAAAAAGTTGGGAAAAACGAATATTAAAGGATGAAAAAATTTTTTTTACGAATTTTTTCAAAATGTTATATTTTCTTGGTAAAATTTTTAAATTGCGGTCATTTTGGTCAACAAGTTAGATACGCTAAAATTTTTAGATTTGGAGATTTGGATAGTTTTAGTTTTTTTTTTTTAATTTTCTAAGTTCAAAAGTTGGAAAAAAAAATTTTTCATTTTTATTCTTCACTTTATTCGTTTGAGACAAACTTTTTGATAGTATCAAAAAATTTGGGAAAGACGAATATTAAGAAAACAATCTGTGATGCGAAGTTTGTGTCTTTCACACGAAAAGGTGACGATTACGGCATTTGGCGTTTTTTATTGTGAGTATCTCTGAAACGAACCTGCAGATTTCACCGAAAAAAAGTTTTTTGGCATCAAGCGGTGCATCCCAACAACTTTTGCGTTGGGGTGAAATTAGCTAGGACGTACGGTTTGGGATTTACCTGGTTAGTTATGCTCTGATGCGAAATTCGAGCGTTTGAAAAGAGAAGGAGACGATTACGGCTATTTGCCGCTCTAAACGCGCGTATCTTTGAAACTGACCTGCGGATATCGTCGAAGTAAACTTTTTTGGCATTAAGCGGTGCGTTCCAGCAACTTTTGCAGAGGGGTGAAATTAGCTAGGACGTACGGTTTGGGATTTACGTGGTAGGTTTTGCTGTAATGCGAAATTCGAGCGTTTCACACAAAAAGGAGTCGATTGCGGCAATTTGCGCTTTTAAACCTGCGTTTCTCTGAAACTGACCTGTAGATTTCAACGAAGTAAACTTTTTAGGCATTAAGCGGTGTGTCCTAACAACTTTGAACGGGGATGAAATTGCCTAGGGCGTACCGCTTGGGATTTAGGGGGTGGGATTTGGGTGCATAAAGAAAATTTTCTACAATTTTTTTTTAAATGTCATTTTTTCAGAGCAAAAAAAATTTTATGGCGGACATTTTGGTCAACAAATTAAAAACGCTATAACTTTCGGATTAGGATATATGAGGAATTTTGTTTTTATGAAAAAATTTTTAAGTCCAAAATTTTGGAATTTTTTTTTTTTATTAATTGAGACAAATTTTTTGTTTGTATCAAAAAAGTTGGTAATAACGCAAATTAAGGGATGAAAAGTTTTTTTTACGAATTTTCTCAGAATATAATTTTTTTTGGGCAAAAAATGTAAATTGCGGCCATTTTGCTCAACAAGTTAAATACACTGAAATTTTCGGATTTGGAGATACAAAAAATTCTATCTTTTTTTCAAAAAATTTTCTATATCCAAGATTAGGAAAAATTTGTTTTTTTTTTGTTTTTATCAATTAAGACCAATTTCTTAATGTTTTCTAAAAATTTCTAAAAAGCGCATATTAAGGGATGAAAATTTTTTTTACGATTTTTTGCTGAACAAAAAATATCAATTGTCGCCATTTTTGTCAACAAGTTAAATACGCTAGAACTTTCGGATTTGGAGAAAAAAAAGAATAATTTTTTTTCAAAAATTTTTATAAGTCCAAAACTAGGAAGACATTTTTTTTTCATTTTTATCAATTGGGACAAACTTTTTGATGGTATAAAAAAAAAGTTGGGAAAAACGCATATTAAGGGATGAAAAAATTTTATTTACAAATTTTTTCAAAATGTTATGTTTCCTTGGCAAGAATTTTAAATTGCGGCCATTTTGGTCAACAAGTTAGATACGCTAAAATTTTTAGATTTGGAGATTTGGATAGTTTTAGTTTTTTTTTTTTGATTTTCTAAGTTCAAAAGTTGGAAAAAAAAATTTTTCATTTTTATTCTTCACTTTATTCGTTTGAGACAAACTTTTTGATAGTATCAAAAAAGTTGGGAAAGACGAATATTAAGAAAACAATCTGTGATGCGAAGTTTGTGTCTTTCACACGAAAAGGTGACGATTACGGCATTTGACGTTTTTTATTGTGAGTACCTCTGAAACGGACCTGCAGATTTCACCGAAAGAAAGTTTTTTGGCATCAAGCGGTGCATCCCAACAACTTTTGCGTTGGGGTGAAATTAGCTAGGACGTACGGTTTGGGATTTACCTGGTAAGTTATGCTCTGATGCGAAATTCGAGCGTTTGAAAAGAAAAGGAGATTAAATGTTATTTTTTCAGATAAGAAATTCGAGTGAGTTTACTTCCACTAGCTCTATAAAGTTACTATATTGTTCACTTGTTAGATCAAAACTTGAGTATGCATCTATTGTTTGGTCGCCCATATACCTGGTTCATAGAAAAAGCTTAGAGAAAGTACTGAGAAGAGCTAGTAAATATATGTGTTATAGGATGGAAGGGAGTTATCCGTCAAGGGGTTGTCTTCAGAAGAGTTTACTTGTTAAGTTGGAACTCAATGAATTGGTGGATAGACGTCGATATGCCGCGGTTCTCCTTCTGCATAAGATATTGAGTGGAAAGCTTGAATGTTCCTACGTCTTGGGCAAACTAAACTTTCGGGTTCCTAGATCTGGCATTAGAGAATGCTTGACATTCTACAGCAGGAAGAGCAGAATAAATATTGGACAGGGTGCCCCCATTAATCTCATTTGTGAGGCTTACAACAGCGTATGTGAAGAGGTGGACATTTTTTCTGCAGCGCCGCGGGAAATAAGAAATAAAATGTTATTGAGCTATTTCTGTTAATTGTTAATCTCTTAATTGTTAATTCTGGTAATGTGTCTTATCTTACATAATGTTATAGAATTATTATTTAGTCATTAGCCTGTAATTGGGTGGTTACCTGTAGGTTAATTAATTCATTAAATTAAAAGAAAAATTAAAAAAAAGAAAAAATTAAATTATAACAGTCGACATCCACCTCCAAAATTGCCTGAAACACCTTGGCATTTTTTCTCGTGGCCCAGACCCGAATAACCACACAACTAGGATCGCGCCCAAAAATATCACCGTTCTGTTTCAAGAGAAAACCGATAAGCTCGTCTGAATCAAAACACTCCGAAAACCCAACAATCTTCACCCTTGGACGAAAAGCACCAAGTCTAGGGACGCTATAATCCGCCAACCCGCCCTCCGCAAGCCCCCTCAATTTCTCAGCATCCCCCTCACTAGCACAGCCAATAAGTACGCCGCCGTCCCTCACTGATCTTACATCTTTTAAATTTATTTCTTCTCCCACAGGATTGACATTCCTCAAAATGTCAGCTTTGGTTTTGGCGCCAGGCTGATCACGATCATTCGGCCTAATAATCAACCTCGACCGCGGTGGACCCGCCAGTCTATCCGCATACGACGACAAAACCGGCAAACGCGAGGACGGCGCAAACCGGGGTGCAGCAAAACTTCCTTCAGCCCCCGACACCACACCCGCAGCCAAGCGAGAAAACTCCTCCGACAAGCCACTAAAGAATGCACTGCACTTGGCCTCAAACACCTCCCTGATATGATCAGAAAAACTGCCCACGCGGCACACAGCACACCTATAGGAAAGACCAGGCACATAAATCAGGAAAGGAAGGGCATCATCCGGAACACCATTGCAGGAAAGATGCACATATTTACCGCAAAGGCGAGAGCACAAGATCTTAGGAGCGTCACGTCTAAAATCCGGACCACCGCTACAACACGAAAATTACATGCCCGACGAAAGCCCGAACCGACAGCATCAGCAACAACAACAACAACCCGGCCAACGACGGACAAACCAGCCCCAAGGCGCAGCAAAGTTCACGCCTCCTCCGCTCGAAGGGACCCAAGCGGCCGGACAGCAAGGGCACCGCCGGCAAAAACAGCAACCCCGACCCAGGACGCAGTAACCCACGTCCCTCCCAAGAATGGTAGGCCGAGAGCTGCATCAGCCACCACGGATTACCAAACGAAACGTCGTAGCACGCTTCCACCAACCCGGGGATGCTGCCGACCGCGAGAGCGGCACCGGAAGCCCGCCGCGCCCGAAAAATCCTCAACAACTCATATCGAGGCACGACCGCCCGCACAAATTACGGAGGCGCCGGGCGAATCGACAAAAGAAACTATCTGCCCGATAAGAACACGGAAGAAACCAGCGCGATTAGTCGGCAGGTCGGCAAAAGACGGAAATAAACAAGGAAACAACCTCAAACCACCCAAAATCGGCCAATCCGGCCGTGCAACGAGACACCACACCACAAAGAAGGAATCAAGAGCATTCAGTTCATAACAAACTCAACCAGCAATCAGGTAAAAGAAGCACCATAAACCAAGATTCCAACGGAGCGACACACGATCGTCCTGTTGAGCGAGATGGAAGATTTGTACTTTTTGTAATTATAGAAACACTGCAGCACTTCATTTAGCCTGGACGTACGGTTTGGGATTTACGTGGTAGGTTTTGCTGTAATGCGAAATTCGAGCGTTTCACACAAAAAGGAGTCGATTGCGGCAATTTGCGCCTTTAAACCTGCGTTTCTCTGAAACTGACCGGTAGATTTCAACGAAGTAAACTTTTTAGGCATTAAGCGGTGTGTCCTAACAACTTTGAACGGGGATGAAATTGCCTAGGGCGTACCGCTTGGGATTTAGGGGGTGGGATTTGGCTGCATAAAAAAGATTTTCTACAATTTTTTTTTAAATGTTATTTTTTCAGAGCAAGAAATTTAATGGCGGACATTTTGGTCAACAAATTAAAAACGCTATAACTTTCGGATTAGGATATATGAGGAATTTTGTTTTTATGAAAAAATTTTTAAGTCCAAAATTTTCAAATTTTTTTTTTTTTATTAATTGAGACAAATTTTTTGTTTGTATCGAAAAAGTTGGTAATAACGCAAATTAAGGGATGAAAAGTTTTTTTTACGAATTTTCTCAGAATATAATTTTTTTTGGGCAAAAAATGTAAATTGCGGCCATTTTGCTCAACAAGTTAAATACGCTGAAATTTTCGGATTTGGAGATACAAAAAATTCAATTTTTTTTTCAAAAAATTTTCTAAGTCCAAGATTAGGAAAAATTTTTTTTTTTTTTTATTTTTATCAATTAAGACCAATTTCTTGATGTAATCAAAAAATTTCTAAAAAACGCATATTAAGGGATAAAAAAAATTTTTTTTACGATTTTTTTCTGAACAAAAAATATCAATTGTCGCCATTTTTGTCAACAAGTTAAATACGCTAGAACTTTCGGACTTGGAGAAAAAAATAATAATTTTTTTTCAAAAAATTTTCTAAGTCCAAAACTAGGAAGACATTTTTTTTTTCATTTTTATCAATTGGGACAAGCTTTTTAATGGTTTTAAAAAAAAGTTGGGAAAAACGCATATTAAGGGATGAAAAAATTTTTTTTACGAATTTTTCAAAATGTTGTTTCCTTGGCAAAAATTTTAAATTGCGGCCATTTTGGTCAACAAGTTAGATACGCTAAAGTTTTTAGATTCGGAGGTTTGGATAGTTTTAGTTTTTTTTTTTTAATTTCCTAAGTTCAAAAGTTGGAAAAAAAAATTTTTATTAAAGAATTTCTAAAAAACGCATATCAAGGGATGAAAAACTTTTTTTACGATTTTTTTCTGAACAAAAAATATCAATTGTCGCCATTTTTGTCAACAAGTTAAATACGCTAGAACTTTCGGATTTGGAGAAAAAAAAGAATAATTTTTTTTCAAAAATTTTTCTAAGTCCAAAACTAGGAGGACATTTTTTTTTTCATTTTTATCAATTGGGACAAACTTTTTGATGGTATTAAAAAAAAGTTGGGAAAACGATTATTAAGGGATGAAAAAATTTTTTTTACGAATTTTTTCAAAATGTTATGTTTTCTTGGTAAAAATTTTAAATTGCGGCCACTTTGGTCAACAAGTTAGATACGCTAAAATTTTTAGATTTGGAGATTTGGATAGTTTTTTTTTTTTTTTTTTAATTTTCTAAGTTCAAAAGTTGGAAAAAGAATTTTTTTATTTTTATTCTTCACTTTATTCATTTGAGACAAACTTTTTGATAGTATCAAAAAAGTTGGGAAAAACGAATATTAAGAAAACAATCTGTGATGCGAAGTTAGTGTCTTTCACACGAAAAGGTGACGATTACGGCATTTGGCGTTTTCTATTGTGAGTATCTCTGAAACGAACCTGCAGATTTCACCGAAAAAAAGTTTTTTGGCATCAAGCGGTGCATCCCAACAACTTTTGCGTTGGGGTGAAATTAGCTAGGACGTACGGTTTGGGATTTACCTGGTTAGTTATGCTCTGATGCGAAATTCGAGCGTTTGAAAAGAAAAGGAGACGATTACGGCTATTTGCCGTTCTAAACGCGCGTATCTTTGAAACTGACCTGCGGATATCGTCGAAGTAAACTTTTTCGGCATTAAGCGGTGCGTTCCAGCAACTTTTGCAGAGGGGTGAAATTAGCTAGGACGTACGGTTTGGGATTTACGTGGTAGGTTTTGCTGTAATGCGAAATTCGAGCGTTTCACACAAAAAGGAGTCGATTGCGGCAATTTGCGCTTTTAAACCTGCGTTTCTCTGAAACTGACCGGTAGATTTCAACGAAGTAAACTTTTTAGGCATTAAGCGGTGTGTCCTAACAACTTTGAACGGGGATGAAATTGCCTAGGGCGTACCGCTTGGGATTTAGGGGGTGGGATTTGGCTGCATAAAAAAAATTTTCTACAATTTTTTTTTAAATGTTATTTTTTCAGAGCAAAAGATTTAATGGCGGACATTTTGGTCAACAAATTAAAAACGCTATAACTTTTGGATTAGGATATATGAGGAATTTTGTTTTTATGAAAAAATTTTTAAGTCCAAAATTTTGGAATATTTTTTTTTTTTATTAATTGAGACAAATTTTTTGTTTGTATCAAAAAAGTTGGTAATAACGCAAATTAAGGGATGAAAAGTCTTTTTTACGAATTTTCTCACAATATAATTTTTTTTGGGCAAAAAATGTAAATTGCGGCCATTTTGCTCAACAAGTTAAATGCACTGAAATTTTCGGATTTGGAGATACAAAAAATTCTATTTTTTTTCAAAAAATTTTCTAAGTCCAAGATTAGGAAAAATTTGTTTTTTTTTTTATTTTTATCAATTAAGACCAATTTCTTGATGTAATCAAAAAATTTCTAAAAAACGCATATTAAGGGATGAAATTTTTTTTTACGATTTTTTTCTGAACAAAAAATATCAATTGCCGCCATTTTTGTCAACAAGTTAAATACGCTAGAACTTTCGGATTTGGAGAAAAAAATAATAATTTTTTTTCAAAAAATTTTCTAAGTCCAAAACTAGGAAGACATTTTTTTTTTAATTTTTATCAATTGGGACAAGCTTTTTGATGGTATTAAAAAAAAGTTGGGAAAAACGCATATTAAGGGATGAAAAAATTTTTTTTACGAACTTTTTCAAAATTTTGTTTCCTTGGCAAAAATTTTAAATTGCGGCCATTTTGGTCAACAAGTTAGATACGCAAAAGTTTTTAGATTCGGAGGTTTGGATAGTTTTAGTTTTTTTTTTTTAATTTCCTAAGTTCAAAAGTTGGAAAAAAAAATTTTTATTAAAGAATTTCTAAAAAACGCATATCAAGGGATGAAAAAATTTTTTTACGATTTTTTTCTGAACAAAAAATATCAATTGTCGCCATTTTTGTCAACAAGTTAAATACGCTAGAACTTTCGGATTTGGAGAAAAAGAAGAATAATTTTTTTTCAAAAATTTTTCTAAGTCCAAAACTAGGAAGACATTTTTTTTTTCATTTTTATCAATTGGGACAAACTTTATGATGGTATTAAAAAAAAGTTTTGAAAAACGAATATTAAGGGATGAAAAAATTTTTTTTACGAATTTTTTCAAAATGTTATGTTTTCTTGGTAAAATTTTTAAATTGCGGCCATTTTGGTCAACAAGTTAGATACGCTAAAATTTTTAGATTTGGAGATTTGGATAGTTTTAGTTTTTTTTTTTTAATTTTCTAAGTTCAAAAGTTGGAAAAAAAAAATTTTCATTTTTATTCTTCACTTTATTCGTTTGAGACAAACTTTTTGATAGTATCAAAAAAGTTGGGAAAAACGAATATTAAGAAAACAATCTGTGATGCGAAGTTTGTGTCTTTCACACGAAAAGGTGACGATTACGGCATTTGGCGTTTTTTATTGTGAGTATCTCTGAAACGAACCTGCAGATTTCACCGAAAAAAAGTTTTTTGGCATCAAGCGGTGCATCCCAACAACTTTTGCGTTGGGGTGAAATTAGCTAGGACGTACGGTTTGGGATTTACCTGGTTAGTTATGCTCTGATGCGAAATTCGAGCGTTTGAAAAGAGAAGGAGACGATTACGGCTATTTGCCGTTCTAAACGCGCGTATCTTTGAAACTGACCTGCGGATATCGTCGAAGTAAACTTTTTTGGCATTAAGCGGTGCGTTCCAGCAACTTTTGCAGAGGGGTGAAATTAGCTAGGACGTACGGTTTGGGATTTACGTGGTAGGTTTTGCTGTAATGCGAAATTCGAGCGTTTCACACAAAAAGGAGTCGATTGCGGCAATTTGCGCTTTTAAACCTGCGTTTCTCTGAAACTGACCTGTAGATTTCAACGAAGTAAACTTTTTAGGCATTAAGCGGTGTGTCCTAACAACCTTGAACGGGGATGAAATTGCCTAGGGCGTACCACTTGGGATTTAGGGGGTGGGATTTGGGTGCATAAAAAAAAATTTCTACAATTTTTTTTTAAATGTTATTTTTTCAGAGCAAAAAATTTTATGGCGGACATTTTGGTCAACAAATTAAAAACGCTATAATTTTCGGATTAGGATATAGGAGGAATTTTGTTTTTTAAGAAAAAAATTTTTAAGTCCAAAATTTTGGATTTTTTTTTTTTTTATTAATTGAGACAAATTTTTTGTTTGTATCAAAAAAGTTGGTAATAACGCAAATTAAGGGATGAAAAGTTTTTTTTACGAATTTTCTCAGAATATAATTTTTTTTGGGCAAAAAATGTAAATTGCGGCCATTTTGCTCAACAAGTTAAATACGCTGAAATTTTCGGATTTGGAGATACAAAAAATTCTATTTTTTTTTTTAAAAAATTTTCTAAGTCCAAGATTAGGAAAAATTTGTTTTTTTTTTAATTTTTATCAATTAAGACCAATTTCTTGATGTAATCAAAAAATTTCTAAAAAACGCATATTAAGGGATGAAATTTTTTTTTACGATTTTTTTCTGAACAAAAAATATCAATTGTCGCCATTTTTGTCAACAAGTTAAATACGCTAGAACTTTCGGATTTGGAGAAAAAAATAATAATTTTTTTTCAAAAAATTTTCTAAGTCCAAAACTAGGAAGACATTTTTTTTTTCATTTTTATCAATTGGGACAAGCTTTTTGATGGTATTGAAAAAAAGTTGGGAAAAAGGCATATTAAGGGATGAAAAAAATTTTTTTACGAACTTTTTCAAAATGTTATGTTTTCTTGGTAAAAATTTTAAATTGCGGCCATTTTGGTCAACAGGTTAGATACGCTAAAGTTTTTAGATTCGGAGGTTTGGATAGTTTTAGTTTTTTTTTTTTAATTTCCTAAGTTCAAAAGTTGGAAAAAAAAATTTTTATTAAAGAATTTCTAAAAAACGCATATCAAGGGATGAAAAAATTTTTTTACGATTTTTTTTTTGAACAAAAAATATCAATTGTCGCCATTTTTGTCAACAAGTTAAATACGCTAGAACTTTCGGATTTGGAGAAAAAAAAGAATAATTTTTTTTCAAAAAATTTTCTAAGTCCAAAACTAGGAAGACATTTTTTTTTTCATTTTTATCAATTGGGACAAACTTTTTGATGGTATTAAAAAAAAGTTGGGAAAAACGAATATTAAGGGATGAAAAAATTTTTTTTACGAATTTTTTCAAAATGTTATGTTTTCTTGGTAAAAATTTTAAATTGCGGCCATTTTGGTCAACAAGTTAGATACGCTAAAATTTTTAGATTTGGAGATTTGGATAGTTTTAGTTTTTTTTTTTTTTTTTTTCTAAGTTCAAAAGTTGGAAAAAAAAATTTTTCATTTTTATTCTTCACTTTATTCGTTTGAGACAAACTTTTTGATAGTATCAAAAAAGTTGGGAAAAACGAATATTAAGAAAACAATCTGTGATGCGAAGTTTGTGTCTTTCACACGAAAAGGTGACGATTACGGCATTTGGCGTTTTCTATTGTGAGTATCTCTGAAACGAACCTGCAGATTTCACCGAAAAAAAGTTTTTTGGCATCAAGCGGTGCATCCCAACAATTTTTGCGTTGGGGTGAAATTAGCTAGGACGTACGGTTTGGGATTTACCTGGTTAGTTATGCTCTGATGCGAAATTCGAGCGTTTGAAAAGAAAAGGAGACGATTACGGCTATTTGCCGTTCTAAACGCGCGTATCTTTGAAACTGACCTGCGGATATCGTCGAAGTAAACTTTTTCGGCATTAAGCGGTGCGTTCCAGCAACTTTTGCAGAGGGGTGAAATTAGCTAGGACGTACGGTTTGGGATTTACGTGGTAGGTTTTGCTGTAATGCGAAATTCGAGCGTTTCACACAAAAAGGAGTCGATTGCGGCAATTTGCGCTTTTAAACCTGCGTTTCTCTGAAACTGACCGGTAGATTTCAACGAAGTAAACTTTTTAGGCATTAAGCGGTGTGTCCTAACAACTTTGAACGGGGATGAAATTGCCTAGGGCGTACCGCTTGGGATTTAGGGGGTGGGATTTGGCTGCATAAAAAAAATTTTCTACAATTTTTTTTTAAATGTTATTTTTTCAGAGCAAAAAATTTAATGGCGGACATTTTGGTCAACAAATTAAAAACGCTATAACTTTTGGATTAGGATATATGAGGAATTTTGTTTTTATGAAAAAATTTTAAGTCCAAAATTTTGGAATATTTTTTTTTTTATTAATTGAGACAAATTTTTTGTTTGTATCAAAAAAGTTGGTAATAACGCAAATTAAGGGATGAAAAGTCTTTTTTACGAATTTTCTCAGAATATAATTTTTTTTGGGCAAAAAATGTAAATTGCGGCCATTTTGCTCAACAAGTTAAATGCACTGAAATTTTCGGATTTGGAGATACAAAAAATTCTATTTTTTTTCAAAAAATTTTCTAAGTCCAAGATTAGGAAAAATCTGTTTTTTTTTTTATTTTTATCAATTAAGACCAATTTCTTGATGTAATCAAAAAATTTCTAAAAAACGCATATTAAGGGATGAAATTTTTTTTTACGATTTTTTTCTGAACAAAAAATATCAATTGCCGCCATTTTTGTCAACAAGTTAAATACGCTAGAACTTTCGGATTTGGAGAAAAAAATAATAATTTTTTTTCAAAAAATTTTCTAAGTCCAAAACTAGGAAGACATTTTTTTTTTAATTTTTATCAATTGGGACAAGCTTTTTGATGGTATTAAAAAAAAGTTGGGAAAAACGCATATTAAGGGATGAAAAAATTTTTTTTACGAACTTTTTCAAAATTTTGTTTCCTTGGCAAAAATTTTAAATTGCGGCCATTTTGGTCAACAAGTTAGATACGCAAAAGTTTTTAGATTCGGAGGTTTGGATAGTTTTAGTTTTTTTTTTTTAATTTCCTAAGTTCAAAAGTTGGAAAAAAAAATTTTTATTAAAGAATTTCTAAAAAACGCATATCAAGGGATGAAAAAATTTTTTTACGATTTTTTTCTGAACAAAAAATATCAATTGTCGCCATTTTTGTCAACAAGTTAAATACGCTAGAACTTTCGGATTTGGAGAAAAAGAAGAATAATTTTTTTTCAAAAATTTTTCTAAGTCCAAAACTAGGAAGACATTTTTTTTTTCATTTTTATCAATTGGGACAAACTTTATGATGGTATTAAAAAAAAGTTTTGAAAAACGAATATTAAGGGATGAAAAAATTTTTTTTACGAATTTTTTCAAAATGTTATGTTTTCTTGGTAAAATTTTTAAATTGCTGCCATTTTGGTCAACAAGTTAGATACGCTAAAATTTTTAGATTTGGAGATTTGGATAGTTTTAGTTTTTTTTTTTTAATTTTCTAAGTTCAAAAGTTGGAAAAAAAAATTTTTCATTTTTATTCTTCACTTTATTCGTTTGAGACAAACTTTTTGATAGTATCAAAAAAGTTGGGAAAAACGAATATTAAGAAAACAATCTGTGATGCGAAGTTTGTGTCTTTCACACGAAAAGGTGACGATTACGGCATTTGGCGTTTTTTATTGTGAGTATCTCTGAAACGAACCTGCAGATTTCACCGAAAAAAAGTTTTTTGGCATCAAGCGGTGCATCCCAACAACTTTTGCGTTGGGGTGAAATTAGCTAGGACGTACGGTTTGGGATTTACCTGGTTAGTTATGCTCTGATGCGAAATTCGAGCGTTTGAAAAGAGAAGGAGACGATTACGGCTATTTGCCGTTCTAAACGCGCGTATCTTTGAAACTGACCTGCGGATATCGTCGAAGTAAACTTTTTTGGCATTAAGCGGTGCGTTCCAGCAACTTTTGCAGAGGGGTGAAATTAGCTAGGACGTACGGTTTGGGATTTACGTGGTAGGTTTTGCTGTAATGCGAAATTCGAGCGTTTCACACAAAAAGGAGTCGATTGCGGCAATTTGCGCTTTTAAACCTGCGTTTCTCTGAAACTGACCTGTAGATTTCAACGAAGTAAACTTTTTAGGCATTAAGCGGTGTGTCCTAACAACCTTGAACGGGGATGAAATTGCCTAGGGCGTACCACTTGGGATTTAGGGGGTGGGATTTGGGTGCATAAAAAAAATTTTCTACAATTTTTTTTTAAATGTTATTTTTTCAGAGCAAAAAATTTAATGGCGGACATTTTGGTCAACAAATTAAAAACGCTATAACTTTCGGATTAGGATATATGAGGAATTTTGTTTTTATGAAAAAATTTTTAAGTCCAAAATTTTGGAATATTTTTTTTTTTATTAATTGAGACAAATTTTTTGTTTGTATCAAAAAAGTTGGTAATAACGCAAATTAAGGGATGAAAAGTTTTTTTTACGAATTTTCTCAGAATATAATTTTTTTTGGGCAAAAAATGTAAATTGCGGCCATTTTGCTCAACAAGTTAAATACGCTGAAATTTTCGGATTTGGAGATACAAAAAATTCTATTTTTTTTTCAAAAAATTTTCTAAGTCTAAGATTAGGAAAAATTTGTTTTTTTTTTTATTTTTATCAATTAAGACCAATTTCTTGATGTAATCAAAAAATTTCTAAAAAACTCATATTAAGGGATGAAATTTTTTTTTACGATTTTTTTCTGAACAAAAAATATCAATTGTCGCCATTTTTGTCAACAAGTTAAATACGCTAGAACTTTCGGATTTGGAGAAAGAAATAATAATTTTTTTTCAAAAAATTTTCTAAGTCCAAAACTAGGAAAACATTTTTTTTTTCATTTTTATCAATTGGGACAAGCTTTTTGATGGTATTAAAAAAAAGTTGGGAAAAACGCATATTAAGGGATGAAAAAATTTTTTTTACGAATTTTTTCAAAATGTTGTTTCCTTGGCAAAAATTTTAAATTGCGGCCATTTTGGTCAACAAGTTAGATACGCTAAAGTTTTTAGATTCGGAGGTTTGGATAGTTTTAGTTTTTTTTTTTTAATTTCCTGAGTTCAAAAGTTGGAAAAAAAAATTTTTATTAAAGAATTTCTAAAAAACGCATATCAAGGGATGAAAAAATTTTTTTACGATTTTTTTCTGAACAAAAAATATCAATTGTCGCCATTTTTGTCAACAAGTTAAATACGCTAGAACTTTCGGATTTGGAGAAAAAAATAATAATTTTTTTTCAAAAAATTTTCTAAGTCCAAAACTAGGAAGACATTTTTTTTTTAATTTTTATCAATTGGGACAAGCTTTTTGATGGTATTAAAAAAAAGTTGGGAAAAACGCATATTAAGGGATGAAAAAATTTTTTTTACGAACTTTTTCAAAATTTTGTTTCCTTGGCAAAAATTTTAAATTGCGGCCATTTTGGTCAACAAGTTAGATACGCAAAAGTTTTTAGATTCGGAGGTTTGGATAGTTTTAGTTTTTTTTTTTTAATTTCCTAAGTTCAAAAGTTGGAAAAAAAAATGTTTATTAAAGAATTTCTAAAAAACGCATATCAAGGGATGAAAAAATTTTTTTACGATTTTTTTCTGAACAAAAAATTTCAATTGTCGCCATTTTTGTCAACAAGTTAAATACGCTAGAACTTTCGGATTTGGAGAAAAAGAAGAATAATTTTTTTTCAAAAATTTTTCTAAGTCCAAAACTAGGAAGACATTTTTTTTTTCATTTTTATCAATTTCGACAAACTTTATGATGGTATTAAAAAAAAGTTGGGAAAAACGAATATTAAGGGATGAAAAAATTTTTTTTACGAATTTTTTCAAAATGTTATGTTTTCTTGGTAAAATTTTTAAATTGCGGCCATTTTGGTCAACAAGTTAGATACGCTAAAATTTTTAGATTTGGAGATTTGGATAGTTTTAGTTTTTTTTTTTTTAATTTTCTAAGTTCAAAAGTTGGAAAAAAAAATTTTTCATTTTTATTCTTCACTTTATTCGTTTGAGACAAACTTTTTGATAGTATCAAAAAAGTTGGGAAAAACGAATATTAAGAAAACAATCTGTGATGCGAAGTTTGTGTCTTTCACACGAAAAGGTGACGATTACGGCATTTGGCGTTTTTTATTGTGAGTATCTCTGAAACGAACCTGCAGATTTCACCGAAAAAAAGTTTTTTGGCATCAAGCGGTGCATCCCAACAACTTTTGCGTTGGGGCGAAATTAGCTAGGACGTACGGTTTGGGATTTTCCTGGTTAGTTATGCTCTGATGCGAAATTCGAGTGTTTGAAAAGAGAAGGAGACGATTACGGCTATTTGCCGTTCTAAACGCGCGTATCTTTGAAACTGACCTGCGGATATCGTCGAAGTAAACTTTTTCGGCATTAAGCGGTGCGTTCCAACAACTTTTGCAGAGGGGTGAAATTAGCTAGGACGTACGGTTTGGGATTTACGTGGTAGGTTTTGCTGTAATGCGAAATTCGAGCGTTTCACACAAAAAGGAGTCGATTGCGGCAATTTGCGCTTTTAAACCTGCGTTTCTCTGAAACTGACCTGTAGATTTCAACGAAGTAAACTTTTTAGGCATTAAGCGGTGTGTCCTAACAACCTTGAACGGGGATGAAATTGCCTAGGGCGTACCACTTGGGATTTAGGGGGTGGGATTTGGGTGCATAAAAAAAAATTTCTACAATTTTTTTTTAAATGTTATTTTTTCAGAGCAAAAAATTTTATGGCGGACATTTTGGTCAACAAATTAAAAACGCTATAATTTTCGGATTAGGATATAGGAGGAATTTTGTTTTTTAAGAAAAAAATTTTTAAGTCCAAAATTTTGGAATTTTTTTTTTTTTATTAATTGAGACAAATTTTTTGTTTGTATCAAAAAAGTTGGTAATAACGCAAATTAAGGGATGAAAAGTTTTTTTTACGAATTTTCTCAGAATATAATTTTTTTTGGGCAAAAAACGTAAATTGCGGCCATTTTGCTCAACAAGTTAAATACGCTGAAATTTTCGGATTTGGAGATACAAAAAATTCTATTTTTTTTTTTAAAAATTTTCTAAGTCCAAGATTAGGAAAAATTTGTTTTTTTTTTAATTTTTATCAATTAAGACCAATTTCTTGATGTAATCAAAAAATTTCTAAAAAACGCATATTAAGGGATGAAATTTTTTTTTACGATTTTTTTCTGAACAAAAAATATCAATTGTCGCCATTTTTGTCAACAAGTTAAATACGCTAGAACTTTCGGATTTGGAGAAAAAAATTATAATTTTTTTTCAAAAAATTTTCTAAGTCCAAAACTAGGAAGACATTTTTTTTTTCATTTTTATCAATTGGGACAAGCTTTTTGATGGTATTAAAAAAAAGTTGGGAAAAACGCATATTAAGGGATGAAAAAATTTTTTTTACGAACTTTTTCAAAATGTTATGTTTTCTTGGTAAAAATTTTAAATTGCGGCCATTTTGGTCAACAGGTTAGATACGCTAAAGTTTTTAGATTCGGAGGTTTGGATAGTTTTAGTTTTTTTTTTTTAATTTCCTAAGTTCAAAAGTTGGAAAAAAAAATTTTTATTAAAGAATTTCTAAAAAACGCATATCAAGGGATGAAAAAATTTTTTTACGATTTTCTTTTGAACAAAAAATATCAATTGTCGCCATTTTTGTCAACAAGTTAAATACGCTAGAACTTTCGGATTTGGAGAAAAAAAAGAATAATTTTTTTTCAAAAAATTTTCTAAGTCCAAAACTAGGAAGACATTTTTTTTTTCATTTTTATCAATTGGGACAAACTTTTTGATGGTATTAAAAAAAAGTTGGGAAAAACGAATATTAAGGGATGAAAAATTTTTTTTTACGAATTTTTTCAAAATGTTATGTTTTCTTGGTAAAAATTTTAAATTGCGGCCATTTTGGTCAACAAGTTAGATACGCTAAAATTTTTAGATTTGGAGATTTGGATAGTTTTAGTTTTTTTTTTTTAATTTTCTAAGTTCAAAAGTTGGAAAAAAAAATTTTTCATTTTTATTCTTCACTTTATTCGTTTGAGACAAACTTTTTGATAGTATCAAAAAAGTTGGGAAAAACGAATATTAAGAAAACAATCGGTGATGCGAAGTTTGTGTCTTTCACACGAAAAGGTGATGATTACGGCATTTGGCGTTTTTTATTGTGAGTATCTCTGAAACGAACCTGCAGATCTCACCGAAAAAAAGTTTTTTGGCATCAAGCGGTGCATTCCAACAACTTTTGCGTTGGGGTGAAATTAGCTAGGACGTACGGTTTGGGATTTACCTGGTTAGTTATGCTCTGATGCGAAATTCGAGCGTTTGAAAAGAGAAGGAGACGATTACGGCTATTTGCCGTTCTAAACGCGCGTATCTTTGAAACTGACCTGCGGATATCGTCGAAGTAAACTTTTTCGGCATTAAGCGGTGCGTTCCAGTAACTTTTGCAGAGGGGTGAAATTAGCTAGGACGTACGGTTTGGGATTTACGTGGTAGGTTTTGCTGTAATGCGAAATTCGAGCGTTTCACACAAAAAGGAGTCGATTGCGGCAATTTGCGCTTTTAAACCTGCGTTTCTCTGAAACTGACCTGTAGATTTCAACGAAGTAAACTTTTTAGGCATTAAGCGGTGTGTCCTAACAACCTTGAACGGGGATGAAATTGCCTAGGGCGTACCGCTTGGGATTTATGGGGTGGGATTTGGGTGCATAAAAAAAAATTTCTACAATTTTTTTTTAAATGTTATTTTTTCAGAGCAAAAAATTTAATGGCGGACATTTTGGTCAACAAATTAAAAACGCTATAATTTTCGGATTAGGATATATGAGGAATTTTGTTTTTATGAAAAAATTTTTAAGTCCAAAATTTTGGAATTTTTTCTTTTTTTATTAATTGAGAAAAATTTTTTGTTTGTATCAAAAAAGTTGGTAATAACGCAAATTAAGGGATGAAAAGTTTTTTTTACGAATTTTCTCAGAATATAATTTTTTTTGGGCAAAAAATGTAAATTGCGGCCATTTTGCTCAACAAGTTAAATACGCTGAAATTTTAGGATTTGGAGATACAAAAAATTCTATTTTTTTTTCAAAAAATTTTCTAAGTCCAAGATTACAAAAAATTTGTTTTTTTTTTTATTTTTATCAATTAAGACCAATTTCTTGATGCAATCAAAAAATTTCTAAAAAACGCATATTAAGGGATGAAATTTTTTTTTACGATTTTTTTCTGAACAAAAAATATCAATTGTCGCCATTTTTGTCAACAAGTTAAATACGCTAGAATTTTCGGATTTGGAGAAAAAAATAATAATTTTTTTTCAAAAAATTTTCTAAGTCCAAAACTAGGAAGACATTTTTTTTTTCATTTTTATCAATTGGGACAAGCTTTTTGATGGTATTAAAAAAAAGTTGGGAAAAACGCATATTAAGGGATGAAAAAAATTTTTTTACGAATTTTTTCAAAATGTTGCTTCCTTGGCAAAAATTTTAAATTGCGGCCATTTTGGTCAACAAGTTAGATACGCTAAAGTTTTTAGATTCGGAGGTTTGGATAGTTTTAGTTTTTTTTTTTTAATTTCCTAAGTTCAAAAGTTGGAAAAAAAAATTTTTATTAAAGAATTTCTAAAAAACGCATATCAAGGAATGAAAAAATTTTTTTACGATTTTGATGGTATTAAAAAAAAGTTGGGAAAAACAAATATTAAGGGATGAAAAAAATTTTTTTACGAATTTTTTCAAAATGTTATGTTTTCTTGGTAAAAATTTTAAATTGCGGCCATTTTGGCCAACAAGTTAGATACGCTAAAATTTTTAGATTTGGAGATTTGGATAGTTTTAGTTTTTTTTTTTTAATTTTCTAAGTTCAAAAGTTGCAAAAAAAAATTTTTCATTTTTATTCCTCACTTTATTAATTTGAGACAAACTTTTTGATAGTATCAAAAAAGTTGGGAAAAACGAATATTAAGAAAACAATCTGTGATGCGAAGTTTGTGTCTTTCACACAAAATGGTGACGATTACGGCATTTGGCGTTTTTTATTGTGAGTATCTCTGAAACGAACCTGCAGATTTCACCGAAAAAAAGTTTTTTGGCATCAAGCGGTGCATCCCAACAACTTTTGCGTTGGGGTGAAATTAGCTAGGACGTACGGTTTGGGATTTACCTGGTTAGTTATGCTCTGATGCGAAATTCGAGCGTTTGAAAAGAAAAGGAGACGATTACGGCTATTTGCCGTTCTAAACGCGCGTATCTTTGAAACTGACCTGCGGATATCGTCGAAGTAAACTTTTTCGGCATTAAGCGGTGCGTTCCAGCAACTTTTGCAGAGGGGTGAAATTAGCTAGGACGTACGGTTTGGGATTTACGTGGTAGGTTTTGCTGTAATGCGAAATTCGAGCGTTTCACACAAAAAGGAGTCGATTGCGGCAATTTGCGCTTTTAAACCTGCGTTTCTCTGAAACTGACCTGTAGATTTCAACGAAGTAAACTTTTTAGGCATTAAGCGGTGCGTCCTAACAACTTTGAACGGGGATGAAATTGCCTAGGGCGTACCGCTTGGGATTTAGGGGGTGGGATTTGGGAGCATAAAAAAAAATTTCTACAATTT
The DNA here is from genome assembly GCA_905333025.2 of Pyrochroa serraticornis. Taxonomy (NCBI): domain Eukaryota; kingdom Metazoa; phylum Arthropoda; class Insecta; order Coleoptera; family Pyrochroidae; genus Pyrochroa; species Pyrochroa serraticornis. The sequence continues at coordinate 21,705,237 of HG995158.1, forward strand.
TTTTTAAATGTTATTTTTTCAGAGCAAAAAATTTAATGGCGGACATTTTGGTCAACAAATTAAAAACGCTCTAACTTTCGGATTAGGATATATGAGGAATTTTATTTTTATGAAAAAATTTTTAAGTCCAAAATTTTGGAATTTTTTTTTTTTTATTAATTGAGACAAATTTTTTGTTTGTATCAAAAAAGTTGGTAATAACGCAAATTAAGGGATGAAAAGTTTTTTTTACGAATTTTCTCAGAATATAATTTTTTTTGGGCAAAAAATGTAAATTGCGGCCATTTTGCTCAACAAGTTAAATACGCTGAAATTTTCGGATTTGGAGATACAAAAAATTCTATTTTTTTTTCAAAAAATTTTCTAAGTCTAAGATTAGGAAAAATATGTTTTTTTTTTTATTTTTATCAATTAAGACCAATTTCTTGATGTAATCAAAAAATTTCTAAAAAACTCATATTAAGGGATGAAATTTTTTTTTACGATTTTTTTCTGAACAAAAAATATCAATTGTCGCCATTTTTGTCAACAAGTTAAATACGCTAGAACTTTCGGATTTGAAGAAAAAAATAATAATTTTTTTTCAAAAAATTTTCTAAGTCCAAAACTAGGAAAACATTTTTTTTTTTCATTTTTATCAATTGGGACAAGCTTTTTGATGGTATTAAAAAAAAGTTGGGAAAAACGCATATTAAGGGATGAAAAAATTTTTTTTACGAATTTTTTCAAAATGTTGTTTCTTTGGCAAAAATTTTAAATTGCGGCCATTTTGGTCAACAAGTTAGATACGCTAAAGTTTTTAGATTCGGAGGTTTGGATAGTTTTAGTTTTTTTTTTTTAATTTCCTGAGTTCAAAAGTTGGAAAAAAAAATTTTTATTAAAGAATTTCTAAAAAACGCATATCAAGGGATGAAAAAATTTTTTTACGATTTTTTTCTGAACAAAAAATATCAATTGTCGCCATTTTTGTCAACAAGTTAAATACGCTAGAACTTTCGGATTTGGAGAAAAAAAAGAATAATTTTTTTTCAAAAATTTTTCTAAGTCCAAAACTAGGAAGACATTTTTTTTTTATTTTTATCAATTGGGACAAACTTTTTGATGGTATTAAAAAAAAGTTGGGAAAAACGAATATTAAGGGATGAAAAAATTTTTTTTACGAATTTTTTCAAAATGTTATGTTTTCTTGGTAAAAATTTTAAATTGCGGCCATTTTGGTCAACAAGTTAGATACGCTAAAATTTTCAGATTTGGAGATTTGGATAGTTTTAGTTTTTTTCTTTTAATTTTCTAAGTTCAAAAGTTGGAAAATAAAATTTTTCATTTTTATTCTTCACTTTATTCGTTTGAGACAAACTTTTTGATAGTATCAAAAAAGTTGGGAAAAACGAATATTAAGAAAACAATCTGTGATGCGAAGTTTGTGTCTTTCACACGAAAAGGTGACGATTACGGCATTTGGCGTTTTTTATTGTGAGTATCTCTGAAACGAACCTGCAGATTTCACCGAAAAAAAGTTTTTTGGCATCAAGCGGTACATCCCAACAACTTTTGCGTTGGGGTGAAATTAGCTAGGACGTACGGTTTGGGATTTACCTGGTAAGTTATGCTCTGATGCAAAATTCGAGCGTTTGAAAAGAAAAGGAGATTAAATGTTATTTTTTCAGACAAGAAATTCGAGTGAGTTTACTTCCACTAGCTCTATAAAGTTACTATATTGTTCACTTGTTAGATCAAAACTTGAGTATGCATCTATTGTTTGGTCGCCCATATACCTGGTTCATAGAAAAAGTTTAGAGAAAGTACTGAGAAGAGCTAGTAAATATATGTGTTATAGGATGGAAGGGAGTTATCCGTCAAGGGGTTGTCTTCAGAAGAGTTTACTTGTTAAGTTGGAACTCAATGAATTGGTGGATAGACGTCGATATGCTGCGGTTCTCCTTCTGCATAAGATATTGAGTGGAAAGCTTGAATGTTCCTACGTCTTGGGCAAACTAAACTTTCGGGTTCCTAGATCTGGCATTAGAGAATGCTTGACATTCTACAGCAGGAAGAGTAGAATAAATATTGGACAGGGTGCCCCCATTAATCTCATTTGTGAGGCTTACAACAGCGTATGTGAAGAGGTAGACATTTTTTCTGCAGCGCCGCGGGAAATAAGAAATAAAATGTTATTGAGCTATTTCTGTTAATTGTTAATCTCTTAATTGTTAATTCTGTTAATGTGTCTTATCTTACATAATGTTATAGAATTATTATTTAGTTACTAGCCTGTAATTGGGTAGTTACCTGTAGGTTAATTAATTCATTAAATTAAAAGAAAAATTAAAAAAAAGAAAAAATTAAATTATAACAGTCGACATCCACCTCCAAAATTGCCTGGAACACCTTGGCATTTTTTCTCGTGGCCCAGACCCGAATAACCACACAACTAGAATCGCGCCCAAAAATATCACCGTTCTGTTTCAAAAGAAAACCGATAAGCTCGTCTGAATCAAAACACTCCGAAAACCCAACAATCTTCACCCTGGGACGAAAAGCACCAAGTCTAGGGACGCTATAATCCGCCAACCCGCCCTCCGCAAGCCCCCTCAATTTCTCAGCATCCCCCTCACTAGCACAGCCAATAAGTACGCCGCCGTCCCTCACCGATTTTACATCTTTTAAATTTATTTCTTCTCCCACAGGATTGACATTCCTCAAAATGTCAGCTTTGGTTTTGGCGCCAGGCTGATCACGATCATTCGGCCTAATGATCAACCTCGACCGCGGTGGACCCGCCAGTCTATCCGCATACGACGACAAAACCGGCAAACGCGAGGACGGCGCAAACCGGGGTGCAGCAAAACTTCCTTCAGCCCCCGACACGACACCCGCAGCCAAGCGAGAAAACTCCTCCGACAAGCCACTAAAAAATGCACTGCACTTGGCCTCAAACACCTCCCTGATATGATCAGAAAAACTGCCCACGCGGCACACAGCACACCTATAGGAAAGACCAGGCACATAAATCAGGAAAGGAAGGGCATCATCCGGAACACCATTGCAGGAAAGATGCACATATTTACCGCAAAGGCGAGAGCACAAGATCTTAGGAGCGTCACGTCTAAAATCCGGACCACCGCTACAACACGAAAATTACATGCCCGACGAAAGCCCGAACCGACAGCATCAGCAACAACAACAACAACCCGGCCAACGACGGACAAACCAGCCCCAAGGCGCAGCAAAGTTCACACCTCCTCCGCTCGAAGGGACCCAAGCGGCCGGACAGCAAGGGCACCGCCGGCAAAAACAGCAACCCCGACCCAGGACGCAGTAACCCACGTCCCTCCCAAGAATGGTAGGCCGAGAGCTGCAACAGCCACCACGGATTACCAAACGAAACGTCGTAGCACGCTTCCACCAACCCGGGGATGCTGCCGACCGCGAGAGCGGCACCGGAAGCCCGCCGCGCCCGAAAAATCCTCAACAACTCCTATCGAGGCACGATAGCCCGCACAAATTACGGAGGCGCCGGGCGAATCGACAAAAGAAACTATCTGCCCGATAAGAACACGGAAGAAACCAGCGCGATTAGTCGGCAGGTCGGCAAAAGACGGAAATAAACAAGGAAACAACCTCAAACAACCCAAAATCGGCCAATCCGGTCGTGCAACGAGACACCACACCACAAAGAAGGAATCAAGAGCATTCAGTTCATAACAAACTCAACCAGCAATCAGGTAAAAGAAGCACCATAAACCAAGATTCCAACGGAGCGACACACGATCGTCCTGTTGAGCGAGATGGAAGATTTGTACTTTTTGTAATTATAAAAACACTGCAGCACTTCATTTAGCCTGCTCACTCTGCGTGTGGAAATTTCATAGCAATTGGAGGAATGAAGTTCTTTTTATAAGTTACCATTCTTTGGACGTAGTCATATTGCATATGATGCACAATTTTTTGAAAATTAAGCAAGATACACAAGAACTAATTAGCTCCAAAAGTTACTTCTCTGTCTGCCAAATTTATAGCAATAGGATGAATGAATTTATTTTTAAAGGCTTCCGTTATTTGAATGTTACTATTTTGCATATGATGCTTGTTTTATCAAAAACTAGTGCAGTTATTGAGAAACTGATTAACTCTATGAATTTGCATTAAACTTATTACTCTGCGTAACAAATTTCCTAGCAATTGGAGGGAAGAAGTTATTTTTATAGGCTTCCGTTATTCGGACGTTGTCATGTTGCTCGAACTTCCAAAATTAAGCAAGCTACAGAGAAACTGATTTGCTCCATGAGTTTGTATTTAAATTTCTTCTTGGTGTGCCAAGTTTCGGTGTAATTGGTTGAAAGAACTTCCTTTGGAAACTTCCGCTGTTTAGATGTTGTCATGTTGCACATAGTACTCGATTTTTCGGATACTAAGCAAGCTACAGAGGAACTGATTAGCTGCAAAAATGTTTGCATCCAAATTACTACTCTGTATGATAAATCTTATAGCAACTAAAGAAATGAAGCTTATTGTAAAAGCTCTTTTATTTGGATGTTGTCATATTGCACATGATTCTCGATTTTTCGAAATCTAAGCAAGCAACTGAGAAGCTGATTAGCTCCATGAGTTTGCATTAAAATTACTTCTCTGCTTGTAAAAATTTCATAGCAATTTGAAGAATTAATTTCTTTTTATAAGCTTCCATTCTTAAGACGTAGTCATATTGTAAATGATGCTTAATTTTTCAAAAATTAAGCAAGATACAGAGGAACAGATCAGCTCCAGAAGTCTGCGTTCAAACTGCTTCTACGTGTGACAAATTTCTTAGCAATTAAAGGGAAAAAGTTATTTTTATAGGCCTCCGTTGTTTGGACGTTGCCATATTGAATTTGCTGCTCAAATTTCGAAAACTAAGCAAGCTACAGGGAAGCTGATTTGCTCCATTAGCTCGTAATTGATGGTGAAAAATCGCCATGGTTTGGTTGGTGTGGCGTTGTTATCTTTTTATTTTCGCTTTCTTCACTTGTGCTACTCTGCAATTTTTTTAAGTTGTTTGCTATCCGCCTGTTAGGGGTGAGTTGCTCGTTCTGATGGAGTTAATTTTTCTTGCAGTTGAGGGACTGGATCTGGGATTTTGGCAAGTTAGTCGAATTGTTTATGCTTTCTTCCCTTATCAGTGTGCTATAATTTATACATACATACAAAAGGAATGGCATCAACAATAAGTTGATTTTCATGCCATCCTAAACAACAACCAATCACAAAACGACAATTCAACAGTGTAATTACAACTCATGTTAACACCATGTAATAATAAAATAAGCCACCGTTTCTTAAAACTAATACTGGAGCATATGCAAATTAAAAGTAAAAAAAAAAAAGTAAAAAAGCCTATTAAGTTAATAGTATTCTAAGCCAAAATATGAAGAAAAAAGAAAAAAAAACTCAAATATAATTTTAAATAATAATACAAGAAACCTTCTCCGTATTTTAACCCATGTGCCTATACCTCTCAATAAGTGTTTCCCGGATAAGCCTTCTATAACTTGGCTCGTATAGAATTGGAGCGAATTCGTTGAGGAGGCTCACAGATACATATTCAAAACTGCTTTTAAAACGTTGCGTTCTATGTTTTGGAGTACAGTAACCCAGCCTCCGCAGCGTGAGTCCGTGAACCGACGATCTGTGTTTAATCAAATCCATCAAGTATCCCGGAGACTTTGTCAGCAACAGATTTCTTAGGAAGCACAAATAGATGAATTTTACACGATAGCATACATTTAGCTCTCGCAGAGACAAAATATACGGCGTTACGTGATGCCCATACGGGACCCACAGAACAAATCGCACTGCCATATTCTGTATTCGTTGCATTACAGCTTTGTTTGATATTGAAAGATGGTGATAGTAGACAGCTATACCGTATTCTATTTTAGGGTAGACCAGTGACTTCACTAGGCGCAATTTTATTTCCTTTGAGAGTAACGGCTTAAAATGATGCATGGATCTTAATAATGCCACAGCTACCCCATACATCCGTTTCACGTGCGCCTCGAAATTTAAATTATTATCTATTATTACTCCTAAATTACGGCCCTTTGCCGCGAAAGGAACCACCTCATCGCCCACATAGATTCCGTGTAAAGACAAATCGATTTTCTTCTGCAAGATAGCGTCACCAATGCACAATAGCACAGACTTTGCCGGGTTCAGCGCTAGGCCGTTTCTCCCACAGTACCCACCCAAGCCATGCAAGTCGCTGTTAATCTTGTAGGCAGCGTCCGCGGACTCCGCAACTTTAAAGGACACGTACGCCTGCACATCATCCGCGTACATGTGCCAGTTACAGAATTGAAACGATTCACCCATGTCAAACACAAAAAGCGAAAACAAAATAGGTCCCAAAATGCTACCCTGCGGGACTCCACTTTTCACATACATTCGCCTCGACTGCGCTCCATTCCATGTCACCGACTGCCCACGTTCATGTAGGTAATCCTGAAATAATTTGCTCAGAAGTTAACTTGCTCATTCATCGAGCTGATCAGCATGTCTGTAGCTTGCCTAGTTTCAGAAAAATCGAGAATCATGTGCAATTTTACAACATTCAAATAAAAAAACCTTTTCAAAAGAACTTCATTCTTTCAATTGCTATAAGATTTATCACTCAGAGAAGTAATTTGAATGCAAACATTTAGAGCTAATCAGTTCTTCTGTAACTTGCTCAGTTTTCGAAAAATCAAGTACTATGTGCAATATGACAACGTCCAACCAACGGCAGCTTTTCAAAAGAAGTTTCCTCCATCAAATAACAGGAAACAAGGCATACAGAAAAAATTATCAAATACGAACTCATTGAGCTAATCACAATTGCTAAGAAATCTTTAGCAAGTAATTTGAAGGCGAACCCATGAAGCTAATCAGCTTCTCTGTAGCTTGCTTAGTTTTCAAAAAATCAGGCATCATATGCAATATGACAACGTCCAATTAACGGATGCTTATAAAAAGAGGTTTTTTCCTTCAAATATTAGGAAATTTGTCACACAAGGAAGAAGTATAAATACACGAACTCATTGAGCTAATCAGTTTCTCTGTAGCTTGCTTAGTTTTCGAAAATCAAGAATCATGTGCAATTTGACAACATCCAAATAAAAAAACTTTTTAAAAAAACTTCATTTTTTCAATTGCTATAAAATTTATCACACAGAGAAGTAATTTGAACGCAAAGTTTTGGAGCCTATCAGTTCCTCTACAACTTGATTTGTTTCGAAGAATCGAGTACTATGTGCAATATGACAACGTCCAACCAACAAAAGCTTTTCAAAAGAAGTTCTTTTAACCGATTACAAGAAAACTAAGCACAGAAAGAAGAAATTTGATTAATAATAATAATAATAAAAACTTTGTTCAAATTTGAAACGGTGAAGAAGTCAGCATTGCTGGTTTCCACTCTTACCAAGTACAGAGTCATCATTAACAATATAATAATATTATTTTTCTCTTTTCGGCCGTAACAGACCACAAGTATAAAATTAAAAACATTCTCTCAAAAAGCTAAGTAAATACACATTTATGTAAATGCACACGTATACCAAAATTAAAATTAATAATTAAGAGCGGCATTGGGATTTTCTAGCAAATTCCGCGTTAGCATTTTCTTAAAGTTGTTCGGATTTTCAGCCCCCAGGAACTCGGAGGCAAATCTGTTATACAGTACAGCAGACAGGTAGCCAAAGCTAGCCTTAAAAGCTTTCAAGCGACAACGGGGAACATCGCACAGGTGACGGTTACGCAACTGAAAATCTGCAGCTGTGTTATAACGCTGATACCTGGGAGTGACAAACTGAAACAGATAGGCGGGAGTGCCAGTATTTAAAATCTTGTACAGGATGCAGCAGTACCGCAACACTGCACGATCGGTGAACTTCAAGATACCCAGACGCTCATAATGTGGAGTAATATGTTCCCGCCTATTTATGCTAAATGCAAACCTGAGAGCAATTTTCGACGACTTGTATTTTATGTTGAAACTCACGGGACAGAGACCAGTAGTAAACGCAGGAGCAATAGTCAAATCTATTCATAATCAGAGAATTGACCAGCTTAAATTTGACGTCCTGAGGCAAAATATTCTTGAAAGAAAACAGGCATCTTAGCTTCGCGTACGCAAAGCCACACAACTCCGTGACATGCCGTCGAAAAGACAAATGCTGGTCTATAGTAACCCCCAGGTCTCTGCCCATTTCCCTACATTCGATGACACGTCCATTCAAGATGACAGGTGTTGTGCGATTAAACTCAGGTCAGTTTCAGAGAAACGCAGGTTTAAAAGCGCAAATTGCCGCAATCGACTCCTTTTTGTGTGAAACGCTCGAATTTCGCATTACAGCAAAACCTACCACGTAAATCCCAAACCGTACGTCCTAGCTAATTTCACCCCTCTGCAAAAGTTGCTGGAACGCACCGCTTAATGCCGAAAAAGTTTACTTCGACGATATCCGCAGGTCAGTTTCAAAGATACGCGCGTTTAGAACGGCAAATAGCCGTAATCGTCTCCTTTTCTTTTCAAACGCTCGAATTTCGCATCAGAGCATAACTAACCAGGTAAATCCCAAACCGTACGTCCTAGCTAATTTCACCCCAACGCAAAAGTTGTTGGGATGCACCGCTTGATGCCAAAAAACTTTTTTTCGGTGAAATCTGCAGGTTTGTTTCAGAGATACTCACAATAAAAAACGTCAAATGCTGTAATCGCCACCTTTTCGTGTGAAAGAAACAAACTTCGCATCACAGATTGTTTTCCTAATATTCGTTTTTCCCAACTTTTTTGATACTATCAAAAAGTTTGTCTCAAACGAATAAAGTGAAGAATAAAAATGAAAAATTTTTTTTTCCAACTTTTGAACTTAGAAAATTAAAAAAAAAAACTAAAACTATCCAAATCTCCAAATCTAAAAATTTTAGCGTATCTAACTTGTTGACCAAAATGGCCGCAATTTAAAATTTTTACCAAGAAAACATAACATTTTGAAAAAATTCGTAAAAAAAATTTTTTCATCCCTTAATATTCGTTTTTCCCAACTTTTTTTTTTTTCCATCAAAAAGTTTGTCCCAATTGATAAAAATGAAAAAAAAAATGTCTTCCTAGTTTTGGACTTAGAAAAGTTTTTGAAAAAAAATTATTCTTTTTTTTCTCCAAATCCGAAAGTTCTAGCGTATTTACTTGTTGACAAAAATGGCGACAATTGATATTTTTTGTTCAGAAAAAAATCGTAAAAAAAATTTTTCATCCCTTGATATGCGTTTTTTAGAAATTCTTTAATAAAAATTTTTTTTTACAACTTTTGAACTTAGGAAATTAAAAAAAAAAAACTAAAACTATCCAAACCTCCGAATCTAAAAACTTTAGCGTATCTAACTTGTTGACCAAAATGGCCGCAATTTAAAATTTTTGCCAAGGAAACAACATTTTGAAAAAATTCGTAAAAAAAATTTTTTCATCCCTTAATATACGTTTTTCCCAACTTTTTTTTAATACTATCAAAAAGCTTGTCCCAATTGATAAAAATGAAAAAAAAAATGTCTTCCTAGTTTTGGACTTAGAAAATTTTTTGAAAAAAAATTATTATTTTTTTCTCCAAATCCGAAAGTTCTAGCGTATTTAACTTGTTGACAAAAATGGCGACAATTGATATTTTTTGTTCAGAAAAAAATCGTAAAAAAAAATTTCATCCCTTAATATGCGTTTTTTAGAAATTTTTTGATTACATCAAGAAATTGGTCTTAATTGATAAAAATAAAAAAAGAAACAAATTTTTCCTAATCTTGGACTTAGAAAATTTTTTGAAAAAAAAATAAAATTTTTTGTATATCCAAATCCGAAAATTTCAGCGTATTTAACTTGTTGAGCAAAATGGCCGCAATTTACATTTTTTGCCCAAAAAAAATTATATTCTGAGAAAATTCGTAAAAAAAACTTTTCATCCCTTAATTTGCGTTATTACCAACTTTTTTGATACAAACAAAAAATTTGTCTCAATTAATAAAAAAAAAAATTCCAAAATTTTGGACTTAAAAATTTTTTCATAAAAACAAAATTCCTCATATATCCTAATCCGAAAGTTATAGCGTTTTTAATTTGTTGACCAAAATGTCCGCCATTAAATTTTTTGCTCTGAAAAAATAACATTTAAAAAAAAATTGTAGAAAATTTTTTTTATGCACCCAAATCCCACCCCCTAAATCCCAAGCGGTACGCCCTAGGCAATTTCATCCCCGTTCAAAGTTGTTAGGACACACCGCTTAATGCCTAAAAAGTTTACTTCGTTGAAATATACAGGTCAGTTTCAGAGAAACGCAGGTTTAAAAGTGCAAATTGCCGCAATCGACTCCTTTTTGTGTGAAACGCTCGAATTTCGCATTACAGCAACACCTACCACGTAAATCCCAAACCGTACGTCCTAGGTAATTTCACCCCTCTGCAAAAGTTGCTGGAACGTACCGCTTAATGCCGAAAAAGTTTACTTCGACGATATCCGCTGGTCAGTTTCAAAGATACGCGCGTTTAGAACGGCAAATAGCCGTAATCGGCTCCTTTTCTTTTCAAACGCTCGAATTTCGCATCAGAGCATAACTAACCAGGTAAATCCCAAACCGTACGTCCTAGCTAATTTCACCCCAACGCAAAAGTTGTTGGGATGCACCGCTTGATTCCAAAAAACTTTTTTTCGGTGAAATCTGCAGGTTCGTTTCAGAGATACTCACAATAAAAAACGTCAAATGCCGTAATCGCCACCTTTTCGTGTGACAGAAACAAACTTCGCATCACAGATTGTTTTCCTAATATTCGTTTTTCCCAACTTTTTTGATACTATCAAAAAGTTTGTCTCAAACGAATAAAGTGAAGAATAAAAATGAAAAATTTTTTTTTCCAACTTTTGAACTTATAAAATTAAAAAAAAAAACTAAAACTATCCAAATCTCCAAATCTAAAAATTTTAGCGTATCTAACTTGTTGACCAAAATGGCCGCAACTTAAAATTTTTACCAAGAAAACAACATTTTGAAAAAATTCGTAAAAAAAATTTTTTCATCCCTTAATATTCGTTTTTCCCAACTTTTTTTTAATACCATCAAAAAGTTTGTCCCAATTGATAAAAATGAAAAAAAAAATGTCTTCCTAGTTTTGGACTTAGAAAAATTTTTGAAAAAAAATTATTCTTTTTTTTCCCCAAATCCGAAAGTTCTAGCGTATTTAACTTGTTGACAAAAATGGCGACAATTGATATTTTTTGTTCAGAAAAAAATCGTAAAAAAATTTTTTCATCCCTTGATATGCGTTTTTTTAGAAACTCTTTAATAAAAATTTTTTTTTCCAACTTTTGAACTTAGGAAATTAAAAAAAAAAAACTAAAACTATCCAAACCTCCGAATCTAAAAACTTTTGCGTATCTAACTTGTTGACCAAAATGGCCGCAATTTAAAAATATTGCCAAGGAAACAACATTTTGAAAAAGTTCGTAAAAAAAATTTTTTCATCCCTTAATATGCGTTTTTCCCAACTTTTTTTTAATACCATCAAAAAGCTTGTCCCAATTAATAAAAATGAAAAAAAAAATGTCTTCCTAGTTTTGGACTTAGAAAATTTTTTGAAAAAAAATTATTATTTTCTTCTCCAAATCCGAAAGTTCTAGCGTATTTAACTTGTTGACCAAAATGGCCGCAATTTAAAAATATTGCCAAGGAAACAACATTTTGAAAAAGTTCGTAAAAAAAATTTTTTCATCCCTTAATATGCGTTTTTCCCAACTTTTTTTTAATACCATCAAAAAGCTTGTCCCAATTAATAAAAATGAAAAAAAAATGTCTTCCTAGTTTTGGACTTAGAAAATTTTTTGAAAAAAAATTATTATTTTTTTTCTCCAAATCCGAAAGTTCTAGCGTATTTAACTTGTTGACAAAAATGGCGACAATTGATATTTTTTGTTCAGAAAAAAATCGTAAAAAAAAAATTTCATCCCTTAATATGCGTTTTTTAGAAATTTTTTGATTACATCAAGAAATTGGTCTTAATTGATAAAAATAAAAAGAAAACAAATTTTTCCTAATCTTGGACTTAGAAAATTTTTTGAAAAAAAAAATAGAATTTTTTGTATCTCCAAATCCAAAAATTTCAGCGTATTTAACTTGTTGAGCAAAATGGCCGCAATTTACATTTTTTGCCCAAAAAAAATTATATTCTGAGAAAATTCGTAAAAAAAAACTTTTCATCCCTTAATTTGCGTTATTACCAACTTTTTTGATACAAACAAAAAATTTGTCTCAATTAATAAAAAAAAAAAAAAATTCCAAAATTTTGGACTTAAAAATTTTTTCATAAAAACAAAATTCCTCATATATACTAATCCGAAAGTTATAGCGTTTTTAATTTGTTGACCAAAATGTCGGCCATTAAATTTTTTGCTCTGAAAAAATAACATTTAAAAAATAATTGTAGAAAATTTTTTTATGCACCCAAATCCCACCCCTAAATCCCAAGCGGTACGCCCTAG